>JAGSMS010000006.1:12997500-15397500 GCA_029286595.1 Bhutanitis thaidina | reverse complement strand
CTTGCTTTAGTCCCATAGAGCGCGAGTGACCTGGGTTCGATCCCCGGTGCCGGCATCGCTAAAATTGTTGATAGCCATTTTAAATGCTGAATTTATCACATGTTCCAAGGGTGAAGGAATATATCGTGAGGAAACCTGCATGTCTGAGAAATAACAATAATATTATTATGAGGATATGTGAAGTTCGCCAACTTCCACCAGAGCAGTAAGGCAAAAGCAAAATTTTTTGCCAGGGTTTTTGCCCAGCGGTGGGAATTTACAGGCCATACATATTAACAAAAAAAATGTTTTCTTAGTAAGTGAGAAACTCGAAAATTACTATACGAATTTGAAAATGTCTTCTTAATTTTTTTTTATCTTGGTGTCTTGTATCTCTTTCTGTGTATCTGTTAATTGATAAATTATTAAACTACTAAAGCAGCAGTTAACTGTTGAATAAATAATTTTCACATCTACGAATAAAAGTATGATGAGGCGAACAAAGGATTCTAACGAAGCCATTTAATCCCCCGTAAAGAAAGGAAGGGTCGTGAACATGTCCGTCTGGAGGGAAACCGTAAAACTGTCTGGTGAGTTAAGTAGACACTCTACGTCTACTGCGCTTATGGCTTATACGCAATTAGTGCCTACCCTTGATATAAATAAAATAAATGTATCTATCTGTAGATTAAATAAAGACCTCGGCTAAGTTTAGCGCTACACGATATTTCATAATGCCCCATATCTACCCATTTAACCAAGTTCTGTTAGTTTAAAAATACATATAAACAATGATCCGTGTCATCTTGTTCTCGCAATAACACAATATATGCAGATGAAACACAGGGAATTTAACTGTTTATTCTATCGTATAAACAATGCAGCTGTACCAAGATACTCTGTCTGTGACTGGTGTAAACAGCCGTGAGTATATGGTCTGCCTACACCTACAAGTGATAGTGCCATATGAATATAAAATAATTAATAGTATTTTTTTTATAGTTTAAAATAGAGTCATATTCTTTTGATGTCGTAGAGCCAAGCAGTGATTTTTGCTGCTGCTCGATTGGGCCAGCTGGACTAGGTCAGTACCTCGACCTCGCAGAACACTAGTGTGAAGTAGAGGCATCTTGTGCTTCTGCGTTTCGTGCGGTGAGTGCGGTAACCGGAGGCCCACATCTCCTTCCTATTCCCCTCCTCTTCCCTCCATCTCCCAAGTATCCTTAACGACCGGCAACGCATCTGCAGCATCTATGGTGTTGCAGATGTATGTGGGCGACGGTAATCATTTACCATCGGGTGAACCGCTTGCTCGTTTGCCGTCTTTTCCATAAAAAAAGGCCCTCTCCTTTCTCCCCTCTCTGTCCGCCGCCAGCAGGCCAGGAGGTCAAAGCTTTCAATTGGAAGCACTGGGTCCACGGTCGAAGTAAAATTAAAGAAAAGTCTACTAATTTACATCAAATTTACGGTATATATATTTTAAAGTATTTTATGAAAACTAACCACTGATAATTATTATTTCTTATTCCATTATTTAAATTACTTCAACTTAATTTTTTTTATGGGAAAGGTGGCAAACAAGCTAGCAAGGGGCTCATCTGATGGTAAGTGATTACCGACGCCTACATGCATCTGTACCATCAGAGGACAGCTGTGTTGCCGACGATTAACGATATTCGAGCCGGGGGATAGTGTAGAGGAAGAGGAGAGTTGGTCTCTGGTCGACTCTACTTCACGTGTTGTAAGTGAAGTAGAGTCGTCTGTATAAAATGTTTAAAATAAAACGATGCTGATAATAATACTTATTCAATTAGATAGAAAAATTTCAACTCATTCAATTGGAATTCAAAGATGTTATTACATTCATTATTTGTAAGAGAACAGCTCTCTCGCCATTACTTTGAATCTTACCAGTAATGAAAGAAACGAATGAAAAAGTACATCTCGATGTAGTACCAACACAGTGAATTCGCTCACGGCCTACTTGAAGTTGATATTCGACTGTCAAGGGAGAATTCCTAACGATGTTGAGAGTATTCAACATTGATTTTTAATTTGTTTAATACGAAATAAAAGTCGTTTGATTTATAAAAGATGAATCCTCTGGGTGTTTGGACTTTAGTGATTATTTTGTATCAAAGTAAGTTCGTTAAATTTCTTAGTGAATGAAATGGGAGATAAGAACGGAATTCCCGTTAATACAAATTGAGAATGTACTTTATATTAAGATGCTTTGATACGTTTTAACCAATTTAACAGATTGATTGAGAACTTATTTGATATAATTGTTTCCATGGACCCACCCTATTTAATTTTTTATTTTATTTAAAAGCTTTAGTGCTTACACCCCTTATAATTTGAGGGGACAAAAGGTGGACTTAATGCCTATTGGCATTCTCTGCCAGCCAACCCATGGGTTGGTGAGATAGCTGTAGCAGGTTTATTTATTTAACTAACAAAAAATAATATTAAAATTGCAATAAACAATTATAAATAAATATTATATATGAAGATAGATAAACTCTTTCAAAACCCTGCTCCGTCGTCACTATCTGAAGGCAAATGCCATCTGAGATTTTCCTCTCCATATTTAATTTGTTTATGTATGTATTATATGTTTATGTATTATGTATGTTATAAGTATGAAAGTATATTATAAGGGTTATGTAATTAATATTAATATTTAATTTGTATTTATTATTTATTTTAAACCTGCCAACATGTATTCTTTCTCATCCAGGGTTGACTGGTAGAGAATGCCAAAAGGCGTTAAGTCCGCCCATTGTATTCCTTTTTAGGGACACAATAAAGAATAAATAAATTAATAACTATAAATAAGATACACAATAATAAATATATAAGTCCATTTAAATTAAAAAAAAATGCTTGCCGATTTCTTAACTTCGTCGGGCAGGGAGTTCAAGAGCAGCCTGAATCCTAAAAGAGTTACCGATTTATATTTAGCATTACGTGCAATCTAGGAGTCAGGGCGCTCGCTGTTATTTCATAGGACGCAAGTGTGTGGTGGCCTGGTAGAGCCGTGGCAACCTAGTGGTCAAGGTGCTCGCTTTAGTTTCAAAGAGCGCGAGTGACATGGGTTCGATCTCCGGTGTTGGCTCTACTAAAATTGTTAATAGCAGTTTTAAGTGCTGTATTTATCACTAGCTTGGCGACATAGGAAAGCATCGTAAGGAAACCGCCATAATTGAGAAATAATAAAAAAATTATTAATTCGAAGATATGTGAAGGCCATCAATCCGCACTGAAGCAACATTCCCAGCTCAAAAACCCTCTCAGATATTTGAGGATGCCCTTGCCCAGCTGTGGGCACTTCACGCTGCTACTTCAAGTGACCTGGGTTCCGATAGCGGCATAATCAATACTGAAATCGCAAATTACAATGTTTTATGCTGAATTTACCACGTCTTCACCGTTGAAGGGAAACATCGAGAGAAAATCTGCATCTGTGAGAAATAATAAAAAAATCTTATTTCGAGAGCACGTGAAGTTCATCGACCCGCACTGAAGCGATGTGACCCACCACTAGCGCATTAAATAGAGACCGTATCACAGCAGTGGGACGCTTACAGGCAGCTGTTTGTTTGACAAATTGAAAATATACATTATATTAAGATGATATGTTATAACCAATTTAACAGATCTATTAAGAACTTATTTGATACCACTAATTGTTTTAGTATCAGCAGTGGGACATTTACAGGCAGCTGTTTGTTTGACTTTTACATCATTAGCTTCATTTGATCACTTTAAAACCATTTTGAAATCAAAATCTGCTCATTACAAACACATCAACAGTTGGACTGACTATACTTGTGCACATTTCAGCCGTTATTTGCGTCATTATAAGCTGGTTCACTCTCGGCTGCAAGTTGGAACCTTCTAGAACAGAGTTACACGAAGTAACATTGATCAAATTGCTGTACCTCTACGACCCAGACGCATGCGGGAGGCTGCAGTTCTTCAACTACACCGTGATGGGCACAACCAACGTTCAGATATCCACCATTGTTTGGCCGATAAAGAACTCTATTGCCGCTAGCTTTCGTAGGTATGTATATATTCACGCCTTGCTTCCAACGGGGGCAATCAGAGACAATCTTCTTCCACTTGCTTTGGTCCTGACATACGTCTTTGGCTTCTTCCACTTTCATCAATCTTCGCATGCATGCTCGTTGGTTGAGAGTACTCTTGAACTGGCCTTTTTTCAGCACGCCTCCGATTTGATCGTGAAATGTTCGCCTAGGCCTTCCTCTCCCGACTCTACCATTTACACTCGCCTCATATATTTGTTTCGTCAACCTACTTTCATTCATCCTCTCCACATGTCCGAACCAGCTCAGCATCCCTTTCTCAATTCGTGTCACTACATCGTCTTTCGTAGGTATATAATAATAATAATAATTCCTGCTGTTCGCAGCTTGATATCGTGTCTATGGGCCGGGCACAGGCGAGGATATTTTTGGTTGACATCACCATTCCATATGACGAGAACCTTGTGAAAGCAGAAACAGACAAGGAGACAAAATATCTAGACCTGGCTTACGAGGTGACCGAATGGGTAGATCACAGTCAGCCTCTCGGAACATCTAAGGCGGGTGGGACTGCGTGACTGACCGCTCCGAGCTCAAATGCAGTATTCAATGTATCTATACACACATATATATATATATATATATATATATACATATATATATGTGTGTATATATATATATATATATATATATATATATATATATATATATATACATATATATATATATATATATATATATATATATATATATATATATATATATATATAATAATAATAATAATAACAGTAACCCCCTAACCCTCGGTCGTCTGGTCTTCCCTACCATCCATCTGGTTGGGTTACGATTAATGTATTTATTTATGAGGCATCAAAATATATGGTAATATCTTTCTTTGTTATTTAAAATATATTTAAAAGCCCAGTTAAAGAATTTGCTCAACTGACTTTAAAGATTGTACACCCAGTTCATAGCACGCTTCATCTCACTCTGAAATCGGACCGTGAATTCCTTCACATCCTCCCTTAATGAAGTAGGCTTGAGCGTTGCAGGAATTTTTAATTTACAAGAAGCTTCCTTAATGTTTTAAAAGGAAACTTTACATTTCATAAATACTTTCTGCATGACCATCATTTAGTTAATTGAAAGCTTTAAGACCCTCAAAGGCAGTTAAATCTTTTAATTAGTTCATTTCAGATTTAAGTTTTAAGGGGACTTATCTGCTATAGCTTAAAAATATTTCCCTACAATTCCGCATCTCGAAAAATAATACCGTTCTGTCTTTCACATTCAAGATAGTGTTTTGTTAAGAGGGAAAGGGGAGGAGACGCGGACCACCGGTTACCTCACTCACCGAACGAAACGCAGAGGCACAAGATGCTTCTACATCGCGCTGGTATTCTGCGAGGCCGTGCTACCAACATGGTCGAGCCGATTCGAGCAGCAGCAAAAGCCGCCGCTTGGCTCTACCACGTTTACGTAGATTAAAGTATGACCCATTAATATATACGTGTAACATTGCGTCTACATAATTATATATATAGACGTAAAGGGGAGTAGGGACGAATTGATGGCGTAGTGGCTGAGCGTATAGCCGCGGCGCTGTGGGTCGTGGATTCGATTCCCGCACATTTAGACTAGAATTCGTATGGTATACAAATAATAGTATCGAGTGTTCGGATTTTGGGTGTTTGTCCGTGTGCAATTTATGTATGATGAACAGCGTTCGTGACACACGAGAAATTCCTACAGAGGACGGTAAAAGTTTTAATAAAAAAAAAAACCGGTCGCGCCGGACCGTAAGAGCAGCAGCAAAAGTAAACTGGACTAATCTGTGCATTTACAGTAAGATTCGCCTTTGGCTGTCGCTCCACGTGACCTGGTCGCTACTCGCCGTGATCAACCTGATGCAGGGTCGGCGTACCTGCTGCTTCTACGTCGCTCTGTTGCCGTTCACGTGCACTGGGCTCGCCATGCTGGTCGTGGACCTCGTGCACGGTGCGATGTTCATAGGAGACATCCCGAGAACTGCCACGGAGCGTTAGATGATTTCAATTGATAATTTAATAGATAGATAGATAAAGGTTGTCTCGGAATGTTTTTCGTTTTTAGATGTTAATTAAAAAAATCCCTGCAAGAGTGATAAGTCGCCGAGGAGACATCAATTGGCCACCGAGAGCCCTGATTTAACGCCTGCTGATTTCTTCCTATGGGGCTACCTAAAAAGCAAAGTTTACAATCCACTGCCACCCAACCTGAATGTTTTGAAGCAAAGAATCACTGAAGAAATCAACTCTATTCCAAGAGCGATGCTCCAGCGAGTTATTGAAAATTTTAGCTCCAGGTTAAATGAGTGTGAACAAATGAATGGGGCGCATTTGCAAACGGTTGTTTTTCATAAATAAACTTCAAGAATTGCTCTTTAAATTAACACTAAACAAAACGAGATTTAATAGATATTTAGTTTTTTATTTAACATCAAAAAACGAAAATCATTCTGAGACAACCTTTATAATACGCTTTGTAGCAAGTTAAAGAAATAACAAAGCAAAAAAAAATAATAATACTAAAAGCTAATTAAACATGAGAGGGTAGTACAATGGACGGACTTATCGCTAAAAGTGATCTCTTCCAGATAACCTTTTTTTGGAAGTTGCAGAAAAGCTATTGATATACAATGAAGGATATGAGAAAAATAATATTATACGGATATTAGAAAAATACATACTCATTTTCAAACGTGGTAGAGCCAAGCTGCGTTTCGTTCGGTGAGTGAGGTATCCGGAGGCCTACCCCCGTCCCCCACCCCTCTACTGTTCCTCCCTTTCATCTCCCAAATACCCTTGAAGGCCGGTAACGCACCTGCAGCACCTTCGGTGTTGCAGATGTACGAGGGCAACGGTAATCACTTACCGTCAGGTGAACCGCTCGCTCGTATGCCGCCTTCCCATAACAAAAAAAAAATATAAAAATAACTAAACAAAGACATCAATGTATAAATAGACGGATTGTCCAAATCTGCATAGCTACAATTATAGACAGTGGGCGGCAAAGACGAAACTCAAACACTGAACATGTATTTAATATATCTATTCCCAAACATAAATTCTCAGAGCATTAGATACTCTGAGAAAATAACGTGATCAGAGAGCGTTGTGGCGTGAAAGACGATGTAGTGACACGAATTGAGAAAGGGATGCTGAGCTGGTTTGGACATGTGGAGAGTATGAATGAAAGTAGGTTGTCGAAACAAATATATGAGCCGAATGTAAATGGTAGAGTCGGGAGAGGAAGAACTAGGCGAACATTTCACGATCAAATCGGAGACTGTCTGAAAAAAGGCCAGTTCAAGAGTACTCTCAACCAACGAGCATACATGCGAAGATTGATGAAAGTGGAAGAAGCGAAAGACGTATGTCAGGACCGTAGCAAGTGGAAGGAGATTATCCGCCTACCCCGTTGGGAACAAGGCGTGAATATATACATACATACATAAACTGTTATCGATAGGTTTATATTACAGTGTTGAAACGCGATGTTAATTCCATTACGCGTATGCCCAATCAAATCACGCCGTAAATTAAGCACACACGACAGCGCACAGACGAATTATACAAACAAACAGCTTTCGAGCAATATATTGCCGACTCGGTCTGACCCGAACAACATCAAACAATGACCCCTATTGTGTTATATGCCTATAAACCATTTAGATATATACCCATACCTTAACTACTCATAACTACATATTGATATGTTTGTTTGGTGTAATGGCGGAGGTATTATTGAGGAGTTAGTATTATGTCTATGCTATTAATTTAATAGAATCATATGACACTATGTTGGTAATTCAATACAACCGGTCTTCGCCGTTACAGGGGATCGAAAAACATTCACACTTGCACACATCTCATCATCATCTCGTGTACGTGGTGGAGCCGAGCGGCGGCTTTTGCTGCTGCTCGAATGGGCCGGCTCGACCGGGGTAGTACGTCATGTAGAATACCGACGTGAAATAGAGGCGTTCTGTGCTTCCGCGTTTCGTTCGGTGATTGAGGTGTCCGGACGCACCCTCCCCCACCCCATCCCCCTGCTCATCCTCCCTCTCATCTCCCAAATACCCTTAAAGGCCGACAACGCACCTGCATCACGTCTGGTGTTGCAGATGTGCGTGGGCGACAGTAATCACTAACTATTTATATATCAGGTCAACTGATTGCTCGTTTGCTGCCTTTTTTAAAAAAAGTTTTTTTTTGAACTTGAAAAAACTTGAAACTGACGAGAACTTGAAAATGACGAATTTCTATTCACTATATCTAGCTTCAGTGAAAACTAATCTTCAGAAGTGAACACTTTCCATCAGAGCATATCTTGGAGTACATTCAGCACGGGGACGGCCGCCTGCGATGGATCGCGAAGAGATACCGCTGGCGCGTGTACCCGCATCTCGACGCGCAGCACTTCGCCGACACCTCGTGGATCGCCATCCTGCTGGCGTACGCCAGCTGCAGGGGCCTGGTGCAGTGGATCATCAACTTCTGGCTCGTCAAGGACAACTATTTTGAGGGTCTAAGTGTATATCGTAAGTCTCCGCTCAAAACTGTTCGATGTTTTCCAAGTTATGTATAAAAATCTTCGGTGTGTCTGTTAGTGTAGTAATAATTTTTTTTTTTTAATAACGCTACTTTCCTCTCTACGAATCTCTCCTGTGTGGCGGAGGCAGTTTACATACATGAATTGAAATGAATGAATGAATTAATGAAACATACTTTATTGTACACACAAAGATTTAACAAACAAAGATAATTTAATAAGAAACTAAAAAAAAAATGTACAATAGGCGTCCTTATCGCTAAGAAGCACAGTGAATTGCACACGGACAAACCACCCAGACCGGGAACTATTATTTGTCATTCATACAAATACTAGTCCCGTGCGGGAATCGAACCCACGACCCACAGCGCCGCAGCTGACTGCTTAGCCGCTACGCCCCCGAGCCGTCATAGAATGTTATACAGTCCCGTCTATCCTCTTATAGGCAGAGATAACAAATTTCCATACGGCATGATCGTGCACGCGAGCCGTGCCAGCCTAGTGGTCAGGGCGCTCACTTTAGTATCACAGAGCGCAAATGACCTCGGTTCGATCCCCGGTGCCGGCACCACTAAAATTGTTAATAACAATTTTAAGTGCTGTATTTACCACGTGCTCGGCGATGAAGGAAAACATCGCGAGAAATAAAAAAAAATATTATTTCGAGAATATATTAAAAATTTATTAATTTATAGCATTTTTTTATATTTCAGGTTATTTATTTATTTATTTTTTAATTATTTATGTACACACCAAAAGGCATGAAAACATTAAAAAATAGTATTTGTACAAGGGCACTACTTATTCCATACATTGAAATTTCCTCCAGCAGGCGCTAACGGGAAATTTTATTAAAATGCCAAACTTAGTGCGTACATTTCTAATACATAATATGTATACAATTAAATAAATAAGATTACATATAATTTTAAATATATTTTCTTTGGTTAATTTTTCTTTGGTTTATATATTTTTTTTGTGTTATTATTTTTATAATTATTATATATCACCATATCATGTACTATGTAAGTGTAGGAATAAATGTCTTTATGTCTATAAGTTCGTCTCAAATGAATATCTTTAGTTAACAACCAGCCCTTGATAGGATATTGAAACCACGTTACTGTGGTAGAGCCCCAGCGTTGTCGCGTGGTAGCATGGTAGGGATTTTCCACCACCTTCTTCCCTCACTGAGCATCCACGTTCAGGCTTTCCTACGCTACCTAATCGTGGATGCTCAGTCTCTTTCTTCCTACCGAGGCAAACGCAGCAATGAAACTATGGCATCCCCTACCGCGCTCGCCGTGGATTGCTGCAATATCAGGGGACTCCACTCGAACCTTAGCGCCGTTCATTACCATCTTGAAACGGCGAAGCCAGCCTTGCTTTTTCTTACAGAGACTCAGATATCGTCTCCGGCTGATACCTCTTATCTCCATTACCCGGGGTACAAACTGAACACTTTGTGCCCCGTGCCGGAGTTTGCGTATACGTCAGAGATGATATCTGTTCTCGACGCCTCGGTAGTCATGAAGGTTTGGACCTATCTACCCTTTGGCTGCGCATCGACAGCGACGACCATCCGCGCGTCTATGCGTGCCTTTACAGGTCCCATAGCGGTAATACCGTAACTGACCGACTCATCGACCACATCCAAATGGCTACAGATTCCGTGCTACAACAGATCCCATCCGCAGAGATCGTGATTCTCGGCGATTTTAATGCCCACCACACCGATTGGCTCGGTTCTCGCATAACCGATCATGCGGGAGATCTGTTCACGACTTTGCATTAGCATATGGCCTGACACAACTGGTAACCTCGCCGACGCGGATTCCAGACGTGGAAGGTCATACACCTTCCTGTTGGACCTTTTGCTGACCTCACACCCGGACGGATATTTGGTCTCAGTCGATGCCCTCTTGGCCTGTCGGACCACTGTCTGATCCGGAGTGTAGTGTTTATCGCGCGCCGATCCCGAACGCGATCTGCGGGCTTCCGCCGTGTGTGGCACTATAGGTGGGCAGATTGGGATGGAATGCGGTCTTTCTTTGCTTCCTACCCATGGGGGCAGGTTTGCTTCTCGCTGGATGATCCCAACGTCGTTGCAGATTCTGTCACCGATGTGGTACTTCAGGAATGGAACTTTTATTCCGTTCTCTGCAGTGCCTGTCGGAGGTAAATCCCAGCCTTGGTTTGGTCGCACCTGCAAATAGCGTCACGCCGAAAGCGGAAGTGCTACCAGGCCTGGGCCGATGCTGGCGTCTCGGGATGCAAAACCAGTGCTCTAAAACGAATACAACTCTGCCTCCAGGTCCTTCAAAAGAGTTATCGCTGCGGCAAAGTTAAAGCACATTGGCAAAATTGGCGAGAGATTAGTTCGCCTCCCATCGGGATCCCGCGCATTCTGGTCTCTCGCCAAGGCTGTCCAGGGAATTTCTGTCAGCCATCTCTCTCATCTCTACACAAGGAGGATGATTCGTTGGCCCATACTGCAAAAGAGAAAGCTGATCTCTTGGGCTCTCTTTTGCATCCAACTCGACTCTTGATGACTGGGGAAACTTCCACCTACCATCCCGTGGTGTAAGTGCTCCATGCCGGAAATTAGTTTCTGCAGAGCTCAGTGCGAAAGGCACCCGCTCCCTGGACATTCATAAGTCGAGTGGGCCGGACGGAATCCTCCAATTGTGCTGAGGATGTACCCTGAGTTAGCACCGGTTCTCACGCGTCTTTTTCCGGCACTCCTACTCTTCAGGCGTCGTCCCGGAATCTTGGAAGACAGCATTTGTGCATCCAATACCCAAAAAGGCGACCGCTCTGATCCGTCCAACTACAGGCCTATTGCCATCACCCCTTGTTATCTAAAATAATGGAGTCACTCATCAACACCCAGCTCCTGAGGTACCTGGAGGAACACCAGCTGATTAGTGACCGACAGTACGGTTTCCGTTGCGGACGATCAGCTGGTGATCTTCTAGTTTACCTGACTCACCGATAGGCAGAAGCAGTTGAGTCTAAGGGGAGGCTTTGGCGGTTAGTCTGGCCGTAGCGAAAGCATTTGATAGGGTTTGGCATAAAGCGCTTCTACAAAGCTTTCATCTTACGGGGTTCCTGAGAGATTGTGCAACTGGGTCACCAGCTTCCTCACGGATCGGAGCATCAAGGTTGTTGTCGACGGTGCATGCTCGGACCCCAAACCCGTGAATGCTGGTGTTCCATTGTTGCTGTGTGCTATCACCCACTCTGTTCCTTCTACATATCAACGACATGCTACAAATCAGTAGCATTCATTGCTATGCAGACGACAGCACGGGTGATGCCCTATATACAGGCCGTGCGAATATTTATCGGGAACACGTCAACGAGTGCCGGAACAAACTTGTGTCTGAAGTCGAGACCTTGTTATTCAAAGTCTCGGATTGGGGTCGACGTAATTTGGTCCTATTCAACCCCAAAAGACACAGGTTTGCGCGTTCACACTGCCAAAAGAATCCCTTTGTCGTTTCTCCTCTTTTGAGAACATTCCCTTATTGCCTCTGCCAGTATCAGAATCCTTGGCGTTGACATATCGAGCGACGTTCAGTTCCGTGGTCACTTGAGGAAAGGCCAAATTGGCCTCCAAAAGCTTGGTGTGCTCTGTAGAGCGGGACAGTATTTCATGCCGGTCCACCGTTTGCAACTTTATAAGGCGCAAGTTCGGCTTCACATGGAATACTGTTCTCATCTCTGGGCAGGGGCACCCCAGTACCAACTCCTTGCATTTGACCGCATCCAACGTCGAGCGGCTCGAATTGTCAGCGACCAAGCTCTCTCTGATCGGCTTGATCCTTTGGCCTTGCGAAGAGATGTTGCTTCTCTTTGCATTTTTACAAAATTTTCCACGGGGAATGTTCTGAGGAACTGTTCGGATTGATCCCAGCTGCTGAGTTTCACCATCGTACATCGCGACAGAATTCGAAGTTCCATCGATACCACCTAGATGGTTGGCATTCCACCACAGTGCGTTTTAATCGAAGTTTTCTGCCACGCACTTCGACTTTCTGGAATCAGCTGTCGCCAGCAGTATTTCCGAACAGTTACGACTTAGGACCTTCAAGAAAAGAGCTTATTCCTTCCTTAAAGTCCGGCAGCGCATCTGTAGCTCCTCTGGTGTTGTGGATGTTCGTGGGCGTCGGTGATCACTTACCATCAGGTGAGCCGTACGCCTGTTTGCCCCTTCTTCCATAAAAAAAATAATAAAATAAAATCGTTTGTTTGTCTAAAGCATTTAGAACTGTTTTAGAAAGAGTTTTAAATGTTTGCAGTAGGAAGGAATTATCTCAAAAAGTCAATTTTCCTTGAGCTTGGTCCTTGCTTGCTGATTAACGAGCTTTTGGCGAAATCCGGATGAAGTAAAACATTTTTAACGTTGTAACCGGAGGCCCACTCCCCCTCCCCATTCCTTTCCTCATCCTACCTCCCATCTCCCAAATACCCTTAAAGGCCGGCAACGCACCTGCAGCACCTCTGGTGTTTCAGAAGTACATGGGCGACGGTAATCACTTACCATCAGATGAACCGCTTGCTCGTCTGCCGCCTTCCCATTAAAAAAAGTGAGTCTATCGGGTCTTCCGATTAAGAAAGAAACATATTTTTTTATGGTGAAGATATTAGACTATCGTGGTCATGTAGTTAGTTTAAACAAATAATCAATGCTATACCGCTACATCATAGTAATTTCATTGTAGAAATAGTTCCTATAAGGTTATAGCAGTCCATGTGAAACCGGGGCGGTTAACTAGTATTGAATAATTAGGTGATAGTACAATGTTAGCCTTTAATTAGAAGCTCATGTTACGAAACAGTTAACGAGGACATTATTTATTAACAAGCCGTTACTTATTAAGGAGCGTATTATCCTCGTGAACAGCCTTCTACATGGTGCCCATTTATGATCAACAAAGAACTATAAACTTGCCAATCCATATAAATATGTCGTCGATGGATAGATGGTCATCATTCTTCGATAAGCGATCAAAAATGAAGTCGTTGATCCTCATCTGTCTATTCGTGGGTACGTTAAGTGAACCGCCAAGGGTCAGACCGAGGGGTAATCTGGCACAACTACCACGCTTCCAGCCCGCTAGATTCAGGTCGCAGCATTTCGAAATCGTCCCGACGACAACGGACTCACCGACGGAACCCACCACCGAATCGTCGGCTCCGTACCCGCCTTCCGGATGGAAACCTGCCGGCCAACCGTTTACATTGCCTAACGAGAACAAATCACCTGCTCCATTAGCAAGTGGCCCTTATCCGCCCTCGGGATGGAAGCCGGCTGGTCAACCTTTCCTCCTACCTCAAGAACAATCAAAGGCAAGCAATACTTACGGTGTCCCCGATGAAACTTTTGGAGTGCAAACCACTGATGCTTCAGTTACTGAAACGACTGAAAATCTAGAAGTAGAGAAATTGCAGAGCCCTGCGGAAGTACAGAAAAGGGTCGGTACGTATTACGTTCTGCTACCGAACGGACAATTGCAGAAGGTGCAGTTTCTGACAGAGAACGACATTCAGAACGTGAAGTATACAGCTAAGTTGCGATTAAGTGATCGTGCTCCGCTGTTTGCATTTGGTGGATGAAGCGTTTCAACGCGTTACTGTTTAAATAAAGTTAGTTTTACCGAATGCGATTTATTTATGAAAGCAACTAAATTAACACTTTTGCCTGCTAATTAATGTACGTACGGTTTGCGTTTAAATAAGTAAAAAAAAAAAAATAATGCCTTGTGGTAATTAAGAGTGCTTGTTGTTTTTAAAAAAAAATTATGTAGAAATTGCACTCAAAAAAAATTGCGAATATGATAAAACAACAAAAAGTTATAAATTTTTTTTCAACAAATATATGTTAATACATTTTCAACAATCTGACATCCCTAGTGACGCTCGAGTACCGGCGCAGGTTGTTGTTACCACTGAAATATATTTTCCAATAACATCTGGTTGAAACAGTGTTAATTGAAAACAAGTTGGCTTTCCAATATTCCTGTATATTCCAATATTGAGCACCAAAGAGATTATATATATAAGGTACAGAGTAATTATTAAATGTCTCTGTTGTGTTAGATTTCTAACTATCGAGCCGACATGTGACTTCAATTACTCTGATCACGAGCGTACATTTGAATTAATTAGTCTATGCAGATTACAAAGGTGTTTATTGTACGATCGAGTACGCTTGGTATTGATCTTTCAATAAAAAAGCAAACCTCATCTTTGTCGTTACGAGACAGATCGTGCTCGTCGTGTGTTGTTGTTATATATTGTATAATATCTCACCATCCTTTTTCAATTCTTTATTTGTTGCAATACTATAGAGATCACAAAAATTTTCCGAATAAACTGGAAAGTTTATTTAAGAAAGATGTTAACAATATCTATCTATCATGGAACTCCGGGTCGAACCCCTTTCCCATGTCTCTTTATATTTTTTATTTTACCTTAGAATATGTTTCAATTGCCTCTGAGACTATTCGTGTATTTTCATTTTGTATTATTTGGTTTGTAAAAAATATTAGAATAGACGATATCAACGGAATATTTTACGCCTGTTTTATTCTCCGCCAGAGGAGAGGATAAGGCCTATTCCCCATCCCCCTCCTCATCCTCCTTCCCAATTCCAAATACCCTTAAAGGCCGGCAACGCGCCTGCATATCCTCTGTTGCAGATGTACTTGGGCGATGGTAGTCATTTACCATCAGGTGAACCGCTTGCACGTGTTCCGCCTTTACATAAAAAAAAACTCATTAAAAGTGCCATTGGTTTGCCCTTTAAGCTTAATAACTTTGAAACAATTTAATTTCTCTTGCTATGAGTTATATATGAACTTACAGCTGTTAGCTTTCATTTGACTATGGGAATGTACCTTATATTTTATGAGATGTACTTAGCTTGATATGATGTATTTGATGACATGAAAAATAAAATAAAAAAGGGGATAGCTAAGGAGCTTTCCTCGTCTGTTCCTTCTCCGTCAGAGGATTCTAATAACAAAACAGTGGTAGATTTAAAAAATTGCGATGCAAATTTGACACACGAATTTTTCGTGGAAGAAAAAGATTTATTTATTAAACATTACATTCAATTTTGTTTCCATTTCATATGATAACATTGAATTGCTGAATGTAACACTACTTATTATAAGTATTGTAAGTTATATATATAGTATCATCTGACCCTATACAAGATTTTCAATAATGTTATTAATTGTCCATATTTACTCTCAAGACTGCAATTTTCAGCACCAGTTAAGTCAGTGATATTATCTCGTCTTATGCCTTTCTGTACCAAAATGTCTCGTACGAATATAGGATTTAATGCGCCTCTAAATAGAATGGTTAGAAAATATAATGAGGACTATAAAAAAGTGGACGTGGACATTCTCTCAACTAAAATTTCTGAGCTTAGGACTAAAATGCGGGCATTGCACAATAATTTATAGAAGAAAATCGTAGGTTACTTAATTATTTCATTTGTCTTTATTTTTGTTATTAATCTTTCTTTGTTTGTATTGTTCGTCTAATATTGTTATCAAGTTGTAGTTTCTTATGACTCACTACAGTGTTACTTTAGATAAGCAATCGATCTGAATAATATTAATATCCATTTAACTTTACTAGACTGTGTCTACTGGCTTTCCGTGGTAGCCTTTAAGTGAGGTGGCACATGCCTTTGTTTTAAAAAACATTTTTATATAAAAAAAATAGTTATGTGTTAACCTTGTTGATAATCCTTAATAAATAAATAAATAAACAGTAATCCATTTGACACCACTCAGCGGGTCTAAGCGTGCTTTCGAAACCCACTTTTCGTGCCTCCGGGAGAGCTGGCGACGACCCACGTCCGCGTGACATTTTCAAAGCTGCTTCCACCACCCACGGGAAGAAACTGGAATGCAGAACTTTAATACCGGCAAGGTCTTAGATTTTTCCTATTACCATCAGACACAGTTCTGTTTTTTAGTCTATCTGTCTAACCTAACGCGTGGTGTACAGTGTAATGGAAACAGTGAGCTATGCTTTCTTTAACCTTTTTTTTTTAGGAAAATCAATAAATCTTAGAAAATACTTGTAGGTTAAAAGTTGTTTATTTTAATTATAGTAATTCAGAAAGACAATATAAATAAAAATAATAATAAGCACAGACGGGAAGGTCTAGACATTCTTGTCTTTTCAACTCACTTTTCACCAGAACTTACACGTGACAAAGTGGAAGGAAACCCTACAAATCGTTCATAAATTTTTAAATATTATCAACACAGATATAGATACAGATATACATGTCTGTTCTATCCTTGGCACCTCCAGGTAGGTGAAAGAACTCGAATCTCTTTATAAGGAGGCAGATCTCCTAACTACTCGACTACCGTAGCTTTTTATTGATATAGACAGTAAATACCCCTGTGTAATCACGTGTAGACGCTTCTGATAGATTAACGTAAAACGTTCCTGAGTTTCAGTCAAGAGAACATCTCCATTAGATACTTAATTGACATATCTTGATGAAAGATCGGATGCATTCGGAAACAAGTGGAAGTTGAATTAAGGCACGAAATTCAGATTCAGATCAAGGTCATATCGAGGATTGGTTCTGTGCATCCATCACTTTTTAAAACACTGGCTATTTTTAAAAACAAATGGGATAATAAAAAATGTTTAAACCTCTGCGTCGCTCAGCTTTTAAAGTAATAATCTATGATTATATTATCTATAGTTTGATTGATCTATGTTCATAACCTAATAACCTTTAAAATATAGTATTTATATACTCTTCGATATAAAATAGTAATATTTCTTAAGCTTAGACATATGTATGTAGGTAAAATTAAGTTAATAAACGTAAATACATGTGTCATATATGTTGAGACATAGTATAATATTGGTTAAACAACCAGTTGTATTGCTGCAACATGAAAGAGATAAATGTTCAAGGATATCTTATTTTGTTCTCATACAATGTGAGTCAATTAATAGTTTCAAATAATAATTTTTTTATAAGCAAGTAAACAGTGTAAGAAGGAATATCGCAACTTTTTTCCAAATGTCATCCACACTTGCAGACTATCAGACGCTTCTCTGGCGACCGATGGCGGAAAATCAATCCGACTCTGCCGAACCCAAATTCTCCACACTTTAATGAGGGTTCCGGCACTGAGCAAACCAACCCTACCTTTACATAGTGGTGAGTATGTTCAAATCTTCCATACATCTTCCATTGTCACCATCTTGGCGCTTTTATAGAAAGGCCCATGTCCGGCAGTGGAGTTTATTCCACAGGCCGATAAAGAAAGAAAATTAGATATTAAATGCAGCAAGGTGATTTTGTTCCGTAGGTACTCCGGTTTCACGCGAGGTGTATGTAGATTTAAATACAAAAAAATAAATACAACTCAGGTATCTTGGTGTACGCCGGGTCAGCTACAATCAACTACTGCATCTGGTCTCCGGCGAAGGTTACCAACGACTTGGACAAACTGGCGCGTATCATGTATCTGTACGATCCCAACGCATGCGGCTTTCAGCTGCATTCCTCTTATACGATCTCCAACTTGAAACTCAGTAACGAAACCCGTGGCTACAATGTGCTTCCGATAAAGTGGCAGCCAGCTATTGTTACTGTCTCTACTCAATTCTCTGAAAAAACTCGAAGGTAATTTCTTTGTTCCAACATTGATATAGCTATAAAGAGCTTTTCATCTTCTATCAGCCTATTTAGTCCTCTGCTGAACCTTTGAAGCCTCTACTAGAAAACACCAGTAAAAGTCTTCTTAAATTTCATGGAATGTTTGCCCATATAATAAACTGGTGGTTGACCCGTTCTCTTTTCCAAGGAATCGTCTGGGTAGGTTCTGCCACGCTCTGACGCATTCCTTCAGTCAAACAATTCGGTGAAGAGAGCCAATACGTTTGCGGCTGTGAATAATTCCATCTTAATCCTCAGAGGTGATAACGCATTTGTATTTGCCGGTATACGATTGAGGTTGTTTGCAGATGTCCGTGGATTGCAGGGGCCACTTACTAACAGTTGGACTGTACGTTGGTAGTTTTTCGCCCCATTCGAATAAAAAAAAAATACAAACTACGCTGAACAAATGGGTTGGCGAATGTGCATTTGCGTCGCTGCTCCTAATCAGTGTTCGTCGTCGTTCGTTCATCGTTCAATTTGCAGCGCCTCGATTGTTATCGAGTAAGGGGCAATGGGGAAAAAAGGTTCTCGAGTGGCAGCCACGTACAGGCAAACGCAGTGTAGGACGACCCCCCACAAGATGGAGTGACGACCTGCGGAGTGTTGCGGGAAGTCGATGGATGCAGGTGGCTCAGGACCGAGCTTCGTGGCAATCTTTGGGGGAGGCCTATGTTCAGCAGTGGACTTCTGATACGCTGAATGATGATGAAGCTGCGACACGATAAGCAAGTCAGGTTGCTATTTTTCGAAAGACTATTAGCCCCATTTGCTTCTATTTCAAATATTCTATTTTGAAACATTTGTCTCTGTAATTTTTTTTATTTACGTTCAATTCAGATACGTACACCTCAGCGTAGCAGTGCATTGCATTTGGATGCTGTCATCTATACTTCTGAGAATATTTGTCGGAAGCACAACAAGCATACGCCCGATTAAGTTCGTTATTTCATTGTTTTTCTATATTACAATTTCTGTCGTTATATTCGACCTCTCCATGGCTATAGTTTATGCCACTCACATCAAAAAGAGTTTGACGAAAGGCATGATAATGAGATACAGCGGTTGGAGTGTTGAGATGGAGCTGAAAAATTACGATGACTTCGGCGGTTGGATACCAATCATCGCTTGTGTCTGTTGGATGAGGGGGATATTCATTATGTTCGTAAACATATATTGCTGCAGATTCTTGCATTTGATGATGCGTGGTATCAGGAAGAGAGAAGTGAAAAGGAGGTTGAAGCTAACGGAGAATCAACCGCTCCCGGAGGCGAAGACGGAAAATCCAAGCGACAATTCGGTTCTCTACTACAGAACGGGCGAGTACAAGCCTTATGTTGATACGAAAGCAAGGGATCTGTTCTAACCAATCCTTATTGTCAATGTATTGTAACGAATGAAGAAATTGTTAAATAAACTTGAAGCGATAAAACTGATATTTTAACCATTATTCTTCTTTCTTTTTCTTTATTTATTATTGGAGCTTTTACTATAGTCACCACGTTTAGCAGCCGGCGGGTAAGTGATCATTGTACTGAACCTAAGACATTGTTGCGCGTCTTCCGTCTCATTCATATCATTCATTTATTGAAATGGTTAATCGGCCATATGTCAGACACCATAACATTTTCAGTGCTTTTCCCTAAGCCACGCACGGGTGGAAAGATGATGGTAGATTTTCTGTCACCGATATCATGGCAAACTTATTCTACTAAAGTGTAAACTAACCCATCGGTCTACTTTGAACTGCTGAATAAAGACCTCTCTGTGAAAGCTCCAGCAAAAGCCAGGAGCGCACTAGTGATACTGTTCCCCGTCACTGGCTTGTAAGATTTGGGTTCGGCTATTTCTGGTGGACAATCCGCCTTCATTTAGTCGTCAGAGAGAGTCGAACAAGGTGCAAGTGACTTTGGCGTTTGGATAATGAGAGAGTATAATCTCTCACTTGTTCCCCCAAAAAACAAGTAAATGTTGACTGAACAACGTTTTAAATTCAGCTGGGATAGGAAATTTTTCGTATTTGTTCCTCTCTATTATTGTACAAAACCAACTCTTTTCTAATCGATCTCGAAAAGAAGTTCTCAATTAAATGTTTGAACCTAAAAATTATTATTTTTCATTTGAAAGGATATATTCATGGTTACGGGCGTAAAATGTTTTGTCGTATATCTCTCGTTGGGAAAAAGTACATGATTTTATCAAGTATTTCATCGTTAAGATTTCTCTAATTGAATTTTTAAACCTTTTAAAAAGTTTGAAGATTAAGCGAAATCTGAGTCTTAGATAGAACTCGGCCTGATTGCTGAAAACCGATTTCGTGGAATATTTTATATTACTGACGGCAACTTGAGCGAATTGATTCAATTCACGAAATTCAATTTGAAATATTAAAAGGAATGTGATACTGAATTTTTCATATCTCCTAAGCGAAAATAGAGCTGCTATTAATGTTGGAATTTGCTAGCAATCAAAATTCGGGTACCAAATTACTCCGATGAAAGTGAATCCCGTTTATGGTACATTGGAAATTATTTGCCGCTTGAGATTTGCGTTTGAGATTTGCTTATTGTATATATTCCTGTTGGGTTTTATAATCATGGAACGATTTCCAGTCGAAGCGATTATTTTTTGGCGCGTTTGAGAAAAATATGAGAGTGAATTTTTACGATGCGCGCGCACATCGACACGTAAAAGCGACACCATGAAGTTGGTTGGTAGCACAAGTATACGTGAGACCTGATAGCTATATTCAAGGTAGTTATACATATATATATGAATCTACAACGCTTGTTTTATATCAGTGGAGATAATAAATACATTCATACATAAGTATAGATGTGTATTTCTGTCTGATTTTAAACTTTTATATATGGATGTGGAATGATAATTTATTGTGAGTATTCGTGATAAAAGTGTTTTTTATATATTTTTTTATAACGTTTTTAAGTGGGTTTATAGATTTGAGGTTAACTGTCGTTAACTATCATTAATATTTGTTTACGTACATAAGTACACACACATACACGTTTCTTTATTATCAGCCTGCGTGAAGGCATTTTGGTCATGGAGCCACTTCATTAAAGGGCATCATCATCATCATCATCATTTCAGCCTATCACAAGTCCACTTCTGAACATAAGCCACGAAGGACCGAGCTTCGTGGAAATTTTTCCCCAACGGTTGTTGCCGTTTTGGTATATTGCCGTGTATCCCGTATCCCGTGATTGTATCTCCGTAAGAGGCGATTAAGGGAAAAGCCTAGCTGTCGACAGATGGCGGAAAAAGTATCTCGAAATATACCAGTCAATTGTCATGACAATTCGAAGAACGTCTGGTTTACAATCTTATTTAATTATACCTATTTTTCCTTCGTCGCCGAGAGCGTGGTAAATACAGGACTTAAAATTGCTGTTGGCAATTTTAGTGGTGCCGGCACTGGGGATCGAACCCAGGTCACACGCGCTGTATGAAACTAAAGTGAGCAATCTGACCTGCTCACTAATCTAAGTTATGTAACGCTAGAACGTATTTATGCAGTTTCTTTTAAATGATCTAATTAAAAATAAATTCTTTAAAGGTGGCAAAATATTCGAGCATTTTGCGACAGAATATCGGAAGCTGAATGAATGTCATGTCTGAACTTATAAAATATGCGAATAATCCATGATTGAAGGCACTATTAAAAAAGGAAAACGTAGTTTTCTAACAAAAGTCATAGATACGTGCATTTTTTCTATATTTATTAATATTCTAAATTGGTTTAACAACAGCACTTCAGAACGTATTATGATAACTATGTTCTATAATTCCAATGTCTTATGCGCTCAGCAAAAGTTAATGAATAGATAACTGTCAGTTCTAAATGAAAAATATCATTATTATTGATGAATGCATAATATAGATAGCTTATATGATTTTCTCAATCAATTCTTGATCGCCGTAGAACGTATTATCAAGGTCCAAACACGTACAATGGGGCACGTTCCCGAAGCTCTAAGCGCGCGGTGTACCTCATGTTCTGGAGGTCGTTCTCCGTTAATAACTCCACTCTCTGTAACTGACCGTTAGGCAGGAGAACGTAGTATGTGCCGACACTCTTCTGCACCTCTGCACTACCTTCTAGCTTCTCCACTTGAGGATTTTCAGTTGTTTCCGCTGTTGCGGCATCGTTAGGAGCTCCATATGTTTTATCAGGCGCGCCATAACTCGCCGGCGGCTGTTGTTCCTGAGGCAAACTGAAGGACTGCCCCGCTGGCTTCCATCCTGCAGGAGGATATGGTCCGCTTGTTAACGGAGCGCCGTAGGTGTCATCTGGTGTTTTCTCGTTAGGCAACGTGAACGGCTCTCCAACGGGTCTCCATCCGGTAGGTGGGTACGGACCGGATTGGGGACTCTCCGTTTCCGTTGTGGGTTCAGTTGGCGGGTCTGTCGTTGTCGGGGCTAACTCCTGGCGTTGAGACATGAACCTCGCCGGTCTGTAGCGAGGCGGTTCAGCCACCGCTCCAACAATCACACAGCACAGTACGAACAGCTTCATCTTTGGCCGTTGATTGAATGATGTACCTTTGAATTCTACAATCACATTTATAGTTGTATGTTCCAGTTTATAGTTCTTTGTTTTATCATAAATGGTATCTAAACGAGAAGGCTGTCGCAGAGCGTGTGTTTAGGAGGCAGTAAGGAGTCTGATCACGTCCGTCATGACTGACATTGACCCGTTACGTCAAAGCATTGGGTATCCCTGAATGAGTGTTCAATGTCGTCAATCGTTGTCAGCATGCGTCATCTGACCATAGAGATAAACAAGAGTTTATTTATTTATTGATTAAGGATTACCAACAAGGTTAACACATAACAAATTCTTTTTTATATAAAAATGTTTTTTAAAAAAAAATAGGCATGTGCCACCTTACTTAAAGGCAACCACGGAAAGCCAGTAGACACAGTCTAGTAAAGTTAAATGAATATTAATATTAAGCAGATCTATTGCTTATCAAAAGTAACACTATAACAAAGAAAGGTAATAACAAAAATAATTAAATAATTAAACAACCTACGATTTACTTCTATAAATTATTGTGCAATGCCATCCGCATTTTAGTCCTAAGCTCAGAAATTTTAGTCGAGTGAATGTCCACGTCCACTTTTTTATATTCCTCGTTATATTTTCTAACCATTCTATTTAGAGGCGCATTAAATCCTATATTCGTACGAGACATTTTGGTAGAGAAAGGGACAAAACGAGATAATCTTACTGACTTAACTGGTGCTGAAAATTGCAGTCTTTAGAGTAAACATGGACAGTCAATAACATTATTGACAATCTTGTATAGGGTAAGATGATCTGTAAGCTGCCTACGGGTGGAGAGAGGCAGAAGTTTAAAATGCTTTAGACGGGTGTTGTAATTCGGTAATTTCTTTATAATAGTAGAAGTTAGTTATATCATATAAGCTTAATATATGTATTTCATTTCCCGGTACACGGAAGTTCACTCACAATAAATACATTCATCGGACGCGCAAGTGTTGTATTCAGTAATTAAACGGAATTTTAGACGTGCCGGCGTCGGGTACCTAACCTTGGTCACACCCGTCCTATAAACCATAAAGTGACCCCGATGCTACCATGAATATTTTCTATCTTTCGTTTACAACGAGATTATATTTGATATACAAATATATACGATATGCGAGTGTATTTGGCTCTATTAGATACAATTGTTTATTGCATTTGTAGGAGCTGAATTAATATCGTCATCGTGTGGTGAAACTAATGTCTTGGAAACATAATTATTAATTGTATTTACGCGAATACTACACATTTGAAATGAAACGATTGTTTACGGTTTTTTTTTGGCGTTTAATTAGATTTTATTAATGCGCTAGAAGCTGGCACCCGAAACGTCGGAATTTAAAAAAAATCTTTAACCGTAAATAATAGTTTAATTCCAAAAATCTCTGCGAAACGGAAGCTGCTAATGGATTCAGATAGTTTTGAGTCAGTCATGATACTTACCTTCTAACTAAAACGGATGCTGGATACCAACGGAGTTCCTTTCGACGGTTTCTTATGCGTCAGAGGAACCTCAGTTTGAAACGGTGGCAGAAGTTATAATTTGTGTTCCTATGACGTATAACAGAGAACTCGATTCTGATTTTGCTAAAAGTTAAGGAAGAGGAAGGCCTAGGCGAACATTTCACGTTCTGAAAAAAGTTCAGGTCAAGAGTACTCTAAACCAACGAGCATGCATGCGAAGATTGATGAAAGTGTAAGAAGCGAAAGACGTATGACAGGACCGTAGCAAGTGGAAGAAGATTGTCTCTGCCTACCCCGTTGGGAACAAGGCGTGAATATATGGATACAATTATTTTCTAATAATTATTCGAGTGTAAAAATAGTTACTGTAAACACGCATGCCCACAAAACAATTATGTCACCATCAAATAATATGTCCTCCTGGCCGATTTCGACCACGGCGAATACAATCGGCAGTTGTCAACTGAGCAGGAGATATTATAGTGCCGTAAAAGTACGCGCTAACACACTTGCCTTTACCTACCCATATACAGGCTGTCACGAAGTAGATTTTTTTTTCTTAAAGATGATCATTTCGCCAACGTTTCGTGGCGTTGTTTTCTGGCCCTCTTGTGTTATGTCTAATGTGTCTGCAGCCTTACTTTCGTTGTGCGTGAACAAACATTATGATTACAAGGCAGTTCTAATCGCACGTCGAGCTTTGTACGCGCTTTGAATGTATAAGTGCCCTAATAACATTGTATTTAAAACTGTCTCCTTGCGTTGTTTCCTCACTTTGAGTTCTCGACCTTAAGATCTAAATATGTATCTTCGAAACGGTATAGTTTAGTGAACTAACTGAACCTACAAGGTTGTGGTGAAACTTTAGTTTTTTTTTATGGAAGAGACGGCAAACGAGCAAGCGGTTCACCTGATGGTAAGTGATTACCGTCGCCCACATACATCTGCAACACCATAGATGCTGCAGGTGCGTTGCCGGTCTTTAAGGATACTGAGGTGTTAGAAACAACATATTTATTTGGCAATCACAATAACAATTTACACAATAAAAGCATTATATCAAATGCTGTTTCGCATTTTACATTGTATGTAACTAAATTCACTTCCATCCTAAGCGTTGCTTCCGACGCACACACCGCAGCATTTTCCTGATCTGTCGAACACAATCAGCGTCCGTGTAGAGTTAGGAAATTGCTCCGACATTGAGCAATCGATATCTCTCGTGGCCTTTGACAGATAACAGACTTCGATGTCGCCTTTAATTGGAATATATGGGAAAATCGGAAGGCATTCCGTGTTCATTTAACAACGACAAACTGGTCGCACTGAAAATAGCGAGCCACTATTACTTAAGCACTGAGATACGCACATTGGAATTGTTGTCAACTGGGGCCTTAACCGCTACGATAACCAAAGCAAAAGATTTCACAACCATTCCGCGTGAAGACGTTTCATATATCCTTCTCAGCCAAGACGCGGTTTTTTATTTTTATTGGTAACCATGTCTCGGATGTGGCTCCAGATTTGTTAACAAACAGCGTTTAGTAAGTTTTCTAAAGTAAAGTAAAGTAGGCAAAGGCTTTCCTCTGAGATCTGAGAGGGTTTTGGAGCCGTGAAAGGCCCGTCACGCTGCTCCTATGCGGTTTGGCGGGCTTCACGAATCCACGAAATCATATTTTTTATTATGTTATTTCTCAGACATGCCGGTTTCCTCGCGATGTTTTTTCTTCACCGCCGAGCACGTGGCAGCTTTTATGAGTTTCAGTGTTGCGAATGTCTGTTGTTGTCGATGTCTGGCCAAAGCCGGAGAGAATAACTACGGCAGAGACGGGGCTCGCCTCCCCTCACGTTGTACCATCTCCCGGAGTGGCAAAAAGTGAGTAGCTGAATCCAGTATGGTTACGCCGAGTCGTACCGCATGGAAATGTGGTCGACAGGCCGAGTGTCTATACATGTACGAGTGTGTGCTATGAACAAACTGTAACATCAGCACCATATATAAGTGTTTAAATACAACATCGATGTAATAGTTTTGCAGGTGGAATGTTAAGATTTTTTTTTTATTGGAAAGGCGGTAAACGGCAAGCGGTTCACCTGATGCTAGATAATTACCATCGCCCACATACATCTGCAACACCATAGGTGCTGCAGGTGCGTTGCCGGCCTATAAGGATATTTGGAAGATGGGAGGGAGTATGAGGAGTGGGACGGGAATGGGATGTGGGCCTCCGGCTACCTCACTCACCGAATGAAACGCAGAAGCACAAGATGCTTCTACTTCACGCCGGTATTCTGCGAGGCTGAGGTACCAACCCGGTCAAAAGCAAAAACCGCCGCTTGGTTCTACCACGCTTAAAATTTTGTTTCTCTCTCATTACTGAAATGTCCCAAACATTTTCTATCCTGAGATATCCCACTTCAGGGTAAAGGTGTTCCTACACGTACTGAAGTACGGGTGAAAATGTCAAGGAGAATTTCGAAGAATTTTTAAAGTTTAATAAAGGAGGGTTTTTTTTAATTAAATCACAATGAAATATCACTTACCGTGATGCAGCTAAGCGTCTGCTGGTAGTTTTCTGTAACCAAAAAAAATTAGGATGTTATAAAGCAGGGACAAACTAAGTAAACATTTAATCTTCCTACGGGCTCACTTATTACTTTCACCGGAATCTAACTTCTTTATTTAAATAAACTTAATGATTTTTACCTATAATAATCTCGTTGGGTGTATTCATCATCATCATCGTCATCATTTCCGCCTATCACAAGTCCACTGCTGAACATAGGCCTCCCCCAAAGATTGCCACGAAGCCCGGTCCTGAGCCACCTGCATCCATCGACTTCCCGCAACACTGCGCAGGTCGTCACTCCATCTTGTGGGGGGTCGTCCTACACTGCGTTTGCTTGTACGCGGCTGCCACTCGAGAACCTTTTTTCCCCAACGGTTATCAGTTCTGCGTGCTATGTGGCCGGCCCATTGCCACTTCAGCTTGCTGATCTTGGGTTTATTATGATATATGAACAGAAGTACCTTGCTTTGTGGCGATCTTTGGGAAAGAACTCTCAAGTTCAGCAATGGGCTTATGTACCTATGCGTACAAATTATTTCAGACGACACGTTTTAGTATTATACGGCACACTTTGTCGCATTAGTTAAGAACTGGCTGGCTGGTTGTAAACGATGACAAACACCACCCGATTCAAAAACTATTTGAATTTGACACTCCTGTTAAAATTAGGTTTTCTGTAACTTTATTAAATTTCAGCTTCAAAGCAACATTAGTTACTAATTACGAAAGTAAGCCTGAGAAGTGTTGTATATATATATTCTACCTCTCATCATAGGGAGTTTTGCCATAGTTGCCACGTGGTGAGCAGGTTGGCAACCGCATTTTATTTTCTTTATGGTCTTTTACGACACCCACGGGATGAGACGGGATGGCAGATTCTCTTATACCGCCACCACAGATGTTAGACTTTTTAACCAATAGTCGCCTTTTACGACACCCATGGTCAGACAGACCTTCTTTACTTTCGACAGCCACACGAAACGGAACCATATGTATATATGTATACATATGTATTACTCGTGAAAGACGACTTAAACACACGAATTGAGAAAGGGATGCTGAGCTGGTTTGGACATGTGGAGAGGATGAATGAAAGTAGGTTGACGAAACAAATATATGAGGCGAGTGTACATGGTAGAGTCGGGAGAGGAAGACCTAGGCGAACATTTCTCGATCAAATCGGAGACTTTCTGAAAAAAGGCCAGGTCAAGATTACTCTGAACCAACGAGCATGCAACGAGATTGATGAAAGTGGAAGAAGCGAAAGACGTATGTCAGGACCGTAACAAGTGGAAGAAAATTGTCTCTGCCTACCCCGTTGAGAACAAGGCGTGAATATATGTATGTATGTATCTATTACTTCTCAGACTTACTTTCTGCTGTTTAGCTGAAGAGATAGGTAAGAGAGTGGTGTACATACCCAGACGACTCCTGGACAGAGAAGGAGCATACGAGCAAGTAGTATCAATGGATGACGTATACAACACAACACCCAGAGACGTGATTAGCTGGCGAGTTTTCAGCTTTTACTTACAACTTTACTAACATTGGTTAACTTGAAAGCTTAATTACTCCGATGCGAAATCTTTTCAAACTTAATCGGGACAGACTATTTGGACCGTTTAAAATAAGCCAACCAATCTTAACTAAATGACCTTAATGGTCTAATCGAGGGACAGTAGGAGTCGACGAGTAATCTCAGCGGTCGCAGAAGGTCCCTGGACGATTTTGATCCAAGATTAAATTAAACAAATGTGGCGGGGTCCCTTATAAAGCTGGTATCGTACGGAGGACCTTTTAGTTTTAGTGTTGTTTTAGCGACCTCTGTCGGTAAATATGGCAAAGATAAAATAACAATATGCTATGACAAAAGGGGTTCGTTAAGTTGGTATAATTGGTGCAGGTCGTCTGCGTGAGTCCCCCCGAATGGGTTCCCGCCTTGTCGTGGCGGGGGAGCTTAGTAACCGTGGCTTGGTCTCCCACGGTGAACCAAGAGGAACCTACATGGCCGGCCTGTCTTTGCGGGGATCGCCGGCCCGAGGAGGTCGCTTCGAGTGGGCTTGGTGAGCCCACTTCGGATGCGTGGTGGTGGACTGTGGGGGGAGTGTTAGCTTAGAGCTCTCCTGGCCCCCTATAGCCGAGGTGGAGTCGCGGGGGAAGAGGAGTTTTGGTATTGCGTTTCGCCATTCTCCCTATCCTCCGTGACTCTGGCGGGGGCCGCACCGCTGATGCGGCCGTGGTGGGGCCGCGGGGGGAGAGGAGTGTCGGTATTACGATGGCCGTTCTCCCTACCCTCCGCGGCCGAAAAGTGGTCGGCGGCGGAGCCATAGACCAGATCCGCCGGGGATGCCGGGAAGGCTGGGGCTCCTGATCCCCATGGTCTCCGGGTGGCGGACTCGGGGGGGTCCGCTGCCCTCGTGGGTTTGGAGGCCGAGTAGGTAGGCGCGTCTGTGTTCCGGCGCGTCTAGCCAGGGCGGTGTGGGAGAGGACGTTCTCTCCCGAGAAGGGGCCGCCTACAGCGGCCGGCGCTGGTGGGGTCGCGAATGTGTGTGAAAGCGTTTCTGTGACCCCGCCGAGATGCGACAAAGGTGGAACACCATGGGGTTTTAGTTGGTGCGAACCCGACATAACCCGTCCTTCCCCCCGAGAGGGCGGGTATGAGTCAGGCATTTCCCCATGTAAATAAAAAAAAAAGGTCGCCTGCGTGAGTGGATAAAGGTGTAACTATCGTACCTACATAAGCCAAGTTACCCATAGTCCATTCGGCATGACTCAGCGTAACCAAACATGCTTACCAAACCCACCATTCACATCTCCAGGAGGACGTGGCGGGTGGGTGTGCCACGTCGCCGAGATTGCCGTGAAGCTTTCAAGGCTTCGCACTCGGTCCCCTCTCCCGACCCCCCCGGAAGAAAGGGGGTGGCAGATATACTCACGCATTCACCGTCCAATTGTACATACACGAACGGAATAATTTCAAGACACCAGATAAGTTTCTCTATTTTTTTTCTTAGTTAAAGCAAACTCTTGCAAGCATATTCAAAGTTGTGGAATAAGCTGCTTCTGAAATATATATCATGATATTATTTCATTACAAATAAAATCTTTAAAAACCTACGGGGTTTCTATCGTCTATTTCTTCTTCGTCAGTGGAACATCATCAGATTAAAAAAGATAAAAAAAAGCTTTTGATTTAGAAGAAGTTCGTCCAAGAAACAACACATGTGCAAAGTTTCCTTAATTCTATATGGATTGTTGAAAACTGAATATAGAATAAAACATAACTTAGACTGCTTTGAGAAATCAAATTCCCTGAAACGACAAAGTTTTTTTGAATACGAGAGAAAATTTGCTGGAATCTAATAAAATTGAGTTATTTCATCACTTTTGCCTTTTTCATATCTCCATATAACGATGTTACAACAACAGAAGTTCATTCATCCATAGATAACGTCAGTACATACTAAATATAGAGGTCCTACTTTTAAATGTTAACGAACTTTTAACGCGTTTAATCAGAACTTTTAAATGCTGATATCTCGTGAGCTAATTCTTAGTAGATCGGATCAAAATTAATAATTAAAAAGTTGAAGATAGAAGGGGTTAACTGTGACATCGGGACGTCAAACACCTCAGTCCCCCCCCCCCCCCTCCCTCTCACGACCACGGGAGCTGTGAAGCACACGAAGCGTAGGGATTTAAAACATCTAAAAGTTTAACTAACGGACTGAGTTGATGCTTCGTGACAGTTGGAAGACCCTTTAGACAAAATTGTATACAGTCTAGTCTAGACAGTATTAAAACCCGACAGGTTGTCAACAATATCTAATATCCCTGCTGGGCCCTAGCTAGAAAGTTCCAGAAGTTGGATTTATCAAGTATTCCCGGTGTCTTGGTGCAGTGCCTGTTAGTTATACGAACTTATACTATATTAGAATATTACTACGGAATTACCGAATAGATTTTTTGAAGTGATAACTTCTTATGGGAGGTAAACCTCTTCGTAACATTACCCGTTACGGCGCCAGTCCATCTGGCTTGCCTTTCTCTCACGCATACGGCAGCGGTAGGCAGGCTCCTCCTCTCTCAGTCTAACCCACAGCGCTAGCCGTATTCCGGACAGACGCTTCCCCCTCTCTCTACTCAGTGTTTAGTGTAAGACAGACATATACTGTTGATATAAAATTTTAACTAATAATAAAATATATTTCAATAAAAGATTTTGTTAAAAAATAACCTTTCCTTACATTATCATATTAAAATACATATAATTTTAGTAATAATCTAAGCTTTTCTCAAGTTAAACAATTTCAATATTAAATAGTTCAACTTAGATTAGTTTAAGTTATCACTTCTGTCGGACGTCTCGAGACTCACACGTTTTTTTTTATCTTAAATTAGAGTCACAAATCAACTAACAGTAAGTGTCAGTCCACCTGATGGTAAGTGTCTATTAGCCCCAGGGGCTTTGGTGGACACTTACCACCCGCTAACAACATCAAGCGCAGGGGTTACAGACGCGTTGTCACAAAGGTGATACGTCTCATAGCCTGTGATTATTCTGGCAACGTACACCTTTCAAACCGGAACTCAACAGTGGTTGCGTTACTGGGGCGGTATCTACCCATACCCAGACGACTCCTGGGTAGAGGAGGTGCCTACAACCTAGTAGAATGATTTTCCGCCATCTCGTCTATCGGCAGAGTCTGTAAACTACAGGATGGAACGCCTGCAGAGGAGTTAGATATTTGGAAAAAATATCGTTAAGAGTGTAAATAAAAAAGAAAACACGAGGATTTCGCTCAAAATGTCAGTACAATACGGCCAGTAACTATAATATTATACTGTATATTCCCATTAGTATGCTAAAACGGGCGACGGTCAGCAGAAAATGAACTTTGATTAAGCCAAAAGCGGCAGCGGGCTGCATAAGTGTTTGTTACTGAGGAGAAGGAATTCCAATTACCCTATACTTCGCGCCGGTATCCTGCGAGATGCTGGTTACACCCCGGACGAGCAACAGCTCTCTCTCTCACACAACATATCTAACGACTATGTTAGCAGATTATATATATTTTTTTTAAGCGTGGTAGAGCCAAGAGACGGCTTTAGCTGCTGCTCGAATGGGCCGGCTCGACCGGATTGGTACCACGGCCTCGCAGAATACCGGCGTGAAGTAGAGGCATCTTGTGCTTCTGCGATTCGTTCGGTGAGTGAGGTCATCCTCCCTCCCATCTACCAAATATCCTTAAATACCGGCAACGCACCTGCAGCATCTATGGTGTGGCAGATCTATGTGGGCGACGGTAATCACTTACCATCAGGTGAACCGTTTGCTCGTTTGTCGTCTCTACCATAAAAAAAAAACTATTTAAGTCTGTCCCTTTATCCGATACCCTCGCACTGGTGATACTGCTCCCCATCACTAGTCTGTGGAATTTGGGTTCGGCAAATTCTGAAGGATATTCCGCCAGAAGGTCGTTTCTTCGCAAGCAAAATGCTCTACGCGCAGGTAAGGTTGACGTTTGGAGAAAGAGATGTAATAACAATTATGTGAAGACAACTGCAATGAGTTTTATTATTAATTTTTATTACCATTAATTTATTAATATTACAAAAACAATAAAGTTTTTTTCTTATATAATAAATAATAAATCACATGTATCTTTAGGCTGACTGCGCATGCGCTGACTTATGTATTCAGAGACTTGGTAAATTGCACAGTGCGCTTGTGACCGGTATTCGAATATGTTAATTGCAAAGTTAAGTCCTGAATTTAAAATATTATTATTAAATAATTGAAAATACTATTTCGCGGACATGTCTTTCTAAAACTTTCTTAAATATCTCAATCTGATACATTGCTTGTTATTTATAGATAACATATTTATCGGGTGAGTCGACTTTGACGATACCCACGGAATAAAATGTAGTGGTTGATTATCATATGTCCGTCACCACATTCTTTAGTCAAAATTATTTTAATTTAAAAATTATAATAGTAATCTTTTAACTTGCACCACACATCAGACGCAAAGTATATAACGGCTCTCCAGCAATTAAACAGAATTTTAATGGAACCCAGTATACGTGATCTCATGAATTAAAGAGTAGTTTAGTTATTTAGAATCCTAATGGATTTTAAATTAAGATTACATTCCTTTATCAACTGATGAACGGAGAAAAGGATAAAAGGAGAAAAATTAAAATCTCCGAGTCTCGAACACAGTAGGCTCGGGCTCAGCGGCATTACTTTAACGCTTTGTATTATTATTACTTTAACGCTTTGTATTATTATTACTTTAACGCTTTGTATTATTATTACTTTAAAAAATCGTTTAAAAATTATGTTTGTTTTTTAATATAAAAACATAATGTATGTATTCTTTTTATTGTACGCGCGCAATCTACCATTGACTAGCTATTCTCCTGTCGCAGGTCTGTTGAAGAAATTTCTTAAGAAATAAGCAGTACCTTTGTACAGACCATTTCTTCCTATCATATTTCTTTTATTAGGTTTTACTTGTGTGTACATAAATTATTAAATAAATAATAAATAATTAGGTATTCATGCTATAGGAATTTCTCCTGTGTCCCGGAGGCAGTTTATATTCAGAAATTGCACACGTACATACACCCAGACTGGGAACTCATTATTTGTAGTCCATACAACAAAATTTTTAAACGTGGTAGAGTCAAACGGCGGGTTTTGCTCCTGCTCGATCGGGGTAATACCACGGCCTCGCTGAATACCGGCATGAAGTAGAGGCATCTTGTGCTTCTGCGTTTCGTTCGGTGAGTGAGGTCATCCTCCCTCCCATCTACCAAATATCCTTAAATATCGGCAACGCACCTGCAGCACCTCTGGTGTTGCGGATGTACGTGGGCGACGGTAACCACTTACCATCAGGTGAACCGCTTGCTCGATTGTCGTCTCTACCATAAAAAAAAAACTATTTAAGTCTGTCCCTTTATCCGATACCCTCGCACTGGTGATACTGCTCCCCATCGCTAGTCTGTGGAATTTGGGTTCGGCAAATTCTGAAGGATATTCCGCCAGAAGGCCGTTTCTTCGCAAGCAAAATGCTCTACGCGCAGGTAAGGTTGACGTTTGGAGAAAGAGATGTAACAACAATTAAAATATAATTATGTGAAGACAACTGCAATGAGTTTTATTATTAATTTTTATTACCATTAATTTATTAATATTACAAAAACAATAAAGTTTTTTTCTTATATAATAAATAATAAATCACATGTATCTTTAGGCTGACTGCGCATGCGCTGACTTATGTATTCAGAGACTTGGTAAATTGCACAGTGCGCTTGTGACCGGTATTCGAATATGTTAATTGCAAAGTTAAGTCCTGAATTTAAAATATTATTATTAAATAATTGAAAATACTATTTCGCGGACATGACTTTCTAAAACTTTCTTAAATCTCAATCTGATACATTGCTTGTTATTTATAGATTACATATTTATCGGGTGAGTCGACTTTGACGATACCCACGGAATAAAATGTAGTGGTTGATTATCATATGTCCGTCACCACATTCTTTAGTCAAAATTATTTTAATTTAAAAATTATAATAGTAATCTTTTAACTTGCACCACACATCAGACGCAAAGTATATAACGGCTCTCCAGCAATTAAACAGAATTTTAATGGAACCCAGTATACGTGATCTCATGAATTAAAGAGTAGTTTAGTTATTTAGAATCCTAATGGATTTTAAATTAAGATTACATTCCTTTATCAACTGATGAACGGAGAAAAGGATAAAAGGAGAAAAATTAAAATCTCCGAGTCTCGAACACAGTAGGCTCGGGCTCAGCGGCATTACTTTAACGCTTTGTATTATTATTACTTTAAAAAAATCGTTTAAAAAAAATTATGTTTGTTTTTTTAATATAAAAAAACATAATGTATGTATTCTTTTTTTTATTGTACGCGCGCAATCTACCATTGACTAGCTATTCTCCTGTCGCAGGTCTGCTGGAAGAAATTTCTTAAGAAATAAGCAGTACCTTTGTACAGACCATTTCTTCCTATCATATTTCTTTTATTAGGTTTTACTTGTGTGTACATAAATTATTAAATAAATAAATAATTAGGTATTCATGCTATAGGAATTTCTCCTGTGTCCCGGAGGCAGTTTATATTCAGAAATTGCACACGTACATACACCCAGACCGGGAACTCATTATTTGTAGTCCATACAACAAAATTTTTAAACGTGGTAGAGTCAAACGGCGGGTTTTGCTCCTGCTCGATCGGGGGTAATACCACGGCCTCGCTGAATACCGGCATGAAGTAGAGGCATCTTGTGCTTCTGCGTTTCGTTCGGTGAGTTAGATAACCGGAGGCCCACATCCCATTCCCGTCCCACTCCTCATACTCCCTCCCATCTCTCGAATACCCTTCAAGGCCGGCAACGCACCTGCAGCACCTCTGGTGTTGCGGATGTACGTGGGCGACGGTAACCACTTACCATCAGGTGAACCGCTTGCTCTTGTGCCGCCCTTCCTGTCGATGCCTAGGTATGTCACGGTACTGCTCCACTCTATCTCCTGTTCTCGGAGTTTGATTGGTGGTGGTACGAGGTATTTGGCGATCGGCGACTGTGGCGGTTGTCTTCCCGACATTGACAGACATCCGCCATTTGTCGAGCCGTTCTGGCAACAACAGTCGCTGCATTTTCTTTGCAGCGGCAAAGCACCTGCAACTCCTTTTCATTATAACAATATTGTTTTTTTATTTCGCCATAACAAAAAAAAACAGTTTACTAATACACGAGTAAATCTAACTTCGTAGGAACCATTTTACACGAATGTATTCGGTCAAATACAATTTTGTGCAATCCCAAAAATGTCAAGACCGAGTCATCTCGGCAAATCTCAAAGGGACTGCCGAGTAATAGGAAAACGCGAATACAACATCGCGTTATGAATAAGCTGTATCGGTACGCCGCCATATTTGTTTCACAATACCTCGCTGATTTTATCGCTCTATTGATACAAAGGAAAACCTTTTTTGTACTTCGTGAAGGAAGTTTTAGAAATTTTCGTTTAGAAGTTGTTATATAGTTGAAAGCATGCCAACGAACCACTAAATCAAAATGTTTCAAATCGAAACTCAATCATGTAGGTACGTTGTATGTTTTTTTTTTTATGGAAAAGGCGGCAAACTGTCAAGCGGTTCATCTGATGGTAAGTGATTACCGTCGCCCGCGTACACCTGCAACACGAAAGCTACTACAGGTGCGTTGCAGGCCTTTAGGGTATTTCGGAGATGGGAGGGGAGGGTGAGAAGGGGGATGGGTAGCGGGAGTGGGCCTGCGGTTATCTCATTCTACGAAACAAATTATTTTGGCATAGCAGATATAGGCACCAGGAGGAAAGAATGTAATTCTTGTACGTAACTTTTTCTGCAGAGAGATTTTTTTTCGACTCACTCACTCAGTGAATCAGCAACAATTGGATCAGATTGGATATCTGAGTACCCAAGTTTTTATCGGCCTATAAAAGCCCACTGTTGGACATAGTCCGAATTCCTTTGCACCAACGAAAGCCAACATGGAAGATAAGCCCACACTCACCACACTGAGCAGTTGGCAGTTAGTTAGTTCAGAGCCGGTGACAGTCATGCTGTTCTTCGCATTACTAGTCTGTGGTATTTAGATTAATATTCGGATGGATTGCGCCTTGTTTCAGTAAAATAAGACGTGTTCGTTAATCAGCCGAAGGCATCGCGTGTTTGAAGAAAAATACACCCCCCGCACCCCATACAGTAGAGAGAGTGCCAATTGAGATGGGGTAGGGACTGCGAAACATGACGTAAGTTCGAGTCCGCCATTCGACTATTGTCGTGAACCACTTCAGATGCAAGCCCTAATGCTTAGTTGAAGGGTTAACAGGAATATCAGTAATGTTATTTAATAAATAACATAGCTCGCAGAACTGACAGCCGCTGGGGAAAAAGTTTCTCGAGTGGTATGAGTATGAGGAAGCTCAAAGTTGCTTAGCGCGTTATGGAAAGGGCTATGCTCGGTGTTTCCCTGCGTGATGAGAGTCTGGAACGATGATATCCGCACCAGAACAGATATACGACATAGCCCTAAGGATCAGCAAGCTAAAGTGGCATTGGGCCGCCCACATAGCTCGCAGAACTGACAACCGTTGGGGAAAAAAGGTTCTCGAGTGGCAGCCACGTACAGGCAAACACAGTGTGAGACGACCCCCCACAAGATGGAGTGACCACCTGCGCAGTGTTGCGGGAAGTCAATGCATGCAGGTGGCTCAGCACCGAGCTTCGTGGCAATCTTTGGGGGAGGCCTATGTTCAGCAGTGGACTTGCAATAGGCTGAAATGACGATGACGATGATTGCTAGTATTCTTTTAAGAAAAAAAAACTTACCTACATTCCCTCTTAAATTAAAAATCCGCTATGTAATATAAGCCCGCGACGCATTTGCTTAATGCCACCAATCGTCTCCATTAGAGCCGGCAAATGCCGTAACTCAAGAAGCAGTCGGCGCAGAGCTCTCGTCTCACGGCACGGCCATTTAGTTACGAGAAGTGACACGAGTGTGCGAATGTGAAGCCGTTTCGTTCCTACACGAATTATTGTTCAAATTGTATGATGATTTGCTTTTAAACGCTATTTATGTTCTATTCCACAGACAAAAGGTTTTTTTTTATTTTTGATCTGTGGAACGCCGGAATATTTGTAAATGTTGCCGATGTCGTTCTAGACGAATGTCGAATTCGTCTCAGCGATAAGTATCAAATATTATAGTTTATAAACTGAATAGTGTAACAATACACTATAGTGCCGAATGCGTACGCGCATAAAAGGGCACTCACTCGTTCTCACCTTCCCGTATGTGAGAAATACAGGACGCTAACACAACCAGATCCAAAAGACTATAATCAGTGAGAAGCACAGATATTGGATTTGCCAGGGAATCAAACTCAGGCCACCCTAAGCCAAGCGTCGCCGAGCTGGTGCAGTGCGGAGACGTCACAACAGACTCCTTCTCTACATAGGAGTCGTCTGGGTACGTACCAGCCTATTACCCATTTCAGACATTTCCAGACAGTAATGACGGATGACGGATGATGTACGGAGAGCAATGAGAAGGCGTGATCGAGCTTTCTTGCGTTTTAGGAGGGTTCGCACCGAAGATAACTGGGTGTCATTTAAAATGGCTAGAAACAGGTGCAATCAGATGGTACGAACAGCTAAACGCCGCTATTTCCATAACAATATAAGCAATTCTTCGCCAGCCGATGTGTGGAAATTCCTTAATTCTACGGGCGTGGGTAAGACGCCTGCCATGAATTGCGGTCCATCTCTCTCTCAAGATGATATCAATACTTATTTTGCTTCTGCTGCTGCAATGGACCCCACAATTCGATCTCAAACTGTAGCGTACATAGCTTCTATGCAATCTCCACATATCCCTGTCTTTAATTTCTCTCCTGTAAATCAGGAAGCGATTAGTAAGGTTATGCTGGCAATCAAATCCAAGGCCGTGGGATGCGATGAGATTAGTAGGGTCATGATAGCCAACATAATAGAGTACATAATTCCTGCTGTCACTCACGTCATTAACTTTTCCCTTGACTCAGGCCAATACCCCTCTCTGTGGAAAAAGGCTTTCGTGCGACCCCTTCCTAAAGTACCTAACCCTATACTTCCTCATCACTTCCGTCCTATTTCAATCTTGCCTTTTCTCTCGAAAGTTTTGGAAGCCTGTGTACACAAGCAAATCTCCAATTTCATTTATGAATATAACCTACTGAGTAACTTTCAGTCTGGGTTTCGCCTTGCCACAGTACCACAACTGCTCTACTTAAAATCACTGATGATATCCGAGAAGGCATGGACAATAAGAAAGTTACAGTTATGGTGCTAGTGGACTTTTCTAATGCTTTTAACACAGTAGACCACGATGTCGTCCTAGCAATTTTTTCTCACTTTAGATTCGCATCTCCGGTCTTGAAGTGGTTCTCCTCATATCTTCGCGGGCGTCAGCAATCAGTCCTTATAGGACAAAAGGCCTCTCAGTGGCTGGAACTTGGTTGTGGCGTACCGCAAGGCGGTATACTTTCTCCCTTAATCTTCTCAATTTTTATTAATTCCCTTACGTCTAGTATTGACTGTTCGTACCATCTATATGCTGATGACCTGCAGATTTACGTGCAGTCAGATATTAATAATCTTCATAACGCGATTACTAACTTAAATAACAATCTAATAGCTGTCTGTGACTGGTCATTACGCTTCGAGTCTCTGTGAATCCAACGAAATGCCAAGCTATATTAGTGGGTAGCTCGCGAATGCTGGCTAAAGTAGATTTTACGAGTCTACCTCCTGTCTATTATAATAAGAATGTGATTCCCTTTTCGAGCTCTATCAAAAACCTTGGGTTATTTATTGATAACAACTTGAACTGGAGAAAACATGTTACAGAAGTTAGCCGTAGGGTCACTGCCTCGCTACAAGTTCTCTACCGTCTTAAAAATTTTCTTCCCTTTGAAACTAAGCTCATGCTTGTCCAGACACTGATACTTCCTATTATTGATTATGCAGATGTGTGTTACTCTGACTTGAACAAAGATCTTCTTTACAAGCTAGAGCGCCTTGTTAATAACTGTATCAGGTATATTTTCAACCTTCGAAAGTATGATCATATCTCACAATACCGTTCTCGCCTTAAATGGCTCTCTCTCCAACAAAGGCGTAACTCTAGAGTCCTGCTTATTCTCTTTTCTATCTTAAATGATGCTACCTCTCCTTCTTACCTAAAGGATAAATTTCAGTTTGTGTTTTCTACTCATGACCGGGTCCTTCGCTCTTCATCTAATCATAAGATTAGCATTCCGCAACACTTCACCGATTATGTTGGCAACTCCTTTACTGTTCAGGCTGCACTACTCTGGAATTCCTTGCCTGAAGACATTAGGAAAGTGTCCAGTAAGTTATCGTTCAAGAGACTAGTACGTGAACACCTCTTCAAGACATCCGTTCCCACTTAGTGGTATTGATATCATCGGTCATTGTAATTATAATAATATTTTGTATGCTGTATGTATGTGTATATATGTATATGTATGTATGTGTGTATATGTATTTATGTGTGTATATATATATATGTATTCATATTTGTTTATATGTATTTATTCCGTCTTTATGTATATAATTGTATGTGTATTTTATATATTTATTTATGTATCTTTTCTTTTTCTTTTTTTTTAACAAATTTTTTGTTCGGCACCCTTACTATATCTCTCCACGCCCCGGGTTGACTGGCAGAGAATGCCAAGAGGCATTAAGTCCGCCCTTTATAATACTATGTTTAAAGGTATTTAAATAAAGTTTAAATAAATAATAAAAATAAATAAATAATTTAACACCAGTTGCATTGCGGTTTGAAAGGTCTAGAGAGACTTATGTACGTGGTAGAGCCAAGCGGCGGCTTTTGCTGCTGCTCGAATGGGCCGGCTCGACCGGATTGGTAGCACGGCCTCGCAGAATACCGGCGTGAAGTAGAGGCGTCACATGCTTCTGCGTTTCATTCGGTGAGTGAGGTAACCCCCTCCCCAATATATTCCAATAATAAGTAAGCAATAAAAATGGTACTGATGCGACATGTCATCAATGACAAATTATTTAATCTAAGAAAAATATGGGATTCTATATAATAATCATATTGATGATATATGATGGATAATATTTATTACAAAGTGAACTTTTTAGTTCTAAACCTTTCTAATAATGAGTCGAAGTAATTAATAAACAAGTCTGCAATAATGATATCCACAGGAGAACTAGGACATCCAACATAGTCGCAAGGATCAGCAAGCTGAAGTGGCAATGGGCCGGCCAGATAGCTCGCAGAAACGACAACCGTTGGGGAAGCAAGGTTTTCGAGTAGTAGCCACGTACAGGAAACGCAGTTTGGTACGACCCCCCACAAGATGGAGTGACGATCTGCACAGTGAGCGGTGAAGTGAAACAAAAGGTAATTAAAAACATTTTATCATGGACGTCAGTTGGTCTGTAGGTGGTTAGTTGGAGAACTATATTAAAAACTTAATGAACCACTTTGATTATTTTTTTATAATAATAGTAACACAACAATAACATCGCTATTGTAATCCGTCACGTTAATTATTAAATAAAACGCAAACAACTGATGCTTTCAACTAATAATAATTCCACCATTTGCCTCTCCTAAAATACGTACATAATTTTTTTTGCTCGGCTTCGGTGTCCTATATGGCAATCGTGTTTAACTACCTTCTAGTGTCAAAGTGACATAGGCTGGAGTGTCTCGCGACAGTTGCAACTTGGCTGTCGTAACTATGGAAAAGACCACAGGGTATTTTTAGAGATAATAATTGCATTTCATTTAAGTAATTAAAGTAATTAAACATTTTTTTAACAAGGTTTGAGTTATCAAAATTAATATAGCTTTCACATACCAGTTTACTTATTATTTCAATTACATTATAAAACATAAGATATATCAGTACGAAGTGGAACAGAGAATACTTATTTAATGTAATTCATTCAAAAATACTTTGACTAGGAAGCAGGTTGTAATTTCTACTTGAGTCACGACTCGCCGGCTCGTACACTTGTCGTCAGCACTAAGCGCTCAGAGCTTGCTAACACACTAAATGGAATTTGTAACGATTTAATATGCTCGGATGTAGAGACGGATTTGTTTCATTATACGTGCAGTAACATAAGGTAGGGCTTAAAACAGGCATGATGCTCAGACTTCGCTTTAATTATTTTCCAAGAGTATTTATCTCTTACAAACAATAAAGTACTCACGCCATTCGACCATAGGGGTAAGCAGAGATAATGAATTTCCCTTTGGCAAGGCTTAGATTAGACAAACTGTACACATTCACGACCACTTAATACGTTAATTTTACCTATTGCATTGATGTGATTTGAAGCTGAATTAAATAAAAGGTATGTGGTAACCTAATCCCAAAGGACATTAACACAACAGACATTTAAGCTAAAAAAAACATGTAGTTCGTTTCTTTACAAAGAGACCATTACGTTTTGTTACGTTATGATATAACAAGCAAAGTTAAACTCACATTAGTTAAGTATGACAAAGTGTTAGACGTATATGATTTAGACTAAACTTAGACAAGAACATTACTGGAAATAAAGGACATTTGATCATATTTATTTATTCATTCTTTTTGTTTACCTTAAGCTAAGGGTTACAATGGGCGCACTTAATGCCAAGTGGCATTCTCTACCAGCCAACCCTCGTCATGGTGAAAAGTGGATGGCAGGTGCAAAACAAAGAATAAAAAGCTATTATTAGTGGACTCCTAAAAACAATGAATTAGTAAATGTTTGAACATGAAGTTATGTTTAAAATACATAAGCAGGTAAACATATATTTATATAGATACAAAAATAAATATGTTATAATAAAAAACACCGAAAATAAGATAAACCGAATATGTTCAATGATTCATTAGGTATTCACGAACTATACTTTTAAATGTATTCCTATGTAGGAGCTGTTTATATTATCGGGAAGGGCGTTCCAGATGAGTGTAGCTTAAAAAGAAAAAGAAGAGTTATTTGTATAACATTCATTGCAACTAAATCATTGCCTGTTATAAAACGGCAGGCGCTTAATATTTGTGTGAATATTTAACGTAACTATGTAACTAAATAATGAAAATAGATATTTAACAAAATTCATTAAAAGATTTTGTTTTATTCCATATGTTTTATTTAATTCTGCTGTACAGCATCTAAACGTTTATCTGTACTTCGCCTAACAATTGAGAACTGTGAGAGAATGGCTTTATGCATTAAGTTGCATGCAATGTGTATCGTTTTGGGCAAGGTAACTTTAAAACGTAAAAAAATTAAATATAGGGGCAGGTAACTAGAACTGCATGAAACACTTTATACTGCTATAAGTGCCTATCTTTTCTTGGGGAAATTATACAAGGATAACCTGCGACCTGCCTATTATGCGAAAAACGTTATGTGTTTTTTTTTATGGAAGAGACGGCAAACGAGCAAGTGGTTCACCTGATGGTAAGTGATTACCGTCGCCCACATACATCTGCAACACCATAGATGCTGCAAGTGCGTTGCCGGTCTTTAAGGATATTTCGGAGATGGGAGGGAAGAGGAGGGGAATAGCATCGCATATATTAATGCAAACATAGGAGCACTTACCCGTCTCTACCTTCATTTATAGGTACTAAGGGTCAGATGCAACGTCTAAGTGAAATTTGAATAGAAAACTTTTTATCTGTTTCACCTGGGTCGTAGACGTAAACTGGAAACGTCAGGCGCTAGCCTCAGTTACCTAGTACGCTGTAGTGATGTGCATTCAATCTCCGAATTCAAATGCTGATTTACCACGTTTGAGATAGCGTAACTACGTTTGCATGCTGTTTTAAACAGCTAAATAGGTTAACTGATCGAATTAAGGAAAAGAAAATATTAGAAAAGAAAATTTGTGATAAAAACTCCGTGTCTGAAAAACAAAGGTATTCATTGAAATCTGATTATTCGTACAACAGAAGCGCGGCAGACTCTGCTCGGATTAGTAAAATTAATAAAAATCAGAACACGCATGCGTTGGGCAATGGGAGTTTTATTTCTGTTGGCATAAATTACTTAGCAGTGAATTACATTCAACATTGTGCCATTACATACCCAACCCTCGGCGCTCAATTATCTAAACGTAAAGAGATTAAACCATCCGTTAAGAATTGTTGCCACTTATTCTGATGATTTCTCATTGAAATACCCTTTTGAGGGCCTACGAGAAAACACAAAAGCGCGTCCCACATAACAAAAGAATCCCTTTCCAACATACATAACATACCGCAAAAATTACACAAATTAAATCTGTTCAATTTTGTCCGTTAATGTGAGAGAACCGGGCGCGGCCATCCCTACTCAAACAAATTACAGATGATAAGAAAATTCGTTCTGAAATAACCTACAAGCCTGCGTTGTCACCAATGTTTTATTATACAAGCTTTTGATATAGAGCTCGCCTATGTACAAATATATTTGAATGTCTAAATAAACTGCGCTACGATAGAAGCCTACAATTTTTTTAAAAAGCTTCGAGAATAACAATGTAATAGTTATGAGAAATATTGTACGGACGAACGCAATTAAACCCTTCTTATTTTATCTACTTCGAGACAAAATTAAACTTAATATACAAGTACAAATGCCAAGTGGTAGACTTCTTCTCTATCCTATAGGTATTTCTTGTACTGTCAATCCCGTACGGTCAATCCCGGAACTATCCCGGATGTTTATTCAAAAGACAAAAACCGCCTCAAAGTCGTGATGCCATAACAAAATGAAAAAATTCCAAAAAAAAGTGTCTCATTCTAAAAAGTTTTTTTTTAAATATATTCCATTTTGTAATAGTATAGACAACAGAAGACATAAATAAAAACGCCTGCAATAATTAAATACAATTTTAAACGTAGCATATTATTGCTATAAAAATCTTGCAGGGGCTTGAATTTAATCAGCAATTTTAGTTGTTGAGTTATAAGTATGAATATATATAATCTAATCTTAAATGAAAATATCCTATGTACTATTCAAGATAGATTGGTGCCATTAGTTCTCGTCGAGGCGTAAAAGCTGACTAAAAGCAAGTAATAACATACGTTTGAGCCTGCGATTGCATTCTGAGCTGCTTTCAACAGCGCAATGCTCCCACCACTAATTCGCCCAAGTGAAATGGAAGAAGACAGACATAATATATAGTACGTAAGTATGTTAATGCTTACATTTCTTTGTTACATTTTTTGTTTTTATTTCCGATTGCACCTGAAAATATTGTTCTGCACTGCGCATAAAATTAAATAAATTCTTCTTTTTCAGCTCGATTTTTAAAAAAAAAAGTAACGATAATGTCTGAAAAGAGGTAATGGTAGTGGTATGTTTTTTTTATACATTATTGTCGTGTTATCTTTTTTATATAGGACGCATGCGAACGAGCCAGCAGCTCACCTGATGGTAAGTGATCACCGACTCCCACGAACATCACCAGAGGCTGCATTGCCGGTCTTTAAGGTACGAATAGACTTTTTCTTCTTCTTAAGTCTTAAAGTTACGTAACAGATCGTGTATACCACTAACGACATCTGATTCCACAAACTCGTAGTGCGTGCCAGAAAATCTTAAGAGATACAAGGCCTTGTTTTTTAAGTTAACTCTTCACTGCTAGCTTTTCCTATTAGGTCATTCGTCTTCTAGTGGTAGTACGCGAGTAGATAAAAAAATATATTTTTCATCCCCACACAATCGTTGTGTGATCTGTCCTAGTGTATGTCTTTTTTCCTGCTTTTTCGGAAAAACTGTTATTTATACCGGAGACCTATTTCTAAGCCTACGACGTCTGCCCGTTTGTCTATCTGTTCCAGCAATAAACGTGTTTTTTCATCGTTTTTTTTGTTGTGCCGACTCTGATGTAAAATTACAAATAATGAAGATTAACCAAGTGCGAGTCGGGCTTGCGAAAAAGATCCCAGACTGAATGAAAGAAAACAATTTTTTTTATTGGGTTATTAAATAATTTCTAATTTCACGTTCAAAAATGTTTACTAATACATGTACATAGCACAGCTATATTGTATGGTTGTACGGAACCCTCGTAGTGCGAGCCCCACTCGTACTTGACTGGGGTTTTTTTTTTCTAAATCGTAATATAAACTTAGACGACCTAGCGAAAGGCCGTAGACAGTTTAAGCCATCGTTACGTGCTCTAATGGTCTGGAAAGTCGACCCTTCCTTTACAGGCCGTATTAAAAAGGAACCTATCTACAAAGGGTCTCGTAGAATATGCGGTTCATGCGGTTCTAAGTCGAATTACTTAAACCCGACCTCTAAAAGTAGCGGTGAAGAGTTATGACTTAACGAATTTAATTTGTGGGATTAAATTAGAATATATCTGACGAGATTATAATTCGCTTTTGTACGATACGGGCGCGGCGCACATGACGATTCTTCCGTACAGTAGATGCTTATGTACAAAGGTAGATTAATAACGACTTTTGTAAAAGAAAAAACAGGATATTAAGACAAGATACTGGTAGTAGTAAGCTTTCAATCTTAATATCCAGCCTCAGTTCTCTTTATCTCCCGCAACTTCGTACACGTGGAATTTTTTTCTCGAGGTATAAAGTAGGCGATATTCTAAATTTAAGGTCACGTGGTAGTCATGAAAACATAACAGACAGACGGTTGCTATCTCATTTGTCAGTCAATAGATGGTGGTTACACTGTTCAACGCGTTTTATTAACTGCTCCCGAACCCTTCGAATAGTGAAGGATATGACAGTATGATTCATATGTATAAAGTAAAGTAGAGTAAGAGCCTGTAAGTATCCACTGCTGGACAAAGGCCTTCTTCTCAAGCATCTGAGAGGGTTTTGGAGCCAGATATCCCATATCCTCGAAATTTCCTTTATTATTTGTCACACACGCAGGTTTCCTCACGATGTTTTCCTTCACCACAAAGCACGTGGTAAATACAGCATTTAAAATTGCTACTAATAATTTTAGTGGTGCCGGGCACCGGGTCAATTGAGCTCTTCGATACTAATGACCTAATCTTTTAATAGTCCACTGGACATAGGTCTCTCCCTTAAGGTGAATTGCCGCTTGGCTCTAACTCTTAGATCCTTCTTACGACAAATTATAAATACAATAAATTAAAAATATAATCCACCAAATGTTTAACGTTCCTCCAACTAAATAATCTTCTTCTTTTTGATGTTGTATTGTTTTGGTGTAAGTATCGGATATAGCACCGAACCGAAACCGTGGTACACAAGTAGCGTGTGTTCAATAAAAGAGCTACACTCGAACGCCCTCTAAATGTATCCGGCAATAGCTTCATTGTTCTGTCTCTATTCCAGTCTCATTCAAGAGGTAGAAATAGTAACACTTTTTTTTTTACGAAAAAGGCGGCAAACGAGCAAGCGGTCCACCTGACGGCCAGCGATTACCGTCGCCCACGTGCTGAGGTGCTGCATGTGCGTTGCAGGCCTTTCAGTGTATTTGAGAGGTGGGAGGGTGGATGACGAGAAGTTGGAGAGGGGGAGTGTGCCTCCGGTTACCTCACTCACCGAACGAACAACCCAAATATCTCAAGAACCAAATGTGGTAGTGAAATTTCAGACATGTGTACATGACCCAGAGCGGCTGACGACAAAAAAAAATTCAACTTCATTTTTTACACCATTCATGCGTTTTTTTACTTTGCGTATTTTACGTTCAAAACACACTATACTACTTTTAGTACAAATCTATCTGTAATTAAAAACAAATATGTGAGAAGACTATTCTAGATCTTCTCGTGTCATAATTTAAAACAACTGCAATTATATTGTCATGACTGACTCAGGGCACTATCAGAGTTATAATTGCTTAAATTATAATTATGTTTTTGTTCTCTACATATTATACTGCAGATGCCGAGTGGAGATACTAATGTTGAAGATGTTCTAGTAATGTATATAGGTTGGATGCAACGTTACGACATTAAATTTAATCTCATATTCTATAGAACATTTCCAGGTCATTCAGCTACATCAGCCTTATTCCGACGTTTCGGGTGCTCTAACTCTTAGATCCTTCTTACGACAAATTATAAATACAATAAATTAAAAAGATAAAAAAAAAAAAAAAAAAAAAAAAAAAAAAAAAAAAAAAAAAAAAAAAAAAAAAAAAAAAAAAAAAAAAAAAAAAAAAAAAAAAAAAAAAAAAAAAAAAAAAAAAAAAAAAAAAAAAAAAAAAAAAAAAAAAAAAAAAAAAAAAAAAAAAAAAAAAAAAAAAAAAAAAAAAAAAAAAAAAAAAAAAAAAAAAAAAAAAAAAAAAAAAAAAAAAAAAAAAAAAAAAAAAAAAAAAAAAAAAAAAAAAAAAAAAAAAAAAAAAAAAAAAAAAAAAAAAAAAAAAAAAAAAAAAAAAAAAAAAAAAAAAAAAAAAAAAAAAAAAAAAAAAAAAAAAAAAAAAAAAAAAAAAAAAAAAAAAAAAAAAAAAAAAAAAAAAAAAAAAAAAAAAAAAAAAAAAAAAAAAAAAAAAAAAAAAAAAAAAAAAAAAAAAAAAAAAAAAAAAAAAAAAAAAAAAAAAAAAAAAAAAAAAAAAAAAAAAAAAAAAAAAAAAAAAAAAAAAAAAAAAAAAAAAAAAAAAAAAAAAAAAAAAAAAAAAAAAAAAAAAAAAAAAAAAAAAAAAAAAAAAAAAAAAAAAAAAAAAAAAAAAAAAAAAAAAAAAAAAAAAAAAAAAAAAAAAAAAAAAAAAAAAAAAAAAAAAAAAAAAAAAAAAAAAAAAAAAAAAAAAAAAAAAAAAAAAAAAAAAAAAAAAAAAAAAAAAAAAAAAAAAAAAAAAAAAAAAAAAAAAAAAAAAAAAAAAAAAAAAAAAAAAAAAAAAAAAAAAAAAAAAAAAAAAAAAAAAAAAAAAAAAAATTCAACTTCATTTTTACACCATTCATACGTTTTTTTTAATTTTCGTATTTTACGTTCAAAACACACTATACTACTTTTAGTACAAATCTATCTGTAATTAAAAACAAATATGTGAGAAGACTATTCTAGATCTTCTCGTGTCATAATTTAAAACAACTGCAATTATATTGTCATGACTGACTCAGGGCACTATCAGAGTTATAATTGCTTAAATTATAATTATGTTTTTGTTCTCTACATATTATACTGCAGATGCCGAGTGGAGATACTAATGTTGAAGATGTTCTAGTAATGTATACAGGTTGGATGCAACGTTACGACATTAAATTTAATCTCATATTCTATAGAACATTTCCAGGTCATTCAGCTACATCAGCCTTATTCCGACGTTTCGGGTGCTTTACCGTACTCGTGGTCAAGGAGTCAAGGCTTATATATCTGAGGACAGAAGCGGTGTCAGAGACACGGCACTCAACACTACGACCAGACCAACAACTGTTTGTTGTACGGCGGCTTTAACTGATGCTCAAATGGGCCGGCTTGACCGCGGTAGAACCACGACCTCGCTGAATAACGGCGTGATGTAGAGGCATCTTGTGCTACTGCGTTTCGTTCGGTGAGCGAGGTAACCGGTGAAATACCATACTTACCATTCCATCACCGAAATATTCTTAAAGGCCGGCAACGTACCTGCAACTTCTCTGGTGTTCTAAGGTGAGTAACAGTTGCTCATTTGCCCCCTTTCCCATAAAAAAAATGTTAGTTGTTTACTAACTGTTGTTTGGTAAATGAAATAGAGCTCGGCTCCCGCTCATGGTGCAGTTGTCCAAGTATTTGTTTGGACTAGAAATAACTGTTCCATTGCGAAGGAAATATCAGCTGCGACTTTTCCCGACAGGAATATTTCACGTTTCGTGAGCAGAAGCTAAAAATTCATCACAACTCGCCCCACATAATAAAGATAAAGAAATGTGTGTTACCTGTGAGACCCACAGATTAGATAATACTTGGTATGGCGTCGAAATGTTGTAAACGCGACAGTGTTACAAGCATCAATCGGCTCGCTTCCAACGAGTGTTGCGCCGCTCTCCGTTCAACTTGGACGTTAAAAGCAGCCGATTCGAACAAGAAATACCTAATTCTTCAAACACATCACACACAATCTGATTGTGACGCAATGCAAGTTAAAGTGGAGCAAGGTATACTGGAAGGCGAACAGCTGGAAGTAGTAACAGGTGACAAACGTTACTACAGCTTCAAAGGTATACCATATGCCGCTCCTCCGCTTGGTAAATTAAGATTTAAGGTAAGGAAACGTGCTTTGTTTTTGTTTTTACGTCCCTTTGCTGTACAAATTTATATACAATTTTGCGCAACCTTTTACTTGAAACGCTGAGTTGACACGACCAAAGTCTGACTTTGAAAAGTTGAGCGCGGTTCAAGTTCACTTTGATTGGATGGAAATGTTCAAGTGCATAGTGATGTTGACCACAATCGGAGTTGGACTCGAGTAGTCGTTAAAGTTCACTTTGTCCAGGCGGACTGTGTTCGGGGTCAACTCGGCTTAAACCATATTTTGTAGGTCTGGAGGCGAGCGATCTCATTCATTTCCATAGTTCTCTAGTGACCGAACGACCGGGGTTATGACATATTTATATTTTTGAAATGAAACTATTATTTGCGGATTTCATCGCGTTTAATTTGATTTTTCTTTTTAAGTCCCGTCATTTCGGATGCTGAACATTAAAATTTTTTGCGTTTTAGAGTCTGTTGTTAGAAATTATAATGCTGAAAGCCGTGTTAACTATGACATCAGGACGTCAAACAACCTCGGGTCTCCCCGTGATCTATGGAGGAACCTGTAACATGGGGCTTTAAAAAAAATCTAATTAAACGCCGATTAAATCCGTAAATAATAGTTTCATTTCAAATGTGAAGTTTTCGCGTAAATACAAGAAATCATTATAATTATATTTGCCAAGGACTGATCACCTATTATGCATGATACTCAGTATTTGTATTTCAATATTATAAAAGAAAAAAAGAGAGAAAATACATTTTGTTGCCTTCTAGGTTTTTGTAGGTACATGTTATTTATAACCCGATTTAACTCCCGCCGCCCTGCTCCAGTGCGAGTATGTCAGGCTTCACATATCTTAGAAATAATACTTTAATTATTACTCAGGCATGCAGGTGAGCACATGGTAAATGCAGCACATAAAATTGCTACTAACAATTTTAGTGGTGCAGGCACTGGGGATCCCACCCAGGTCAGTCGCAATTATTGTGCTGCTTAATAAATTAAAAAGAATAAAGAAAGAAAAAAAAATTGTTGGAACATTACCCAAACACGCACATTCACGCAATAATGTGTAAGAAATCATGATAAGACATCGATGTCATTATCGATGTTTTTGTAACACGGAACATCCCTACGCAGTAGGCGGTATCTACGTATACAAAACGAACAGTGGAACGCGTTCGTTTCTACCTCCCCTTTACCATAAAAAAACATACACATTCTTTATATTTAAACATAAAAATTATAATAGTATGAAATTATATTATTATTGTGCAAATAATAATTAATATTATAAAACATTATTTCTAAAAGACAATTACTTATTTTTTTTACAATGCAAGAGTATTTTATTAATCCCGTCTTTAATTTGTTAGACTACGTAATGATCATAAAATATGCATTTTTTTTAAACTTATTTAATTTTTTGGAACGTAGTTTATCTGGCCGACGTAAAGATATTTTATTATAGTCATTAATCAATTTAAAGAATTTCGTACTCTTTAAATATATAGAGCGAAGAATAAAAATGCTCAAGTTTTGAACAGTCTCCGAATGCATTTTTTTTAATTAAACAAGCGCTTAATGCTGGTCTCACAAAATGGCCGCTCAAATATACACAGTACGACGACTGGCAGTGGTGTCACAGGTGACTAGTATTCCGTATATTTTGACCATAAAGCTTGGACATATCGGGAAATCCTATCTAGTTTTAATAGAGGCCTTTCTTCAGTAATGGAGTCAGATTGTATTATACATGGTTTTGTTTATGGTTTTGTATGGTTTAGGTGAGCCGCGTGCGCCTTTGCCCCCTATTGTACACATAAAAAAAAGTATTCCTTCAAAAAGATTATTATCTTATTAGAGCACATGGCATAAATAGACGTAGTATTAAAAGGCTGTATGCGACTTCATTACATTTCTAACAATCCCCCAAGTATTTTAAAATAAATACTTTTGCTAAATTAGAGACGAAATCGAAAAACGTTTTACCTAGAAATTAAAAAAAATTTTTTTTAACTATAATTGTGGGATCTTTTTATTAGAGCAATGAAAATAATAATGCAACGTAAAAAATTACACGTAGAAAGTGAGGACGAGTTTTGACTGAAGTGAAATATGTTTATGATCTGCCGTTCCGTCAACGATACGATATTTTACTGTTAACGATATTTGCGCTAAGGCTTTTCGTACATCACAGCTATAGCCTCACTGTACAATGCTTCGGTTAGAAGCCAGTTGGAGAGCAATGCAATGATATGAAGCCAAGTACAATAACATGTAGGAAAGTGTATAAAGAAAGATAATACGTTTATTTGCTAAGAAATTGACGCACACAAAAGTAATTAATTGAAATAAACAGTAAACAAGAATACATAGAGAACATAAGACACCTTCTAGGCAAACGTGTGCCATCCTAGGCCTCATCCTCGCCTACCCTCAAGCGAGATTGAGGTCAAACGTAAGCCTATTATATATATAAAAAAAACAAAATCACAATCAAAACCTAAAAAAAAAAGCATGGAAATTGCATGAGTATTTTTCTACACCGGAAATAAATTCCGAAATACCACTGTTTTTCAGTGCCAACACCATGGCACTCCGATACCATTACATGTTTACATATAAACATAACATAAAAGTTAGTAATATATAATATAGTAAATTTAATACAAATTAAATTTTTTAACTATAATTGTGGGATCTTTTATTAGAGCACATGGCATAAATAGACGTAGTATTAAAAGGCTGTATGCGACTTCATTACATTTCTAATAATCCCCAAGTATTTTAAAATAAATACTTTTGCTAAATTAGAGACGAAATCGAAAACGTTTTACCTAGAAATTAAAAAAAATTTTTTAACTATAATTGTGGGATCTTTTATTAGAGCACATGGCATAAATAGACGTAGTATTAAAAGGCTGTATGCGACTTCATTACATTTCTAACAATCCCCCAAGTATTTTAAAATAAATACTTTTGCTAAATTAGAGACGAAATCGAAAAACGTTTTACCTAGAAATTAAAAAAAATTTTTTTTAACTATAATTGTGGGATCTTTTTATTAGAGCAATGAAAATAATAATGCAACGTAAAAAATTACACGTAGAAAGTGAGGACGAGTTTTGACTGAAGTGAAATATGTTTATGATCTGCCGTTCCGTCAACGATACGATATTTTACTGTTAACGATATTTGCGCTAAGGCTTTTCGTACATCACAGCTATAGCCTCACTGTACAATGCTTCGGTTAGAAGCCAGTTGGAGAGCAATGCAATGATATGAAGCCAAGTACAATAACATGTAGGAAAGTGTATAAAGAAAGATAATACGTTTATTTGCTAAGAAATTGACGCACACAAAAGTAATTAATTGAAATAAACAGTAAACAAGAATACATAGAGAACATAAGACACCTTCTAGGCAAACGTGTGCCATCCTAGGCCTCATCCTCGCCTACCCTCAAGCGAGATTGAGGTCAAACGTAAGCCTATTATATATATAAAAAAAACAAAATCACAATCAAAACCTAAAAAAAAAAGCATGGAAATTGCATGAGTATTTTTCACACCGGAAATAAATTCCGAAATACCACTGTTTTCAGTGCCAACACCATGGCACTCCGATGCCATTACATGTTTACATATAAACATAACATAAAAGTTAGTAATATATAATAATAGTGTATCGTTCCGAAAATGCGTTAGATAACTGACGCCGAGGTGATAACGTTAACCTTTAAATATCCCTCGGCGATGTTATAAATAGCATTAGTTATGTGTTTATAATGTTTTTATATGTAATTTGTCCAATTATTCTCAGTCCTTTATAGAACATGCTAACCTTTTTTTTCAGTAACGATATAAGTTCGTCATATGGGTGAGACTTAATGCTAAACCTACTTAATTACAAAATAACTAATAAACTGTATAAATAGAAACAAAACTAAATTTTAAATGAAACTATTATTTACGGATTTTATCGCGTTTAATTTTGTTTTTATATTCCCGACGTTTCGATTGCTTTACAGCAGCCGCGGCCACGGGTTCGTAGATCAAAGCAAAAATTAATAAACAACAGCTGAAGGTAGCCCGAGTTGACTATGACATCTGGACCTCTAACACCTCAGTCCCCCGTCCCCGTGACCACGGCTGCTGTAAAGCAAGCAAATTTATCGCTTCACGTATTATTATAAGACACGGCTCGGCATCGCCAAACGAGCTTCACGCCTCATTGGAAGGTGCCGAGCCGATTGCCGAACGTCCGTACATCACTCGACACACAGGCCCACTGAAAACCAGCGCTGTAGTCTCAACTGCAGCATTAAGCTGAGTGTTGTCGGTTCGCCCCGTGCACCGCGCAACGCGTCTAGAGGAGGCAACGTTAAAAATTGTTTGTGTAAATAACTGTTTGATTAAATGTGTTGCGATGTTTGTTTTGTTATCGAGTGGCGTATTTGTGCAATAAATGTTTCTTTCTTTCTTTCAATTCCGTTCATTAAAAATACTCTATTCCGTACATTTCATATGCTACTCTATTACTTTATTGATTTTTCTCTTCCTCTTTTATGTCCTTATCCAATTTCATACCACACTTGGTCCTTTGATTGATAGCGCCAGCATGCGTGAAAGATTTTCCCATACTTGCCACGGGTGGGTCAAGGCAGTGCCGATAACCCCACACTAGAGACGCTACTCCCAATCACGGCGGTAGGTTCATTCTCCGCCTAGAAGTCGTCTCGATAGGCACTCTATTACTTCCTTCCTTCCTTCCTTCCTTCCTTACCTTACCACCCTTTAAATTGTCCACTGCAAGACATAACCCTCTTCCACAAGAAGGATTTGCCATAATCGCCAGGCTTGGCAAGGGGATTGTCGATCGCAGCACCAGTCATCACGCACCTCGGATGCTGCTGCCCGTCATCGGTCTGCTATCTTTCGAGATAGCTATTCCAGCGGGAGAAAAGGGTGTGTTGGATCCTTAGGCCGATAACAAGTCAATATTTTCTCTGTCACAACTGCAAATAACGAACCAATTAAGCAGATATTTTTTATTTTATTTTCAGTCTCCTCAACCTGCTGAACCATGGGTAGGTGTAAGAAAAGCAACAGAACATGGATCTGTTTGCATACAAAAGGACATCTTCACGGGTAAATTTATCCCTGGGTCAGAGGACTGTCTCTATTTGAATGTATATACACCTGACTTGAAGCCACAAACTCCATTGCCGGTCATGTTCTTCATTCACGGTGGCGGTTATAAAAGCGGTTCTGGAAACGTCGATTGTTACGGACCAGATTTCCTCGTCTCCCGGGACGTTATTGTCGTTACTATAAACTACAGACTCGAGGTCTTAGGATTCCTTTGTTTGGACACAAAGGAAGTCCCCGGTAACGCCGGATTAAAGGATCAAGTGGCTGCACTCAAATGGGTGAAACGGAACATAGCAAATTTCGGTGGTGATCCAACTAACGTGACTGTTTTCGGTGAAAGCGCCGGCGGTGCGGCCTCAGCGCTCCATGTTATATCGCCAATGACAAAAGGTCTACTCAAAAGAGCAATCTCAATGAGTGGAGTGCCGTTTTGCGATTGGTCCATCGCTTACGAACCTAAAAGACGAGCCTTCGTACTGGGTAAACAACTCGGAATGGATACCACAGATACCGATCGGCTTCTAGAGTTTCTTCAAAATGTTCCTATCGAGAAATTGGTTGATACGAACCCTTGCGTATTGACATCCGAAGAAGTGACGTGTAATTTAATAAAAATGTTTCATTTCACACCGGTTGTGGAAAAAGATTTTGATCTTGATCATTATCTGACAGAGGATCCCGAAGATTCGTTGAAAAAGGGCCATGTAAATGATATAGAACTAATGATAGGATATACAAGCGTGGAAGGTTTAGTTCTCTTGCCCCTTATTGAAAGTGATTACTTAAAAACCTATAATATGTATAGCGAATTACTTGTACCTAGAAAGATTTTGCTGGAATGTACTCCGAAAACAATTTTACAGATATCGGAGAGAATCCATAAACATTACTTTGGGGGCAACACCATCAGCGAGGATTGCATAAAAGAATTTATCCAATATGCATCTCAGTCCTGTTTTGTTCCTGACATTCACAAATACGTCAATCTCATTTCTAAAACTGGAAAGAAGATCTTTATGTACAAATTCTCGTGCGTCTCGGAGAGAAGTATTTACGGGAATCGGGGCTCTAAATACGGTATCAGTGGTGCAGCACATTTAGACGATTTAATGCATTTGTTTGACCCCAAAGCGTACAATCTAAAGGCGGACAAGGGCAGCTCAACGTACAAGATGATTTCACAAACCTGTGACCTGTTTACAAATTTCGCTAAGTTTGGGTAAGTTATTACATCGTTATTTTGACGTATGTCCAATAGTCCACCTAATGGTAAGTGGTCACTGCTGACAATGGACACTTGCAAACAACTGCAATCGAAGATAACTTACAGATAAGTTGTCACCCCTGAGTATTGAGATGGAATGCCACACAGCGCGTAACAATACTGTCTCCCTTCAAACCGGAATACAACAGTAATTGTCACTGTTGTTTGTCAGCAGAAATGTGTAAGGGTGTGGCACCAACCCGAAAGACCCCTAGGCAGAGAAAGAGAGTACCTTTGAACATTCTTACTTGTACTTCCTATATTCTGTACTTATCTACTTACCTTTCCGCTTACTTAGGTGCCACATATACAATATTCGTTGGCCTATGTAAAAGAGACCATATCTCTTACATAGGGCAAACTAAAAGTGCAATTAAAATCCGCGTGAAAAGTGTTCATTATATATATATAAAAGTTGGTACACAAGTTCATACAGACATATAAAAAATCTTTTTATTGTAAGAATTTGATTTGATTATTGAATATAGTTGCCTTCGAGAGCGATACAACGACTATTATTTGATACGAATATTTATTGATACCATTTTTATAGTACGATTTGTCTTTAGCTTTAAAATAGGCTTCGGTTTCGGCGATTACCTCTTCTTCAGCGAGCTTTCTCTTGAGGTCTAATAACAGGAAAAAGTCGCCGGGGGGCAAATCTGAAGAATACGTTGGATGCGGAAGCAATTCGAAGCCCAATTCATGGAATTTTGCCATTGTTCTCATTGATCTGTGACATATTGAATTCATGAAGACAATGCACCGTGTCTTCATGAATTCAATATGTATACATTAAGTTGATGTGAAACTACGACTCGACTCTCTATGAAGGCGATATCTGTAAGATACGACTGTCCCATCCAGGGCCACTGGAGGAGGGTACTCATAGGAAATTAATATGCAACTAGCAATACTAACATAGTTATAAGTCTAGGTAAGGATCTTCCGGTCTGAAATAAACATTTTATTACTATTATTATTTTTTTGGGGTATTTCTATATTTACTCATCTGGTTGGGTTGTATAAATAAATACATATATAAGTAATACTTTATAAATTATATATATAATAAAATTAAATAGATAATTAAAACCCAACCAGATGGAAGCCCCCGGCAGGGGAGGCCAGACGGCCGAGGGTTAGGGAGAAAGGGAAAGAAACCGGCGGACAATGCGAGCGGTATCGAGTAGCACTGCCTTCTGCATTTGAGCTCGGAGCGGTCCGTCACGGAGTCCCAGCCGCCTCAGATGTTCCGAGTCAGCCTGACTGGAATTAACCCATTCGCAGAGACGACGATCGGAATAATTTCGGTCGGCATACCACCCCAAATGTCGGTTACCTCGTGAGCCAGGTCCAGATATTTTGTCTTCTTGTCTGTTTCGGCTTTCACAAGGTTCTCGTCATATGGAATGGTGATGTCAACCAAAAATATCCTCGACTGTGCTCGGTCCATCAACACGATGTCAGGCTTATTTGCATGAATCGTCCTGTCCGTGATAATGGACCGGTCCTAATAGAGCCTAGCGCGGTCATTTTCGAGCACGGCTTCCGGCGTGTATTTATAGTAAGGCAGTCTCCGATCCACGAGACCGCACTTCAGAGCGAGCTCCTGGTGTAAGATCCTGGCTACTAGGTTGTGCCTGTGCAGATACTGAGAGTTAGAAAGCGCTGAACAACCGGAGATGACATGCCGAAGCGACTCCCCGGGACGGCGACAGGCTCGACAGATGTCGACGGTGCCATCCTTTAGGATGTATCTCCGATAGTTGTTCGTCTTAATAACCTGATCTTGTATCGCACAGACAAAACCCTCGGTTTCCCCAAAGAGGTCACCAAAACGCAGCCAGTTTAGGGAGGCGACGGTATCTACGAAAGGCTCATGTAGAGCCTTGTAGAACCTCCCGTGGAGCTCTTTCTCCTTCCATACGGTCTCCCGGTTGGAGGCGCTCTGTACTGCCGGGTCCTGCCGTTGCTCGTTGGCCAAGGATAGAGGGGTAAGCCCTTTATCACAACTAATGACGTCCGAATAGAATAACTCATCCGATCTCGCTAGGAAGTTATTACGGAGGCTGCACACTTCGCGATTGTGCATGGTGAGGGTGCTTAAGTAACCCCGCCCTCCACGCTTCCACGGCAAGTACAGCCTCATCACTGACGATCTCGGATGATGCATCCTGTGGGACATCATGATTGTGCGGACTGTTCTGTCCAGGGCGTTAAGTTCGGTTTGAGTCCATCTGAGTATGCCAAAGGTATAAATGAGGACTGGCATGACCCAGCCGTTATACGCGCGTGTCTTGTTCCCGCCCGACAAAAGGCTATTAAACACTTTAGTCAGACGCGCAAAAAACAAGTCGCGAACCGTTTGTTTCATGCCAGCCTCATCGATACCTATGTTTTGTGACATACCCAGGTACCGGTATGTATCAGCCTCAGAAAGGGTCCTAATGTTAACGGGCATTGACAAGTCTATGCCCTCAGAATTAGCGACCTTTCCCTTTCGACGTGGAGGACCGCACACTTATCTGTCCTGAGTCTATTCTGATTGAATTGCTAAAATCGCAAGTGATTTTTGGCAATTCCATCAGATGGGAGCGATTGCGGCGAATAACTTGAGGTCATCCATGTAGAAAGGGTGGGTCACTTTACCTCCCTCCGAAGCTGAAATCCTCTCCTGAGTTCTCCAGCAACGTGCTGAGAGGGTTCAAGGAGAGGCAGAACCATATCGGACTCAAACAATCACCCTGGAAAATACCCTTCGTATCCTTATCTGGTGTTCCGCAGCCGTCATCCGCTCACCTAGATGGCAAAGGATCTTGCTCCATTGCCCCATACATTGCTCGAGGAAGTCTCTTACTGTACAGTCTACCTTGTACAGCTCGAGGACCCTCTTTAGCCACGTGTGAGGCACCGAGTCGAATGCCTTTCTGTAGTCTATCCAGGCGGCAGAGAAGTTCCGACGGTTGCATTTAACCAGCTTGCCAATGACCGCGTCAATGAGGAGTGGTTCCTTGGTCCCGCGACCGCCGCTCCGACATCCATTCTGAGCGCGCGACATTACTTTATTTATATCAAGGTGTCAGGTGATTTTCACGCTCAGAATGGACGTCTCCGGTAACCTTATCTTTAGGAACCAAATGAGTGACCCCAGTGGTGAAGAGACTCGGGAGCGACTTCTGGTCGAGAGCCTCTTGGAACTGCTGCGAGAGCACAGCGTGACACACCATGAACCCCTTTAACCAGTAGTGATGCAGCCCGTCGAGTCCCGGACTTTTCCAGTTAGGGGCTCTATGAACCGCCTCAGCTACGTCGTCAGGTGTAATGACGACGGGGTCCATGGGCTTAATATCTGCACACCGACTCGTCACAGCTTCTGTCCAAGGGCCCTCGCTGTGGTATGGGGGTGCAGACCACAGGCTTTGCCAGAAGGCGACAGTGTCGGCCTGATTTGGTCCTTGACCCGTTTCACATATTCCAGGTCGCTCCAATGATTTGTAGAGCCTCTTCTGGTCACTCTGGAAGAGACAATTCTGGTTAAATCGTGCTGACCTCTCAGTAAATCGCCGAATCCACTTTCCCCAAGCCGCGATCCTTTGCTTCAGGTCGTCTATGCGCTCCGTCAGCTTTTGCGTTATATTCGGCTGGGACAGACTAACATCCGTCCCAGCAAACGCCATCCTCACGGTGCGCACAATCCTCGGCCTGTTATTGCCCGACCTGAAGCTTATCAGTCTGCCGATAAGGGCTCTTGCCTTTGCGATACGGTTCTCAATCCTTTGTCTCCACGCTGGGATAACGCTACCTTGTTTAGTAGCGCGTCCAGCTGTGGGAAATTTGGCGCCAACAATACGGCAGACTGCCAATGCAGCGCCAAAAAGTATAGAGTCCGTATCACAAAGGTCCCGGGTGGTTTCCAAATAAGTAGCCAGCATTGGGTTTAGAGCCCCCACGACATCCCGGTTGCGCTTACTTAGTGGTATGCGGGGGAGTCGCGGTCGATTTTCGAGAGACATTTCGCGCGTTTCCTTAATCGCCTCCTCCAGTATGCTCCTCATTTGCCCTATTTCTTGGGTGACTGTTCCACCATTGTCCGAATCCTCTACAGCTGGAAGATTCACAGCAGCATCCACTTCTGCAAGATTAGTCGCAGTAAGTGGAGCAGCATCCTCAGCTGCATTTTCATTCGATGGGGGAACAGCCTCACGTCTTAGTCGTCCGAGTTCGGCATCATCAAATATTTTCGAGCGGATGATGTACCGAACTCGGTCTGCCAGGTTTTGCTCCGTGACAGTAACGGAAGGCTCCAGCACAGCAAAATAGCAGTGCATCCTGGCTCGATATGCTATTCCTCCAGTTTCTTCCCCTTTCGCCCTAAAGTACGCTCGCAATGCGTTCGTATGCATTAGGGATGTCCATCGCATGCGCCGTACTCCACCAGCGGCGGGTGCCGATTGCTGGATCCTGGAGGACCCTGCCGACACCAAGCCAACTGGTGGGGATGATGGATGCCAGGTGCTACAAGGTGGTCGAGCAACTCCTCGCGCTTGGCTGGCGGTCCGCATACTGCCACGTCCAGCGCCAGCTCCAGACGCGCCCTGGCGGCCCCCAGGCAGCGGCCCTATGCGCATTCTCGTATTTTCCATCATCCATATTGGGCGTCATTTAACGGAAGACGCCCGGACCAGCTCCGTTTATTGTGTGTCCATTTGCACATGCGGGCCTCTGCACCCTCACTTTTGCCGAGATACGGCACTAACACCTCTTGACAGGGTGCTGACTGCTTGCGCCGACGCAACAGCTCTGTCACTTAAACTGTTACGCCGGTGGGCGATGGGGTCGTCACTTCCCTACGCCTTTTTATTATTATTATTATTATTATTATAAGAAGCCTACAATCTGTGTCACGAATTAAACTCAATTTCCTCATTGCTCGACTTTAAGATACAGCGCTTTCCTTCTGCATACGTTGAACCAGAATTAATTATTGAAAGAAGGAATCCATTGTTTTATACACATATTTAAAACATTAAGTTAACAAAGGGTTTAAAATAATACAAAATTATTAAAAAAAACACTTAACACAGTCTTTAAAAACTTGGTACCAAATATGTACAGCGTAATGCAGCAGAGACTGCAGCGCTGATTTTCATTTGAAGGTTTATGTCTTCACCGACAAACCGGTGTGCGATCCTACAATAGTTTTATTTACTACACGTATTATAATAGGTATTTGCACTTAAATAATAGTGTTTAACTAGTTTTACTGGCGAAGACTGACTAATAGTTAAGGATGTTTTTATATTTCCAGCAATCCAACTCCTGATTCATCATTAGGCGCGACATGGCCTGAATACGATGCAGCTAACAGAAGTTATTTGGATATAGGAGAAGAACTGATCCCGGGCAAGGGGCTCGATGCTGATGTTGTCGAGTTTTGGAATAATATTTACGAATCAGCAGGATTGTCTTTGTTTTGAATACCATATTTTGCAAATTCTAGAATATGCTGTTTGTTTTATTATTAATAAAATTTCCCGACAAACTAAACAATTACATTATTAATATATATTACAGATACTTACATTTTATAAACAGCGGCTTTTGCTGGTGCTCGAATGGGCCGGCTCGACCGTCGACCACGACCTGGCAGAATACATCTTTTGCTTCTGCGTTTCGTTCGGTGAGTGAGGTAACCGGAAGCCCATTTGTCCCTCCGAATCATCCCTCCCATCACTGTAACGCACCTGCAGCTCCTCTGATGTTGCAGATGTACGTGGATGACGTTAATCACTTACCATCACGTTGTTTGCTTTTTTTCCGCCCTTCCTGATGAACAGGATACTACTGTAAGGTCTACCAGCGCATCGGAATGGCAAGTTCTTTGATCAACTCACTCCGTTTTGAGGCACGAAATATGCATGCCCGTACTTATAATAATTAACAGACATTTTTCGTATTAGACCTCTGGAATTATTAGCAGATATTATAACTAACACTTTATATAAAGTTGTTAGTTTTTTTTTTTTAAGAGAAAGGAGGCAAACGAGCAAGCGGTTCGTGATTACCGTCGCCCACGTACATCTGCAACACCAGAGGTGCTGCAGGTGCGTTGCCGGCCTTTAAGGGTATTTGGGAGATCAGAGGGAGGATGGGGAGGGAGTGGACCTTCGTTTACCTCACTCACCGAACGAAACGCAGAAGCACGAGATGCCTTTATTTCACGTCGGTATTCTGCGCCGCCGTGATACTAACCCTGTCGAGCCGGCCCATTCGAGCAGCAGCAAAAGCTGCCGCTTGGCTCTCACGGATGAAAGCTTTATATAACAGTACCGGGGCGACCGAGCTTCTTTGAAAGTTTACAGTAAAAGAATAACTTAAGTTAGCGGTCGAATAATGATATGACTATCGAAGCGCCTGAAATAAGACTCTGAACATACTGGTTCCTCAACATTCTATAAGATGGCGTTTTTATTAATTTTAATATTAATTGTGTGTTCATTATTTCTGAGAAAACAATGTTTCTCAGGGATCACACCTGTCTAAATAAACTTGGGAAGTAAAACATTATCTAAATATAAATTCTCATACAAATCGTTAGAGCTTGTTCCGAGAAACCAATTCCATATACTTAAATGGAATATCTTATATATCCATCCATCTTATACATATCCATATATTTATATATGTATAATGTATACTGATACATATATACAAAAGAGTTAATGTATCCGGATGTGTTAGAAAATTGCACGACACCGCATGCACGGTCAAAACTATCATAATTTTTGGTGCTGAGAGTAACACAACTTGCTTCTGGAAGTAACCATACACCAATCACCAGTTAATTTTTCGAGAAATAACCGGTTAAAGTTTCACAGTCTGGTGATGGGCAGCAGCATCACAAGTGCGGCTGGAGGTGAGTACGGGCAGATCATTCAAGGAAATACACGGCATCATTTGACTGATAAAAATCAAAAAAGAACCGGTTAGAGTTATACCATGGGATCGTATAATCTGTCCGGGTGTCCGGTGTCCATGAAAGTCTTAAAAAGATACCCCGACAGTATACTCACAGATTAACATCAGTACGTTCAAAGTTACATTTGAGAATAATAAATAAGACCTAAGAGCGCTTAATCTTTGTTAGCGCGTGCGCTTATGATGTACAAACCAGTTTCGCGGAGGTCATCGACACGCGCAGCTACCTGTGTCACACGTATGAAACATATGAACTGTGCCGGTGTCAATGTATTATCGAACGTTTAAAGTGGAACTGTATATTTTTTTTTATAAATAATCGTCTCAAACACCCAGTACGAAGGCAGAAAACGAGTGATTCAAATTTCGAATCGATTTAAATATCGAATCGCGAAAATGTTCCAGCCATTTAAATGTAGTGATATCGAATGGTCGTAACACTGTACGGTATCTTGGAGGCCATAATATATATCAATATAAATATTTAATCGAAGAAGAATAATGTGTACGTGTATTTCACCTAGAAATAAAGACAGAAGATTTGACATCAAGTTTTGTTGTCAACAGACTTTAACAAAGATATCAATTCATCTGTAGATATCGCGTAACATACATACGAATCAGACGAATTGTTAACCTCCTCCGTATTTGAAAACAGCCAGGTATAGTTTAAAAGTAACACATGCCCGCGACCTACAATAAAAAAATAATTAAAAAAAGAACTGGAATTCTACGCTGGCCGGGGTTCAGTATTATTGGCATAGAGGTGCCGATTTCGGACCACAACTGTTCAGACTTGAAAAAGCTCGTAAAGAAAAAAATCTTTAAAACTATTTCTTCCTTTCTCAAGGGATGCATCAACAAAAGCTCGCCAAGCATTTGTTGATGCGTCCTGTAAGATTTGCCCATACTGATCACGCTGATGGAAGGCGAGCGGTGCTGTACAACACTATGGAACTTCATCTCTGCAAATTAAGATGGATTCACCGACATCCATCAATAACCAGAGCCTCAATAGTCAATTAGACAGAATGCACCGCGTGCAAGTAAGTTTTACCGTTGGAGAAAAGCTGGTACTCTCCTCTACTACCTGTTATTTATTCATTACTATAAATCAATAAAAACTTATTAGCATTTCTCTTGAGAGCTATAATAACATAAAGCCCATATGTCTATCTTGTTGTGTTCCCAAAGCTAACTGAGTTGATATAACGGGAAAATCATTCGCCTGGGCATTAGTCCCAGCGGTACCAGGTCTCTGAACGGTCCCGCTGCGTGCCGTGTGGCGTTACCAAAGCTTTTGATTGGCAAAATTAAGCGTATCGATGTCCACAATTAGTGGCTTAATCGAATACAACGATGATTATCCTAAAGTGTTTATTTATTTGTGTTGTGGTAAGTAAATACATTTCATAATAAATGTCCTTATTTTGTAGTCCGTGACAGAGTAAGTAAATCTTGGTGTTTTTATATTTATATTTATTTATATATTTATTTGTTGATCATATGTGATACTTGTACAGATGTTAACATTTTGTTTATGTCCTATATGATCTACCATTTATTGGCATACAAATTTTACATTGTGATATAATTTCAAGACATTACTATATAAGGTATATTACATTACATGATTACATTGTTGTACAGATGTCAAAATCAAAATTTATAACAACTATCAAAGTAAAATAAAATAATAACAATATAAATAAATGTACATGTCTAATTTCATTATCAGTTAAAAAAAAATCAATTTAAATTGGTATTAATAGTCGGGTAAGGGAAAAGCCTTGAAAATCTCTCGGCGATCGTCGAAAGCGAACCCGGCGATTTTCTATATCCTTGAGAGGGGAAAAATGTATTACACGTGGCCGTTTGGCAACGGTGAGTGGTGGCCATGGTTTTGGTTTTTCAATACAGAAATATTGGCGCTAAATTATAGTAATATTATATGAGTGTCTTTAAACGTAAGGCAGTTTTTTTTGGGACAATGTTTGGCCCAAATTCATTGTGCTAAACAAAAATCTTCGATCAAAATGTAATAAAGGATTTCGTAGCTTAATATTTGTCCAATTATGTGTTTCGTATTTTTATAACTTGAACTAGTTGACCTTAAAGACGTTGTTTGCCCTTTCCTGTAAATGGCGCGATGAGTTTGTTTGTTTGTTTTCCCTTAATTACTTAATAAGTCGACCTATCATAATCATTTATTTTTTATTCAATAATCATTTATTTTTAATTCAATAATCATTTATTTGCGGAATATAGGTATCTTACAGATGTGAATTATAGATTGCTTCGTTATATTCTACTACACTATTCAACGGAATGTGCAAATATTTAAATGTTCGCTAAAAGATTGTCACATTATTTAATCTTTAATATTGAACATGTCGAGAAATTAATAGATTTGATATTAAAATGTCAATATTAGAAAACAGAAGTCAAATGATAAATAAAATTAACAGAAGTATTGGTCAGAACAAAAAATCCTTAACATTATAATAACATTAACGAATCAATATATTGCGCAATCTTTTCTTAACTAAATTCGTATTTAATTCCTTTAATTCATTTGGAAGTTTGTTATAAGTCTTGGGTGCCGTGCAGAGAGCATTCTTGTCAAGAGCATCGAGTTGCTTTTGCGTACACATATTCTATAGATGTCACGCCTACTGCGATTATAACTTGCTTTCGGTAACATTGCTAAGTTATTTTGTACAAACATTTCACTCTCAAATATGTACAATGATGGCAATGTCAATATTTTATATCTTTCAACATATGGCTTGCAGCATTCTATCGTTTTGAGCTTACACAAAGCTCTTATGCATCTTTTTTGGTATTTGAAGATGAGGTTCCGATTGTGTGATTTGCTTTTGGGGAACTAAACGAACGTTTATGATATTATACCATATATAGTGTATGATATGTGTGTATATATTCACGCCTTGTTCCCAACGGGGTAGGCAGAGACAATCTTCTTCCGCTTGCTACGGTCCTGACATACGTCTTTCACTTCTTCCACTTTCATCAATCTTCGCATGCATGCTCGTTGGCTTAGAGTACTCTTGACCTGGCCTTTTTTCAGATACTGTATGGTATACTATGATATATTTGATACACACGACGTGGTGAATATTTATGTGTAAAAAAAAATTTCCTTAGTTTAACTCTAATAATACGCTTTGGAATGTCATTAAAACTAAAAGCATTAAATTCTCCATAGTATACTAGTATAGTAGAGAGTAAACGGTGGAGAGGGGAGGAGAAATTGCCCACTTAACCCCCCTACGCGCGGAATCGTACTATTTTTTAGTAATGTATTACTTTTTAAAGTCATATTATTACAAATGCCTAAGAAAATAATGTGATCTCTGCAAATAACATTGGACACTGTTATTTGTATCAGAATCTTTATTTGCTTAGATTTAATCATTACCTGTTTAAGCAAATAAAACAACTTAGTTTATTAAACAAATTTATACACCTTTAAAATCTTTAATATGAAAATTAAGTATTGCTTGGTTTTTTTTTTGGTACTTTGCTCTCTTGTCTCTGACGTTGTGGTCACTATTCTAACCATTTTTTTTATTTTCATGGATAAATGCCAAACGCATACCCGGGGGCAAGGACGGGTTATGTCGGGTTTGCACCGACTAAAACCCAATGATATTCCACCTTCGCCGCATGTCGGCAGGGTCACGGGAACGCTTTCGCGCACATCCGCGACCCCACCAGCGCCGGCTGTAAGTGGCCCCTTCTCGAGAGAGAACATGTCCTCTCCCACACCGCCCTGGCTAGACGCGCCGGCACACAGACGCGGGCACGTTTCCCACCCACACCACGTTTCGGCCACGGAGGGTAGGGAGAACGGCCATCGTATTCTATGGAGCCATGTTCGAACTGTAGCGAGACTCTCCATATCGAACCGGCTGGTGTTACGTTTCGTTTCACCTGTTAGTGTTAAGGATCACTAACCAACACAATATGCAAAATTGTCAGAATAATGTTTAATTTCACGCTTATTTCGTATAGTTAGTTTTTGTCATAATTAATTAAAATCGCGTCTCCGGCAATAAAATATAGGCTGAACCTCGATAAACCTCTCCTACAAAGCCCAATCCAAAATAAATATTATCTCTAATATCGTTTAAAGGTGGATTCACCACCACGAGTCGTTGAACCGATAGCTGTGTGGTTACGGGATCTGTCTGCGAATCCGAAGACTCGAGTTCAATCCCCTATGCGGAGGACTAGTACCAAAGAGTTTTTCGATAACAACGTACTATTTGTGTTTCTATAATTCTTAACATTGGGTAACTGTGACGGGATATTCTCGTAGACATCTAAAGTCAAAACTTAGAGCCATTACAAATCGAAAATGTTCGTAATGGTTGTTGATATTGAGAGTCATCAATCTTAATAATTACGTTTACGTTTCAGTTGAAGCAGTGCATCGCTGACATACTACTGGAAGTAGAACAAGGCACCTTACGTGGAGCGCTACTTGAAACAGTAACAAAAGATAGACAGTATAACAGTTTTAAGGGTATACCGTACGCAGAACCACCTGTCGGGAAATTAAGGTTTAAGGTAATTTATAACAGCAGGCTTTATTTCGTAACAATTTTAATACGAATATTAAACAAAAAGATGCAATCCAATTTTCTCTTCGTTTATTTCCAGGCACCACGGCCACCGTTAGCATGGGAAGGCATCAGAAACGCCACCGAGCACGGCTCTGTTTGCGTTCAGTACGACCTAGTCCTGCAACAATACATCGATGGAAGTGAAGACTGTCTCTTTCTCAACGTTTACACGCCTGAACTGAGACCTGAAGCCCTTCTGCCGGTAATGTTTTTTATCCACGGCGGAGGCTATATAAGTGGATCTGGGAATGCTGATTTTTTCGGCCCCGACTTCCTCGTGAGTCACGGGGTCGTGCTAGTAACCATTAACTACAGACTCGAAGTTCTTGGATTCCTGTCGTTAGATACGAAAGAAGTGCCAGGCAACGCCGGCATGAAGGATCAAGTTGCTGCGTTACGATGGGTGCAGGGAAATATAGCGAGATTCGGCGGTGATCCGGACAATGTCACCGTGTTTGGCGAAAGTACTGGCGCAACTTCAACGAGCTTGCATATAGTATCGCCGATGTCGAAGGGTCTTTTTAAGAGAGCCATCGCGATGAGCGGCGATTCGCTTGGCGACACTTCGGTATCCTTCGAGCCACGAAGGCGTGGATTTGTACTGGGTAAACAACTGGGAGCGGACACTCAAGATCCCGATGAGCTACTTGAATTCCTGCAAAACATAGATTCTCTGAATTTAACCAACACAAAGCCGTTTATAACATCGTTTGAGGAATTAGCAGCTTATCCATTGAAGCAAATTTTTTTCGTACCAGTCGCTGAAAAAGATTTTGGTCAAGAGCGATTTTTGATCGAGGACCCTTTGGAGTCGTTAAATAATGGTCGCATCAACGACGTAGACGTGATGATGGGTTACACCAATGAAGAGGCGCTGGTGGCATTGATTGATTTTGATACAGATTATTTAAAGAAATACGACCGATACCCGGAGTTGTTAGTTCCTAGAAAGATTTTGACCAATTCGCCACCAAAGGTTTCTTTGGAAGTATCTGATATGATTCGTAAACATTACTTTGGCGATAGAGAAATTGGCGAAGAGACAGTGCGTGAATACGTCAATTATTTGAACGATGGGATTTTCAAACACAGTATCCAGAGATTCCTGCAAAAACTTCCAGCAGATGCTAACAAATACCTGTACCAATTCTCTTGCATGTCGGAGAGGAATTTCTTTGGAATACTTGGATCTGATTATGGGTTATCCGGGACTGCACATTTAGACGATATTTTTTACTTATTTCACGTCAAACTTTTCTCCCACAAAATTGACAAAACTAAAAGCTCGTACAAAATGATTGAGCAGACATGTACTTTGTTTACGAACTTCGCCAAATATGGGTAAGTTAATTCTTTCAAACACTTTCACTCGGATCGTTTTTGTTATTTCTCGTACTTCGTTACAGAATCCTTCATTGCTTTTTTTTTTAATCTTTATTTAATGGAGGGTTTGTTCGTATGTACGGAACATGTCACCCTCATTGTTGCATGAGCTGTTCGGATCAGCCATACATACATTTTACGTCTTATGGATACTTAATTAAATTAACTTAATCTACCTGTCATCTAGCACCAATTTAACAATTTGAAACAATATTCTAGCACTCTCGGATTCAGGAAATGCCAGAATGCTGTTACAAATATCGACATTATAATAGTCCGTAGTGATAAGGCAGGACGTCTCTGAGTCTCATTCACTATGCACTCCATGGTAATGTGAAGTACGTCTTCTATAATGTTACACTGACTGCAAAAAGGAGAATTCTACATTGCTAGCATCGAGTTTTGTGCGTGTGACGTGTTAAATGGGCCAATCAAGAGCTGGGCATTAATGATTATCATTTCTGTACCTGTACCTACCAGTCCTGTACCAGCTCTGTACCGTTACCAGTACCTGTAGTCTGGTGGCAGCGGAAATAACTCTTTTACCTGCCGTAGATGTTGTAACAGTCGACTAAGAGAAATGCTTATAGAAAATCTCATACTCATCGATAGATAGAAAAACCAGTACGAAAAATACACAGACTATTTATAGATGACGTTTTGGGACATCTGGTAGTGTGATCGTCTATCCGTTTGTCAAGCATGGGAATTACGGCAAATATTATCATTGGGAGAGGCCGACAGCCGGCATCAGAATATTGGCAGACGGATAAAAGAAGATATGCGATAGTACAGGATTTGGAAATGTATCATAGCAGCATACATAACATTTATCATTCGTTACAGAGGCCTTATCCGCTATGCCACTAAAATATTACACAAAAATTCCGCGTGTGAAGTCATCCCTCGATAAAATCACGCTGTCATCGACACATTCAAGACACGGTTTCATTTATTAACACGGTATGATTAGTATAGGGAAATGATGTGACGCACATGATGCTTCATTCATTTCATCCATTTCATTCATTTCATTCGTTTCATTCATTTCATTCGTTTCATTCATTTCATTCATTTCATTCATTTCATTCATTTCATTCATTTCATTCATTTCATTCATTTCATTCATTTCATTCATTTCATTCATTCATTTCATTCGTTTCATTCATTTCATTCGTTTCATTCATTTCATTCGTTTCATTCATTTCATTCGTTTCATTCATTTCATTCGTTTCATTCATTTCATTCGTTTCATTCATTTCATTCATTTCATTCATTTCATTTCATACTTCTGTTGGAACTGCGCCAGTACAGCTATGGGAAAAGTTAGGGTACCTGGGAGCAGCGAAGCTGGCGATGTACTTCGATATACTCTATATCTCAGTTTAACCGCGATCACTGATCTTTCCCACAACACCGTACTATAAAACATTTTAGTACTAGTTCTTCACAAACTTAGTTTTCTTAATTTTGATGAGTATCATTTTACGCTTTCCAGCGTTTGCGCCTGTTGCTACTTTATGCATATCCATTAAGCCTATTTATTTTTTGTGTGTCATTTAATATCATTCCATTTCCAGGAACCCCACACCAGACACATCGCTCGGTGTCGTCTGGCCTGAGTACAATAACACCACGGAATACTACATGGAGATAGCGGAAAACTTAAAAACTGGCGATCACCTGGACGTCGCTTCGTTAGAGTTCTGGAGAACGGTCTACGATCGCGCCGGCATGTCGTTTTAAGAAATAAAAGTTAATAGAAATAAAAACATTTTTGAGAATTATGCACCACGAGTGCATTCGACCATTTATATAATTCTGTGTGTCAACGTGTAACAAGTGTACTATAACATCCTGTAATAGTACACTGCGGGATATCGGCCTCTCCCATTAGCGACCGCAGTACCAGACATCTCGCACCTAAGATGCTGCTGCCCGTCATCCGTCTGCCATCCGTCTGCTTAATTTTGGTCTTTTATTTTTCAAGATGGTTATACCGACGTCTGTCTGTAGCCATCGCGATGTTCAAGCCATTCCCTCAGTCACTTACCACACCCACGGGAAGAAAGGGGCTGGCAGAATTTTACGTCGATACCACATCGATGTTTACGAGAAATAAAATAGATTTAAAGTAAAGTAAAGTTGCAGCCTGTAAGTGCCCACTGCTGGGCAAAGGCCTCCTTCTGAAATATCTGAGAGGATTTTGGAGCCGGGCTTCACATATGCACGAAATAATATTTTTTATTATTTCTCAAACATGCAGGTGTCCTCACGATGTTTTTCTTCACCGCCGAGCACCTGGTAAATACAGCACTTAATAATTTCGTGGCGGAGCCTTCCTGGCTCCAAAACAATCTCAGATATTGGAGAAGGAGGCCTTACCCAGGTGTGGACATTAACAGGCTGCTACTTTAATGTCAAATTTTCCCTACTCGTTTAAACATACCTCACACCGTCCTCACTCCGAAAACATTCTTTAGGTTATCTGCAGATCTTAACTTAAGACACATCAGAATAATACCTCTTGTGGCTCATTAGAATAGATTTCTTACAAGTTTAGCGACGATGTCCCTAAAACATACATATTTATCACTGATATTACCTATAATTGATTATGCTGATGTGTGTTACTCAGACCTGAACAAAGGTTTTCATTGCAAGCTAGAGCGCCTGCTTAACAACTGCATCAGATTAATCTTTGGTCTGCGAAAGTATGACCACATCTCTCACTATCGTTCTCGCCTTAAATGGTTCACTATCCAGCAGAGGCGTGACTCTAGAATTCTTTTTTCTCTCTATTCCATCTTGTATGATCCTACTACCCTTTCTTAACTTAAGAAAAATTTTAGTATCTCTCTTCTTATCAGTACCCATGATAGGGTCCTTCGTTCCTCTGCTAATCATATGATAAGTATCCCGCAACATTTTACCCATTTTGTTTGTGGTTCCTTCACCGTTCAGGCTGCACTTCTCTGGAACTCCTTGCCCGAAGACATTAGAAAAGAACGTACAAAATTTCTTTAAAACGATTGGTACGCGAACACTTTTTAAAACCATCTGATACTTGTTAGTATTTATTCTGATTTATTATATATGTATGTATTAATGTGTTTGTATGTATGTATATATCTGTGTTGGTATTGCTGTATATATTATACTATGTATTTGTATATCTATGTGTTTGTGTAGATATGTATGCTCATACATTTATATATGTTCTCATTATGTAGTATATTTCTCAATTAGCCTTTTCATATTTATATTATTTTAGATTAGATGCACCTATCACCACATTTCTTCACGTCTGGGTTGACTGTTAGAGAATGCCAAAAGGCATTAAGTCCGCCTTCTGTAATCCTTTTGGTGTACACAATAAAGTATAAATAAATAAATAAATATTTATTTCTACGTAATACGAGATCTCCAGTTAGTACCTTCGGGGTAAACTTAAAATCACCATACATCGATCTACCGATTCGAGCAACATCTACGTTTTGTTCATTAGCTGGAACTATAATAGGTGATTTGGTTAAAAAAAATTACTACTACTCGGTAATTAAAAAATACTTGTAATCTTTAAGCAAACCGTTGATTAAGAAAAGATACCAGTTATAATAACAGATAGTATAAGTTATCAGTTAGATAAGTAATCATTGGAAATTATGGTATACTCTCTTATACGAAGATAATTTTATAATTGATATTTTTTTTTTTTTTTTAGAAGAAGGGGGCAAACGAGCGTGCGGCTCACCTGATGGTAAGTGATCACCGACGCCCACGAACATCCACAACACCAGAGGAGCTACAGATGCGCTGCCGGCCTTTAAGGAAGGAGTAAGCTCTTTTCTTGAAGGTCCCTAAGTCGTAACTGTTCGGAAATACTGCTGGCGACAGCTGATTCCACAAAATCGAAGTGCGTGGCAGAAAACTTCGATTAAAACGCACTGTGGTGGAATGCCAACCATCTAGGTGGTATCGATGGAACTTCGAATTCTGTCGCGATGTACGATGGTGAAACTCATCAGCTGGGATCAATCCGAACAATTCCTCAGAACATTCCCCGTGGAAAATTTTGTAAAAAATGCAACGAGAAGCAACATCTCTTCGCAAGGCCAAAGGATCAAGCCGATCAGAGAGAGCTTGGTCGCCGACAATTCGAGCCGCTCGACGTTGGATACGGTCAAATGGAAGGAGTTGGTACTGGGGTGCCCCTGCCCAGAGATGAGAACAGTATTCCATGTGGGGCCGAACTTGCGCCTTATAAAGTTGCAAACGGTGGACCGGCATGAAATACTGTCCCGCTCTACAGAGCAAACCAAGCTTTTTGGAGCCCAATTCGAGACTTTGAATAACAAGGTCTCGACTTCAGACACAAGTTTGTTCCGGCACTCGTCGACGTGTTCCCGAGAAATATTCGCACGGCCTGTATATAGGGCATCACCCGTGCTGTCGTCTGCATAGCAATGAATGCTACTGATTTGTAGCATGTCGTTGATATGCAGAAGGAACAGAGTAGGAGATAGCACACAGCCTTGTGGAACACCAGCATTCACGGGTTTGGGGTCCGAGCATGCACCGTCGACAACAACCTTGATGCTCCGATCCGTGAGGAAGCTGGTGACCCAGTAGCACAATCACTCAGGAACCCCGTAAGATGAAAGCTTTGAAAGAAGCGCTTTATGCCAAACCCTATCAAATGCTTTCGCTACGTCCAGACTAACCGCCAAAGCCTCCCCCTTAGACTCAACTGCTTCTGCCCATCGGTGAGTCAGGTAAACTAGAAGATCACCAGCTGATCGTCCGTGACGGAAACCGTACTGTCGGTCACTGATGAGCTGGTGTTCCTCAGGTACCTCAGGAGCTGGGTGTTGATGAGTGACTCCATTATTTTAGATAACAAGGGGTGATGGCAATAGGCCTGTAGTTGGACGGATCAGAGCGGTCGCCTTTTTGGGTATTGGATGCACAAATGCTGTCTTCCAAGATTCCGGGACGACGCCTGAAGAGTAGGAGTGCCGGAAAAGACGCGTGAGAACCGGTGCCAACTCAGGGGCACACATCCTCAGCACAATTGGAGGATTCCGTCCGGCCCACTCGACTTATGAATGTCCAGGAGCGGAGTGCCTTTCGCACTGAGCTCTGCAGAAACTGAATTTCCGGCATGGAGCACTTACACCACGGGATGGTAGGTGGAGAGTTTCCCCGGTCATCAAGAGTCGAGTTGGATGCAAAAGAGAGCCCAAGAGATCGGCTTTCTCTTTTGCAGTATGGGCCAGCGAATCATCCTCCTTGTGTAGAGATGGGAGAGATGGCTGACAGAAGTTCCCCTGGACAGCCTTGGCGAGAGACCAGAATGCGCGGGATCCCGATGGGAGGCGAACTAGTCTCGCGCCAATTCTGCCAATTTGCTTTAACTTTGCCGCAGCGATAACTCTTTTGAAGGACCTGGAGGCAGAGTTGTACTCGTTTTTAAGAGCACTGGTTTTTGCATCCCGAGACGCCGATGCATCGGCCCAGGCCTGGTAGCACTTCCGCTTTCGGCGTGACGCTATTTTGCAGGTGCGACCAAACCAAGGCTGGGATTTACCTCCAACAGGCACTGCAGAGAACGGAATAAAAAGTTCCATTCTCTGAAGTACCACATCGGTGCCAGAATCTGCAACGGCGTTGGGATCATCCAGCGAGAAGCAAACCTGTCCCCATGGGTAGGAAGCAAAGAAATACCGCATTCCATCCCAATCTGCCGACCTATAGTGCCACACACGGCGGAAGCCCGCAGATCGCGTTCGGGATCGGCGCGCGATAGGCACTACACTCCGGATCAGACAGTGGTCCGACGAGCCAAGAGGAGCATCGACTGAGACCAAATATCCGTCCGGGTGTGAGGTCAGCAAAAGGTCCAACAGGGAAGGTGTATGACCTTCCACGTCTGGGGTCCGTGTCGGCGAGGTTACCAGTTGTGTCAGGCCATATGCTAATGCAAAGTCGTGAACAGATCTCCCCGCATGATCGGTTATGCGAGAACCGAGCCAATCGGTGTGGTGGGCATTAAAATCGCCGAGAATCACGATCTCTGCGGATGGGATCTGTTGTAGCACGGAATCTGTAGCCATTTGGATGTGGTCGATGAGTCGGTCAGTTACGGTATTACCGCTATGGGACCTGTAAAGGCACGCATAGACGCGCGGATGGTCGTCGCTGTCGTTGCGCAGCCAAACGGTAGATAGGTCCAAACCTTCAAGACTACCGAGGCGTCGAGAACAGATATCATCTCTGACGTATAGGCAAACTCCGGCACGGGGCACAAAGGAGTGTTCTAGTTTGTACCCCGGGTAATGGAGATAAGAGGTATCAGCCGGAGACGATATCTGAGTCTCTGTAAGAAAAAGCAAGGCTGGCTTCGCCGTTTCAAGATGGTAATGAACGGCGCTAAGATTCGAGTGGAGTCCCCTGATATTGCAAAAATCCACGGCGAGCGCGGTAGGGGATGCCATAGTTTCCTTGCTGAGTTTGCCTCGAGTAGGAAAGAAAGAGAGCGGAATATTGCCCCCCCCAGAATACGCGGGGCAGACTGAGCATCCACGATTAGGTAGCGTAGGAAAGCCTGAACGTGGATGCTCAGTGAGGGATTCTCCAGAACCGTAGGTACTGGTACCCTCCTGGGGTAGCTCAAAATTATATACCGCTACCATATTTGGGGAGGGGGGAGGGGGGAGAGGGCCTCCGGTTACCTCACTCACCGCACGAAACGCAGAAGCACAAGATGCCTCTACTTCACGCCGGTATTCTGCGAGGCCGTGGTACTTATCCGGACGAGCCGGCCCATTCCTGCGGCAGCAAAAGCCGCCGCTTGGCTCTACCACGTTTAAAATGATAATAATTTCCCCGGGTTCCGTGCGATGCCTCATTACTGTAAGCCTACGCCATCTGTACTACCTTTAAAGGGCTGTATCTTTTGAACTCTAATATGGTAACCTAATTTACGGACCCTCTGCTCGCGGAATTCTTCCGCCAAAGTCCAGTCCACCGGGCCAACATCTTAACTACCGTGGGCGGTATCTGTCTGTCCGACCACTTATTCATTGATCCTGACGGTATTTGATAGCTCGCTTTCGCCCGCGAAAACTATAAAGAAAAAAAAAACAAAAATTGCTAACCGGTTGTCTATTTTCACAGAACATGAGTCACTATGGCGAATATCGAAAACAGTTACACGTGGCAGTAGTGAGACTTCTACTCTACTTTTTTTTATGGAAAAGACGGCAAACGAACAAGCGGTCCACCTGATGGTAAGTGATTACCGTCGCCCACATACATCTGCAACACCATAGATGCTGCAGGCGCGTTGCCGGTCTTTAAGGATATTCGGGAGATGGGAGAGAAGAGGGAGGGGAATAGGGAGTGGATGTGGGCCTCCGGTTACCTCACTCACCGAACGGAACGCAGAAGCACAAGATGCCTCTACTTCACGCCGGTATTCAGCGAGGCCGTGGTATCAATCAGGTCGAGCCGGCCCATTCGCTTAATACTCACTCAAATAACTGCTTCGTATATAACCAATTATTAATTAATTAACAAATACGATCCATTGTTGAAATACGTACACACTATATAAACAAATAATTATTATCTGTCTATCACACATCTAATTCAAAATGCACGACACTGACGGCTGATCGAAACGTTGTACTCAAATTAGACCTTGAACTTTTACTCGCATCGCGTCCAAAGAGGTTTCACTTCAACAAATATAAATATTTAGGAGGCTGGGAGAGGGGGGGGGGGGTTGACCATTTTACAGATGCTTTGTCACTTCTGTGGACTATGACTCCTGAAGGCTACACAGCAATATTGGCTATGGTAATTGTCGACGGAAACAGGTAAGAGAGCGTTACCCAAACGGCTCTTAAGAACTTTTTTGACTATGCTGTAGGCTCTTAGTCTGCCTCTCTCTTACCCATTTCTGCCGCAACCCAGTGCAACAAGCCAGCATAGTTTGGAGCTGTGGAGCATTCGATCTAGGTCTTGAGGGGTGGCAATGCATCTGCCAACGCCCTCTTCAATTGCAGCTGTTTGCAAGTCCATGGGCTGCAGTAACAATTTACAAACAGACGGACTGTTAACTCGTCGTACATATTCGACATTCATAAGAAGACGATTTAATTGCAGACTGCAGTAGACACTTATAAAAACGGACCACAGAGTAAAATCTTTTTTTCCCTGCAATGACAGCGACCGGCGCGGCCTCAAGACTGCCGCAATTTTACTTTTGTTTAATGATTTCTTGTACATACATCTTGGATGGTGGGACTGAGGTGTTAGAGGTCCAGATGTCATAGTCAACTCGGGCTACCTTCAGCTGTTGTTTATTAATTTTTGGTCCGATCTACGCACCCGTGAACGCGGCTGCTGTAAAGCAATCGAAACATCGAGAATATAAAAACAAAATTAAACGCGATAAAATCCGTAAATAGTATAGTTTCATCTAAAATTTAGTTTTGTTTCTATTTATACAGTTTATTAGTTATTTTGTAATTAAGTAGGTTTAGCATTTAAGTCTCACCCATATAACGAACTTATAACGTTACTGGAAAAAAAAGGTTAGCATGTTCTATAAAGGACTGAGAATAATTGGACAAATTACATATAAAAAAATTATAAACACATAACTAATGCTATTTATAACATCGCCGAGGGATATTTAAAGGTTAACGTTATCACCTCGGCGTCAGTAATCTAACGCATTTTCGGAACGATACACTAGTGTTTTTTTTTTTGTTTAATTTTTAATTGACGTGTCAATTGACGTTGAATCAAGTGACGTGACATCTAAAATTCAGTGTCATCTAAAAAAAGTCTCATTTAATAAAGTTTAAACATTTAAATTAAATCATACACCACGGGTGGGTAACTCAGTTTATTTAACACAACGGGGAGACGTTTTGTTATTTTGTAAAAAAATTCCCGCTATAATAATTTTTAAAATCAGTTTTTATTATAGTAATCGGTAAAAGTACGGTTTTCGGAAGGTACGGTAACGTACGCAACCCTTCTCGTCAACCGACCTTGACTAGCGTTGTCTAACAGGGGACTTATTGACGATAAACTCGAAACCCTTACTCCTCCTCCTTAGGCTCACCCGGTGAAAGAACAAGTCACCGAATATCGACTCCTCCCTTCTCTTCGGACCTCTTAATGTGATATCTACCTAGATTATTGACTAAAAACCAATCACTATAACAAATTTAACAGCATCCTTAATTCTCGAATTAAAGTAAAAGAAAAACCAAAGTGGTTTCTCCACGGTTTTCTGTAAATGATTTTATGATAAGGAACGCTCATAATGCAAGACATTTTTATCTCGTACCCGTTAGATTAAGGTACCTTCGGCTAATTTTATACGACAATAGACCACACAGAATAGAAAAAACGATTTTTTGTTCTATAATAGACAACATTATGGGTTTTAATGTGAGGCGAATGAAACCTTTAAACAATAATCAACAAAGTTTTTTTGTGAGGTCCACCATTTTTGCTTTTGACCTCTCCGTGTTGAAGCCGTCTCTGTGATTTATTTCGTGTTCATAATATAATTTATAATTGCGATGGTTGTATCACCTCGGAGAAGGTTCATCATATTGATAATTATTATTACCATCTTGTATTAGTTTCACAACACTCTGTGAATATATTGTCTGTGTTATTAAACTAGTACAAGGGGTAATAATGATTGTTAGAATTTCTATTGTTTCAAGTTTCATTACGTCAAGAATTATTTTGGAGTTGTGTGACCTTGATTTTGCCTAATTGGTGTAATTGTATAATTTCTGTAAAGTAAAGTAGCAGCCTAGAAGTACAGCTGGGCATAGGCCTCGTTCTCAAATAAGAGTATCAGAGAAGGTTTAGGTGCCGAGAAGGGCCCGCCACGCTGCTCCAGTGCTTCCGGCTTCACATATCCTCGAAATAATATTTTTATTATTTCTCCGACATGCAGGTTTCCACGCGATGTTTGCGTTCACCGCTGCGCACTTGAAATTGCTATTAACAATTTCAGTGGTGCCGGCGCCGGGGATCGAACCCAGGTCACTCGCGCTCTATGAACCTAAAGTGAGCGTCCTGACCACTAGGCTACCACGTCTCTTAATTCTGTGAGTGTATTCATTTCACGGAACATGAACTTATATTGCTGTTGTTCCATGATATATTTCATAATGTATATTAAAGTTGTATATAGCAATGATTTTATACTAAAGATACATTATATGGCTTACTAACCAACGAAAAAAATGTTCCGAACTCAGCGACAAAGCACATTTACATGTCTTAGTTTACTTACATTGCATTTGAAGCTATAACATGGAATCTTAACAAGGTTAGCGGGAATCGGGAAGCACGTGCATATCGCCTATACTACTTAACGAAAGCGACTGAGGCCCGAGGCAACAATTGTAGTCTGTTGTACGCTTTATTTTTGGTGCGCTAATAACTCTAGCTACCTCTTTTTGAATTTTAAAATCATTGGTATATACATATTTATCATCTGTGCTACTGAAGTCAACATTACTTGTAGTGTGAGAAGATTTATAGATTATATACATTTATAAACAAATCAAGTTTTTTGTATGCGTAAATTATGCAGTACTTGTAATTCTGATGCGAATCCCACTTTATATGTAAATTCTATTCCAGTTTTAGAACGAGCGTAGCGTGTCTTTTATTCTGTAACATTTTTGTGCTAAACTATTCGAAAAATCAACTTAACTTCCAAATTAAAAATTGAAAATTATCGTTAACAGTCTTGTCTAGATGTGTCATGTTCATTATATTTATATAAAGAATATTTTCACAAATACGTAAATTATTTACAGGTTTATTTAAATGAATTATTTAAATATTCATACAATATTTTGTCCGGGTGTGAAGTAGTACTCCTACCAACCATAACACAAAAGGTTCTTTTACAACTTTTCTTGATTTAGTATATTTGAACCCTCTTAACTTTCGTTCAACTGAATACTACTTTACAGGTTTTAGTCACAGAGCTCAAGAATATACTTAAACTTATTATGCTTACAGGTTTTTTTGAGATAAGAATAAGCATAATTTTCACTGAAATGTATGAACAACCACTGCAGAAATGCTTAAATAAATAACTTAATTATTTGTATTACAAAATTATTTATAAGAAAAATATTTGTGCCAGACCCTACAAGTCAAAATGTGTCCGACACTAAAGCCACTTTTTTTTGGCTCAAAATCAGTATTTTTGACTTAAATCTCTGTACTTTATAGATAATTTAAAACAAAAGCATTCTTCAATCTTCCTAAAACAAGTCAGAGCAAACTTCTTGTATCTATAATTGTAATATTCGTGTATGTTCATCTGTAGATTCTGTTACCTTACGCCCGACCATTTGAACGAGCGTTTTAAAAAAAAAGATACCTAAAATATCAATATTATAAAAAGAGACGATGACGCGTTTGTAACCTTGTTCGATTGAATTTGTTTCCGGGTGCCCCAGTCTTGCAGTACCCATTTACTAAGAAATAAAAATAGAATTACATTTTAATATTACAGGTTTATTTAATATAACATTCAATATAAACAAAAATATTTTTGTTTTTGATTTAGCTGCGTGCGCATTGCAAATGGCGGTATGAGAAATGAATGAGAAAATCCGATTACTGCTCTCCAAAATGTATTAACCATTCTCTGGATATCAAGACTTTGCAGCATTGCCTCACACGGAAGTGATACACGACACCCGGGAGACAGTCGATATAAAACATTTACCAGCTATCATAAGCATTTTTTTTTTCTTATCATTTAAAAATGTTACAAGTGGAAGTAAGTGAAGGAGTATTGGAGGGAGAAGAGACAGAGAGTAAGATTGGAGGCAAGTTTTACAGCTTCAAAGGAATCCCTTTCGCGGAACCTCCTGTGGGTGATTTAAGATTTAAGGTAATAAATATGCAATTGATAAGTAAATGAACAGCACACACGCCTGTCACCCATAGAGGTAGACAGAAATTATAGATTGCCATTTGACATGAATTAGCCTAGCGAGCTTCTGTTATTCATTAAGAATATCTAATACGAAATCATGAAAACGTGTTTTGTGGAAATATATAAAAGAGTACATAAATAATAAAATCATATTTGTTGAGTAATTTTACTTATTTGATATGAGCAAAGAACAAAATATTTTTGTTTTTGATTTAGCTGCGTGCGCATTGCAAATGGCGGTATGAGAAATGAATGAGAAAATCCGATTACTGCTCTCCAAAATGTATTAACCATTCTCTGGATATCAAGACTTTGCAGCATTGCCTCACACGGAAGTGATACACGACACCCGGGAGACAGTCGATATAAAACATTTACCAGCTATCATAAGCATTTTTTTTTTCTTATCATTTAAAAATGTTACAAGTGGAAGTAAGTGAAGGAGTATTGGAGGGAGAAGAGACAGAGAGTAAGATTGGAGGCAAGTTTTACAGCTTCAAAGGAATCCCTTTCGCGGAACCTCCTGTGGGTGATTTAAGATTTAAGGTAATAAATATGCAATTGATAAGTAAATGAACAGCACACACGCCTGTCACCCATAGAGGTAGACAGAAATTATAGATTGCCATTTGACATGAATTAGCCTAGCGAGCTTCTGTTATTCATTAAGAATATCTAATACGAAATCATGAAAACGTGTTTTGTGGAAATATATAAAAGAGTACATAAATAATAAAATCATATTTGTTGAGTAATTTTACTTATTTGATATGAGCAAAGAACAAAATATTTTAATAACTTACTGTAACCTGCTTATTTTATCTTATTATTATTGTAAATTGTATCTAAATCTAAAAGGACACCTGATATATATTGGTATGGTATTAATTATATTATCAGCCATGCTAGTATTCTGTTGTCTGATAACAACGAATTACATAAGCCTATTTTAGTAAAGGGCCAGCTAATGCTGGGATACATTTTTTAGAATGCAGTAAGATTTGAGGTAGACGTTTTCATAGGTTCTGTGGTCTCTATAAGGAAGTTATTATTTAAGAGAGTTTATGTCCCTAATTTAAAAGTTTGTTTTAACATTCGACATATTGTGTTTCCTGTACGAATTAACTAATTCTTTGAAGTCCCTGTTTCTTTTTATTTCTAAATTAATTGAAGATTAAATTTTATCAGAATGCAAGTGTCTAGATTCATCAGAATGCAATTTAAAGAATATCCTTTCTTTTATGTCATGTGAAAACGTGTATGTACTTTGTATTCAGTTTAGTAGACCTAATAAAAAAATACCAAAGGTCTACCATACCCACCACGCTGGGCAATCGGATACCCTAGCACTATTCACGCTGCCCCCAAAGGATGGCTTGGTATATACCACAGAGGGGGGATCGGCGAAATTAGATAGACATTTCGCCATCATTTTATTGCCTCATAATTTCACGTAAGAAATGTCACGGATAACTCATGTCATAACTATGTAATAATTAAATGTAGAAAAAGTCTTAAACTTTCACAGGCTCCACAGCCCCCGAAACCATGGGAAGGCATACGGAAGGCGCAAGAATTTGGACCCATCTGTAAGCAATACGACCTGTTTACTAATACGATAATCGACGGCAAGGAAGACTGCTTGTATCTAAACGTTTATAGACCAGTTACTGCACTATCACAACTTCTGCCCGTATTGGTTTGGATTCACGGTGGGGGATTCCTAAGTGGCAGTGGAAATGACAATTTTTACGGTCCCGAATTTCTAATCAGGCACGGTGTTATTCTTGTCACTTTTAATTACAGACTTGAGGTCCTTGGTTTTCTTTCTTTAGAAACAGAGGACGTCCCAGGTAATGCTGGTATGAAAGATCAAGTAGCTGCTTTAAGGTGGATTAAGAAAAATATCAACAGCTTTGGTGGAGATCCGGACAATATTACAATTTTTGGCGAAAGTTCCGGAGGTGCCAGTGTAGCTTATCACTTAATATCACCGATGAGCAAAGGTCTGTTCAGGAGGGCAATCGCTCAAAGTGGCACGTCCATGTGTTGGTGGTCTAAGACCTATAGACCCCGAGAAAGAGCGAGATTACTAGCTAGAAGAATGGGATTGGATTCCGACGACGATAAAGAGCTATATGAATTTTTTAAAACCCGGCCGATTGAGATGCTTGTTTTCAAAAAGACTGCATTGACTTGGTTGGACGAATACAAAGAAGGAATCAATTTATTTCACAGTGTGGTAGAGGAAAAGAAATTTGGTGATAACGAAAGATTCTTTACTAGTGACATCGCTGATAATTGGCAAAAATATATACACGAAGGAGTAGAAATTATAGCGGGATATAATAAAGATGAAGGTCTGTTAGCTCTGGGACATCGTATCAATATTGAAAAGCTTCTATATCAGGCGAATTTCGTTTCAGAATATTTTGTTCCCGGTTTTATATCGATGAATTGTCCATTGTTAGATAAGTTACAAGTAGCGCAACAGATTAGAAAATATTATTTTAATGATAAAATAATACAGAAGGACAAGTTAGAACCGCTAGTTAAATATTTATCTATGGATTTATTTTCCTTTGGTGTAATCAGATGGGTAAAGGCAATCGCTGCGATCAAAAAGAATAAGATTTACTTGTATAGGTTCTCATACAGTTCGGAGAGGAACATAATGACCAACGTATTAGGAGCTGGCAATGTGGTCGAAGGCGAAGGACAGACATGTCATGCAGACGACTTGGCATACCTTTTTCCATTGAAAGCATTTAATTTAACTATAGATAAAGATTCTGAGAGCTATGAGGTTATAAACAGAGTCACGAAATTGTGGACGGATTTCGCTAAACTAGGGTAAGTAGTTTCAGAAAAATAAAAGCCAGGCTATTTTTTTTCCCAAGCGCTATGGAACAAACTACACAGTTTTACACTTGCAATTTGGTGTCGGTACTGCACAAACCCTACATTTGGACATTAGTCCAGTCACTTGGAATATCTAGAAACTGAAATGGGTCTTTACTCTGAAAAATCCTGGTGCTTTTCTTTGAACATGGCTGCCTTTGTTCCAGCATCGTGGATTTATATCGAATGATGATACGTGTCAATTAAATGTGAAATATTTCTTATTTTCTCAGGCTCCAGAGCCCCCGAAACCATGGGAAGGCATACAGGCGCAAATTTGGACCATCTGTAAGCTTAATGCGACCTGTTTACTAATACGATAATCGACGGCAAGGAAGACTGCTTGTATCTAAACGTTTATAGACCAGTTACTGCACTATCACAACTTCTGCCCGTATTGGTTTGGATTCACGGTGGGGATTCCTAAGTGGCAGTGGAAATGACAATTTTACGGTCCTGAATTTCTAATCAGGCACGGTGTTATTCTTGTCACTTTTAATTACAGACTTGAGGTCCTTGGTTTTCTTTCTTTAGAAACAGAGGACGTCCCAGGTAATGCTGGTATGAAAGATCAAGTAGCTGCTTTAAGGTGGATTAAGAAAATATCAACAGCTTTGGTGGAGATCCGGACAATATTACAATTTTGGCGAAAGTTCCGGAGGTGCCAGTGTAGCTTATCACTTAATATCACCGATGAGCAAAGGTCTGTTCAGGAGGCAATCGCTCAAAGTGGCACGTCCATGTGTTGGTGGACTGTAGGGGAGTGTTAGCTTAGCGGTCTCCTGGCCCCCACAGCCGAGGTGGAGTCGCGGGGAAGAGGAGTTTTGCATAGCGTTTCGCCATTCTCCTATCCTCCTTGACTCCGGCAGGAGCCGCACCGCTGATGCGGCTCCCGCCAGAGTGGTGGGGCCGCGGGAGTGCCGGGAAGGTTGGTGCTTATGAGCGACAGCCTTCCTGATCCCCATGGCCTCCGGGTGGCGGACTCGGTGGGGGCCGTTGCCCTCGTGGGTTTAGAGGCCGAGTAGGTAGGCACGTCTAGCCTGGATGGTGTGGGAGAGGACGTTCTCTCCCGAGAAGGGGCCGCCTACAGCGGCCGGCGCTGGAGGGGTCGCGGATGTGTGCGAAAGCATTCTCGTGTCCCTGCCGACATGCGGCGAAGATGGAACACCATGGGGTTTTAGTCGGTGCGAACCCGACATAACCCGTCCTTGCCCCCGAGGGGCGGGTATGCGTCAGGCATTTCCCCATAGTAAATAAATTAAAAAAAAATGGTCCGTTCGCCCCTTGCGCCACGTAACGCGTCTAGAGGAGGCAACCTTAAACACTGTTTGTTTAAAGAATTGTATTATTAAATGTTTGTTTGTGCAATAAATGTTTCTTCCTTTCTTTCTATATATTGGAAGTAAGATATAGAGTGGAAATAAGAATATACTATATGTTTCTCCTCACATGCACCGGTGCAAACTTGTTACTAACGGACGAGACTGTGGCGTCCGACAGATGGCGCAAAATCGATACGAATACGCCGAACCCAAATTCCACATGTTAGTGATGGAGAACAACGTCACCAGTCCGGGAAGTGTTGGTGGAAGTGGAAGCACTGCACTCACCAACTCACCGTTGTGACTATAAGCATGTTAAAAAAAAGAGGGATGCCTACGGGGTTTCTTTCGCCGGTTACTTCTCCCTCAGAGGAACCTCATTACGAAACGGTGGCAGATTTTAAATAAAAATTTATGTTTCTTACGTTGAATAAATGATTTGATTTGATTTGTCAAATCGTCAATTCATCCCAGGTTTTCTATGCGCTTGCGAGGAAAGATCTAGGTCGCGCAAATACGAACGAAGAGATTTGAAGAGAACGAGAATTGTAATTTTCGAAAACTAATAAATTTGTATTTTTTTTTTAAATCTGTTTAATTTTTCAGAAATCCCACACCGAAATCATATTCGGAGGAAACATGGAATCCCTACACAACAGAAAACGAGGAATATTTAGAGATCGGTGACAGATTGTTTGCAGGGTCAGCGCCTGATAGAGAAGACGTAGAGTTCTGGGAAAGCGTATTAAAGGAGTGTCGGCATTTTATGCTTTGAATAATTTTCTTTCCAAACTTCTTATAACATAATACGTTTGCGAATTATTGAACTGTATATGTTGTGTAAACTCAAATTATACCTACATTTGTAGACATCAGACAGACATCTTGTACAAGTTTTTGTATTGTCGTTGATGTCCATTCACTGTAACGACGTCCATTATAATAATACGTCCATTAGAAATAAGCTGTTACGTCATTACATTATGTACTTCCGAATGATATAACGAGTCTGCACTGTCTGCATCTTGTTCTTAATTTTTTAAATTTGCAATAAATATTTATAAATGTTTATATTATTATTTTTTCTAACCATGTGAAGTTGTGGAAAAAGATTAACATCTAATTAGTTTAACTAAGCAGGAAGTATGTAGATAAAGTTATATACCAAGACCAAGTTCTTCAAAAACATTATTACATTTGTTACAACAATGCGGAAGCTGGGTATGGCAGAAGAGGCATGAAAGCAGGATAAATTCAATAGAAATGAGAGCGTTAAGAAGTATCGATGATATAATATTATATAATATAATGTTATATAATATTAATATTATATAATATAATATTATTGACAGGGTTCGAAATAATGTGATCAGAGAGCGTTCCATTTTGAAAGGTGTATAGAGCCAATTTAATTACAGTTTATAGGGCATTACATCAGTATAGGACAAAACAGTGTTCCTGTTTTAATGGTGTATAGAGCCAGTTTAATTACAGGCTATGGGGCATTACAACAGTATGAGGAACAACAATGTTCCTGTTTGAAAGGTGTATATACCAATGTAATTACAGGTTATGGGACATTGCAACAGTAGGAGGAACAACAGTGTTCCTGTTTTAAAGATGTATAGAGCCAGAATAATTACAGGCTATTGGGCATTACAACAGTATGGGGAACAACAATGTTCCTGTTTGAAAGGTGTATATACCAATGTAATTACAGGTTATGGGACATTGCAACAGTATGAGGAACAACAGTGTTCCTGTTTTAAAGATGTATAGAGCCAGAATAATTACAGGCTATTGGGCATTACAACAGTATGGGGACAAAACAGTGTTCCTGCTTTAAAGGTGTATACAGCCAGTTTAATTACAGGCCATGAGGCATTACAACAGTATGGGACACAACAGTGTTTTAGTTTGAAAGGTGTATAGACACAGTTTAATTACACGCTATAGGGCATTACATCAGTAGGGAACAAAACAGTGTTCCTGTTTTAAAGGTGTATAGAGCCAGTTTAATTACAGGCTATGAGGCATTACAACAGTATGAGGAACAACAATGTTCCTGTTTGAAAGGTGTATAGACACAGTTTAATTACACGCTATAGGGCATTACATCAGTATAGGACAAAACAGTGTTCCTGTTTTAATGGTGTATAGAGCCAGTTTAATTACACGCTATAGGGCATTACATCAGTAGGGAACAAAACAGTGTTCCTGTTTTAAAGGTGTATAGAGCCAGTTTAATTACAGGCTATGAGGCATTACATTTCAGTCCTCGGAAGTAACAACGCATATGTCACCTTCTTCAATTGAAGTTGTATGGAGGTGTCTGTGGGTTACAAATGCCGCTTTCCATCAGCTGGACTGTTAGTACGTTTGTCACCCCAATCCAAATTGTTCCAACAAATGCTTAATTGTTTGCAATAAATAAATGCAACTAAATTCATACACGATGAAAATACAGTGTCTGGTACTTGGACAAAAAAGTCTTTATAGATTGAATGAATCCGCCATTTTTAAAAGTTTTTTGGCCATTTTGAAAATTCGTATTTTTTTTTTTTTTGAGCCAACGATTTATTATTTGCACTATTGCTCTGAGCGTCAACTTGGTATTTAACCACAACGTCTTAGTATGTTAAGACGGTGCTAACCATGCACTAGTGTTTGTTATTAAGATTGTTTTATTTTAAAATCAAGTGCTGTCCTCTATAAAGGTTGTAATCCACCGATTCATAATAAAGTAATAACAAGGCCAAAGTGAACAGACATCTAGGCAAGCGTGTACCATCCTAGGCGTCATCTTCGCTTTCCATCGAGCAAGATTGAGGTCAAACGCATGCCTATTTTTTCATAAAAAAAAAAAAAAAATCATATTCAATTAGGTTATCATTATTAAAGTATATAATTTCAAATCTTACCACAGACTTAAACAGTTCGTTTTACTATTTTCGCAGAAGTTATGTCACTTTTTGTGATACGTTTTTTCTTCCTAAAAGGAAATTTAAATATTGTTTTAGTTTATTGTTTAATTAATGAATAACCGATAGAAATTTTAATTACATTTTTTTTTTTTTGAGCCAACGATTTATTATTTGCACTATTGCTCTGAGCGTCAACTTGGTATTTAACCACAACGTCTTAGTATGTTAAGACGGTGCTAACCATGCACTAGTGTTTGTTATTAAGATTGTTTTATTTTAAAATCAAGTGCTGTCCTCTATAAAGGTTGTAATCCACCGATTCATAATAAAGTAATAACAAGGCCAAAGTGAACAGACATCTAGGCAAGCGTGTACCATCCTAGGCGTCATCTTCGCTTTCCATCAGCTGGACTGTTAGTACGTTTGTCACCCCAATCCAAATTGTTCCAACAAATGCTTAATTGTTTGCAATAAATAAATGCAACTAAATTCATACACGATGAAAATACAGTGTCTGGTACTTGGACAAAAAGTCTTTATAGATTGAATGAATCCGCCATTTTAAAAGTTTTTGGCCATTTTGAAAATTCGTATTTTTTTTTTTTTTTGAGCCAACGATTTATTATTTGCACTATTGCTCTGAGCGTCAACTTGGTATTTAACCACAACGTCTTAGTATGTTAAGACGGTGCTAACCATGCACTAGTGTTTGTTATTAAGATTGTTTTATTTTAAAATCAAGTGCTGTCCTCTATAAAGGTTGTAATCCACCGATTCATAATAAAGTAATAACAAGGCCAAAGTGAACAGACATCTAGGCAAGCGTGTACCATCCTAGGCGTCATCTTCGCTTTCCATCAGCTGGACTGTTAGTACGTTTGTCACCCCAATCCAAATTGTTCCAACAAATGCTTAATTGTTTGCAATAAATAAATGCAACTAAATTCATACACGATGAAAATACAGTGTCTGGTACTTGGACAAAAAGTCTTTATAGATTGAATGAATCCGCCATTTTAAAAGTTTTTGGCCATTTTGAAAATTCGTATTTTTTTTTTTTTTTTGAGCCAACGATTTATTATTTGCACTATTGCTCTGAGCGTCAACTTGGTATTTAACCACAACGTCTTAGTATGTTAAGACGGTGCTAACCATGCACTAGTGTTTGTTATTAAGATTGTTTTATTTTAAAATCAAGTGCTGTCCTCTATAAAGGTTGTAATCCACCGATTCATAATAAAGTAATAACAAGGCCAAAGTGAACAGACATCTAGGCAAGCGTGTACCATCCTAGGCGTCATCTTCGCTTTCCATCGAGCAAGATTGAGGTCAAACGCATGCCTATTTTTCATAAAAAACGAAACCATAATTATATCACACATATCTAACTGTCTGTTCTTTAGTAACAGAAGATTTTCCTAGAAGCCAAAAGACAGAAATTTGAATTTTTTATAATAATACATAACTTTGATCCACGTTCTACTCTTTTGGCATAGGGTATAGTAGAAAGTGACTAATTGCAAATCTGGCATATGGTAGCAGTAGCATCTGGCATATAATGATCTGCCACCCAATCCCGTCTCGTAAAAGTCGATATCCTTCTAGAGCCATATCAAATCCTGATATGGCTCGTATAACAGAATTTCAATTGTTTCAAAGTCATGACACGTGGAAGGAAAAAGATCTCCCAGCTGTGGTCTATTAGACCTATTAGAGATTGATTTATCTCACATGGTATTGAGTCTGTCTATCACAAATTTATAAAGCAAGGAGGAAATTAGGTAATCATATTGATTTTTATACTCACTTAAAAGTACCTGTCGCTGAGTACGCTTTCTAACAACGTAAACATGTTTCCGATTGGTCTAGTATTTTTTGCGTAAAAAACCACATCGAAATCCAGTAGTTTTTGCGTGATGCCTGGATAGACAGATAAATAAACAGAAGTTTTAAAAAACACATTATTTATTTCATCGCTTCATTTCGAGACATTGTTTTGACATTGACAATTCCTAACTGAATTTGTTGTGTGTATGTTATGTATTATGTATTATGACTATCTGGGTTTTTTCTTGTATTTGTTTTGTTTTGTGTACATATTTATTCTGATCAAAGAATTACAATACAATTCACTTAACATGAGAACATAATTTACATTAATACAAAGGCATTAGTTAAGAGCGATAGTAAACTAATAATGTGTAATATGTTGATAACAGTAGTTATGGCAGTAGATTGTGATAGTGGGAGTAGTAGCCCACACTATCACAATCTCGAGCATAGATGGACATCACACCCACAGATATAAAACACTAGTCTGCTCGAATTGAAGTGACTTTTTATTATGATGTACCTAATACTTGTTACGATATTTTTAATTCTTATTTGTAACTGTATTAACTATATTGTTAATTTTTTTTTTCCTTTCCGTTATTAATATTATTTGTAGACTAAGGTACACACATACACAAATGAACAACACATTGACGTATACATGTATATAGATAAATGAAAATAATTCATATTTTAAATATAACGTACATCTGTTGCTTATTTGAAATGAAACTATATTTTACGGATTTTATCGCGTTTAATTATGTTTTTGTATTCCCGAAGTTTCGATTGCTTTACAGCAGCTGTGGTCATGGGGGGACTAAGGTGTTAGACGTCCAGAGGTCAGTTACTTATTGTGATTTCTTACTATGTTTGAGTAATTATTTCAAGAATAAATCGATTGGGATTCTTTAACATCTTTAGGAAGCTTGTTATGTAACTAGGCGCATGCATACATAGAGTTCTTTTCACAATAATTAGTTCGTGGTGCTCTTAGAACTATATTGTTCGCGTTTCTTAGTTGATTTTTTAATATTTCTTTCTTTTTGGTCAAACTAATTTGTGTATGTATTTTTTTTGTTAATATTTTACATACTTATAAACAGGTGTAGTCAACATACGTCTGAGTTATACGAGATTAGGTAGTTTTGTTTTACTATACACAGTGTCAGTAGGCGTGAAATAATCAAAGTGAAAAGAACATTTACTAACTTATTTTACTCTTTTACCAGATTTACGTAAATTATAGTTTCATTTCAACAAAAAAAGATTTACGTTAATATTTCTGGCTGTGCCTCAAATTTCTATTTAATAACCAATATGAAACTTAACAAGGGTTATAAATATAATAAGGATTATAAAGAGGGTTATACATTAATATCGTTCCTGAGAGTGATGAAAATTTTGTTTTAATTTTTCTATGTATGGTTTCCATGTATGATTACTGTCATCAAATATACCAAGATATTTTTCATCATCTGTTCGATTGATATTTTGGTTATTTGTTTTAAGGGGTTCGTAATATGGAATTTACTTATATTGGCCTTAAAAAAAAAGTAGTTCATATTTGAAATATTTACAGTTAGGAGAATATACTGAAATCACTCGTTGAGTAAGAGTAGGTCATATTGGGCATTGGGCATTACTGTTTCTATTGAGTGTACAAAGTTAAATAGACAAGTATCGTCAACATGAAAAGAGATTTCACATTGAGGTTCAGTTCGTGCATGTAATTGATATAGATTAGCAACAATAGAGGCCCTAGAATTGGACCTTGCGGAACGCCGATTGTGATGGATTTTGGTTTACTTTGATGAATACCAATCTTTACTATATTTTTACGGTAGGTGCACATAGACTTTGTAGAGCGTTAAAAATATATCTTCAAGCTCCAATCATCCAGTTATCCAGGTCACAGTGACCATTGTCAGTGAGTTAAATAGAAAATTGAAATCAAATTAAATTTCTTATTCTTCAACATATATTTTTAATCTATCACCGTTTTTTTTTAGTTTAATTAGGTTCTTCTGACGGAAAAGAAACAGGCGAAAGATCCGAGGGTATCTTCTTTTTCTTACAAACATGAAATTATATTACTACAATACAACTTTTAGACCCACTCAAGATTGATCAACTCATTCCTTAGAGTTATAATCATTCCTTTTAATTTTTCAAAGTTAATAAATACAAATTATAATTTTTTATATTTATTGAGTGTACACGGACACAGATTGACACTGTGATCACCTTTAAACGTTATCATTATTACAAACTAGAGCACATCTTTTCCTGAACTCTCCCTCTCCTATAGAATGTTTTGAACACGTTTTATTTGGAACACGTTCCTTCTGCCAAACAGTGATTATACTGTAGGTGTTCTTGATACCGATCGATTTGAAACTTCTATGGTCTTATGAGTAACAATTGTACAACAAGTGACATCGTTTCGCGAAGGCTCCCCGGCCGAGTTGAATTTACCTAGTTAGACAAATTACCCAAGGAAAAGATCACCAGCATCATGATTACAGCCAGTCATAAGTCCACTGCTGAACGTATACTCCATCGAAAGATTGCCACAAAGCTTGGCCTTGAACCATCTTTCATTCATTTGTCGAGTGTCCACAACACTGCGCCGGTCGTCACTCAGTCTTGAGAGGGGTCGTCTAGAATTCAACATATTCATAAACATGTACATGCGTAGTGTTTCTCAAAAACAGCGGTAAAGGTGTTACCGTACCAACACGAGCGTTAGTCATGACCTCATGCTTCACTTCTGCTTAGGCTATACATTGATCTTGTTTTCTTTACCATACAAAAATTAAGCGTACACTTTTTAATTTCACGTAATAGTGCTGTTTGTCGACTGAAATGGGTCTTTACTCTAAGAAAAATCCTACTGGTGCTTTCTTAGAACTGTAGCTTGCCTTTGTTCAGCATCGTGGATTTATATCGAATGATGATACGTGTCAATTAAATGTGAAATATTTCTTATTTTTCTCAGGCTCCAGAGCCCCCGAAACCATGGGAAGGCATACGAAACGCAAAAGAATTTGGACCCATCTGTAAGCAATACGAAATGTTTATTAGTACAATGATCGACGGCGAGGAAGACTGCTTGTATCTAAACGTTTATAGACCAGTTACTGCACTAACACAACTTCTACCCGTATTGGTTTGGATTCACGGTGGTGCATTCCTAAGTGGCAGTGGAAATGACAATTTTTACGGTCCCGAATTTCTAATCAGGCACGGTGTTATTCTTATCACTTTTAATTACAGACTTGAGGTCCTTGGTTTTCTTTCTTTAGAAACAGAGGACGTCCCAGGTAATGCTGGTATGAAAGATCAAGTAGCTGCTTTAAGGTGGATTAAGAAAAATATCAACAGCTTTGGCGGAGATCCGGACAATATTACAATTTTTGGGGAGAGTTCCGGAGGTGCCAGTGTAGCTTATCACTTAATATCACCGATGAGCAAAGGTCTGTTCAGGAGGGCAATCGCTCAAAGTGGCACGTCCATGTGTTGGTGGTCTAAGACCTATAGACCCCGAGAAAGAGCGAGATTACTAGCTAGAAGAATGGGATTGGATTCCGACGACGATAAAGAGCTATATGAATTTTTTAAAACCCGGCCGATTGAGATGCTTGTTTTCAAAAAGACTGCATTGACTTGGTTGGACGAATACAAAGAAGGAATCAATTTATTTCACAGTGTGGTAGAGGAAAAGAAATTTGGTGATAACGAAAGATTCTTTACTAGTGACATCGCTGATAATTGGCAAAAATATATACACGAAGGAGTAGAAATTATAGCGGGATATAATAAAGATGAAGGTCTGTTAGCTCTGGGACATCGTATCAATATTGAAAAGCTTCTATATCAGGCGAATTTCGTTTCAGAATATTTTGTTCCCGGTTTTATATCGATGAATTGTCCATTGTTAGATAAGTTACAAGTAGCGCAACAGATTAGAAAATATTATTTTAATGATAAAATAATACAGAAGGACAAGTTAGAACCGCTAGTTAAATATTTATCTATGGATTTATTTTCCTTTGGTGTAATTAGATGGGTAAAGGCAATCGCTGCGATCAAAAAGAATAAGATTTACTTGTATAGGTTCTCATACAGTTCGGAGAGGAACATAATGACCAACGTATTAGGAGCTGGCAATGTGGTCGAAGGCGAAGGACAGACATGTCATGCAGACGACTTGGCATACCTTTTTCCATTGAAAGCATTTAATTTAACTATAGATAAAGATTCTGAGAGCTATGAGGTTATAAACAGAGTCACGAAATTGTGGACGGATTTCGCTAAACTAGGGTAAGTAGTTTCAGAAAAATAAAAGCCAGGCTATTTTTTTTCCCAAGCGCTATGGAACAAACTACACAGTTTTACACTTGCAATTTGGTGTCGGTACTGCACAAACCCTACATTTGGACATTAGTCCAGTCACTTGGAATATCTAGAAACTGGTCGGATATCGCATGCAATCAAATTCTGCCTCGATATTCACGAGTCATAAATTACTACGTACGTACTTCGCCTAGTCGTGGCGGGAGGGGGAGGGGGGAGGGGGGGCTTAGTAACCGTGGCTTGGTCTACGCTTGGTCCACGGTGAACCAAGAGGAACCTACATGTCCGGCCTGTCTTTGCGGGGGTCGCCGGCCCGAGGAGGTCGCTCCGAGTAGGCTTGGTGAGCCCACTTCGGATGTGTGTTGGTGGACTGTAGGGGGAGTGTTAGCTTAGCGGTCTCCTGGCCCCCCACAGCCGAGGTGGAGTCGCGGGGGAAGAGGAGTTTTGGTATAGCGTTTCGCCATTCTCCCTATCCTCCTTGACTCCGGCAGGAGCCGCACCGCTGATGCGGCTCCCGCCAGAGTGGTGGGGCCGCGGGAGTGCCGGGAAGGTTGGTGCTTATGAGCGACAGCCTTCCTGATCCCCATGGCCTCCGGGTGGCGGACTCGGTGGGGGCCGTTGCCCTCGTGGGTTTAGAGGCCGAGTAGGTAGGCACGTCTAGCCTGGATGGTGTGGGAGAGGACGTTCTCTCCCGAGAAGGGGCCGCCTACAGCGGCCGGCGCTGGAGGGGTCGCGGATGTGTGCGAAAGCATTCTCGTGTCCCTGCCGACATGCGGCGAAGATGGAACACCATGGGGTTTTAGTCGGTGCGAACCCGACATAACCCGTCCTTGCCCCCGAGGGGGCGGGTATGCGTCAGGCATTTCCCCATAGTAAATAAATTAAAAAAAAAAATGGTCCGTTCGCCCCTTGCGCCACGTAACGCGTCTAGAGGAGGCAACCTTAAACACTGTTTGTTTAAAGAATTGTATTATTAAATGTTTGTTTGTGCAATAAATGTTTCTTCCTTTCTTTCTATATATTGGAAGTAAGATATAGAGTGGAAATAAGAATATACTATATGTTTCTCCTCACATGCACCGGTGCAAACTTGTTACTAACGGACGAGACTGTGGCGTCCGACAGATGGCGCAAAATCGATACGAATACGCCGAACCCAAATTCCACATGTTAGTGATGGAGAACAACGTCACCAGTCCGGGAAGTGTTGGTGGAAGTGGAAGCACTGCACTCACCAACTCACCGTTGTGACTATAAGCATGTTAAAAAAAAGAGGGACGCCTACGGGGTTTCTTTCGCCGGTTGCTTCTCCCCTCAGAGGAACCTCATTACGAAACGGTGGCAGATTTTAAATAAAAATTTATATTTCTTACGTTGAATAAATGATTTGATTTGATTTGTCAAATCGTCAATTCATCCCAGGTTTTCTATGCGCTTGCGAGGAAAGATCTAGGTCGCGCAAATACGAACGAAGGAAGAGAACGAGAATTGTAATTTTCGAAAACTAATAAATTTGTATTTTTTTTTTAATCTGTTTAATTTTTCAGAAATCCCACGCCGAAATCATATTCGGAGGAAACATGGAATCCCTACACAACAGAAAACGAGGAATATTTAGAGATCGGTGACAGATTGTTTGCAGGGTCAGCGCCTGATAGAGAAGACGTAGAGTTCTGGGAAAGCGTATTAAAGGAGTGTCGGCATTTTATGCTTTGAATAATTTTCTTTCCAAACTTCTTATAACATAATACGTTTGCGAATTATTGAACCGTATATGTTGTGTAAACTCAAATTATACCTACATTTGTAGACATCAGACAGACATCTTGTACAAGTTTTTGTATTGTCGTTGATGTCCATTCACTGTAACGACGTCCATTAGAAATAAGCTGTTACGTCATTACATTATGTACTTCCGAATGATATAACGAGTCTGCACTGTCTGCATCTTGTTCTTAATTTTTTAAATTTGCAATAAATATTTATAAATGTTTATATTATTATTTTTTCTAACCATGTGAAGTTGTGGAAAAAGATTAACATCTAATTAGTTTAACTAAGCAGGAAGTATGTAGATAAAGTTATATACCAAGACCAAGTTCTTCAAAAACATTATTACATTTGTTACAACAATGCGGAAGCTGGGTATGGCAGAAGAGGCATGAAAGCAGGATAAATTCAATAGAAATGAGAGCGTTAAGAAGTATCGATGATATAATATTATATAATATAATATTATATAATATAATGTTATATAATATTAATATTATATAATATAATATTATTGACAGGGTTCGAAATAATGTGATCAGAGAGCGTTCCATTTTGAAAGGTGTATATACCAATGTAATTACAGGTTATGGGACATTGCAACAGTATGAGGAACAACAATGTTCCTGTTTGAAAGGTGTATATACCAATGTAATTACAGGTTATGGGACATTGCAACAGTATGAGGAACAACAATGTTCCTGTTTGAAAGGTGTATATACCAATGTAATTACAGGTTATGGGACATTGCAACAGTAGGAGGAACAACAGTGTTCCTGTTTTAAAGATGTATAGAGCCAGAATAATTACAGGCTATTGGGCATTACAACAGTATGGGGAACAACAATGTTCCTGTTTGAAAGGTGTATATACCAATGTAATTACAGGTTATGGGACATTGCAACAGTATGAGGAACAACAGTGTTCCTGTTTTAAAGATGTATAGAGCCAGAATAATTACAGGCTATTGGGCATTACAACAGTATGGGGACAAAACAGTGTTCCTGCTTTAAAGGTGTATACAGCCAGTTTAATTACAGGCCATGAGGCATTACAACAGTATGGGACACAACAGTGTTTTAGTTTGAAAGGTGTATAGACACAGTTTAATTACACGCTATAGGGCATTACATCAGTATGAGGAACAACAATGTTCCTGTTTGAAAGGTGTATATACCAATGTAATTACAGGTTATGGGACATTGCAACAGTATGAGGAACAACAATGTTCCTGTTTGAAAGGTGTATATACCAATGTAATTACAGGTTATGGGACATTGCAACAGTATGAGGAACAACAGTGTTCCTGTTTTAAAGGTGTATAGAGCCAGAATAATTACAGGCTATGAGGCATTACAACAGTATGAGGAACAACAGTGTTCCTGTTTTAAAGATGTATAGAGCCAGAATAATTACAGGCTATTGGGCATTACAACAGTATGGGGAACAACAATGTTCCTGTTTGAAAGGTGTATATACCAATGTAATTACAGGTTATGGGACATTGCAACAGTATGAGGAACAACAGTGTTCCTGTTTTAAAGATGTATAGAGCCAGAATAATTACAGGCTATTGGGCATTACAACAGTATGGGGACAAAACAGTGTTCCTGCTTTAAAGGTGTATACAGCCAGTTTAATTACAGGCCATGAGGCATTACAACAGTATGGGACACAACAGTGTTTTAGTTTGAAAGGTGTATAGACACAGTTTAATTACACGCTATAGGGCATTACATCAGTAGGGAACAAAACAGTGTTCCTGCTTTAAAGGTGTATACAGCCAGTTTAATTACACGCTATAGGGCATTACATCAGTAGGGAACAAAACAGTGTTCCTGTTTTAAAGGTGTATAGAGCCAGTTTAATTACAGGCTATGAGGCATTACATTTCAGTCCTCGGAAGTAACAACGCATATGTCACCTTCTTCAATTGAAGTTGTATGGAGGTGTCTGTGGGTTACAAATGCCGCTTTCCATCAGCTGGACTGTTAGTACGTTTGTCACCCCAATCCAAATTGTTCCAACAAATGCTTAATTGTTTGCAATAAATAAATGCAACTAAATTCATACACGATGAAAATACAGTGTCTGGTACTTGGACAAAAAAGTCTTTATAGATTGAATGAATCCGCCATTTTTAAAAGTTTTTTGGCCATTTTGAAAATTCGTATTTTTTTTTTTTTGAGCCAACGATTTATTATTTGCACTATTGCTCTGAGCGTCAACTTGGTATTTAACCACAACGTCTTAGTATGTTAAGACGGTGCTAACCATGCACTAGTGTTTGTTATTAAGATTGTTTTATTTTAAAATCAAGTGCTGTCCTCTATAAAGGTTGTAATCCACCGATTCATAATAAAGTAATAACAAGGCCAAAGTGAACAGACATCTAGGCAAGCGTGTACCATCCTAGGCGTCATCTTCGCTTTCCATCGAGCAAGATTGAGGTCAGACGCATGCCTATTTTTTCATAAAAAAAAAAAAATCATATTCAATTAGGTTATCATTATTAAAGTATATAATTTCAAATCTTACCACAGACTTAAACAGTTCGTTTTACTATTTTCGCAGAAGTTATGTCACTTTTTGTGATACGTTTTTTCTTCCTAAAAGGAAATTTAAATATTGTTTTAGTTTATTGTTTAATTAATGAATAACCGATAGAAATTTTAATTACATTTTTAAGGTGATATCAATGTATCGCAATTCATTACAACATTTCCACTTCCATTTATCGCTTTCCATTCTAGTCCACTGCTGAACATAGTCCTGTCCAAGAAAGCGTCCTCCAAAGGCGGCATGGAATTCTTGGAACGGGTTGGTGATCGCAGTGCAGGTACTATCGCAGTAGTCGTGCTGCTCTGTAGTAGTAATCTGTGTGGTTTGGGTTCCGTAAATACGTATAAGTATTCCTCCATTATTCGGTGATCATGGTTACATTAATTTAATATTAAACGTTCCTCCGTTTTGTTCTACTTTAAACTACGCCTCCACTAAGTCATTACTCTCAACAAACGTGTTGACAGAGCTCGACATCGGCAACCTCGCATTTGTTATGCTGCTTCACATTACTAGTCCATGAGATTTGCGTTCAACAAATTCGAATGGATTCTCCACCATCAATAGATCGCCACAGCTTCGTCTGTTAGCCAGCAGGGTCATCACGCGCAAGCGAGCACTCGTGGGGAAAAGGTTGTACATTCCCCAGACAACCGGTTTAAATCAAAAATCTTTTTTAACCGTAATTAGGTCAACGTTTAATTGTGTCCCATGCATGTGAAACACAGGGGTGTAATCCACCCATGCTTCGAGTCATTCGACAGCGAAAAGGGGATGGCGGAAAATTAATGTCTAATAACTAACTAACTAACAGTAATAATACATTAATAAACTCCTCAGTGTTCGAAACTGCAGCTTTGCCTTACACAACGGTTTACTACATACAAGACGCTGCAGAACATTCACCAGCTATATTAGATGTTAAATTATCGCAACTTGAAAAAATGGTACTGGTGCAAGTGAATGAAGGAGTATTGCAGGGAGAAGTGATAAATAGTGAGATTGGAGGCTCGTTTTACAGCTTCAAAGGAATCCCCTTTGCTGAACCACCATTAGGAGATTTAAGATTTAAGGTAACAAATATGCGATTAAAAATGTTTATATTCATTATTTCAAGGATTTCGCACATAAAAAACGAAACCATAATTATATCACACATATCTAACTGTCTGTTCTTTAGTAACAGAAGATTTTCCTAGAAGCCAAAAGACAGAAATTTGAATTTTTTATAATAATACATAACTTTGATCCACGTTCTACTCTTTTGGCATAGGGTATAGTAGAAAGTGACTAATTGCAAATCTGGCATATGGTAGCAGTAGCATCTGGCATATAATGATCTGCCACCCAATCCCGTCTCGTAAAAGTCGATACCCTTCTAGAGCCATATCAAATCCTGATATGGCTCGTATAACAGAATTTCAATTGTTTCAAAGTCATGACACGTGGAAGGAAAAAGATCTCCCAGCTGTGGTCTATTAGACCTATTAGAGATTGATTTATCTCACATGGTATTGAGTCTGTCTATCACAAATTTATAAAGCAAGGAGGAAATTAGGTAATCATATTGATTTTTTTATACTCACTTAAAAGTACCTGTCGCTGAGTACGCTTTCTAACAACGTAAACATGTTTCCGATTGGTCTAGTATTTATTGCGTAAAAAACCACATCGAAATCCAGTAGTTTTTGCGTGATGCCTGGATAGACAGATAAATAAACAGAAGTTTTAAAAAAACCATTATTTATTTCATCGCTTCATTTCGAGACATTGTTTTGACATTGACAATTCCTAACTGAATTTGTTGTGTGTATGTTATGTATTATGTATGTATGTATATACTGTCTGGGTTTTTTCTTGATTTGTTTTGTTTTGTGTACATATTTATTCTGATCAAAGAATTACAATACAATTCACTTAACATGAGAACATAATTTACATTAATACAAAGGCATTAGTTAAGAGCGATAGTAAACTAATAATGTGTAATATGTTGATAACAGTAGTTATGGCAGTAGATTGTGATAGTGGGAGTAGTAGCCCACACTATCACAATCTCGAGCATAGATGGACATCACACTCCACAGATATAAAACACTAGTCTGCTCGAATTGAAGTGACTTTTTATTATGATGTACCTAATACTTGTTACGATATTTTTAATTCTTATTTGTAACTGTATTAACTATATTGTTAATTTTTTTTTTCCTTTCCGATATTAATATTATTTGTAGACTAAGGTACACACATACACAAATGAACAACACATTGACGTATACATGTATATAGATAAATGAAAATAATTCATATTTTAAATATAACGTACATCAGTTGCTTATTTGAAATGAAACTATATTTTACGGATTTTATCGCGTTTAATTATGTTTTTGTATTCCCGAAGTTTCGATTGCTTTACAGCAGCTGTGGTCATGGGGGGACTAAGGTGTTAGACGTCCAGAGGTCAGTTACTTATTGAGATTTCTAACTATGTTTGAGTAATTATTTCAAGAATAAATCGATTGGGATTCTTTAACATCTTTAGGAAGCTTGTTATGTAACTAGGCGCATGCATACATAGAGTTCTTTTCACAATAATTAGTTCGTGGTGCTCTTAGAACTATATTGTTCGCGTTTCTTAGTTGATTTTTTAATATTTCTTTCTTTTTGGTCAAACTAATTTGTGTATGTATTTTTTTTGTTAATATTTTACATACTTATAAACAGGTGTAGTCAACATACGTCTGAGTTATACGAGATTAGGTAGTTTTGTTTTACTATACACAGTGTCAGTAGGCGTGAAATAATCAAAGTGAAAAAGAACATTTACTAACTTATTTTTACTCTTTTTACCAGATTTACGTAAATTATAGTTTCATTTCAACAAAAAAAGATTTACGTTAATATTTCTGGCTGTGCCTCAAATTTCTATTTAATAACCAATATGAAACTTAACAAGGGTTATAAATATAATAAGGATTATAAAGAGGGTTATACATTAATATCGTTCCTGAGAGTGATGAAAATTTTGTTTTAATTTTTCTATGTATGGTTTCCATGTATGATTACTGTCATCAAATATACCAAGATATTTTTCATCATCTGTTCGATTGATATTTTGGTTATTTGTTTTAAGGGTTCGTAATATGGAATTTACTTATATTGGCCTTAAAAAAAAAGTAGTTCATATTTGAAATATTTACAGTTAGGAGAATATACTGAAATCACTCGTTGAGTAAGAGTAGGTCATATTGGGCATTGGGCATTACTGTTTCTATTGAGTGTACAAAGTTAAATAGACAAGTATCGTCAACATGAAAAGAGATTTCACATTGAGGTTCAGTTCGTGCATGTAATTGATATAGATTAGCAACAATAGAGGCCCTAGAAATGGACCTTGCGGAACGCCGATTGTGATGGATTTTGGTTTACTTTGATGAATACCAATCTTTACTATATTTTTACGGTAGGTGCACATAGACTTTGTAGAGCGTTAAAAATATATCTTCAAGCTCCAATCATCCAGTTATCCAGGTCACAGTGACCATTGTCACTGAGTTAAATAGAAAATTGAAATCAAATTAAATTTCTTATTCTTCAACATATATTTTTAATCTATCACCGTTTTTTTAGTTTAATTAGGTTCTTCTGACGGAAAAGAAACAGGCGAAAGATCCGAGGGTATCTTCTTTTTCTTACAAACATGAAATTATATTACTACAATACAACTTTTAGACCCACTCAAGATTGATCAACTCATTCCTTAGAGTTATAATCATTCCTTTTAATTTTTCAAAGTTAATAAATACAAATTATAATTTTTTATATTTATTGAGTGTACACGGACACAGATTGACACTGTGATCACCTTTAAACGTTATCATTATTACAAACTAGAGCACATCTTTTCCTGAACTCTCCCTCTCCTATAGAATGTTTTGAACACGTTTTATTTGGAACACGTTCCTTCTGCCAAACAGTGATTATACTGTAGGTGTTCTTGATACCGATCGATTTGAAACTTCTATGGTCTTATGAGTAACAATTGTACAACAAGTGACATCGTTTCGCGAAGGCTCCCCGGCCGAGTTGAATTTACCTAGTTAGACAAATTACCCAAGGAAAAGATCACCAGCATCATGATTACAGCCAGTCATAAGTCCACTGCTGAACGTATACTCCATCGAAAGATTGCCACAAAGCTTGGCCTTGAACCATCTTTCATTCATTTGTCGAGTGTCCACAACACTGCGCCGGTCGTCACCAGTCTTGAGAGGGGTCGTCTAGAATTCAACATATTCATAAACATGTACATGCGTAGTGTTTCTCAAAAACAGCGGTAAAGGTGTTACCGTACCAACACGAGCGTTAGTCATGACCTCATGCTTCACTTCTGCTTAGGCTATACATTGATCTTGTTTTCTTTACCATACAAAATTAAGCGTACACTTTTTAATTTCACGTAATAGTGCTGTTTGTCGACTGAAATGGGTCTTTACTCTAAGAAAAATCCTACTGGTGCTTTCTTAGAACTGTAGCTTGCCTTTGTTCAGCATCGTGGATTTATATCGAATGATGATACGTGTCAATTAAATGTGAAATATTTCTTATTTTCTCAGGCTCCAGAGCCCCGAAACCATGGGAAGGCATACGAAACGCAAAAGAATTTGGACCCATCTGTAAGCAATACGAAATGTTTATTAGTACAATGATCGACGGCGAGGAAGACTGCTTGTATCTAAACGTTTATAGACCAGTTACTGCACTAACACAACTTCTACCCGTATTGGTTTGGATTCACGGTGGTGCATTCCTAAGTGGCAGTGGAAATGACAATTTTTACGGTCCCGAATTTCTAATCAGGCACGGTGTTATTCTTATCACTTTTAATTACAGACTTGAGGTCCTTGGTTTTCTTTCTTTAGAAACAGAGGACGTCCCAGGTAATGCTGGTATGAAAGATCAAGTAGCTGCTTTAAGGTGGATTAAGAAAATATCAACAGCTTTGGCGGAGATCCGGACAATATTACAATTTTGGGGAGAGTTCCGGAGGTGCCAGTGTAGCTTATCACTTAATATCACCGATGAGCAAAGGTCTGTTCAGGAGGGCAATCGCTCAAAGTGGCACGTCCATGTGTTGGTGGTCTAAGACCTATAGACCCCGAGAAAGAGCGAGATTACTAGCTAGAAGAATGGGATTGGATTCCGACGACGATAAAGAGCTATATGAATTTTTTAAAACCCGGCCGATTGAGATGCTTGTTTTCAAAAAGACTGCATTGACTTGGTTGGACGAATACAAAGAAGGAATCAATTTATTTCACAGTGTGGTAGAAGAAAAGAAATTTGGTGATACCGAAAGATTCTTTACTAGTGACATCGCTGATAATTGGCAAAAATATATACATGAGGGAGTAGAAATTATAGCGGGATATAATAAAGATGAAGGTCTGTTAGCTCTGGGACATCGTAGCAATATTGAAAAGCTTCTATATCAGGCGAATTTCGTTTCAGAATATTTTGTTCCCGGTTTTATATCGATGAATTGTCCATTGTTAGATAAGTTACAAGTAGCGCAACAGATTAGAAAATATTATTTTAATGATAAAATAATACAGAAGGACAAGTTGGAACCGCTAGTTAAATATTTATCTATGGATTTATTTTCTTTTGGTGTAATCAGTTGGCTAAAGGCAGTCGCTGCGATCAAAAAGAATAAGATTTACTTGTATAGGTTCTCATACAGTTCGGAGAGGAACATAATGACCAACGTATTAGGAGCTGGCAATGTGGTCGAAGGCGAAGGACAGACATGTCATGCAGACGACTTGGCATACCTTTTTCCATTGAAAGCATTTAATTTAACTATAGATAAAGATTCTGAGAGCTATGAGGTTATAAACAGAGTCACGAAATTGTGGACGGATTTTGCTAAACTAGGGTAAGTAGCTTAAAAAGTAGCTTTTAGTTCAGAAAACAGAACAGTATTATTTATTTATTTATTTATTTTTTTATGGGAAAGACGGCAAACTAGCAAGCGTTTCACCTGATGGTAAGTGATTACCATCGCCCACATCTGCAACACCATAGATGCTGCAGGTGCGTTGCCGGTCTTTAAGAATATTTGGGAGATGGGAGGGAAGAGGGGAATAGGGAGGGGAAGTGGGCATTCGGTTACCTCACTCACCGAACGAAACGCAGAAGCACAAGATGCGTCTACTTCACGCCGGTATTCTGCGAGGCCGTTGTACCGATCCGGTCGAGCCGGCCCATTCGAGTAGTAGCAAAAGCTGCCGCTTGGCTCTGCCACGCTTGAAAATTAATTTATTACACTTTTATATAGTAGCTTATATACAACACATATGTATATAAGCCACTACATAAACGTGTAGTACCTCTAACTTCTGTCTATACTGTGTTATCAGATATTGTTTTTGCTGCAGAATTTTTTTTTTTTTAATTTATAACGAATGCAAAACAAATGCGTTGTCATATACCGTCTGATTGTCACAAGGTCTAACCTCACCGGCACCAATGCCAACGCTACTAACTAAAAAACGCGACCGTATGATTGCGGAAAAAAATATCCGGATACGCCGAGCCCAAATGCAGCAGACTGGTAGTGGTGTGCAGCGTGCGTCACTAGTGTAGGTAGCGTGCCGGCCCGGTGTTAGTATGTGTGTGCATTTCTCACTTCCATTCAAACAGCCCATTCGCTGCATCGCGTATAGATGTCACGCTAATCGTAGCGATTTCAGAATTTTTTTTCCACGTTTTCTCATAGGAAACATTTTGAAAGGAAAAAGACATGATTCTGACAGACTGACAAACGTTTTTTTATGAGAATGGGGCAAATGAGGTAGCGGCTCGACTGATGGTAAGTGATTACCGTCGTCCCGTCTGAAGCACTAGAAGAGCTGCAGTTGTGTTGCCGGCCTTTAAGGGTTATTTGGGGGATGGGAGAGATAATGGAGAGGACAAAATTGGACAACTGTTTGTATTATAGTATAGTAGTTTGATGAGGTATTAGAATGGTGAGAGATTGGTGAAGTAGAAGACGAAAAATAATTAATAAACATCTAAATTAAAATCCCTAAAAATCTCGTTAATTTTACAGAAATCCCACACCAAACTCAAGTTTGGAAGAAAGTTGGAATCCTTACACAACTGAAAACGAGGAATATTTGGAAATTGGTGATAGATTGGTTCCAGGTTTATCACCTGATAGAAATGATGTAGAGTTTTGGGAAAGCATATTAAAGGAATACCAGCGGTGAATGATTTAAAAAAATATTAAACGTTTTAACTTATTTATTGTTTGCTTTTTCCTTTTAAACGAGCAAGCAGCTCACCTGATGGTTAGTGATTGCCCACGTACATCCGACACACCGGAGAAGCTGCAGGTGCGTAGCCGACCTTTAAAGATATTTGATGAGGAGGAGGCCAGTAGTGGACCACTGGTATTACTCGCCGAACGAAACCTAGACGCACAAGTTGCCTCTACTTCACGACGGTATTCTGCGAGGCCGTGGTACTAGCCCGGTCGAACCGTCACTTTCGAACAGCAGCTAATGGTTGCCCTAGACAGCAGTGAGAAAGTTATCGATATAAAAATATGCTATGACACGTAGTCAATGGGTTATTCCGAATAAGCAAACAAAAAAGTCTGTTTGCTTATTCGGAATTTCATCGTTGTCTCCAAATGCCAGCATTGTCTGCCCGTGGTGCACCATGTTGGCCACTTAACATACTCACTTCGCTGAGATGTTGTAAAAAGTTAGTTTGCGTAATTCCGCATTCAAAAATAATAATAATAAAATTGCTCAAATCACCTACAGTTAGAAGAGAAGAAGAGCACCACTTCCCAACCCACAAATGTGTGCACTACTTCTATATCCATACCATGCTACTTCATCACAAAAATCTACAATACACAATGATATAGTATAGTAAAGTAAAGTAGGAGCCTGCAAGTGCTCACTGCTGGGCAAAGGACTCTTTCTCAAATATCTGAGATGGTTCTAGACCCGGGAATGGTCCGCCACGCTGCTCCAGTGTGGGTTGGCATGCAGGTATCCTCGCGATGTTTATTCATAATTTAAAAAAAAATACTAGTAATCTTAATTACCACAAGGCATTATTATTTTGTCTATGACTGGTTTATGTTAAATTAAAACATAATTTTTCGTTCATTATATTTTGCATGTGGTCTTCCCCTGAAACTGTAGTGGCACTGAGCTAATATCATTGATGTATACATTTCATTTATTCTAATTGTGTACATTATGTTAGCGTTCATTAACTAAAATTAAAAAATAAACAATAAAATAATGTAGTATAATCATCATCATCATCATTTCAGCCTATAAGAAGTCCACTGCTGAACATTGGCCTCCCCCAAAGATTGCCACGGAGCTCGGTCCTGAGCCACCTGCATCCATCGACTTCCCGCAACACTGCGGAGGTCGTCACTCCATCTTGTGGGGGGTCGTCCTACACTGCGTTTGCTTGTACGTGGCTGCCACTCGAGAAAAATACACGAATACGAGTAAAGAGAGTAATGTAGAAATTATTATCCTTTCAATATATTTTATAGCATTAACAGAGACTTTCTCTGCCAAGGAGTAGTCCGGGAAGGCACCACACTCTTAACCATTTCTGCCAACCAAACAGTAGTAACTGTTGTGTTCCGATTTTTAAGGTATAGAGAGCCGCTGTAATAACGAGCTGCGACGCATTCCATCTTAGTTGATGACAAGGTTGACCAGGGATGACAACGACTCGGTAAACTTCTTCGTCCATGTCCATGCATGCAAGCCACTTACCACCAGGTGGATTATTAGTTCCTTTGACTGACCGATCCGATTAAAAAATAAACAATAAAATAATGTAGTATAATCATCATCATCATCATTTCAGCCTATCACAAGTCCACTGCTGAACATTGGCCTCCCCAAAGATTGCCACGAAGCTCGGTCCTGAGCCACCTGCATCCATCGACTTCCCGCAACACTGCGGAGGTCGTCACCCATCTTGTGGGGTCGTCCCACACTGCGTTTGCTTGTACGTGGCTGCCACTCGAGAAAAATACACGAATACGAGTAAAGAGAGTAATGTAGAAATTATTATCCTTTCAATATATTTTATAGCATTAACAGAGACTTTCTCTGCCAAGGAGTAGTCCGGGAAGGCACCACACTCTTAACCATTTCTGCCAACCAAACAGTAGTAACTGTTGTGTTCCGATTTTTAAGGTATAGAGAGCCGCTGTAATAACGAGCTGCGACGCATTCCATCTTAGTTGATGACAAGGTTGACCAGGGATGACAACGACTCGGTAAACTTCTTCGTCCATGTCCATGCATGCAGAAGCCGCTTACCACTGTTTTCAGATCAATAAAAAAAAACAAGCAACTTTTTTTTTAATTAATTGTTAATTGTTGTATATTGTTGTAATCTGATTAGATTTTTCTAGTAAGCAGAGATAAGAGGTCCTTGAGACCTCGTATAGTCATCATGATAACTAACGATAATTGAATAAACGAATGTTTGTGTTAAAATACTAAATTACTAAAACAGTCAAAGCACATAGCTCGGCTAACATCAAAAACTCGTCAGATCATGATGCTATTTTTGTGTAATGGTTTAATTATCCTTCTAGAGCCGCCAAGTCTTTTTTTATTTTATGGAAGAAACGGCAAGCGAGCAAGCGGTTCACCTGATGGTAAGAGATTACCGTCGCCCACGTACATCTGCAACACCATAGATGCTTCAGGTGCGTTGCCGGTCTTTAAAGGATATTTTAGAGATGGGAGGGAAGAGGGGGGGAGGAGGTGTGTGCCTCCGGTTACCTCACTCACCGAACGAAACGCAGAAGCACAAGATGCATCTACTTCACGCCGGTATTCTGCGAGGCCGTGGTACCAATCCGGTCGAGTCGGCCCATTCGAGCAGCAGCTGGGTAAGTTGCGTGTCATCTGATCGTTTGTCTCCACCACCGAAGCTTTAAAAGTCACAGGGCCAACAGCGTATCTACCGTGGGGGATTTTAGTAATCCAACATCTTTAATGTTGATCCCGACGTAACCAGTCACCGCCTTCGGTGGTTGATTGGTTTTAGCACCTTTCGCCCGCGTAAATCTAAAAAAACAATCGTGGACGAAGAAGAAGATTAAAAAATTATGTCAAAACTGTGTTGCGGAGGAGTTGTTCCTGAGTGCCAAATGTTAATCCGTAATGTTAATCTCTGCCTATCCCTGTGGCCGATAAATACAGTGTCCCCATTTGTATTCATTAGCCACTTACCACCAGGTGGATTATTAGTTCCTTTGACTGACCGATCCGATTAAAAAAATAAGTTTTTGAATTGAAAAAAAATATATAATCTGCGCTTTGTAACATTTCAAAATACAATACAACCAAGTCGGAAGATATCAGTCAGCAATATTTGTTCTATTAATCAATGATACGAGATATGCACGAACGTGGTAGACGAAGTGTGCTGAGTCATCTGCCGTAAATATATTTAGTATTTAGTTCAGTGTACCAACACGCTTTCAACATAATACATTTGACTGTCGGTGCGCGAACATACAAGAGATAATCTCGAAATATTGGTTAGAATGGTTCAGGTGCGTGTTAGTGAGGGATTGTTAGAGGGTGAACTGAAGGACAATGAATACGGAGGGAAAATATACAGCTTCAAAGGTATTCCTTACGCACAGCCTCCCATCGGAGATTTGAGATTTAAGGTAATATTTATATAAATATAGTATACATTATCACTAATCATCATCATCATCATCATTTCAGCCTATCACAAGTCCACTGCTGAACATAGGCATCCCCCAAAGATTGCCACGAAGCTCGGTCCTGAGCCACCTGCATCCATCGACTTCCCGCAACACTGCGCAGGTCGTCACTCCATCTTGTGGGGGGTCGTCCCACACTACGTTAGCCTGTACGCGGCTGCCACTCGAGAACTTTTCTTTGCCATCGGTTGTCAGTACTGCGAGCTATGTGGCCGGCCCGTTGCCACTTCAGCTTGCTTATCATTATCACTCACTTATATATTATTTGAAGACTCTGTTGCCGATTGGTGCAGTTGCTCATTGATTGGCTTCAACCTCTTCTTTCATTATGCGGACGGCTAAGGAGTGGACGGAACACTATAATCTGGAGATCTTTAAGGCCAAAGTGAATAGACACCTTCTAGGCAAACGTGTACCATCCTAGGCCACATCTTCGCCTTCCATCAAGCGAGACTGAGGTCAAACGAAAGCCTATTTTAATAAAAAAACAAACAAACGAACATTGTACCTACTGTGTCTGGATCTCTTACTAGGCATATCTGTACGTGTTTCCACGACTCAGGAGAAAACCCTTCCAAAAAGCCAATTCATCAGTTAATTTGATTCGTTTTTAGTTTGACCAAAGCGCTATTGTGAATTGATGCAAGTTTCGTTATTATGTATCAGCTGGACGTATGGCTCAATGTCAAGGTTCAAAGTCGATGTTATTTATGTTTTTTTGTGTTGTTTGTTAAGCTGGCATCTTTTTTTTTTTCGGAAAGGCGGGAATTTTTTAATTCTACCACCGTTTCGTAATTAGGTTCCTATGACGAGGAAGAAACAGGCGAAATAACTCCGTAGGTATTGGGAAAAAAAAATTTTGTTATAAAATTTTTATAAGTAGCTTGAAAACGATCAACTCTGAATGAGTTCTATTCTCATCCACGCATTTCTTTAAATTATAATACCTATTTATATAAAGTCTTTGTATATTATATATTTTGTATATTATATATTTTGTATATTATATATTTTGTATATTATATATTTTGTATATTATACAATATATATTTTGAAATCTATTGTCAGGAAGACTTTGCGCACTTATATCTTATATATTCGTAGTCTATATATTCGGAGATTTTGTATAGTTTGCGCAATACTGGCACCTACTAGTCCAAATATCCCCGTATCAGATGTCAGATGGATATCCTGAAAGATTAGATCAATGAACCACACCAGTATAAAGAGCACTGTTAGGGAACTGCTCGAATGGGCCGGCTCGACTGTGTTAGTACCACGGCCTTGCAGAATATCGGCGTGAAGTAGAGGCATCTTGTGCTTCTGTAACCGGAGGCCCACTCCCCCTCCCCATCCCCGTCCCGCCGCCCATCTCCTAAATACTCTTAAAGGCCGGCAACGCATCTGCAACACCAGAGGTGCTAGGTGGGCGACGGTAATCATTTACCATTGGGTGAACCGCTGGCTCGTTTGCCGCTTTTCTCAAAAAAAAAAATAATTGAACGGCGACGGGTTTTATTTCTTATGTACTTACGCGAGTTACATTTACTATGTTTATTTTAACAGGCACCTGTACCACCAAAACCGTGGGAAGGAGTACGAGAAGCGAAGAGACTGGGTAACGATTGTTACCATCTAGACCCGTTCAACGTTTCGCCAGCACATGGAAGCGATGACTGCTTGTATCTCAACGTATACTCACCACATATCAATCCAAAAAAGCCTTTGCCAGTTATGGTATGGATTCATGGAGGCGGTTTCACAAGCGGAAGCGGTTCCGACGCCTTGTATGGCCCACATTTTCTACTACGCCACGATGTTATTCTCGTCACAATTAATTATAGGCTTGAAATTCTTGGTTTCCTATGTCTCGATACGGAAGACGTTCCAGGAAATGCAGGCATGAAGGACCAGGTTGCGGCGCTCAGATGGGTTAAAAATAATATCAAAGGTTTCGGTGGTGATCCAGAAAACGTTACGATTTTCGGTGAAAGCGCAGGAGGATCCAGCGTTTCCCTTCACCTCCTATCGCCGATGAGCAGAGGACTGTTCATAAGAGCTATATCACAAAGCGGTACAGCGCTGAACAGCTGGGTAACAAATTTCATACCAAAGGAAAGATCGATAGCTGCGGCTAGAGAAATGGGTTGCAATTCGAAAGACGAAAAGGTTGTGTACGAATTTTTAAAATCTCAACCTGTAGAAGACCTCATCAACAAAGGTGTTCCATTAACATACAGTGAAGCGTACAAGGAGGTACCCAATATTTACTTCTGCGTAGTGAGCGAAAAGAAATTTGGTGATAATGAGAGATTCTTACACGGCGATCCAGCCGAAGTTTTACGAAACGGTATTCATGAAGGAGTGGAGGTCATTAACGGTTACAATGAAGATGAAGGTGTGATTCTGTTTGGTTTCGGTTTAAATGCTAATAACATGTTTGCACAAGCTAACAAGTACGTCGAATTCTTTGTACCGAGACCTCTTGCCTTAACTTGTTCGATGGTCGATCAAATAAAGATAGGGAAAAAAATTAAGGAATACTATTTCAATGGTGAAGATGTATCGAATGAGAACATTGAACGTCTGTGTCAATATCAGGGTGCGCAAGCGTTCAGCTACCCGGCCATTCTGTGGCAAAAGATCTGTGCAAGCTCATGCGATAACAAAACTTATCTGTACAAATTCACTTGCAAATCTGAGAGAAATATCTTCAAACACCTGCTGCGAATTATAGATGTGATCGGGGACAGGGCTGTCGTTTGTCATGCGGACGATTTGCCTTACATCTTTCCAATCAGTGTAGACAATAAAAGAGTTGACATGAAGTCACCAGCTTTTAAAATGATCGATCAAGTAACGAAGCTTTGGACGAACTTCGCCAAATACGGGTATATATACAATTATATGAAAGCGTGGTACGTCTATTTGTATATTATCAAGACACAGGGAATCCCAGTTTGGAGCTGGATGATCTGTGCAATTTCCAAATTCAAATTTTACCAAAACCACACGATAGAATCGTTACAATTATGAAGACTTCACGTCACACTCGTTTTTTTCTTTTATGGAAAAGACGGCAAACGAGCAATCGGTTCACCCGATGGTAAGTGCTTACCGTCGCCCACATACATCTGCACCACACCTGCACCATAGATGCTGCAGGTGCGTTGCCGGTCTTTAAGCATATTTGGGAGATGGGAGGGAAGAGTAGGGGACTAGGGAAGGGATGTGACCGGAGTCACCTCACTCACCGAACGAAACGCAGAAGCACAAGATGGCTCTACTTCACGCCGGTATTCTGCGAGGCCGTGGTATCGATCCGGTCGAGCCGGCCCATTCGAGCAGCAGCTAAAGCCGCCACTTGGCTCTACCACGCTTAATTACTCAATAAAATTGTAATTAGTATTCGACGTCACGTGACTATGATCAGATATATTAAGAATTTATTTCTTCAAAATGTTATTTTTTATAAAATAAATTATTGAAATAATATCGACGTCTCGGTGGTGTAGTGGCTGAGCGTTTGACTACGTCGTTGCGGGTTCGATTCTCGCATGGAACAAGTATTTGTATGGTCTTCAAATAATAGTTCCCAGTCCAGGTGTTTGTCTACTTGCGATTTATGTATGTGCTCCGGGCACAGATGATATTTCTACAGTGGGAGGTAACGTTTCTCTATAATGAAACGAGATACAAATCCCTTCCCATGATTACGAAACGTCAGTACGTTTGGTAAAAATCAAAATTGACATTTATCAAACGATATTATAATACGAAGATATAGGATACGAAAAATATAGGCCTATGCGGCCCAGCAGTGGACACTTCCGAGTCTGCACAGTAAGAAGAAGTAGTCTAAAACTAGTCCAGTGAACACGATGGAATGCAGGTTGTGATAATACAAGCGCAGAGGCCAGATCCGGCACATATTACGTACAGACAGAGTCCGTGAACCACGGAACGAACACAACATTATTGTACATGGTAGAGCCGAACAGGTCGGCCCGCCTGATACACGGCCTCGCAGAATACAGGCGTGAAGTAGCATCTTGTGCTTCTGCGTTTCGTTCGTTGAATGATGTAACCGAAGGACCACTCTCCTTCCTCAGACGCCTTGCCCATCATCCCTTCTTTCACCCCAAATATATTAAAAGGCCGACAACGCACCTGGAGCACCTCTGTAATGCGACGGTAATAACTTACCATCAGGTGAGCCGCTTGCCAAAACACAAATTAGGAAACGCTGAAATAGACCAATACTTAAAGTAACAGCAACCTGAAATCCAATTGCTAAATACAGGATGACAATAACACTATGCATAAAAAAGTATTTTCGATACCTTTATCTTACCAATAACTATATATTAAATACCTTTGTGTTACATTTTCAGCTGAAAATAATGAAAACATTCAATATATTTTTAGAAATCCAACACCGGACGACAGTCTTGGAGCTATTTGGAGACCTTGGACCTTGAAGGAACAGGAGTTTTTAGACATAGGTGAGAGACTGGTCCCTGGAAATGCACCGGATAGGGAAATTATAGAATTTTGGGAAAGCATTTTTAAAGAATACTGTCCCAGTTATGCTCCTTAAATAATAATAAAATACGTATACATATGTAATATTGAATATTACAAATGTATTTATATGCGAATGTGTCTGCTATAGTGTATTTAATTAGTATATAAGTGTGTTAATGCTTACAATTATCTGCTTGTATTTATTTTGTTATTGTCTTGCGATTGCATTTGTCAATATTATTCTGTATCTCCCTGGCATGACTGGCAGAGAATGCCACAAGGCCTTAAGTCCGCCCGTTGTTGCTCTTAGATTAAGGTGTTTACGATAAAGAGTAAATAAATACATAAATAAAAACTACAAAAACCTTATGCAATTTCAAGATGTAATTTTTAAAACTCAAATTTTTCATATTTCAGTTTAACGTACACATGCCACAATAAACATTTCACAAACAGTTTGTGTGACATTAAATCATACCTTATTATGTTTATATGTATGTATGTATATATTCACGCCTTGTTCCCAACGGGGTAGGCAGAGACAATCTTCTTCCACTTGCTACGGTGCTGACATACGTCTTTCGCTTCTTACACTTTCATTTATCTTCGCATGCATGCTCGTTGGTTTACAGTACTCTTGACCTGGTCTTTTTTCAGAACGTCTCCGATTTGATCGTGAAATGTTCGCCTAGGTTTTCCTCTCCGCGTCCCCGAATGGGTTCCCGCCTAGTCGTGACGGGGCGGCTTAGTAACCGTGGCTTGGTCTCCCACGGTGAACCAAGAGGAACCTACATGACCGGCCTGTCTTTGCGGGGATCGCCAGCCCGAGGAGGTCGCTCCGAGTGGTCTTGGTGAGCCCACTTCGGATGCGTGTTGGTGGACTGTGGGGGATGTGCTAGCTTAGCGCGCTTAGGCCGGCTCAACCGGTTTGGTACCACGGCCTCGCAGAATACCGGCGTGAGTAGATGCATCTTGTGCTTCTGCGTTTCGTTCGGTGAGTGAGGTAACCGGAGGCCTACTCCCTCTCCCCTTCCCCTTCCTCGTCCTTCCTTCCATCTCCCAAATACCCCTAAAGGCCGGCAACGCACCTGCAGAACCTCTGGTGTTACAGATGTACGTGGGCGACGGTAATCACTTACCATCAGGTGAACCGCTTGCTCGTTTGCTGTCTCTTCCATAAAAAAAAAATAGTTAACACCGTTATAATGTTACTTCTGTTCCCTTTTAAATATTAACTTCGATTCTCAGTTACGTTATATTATATTTCCCACGATGTGCATGCAGCCATATAACTTTGGCTCGTTTAATTTCCGAACTCGGCGGAGTTCAGTGTACTTAGTAATATAACTAAGGAAGCTCACTAAGTCGTCTAAAGAGAGATTTCTGACTAAGGTTACGCTTTAAAGTGAATAATAGTCGTAGGTATGAGACAGTATACCAGCGGGCTTTTTATAAGCTGTGAGTCTCGTAACAGGGGACTAGAAATAAGAATAAACACTTGATATTTAAATTTGTTCAGTCGAAGAATAAAGTATTGACATATCTTTCTCCTATTATTCATTATCTACAGACATGTCGACCACTGGAACAAGCATATTTAAAAACAACTAATAATTTTTTTGAAAATGTCAGGGCAATCTCTGGAAGGAAACACGGTGGCAAGGCTAACCACTCGTCATGTTAAATCTTAGGCCAGTTCGTTTCCTCTGAGTGGTGACAAATTCATAAACACTGTCGACCCCTATTAGTGTACACTTACCTGAGCTTCAATACTCCGCGAAAAGTTGTCTATCTGGAAAAATAATAATTACTTTGTTATTGCAATAAACAATTATGACTTAAGGAACACGGAGTTTTCTATAATAGTCTACTTATATAGTCCACCGCTGAACAAAGGCTTTTCTCATAGGTAGGATTAAACATAGTTGCCACGCTTGGCATCCATATTGGCAATCGTAATACATAACACTTTGCTCCATGGATACCTACATTTGCAATGTTCCAAATCGATACTATAATTCAACTTGAGTTGAAATCGACGACCTAGATTTCTTTACTGTCTAGTTACGAACATGTGAATATAATAAGCTTATTAAGACCAAAAGAAAGCTTTTGGCAATGCCATCGGTCGAAGCCTAGTTTTGTCGTACAAATCACTATCCGCCAGAGTTGCTCTATACCGTGATGCATGTAAAGGGTTAAAGTTCAACGGTGCTCAAACTTTTGCGCCACGCTCAAACAAGTTCGCTCATGAATTGTGATCGCTTTAAAGATTTGCTTAATTGTTTTTATTCTTATTAAAGAAGAGTCGAATGTGTTTGTATTATTATCTGAAGATAATAAACACATATAAAAAACATAGAGAAGCAATTTGTAAATTGCAATTTTACAAAATATTGCGATTTTTTTTTTTTGCAAATATCGAATTCACCACGTGGTTTTCGTTAAACGATAAATATTTTATTATATTTCATATTATATAAGTTCAGGTTTTAAATTATTTACAGATTAATTGCAACTGAAAATAGAAAATCTCTTGGCTACCCCTGGAAAACTCTTCCGACATTGGAACAATATTTTTGAGCAACGCATAAAACCCAACATATAATTTCGAGACTATTAGATACACAATTCAATATACCGGGACAAACCTTCCAATAAATATACCGTCCTTTACTAGGACTTTCTTGGTAGAAGAGAAAGAAATAATATTTATTGGTACAGCATAAAGAGACAACACACTCAGAACATGTTAATCATAAATGATAAAAACCATTACATACAAAATAAAACATAAGTAAGGTCAGACTATGCTCGGTGTTTCTCTTGCGTCTGAGAGGAAAACTGTCGTATACTGCACACTTATAATTAAATTTTAATCCCTCGGAACCAAACTCAGGCAGCTCTATTTTAACTCAATGCAAACTTCGCTCGTTTGTCTAGTTCCCCAAGATGATACTGTAGTTTTAAAATAAAAATAAACACTAAAAATAAAACTTAAATATTTTATTATATTTCATATTATATAAGTTCAGGTTTTAAATTATTTACAGATTAATTGCAACTGAAAATAGAAAATCTCTTGGCTACCCCTGGAAAACTCTTCCGACATTGGAACAATATTTTTGAGCAACGCATAAAACCCAACATATAATTTCGAGACTATTAGATACACAATTCAATATACCGGGACAAACCTTCCAATAAATATACCGTCCTTTACTAGGACTTTCTTGGTAGAAGAGAAAGAAATAATATTTATTGGTACAGCATAAAGAGACAACACACTCAGAACATGTTAATCATAAATGATAAAAAAAACCATTACATACAAAATAAAACATAAGTAAGGTCAGACTATGCTCGGTGTTTCTCTGCGTGATAGAGTCTGCAACGATGATATCCGCAGCAGAACTGAGGTAACCGATATAGCCGTAAAGATCAGCAAGCTGAAGTGGCAACGGGCCGGCCACATAGCTCGCAGAACTGACAACCGCTGGGGAAAAAAGGTTCTCGAGTGGCAGCCACGTACAGGCAAACGCAGTGTAGGACGACCCCCCACAAGATGGAGTGACGACCTGCGCAGTGTTGCGGGAAGTCGATGGATGCAGGTGGCTCAGGACCGAGCTTCGTGGCAATCTTTGGGGGAGGCCTATGTTCAGCAGTGGACTTCTGATAGGCTGAAATGATGATGATGATGATAATGAAGGTCAGACTTCAAAATTAAAGAAAAATAATACTTTGAGCGCGTCTCGTGGCTGGACCAATAGGTATATAATAGTATACTTAAACTTACATACTTAAATATTCAATCAAAAATCGACTACGCAAGAGGAAGCATCCAGATCGATTAAGAAATGCCCGAGTTGTCGGTAAACACGTGTATCAGCTATAGAGCCAAACGGGGGCCTTTGCTGTTGCTCGAATTGGTCCGCTTGATCGCGGTGGTACCACAGCCTCGCAGAATACCGGCGTGAAATAGCAGCATCTTATGCGTTTCGTTCGGCGAGTGAGCTAACCGGAAGCCCAACCAACAAGCAACACAAGGTGATTTTAATTATCTATGAATATCACAATAAAACATCTAGAGTTACTTCTTCCTACACCAGATGCAATGCGTGCAAAATTTTCCCATAGTCAGCATTGAGGTTTATATAAAGAATATTTTGGTTTATTTCTCTTTATGCTTAAAGGTGTATAGGTCCATATCGTCCCAAAGTGGTCGACATAAACCAAAACTGATTTTGAGGTCGACGAAGTCTAAAAATCGACCCATATTAATTAACACAAGTTCTTATTTGAGACTTTCAAGATACTGTATATGTTGTGTTACGTGTAACAACATGTTATAGGAATTACTGTGACTTATATTTTAGTAGAAAGTATGATTGTTGTACATTTAAAAGAACTCAACAAGTCGATAAGCGTGCACAAGTACGTACAAGATGAAAAACACCGCATGTCAAAAATGATGTCAAGTTTACGTTGTTGTCACTTAACCAACCGCCAAGTATTTTGTATCAATAGGATAAAAAACTAGAGATAGGATTTTTAAATTAATTTGGCTGTAGGGGTCTGAGATATCAGATCATTTTGGAAAACGTGTCTTTTGCCCAAAATAGTTTGGGAGTCCCTGGTTCCTACACTGATCCACAAATAACTTATATTTAATATTTAAAAGTGGCAAAGTGGAAGTGAACACTAAACTAATGCTTATATCAAGATAACGAAGCCCGAATTGCGTGACGATGTAACATGCCAAGGCGTGGCGATCTATTAAAACGACCCCGTCGCAATCACCATAAAACGGACTAAAAAAAACAAACAATACCCAAGTCCAGTAGTATCTTAGCTTCGTCAAGGGTGTTTTGCACGCCATGGGGTGGCAGCGAGGGGAGCGTCGCACTGCAATGTATGGAGAGGGTCATTGTTGTACGGTGCTCAAACATCGTGACACGACCGGACAAGTTTGCCCTATCAACAACTCTGTTAATTGTCTCTTATCTTTCAGCGTAAATTCATTTTCATTCGGTCATTCTAAAAGTTGCCTGTGCTAATAATTTAAAGTTTTTAAACAGAGTTAAAATTATAGAAATTCTGCGTAGAAATTCGTAAATAATAGTTTCATTTCAAATGTGTAGTGTTTGGGTAATTTTATAATAATTTTTTGTGCAATACACGTCGCTTGTATTTATGTTATATATCGTAAATCTTTCTTGTTAAGATGAATATAACATACACATACACATCTTTGTCCAAATACCAACCACACCTGCACGTGGTGCACCCAGCTAACGAACAAACTGGGCCTGGGCTAACCAATGAGGGCGTAATATCCATCTGAATTTTACGAAATTCCACAGACTAGTGATGAGCAAGTGCACTGCGACCACCGACCCGCGCGCCCAGCATAATCATGCTTATTCTATAATATGAAAGAAATAACAGGTAATACGAAACTATATAACTCACTACCCATCGATAACTTACATAGACTACACTTATAATTAAATTTTAATCCCCCTGATACAGCTCTATTTTAACACAAAGCAAACTTTCCTAGTTTGCCAAGCTTCTCTATATAATATCGAGTCAGCAATTTTAAGGTTATTTTAAGCATTTTGATGTTAGTTATGATTGTAAATATTATTGTCGAAAATATCAAATATATATACGTGGTCGCTCGAACTGTCAACCCCTTCGGTTATCAGTTCAGTATTAAATGCTATCTAGCTAGCCGATTGCCTCTACGTTGGCTCTTTAACTCGTTCTCCCCGAGATGGATCATTTCTACGAACAAATTACTGTGCCATGTTGAATTAATTAATTAATGTTGAATCTATATATATATATATATATATTTATTTCATGTACAGTTTGAGAGCCACTGATCTAGACAACCGGAACAGTCTCCGCGGCCATTTTGCAATACATTGTTTGCTCAATTCGCAACCTCGTTCGGCCAGAGACACTTCGCCACTTAAGAAGTGCACCGGAAAAGTGTACATGACCTTTAGACATTCCAATTAAAGCGAATGTGAAAGTTAACAAGTTTTAATTTCAACATTTCTTCTTTAATACGTTTGGGAATAGCTATTGGTAGCGGATGTGCAAAGAGGTGAACTTACTATAGTATTTGTTATCTAAGTTGAAATGTACTATAAATCTCTCCTAATACCAACCTAACCAAACAAACAGGCAACCGACTTATGACAGAAAATCCATCGCAATTTAAACCACGTAAAGTAACAGTCTGAAAATATCCCACTGCTGGGCAAACGCCCTTACTCAAGAGCGTACTACCAAACCAGCACACCGTGTGTTACGGCGTAATTTCAGCTTTGAAATTCTTTAATACCCTTAAAAGCAGAGGGAGTTTAGGGAAGCGCTTTAATGGTTTTTGTGAAGCACAAAATCGTTATTCATTCATAACTGCTGGTATTTGTTCACGTCTGTGGGGGTTACAGGTGAATATTATAATATTTTTAATTTCGTATTCAAATTTATTCACGATATATAAACATCTTTATTAGGAAATATGCAAATGATGAAATTCCGACGTTGTTACTATTTTAATTTTTTTGAGACCCGTGGTAGCCTAGTGGTAAGGGTGCTCGCTTTAGTATCATAGAGCTCGAGTAACCTGGGTTCGATCCCCGGTGGACGGCACCACCAAAATTGTTAATAACAATATCAAATTGTTAATAGCAATACCCTTCACAGATATTTGATAAGGAGGTCTTTGCCCAGCTGTAGGCACTTACAAGGAGCTTTATTATTTGAATTTGAGCTATTGGAGTAAGATTTTTTCACCCCAGTCCTCCCCCCGGGTCACGAGGTGACCGACACGTGGGGTTGTATGCAAAAATTATTCCAATAGTCGTCTCTGTAAACGGGTAAATCCCATCCATCTCAAATCCGGAAGGCGGTGCTCCTTGATACCGCTCGAGTCGTCCGTCGGTTTCTTTCCCTTTCCCCGAACCCACGGCCGTCTGGTCTCCCCTGCCGATGGCTTCCGACTGGTTGGGTTATCATTTATTTATTTATTTTATAAGTATTTTAATTACAATTTATTTTATGATATCTTATTTATTTTATATATGTATGCATATTCATGTATACCATCCATCCAGACGAGTATATGTAAATAACCCCCCAAAACAATTGAATAAGACAGGGAAAGATATAAAATTTGGAAAACAAATTATTTACACAATTAAAACATTAAATCAAACTCAGTTATCCATTTCTCGTTGTACGATATAGCCTTCACACTAGGCAAGCCTGTATCGTAAGGGCCTGGATACGATTGACATATTTTGAAATGCACCTTCAAGTCTATGGCGATTTCTAATTTTAAACTTCTGACTTTTTACTTAATTTTTTTGTACGTATCGTTTATTACAGTTTAGACATCCATTGGTGTATCAATATAATACGTCGCAAAATAAAAAAATACATATATAAACATACAATTAAGTACATTGCGTGTGTCTGTATTATAGATATGTTGGGTAAGTCCCGTGTCACACCGCCTGCACTGCATTGTCCATGTAGCGACGGCACCAATTAATTGTAACGCTGCTGTTCGGACCGACGGACAGGAAGATCGTTGTGAGTTCGTACACGAGTGGAGATGTAATTTGATGCAACTGCTGGTTAGGCAATATTCGCATTAAAAAAAAATGTTTAAAGAGTATTCGACGAGGAGTGAAACTATAAACGTACCTTTCCCAAGGTTCGTTCGTTCGTCGTGTTCCTTCACCGGGTCGGCGTTTTTGAATCGTTATCTATATATACATCGTACTGTTAGTTGAGGTATTGGCTACGTCTGAGTTATTGGCGATTGGCTTCAACACCAAATTGTTAATAGCAATATCAAATTGTTAATAGCAATATCAAATTGTTAATAGCAATATCAAATTGTTAATAGCAATATCAAATTGTTAATAGCAATATCAAATTGTTAATAGCAATATCAAATTGTTAATAGCAATATCAAATTGTTAATAGCAATATCAAATTGTTAATAGCAATATCAAATTGTTAATAGCAATATCAAATTGTTAATAGCAATATCAAATTGTTAATAGCAATATCAAATTGTTAATAGCAATATCAAATTGTTAATAGCAATATCAAATTGTTAATAGCAATATCAAATTGTTAATAGCAATATCAAATTGTTAATAGCAATATCAAATTGTTAATAGCAATATCAAATTGTTAATAGCAATATCAAATTGTTAATAGCAATATCAAATTGTTAATAGCAATATCAAATTGTTAATAGCAATATCAAATTGTTAATAGCAATATCAAATTGTTAATAGCAATATCAAATTGTTAATAGCAATATCAAATTGTTAATAGCAATATCAAATTGTTAATAGCAATATCAAATTGTTAATAGCAATATCAAATTGTTAATAGCAATATCAAATTGTTAATAGCAATATCAAATTGTTAATAGCAATATCAAATTGTTAATAGCAATATCAAATTGTTAATAGCAATATCAAATTGTTAATAGCAATATCAAATTGTTAATAGCAATATCAAATTGTTAATAGCAATATCAAATTGTTAATAGCAATATCAAATTGTTAATAGCAATATCAAATTGTTAATAGCAATATCAAATTGTTAATAGCAATATCAAATTGTTAATAGCAATATCAAATTGTTAATAGCAATATCAAATTGTTAATAGCAATATCAAATTGTTAATAGCAATATCAAATTGTTAATAGCAATATCAAATTGTTAATAGCAATATCAAATTGTTAATAGCAATATCAAATTGTTAATAGCAATATCAAATTGTTAATAGCAATATCAAATTGTTAATAGCAATATCAAATTGTTAATAGCAATATCAAATTGTTAATAGCAATATCAAATTGTTAATAGCAATATCAAATTGTTAATAGCAATATCAAATTGTTAATAGCAATATCAAATTGTTAATAGCAATATCAAATTGTTAATAGCAATATCAAATTGTTAATAGCAATATCAAATTGTTAATAGCAATATCAAATTGTTAATAGCAATATCAAATTGTTAATAGCAATATCAAATTGTTAATAACAATTTTAAGTGCTGTATTTACCACGTGCTCAACTGTGAAGGAAACCTGGATGTCTGAGAAATAATAAAATATTATTTCGAGGATATGTGAAGCTCGCCAACCCGCACTGGAGCAGCGTGACGGGCCCTTGGCTCCTAAACCCTCTCTGATCTAGTATTTGAGAAGGAGGCGTTTGCCCAGGAGGTGGGCACTTACAGGCTGTTACTTTAAACAACTACGCAATAAATAATGAATTTAAAATATAAAATAAACACACACGACGTTAAACTCAATGCTGGAGTAGGCAGAGGTAGGAGGATACATAACCAAATCATTACTTCATTATCAACGCGGACACCTGATTGTAAGTGATTACCGACGCCCGCATGCATGTGCAACACCAGAGGAGCACCAGGCGCGTTCCAGACCTTTTAAGCGGGTGACTGGATGGAGGAGAACGGGCCTCCGGTAACCCTCACCCGGTCAGCTATTCTGCAGCGTCGTGATACTACCCCGGTCGAGCCGTCCTATTCGAATAACGCCTTGAATTCTCAAACAGAGTTATCTTCTTTACTAATCACCACCTCTGATCGATCGATATATATATATATTTTTGTTTTTTTAAAACATTAACCTTCCACTGCATGAATTTCTTCTGTGTTGTGGAGACAGTTTACATAGATAAATTGCAATGGACAAATACCCGGACCCGGAACAATTATTTGTAGTCCATACAAATACTAGTCCCGTGCGGGAATCGAACACGCGACCCACAACGCGGCAGCTAAACGCTTAGCCACTACCCCAACGGGCCGTCAAGTATTATTATAGCGTCGCTTCTTTCATATAATTCATCATTTCAGCATATCAGAAGTCCACTGCTGAACATTGGCCTCCCCAAAGATTGGCACGAAGCTCGGTCCTGAGCCACCCGCATCCAACGACTTCCCGCAACACTGCGCAGGTCGTCACTCCATCTTGTGGGGTCGTCCCACACTGCGTCGCGTTTGTACGTACGCCACCGAGAACCTTTTTCTCCAGCGGTTGTCAGTTCTGCGAGCTATGTGGCCGGCCCATTGCCACTTCAGCTTGCTGATCTTTACGGCTATGTCGGTTACCTTAGTTCTGCTGCGGATATCATCGTTGCAGACTCTATCACGCAGAGAAACACCGAGCATAGCCCTTCCCATAGCGCGCTGAGCAACTTTGAGCTTCCTCATACGGCCTTCTTTCATAGTCAAGGTTTAAATTAGTTATTTTAGCAATTGGTAAAGTTTATAACTATATTACTTGTAGACAGATCAAATCTAATAAAACAATACAGACATAGAAATGGCGGGAGGCTAATACATTACGTCAGCCTACCAATGGACCTCGCACCCTTTATTATCTATACCAAAGTATATACATAGTACTGACGTAACCATAGACAATTTGGAAATCGGAGCAATGAATTGAATAGGTAAAATAGGTACAGAACTTGATCATTTTAACTTAAAAACCAAATATAACAAACGAAATAAAATCTTGAAATATCCAACTTAAATGACAGGGACGGTAGAAGTTGTATGCGGTCTTGTACAATGGATTAATATATGATTAAAAAAAAATTCAAAATGCAAATTCTCAGGCTCGTGTCCACCAACAATTAAACAGAAGGTATATATTTAATCATCCGTTTAAGATAACCAGTGCTGAACTGCTGGATTACCTTAAACGTCTGTTAATTTGTATGTTAACTCGGGCCTTCGAAGACAGATCGATACACACATAAATGGACGGTAGACATCAGTATATAACTTCAACAGTACGATAGATCCGAGCTCCCTTATGAGCGCCGCTTCCCGGAGAACATACCTGTGAGGAAGCTGGGCAGGTACCTGCAAACAGAAAATTTTCTATTAATAATAAAATACTTTCATGAAAGCGTTACAATTTTGTAAATTTTAAACAATGAATATTAATTGAATTATAAATCTGGAAATATAGTCCTGTTGATCTCAGTGCCGGCAGCCCCAAAATTGTTTATAGCAATTTTATGCTGTATTCACCACGTGGTCGGCGGTGAAGTAAAAAGTCGTGAGGAAACCAGCATGTCTGAGAAATATTAAACAAATATTATTTCGAGGATACGTGAAGCCCGTGAACTATGTGGCGGGTTCTTCCTGGTCCAAAACCCACTCAGATATTTGTGAAGGCGGCCTTTGCTCAGCTGTGGGCACATACAGGCAATTTACTTTACTTTTAAATTGACCTTGTTTTGCTAGTAACCCAGGTAAAGGTAGCAGCAGCCAAAACATTTATGTGCCAGTGCGGGAGAATGATTTTAGAGCAAGGGCACAAAGATCACATGTCCTCGACATATTTGTATAATTATTTTATCCTTATAAAGAGTCCTTTACGCCAGGTCCAACCTAAATTTTGCTTGCTCTCTCGACTGACTGCGGTGGCCTGGATCATGGGTTTCGAATTAAGCCGACACCAATCTCAGTGCAATACAAAAATTTTTCGTGTCTGACACCGGATCCGACCCAGTCCTTCCGATCTCGTCCCATAAGCGTTACGTCGGATATAAAAAGGTAAATATAAAGTAAAGTAACAGCCAGGTGCTCACCGCTGGCAAAGGCCTTCTGCGTTCGTTCGGTGACTATGGTAACCGGAGGCATCCTTCCCCACCGCTGCTTCTTCAAATATCTATAAGGCCGGAAACGCACTTGCAGCTCGTCTGGTGTTGCAGATGTACGTGGGCGACGGTAATCAGCCTTTACCATCGGGCGATTTTTTTTTTAAATGCTTACCGTCGCCCACGTACATCTGCAACACCATAGATGCTGCAGGTGCGTTGCCGGTCTTGGCGATATTTGGGAGATGGAGGAAGAGGGGAGGAGGTGTGTGCTCCGGTTACCTCACTCACCGAACGAAACGCAGAAGCACAAGATGCATCTACTTCACGCCGGTATTCTGCGAGGCCGTGGTACCAATCCGGTCGAGTCGGCCCATTCGAGCAGCAGCTGGGTAAGTTGCGTGTCATCTGATCGTTTGTCTCCACCACCGAAGCTTTAAAAGTCACAGGGCCAACAGCGTATCTACCGGGGGATTTTAGTAATCCAACATCTTTAATGTTGATCCCGACGTAACCAGTCACCGCCTTCGGTGGTTGATTGTTTTAGTAACCTTCGCCCGCGTAAATCTAAAAACAATCGTGGACGAAGAAGAAGATTAAAATTATGTCAAACTAAAGTTATGGAGGAGTTGTTCTGAGTGCCAAATGTTAATCCGTAATGTTAATCTCTGCCTATCCTCTCAGGCCGATAAATACAGTGTCCCCATTTGTATTCATTAGCCACTTACCACCAGGTGGATTATTAGTTCCTTTGACTGACCGATCCGATTAAAAAAATAAGTTTTTGAATTGAAAAAAAATATATAATCTGCGCTTTGTAACATTTCAAAATACAATACAACCAAGTCGGAAGATATCAGTCAGCAATATTTGTTCTATTAATCAATGATACGAGATATGCACGAACGTGGTAGACGAAGTGTGCTGAGTCATCTGCCGTAAATATATTTAGTATTTAGTTCAGTGTACCAACACGCTTTCAACATAATACATTTGACTGTCGGTGCGCGAACATACAAGAGATAATCTCGAAATATTGGTTAGAATGGTTCAGGTGCGTGTTAGTGAGGGATTGTTAGAGGTGAACTGAAGGACAATGAATACGGAGGGAAAATATACAGCTTCAAAGGTATTCCTTACGCACAGCCTCCATCGGAGATTTGAGATTTAAGGTAATATTTATATAAATATAGTATACATTATCACTAATCATCATCATCATCATCATTTCAGCCTATCACAAGTCCACTGCTGAACATAGGCATCCCCAAAGATTGCCACGAAGCTCGGTCCTGAGCCACCTGCATCCATCGACTTCCCGCAACACTGCGCAGGTCGTCACCCATCTTGTGGGGGTCGTCCCACACTACGTTAGCCTGTACGCGGCTGCCACTCGAGAACTTTTCTTTGCCATCGGTTGTCAGTACTGCGAGCTATGTGGCCGGCCCGTTGCCACTTCAGCTTGCTTATCATTATCACTCACTTATATATTATTTGAAGACTCTGTTGCCGATTGGTGCAGTTGCTCATTGATTGGCTTCAACCTCTTCTTTCATTATGCGGACGGCTAAGGAGTGGACGGAACACTATAATCTGGAGATCTTTAAGGCCAAAGTGAATAGACACCTTCTAGGCAAACGTGTACCATCCTAGGCCACATCTTCGCCTTCCATCAAGCGAGACTGAGGTCAAACGAAAGCCTATTTTTAATAAAAAAAAAACAAACAAACGAACATTGTACCTACTGTGTCTGGATCTCTTACTAGGCATATCTGTACGTGTTTCCACGACTCAGGAGAAAACCCTTCCAAAAAGCCAATTCATCAGTTAATTTGATTCGTTTTTAGTTTGACCAAAGCGCTATTGTGAATTGATGCAAGTTTCGTTATTATGTATCAGCTGGACGTATGGCTCAATGTCAAGGTTCAAAGTCGATGTTATTTATGTTTTTTTGTGTTGTTTGTTAAGCTGGCATCTTTTTTTTTTTCGGAAAGGCGGGAATTTTTTAATTCTACCACCGTTTCGTAATTAGGTTCCTATGACGAGGAAGAAACAGGCGAAATAACTCCGTAGGTATTGGGAAAAAAAAATTTTGTTATAAAATTTTTATAAGTAGCTTGAAAACGATCAACTCTGAATGAGTTCTATTCTCATCCACGCATTTCTTTAAATTATAATACCTATTTATATAAAGTCTTTGTATATTATATATTTTGTATATTATACAATATATATTTTGAAATCTATTGTCAGGAAGACTTTGCGCACTTATATCTTATATATTCGTAGTCTATATATTCGGAGATTTTGTATAGTTTGCGCAATACTGGCACCTACTAGTCCAAATATCCCCGTATCAGATGTCAGATGGATATCCTGAAAGATTAGATCAATGAACCACACCAGTATAAAGAGCACTGTTAGGGAACTGCTCGAATGGGCCGGCTCGACTGTGTTAGTACCACGGCCTTGCAGAATATCGGCGTGAAGTAGAGGCATCTTGTGCTTCTGTAACCGGAGGCCCACTCCCCCTCCCCATCCCCGTCCCGCCGCCCATCTCCTAAATACTCTTAAAGGCCGGCAACGCATCTGCAACACCAGAGGTGCTAGGTGGGCGACGGTAATCATTTACCATTGGGTGAACCGCTGGCTCGTTTGCCGCTTTTCTCAAAAAAAAATAATTGAACGGCGACGGGTTTTATTTCTTATGTACTTACGCGAGTTACATTTACTATGTTTATTTTAACAGGCACCTGTACCACCAAAACCGTGGAAGGAGTACGAGAAGCGAAGAGACTGGGTAACGATTGTTACCATCTAGACCCGTTCAACGTTTCGCCAGCACATGGAAGCGATGACTGCTTGTATCTCAACGTATACTCACCACATATCAATCCAAAAAAGCCTTTGCCAGTTATGGTATGGATTCATGGAGGCGGTTTCACAAGCGGAAGCGGTTCCGACGCCTTGTATGGCCCACATTTTCTACTACGCCACGATGTTATTCTCGTCACAATTAATTATAGGCTTGAAATTCTTGGTTTCCTATGTCTCGATACGGAAGACGTTCCAGGAAATGCAGGCATGAAGGACCAGGTTGCGGCGCTCAGATGGGTTAAAAATAATATCAAAGGTTTCGGTGGTGATCCAGAAAACGTTACGATTTTCGGTGAAAGCGCAGGAGGATCCAGCGTTTCCCTTCACCTCCTATCGCCGATGAGCAGAGGACTGTTCATAAGAGCTATATCACAAAGCGGTACAGCGCTGAACAGCTGGGTAACAAATTTCATACCAAAGGAAAGATCGATAGCTGCGGCTAGAGAAATGGGTTGCAATTCGAAAGACGAAAAGGTTGTGTACGAATTTTTAAAATCTCAACCTGTAGAAGACCTCATCAACAAAGGTGTTCCATTAACATACAGTGAAGCGTACAAGGAGGTACCCAATATTTACTTCTGCGTAGTGAGCGAAAAGAAATTTGGTGATAATGAGAGATTCTTACACGGCGATCCAGCCGAAGTTTTACGAAACGGTATTCATGAAGGAGTGGAGGTCATTAACGGTTACAATGAAGATGAAGGTGTGATTCTGTTTGGTTTCGGTTTAAATGCTAATAACATGTTTGCACAAGCTAACAAGTACGTCGAATTCTTTGTACCGAGACCTCTTGCCTTAACTTGTTCGATGGTCGATCAAATAAAGATAGGGAAAAAAATTAAGGAATACTATTTCAATGGTGAAGATGTATCGAATGAGAACATTGAACGTCTGTGTCAATATCAGGGTGCGCAAGCGTTCAGCTACCCGGCCATTCTGTGGCAAAAGATCTGTGCAAGCTCATGCGATAACAAAACTTATCTGTACAAATTCACTTGCAAATCTGAGAGAAATATCTTCAAACACCTGCTGCGAATTATAGATGTGATCGGGGACAGGGCTGTCGTTTGTCATGCGGACGATTTGCCTTACATCTTTCCAATCAGTGTAGACACAAAAGAGTTGACATGAAGTCACCAGCTTTTAAAATGATCGATCAAGTAACGAAGCTTTGGACGAACTTCGCCAAATACGGGTATATATACAATTATATGAAAGCGTGGTACGTCTATTTGTATATTATCAAGACACAGGGAATCCCAGTTTGGAGCTGGATGATCTGTGCAATTTCCAAATTCAAATTTTACCAAAACCACACGATAGAATCGTTACAATTATGAAGACTTCACGTCACACTCTGTTTTTTTCTTTTATGGAAAAGACGGCAAACGAGCAATCGGTTCACCTGATGGTAAGAGATTACCGTCGCCCACATACATCTGCACCACACCTGCACCATAGATGCTGCAGGTGCGTTGCCGGTCTTGCCATATTTGGGAGATGGAGGAAGAGTAGGGACTAGGGAAGGGATGTGACCGGAGTCACCTCACTCACCGAACGAAACGCAGAAGCACAAGATGGCTCTACTTCACGCCGGTATTCTGCGAGGCCGTGGTATCGATCCGGTCGAGCCGGCCCATTCGAGCAGCAGCTAAAGCCGCCACTTGGCTCTACCACGCTTAATTACTCAATAAAATTGTAATTAGTATTCGACGTCACGTGACTATGATCAGATATATTAAGAATTTATTTCTTCAAAATGTTATTTTTTATAAAATAAATTATTGAAATAATATCGACGTCTCGGTGGTGTAGTGGCTGAGCGTTTGACTACGTCGTTGCGGGTTCGATTCTCGCATGGAACAAGTATTTGTATGGTCTTCAAATAATAGTTCCCAGTCCAGGTGTTTGTCTACTTGCGATTTATGTATGTGCTCCGGGCACAGATGATATTTCTACAGTGGGAGGTAACGTTTCTCTATAATGAAACGAGATACAAATCCTTCCCATGATTACGAATGTCAGTACGTTTGGTAAAAATCAAAATTGACATTTATCAAACGATATTATAATACGAAGATATAGGATACGAAAAATATAGGCCTATGCGGCCCAGCAGTGGACACTTCCGAGTCTGCACAGTAAGAAGAAGTAGTCTAAAACTAGTCCAGTGAACACGATGGAATGCAGGTTGTGATAATACAAGCGCAGAGGCCAGATCCGGCACATATTACGTACAGACAGAGTCCGTGAACCACGGAACGAACACAACATTATTGTACATGGTAGAGCCGAACAGGTCGGCCCGCCTGATACACGGCCTCGCAGAATACAGGCGTGAAGTAGCATCTTGTGCTTCTGCGTTTCGTTCGTTGAATGATGTAACCGAAGGACCACTCTCCCTTCCCTCAGACGCCTTGCCCATCATCCCTTCTTTCACCCCCAAATATATTAAAAGGCCGACAACGCACCTGGAGCACCTCTGTAATGCGACGGTAATAACTTACCATCAGGTGAGCCGCTTGCCAAAACACAAATTAGGAAACGCTGAAATAGACCAATACTTAAAGTAACAGCAACCTGAAATCCAATTGCTAAATACAGGATGACAATAACACTATGCATAAAAAAGTATTTTCGATACCTTTATCTTACCAATAACTATATATTAAATACCTTTGTGTTACATTTTCAGCTGAAAATAATGAAAACATTCAATATATTTTTAGAAATCCAACACCGGACGACAGTCTTGGAGCTATTTGGAGACCTTGGACCTTGAAGGAACAGGAGTTTTTAGACATAGGTGAGAGACTGGTCCCTGGAAATGCACCGGATAGGGAAATTATAGAATTTTGGGAAAGCATTTTTAAAGAATACTGTCCCAGTTATGCTCCTTAAATAATAATAAAATACGTATACATATGTAATATTGAATATTACAAATGTATTTATATGCGAATGTGTTTGCTATAGTGTATTTAATTAGTATATAAGTGTGTTAATGCTTACAATTATCTGCTTGTATTTATTTTGTTATTGTCTTGCGATTGCATTTGTCAATATTATTCTGTATCTCCCTGGCATGACTGGCAGAGAATGCCACAAGGCCTTAAGTCCGCCCGTTGTTGCTCTTAGATTAAGGTGTTTACGATAAAGAGTAAATAAATACATAAATAAAAACTACAAAAACCTTATGCAATTTCAAGATGTAATTTTTAAAACTCAAATTTTTCATATTTCAGTTTAACGTACACATGCCACAATAAACATTTCACAAACAGTTTGTGTGACATTAAATCATACCATATTATGTTTATATGTATGTATGTATATATTCACGCCTTGTTCCCAACGGGGTAGGCAGAGACAATCTTCTTCCACTTGCTACGGTGCTGACATACGTCTTTCGCTTCTTACACTTTCATTTATCTTCGCATGCATGCTCGTTGGTTTACAGTACTCTTGACCTGGTCTTTTTTCAGAACGTCTCCGATTTGATCGTGAAATGTTCGCCTAGGTTTTCCTCTCCGCGTCCCCGAATGGGTTCCCGCCTTGTCGTGACGGGGCGGCTTAGTAACCGTGGCTTGGTCTCCCACGGTGAACCAAGAGGAACCTACATGACCGGCCTGTCTTTGCGGGGATCGCCAGCCCGAGGAGGTCGCTCCGAGTGGTCTTGGTGAGCCCACTTCGGATGCGTGTTGGTGGACTGTGGGGGATGTGCTAGCTTAGCGCGCTTAGGCCGGCTCAACCGGTTTGGTACCACGGCCTCGCAGAATACCGGCGTGAGTAGATGCATCTTGTGCTTCTGCGTTTCGTTCGGTGAGTGAGGTAACCGGAGGCCTACTCCCTCTCCCCTTCCCCTTCCTCGTCCTTCCTTCCATCTCCCAAATACCCCTAAAGGCCGGCAACGCACCTGCAGAACCTCTGGTGTTACAGATGTACGTGGGCGACGGTAATCACTTACCATCAGGTGAACCGCTTGCTCGTTTGCTGTCTCTTCCATAAAAAAAAATAGTTAACACCGTTATAATGTTACTTCTGTTCCCTTTTAAATATTAACTTCGATTCTCAGTTACGTTATATTATATTTCCCACGATGTGCATGCAGCCATATAACTTTGGCTCGTTTAATTTCCGAACTCGGCGGAGTTCAGTGTACTTAGTAATATAACTAAGGAAGCTCACTAAGTCGTCTAAAGAGAGATTTCTGACTAAGGTTACGCTTTAAAGTGAATAATAGTCGTAGGTATGAGACAGTATACCAGCGGGCTTTTTATAAGCTGTGAGTCTCGTAACAGGGGACTAGAAATAAGAATAAACACTTGATATTTAAATTTGTTCAGTCGAAGAATAAAGTATTGACATATCTTTCTCCTATTATTCATTATCTACAGACATGTCGACCACTGGAACAAGCATATTTAAAAATAACTAATAAATTTTTTGAAAATGTCAGGGCAATCTCTGGAAGGAAACACGGTGGCAAGGCTAACCACTCGTCATGTTAAATCTTAGGCCAGTTCGTTTCCTCTGAGTGGTGACAAATTCATAAACACTGTCGACCCTTTTAGTGTACACTTACCTGAGCTTCAATACTCCGCGAAAAGTTGTCTATCTGGAAAAATAATAATTACTTTGTTATTGCAATAAACAATTATGACTTAAGGAACACGGAGTTTTCTATAATAGTCTACTTATATAGTCCACCGCTGAACAAAGGCTTTTCTCATAGGTAGGATTAAACATAGTTGCCACGCTTGGCATCCATATTGGCAATCGTAATACATAACACTTTGCTCCATGGATACCTACATTTGCAATGTTCCAAATCGATACTATAATTCAACTTGAGTTGAAATCGACGACCTAGATTTCTTTACTGTCTAGTTACGAACATGTGAATATAATAGTTTATTAAGACCAAAAGAAAGCTTTTGGCAATGCCATCGGTCGAAGCCTAGTTTTGTCGTACAAATCACTATCCGCCAGAGTTGCTCTATACCGTGATGCATGTAAAGGGTTAAAGTTCAACGGTGCTCAAACTTTTGCGCCACGCTCAAACAAGTTCGCTCATGAATTGTGATCGCTTTAAAGATTTGCTTAATTGTTTTTATTCTTATTAAAGAAGAGTCGAATGTGTTTGTATTATTATCTGAAGATAATAAACACATATAAAAAACATAGAGAAGCAATTTGTAAATTGCAATTTTACAAAATATTGCGATTTTTTTTTTTTGCAAATATCGAATTCACCACGTGGTTTTCGTTAAACGATAACACGACGACACTTGAGGGGACTCCTCTGGCGTTGTAGGCGTTCGTGGTCGGCACCCATGGTGCAGTGGTTCACTTGACGGTAATCACTTACCATCAGGTGAACCACTTGTACGTTTGCCCCCTTTCTCATAACAAAACAAAAAAAGCTATTGAGATCTACGTGTTACTTTAATTAATAAATTAAGTAGATTCTTCTTTGTTCAGCATCGCTGCTCAAATCTTTGTTCCTAAGCTTAAATAGGTAATCAAGGTACACAAATCGACGTAGGTATTCAAGTGTTGCTGCATTTATAATAGCCCGCTTCAGTTTCCTCTTGCGTCTGAGAGGGAAAACTGTCGTATACTGCACACTTATAATTAAATTTTAATCCCTCGGAACCAAACTCAGGCAGCTCTATTTTAACTCAATGCAAACTTCGCTCGTTTGTCTAGTTCCCCAAGATGATACTGTAGTTTTAAAATAAAAATAAACACTAAAAATAAAACTTAAATATTTTATTATATTTCATATTATATAAGTTCAGGTTTTAAATTATTTACAGATTAATTGCAACTGAAAATAGAAAATCTCTTGGCTACCCCTGGAAAACTCTTCCGACATTGGAACAATATTTTTGAGCAACGCATAAAACCCAACATATAATTTCGAGACTATTAGATACACAATTCAATATACCAGGACAAACCTTCCAATAAATATACCGTCCTTTACTAGGACTTTCTTGGTAGAAGAGAAAGAAATAATATTTATTGGTACAGCATAAAGAGACAACACACTCAGAACATGTTAATCATAAATGATAAAAAAACCATTACATACAAAATAAAACATAAGTAAGGTCAGACTATGCTCGGTGTTTCTCTGCGTGATAGAGTCTGCAACGATGATATCCGCAGCAGAACTAAGGTAACCGATATAGCTGCAAAGATCAGCAAGCTGAAGTGGCAACGGCCGGCCACATAGCTCGCAGAACTGACAACCGCTGGGGAAAAAAGGTTCTCGAGTGGCAGCCACGTACAGGCAAACGCAGTGTAGGACGACCCCCCACAAGATGGAGTGACGACCTGCGCAGTGTTGCGGGAAGTCGATGGATGCAGGTGGCTCAGGACCGAGCTTCGTGGCAATCTTTGGGGGAGGCCTATGTTCAGCAGTGGACTTCTGATAGGCTGAAATGATGATGATGATGATAATGAAGGTCAGACTTCAAAATTAAAGAAAAATAATACTTTGAGCGCGTCTCGTGGCTGGACCAATAGGTATATAATAGTATACTTAAACTTACATACTTAAATATTCAATCAAAAATCGACTACGCAAGAGGAAGCATCCAGATCGATTAAGAAATGCCCGAGTTGTCGGTAAACACGTGTATCAGCTATAGAGCCAAACGGGGCCTTTGCTGTTGCTCGAATTGGTCCGCTTGATCGCGGTGGTACCACAGCCTCGCAGAATACCGGCGTGAAATAGCAGCATCTTATGCGTTTCGTTCGGCGAGTGAGCTAACCGGAAGCCCAACCAACAAGCAACACAAGGTGATTTTAATTATCTATGAATATCACAATAAAACATCTAGAGTTACTTCTTCCTACACCAGATGCAATGCGTGCAAAATTTTCCCATAGTCAGCATTGAGGTTTATATAAAGAATATTTTGGTTTATTTCTCTTTATGCTTAAAGGTGTATAGGTCCATATCGTCCCAAAGTGGTCGACATAAACCAAAACTGATTTTGGAGGTCGACGAAGTCTAAAAATCGACCCATATTAATTAACACAAGTTCTTATTTGAGACTTTCAAGATACTGTATATGTTGTGTTACGTGTAACAACATGTTATAGGAATTACTGTGACTTATATTTTAGTAGAAAGTATGATTGTTGTACATTTAAAAGAACTCAACAAGTCGATAAGCGTGCACAAGTACGTACAAGATGAAAAACACCGCATGTCAAAAATGATGTCAAGTTTACGTTGTTGTCACTTAACCAACCGCCAAGTATTTTGTATCAATAGGATAAAAAACTAGAGATAGGATTTTTAAATTAATTTGGCTGTAGGGGTCTGAGATATCAGATCATTTTGGAAAACGTGTCTTTTGCCCAAAATAGTTTGGGAGTCCCTGGTTCCTACACTGATCCACAAATAACTTATATTTAATATTTAAAAGTGGCAAAGTGGAAGTGAACACTAAACTAATGCTTATATCAAGATAACGAAGCCCGAATTGCGTGACGATGTAACATGCCAAGGCGTGGCGATCTATTAAAACGACCCCGTCGCAATCACCATAAAACGGACTAAAAAAAACAAACAATACCCAAGTCCAGTAGTATCTTAGCTTCGTCAAGGGTGTTTTGCACGCCATGGGGTGGCAGCGAGGGGAGCGTCGCACTGCAATGTATGGAGAGGGTCATTGTTGTACGGTGCTCAAACATCGTGACACGACCGGACAAGTTTGCCCTATCAACAACTCTGTTAATTGTCTCTTATCTTTCAGCGTAAATTCATTTTCATTCGGTCATTCTAAAAGTTGCCTGTGCTAATAATTTAAAGTTTTTAAACAGAGTTAAAATTATAGAAATTCTGCGTAGAAATTCGTAAATAATAGTTTCATTTCAAATGTGTAGTGTTTGGGTAATTTTATAATAATTTTTTGTGCAATACACGTCGCTTGTATTTATGTTATATATCGTAAATCTTTCTTGTTAAGATGAATATAACATACACATACACATCTTTGTCCAAATACCAACCACACCTGCACGTGGTGCACCCAGCTAACGAACAAACTGGGCCTGGGCTAACCAATGAGGGCGTAATATCCATCTGAATTTTACGAAATTCCACAGACTAGTGATGAGCAAGTGCACTGCGACCACCGACCCGCGCGCCCAGCATAATCATGCTTATTCTATAATATGAAAGAAATAACAGGTAATACGAAACTATATAACTCACTACCCATCGATAACTTACATAGACTACACTTATAATAAAATTTTAATCCCCCTGATACAGCTCTATTTTAACACAAAGCAAACTTTCCTAGTTTGCCAAGCTTCTCTATATAATATCGAGTCAGCAATTTTTAGGTTATTTTAAGCATTTTGATGTTAGTTATGATTGTAAATATTATTGTCGAAAATATCAAATTTATATACGTGGTCGCTCGAACTGTCAACCCCTTCGGTTATCAGTTCAGTATTAAATGCTATCTAGCTAGCCGATTGCCTCTACGTTGGCTCTTTTACTCGTTCTCCCCGAGATGGATCATTTCTACGAACAAATTACCGTGCCATGTTGAATTAATTAATTAATGTTGAATCTATATATATATATATATATATATTTATTTCATGTACAGTTTGAGAGCCACTGTTCTAGACAACCGGAACAGTCTCCGCGGCCATTTTGCAATACATTGTTTGCTCAATTCGCAACCTCGTTCGGCCAGAGACACTTCGCCACTTAAGAAGTGCACCGGAAAAGTGTACATGACCTTTAGACATTCCAATTAAAGCGAATGTGAAAGTTAACAAGTTTTAATTTCAACATTTCTTCTTTAATACGTTTGGGAATAGCTATTGGTAGCGGATGTTCAAAGAGGTCCATGAACTTACTATACTATTTGTTATCTAAGTTGAAATGTACTATATATCTCTCCTAATACCAACCTAACCAAACAAACAGGCAACCGACTTATGACAGAAAATCCATCGCAATTTAAACCACGTAAAGTAACAGTCTGAAAATCTCCCACTGCTGGGCAAACGCCCTTACTCAAGAGCGTACTACCAAACCAGCACACCGCGTGTTACGGCGTAATTTCAGCTTTGAAATTCTTTAATACCCTTAAAAGCAGAGGGAGTTTAGGGTAGCGCTTTAATGGTTTTTGTGAAGCACAAAATCGTTATTCATTCATAACTGCTGGTATTTATTCACGTCTGTGGGGGTTACAGGTGAATATTATAATATTTTTAATTTCGTATTCAAATTTATTCACGATATATAAACATATTTATTAGGAAATATGCAAATGATGAAATTCCGACGTTGTTACTATTTTAATTTTTTTGAGACCCGTGGTAGCCTAGTGGTAGGGGTGCTCGCTTTAGTATCATAGAGCTCGAGTAACCTGGGTTCGATCCCCGGTGGACGGCACCACCAAAATTGTTAATAGCAATATCAAATTGTTAATAGCAATACCCTTCACAGATATTTGATAAGGAGGTCTTTGCCCAGCTGTAGGCACTTACAAGGAGCTTTATTATTTGAATTTGAGCTATTGGAGTAAGATTTTTTCACCCCAGTCCTCCCCCCGGGTCACGAGGTGACCGACACGTGGGGTTGTATGCAAAAATTATTCCAATAGTCGTCTCTGTAAACGGGTAAATCCCATCCATCTCAAATCCGGAAGGCGGTGCTCCTTGATACCGCTCGAGTCGTCCGTCGGTTTCTTTCCCTTTCCCCGAACCCACGGCCGTCTGGTCTCCCCTGCCGATGGCTTCCGACTGGTTGGGTTATCATTTATTTATTTATTTTATAAGTATTTTAATTACAATTTATTTTATGATATCTTATTTATTTTATATATGTATGCATATTCATGTATACCATCCATCCAGACGAGTATATGTAAATAACCCCCCCAAAACAATTGAATAAGACAGGGAAAGATATAAAATTTGGAAAACAAATTATTTACACAATTAAAAACATTAAATCAAACTCAGTTATCCATTTCTCGTTGTACGATATAGCCTTCACACTAGGCAAGCCTGTATCGTAAGGGCCTGGATACGATTGACATATTTTGAAATGCACCTTCAAGTCTATGGCGATTTCTAATTTTAAACTTCTGACTTTTTACTTAATTTTTTGTACGTATCGTTTATTACAGTTTAGACATCCATTGGTGTATCAATATAATACGTCGCAAAATAAAAAATACATATATAAACATACAATTAAGTACATTGCGTGTGTCTGTATTATAGATATGTTGGGTAAGTCCCGTGTCACACCGCCTGCACTGCATTGTCCATGTAGCGACGGCACCACCAAAATTGTTAATAGCAATATCAAATTGTTAATAGCAATACCCTTCACAGATATTTGATAAGGAGGTCTTTGCCCAGCTGTAGGCACTTACAAGGAGCTTTATTATTTGAATTTGAGCTATTGGAGTAAGATTTTTTCACCCCAGTCCTCCCCCCGGGTCACGAGGTGACCGACACGTGGGGTTGTATGCAAAAATTATTCCAATAGTCGTCTCTGTAAACGGGTAAATCCCATCCATCTCAAATCCGGAAGGCGGTGCTCCTTGATACCGCTCGAGTCGTCCGTCGGTTTCTTTCCCTTTCCCCGAACCCACGGCCGTCTGGTCTCCCCTGCCGATGGCTTCCGACTGGTTGGGTTATCATTTATTTATTTATTTTATAAGTATTTTAATTACAATTTATTTTATGATATCTTATTTATTTTATATATGTATGCATATTCATGTATACCATCCATCCAGACGAGTATATGTATATAACCCCCCAAAACAATTGAATAAGACAGGGAAAGATATAAAATTTGGAAAACAAATTATTTACACAATTAAAAACATTAAATCAAACTCAGTTATCCATTTCTCGTTGTACGATATAGCCTTCACACTAGGCAAGCCTGTATCGTAAGGGCCTGGATACGATTGACATATTTTGAAATGCACCTTCAAGTCTATGGCGATTTCTAATTTTAAACTTCTGACTTTTTACTTAATTTTTTTGTACGTATCGTTTATTACAGTTTAGACATCCATTGGTGTATCAATATAATACGTCGCAAAATAAAAAAATACATATATAAACATACAATTAAGTACATTGCGTGTGTCTGTATTATAGATATGTTGGGTAAGTCCCGTGTCACACCGCCTGCACTGCATTGTCCATGTAGCGACGGCACCACCAAAATTGTTAATAGCAATATCAAATTGTTAATAGCAATATCAAATTGTTAATAGCAATATCAAATTGTTAATAGCAATATCAAATTGTTAATAGCAATATCAAATTGTTAATAGCAATATCAAATTGTTAATAGCAATATCAAATTGTTAATAGCAATATCAAATTGTTAATAGCAATATCAAATTGTTAATAGCAATATCAAATTGTTAATAGCAATATCAAATTGTTAATAGCAATATCAAATTGTTAATAGCAATATCAAATTGTTAATAGCAATATCAAATTGTTAATAGCAATATCAAATTGTTAATAGCAATATCAAATTGTTAATAGCAATATCAAATTGTTAATAGCAATATCAAATTGTTAATAGCAATATCAAATTGTTAATAGCAATATCAAATTGTTAATAGCAATATCAAATTGTTAATAGCAATATCAAATTGTTAATAGCAATATCAAATTGTTAATAGCAATATCAAATTGTTAATAGCAATATCAAATTGTTAATAGCAATATCAAATTGTTAATAGCAATATCAAATTGTTAATAGCAATATCAAATTGTTAATAGCAATATCAAATTGTTAATAGCAATATCAAATTGTTAATAGCAATATCAAATTGTTAATAGCAATATCAAATTGTTAATAGCAATATCAAATTGTTAATAGCAATATCAAATTGTTAATAGCAATATCAAATTGTTAATAGCAATATCAAATTGTTAATAACAATTTTAAGTGCTGTATTTACCACGTGCTCAACTGTGAAGGAAACCTGGATGTCTGAGAAATAATAAAAATATTATTTCGAGGATATGTGAAGCTCGCCAACCCGCACTGGAGCAGCGTGACGGGCCCTTCCCGGCTCCTAAACCCTCTCTGATCTAGTATTTGAGAAGAAGGCCTTTGCCCAGGAGTGGGCAGTTACAGGCTGTTCCTTTAAACAACTACGCAATAAATAATGAATTTAAAATATAAAATAAACACACACGACGTTAAACTCAATGCTGGAGTAGGCAGAGGTAGGGGAGGATACATAACCAAATCATTACTTCATTATCAACGCGGACACCTGATTGTAAGTGATTACCGACGCCCGCATGCATGTGCAACACCAGAGGAGCACCAGGCGCGTTCCAGACCTTTAAGGGTATCTGGGGATGGGAGGGAGAACGGGGCCTCCGGTAACCCTCACTCCGGTCAGCTATTCTGCAGCGTCGTGATACTACCCCGGTCGAGCCGTCCTATTCGAATAACGCCTTGAATTCTCAAACAGAGTTATCTTCTTTACTAATCACCACCTCTGATCGATCGATATATATATATATATTTTTTTGTTTTTTTTTAAAACATTAACCTTCCACTGCATGAATTTCTTCTGTGTTGCGGAGACAGTTTACATAGATAAATTGCAAATGGACAAATACCCGGACCCGGAACAATTATTTGTAGTCCATACAAATACTAGTCCCGTGCGGGAATCGAACACGCGACCCACAACGCGGCAGCTAAACGCTTAGCCACTACCCCAACGGGCCGTCAAGTATTATTATAGCGTCGCTTCTTTCATATAATTCATCATTTCAGCATATCAGAAGTCCACTGCTGAACATAGGCCTCCCCCAAAGATTGGCACGAAGCTCGGTCCTGAGCCACCCGCATCCAACGACTTCCCGCAACACTGCGCAGGTCGTCACTCCATCTTGTGGGGGGTCGTCCTACACTGCGTTTGCCTGTACGTGGCTGCCACTCGAGAACCTTTTTTCTCCAGCGGTTGTCAGTTCTGCGAGCTATGTGGCCGGCCCATTGCCACTTCAGCTTGCTGATCTTTACGGCTATGTCGGTTACCTTAGTTCTGCTGCGGATATCATCGTTGCAGACTCTATCACGCAGAGAAACACCGAGCATAGCCCTTCCCATAGCGCGCTGAGCAACTTTGAGCTTCCTCATACGGCCTTCTTTCATAGTCAAGGTTTAAATTAGTTATTTTAGCAATTGGTAAAGTTTACAACTATATTACTTGTAGACAGATCAAATCTAATAAAACAATACAGACATAGAAATGGCGGGAGGCTAATACATTACGTCAGCCTACCAATGGACCCTCGCACCCTTTATTATCTATACCAAAGTATATACATAGTACTGACGTAACCATAGACAATTTGGAAATCGGAGCAATGAATTGAATAGGTAAAATAGGTACAGAACTTGATCATTTTAACTTAAAACCAAATATAACAAACGAAATAAAATCTTGAAATATCCAAATCCTAAATGACAGGGACGGTAGAAGTTGTATGCGGTCTTGTACAATGGATTAATATATGATTAAAAAAATTCAAAATGCAAATTCTCAGGCTCGTGTCCACCAACAATTAAACAGAAGGTATATATTTAATCATCCGTTTAAGATAACCAGTGCTGAACTGCTGGATTACCTTAAACGTCTGTTAATTTGTATGTTAACTCGGGCCTTCGAAGACAGATCGATACACACATAAATGGACGGTAGACATCAGTATATAACTTCAACAGTACGATAGATCCGAGCTCCCCTTTATGAGCGCCGCTTCCCGGAGAACATACCTGTGAGGAAGCTGGGGCAGGTACCTGCAAACAGAAAATTTTCTATTAATAATAAAATACTTTCGCGAAAGCGTTACAATTTTTGTAAATTTTTAAAACAATGAATATTAATTGAATTATAAATCTGGAAATATAGTCCTGGGTTGGATCCCGCGTGCCGGCAGCCCCAAAATTGTTTATAGCAATTTTAAGTGCTGTATTCACCACGTGGTCAGCGGTGAAGTAAAAAGTCGTGAGGAAACCGGCATGTCTGAGAAATATTAAACAAATATTATTTCGAGGATACGTGAAGCCCGTGAATCCGCGTGGCGGGTTCTTCCCGGGTCCAAAACCCACTCAGATATTTGAGAAGGCGGCCTTTGCTCAGCTGTGGGCACATACAGGCAATTTACTTTACTTTTAAATTGACCTTGTTTTGCGAAAATCTAGGTAAAGGTAGCAGCAGCCAAAAACATTTATGTGCCAGTGCGGGGAGAATGATTTTAGAGCAAGGGCACAGAGATCACATGTCCTCGAAATATTTGTATAATTATTTCTATCCTTATAAAGTGTCAGTTTACGCCAGGTCCAACCCAAATTTTGCTTGCTCTCTCGACTGACTGCGGTGGCCTGGATCATGGGTTCGAATTTAAGCCGACACCAATCTCAGTGCAATACAAAAATTTTTCGTGTCTGACACCGGATCCGACCCAGTCCTTCCGATCTCGTCCCATAAGCGTAACGTCGGATATAAAAAGGTAAATATAAAGTAAAGTAACAGCCTGTAAGTGCTCACTGCTGGGCAAAGGCCTTCTGCGTTCGTTCGGTGACTATGGTAACCGGAGGTACATTCCCCCTTCCCTCACCGCTTTTCGCTTCTTCAAATATCTATAAAGGCCGGAAACGCACTTGCAGCTCGTCTGGTGTTGCAAATGTACGTGGGCGACGGTAATCAGCCTTACCATCGGGCGATTTTTTTTTTAAATACTTACCGTCGCCCACATACATCTGCAACACCATAGATGCTGCAGGTGCGTTACCGGTCCTTAAGGATATTTGGGAGATGGGAGGGAAGAGGAGAGGAATAGGGAGGGGATGTGGGCCTCCGGTTACCTCACTCACCGAACGAAACGCGGAAGCACAAGATGCCTCTACTTCACGCCTGTATTCTGCGAGGCCGTGGTATCGATCCGGTCGTGCCGGTCCATTCGAGCAGCAGCTTAAGCCGCCGCTTAGCTCTACCACGCTTGAAAAACTTGCACGTTTTCCTTACTAACCCCATAAAAAATCTGTGTATTATATTCGCTAGTTGTTGCAGAATACGATCGGCAGTCTATGAATAAAATAGTTATCATAGATTAGTTCTTCTCAAATGTCATTTATCTGTCCCGCCACCCTCGCGTCCGGCGCTTCGCTCCCATTCCTCCGAGCACATTTCTCCCCTTCCCTACTCTACCATACCGAGGATACACTGTTTGTTTCCACCCGAATGAAACACATTCAACTAATTATGTTCAATTATATGCAAAAGATACTGTTGTGTGTGATTATAATGTATTCTTGTCGAGCGGCCAAAAGTTTAAAACTAAAGAGGCGGTATGGTTGCGTAATTTTCTTTACTTATTTCACTTTATCAATCTTTAAAGATCCGCAGCTGGACGTAGACCTTTTTCATGGAAGAGAAAACGAAAGACGGGATGCTATGCATGAAAGATTTGCGCTCTATACCCACCCGGAAAAAGGACAATCGCTTTGAAGCTATTTTGATAGATTAATATCATTGTTTATAGTTTCAGCATATTGAAATGGATATTTCACCATCGGTAGGTCGCCAGTGTTTAGTTCAGTCAGCAGGTTCCACCACGCTAAGCTGAAGGTTGATGTAAGAGTGAAATCGCGCACGTATCTTGGAAGATATGCCGCTCCTCATCATGAGTTTTTTTTTTATGGAAGAGACGGCAAACGAGCACGCGGTTCACCTGACGGTAAGTGATTACCGTCGCCCACATACATCTGCGACACCATAGATGCTGCAGGTGCGTTGCCGGTCTTTAAGGATATTTGGGAGATGGGAGGGAAGAGGAGGGGAACAGGGAGGGGCTGTGGGCCTCCGCTTACCTCACTCACCGAACGAAACGCAGAAGCACAAGATGCGTCTACTTCACGCCAGTATTCTGCGGGGTCGTGGTACCAATGAGTATATGGGTTCAGTAAATTCGGATTTATCTTCCGCCGACAGAAGATTTTGTGTTCCAGCCTCGTTCGTTAATCGGCACTCGGGCGCACCGCGCGCAGCGGAGATGCCTTGAGCTCTACGACTGCAAAATATAGTTTGGGCATTTCTGTAAATCAGCTTTATGCTTTCACCTCAAAGGTCCAAGGAATAAGAATGTGCATACGAAAATATGAGCGATAGGAAAGTCGGTCACATTTTGTGTCTATTTTAGTTATGTTTGTAAAATTATTGTGTTGTGTATTTTATTGTTTTGTAATAAATAAAACATTTCTTTCTCTAATTCTGTCTTTATAATGTATTTGTTATATCATTTTATATCGTATGGTGAATGCAGAAAGAAAACATAATGATTTTATCGCGTTTAGTTTTGTTTTTATATTCCCGACGTTTCGATTGCTTTACAGCAGCCGCGGTCGCGGGGGGACCGAGCTGTTAGACGTCCAGATGTTGTAGTTAACTCTGGCTATCTTCAACGTTTATATTCAGAGCAAAACTAATAAATTAGTCGGGAATTTAAAGACATAATTAAACGTGATAAAATCCGTAACTAATAGTTTCATTTCAAATGTTTGTAAATTGCTGTGTTGTGTATTTTACTGTTTTGTGATAAATAAAACATTCAAAAGAAAACTTCACGTGCATTTTCTTAGCCAACAAAATTGAGTCTCAACTTTAGTTTTTTTTTTTTACATATATTTTATAGTGTGGTATTTCTATATGTTTAGATACAAAGTTATATTTCTACACATGTTTAGATATATTTATGTATATGTACGTATGGTTAAATAATACATCTCAAGTCAAAGTCAAAGTAGCAGCCTGTAAGTGCCCACAGCTGGGCAAAGGCCTCCTTCTCAAATACGAGTATCAGAGAGGGATTAGGAGCCGGGAAGGCCCCGCCACGCTGCTCCAGTGCGAGTTGGCGAGCTTCACATATCCTCGAAATAATATTTTTATTATTTCTCAGACATGCAGGTTTCCTCACGATTTTTTCCTTCACCGCTAAGCACGTGGTAAATACTAATATTGCTATTAACAATTTTAGTGATGCCGCCACCGGGGATCGAACCCAGATCACTCGCACTCTATGAAACTAAAGTGAGCGCCCTGACCACTATGCTACCACGGCTTAATAATACATGTAGTCTATTATAAATAGGTAGTTAACATTATAATAATATAGGTAATTTACCCCTACTTTCGCTTGACTACCTCAACTGTTATCTAACTTGCGGTTAAAAGCAGTTTATTACTGAAAGCGCCGTGGAAGCCCAGTGGTCAGGGAGCTCACTTTAGTATCATAGAGCGCGAGTGATTCGGGTTCGATCCCCGGTGCCCGGCACCACTAAAATTGTTAATAGCAATTTTATGGTGAAGGGAAAACACCGCGAGGAAACCTGCATTTATGAGAAAAAAAAAAAATATCGGCTCCTACACCCTCTCAGATATTTGAGAAGGGGCCATTGCCCAGCAGTGGGCACTTACAGGCTGCTACTTTACTGATAGCGACCAGTTGGAGAGGTTCGATTAAAAAAAATTAAAAGCTATCCGCTTTAATAGCCTTGATTATAAAAAGCAATTCAATGATTGGATCCAATTTGAAGCGGATTTGTTCTTGAATTAAACAGGGTAGTCGCCATATACAGTATGTTATCTTTTTTTCAAATGAGCAAAAAGCTCACCTGATAGACGGACACTATGAATTTAAAAAAACATATTGGTTAGTACTAAAGTTTTTCGACGTATGTTAAATCGAGTCTAACAAATCCACGGATTAATTTGCACATGGGTCACATTATGTCGGAGCTCGCAGACGGCGCAGGTCGACGTGCGCTTCCTCCGTCTGCGTCTGAGAATCGTTAAAGTGTTTGCTAAGGAATGTTTATGCATGGCGACGTTCCACTTTCGTGGGGCATTTGATGCCGTGTGAATATGTGAAAATTTTATTTAGAAAGAAATGAAAGAACGAAAGAAAGAAACTTTATTCATTACACCACAATTCGTTCACAAGTTATTAATAAAACATAATAAAACTAAAAAAAAAAAAACAAGATTTTCGATTTTAGATTTAGATCCCGCTCCTCATCCTCCTTCCTATCTGCCGAAATATCCTTTAAAGGTCGGCAACGCACCTGCAGCACCCCTGGTGTTGTAAATGTACGTGGGCGACGGTAATCACTTACCATCAGGTGAACCGCTTGCTCGTTTGCCGCCTTTCCTATAAAAAAAAACACTCTAATCCGACACTAAACTCGGGGATATCCGTGAATACGGATGGCTGAAGGTTATTTTTTTTTTCTTCTATAGAAAATATACTTGAATATTATACTACAATATAATACTTATATATGACGGTACTTAGACATACATGTAATTATAGTTGTACATTATATAAAACAGAATACCAGTAGGTATGACCCATTTGTTTCAAGATCACGCGATTTACGCATCTTAATTCGCTTCTACGCATTTAACACTACATTAATGTATTACTAAAAACATCCCATTATTAAGAGAACACTATAATCGGTACATATCACGTTTTATCAAACTTTTAATTTAGATTAATATGAAAAACTATTTTTTAATTAACGTTTAATTGCCTATAATCACAAATAAACCTTAATGTACCAACAACATTTTTTTTCCATTAGCTTCGGATTCATTTAGAATAGATGCCAATTAAATATCCCTTCTCCAATCCGAAAAGGAGTTTTTTTTTTATTATCAAAGGCTTGCTTATATTAATAATCTTTGTCAATTAAAAGCACTTTGTCTAACTATTTATGTAATTAAACTTTAAAAAGATATTAAAAAAAACACCTTTGCTGACAACAATAAAAAAAAAATTTCATTACCAAGAATAACAAAATTAAAAAAAAAACACGACAGGAACCTTCTAGTAAGTTTATAGTAACCTGTATCAGGAGATTCCGCTCTTTCATAACAAAAATGTAACAACAGTTCCAATAAATCTGAACAATTTATGAAGAAATTGTTATCGTTTGTACAAAACTACAAAAAAAAGATAAGAAAAGAGTTTATTTTAATTAATTTAATATTTAAAACTATAGGATATATAGTAGTACAGTGTAGTGTGTATGTGAGGGGTTATTGTGTGTGTTTGGGCGTTGGTTATAGATTAACTGTCTAGTAGTACCAGGAGTACAAAAAGCTAATTATTTGCATCTATAGTTTGCAACCACCTCACGCCGTCTACCGCGAGCCCGATTAAGTTCCCGCGGTTTTGGCACTGCACCATTGCTGCAATGCCGGCAAGAAACTGCAGTGGCTTGCACACTATACTCTAGAAAGTACAAATATTTCTAACCACAATGTTATTCCTAAACGAGAACACCAAAAAAGGAAACACGACCGCAAGCCCTTAATAATGTAATGAGAGGGGACCAGACAGAGTTTTGTGCAAATATTTTCCACAAAAACTTCGAACAAAAGGCAAATGATAAAAGGTACGAAACCTTTTTTTTTTCGGATCCTTTGACAGAAGGGAAAGCGCGCAAAAAATAAATAGGCCTAAACTTCGTACGTTTGCCTGTGTGTGTTAATTAGATCTGACATCACGGATAAACGTAACAATCTGTTCTCATTTTTGAAAGTATTTTAAATTAAAAAGACCAGAAAGTTTCTGGTGCATTTGTCAACTTTGACACGCTTTCACATATATACTCATATTTCTAAATTAAATTATTATTCAATAGATCATTTATGATCAAATAAAAAAGATAAGCCCTCTCGACCGTATACCGAATATTGGAGTGATACTACACAAGAACTTATTTGGGACTACGTGGCAGGTGGTGAGCCAGTCGCCGTCAAAGGACAAGCCGTCCACAATAAGGGATTGAACTCGAGTATTAGGAGTTCTTGCGAGCCTTCTGCTCGCCAGTCTCTACCGATGAAGCTGTAAAGGCCACCGGGCCAACAGCAGATCTACCGTGGGGGGTTTTAGTCGGTCCGGCATCTTCAATGCTGATCCCGACATAACCAGTCACTGGAGACGGTGACGGATAGGTAAGCGAACTTTTCCCCCGCGTTAAACTATAAAAAAATATCAGCAGTTTTTCGGAGTTTCTAACCAGTGGGTTATCGTGGCCTACATGTTCAAATACAATGAAAGAGAAACATTTCACTGCTATATGAAATATATACTTCACGAAAATGGTATGTGAATTACCGAAGCCCGCGTACATCTGGAACACCATCGGAGCAGCAGATGCGTCGTTGTCCTTGAAGAACTTTTGGAAAGGAGAGCGGGAAGTTTTTGTTATATAGAAAAGACGGCAAACGAAGCGGTTCACCTGATTGTAAGTGATTACCGTCGTCCACATACATCTGCAACACCATAGATGCTGCAGGTGCGTTGCCGGTCTTAAAGGATATTTGGGAGATGGGAGGGGAATAGGGAGGGGGAGTGGGCGTCCGGTTACCTCACTCACCGATTGAAACCCAGAAGCACAAGATGCCTCTACTTCACGTCAGTGTTCTGCAAGGCCGTGGTACCAACCCGGTCGAGCCGGCCCATTCGAGCAGCAGCAAAAGCCGCCGCTTGGCTCTACCACGCTAAAGAAAACCTCTAAAGAAAAGGTGGGTCTCCGGTTACCGAATGAAACGCAGATGCACTGGACGCGTTTACTTTTGGTCGGTATTCTGCGAGGCCGTTGTACTAGCCAAAATAGGCAACACAGGAGGTCATGATTTTTTTTTTATGTGAAAGGCATCAGAGTTCCTCCGGTTACCTCACTCACCGAACACAAGTAGCGTCTACTTCACGCCGGTATTCTGCGAGGCCGCGGTACCAACCCGGTCGAGCCGGCCCATTCGAGCACCAGCAAAAGCCGCCGCTTGGCTCTACCACGTTTCGCCTCCAAATACTAAATAATAAACATTTACAATGATACTTCAAGCTTATATTTATTATTATATATTTTAAGTTTTGTTTTTGTTTAATTTAGTAATCTTATATTAATTAAAAGTAAACGGAACAAAACCACAGATTTAGTTTACACTGGGATAAAACTGATCCGCTGGAACGACGGAGCGCAGATGCTGTAGGTTAATCATTAATGGGATGTTTCAATCAGATTACTGACTCGTTGCTTCAGCTCGCTTCGAAGTGTCTTAAGCTTCCACGGATAAAATATTGAAAACCACATAAAACAGATAGTGATGTTTCTTTTTATATATGTATTACTTACCTTAACGTCCCGTAAACCGACCGCAGTATCAGATTACTTTAAAAATCCATTACAATTTTCGCATAAAGACAAATCAAAACTACTGCTACTGTTTAATAAACTAGCTAAAGCATCTGGCGTTACACGTGGCTCATAAAAAAAGCTTTACGTCAGAGGCTCGCCCGCGTGTAGAGCCATCGCATAACAATAATAATCTTTCATCATCATCATCATTTCAGCCTATCAGAAGTCCACAGCTGAACATAGGACTCCCCCAAAGATTGCCACGAAGCTCGGTCCTGAGCCACCAGCATCCATCGACTTCCCGCAACACTGCGCAGGTCGTCACTCCCTCTTGTGGGGGGTCGTCCTACACTGCGTTTGCCTGTACGTGGCTGCCACTGAGAATTATTAATAATCTTTCATCATCATCATTTCAGCCTATCAGAAGTCCACAGCTGAACATAGGACTCCCCCAAAGATTGCCACGAAGCTCGGTCCTGAGCCACCTGCATTCATCGACTTCCCGCAACACTGCGCAGGTCGTCACTCCATCTTGTGGGGTCGTCCTACACTGCGTTTGCCTGTACGTGGCTGCCACTCGAGAATTATTAATAATCTTTAGCTAAATATACATATTGTTTCCGTTATTATTAACATATGTATTTCCGTGGGGCTGTCGGAAGTAAAGCTTAGCGCCAACCCTGACCATGGGTGTCGTAAACGGCGACTAATGGTAAAAAAATATATTAGGAAATGGGCAGCGGTAAGCCCCCCCTCATAATGAGTAATCTTTGGGGGCCTATGTTCAGCAGTGGACTTTTGATAGGCTGAAATGATGATGATGATTAACAATCAATAGACTCAGTATTGGAAACTCGAGTTGTAACGCGACTGGCAACATTGTAGATGTTGCATCACTACACCCTGCACCTTGCCAATATTGATCACCTTAAGGAAGAGAATCCATGAACAAGATCTGTCAATTTGCATTAAAGTTAAAACCACACAAACTTTATGTACAGACCAAAACGTTATATAAATCAGAATACAAAACATAATAGATGCAAGGAGACAAGAGAAAAACAGTAACTTAAAGTAAAATCCTGTAAGTGCCAAGGGCCTACTTCTCATATATTTAAGAGGATTTTGGAGCCAGGAAGGGCCCGCCACGCTGCTCCAGTGCGGAATGGCAGACTTCACATATCCTCGAAATAATATTTTTTATTATTGCTCAGACACGCAGGTTTCCTCACGATGTTTTCCATCACCGCCAAGCACGTGATATCACTTAAAATTGCTTTTAACAGTTTTAGTGGTGCCGGCACCGGGGATCGAACCCAGTTCACTCGCGCTCTATGGGACTAAAGCGAGCGCGAATGTGAATATAAATATTCCAAATACTATTTCAGCTGTTATGGTTTTTTGTAACACTCCACAAATATACCAATACAGTTATTGTAGTTTCAATAAACAAACATCACGGAAAATGTTTACGACAGCGAAGTCCCTTGCGTAAATATGAAGGGACGTTATCTCTATCTACCATGTTTTTTTTTATCTACCGCCTGTGGAACGAGCGAAGATTAGTGCCAGGGCCGACGGAGTAGTTGGACTCGGAGTCTTTTAATTCAATCGAACATCATGGCGTTACTAACGGAACGTCCTGAAAAGTTTACTCAATATTCCGAGAGATGACGTTTTTATCAATTTTAATTAATTATTTGTGTGACTAAATACAAAAATTCATCCGAATCGTATGTGCTTAATAGAGGATAGCCAGATTACATTCTATCACATTCAAAAAATAATAATAATAAACATAGTTAATGGTGGGTTAATTCCAGTCAGCCTCTCGGAACATCTGAGGCGGCTGGGACTCCGTGACGGACCGGTCCGAGCTCAAATGCAGAAGGTGGTGCTTCTTGATACCGCTCGCATCGTCCACGGGTTCCTTTCCCTTTCTCCCTAACACTCGGCCGTCTGGTCTCCCCTGCCGAGGGCTTCCGTCTGGTTGGGTTATAATTTATTTTAATTATAATATATATTAAAGATAACTTATTTATTTTAATGCATTTTATGTATGTATACATATTTATATATATCACCCAATCAGACGAGTATATATCTATATATATAAGTACTATAATCCCCACATAATTAATGTAAGAGATAATAAACAAGAATCCCACCCTTGCTTAAAAAATAAATAAAAAAATCTATGGACTACAAAAAGTAATTATAACTAGAATTCACTGGTTTATGGTGCTTTGTTCCAAAAAGAAAAGCGAACGGGGGTCAGTACACACCATCGTACCCTGAACATAAATAAAAGAATTGCTCGCGTAAACTATTAAGATATAAAGTCTACGGCATACGGAACTGAGACTTGGTCCTTCACTGCAGGCCGTATGACGAAGCTGCTCAGCGCGCTATGGAAAGGGCTATGCTCGGCGTTTCTCTGCGCGATAGAGTCTGCAACGATGATATCCGCAGCAGAACTAAGGTAACAGACATAGCCCTAAGGATCGGCAAGCTGAAGTGACAATGGGCCGGCCACATAGCTCGCAGAACTGACAACCGTTGGGGCAAAAAGGTTCTCGGGTGGCAGCCACGTACATGCAAATGCAGTGTAGGACGACCTCCCACAATGGGGGGATGGAGTGACGACCTGCGCAGTGTTGCGGGAAGTCGATGGATGCAGGTGGCTCAGGACCGAGCTTCGTGGCAATCTTTGGGGGAGGCCTATGTTCAGCTCTGCACTTGCGATAGGCTGAATTGGTGATGATGATGAATGCCTGATAACTATATAGATAGCTTATAATTTGTAACAGTGAACTTTGTTATCCTCCACGGTGATTGATGACATCGTAGGACTTCCTCTCCTTGAATTGTATTGTCGTGTATTTACCGGTCAACGATCCGAGCGGAGACAGGGATACCTACTTAGTTTGATTGACCGTAAGTAATCAATTACACGGAACATACCGTTAATGTCATTAAAGGTGTGTTAGCACAGGGCCCCCCGCCTGGGCTCCAGCCTAGCTGTGGCGGGGGAGGAGGGGGGGATTACTAACAGAGGGAGTGTTGGCTTCAATGTAGTTTCGCCACTGAAGTTACTACGTGCTGGCAGTTAAAATAATGTCAACTATACGTCACAGAAATGGACAAAATGGATCTCGCATTGGAGCAGAGTGGCTGACCCTTCCCGGCTCCAAAACCCTCTAAGATATTTGATAAGGAGACCTTTCCCACCAATAGCCATTTACAGTCCTTAAATCCGTAAATAATAGTTTCATTTCAAACATCTGAAAATGTTATGACATTTTATATACATATGGCTATATACATACAGAAGTTTTGAATACAATACAATTTTGGGGCAAACGAATGCCATTTATCATAAGGAGGGCATCATTCATCACGTTGCCCCGCTTCCCTTCAGAGTACTTAACATTTTTACATGCCCACCTTTTTCTCGAGGAATCCCTTTTTTTCTTATTGTCTGACAATGATCTGTTGGCCCTTACGGATTCTTTTCTGTACAACGTGTTTACTAAAATGTTTTGTACCGGCAAAATTTCGATGCATTGGATACGTCGCAATATTTAATAATCTTCAACAGTGATCGCAAATATTATTTCAAATAGTCAAAGAAGGCAAAAGCGAATGGGCCGGCTCGACCGAGATGGTTCCACGGTCACGCAGAACACCGGCGTGAAGTAGAAGCATCTTGTGCTTCTGCGTTCCCTTCGGTGAGTGAGCCAACCGGTCCCCCCTTCCCTTCCCCAACCATTAAATATGCTCTAAGGCTGCTGGCCTTATGCACCTGCAGACCAAAGAAGAAAACGATTCATGTCAGTGGCAAGTAAACTTAACGTTGAATATTAACCAGCAGCTGATAATGGTCAGAACCGGCTTAGGTTAAAAGAAATAACAGAACATCGGTCACGAACAATAAAGCTCACTTCCCGTTAAGATCTAATTACAACAGAAAACATACAAAGGATAAAGTATGGGGCAATTTGTTTTGTTTTTCTCTCCCTTTTCTTTACACAACGGCATCGAAACGGTTACTGCCTGCCAGTATTTAAATAATGTTGAAGGTTTGTAAGCAAACATCTGTACAGATAAAGCAAATATCGTTGACACATAAAAAAAACTTTTAAAACGAAAAAACTGCTTTTTAAAAGTACAGCGGAAAGGCATAGGCCTCATCGCAGCTCCAGTGCAAGTTGACAGAGTTCACATGTAATTGGAACATTTTATTTCTCGTTGCAACTTTACTTTTATACCTTAAGAAAAATGCAATGCATTATGGATTACCTCCCTAACATCTATCCTATCCTTAGGAGAATTTTTTACTTTAGCTCGATATCCCCGGATAAACCCTTCGGTAGTGTTCAAGGTACTTCCATATCAAATTTCATCAAAATCATTTCAGCTGTTTAGCCGTCATAACATACAGACATAGTGACAGATATAGACAATTCCTCAAATATAGATACACTTATATAGTATCTATATAGTTGTATCAATTAATTTATTGAATTAAAATGGCACATGTAACTAGTGTCCGTGTAATTTTCTCATCACCGAGCTCACGAAACGCGTTATTAAACCACGTATCTCGTTATAACCTTCGCCCATCACTAGTCTGTTTACTCGATGACGATATTCTTTATTCAAAAAATAAAAAAATAAATCTTCTGAAATACCTCTAAATCACCATTACACGTGAATTTCCGGCTAATAGAGGGCCGTTAAAGTAAACCCTAAAATTGTTTACGACAGAAACTTAAATAACCTTTATGCTACCTTCAGGTCAATGAACTGTTAACACGTAACTTTACATAACCCAATAAGTTAGAAGCCTTAAAGTTTCATCTAATTTATTGGTAATTATTCAAACTAAGTTGTTTTATAGTACGTTTCCACCACATCGAACGACAGCGTTTTAATTGTATTATTTTTTTTTTAATGGAAAAGGCGGCAAACGAGTAAGCGATATACCTGGTGATAAGTGATAATAGTCTGACAACCGTTGGGGAAAAAAGGTACAGGTGTGGGACGACCCCCACAAGATGGAGTGACGACCTACGCAGTGTTGCGGGATGTCGATGGATGCAGGTGGCCCAGGACCGTGCTTTGTTGTTCAGCAGTGGACTAGTTACTGTATGATGATGATCGTGTTGTTGTTGGCAACGCACCTGCAGCTTGTCTTGTGTTGCAGAAGTACGTGGCGATGGTAAACACTTATGCCGCTTGCACGTTTGCCTCCTTTACCATAGAAAAAAGCATGTGACAATCTTTGGTACAGCCCTACGTTCATCTATGGACTTGTGACAGGCTAAATGATGATGATGTATGATTTATGACAATATTTATGACACATTACATTGCTTTATCTATTAAAGTCAAAATCATTGGTTATTCGCCGGTACATCATGTATGCAATGGGATTACGTGTCTAGCGTCTCAACGGCAACTTGGACGTCGCTTTATTAAACCTGGTGGTTTGTGGTAACTTACAACTGTTATTTCGCGGAAATCAAATACGGGAAAAGCGGAGCTCTGTAACAGTAAACTTTAACACGGGCACGGAAGGAACAATCTCCTTTGCAGTGGAACACAAAAGTCAAAATGGTAGACGTTAGAAAGAGCGACGTCAAAAGATGTTTCCCGTTGAATTGTCACGGGTTTCCCGTCGGGAAGCGAGCGTAGCTCGGAACTTTGTCGAAAGTTCTAGAAAGCCGCAGAACGCTACGACGTACAAACGAACTGTAAGCGATTTGTTTGTATTCGTAATGTCTGCTGTCGTGGCATATTAAAAGGGAAACCCTAGAGTTGTAATTAGTTTCTCATTATGATAGAGTTGCATTACCATAGCGACGCCTTTTTATTTAATAAATTTACTAGTTGTACAATAAAATTAATTAAATATAAAATATTCTGTTTATGGCGATGGCGATATGAATGCTGTAGGCGATGTAAACCACGTGTTAGGTAGCGGTATAGTCATATCAAATATGCCAGACCTGGATATAAGTACTGGTGATGAGCCTGGTACTGAGATCGTCAGCCCGATTGCCATGACAAGGCACAGGGATATGTCCAGCAGTGGACTATTCACAGACTGTTATAGGAGAACTCCAAATAATTTAGTAACATTTGTTGAGTAAGCGGGTCTTTCTGAAGTCTGAAGTGATCGATTTTCCGTCATCTATCGCTCGCCGTGAGTAAAAGAGACGTGGTCAGGGCTTAGTGTCTCATAGAGCGCGGGTGACCAGGGTTCGATCCCCGGTGGCTGTCACCGAAACTATTGTTAATAATAATTTTAAGTGCTGTATTTACAACGTGCTCGACGGTGAAGGCAAAATATGTCTTAAATAATAATAAAAAGAAATATTGTTCCGAGGATATGTGAAGCCCGCCAACTAGAGGAGCGTCGCGAGCCCATTCCGGCTCGAAAACCCTCTCAGATATTTGAGAAGGAGGCCTTTGCCCCATCAGTGGACACTTACAGGCTGCTACTTTTCTTTATTCACTCGCCACAGCTTTGTATGTTAATTTTATATTCCACTTTCACCAGTGGGCTTTATACCGTACATCTTCTTATTCCTTACCGCGTCATAGTCTTTAAAGAAACCGTAATGGGAGACGAGATGTAGACATTTTATTCTAAATTCGAAATATACGAGAAAAGCCGAGTCGAATAGACCTGCACGTGTGAGGATTTGTCAGACGCTCGTTAGAACGATCCGATCAGCTTACGACATGTAGTCGAACATGCCAATACTTCGAAGACATTTTGCAGGCTTTACGACCGTTATTCTTACCTAAATGTGTCATTCATTTGTTTTTCATTTATGCGGAATCAGTCCGAAAAAAATAGTGGAGAGGATTGCCTTTTTTTTTATAGGCTGCTGTTTTACTCTTACAGCCAGGTAAGAATCGAATATCTCTGAATCTCCTAACCGCAACTTTGACAATTGTGAATGTAGAAGGGTGACAGCGTAAGAGAATCTACCATTCCATATCGTCCCGTGAGTGTCGTAAGTCAGCTTAGAGTAGCCTTGAAACATTTTCACAGCTTTCGACAGACGGTGGCATAACGTGCCAACACGGCAGACAGTTGACGAGGAGCGGCGTCCAAGGGGCCGAGGCTCTGGTTCTACCATTGCCAACCCGCTTGCCAAGCATTACGTACTCCTAATAATAGATCCTCCCGTAGAAACCTAAGTCCAGCAGTGGACTGTTTCAAGACTTTTTATAAAAATAAATCAAAGACGTAAAATAAAAAAAGGAGAGTAAAAAGAGTTAAAGTAAAGTCTTAAAGTGGTTGACGTACTTCATGATACGTCCGTATTATCTCTTAGACATGCAGGTACCATGAAGATCCAAGCGCCGGCTTTTGCTGCTGCTCGAATGGGCCAGCTCGAACGGGGCAGTACCACGGCCACGCAGCATAACGGCGTGAAGTAGACCCCCTCCTCCCTTCCCCATCCCCAACCCCTTCCGAAATACCCTCAAAGTCCGGCAACGCAACCGCAACACTACTATTGTTGCAGATGTAATTTAATTATTTCTCATACATGCACGATGAAAACATCATAAGGATACGTTTCTTACAATGTTTTCCTTCACCGCCGAGCAAGTGGTAAATTTGTAAGATGAAACAGACCACGTACTCTCCATTTATCTCTGAAAGTCAGGCTCAAGAAGGAGGTATTAAAAAGAAAAACAAAAGAAAACTTAACTTTAAACGCACAAAGTTAAGTTTACTATTGTAGCTATAGGATAATTACTATTATAGTCTATGTATTCTTAGTAGACGTTATAGTAATAATCTGTTATTAAAGTTTAAAATGCCTGTTAAATAAGCTCTGTTATTTTATAATGACTCTATCGGCTTAACGAGCTTCTTCACAGACTTTAAACCAAAATGGCGAACCTAGAAACGTATAACTAATAACATTATAACTTTGGATAGTAAATCCGAGGGAACAATTAGATGTGTTCGAGCAACGTCTGGGCAGCTGTTTTCGTGTCATGCATTTAATATTACATTTATAATATTATTATTATTTAATAGCTACATTGCGTGTTAACAACGAACGCTAAAGAACATTAACGCAGGGTGTCCAGTTACCGTCCTTTAGCTGTGACGGGACTTATTTGTGATCAGCCTATTATCCTAGTAACATATAGGATTGTGGGAACGTATAGTATTGCCAAGGCGTTCCTTCCAACAGGGAACGGGACGCGAACGTCGATATGATGCGATATGCGAAAACACGACTAGAACAATCTAGAACGTTCACCGAAGTCGGCCATGAGGACAGAGACCTTTTGATGATCCTTATCTTTCAGATAGTATTTCCTTGTCTCATTGAAGAAGACTTCGATCACATTCGGGCACTTCTAGAGCTCTGAAGGTGGGGGGGGCCCAAACGCTCAGAGAAGCCGCTCTGAGGAGGAGCATAACTCCTTCATTTCGCCGATCTTGCCACCGTCCGTCCGCTGTGATGGTGACCATCATGAGGGTTTAGTCAGTAAGAGCCCTATTTAAAATGTGCTTGCAAGTTTATCCTTTTTAAATTTCTTAAAGCAAGCTCTTTCAAATACTACTTTACACGATGCATGAAACAAATAATATTATTAGTTTAAAACTTATATGTCTGGTGTAGCGTACCTACTATTTAAATTGTAAAATAAAATATTTCATTTATTTAAATAAGCATGTAACTTCCGGACAAAACTATCTTACTTTGTTATTAGTAATTTTTCTGTGTATCGAATGCAAGGACCGGTCCGCGCGCCGCGTTCGACGCCTCCCCGCTATCGGGTTGCCCGAGCGCACGGTAGCGCGGCCAGTCGGAATACAGGACCTAGCTACCCTCCCGACCTAATAACAATCGAAGTTTCCGCGTGTAGAATAGCGCTAACCGGCCACAGGCCGCTTGTTCTAGTATCAGCCTATCTGCCGCCAAACAAAACCCTCCATTCGTCAGACATTAGGACGCTAACAGAGCTAGGCCCCTCCGTCATTATAGGCGGCGACCTAAATAGCAAACACATCAGCTGGAACTCGCGCGTCAATAATACAAACGGCAACGTGCTCGCCGACATACGGGACCGCTACTTGTTAGACGTAATCGCACCCGACTCGCCTACGAGATATCCGACGTATCACACTCACGCGGCGGACGTACTCGATATCGCGATTCTTAAAGACGTAAGCCTAGCTATTAACTCGATAGATACGCTTCACGAACTCGACTCAGACCACAGACCGGTCTTACTCAAGCTGGGCCAGCCGCATGGTGAGGTCCCTCAGACCAAAACCATCGTGGACTGGCGTACCCTCGAAGTCAAACTCGAAGCTACGACATCACAGCACCTAGACAAAATACCGGACAAGATAGACTCGCCTGAAATAGCATGTAGGGCAATAAACTCACTCACAGACCATCTCAAGTCAGCCGTCGAAGAATCCAAAAGGACGGTCCCTGAGTCGAACGCTCGGCACATGGAGCTCCCGGCAGGTCTTAGACGCCTAATTAGGAGAAAAAACGCAGCTATTAGAGCACATGACCGTTATAGAACGGAACAAAACCGCGAAACCATGCGACGCCTACAGAGGCAAGTAAAAGAGCGCATCACTGAATTTAGGAACACTAGGTGGGATTCTCTCCTTGGAGACATCGAGCCATCGCATACTGCCTACTGGCAGCTGGCCCGATCTCTCAAAGTAGAGAACGTGGCAACAATGCCCCCGCTATTACGCCCCGATTTAGACACGCTAGCCTTCGACGACAGCGAAAGGCCGAATGCCTCGCGGACAGTCTAGAGAGCCAATGCACCCTCGCGTGAACCAACGGATCCGGCCCACCTGCGGCAGGTGGACGAGGAAGTAACACGTAGGGACGCGTTACCACCAGTGGACGATCCACTAGAGCCAGTGACACCCAAAGAAGTCTCTGAGATAGTAAGCAACCTGAAAAACCGGTCAGCACCCGGAATGGATGGTATAAGCAACAGGGTATTTAAAACTCTCCCAGCCCCACTAATATGCCTACTGGCAAACATCTTCAACGTACTCCTCGCCAGCTGCTCCTTCCCGGATGCCTGAAAGAGGCAGACGTCATAGGCATTCGAAACCAGGCAAGCCCGTAACCTCGCCTCCAGCTATCGCCCTATAAGTCTCCTCAACTCTATGGGGAAAATCTATGAAAGAATAATCCTGAAAAGACTCAGACAATTTGTGTTTGAGAACAACATAATTCCAGACGAGCAATTCGGCTTCCGTTCCGAACACTCGTGCGTCCAACAAGTGCACCGCTTAACGGAGCACATATTAAAAAACCTAAACCTCTCCCCCAAGCCCAATAGGACGGGAGCACTATTCTTCGATGTCGCAAAGGCATTCGACAAAGTCTGGCACAACGGTTTAATCTATAAACTGTATAACTTCAATACTACTTGTCCAACCGCACCTTTCGCTATCGAGTAGAGGGCACGCGATCCTCAATCCGCCTTCTGAAAGCCGGAGTCCCTCAAGGCTCCTGCCTCTCCCCGATCCTCTTCTCACTGTACACGAGTGACATTCCAAAGGAGCCCCAGGTCAACCTCGCACTATTCGCGGACGACACGGCCCTATACTTCTCCGACCGCCACAAAGGTCGCATCACCTTACGACTCCAATCCGCTGCCAATCGTCTAGGCGAATGGTTCCGGAAATGGAGAATTGAGGTTAATCCCGAAAAAAGCGTAGGAGTTCTCTTCACAAGGGGAACGAGCACGGCCAATCATAATTACGAATCTCGTAAATTAGGCACTATCACCCTATTCGACCGACCGATCCCTTGGGAAAGGAAGGCGAAATACTTAGGAGTAACCTTAGACGCGGCGATGACATTCGCCCCCCATATTAGGACAGTCAGGAACAGGGCCGCCTTCGTCGCAGGCCGCCTACATTCAATGATCTGCTCCTCAAGCAAGATGTCACTTAGACACAAAATACTCCTATACAAGGCTTGCATAAGACCTATCATGGCCTATGCCTCGGTAGCCTTCGCTCACGCGGCGAAAACACACATCGCCTCGCTACAGACCGTCCAAAATAAGTTTCTGCGTAGCGCCACCGGTGCAAGCTGGTACCAGCGTAACGATGACTTACACAAGGACTGTAAAATACCGACGATCAAAGCATTCTTCAGGGAAACGTCACGGCGCTACTTCGAATCGGCCGCCGTATACCCTAACCCGCTGGTGGTAAACGCCAACAAATATTCCCCGATATTAAACGCAACGGTGCGTCACCGTCGCCCGCGTAACGTATTAGACGACCCGGAAGACGTAACAGCACCAACAGACCGACAAACTGAACCAGGTTCGGTTAACACTACTCAACCTGAACACACTGTACATACAGTTAGGAGTAGAGTCACATACACAATCCCCCGCCGACGCGTAAGAGCGTATCGTGCAAATCAAACACCCGCGTACACACCTTGCACCCGGGATTCAGGGCGGTCCTTACCGCCCATTACTACCGAAACACCACGACCGTCCGAGACGAGGCCCGAACCTCCCTCGGACGATCCTTAGATTGCTTACCATAAAGAGGTAAGCAGTAGATGTACTCCTGTACATCTATTTAAAGCATAAACGCCCGCGGCCTCAAGGCCGCAGGCGCAAACCTATGAAGCTGTAAAAGCCAAAACGGCTAACAGCAATAACTTCATCGAATACATATACAGGACCTAGCCAAAGCGCCTGTCGTACGCCCCTAACCGATTGCAATATACGCAGTGCTGCAACGGACGACTTGTTTATTTTCTCCGCTTCCTACTCAACCGTCTCACTAGGTTAATTACACCCCCTCATCAGGTGAAATTAAAGGTCTAAACAACCTTCCAGCTACATCATTGGAACAGCTTGATGGTACCATCGTTATCGGTTCATAACATTTGTCCAAAATTCCAAATTATTCGAACGTGAATTAAGTGAAAATTTACGTTGATAAATCTTTTGGTAATGATACTTATTACATGCGAAAAGATATTTAGTAAAAACAAACAATTATTTCCACTTTCATTATGCCACAATAATTTTTCAGACAGCCCTGTTTTCTCACTCTTAGGGGTGGAACATTTACCTCGAATTTTAATTAGACTTAAAGGTATTGTCTATTCAACAAAACAAATCATCGAAATCGCTTCACAATCGACAAAGATATCGCGTAATATATGTACAAAAAATACAATCGTACGAAGAATCGATAACCACCTCCTTTTTAGAAGGCGAGGCTGAGAATATTTTTTTTTTTTTAATGAAAAAATAGGCCTGCGTTTGACCTCAATCTTGCCCGATGGAAAGCGAAGATGAGGCCTAGGATGGTACACGCTTGCCTAGATGTCTGTTCACTTTGGCCTTGAAGATATCCAGGTTATAGGCCTCCGGAAAAACCGACCACGGCAGAGAGTTCCACTCCTTAGCCGTCCGCACAAAGAAAGAAGAGGCAAACCACCTCGTGCGTAATGGAGGAATGTCTACAACATAAGGGTGGAACTTCTCGCCGCGTCTAGTCGTTCGGTGATGGAAAGGGGAAGAGGGTATTAGGTTATGCAAAACCTCCGCACACTCTCCGAAATGAATTCGATAAAAAACCGAGAGGCAGGCCACTCGTCTACGGTGTTCGAGGCTTTGAAGTTTTGCCTCTACTAGTGAGTCACTGCCTATGATCCTCTTCGCTCGGCGCTCCAACGAGTCCAAAGCATCAAGTAGTAAATATAAATAGTAAACCTAAACAATTTTCATCGCATCGAAACTCACAAATAGCTATACGCCCCGGCATTCCCGCTTAAATGTCGAATTACCTTAAGAGCCGCATTTCAGACTACAGAATCGGCGATTAATTATCAAAGAGACAAAGAGCTCCGCTCGGCCGTACATGTTGCTGCGCTGATATTCGCAGATTATATACATATATAGATAGATAGATAGAATACGCTTTCATCATCATCATTTCAGCCTATCAGAAGTCCACTGCTGATCATAGGCCTCCCCCAAAGATTGCCACGAAGCTCGGTCCCGAGCCACCTGCATCCATCGACTTCCCGCAACACTGCGCAGGTCGCCACTCCATCTTGTGGGGGGTCGTCCTACACTGCGTTTGCCTGTACGTGGCTGCCACTCGAGAACCTTTTTTCCCCAACGGTTGTCAAATCTGCGAGCTATGTGGCCGACCCATTGCCACTTCAGCTTGCCGATCTTTACGGCTATTTCGGTAACCTTAGTTCTGCTGCGGATATCATCGTTGCAGACTCTATCTAATACGCTTTATTGCACACCAAAAACAGGAAAATAATGTAATAGTACAAAAACGTAATTAGACATGAGAGATGGAACAATGGGCGGTCTTATCACTAAAAGGGATCTCTTCCAGACAACCTTTGGATGGACAGGATTGTTATAAATGAATTTGAATGTTGCATAAAAGCAATTGATATACAAATAAAACAGTACATAAAAAATAATATACACATATTATAGAAATACATACATGTTTTATAAATACCTATTATATATGTATACATATACATGAATATACAAAATCAATACAAATATAAAAGAACTGTCTAAATAACCGAAGTTACAAAGATAGATAGGAGGCCTTGACGAGATTTTTAATAACTAACATATATAAAAACATATATACGTAGATACAGTAGGAAATATACAGCGTGTATTAGAATATGCATGTATTTAAGTTCTAATTATTTTACTAAACTATAAAACGCACATTTTAATACACCTATTACATTATTTCTCCACGCGCCGTGTTGACGGGCAGAGAACGCCAAAAGGCATTAAGTTCGGCCTTTATTCTCATTTTTAATGGTGATTGCAATAAAGTTTAAATAAATAAATAAATATGTATATGTATCTATAGAAGAAGGAAGAAGGGGGCAATCGAGCGTGCGGCTCACCTGATGGTAAGTGATTACCGATGCCCACGAACATCCACAACACCAGAGGAGCTACAGATGCGCTGCCGGCCTTTAAAAATGTATGGACATGTATGGACAAAGTTTGGAAATTGCGTGCTCAACTACTTATGGGATTTTTAGTAAAAAAAAAGGGAATCTTTCAATTCATTGTCCTTAATTCTTAATTCGAACCATCTGCGAGAATTGTTATAATATTTATTATACAGGTTGGATGCGACGTTACGACGTTCAATTTAACTTCATATTTTACAAGTCATTCCTAACCCATATACTAAATACTAATTACATTATTAGTTAGTACCGGGTTAGTTTTCAATTTTAGTTATTTTACTCTCACTCAATCACGATACATTCATTGTACATATGAAATTAGCGTATTATATGGCAAAAAAGAAACTTTTCTTTTTTTAGTTATATTTTTAATCAATCGAAGTACGAAGCACTTTCGTCATTTTATAGGTAGTTAATTGATTCCATAGCTGAACAAATTTTGGTTCGTCGTTACTCGTTACGGGACAGTTACTTTACTTATAACAAGCTATCTTTCTGTTTCTCCAAAAAATCGTCTTCTAAAGTTTATTTATTCCATAATATACATAAAGTTTTAATAAAAAATCAGACTTTGTTATTAGCGCCTGATGCAATAAAATAGCATCGTCAACATAAAAGTTACGATGCTATTATTATGACAGGCGCTCCATTTTATATTAATGATTAAAGTTGTATTTATGACACACTTTGAGGGGAAACAAGAAATTCATTAATACGTGAGCAATAAAGATACGCATTATTTTCGACGCCACATTTGTAGAAGAGCAATAACTTCTTAATAAAACGTAAGACGTTTAGAATTCTGTGCACGTAAAAATGGCTAAAGTATTTTTATTCACAAATTAGAACTTAGGGGTGAACAAATTGTCTTGGTTTAAAATAAAATATCAATTGTTTTTTTTTTATTTCTGTAATGGAAGATTATTAGAATAACAATTTAACTTAATACTTTGAAAATGCTAAATGAGATGTGGCCTATCATTGCACTCTTTCAAAATAGTGTTTTATTGTAAAATACTCAAAGAGAGTTGTAGCATTTGAAATAATACAAGCAAGGTAGCTGAATAGCAAAGTACGAAGTTTTGACAGTTTTGGCCAGAGACAATTTTGGTAACAGAAAAGAAACGTCAAGGGTTTGTTATAAGTACAAATATGTCAGTAGTAATTAACAAAATTTAACGACTACAGAGGTAATAATCTTAAATGAACGTATATTATTATTGAATTAACGTGGCCTAAATAAACATTTACTGACAAATTCACAATTGCTTACAAAATCACATTAACCCCGTTCTATAGAAGGATTACTGCGTAAAATGTAAATATGAAATTTAAGTGTCGTCAAAATATTGTAGAAGAAACATTCGGAGAGGTCAATTTTGGTATTCCAAGCTCGAAATAACAAGAAAAGCAAACCCACTTTCTTGTCTTTACGTTTTATTTTCCAAAAAGCAAGCTCGAGCGTCAATTTTTTTCCCGTCTAATTCGCACAACGACCGCTTGGGGGCGCTCTCGACTTTTATAATGAAGTTGAGAACACGCCGAGAGCCCGGCGGGAGGCGCGAAAATTATATAGGCGCCTTTATTAGGGTTGACTTGTGTTCTGCCCCATACGTAATTCTCAATTTCGTTTTCCAATCGCTCAAACATGATTAGTTCGCATCTAGTTAATATCTCACTAATGGTGATGGTAGGGTCGGGAGAGAGAGACCTAGGCGAAGGTTTCACGATCAAATCGGAGACGTTCTGAAAAAAGGCCAGGTCAAGAGTACTCTAAACCAACGAGCATGCATGCGATGATTGATGAAAGTGGAAGAAGCGAAAGACGTATATCGGGACCGTAGCAAGAGGAGGAAGATTGTCTCTGCCTACCCCGTTGGGAACAAGGCGTGAATACATACATACATACCATACACTATCTATGGTATAACATCAAACGTTCGTTTAGTTCCCCAAAAGGAAATCACACAATCGGAACCAGATCTTATACAATCGGAACCACATCTTCAAATACCAAAAAAGATGCATAAGAGCTTTGTGCAAGCTCAAAACGATAGAAAGCCGCAAGCCATATGTTGAAAGACATAAAATATTGACATTGCCATCATTGTATATATTTGAGAGTGCAATGTTTGTAAAAAATAACTTAGCAATGTTACCGAAAGCAAGTCATAATCGCAGTAGGCGTGACATCTATAGAATATGTGTACGCAAAAGCAACTCGATGCTCATGAACAAGAGTGCTCTCTGCACGGCACCCGAGACTTATAACAAACTTCCAAATGAATTAAAGGAATTAAATACGAATTTATTTAAGAACGTTGGCAGATTTTATGCAGGTAATTCCCGAAGGTTTTCTTCATCGCCGTACATTATTGCAATTAACAGTTTTCATTGATGCCGACACTGGGATTCGAACCCAGGTCTCTCGCGGTACCGTGAAGTTACTACTAACTACTATCAGCTCATGTATTATGTACAAGCACAATACATATTTATTGTTTATCATATAGTCAGAGATTACAGATTTGTATTTAGTTTAGTTTCGAAAATCCGCTTTTGCGCCTCTCCGGGAGGTAGAACGTGCGGGTTTACTTCCGGAATTTACCCCGAGATTTTCAAGGCTTTTCCCTAAGTCGCCTCTTACGATATCCCCTTGAATAAACGAATTCGCGGATTCTTATACGCCACAAATTCATAAGTAATAATTAAAATAGAGACCATAGATATCTACTGGGGGGAGTGAAGGAAGATGGTTCAAAGTCCGCGAGAAAAGAGGTCGACCATGTATATATCCGAAACTAAAAGTTCCTTAGATATTAAGCCATCACGGTCAAGGACTGAATACAGGTAAGAGCATCTACACGTATATTGCGTTTGTGATTTTAAAAATATATGGAAGTAATGTTTAACGTCACGTTTTTTAGTCACACACATCCATAGATGTCTAAGTTATGGTCTCGCCATTCTGTCAATTACATTATGAAGCTGAACCTCTTTTTGTAGTCTACAAAGAGTATATAACCACTGAGTTTTAGTAGACAGTCTGGGGTATAGAGTTACATATATTATAAGGTGATTGATGAGACTTTTGAGTATGAGAGAGAGATAAGGCGAGAGATAAGTTATGTATGTCTTGAAAAATTTAATTATTTCTGTGTTTATTATGACGCAAGTGCTTGAGAATGTGTGCCGTAATTGGAGGCCGGCAATCGTCGATTTTCGTTCTATATGGATACCCAATGGTGGTTAGAGATTTAGACATTAATTTCCGTCATTTCAACCCACAGTTCCCCTGAGACCTTCCTTAGCGGATAAGGCTCAAACAATTTCTCAAAAATTCCGTGTGACCGTGTTATGATTCAATGTGGTTTCGCAGATCAGACCATGTCTTGGATGGGAAAAATAACACAGTATGATTTCAACGATGAATAACTACACACGCAATTGTTGTGAAATATTTTTAAGGAATAGCGGATAAGGTCCCATAGGTTATTTGGAAAAACGTAACTGGTGATGATCCTGTATTATTATTGTTAAGGCTAAAAAGGACTAAAATCGTGGTATGAGCCTATCACTAAAGGTGTCGAACGCTGATCTCCTGATTTGGAGACAGATCCCCTATCCAGCCGGCTATCGTGGCACACACATTTAATTCCAAAAAAGTGGAATCCACAGGAATTTAATGGCATGACATTATACTTAAAAGTTCTGTGAATCACGGAGAGGTCAATGACATCCATAATTCATTTACAAGGTAATTTCATGAAAACGTTCTACTGGAAATATAATCTATGTTAAGATGTCAGTAAGCTAGCCAGATGGAGTGACGACATGCGCAGTGTTGCGGGAAGTCGATGGATGCAGGTGGCTCGGGACCGAGCTTCGTGGCAATCTTTGGGGGAGGCCTATGTTCAGCAGTGGACTTGAAGGCTTAGTAGGCTGAAATTATGATGATGATGATGATGATGATGATGATGATGATGATGATGATGATGATGATGATGATGATGATGATGATGATGATGATGATGATGATGATGATGAAGCTAGCTAGCGCCCGCTCTGGCGGTTACATCGCCCCGGATACGACAAATTGCCGCTCCTTCAGAATCTCCGTCATGGAGCCGAGCGGCGGCTTTTGCTGCTGTTCGAATAGGCCGGCTCGACCAGGGTTACACCACGGCCACGTACCAGCGTTAAGCAGAGGCATCTTGTGCTTTTGCGTCTCGTTCGGTTTGTGAGGTAACCGGAGGCCCCCTCCCCCTCCCCATACCCCTCCTCTTCCCTCCCATCTCCCAAATATCCTTAAAGACCGGCAACGCACCTGCAGCATCTATGGTGTTGCAGATGTATGTGGGCGGCGGTAATCACTTACCATCACGTGAACCGCTTGCTCGTTTGCCGTCTCTTCCAAAAAAAAAGAACTAAAGTTTCATCACAACCTTGTAGGTTCGGTCCACTAAAGTATACCGTTTCGAAGATACATATTTAGATCTTAAGGTCGAGAACTCAGAGTGAGGAAACAACGCAAGGAGACAGTTTTAAACAGAGACAGACAGTTCCAATAATTTGTACGAAAATCGATAATAACATCGATGTTTTTGTAACATCGTGCATCCCTACGCAGTAGGAGATACATATACGAGGCTATCAGTGGAGCGAGCACGCTTCTTCCCTTACTTCGAAGCTGTTACGGCTGCCGGGCCAAAAGCCTTTCTCTTGGTCGTGAGGTTTTAGCACTTAATGAAGGTCCCGACAAAACCAGTCACTGGTTTCCATGTGACAAAAAAAATGAGGTCCCTTATTTTAAAAGGAACCCGTGCATTCGAAGTTAGGTCTTCTTGCGAAATCGTTAGAAAATCTACAGAGTTTATATTCTAATATTATTAAGCTGAAACTCTATATGTTTGAACGCGCTATTCTCGGGAACAATCAGTCCGATTAGAAAAAATATTCGATGCGCTTGATAGAAGAGTCATAAATTGAGGAAGGTATGAACTATATAACATCGCGCTAAGACTGATAGAAGCGAAGTACTAACAGTTTATCGTTACTACTTTTACGTCAACAAACTTACAACATTTAAATAAAATTTGAGTGTCTGTCTGTGATTTCGAATAACTACTTCTTTTTCTTAGTATGTGTATTGTTTGATTCTTGCTATACGTATATATGACTATTTGCAAGATACCAAACTTAAACCAAAGATCTGTAACCAGTTTTTAATATGTTTGTCCCTCTGTCTGTTTGTCCGGGAATTTCGCTAATAGCTGGAGGATATCGTAAGGAGAAACTGTGGCTACTTTTTATTTGCGGTTCCTTCGCGATAAATGAAAAACCTTTGAAGAGATTTTCAAGAGGCTTTTCAGTGTATGTTTAGAGTTCCCGTGTAAAATTTAAAAAAAAAGAGTAGAAAACGCTCCTAGCAAAGGGCACCGGAAGAGGACCGCTCGTCTACATCCGCTACCACAAGGACATAGAGGTCAGGAAAGCGATTACATGAAAGCACATGCTCACCTTGCCCCCGGCGATTTATGTCCCGTCTACTTATGAAACGTCGGGGATATAAAATCAAAATTAAACGCCATAAAATCCTAAAATAGTTTCATTCACAACGGATGTATAATATGATAATGTATGGTCCTATATTTAAGCCCGTCGGCCTATTCCATATGTAACATCGCTCTTGGATGACATTGTTAATTTTATACGCAAATAAGGAGCTTAATTATAAAATTTTGTCAAGCGTAAGGCTACGACTTAGTGAGACTCACCATTCACTAAGATATAATTGTCGTTGTATAATTTTATCACCCCTGTTCGATTCAAATAAAAGAATATGAAAACGAAGATTAATAAATTTAGGCAAAAACAAAGCGGTCGGCGGTTGGACAGCCCTGCCGATGTGAACCCTCCGCCGCTCGCAGTCTGAGCTACAGGATGGTTTTATTTTACCGACTTCTTCCAGTTATCGCAATTAATTAACGCTTATTCACAGACTCTTTTGTGTCCCAACCCTTTACAAAGTACGCTGTTTTTGAATTCGTTGTTAACCGGGCGATTGTGTACTTGTTAAATGGAATTATAAATTGGAATAAGATGTAATAACATAATTTTCAACTGTTATTTTACCAGCAATATCGAACGTAGGCGTGTCACGTATAAGTAATCAAGTAGGTATTGTATTTAAATCGTGGTCATGTTTGGCAACAAAATTCAAATTCGAATGTACGAAATAAATATTTTTTTTTTTATTTGAGTAGTACAGAAATCTTTACTATGACTAGCGTTATCGCAGAGTTCTTAAACGTATATATATTACTGTGATAAATAGTGGCCACATTAATTCTAAAGCATTACAGCTACTTAAAACAGGAAAAGTCAGAGGTCGAACACTCCAGTGGCGTGCATCACGCAATGTAACATTATAGGCATGAATAAACTACATCGCAGTGGAGCTAAGCACGCCGGAAGGTCCGAGATTAACACAAAAACGCTCCGGTGTTAAAACGACTGCATTCATAAAACCTATGTTTTCATGAAAACATATAAAGCTACAATTTGTTTGTTTTTTTCATCTACCCGTGCCTGTCTAGTACTAAAAAAATAAGCGAAAACATACAACTGCACCGGTTTAATATTTGGATGGATTATAACAGTAATGGCTTCATCTTATAGCTGTCACTTTCACAGAATATATAACAGGTATTGCCTGTACTTTGGCGTGTTATAGCCCCCTTTCTTCCAGAAGTCGACTGCGCGGAAGACCTCAGAACTCTAATGAAGTGAAAGATCAAACGAAGCTTCAGAGACACGGAATATTTACTACAGACTGGAAAACCAATAATGTGTCCCTTACTCTAATATTGTTCAGTTTCAATTCAGTTGGAGTTTGAAGCCAGAATGACTTTGTAGTAAACGTGCGTTGATTATCTCGTTGTTGTCCGTCCGTCGGTTCGAAAAGATCTGTATCTTTTGATATCCTAGGAAATATTTAAAACAATGGAAGAAAAAATTAGGGGAGTAAGAAATTTTTTTTCAATGTTTTTTTTTGATTTTGAAATAATGCAAAAATACTTACAAGTCTCAAACTTGGTTTGATTATAGTGCAAACTTTAAATTAAAACAAAAAATAATAAAAATCGGTAAGACGGGCTCACGATATGGGTCCCGAAATGTATGAAAGAAAACACATTTTATTGTTAAATACATCAGAGAGACATATTGTGCAGTTGTACGGAGGAAAGCTCGGTGCGGGAGTACGACTCACACTTGGCCGAATATATTTTAGTAGATATATATTCGAATAACTTGAACAGTATTAAATCTATCGACCAATTAAACTTCAAAATCTCCACTCTAAAAGGAATTAAACATTATAGCTCCCTTCAGCGAATATTATTTTATAATAAATGTCATCAAATATGTGACACTTCCATGACCTATGCGTACATATTATTGTATAAAGTAACAAGTTCAAAATCAAGTGTTATTTAAATGGCCGTCACAATATAATATTAATCAATAGTTCACTGACCTGCCGCAACCGAACACCTTTGTTAAAAAAAAGTACTTAACACTTACACACATATGCATTGCGTAAGGGGAGTGTATGCGTGGACGAAACTGCAGGGCAAAATATCGATTCATCCAAAATGTCCTGCATACACAACACGCCTTGGGAGTGTAAATTACGATTCCATTGAAATACCCTGTTACCGAACAGGTAAAGAAATATTATTTTCTAAAATTAAATACCTATACTAGGTATTAATACTAGGTATAATTTGGGTTACTTAAACCGAAGAATAAGAGACGTCTAAGGAATAGTAAACGTAGACGCACGGCATCAGAATTTTCTATGTATGCCAACGATATACTGCGTACTCAATTGTTTTTTTTTTAATCTATGCATTACATGTTAAACACCCTAAATGTTGCCAGCTATTAAGTTTCCAGTTTCCGTCGCTCATCAAACGATACGGGTATAGCAACAAATTACGATAATATTTTTTACATCTGTCGATTATGACTCAAGTCGTTCTAGGTGTATTAATGCGGCGTATATTTAAAATCACACATGCAGTTTAATTAATATTAGGCAATGTTTAACTCAAAATGTCAACAAGACGTATGTTCTTACGTGGCTAGCAGCGTACCTCCAAACGACTTTTTTTTTTTTAATGGGAAAGGCGGCATACGATCTCGCGGCTCACCTGATGGTAAGTGATTACCGTCGCCCACGTACATCTTCAACACCAGATGTGCTACAGGTGCTTTGTTGGACTTTAAGGGTATTTGGGAGACAGGAGGGAGGATAAGGAGGGGGTGGGGAGGGGCAGTGGGCCTCCGGTCACCTCACTCACCGAACGAAACACGGAAGCACAAGATGGCTCTACTGCACGCCGGTATTCTGCAAGGCCGTGGTACTAAACCGGTCGAGCCGGCCCATACGAGCAGCAAGTAAAGCTGCAGCTTGGCTCTACCACGCGATAAAAACTTCTTGGGGATCAATGGTGGAGTAGCAACAAGAGTCCAAGGGCTCGATGAATTGTATAACGCAATATGCGTACGCTTTTTTATCGATTAAATTGCTAAAAATTGTTATTGTAAAACAATATAATTAATATATTTGCGGACGGATCGTGAATGGCGAACTTTAGCTTTAGCGTGACCCCCCCCCCCGCACCGCACCGCACCGCACCTTCCTCCCCCGCCGCGTAAGGCCGTACCCTATAATTCGGGATATATTTCTGATGTATAATAAACACATACCGAAATGAAATGCCCCGCAAATGCTTGTCTACTATCAAACGGAGTATTCTAAAATACTATGAGAACACACAGTTTCTTTTATTTTTTTTTATTTGTTTGAAAATGTGTATCAACAATCAACAAAATGTGGATCTGTGTTTTAAATGAGAACTTGGCGCGTCACGAGAAACCTATGTACAAAAGTGGTTTTAGAAACACTGATGGTGATGATGACGATGTCTCTTATAACCTGGCTGCTGGTCACCAAGCTTAAGCCGAAGCCAGAATGGCTAAATGTGATCTTGATAGCTCATACAATTTTCATTGTCGCCTTAGGCGGACGTCTAGTTAATATGTCTTTCCTTGAAGGGGCAGCAGGTGGTAACGAGGCTCTGGCGGCCGATTGGCAACCGAAAATCCACCGAAATCTCACAGTCTAGTGACGGGACTACTGCAGCTACCGGCGTGAAGTAGTCCAACCCATCTTGTGTCTGTGCGTTTCGTTCGGCGTGTGAGGTAACCGGAGGCCCTCACACGCCGAATCGAATCCATCTTCCCTCCCACCCTCCCTTCCATCTCCCAATTATATTTAAAGGCCGGAAACGCATCTTCAACTTCACTGGCGTTGCAGATGTATATGGGCTACGGTAATCAGGCGAACCGCTTGCTAGTTTACCGCCTTTTCCATTAAAAAAAAAATTACTAGTGACGGGACTTACGCTCCCGCCAAAACACCAGTGACACCATTGTCTTCTGCCAGCTTGATGAGAATAGAGAGCCCGTACAATTACAGGCTCCATATTTGTACATAGAAATGCGTTTTTTTTTAACCACAACGTATCTCTGTATACTTGAAGTAGTACGAAGGTGTCCATGGACTACAGTGGTCAATAACATAAGTAGAACTGTTAGCACTTTTTTATACCGTTCAAGAACTCACTGCGGGCAAAATATAGAAGGTCGCGGGCGCTGCGGCGGGCAGGTGGAAAGCAAACCTACGTTAATGTGTGATTTCGGTCACATTTGTTTGTATTTTGTGTGACAGGGGAGAGCGGGGGATTTTCGATAAGCCAGGGCGGGTTCCCCACTGTTCCCTTGCCACTTACAACTGAGTTAGGTTAGCATCTGTATGATATACGCAAGAACTGAAGTTTGAGCGTAAATGTGTAAATGTATTTTGAATATAGTTGTATACGTTAAGAAAAATTAATAGTCGTCTGCCGGCTCATTTGGCACAGCAACACTACGGGTCACAGGTTTGCTTCCAGAAGCAGTAGGTAAGTGTAGGTTATTCGCATTAACTGAAACTAACTGTACAACGTCTTGGTCTTTGTATATGAGAAACAGTAACAAACATGCAGACCCTACAGTAAAGAGTTATCACCAAACCGCTCTCTCTCTCTCTCTCTCTTTCTTTTTTCTCTCTTTTTAAGGCACTTACACACGAGCAAACAGATGCATTAAGTATAATTATACTAGATCATATGGCTGTCTACGCTGGCCAACAGTAGCACCAGTAGATCATGGAAATAAATAATTATATAAATAATAATAAAAAACGTTTCTTTACCTAGTTTCAGAAATATTTAACTTCGTGGACGAGGTAAGGGTAGTGGGAAAATACTCCCGAAATATAAATCCTTTATATTTACAAGCGCAACACCCTTTTTCCAGCAAGATGGAGCCACTTCTCATGTTACAAATGACTCATTAGCTGGTTTTCACCTAACCTGAATGTTTTGAAGCAAAGAATCACTGAAGGAATCAACTCAGTCATTGAGAGTTATTGAAAATTTTAGCTCCAGGTTAAATGAGTGTGAACAAATGAATGGTGCGCATGTGCAAACGGTTGTTGTTCATAAATAAAACTTCAAGAATTGTTCTTTAAATTAACATTAAATCAAACGAGATTTAATTGATATTTTGTTTTTTATTTAACATCTTAAAACGAAAAACATTCTGTGACAACCTTTATATATATACATATATGTAGAAAAATTTACACTTAACGGACACCTCGTACCTTACTAATCTATGAACCGTCATCGGTCTGCTTAATTTTAATCTGGTATTTTTCGAGATGGTCATTCCGTCGGTAGCCATAGCCTAGGGAGAATGGGGAAGGAAGGGAAGAAACAAAAAAAAAATCAATGACCCCAATAGAAGCATACAAGCACATCATAAGTATCACAGTAGACATTCGCAGCGAGATTCGGAACTGCTTTCAAAGAGGAGTTTTGAATGGCAACGTCTGTCATAGCCAACTAGGCAATCAGAACGTTATATTTGTTGCACGATTACTTGGAATCGAACCGCGGGTCCATAGCGCTGCGTTACAGTGTCGAGATCGCACGAATGGTCATATAACAGGGGCTTTTCTCCCCGACGGGCCGGAAACTAAAATACCGGATAGAACCGGAACTTTTAATTGCAGCCCGTGCCGCCTCCATCCAATACAGTTCAAAGCGTTTCAAAGAAATCATTTAAGTTTACGTATGCAAGTTATATATATATAAATATGAATGTCTAGTGTGTAATGTATTTTATATAATGAACAACTATAATTACACGTATGTCTAAGTAACGTGATATACAAGTATTAATATTCGAGTATATATATATGAACGTAATATTTGTGTGCAGCCTTTAACATTTTCTCTGTTCAGTCTAATGGTACACTGGTAGCGAAATACGTATGTCAGGACGGTAGCAAGTGGAAGGAGATTGTCTCTGCCTACCCCGATGGGAACGAGGCGTGAATATATACATACATACATACATGACATAATAGAGAAAATTATATGATCAAAAATTATAGTATTTTTTAAGTAAAGCCTAAATATGTTAAAACCGAACAAAGATAAGAGAGTACGAGGCATGCTTACGTAGCCGTGATACTTGTAATCCCAATTATGAACGGAAAATACTATTAACCCCCTAAACCTGTTATATGTCTAAGTACCGTCATATATAAGTATTATATTGTAGTATAATATTCGAGTATATATATGAACATAATATCTTTGTGCACCCTTTTACATTTTCTCTGTTCAATCTAATGGTAGACTGGTAGAGAATGCCTCTTGGCATTAAGTCCGCCTTTTTGTTCTATAATGTGCAAATAAAGTTTAAATAAATAAATATGACGTAATATTTGCACGACACAGTCTTTTCATAACACAAGCAACGACTTATTTATATATATATATATATATATATATAAGGATACGTCAATTAAGAAAGAAATTAAACCACAAAAAGCACGGTTCGATTGAATTTAATAATTTCATATATGCGATGATTTATTAGCTGTGCTCGCTTTCATTTCATAGTGCGCTAGTTACCTAGGTTCGATCCCCGGTGCCGGCAGCTAAATTGTTAATAACGATTTTAAGTGCTGTATTCAACATGTCGTCGGCTGTGATTACATCTGTAGTTCGCCAACCTGCACCGGAGCAGCGTAGCGAACCCTTCCCGGCTTCGAAAACTCTGGCTTTCGTCCAGCAGTGGCATTTATATATAAGACTTTTATAAGACATATATAAGACCTTTGTCTTATGAAAGTCGTCGAAGAATAAATTAAGTCAAATTGGAATGATCTTCCATGTGTGGTGAGCCAGCACACGTTGGCGCTTGCTCGTGGAATGGCGTATGCCCAGTAGTGTACTTATACCGGATGTAAAGGAAAATGAAAAATCAGCAGAAAAGTTATTTTCTATTGAAAATAAATGTTTTTATTGTGTTATTAACGCCGCTGACTCAACAGCAACTCGGAGAGATTTCTCTCCGGGATTCTTCTTTCTGAATACAACAAACGGATATTTTCTTTTACTTTTATTTATTTACAAAATCCACAGCTTTCTACAATAATTCATAATAGTTTATAATACTTTAACCATTTTTGTACGTAACATACAACCGAAACGGATTTGTATTTCACTTGTAAAGCAAAGTAACAGCCTGTAAGTGCCCACTGCTGGGCAAAGGTCTCCTTCCCAAATACTAGTATCAGAGAGGGTTTAGGAGCCGGGAAGGGCCCGCCACGCTGCTTCAGTGCGGGTTGGCAAGCTACACATAACCTCGAAATAATATTTTTATTATTTCTCAGACATGCAGGTTTCCTCAAGATGTTTTCCTTCAACGCTGAGCACGTGGTAAATACAGCACTTAAAATTGCTATCAACAATTTTAGTGGTACCGGCACCGGGGCTCGAACCCGGGTCATGACACTAAAGCGAGCGCCCTGCCCACTAGGCTACCACGGCTCTTACTTTTATTGAGTTACAATTATTGTGTCTTTGTATCTTTAACTTTATATATTCCACATTTAAACTGTAACCTTGTATACACACTTTTTGTGTGTATGTACGTAGGTGTGTGTGAATGGTAAATTAGCTAGTATTTAAATATTTTAATAGTCTTCAATGGTGACTGGTTATAACGGCATCTTCAATGCTGATCCCGATGTAACCAGTCACCGGAGACGGTGACGGGTCGGTGCGAGCACCTTTCCCTCACGTTAAAACAAAAAAAAAATTAAAGGTTTTTTTTTCGTGAAATGTGCATACCAGTTTGGCACCTGCCCCTTTTTCTATAAAAAAAAAATATCGCTCATGTATATATTACCCACTCGCACAAATTACACCAACGTCCTATGAATGATCAGAAGAAAATAGAACGTGCAAACATATATATTATGTTAATTTGTTCTTCCTCGCTGATTTTCTTCTTCAATTGCCTCGTTAGTGACATGTGACGGCGGACAGTAAGGAAACATTATTGTAGCTTCTAAATTACGTCAGCTTGTTTGCAATAATTGTAACGGAAATAATTTGAATAAACAATTTATTTCGAGTAAGAGTACCTATTCGTTATCGTCGTATATAACTATGTATTATACGGTAGTGTATTCCCCCTCCTCGCCCCCTCTTTATTACCGTGGGTGTGGTAAAAGGGGACTAAGGGAAAAGCCTTGAACATCACAACGGCTACCGACAGATATATATTTTTTTTAAAGTATTTTATAGTAATAATTTGAGTGTGAAAAAGTGTCACAGACATGCCTCGTTAAATGTAATTTTAAGCGATGAACTGTCCACGTGCTCGGCGGTGAAAGAAAACATCAACATGAGGAAACCAGGGCTGCTCAACCAGCGTTGTGGACCCTTCCCGGCTGCTTCTCGAATCGGTACGGCCTCTGCCCGTTTGCGATGTTCATAAGCTGCGATCTACGTGCGACGACCGCGCGTCTTATTGTTAAGCGTATTTGACCGCTGAGCAATGAACGGGTCACGTGTTGGAATCCCAGCTGAAGGTAATATTTGTGCAAAACAAACACAATACACTGTATCTGACCCCTCGTCCAATCATATCGCATAAGCGTTACATCGGATATGGGAAGGTAAAGACGTGCGAGTGGCTCTGTGTTCGTGCGTACATCTACGGCACTATAATATCTCCTGCGCAGTTGACAACTACCGGTAGTATATGGAAGTTGTCGCCGTGGTCGAAATCGGCCAGAAGGAACGTAATTTTGCTTTTGGGAATGGAGGCAAATTATGGTAAGTGATTACCGTCGCCCGCGTAGATCTGCATCACCAGAGGAGCTGCAGATGCGATGTATATACGAGAGGAAGAGGATGGGGAATGGGGAGAAAGGGTAGGCCTCCGACTACCTCACTCACCGAACGAAACGCAGAAGCACAAGATGCCTCCACTTCAAGCCGGTATTCTGCGAGGTCGTGGTAATACTCCGGTTGAGCCGGCCCATTCGAGTAGCAACTTAAGCCCCGCTTGGCTCTACCATCTACACACGTCAACATCATCGTACGCTGTCACTGGCAAAGGCTTTTTCCCTCCTTTTACATAAACTCTCATGCTTGCTCCAAATGGTATGACATCGACCACGAAATAAACCAACGGTCTAAAAGGTAGCAATTAATATTTTGCATACAACAGATATGTTTACACGCTCGCTAATGAAGTTGGTAATTTGTATTCCAACGTTGGAAATTTGCGAAATATTATGTTGTCGAAATCGAATAACGCAAAATAATAACATATTCCATATATAACATATGGAATGAAATGCATACGGCACAAGAAATATAAATTTCGGTTATGTAACGTTTTCACCATGGTTATTTACTCTTTGGTTATTAAAATCTACCATCAATAGACTATATATTATACAGACCTCTCTATCGCGCTCTAGAAACACCAAGTTAAAGACTTTTTCCAGGCCCGCTGTGCTATTCTGAGATTCCTCATGCGAATGCCTACAGTGAATGACAACCTCTAGGTTTCCGTAAATCATGAACATGATAATGTGAAGGGGGTTCTAAATACGTTTCCGCTGACGTATAAACTCATGATAATTATTAGGCTGTCTGGTCTCCCCTGCCGAGGGCTTTCGTCTGGTTAGGTTATTATTTATTTATGTATTTTATAAGTATTTTAATTACAGTGTATTTTATGATATCTTATTTAGTTTATAGTATTTTACGTAGATATACATATGTAAATATATCACCCAACCAGACGAGTATATATCTAAATAACCCCACATAATAATAATAACCTTTATTGCCATAAGAATTTGGAACACAAAGTATGAATTCCCTGACATCCCTGACATGCTAGGTTAAGAACCTGTATTACAGAGGTCCGTGTCTTCTCCCAAGTTGATTAACAATAATAATTTCTTATAACAACCAGAATAGTCTATATATCACATAGATTTTACTGTTCAAGCTACACTCCTCTGGAACGCCCTGCCCGATAAGATAAAAGCAGCTCCTAACAGGAAATCATTCAAGAGTCTAGTTCGTAATTACCTAATAGATCATTGACAATATCCGGCTTATCTATTTTCGATATTTTATGTATTTGTATACGTTTTTGTGGATTTTATGACATAAATATTTATTTAATTACATAGTGTGTTTATATATATTTAATAACTTATTATTATTGGAGTCTACCTTTAGTTTTTTTTATTCTTTGTTTTGTACCTGCCAACTACCTTTCTCCGGTAGAGAATGCCACTTGGCATTAAGTCCGCCCATTGTTACTTTAAGTTTAAGGCTAACAATTAAAAATAAATAAATTAATTAATAAAAAAATTAAAAATAAAATTTTAAAGTAACTTAAGTGCTTTGAACATATATATAAAATTATACCGAAATCGTCTCTGTATGTGTGTGTGTAATGAACGAACAACTACTTTATGACTCACAAATGTTTATTTATGAATATTATTTTTATTATTGTACAGTTGCATTGTATTAGTTACTGTACAGGTTAAATCTGCTCACTGGATTAAGTCCTCTGTTGTGTTGTCTGTGCTCATAGTCTAATGTAAGAAGCCATGTCCTCATTTCACATTTCAAATTATCAACTGTAAGCGGATATAAACGAACACTTTTTAAAACCATCTGATACTTGTTAGTATTTACTCTGATTTATTATATATGAATGTATTAAAGTGTTTGTATGTATGTATACCTATGTGTATGTGTAGATATGTATGCTTATACATTTATATATGTTTTAATTATGTAGTATATTTCTCAATTAGCCTTTTCATATTTATATTATTTAAAAATTTGATGCACCTATCACCATATTTCTTCACGCCCTGGGTTGACTGTTAGAGAATGCCACAAGGCATTAAGTCCGCCTTCTGTAATCCTTTTGGTGCAGACAATAAAGTATAAATAAATAAATAAACATATATTGACTCGTCGATTTATTCTATTGTATTAACACTTAGACAAATGAATAATGACGGTCCTCGGTCCCGGCGCGCTACAGACCTTCTATTTGTATACGATTGGAGCCGGCGCTACGCGAGCAGTGTAGTCCTGTGTGATGAGGAGCATACGGTTGGCTAGACACAGACGCGCCGTCCATTACGCCCGTCGCTTTCAAAGGGATATATTGGATGCTACAAATTTGTCACTGAACTCAATTAAAATAGTGGGTAGCCATTCAACGGCGTGAAGAACACCCGTTCCCTCCCCCTCCCACACTTTCTTCCAGAGGGTGTCGTAATAGGCGATTAGGAAAGGCCAGAGTATGTCATGACAATCACCATTTTATCTCCCCGAGTGATAAAAGGTAAGGTTGCTGCGTTGAGTTGTGTCAAATGTAAATCCGTTATCTCCTATCGGATGGTTAATAGACGTGAGTGTTTATATTTAAATTGGTTGGAGATCTGTCTTCGAATCAGAGGGATTCGAGTTCTATCCCCTACGTAGAGGGCTTGTACCAGTGAGTTCTTCATAACTTATACACGTTACGTATCGCTGGCTTTAACAAGCTCACCGCCTATAACGATGTCCCAAATAAGCTTCAATGAAAAGTGAGTTGAGAGCACTAAATTATCTTGACCTCTGACTACCCCATACGAGAGCTTACATAAATATATATTATATTATATAATTTTAAGTGTGGTAAAGCCAAGCGGCGGCTGTTGCTGCTGCTCGAATGGGCCGGCTCGACCGGGTTGGTACCACGGTCTCGCAGAATACCGGCGTGAAGTAGAGGCATCTTGTGCTTCTGCGTTTCGTTCGGTGAGTGAGGTAACCGGAGGCCCACTCCCCCTCCCTATCCCCCTCCTCTTCCCTCCCATCCCCCAAATATCCTTAAAGATCGGCAACGCACCTGCAGCATCTATGGTGTTGCAGATGTATGTGGGCGGCGGTAATCACTTACCATCAGGTCAACCGCTTGCTCGTTTGCCGTCTTTTCGATAAAAAAAATATATAATTTTTGTAAGGCAGAATAAAGTAACTCCTTCTCCAAAAGTTCTGGCAAGTGATAGCAGGGTCTCAAGAGGGAGGGTGGTGACACTCCCACACCCACGCGCGTACTCACACATAAAGATTAGTCCTAAAACTCAATGCCAGTTATTTAAAAAAAAAAGGAAAATATGGTCCGATTCATACCAAACATAACGACTCTGCGATATCATTGATTTTCAGATTGAATTGCCATCAGCTAATGAAGGCGAAGCCTTCAAATACTTTTATCGAAATATCACTTTAACATTGCCATACAAAAACAGACAGCACGGCGACGTACATAAGCGTTATATTCCCCTTCATGACTGTTGAAATCTGATAGACCTTTTCTGTCTCAAACATAAGTGTTCCCAGTTGTAAGTATTTGATTACTTTTGTAAGGTTTCTACTACGTGTGCTAGTCTTACTGGTAAATAGACGATTCTTATGTCTCTTTAAAAGAAAGTGAGAAAACTTGGTTGTGCCTAAAAATAACATTATTTTGAATGTACCATTGTAAAATAAATAATGTCATAATTTATACCACAAAGATAGCGCTACGCCGTAGCTGTGTTGTAGCTGTTGCTACAATCCGCTCGAACAGAGGACGATGCTCCGCTATCCGACAAACAATTTCACAAAAAAATCATGTGACATGATTCCTCAATATAAACATACCGTGTTATTTTTTAACTTCGTTTATCCAAGATATGGCTACCAATAAACGAAAGGCTTGAATGTGAAAATAATGCGGAATTTATGTGTAATATTTTTGTGGCATAGCGGATACGGAGCACGCTGGAATATCACTTCGGATAAAAAAATTCTAATAGACTATTTGCATGTTTTGTCACCTTTTCTTATAAAAGACCTTACAGTTAAACTTTGTTACAGTTAATGTCTCGATAAGCATAGTGATTATAGGTCCTACCAAACTTAGTCTCAGGTTCGATCCCCTACGTGGAGGGCTCGTGCTAATGAGTTTTTTATTCACTGAAATAGCGGTAGGCTTACCACATGTCACGTTGTTCCAAATAGGCTCAGATGGAGGGGAATTGAAATATCTAAAATAAAAGTCTAATCCCGTAATCCCCCTGTTTCTCATTTATTTATTTATTTAGTCCTGTGTTTATATTATATATGCAAGGTTGATGCGACCTTTAGTATAAATGTTTTATTACTGGCGGACATAACTTTTTGGAAACATTGAAACAACATTTTACGCAAAAAGAAATCTTATTTCAAGCCAGTTAGCCAATAGCCTAGTTAGCAAATAGCCTAGTAATGCAAAACAACCGAAGCACTATTCGCCTTGAGTAATAGTTTAATGACCTCGGCAAGACCGGCGACCTCGCAGGATTTCACTGTCGGCACATCGGCCACTTCAAACGCCGGGAGCCTACGCGGACAGTCGATAAGTGTTTGACCTAGGAGGCGTACAGTGCAAATATATCATCTCAAAAACCTAATACAAAAAATATCATTCAGTGACTAAAACTACTGTACTTATATAATTGATTTTTGACTTGGAACTAGCGTCTAGAATATGTGTTTTCATTTAATGTCGTAACGTCGCATCCATCTCTATATATATTCATATATATACGTATATTTATATATATATATACACATATAAAACTTTGTATTCAACATTGTACCAACACGAAGCAGTAGTATTAGATATTACATTGAAGCCGATCTGGTTCACGTATGGGGCACCGACAAAGTTAGCTTAGCTTTACCAAGCGTTACTTGGAATAATATTTGCAGACAATAGCTTATTTAGTGCAAGTAGTTACGAACGTTTATATTTCAGTACTGACCGATATCCACTCGTCAATTCTATTTCAATATGAAAACAAAAACTTACAGAATGGTTATTAAAGCATCATATTCAAAATATTTACTCGCTTTGCTCTCGTTGTCCAAGAAAAGCTATATTTTTTTTTTATTATTTAACGTATGTTCACGTTTAATACATAGAAGTTGATTGTAGACTAAGTTAACTATCAAATAACTTTTTTTTTTTTATTCTTTGTGTATGTCTCGTCTGATTTGTTATTTTGTTTGAAGGATAGCTTTTAAAAATGGAACGATAAAATTAAAGTTCAATAGAATACGAGAGCAGCGAATTACTCTGACGTGACCATTCGTGGCTGTACTCGACGACGTGCTCGAAGTCGAAGCATACTCGATTTTGACTAGTAAAGTCGAGGCATTGGGCGAGGCGGTCGTCGAACGACAGGCGGTTTGTTATTAGCGAATACCGTTTTACATATATGAATTGTCGAAAATACGTTGTGTGGTTCCACCAAAAGACGTAAATTGTCGTGGCGCTCGTGCTGCGCGAGCAAAGTTAGCGTATATATTCACATACATGTATGTCTGTGCGTTAGTTTATTTACACTTGTGTTATTAACAACTATTAAAAATAATACTGTTCGAGTGTAATTTTAGTCACACGGACATATGTTCTGTTTAGTTGTTTTATGTTTGTATATACTAGATGTCGCTGCCTGATTTTGCATCACGATGTCGTTTGCATGTTCCGGAGTCATTAGTTGAAGCTTGTGGATATAATATAAATTCCCCTGTTCCTCGTCGAACGCGCGGACACAGATTCCCGCCATACACGAGGTTACACGTGTGCAAAGGCGTTCCTAACATCAAAGTTTTCCCAAATTCGATTGCAACCCAAGCCGAGGTTTTACCTCCCTAAGAGGGGCCCTTGGGTTGTCGTCAGCCCCCCCACCCCCCACTAGTTTTTGTCGAGAGTTCGTTTACAGGAGACCGAGCGCGACACAGCATCAGCAGCGTCGTCGTTCCTTTTGTTTATTTAACTTGCGGGCCTCCTGCTCGCCAGTCTTACCGATGTAGCTGTAAAGGCCATTGGGCCAACAGCAGATCAACCGTGGGGGTTTTATTCCGTCCGGCATCTTCAATGCTGATCCCGGCATAACCAGTCACCGGAGACGGTGACGGGTAGGTGCGAGAACCTTTCCCCCACGTTAAACAAAAAAAAAATATAAATTCCTCTACTTACTTGCGAGCCTCCTGCTCGCGAGTCTCTACCAATGAAGCTGTAAAAGCCACAAGTCCAACAGCATATCTACCGTGGGGGTTTTAGTCGTTCTAGTACTTCAATGCCGATCTCGACATAACCAGTCACCGGAGACGGTCAAGGGTAGGTGCGAACACCATTCGCCGACGTTAAACTTAAAAAAAAAAATAAGATCAGGATGTTTCGTAAATCAAAAGTTTCATTTATTAGTCGACGTTATCCCTATTGTATCTAATTGAACACTAACACTTTTAAAAACGTTATTAAAGACACAAATAAAAATTAAAAATATCATAGCAAGTATAACGTACATTAAGAAAGTCACTTCTAGTCGAGAAGACTAGTATTTTATATCTGTGATGTGCGATGTACATCTATGTAGTAACCCACACTAACACAATCTACTGCCATAACTACTGTTATCAACATGTAACAAATTATTATTTTACTACCGCTTTTAACAGCTATGGTCACAAGTAATGATTTTGTGTTAGTGTTAATTAATTGTTCTCGTGATAAGTTAATTGTCTTGTAATTCTTTAATAAGTATTAAATATTTATTTATTTATTCTTTATTGTGTCCCTAAAAATAAGGAATACAATGGGCGGACTTAATGCCTTTTGGCATTCTCTACCAGTCAACCCTGGGTGAGAAAGAAAACATGTGGGCAGGTTCAAAATAAATAATAAACATTAACTAAATATTGATATTTAATACATAACCCTTATAATGTAATTACATACTTATAACATAGATAATACACTATACATAAACATATAACACATACATAAACAAATTAAATATGTAGAGGAAAATTTCAGATGGCATTTGCCTTCAGATAGCGACGACGGAACAGGATTTTGAAAGAGTTTTTATTCGGAGCTTTCTTGATATCATCGGGGAGAGCGTTCCAAAGAAGAGTGGCTTGTACGGTGAATGAAGAGGAAAAGAAACCAGTACTATGTTGTGGAACACTAACCTTCAGTCTGTCTAAAACCTCAATAGCAAATATCTAAAACGTCAATAGAAAAATGTTACTGGTCGCTGTAGGAGCGTCGATTCGTAGGTCGTGTAGCTTAAGGGGAATCTATGCCTTTTTTTTAGGGTTCTCGGTCTTGGGTGCCCAGTTTGCGGCTTTTTGTAGATGTTAACGCATTTCACGTCTTATGACGGGTCTTGTTGCTCGTCCTCGGCCCCCCTCTGGCCGAGCGGCAATATGAGGTCTCTTGGAACTGGTCGATGCTCCGGTGGTCGAGCATGGAGAGGGAGGATTCCCTCCATGGGGGCCAGGTTTCTAAGGTGTTCATGTGGCCCGTTTTCAGCGCGGCTGTAGAGGCTCCGCGCTAAGCGGACCACGAAGCTTTTGATAGTGTCGATTTTAAGATCCTCTAGCCCGTAAGTCTACCATTGTCGTGAACCACTAAGCGGGCAGACTCTTTTAGTTAGTGCGGTTTAGTTTGAGTTGTTGACGGGAAGTTTAGTAAAGTTAATAACACATAGTCAGCATGCTACGAAAAAAAAAAAGACAGTCCCTTACGAATTTATTTAAAAAAAATTTTTGGTGTTTAAGTGATTTTTTATCAAATTATACAATACTATTTAGCATCGATACTCCTCACAAACGGAAAAAAAAAACAAAATTCGCCAGAAGTCTCTTCGGCTAATTATACTTTTATTGATATTATTTCGCCTTTTCGTGCGTAGGGCATACCAGAGCCGAAAAAAGCGAATCGTTACTGATCATATAGTTACCGCGTAATATCTTTTTAATTGTTTACATAAAAGGGTCCCCTTAAAATGACCTTTGACCTATGTTTACTCAAACGTAAGCCGCTTGGATAGCATTAATACCTATTGGGAGCCACGAGAAACACGTTTCACGAATGTAAAGGTCACTATCGTAAAATAATAGTTATTGGCATTAAAGTATGGTCGTATGTGATTATTATTTTGTAAGCGGTAGAGCCAAGTGATCCACATGATGGAGTGACACCCCACAAGATGGAGTGACGACCTGCGCAATGTTGCGGGAAGATGGATGCAGGTGGCTCAGGACAGAGCTTTATTGCAATCTTTGGGGGAGGCCTATCTTCAGCAGTGGACTTGTAGTAGGCTGAAATAATGAGAGCCAAGCGGCGGCTTTTGCTGCTGCTCGAATGGGTCCGGCTCGACCGGGGTAGTATCGCGCCCTTGCAGAATACCGCCCTGAAGTAGAGGCATCTTGTGCTTCTGCGTTTCGTTCGGCGTGTGAAGAAATCGGAGGTCCAATCCAGTCCCCTCTCCCTATCGTCCCTCGCATCTCGCAAATATTCATCTAGGTCGGTAACGCAAGTTATGTAATGTCGTTGCAGGTGTACATGGGCGACGGTAAGCATCCATCAGATGAGCTGCATGCCCGTTCGCCCCCTTTACCTTAACATAAAAACAATTGTCGGAATCGGCTCAACAAAACACAACCAGACAAGAAAATCAGTAATTTGTGTATTTGCACATATATTATATATTGCCCATCGGCTGGGATTCAAACCCAGGACCCTCAGTTCAAGACTCAAGTACACTAACCAGTACGCCACGCGGTTGTCAATCTAAGTATAATTAAAACGTAATTCAAAATTGTAAATTGACAGTTCTAGGGCTTGTTCCATTTGTAATCCTCTGTTCTCATTATCCCCTTTACAATACTTACAATTTATATATATATATTTTTTATTTTATTAATGAACGCCAACATAATGTACATTCTTAGACCAAATAAAATGTATAGATCAGTGATATTAGCTCAGTGCCACTACAGTTACAGGCGAAGACTACATGCAAAATATAATGAGCAAAAAATTATGTTTTTTAATTTACTCAAACCAATCATAGAAATTAATAATACCATATGGTAATTATGATTTTTTTAAATTGTGAATACATTGCTCTCAAAAAATAATAATATATCATTGTGATAGGGTGGACCCCACAGATATCACAATAATAAAGCACTTTACTTATAGCCAGCCAATTAGTAAACATTTATAGTTAATATAATCAGACTTTATTGCGCGGGAAACTGTTAGCAGAAAAACTGGGAGAAGATCAAGTATTGTAAGATAAGCAAGGAATGTAGAATACTGAAAAAAATGATTTACGGATTTTAAAGTCATTAATTTTTGGTTTTTATATTCCCGACGCTACGACTACCCTTGATCACGGGGTGTTAGACGTTAGGGGTTATCTTCAGAAAAATTAATAATTAAAAGCTGAAGGTAGCCCGTAAATAATAGTTTCAAAAAATCCTTGTATAGAATAAGTTCCACGTAAGCTGACAATTATTGTTATCTCTTTTTTTATGTCAAGACTACTCTAAACCACCGAGCATGCATGCGAAGATTGATGAAAGTGGAAGAAGCGAAAGACGTATGTCAGGACCCGTAGCAAGTGGAAAAAGATTCTCTCTGCCTACCCCGTTGGGAACGAGGCGTGAATATATACATCCATACTTTTTTTTAGATTTAGTCGATCTTAATATATCAAATTAGTACAAGAGATTCTAATAATTGTCAATAAGTCGAAGCTTCACCATGTGACAACCATCGCAAGTAATGTAAAAAAAGCCTGTAAGTGGCCACTGCTGGGTTAAGTCCTCCTTCTCAAATATCTGAGAGGGTGTAGGAGCCGGGAATGGCCCGCCACGCAGCTCCTCCAATCGCAGCTCCATCGCAAGTGTAAATTATAATTGTTATTTTTTTTTAATTTTGATTTAAAACATACATCAGTTTATAAATCCATCAAATTATTCCATTACGATCGTGGATAGAGAAGCCGTCGCTCGTTAGAAAGGCACCTTCATCAACGCATTATCGGTCCTATCGAAACAACGTAAGGTTCAAAGTGGGAGTGAATAGGCAAGTTGTTCACTACGTAAGCTCATCGCTACTTCACATGTCCAAATTATGCAATCCTAGTCCTCACTGTCGTCATTTTATACCGTCACGTCATGGTTAGACAACCTGTAGTTTAGTGGTCAGGACTCTCGCTTCAGTCTTATAGAGCGCGAGTGACTAGGGTTCGATCTCCAGTGGTCGGCACCACTAAAATTGTTAATAGCTAATTTTGTGTGCTGTATTTACCACTTGCTCGGCGGTGAAGGAAAATATCCTGAGGATGTCTGAGAAATAATAAAAAAATATTATTTCAACGCAAAAACAGATCATTAAAAAAAAACTCCGTACGATGATTTTACGCCGGACATTTTTCATCGTTACGCGTTTCGATCGACAAACCAAAGCTTAACGCTGCAACGTTTTTTATAGTGAACGACGAGAGCTGAAGATCTAATGTTGTTGTTCAGACGATTCGGGAATAAAAAGAAGGCGAAGGCCTTACGCCATTCAGTCTTGTAAGATTTCCGAACTCATGAAAGCCGGTCACTCTAAATATATATTTTTTTAATTTAAACTTAACTTGCGAGCTTCCCGCTCGCGTGTCTCTGCCGATGAAGCTCTAAAGGCCACTAGACCAACAGCAGATCTACCGTGGGGGGTTTTAGTCGGTCCGGCATCTTCAATGCTGATCTCGACATAGCCAGTCACCGGCAGCACATTACATTAAAGTTAAACTAAAAAAAAAAAATTAAACAAGAGTTTACTAAAAGATTAACTGAACCGATAAAAATACGAGTCTCTGTCTTGAGTCTAACTTTCCTATCACTACAGTTTGACGAGCCACTTGCGACTTAATACATCGGTTCATGAAATACACAGAAATAACCTAATACTAATTAGTGTTGCCAGCATTTGTAAGAATTATTTTTATAAGTATACAAGAGTTCTAAATAAAAGAAATACGGCATGGAATCCCAGTGGAGATTAAAGTTTCTGCTTCAAACTTTTCTCAATCAATCTTTTTGCCGTCGTAAGCGTAATTTGTTTTTAGGAAAAGATTCCCATATAATTTACAGATGCGATCTAACGTTAAAACCATTAATAAATTCCCAAGAGCTTAATTACTTGGATCTTTTGCTATATTTAAAAAGTAAATCGTGGTATAGCCAAGCGGCGGCTTTTGCTCCTGCTCGAATGGGCCGGCTCGACCGGGTTGGTACCGCGGCCTCGCAGAATACCGGCGTGAAGTAGAGGCATCATGTGCTTCTGCGTTTCGTTCGGTGGGTGAGGTAACCGGAGGCCCACTACCCCTCCCCATCCTCCCTTCCATCTCCCAAATACCCTTAAAGGCCGGCCACGCACCCGCAGCAACTCTCATGTTGCAGATATATGTGGGCGACGGTAATCGCTTACCATCTGGTGAACAGCTCGTTTGCCGTCTTTCGCATTAAAAAAAATTAATGCCGTAATATTCTTACCACGGATATCAAGTGAACGAAGCTAAAAACCTTTTAGAAAAATCCATGACGTCCGAAATCCAGTGTCGAAATATCCATATATGCTAATCATCTTCATCATTTCAGGCTATCACAATCCCACTGCTGACCACGGGCCTGCCTCCGAAAATTGCCACAAAGCACATGAAGTGAAGGAAGACATCGTGAGGAAACCTGCATGTCTGCGAAGTAATAAAAAATATTTCGTGATTATGTGAAGTTCGCCACCTGCACTGGAGCAGCGTGACGGATCCATTCCGGCTCCAAAACCCTCCAAGATATGAGAAATAGTCCAGCTGTGGATATTTACAAGCTACTTTTACCTATTAGATAAGAAACGGTGGAAAATAAGTACACCATTGCACCGGCTATGCATCGTGTTTCTGAAAACAAACAAAACGATAATGAATTGTTCAGTGCAAACTGAGAAATCGCTCATAAATGGTCGCTTTTACGTAAACAAGAGGTGTTCGTCGCATTTCAGCCAACGTTCAGGTGCGCTCTTTTGTTAATCAAACGGGGGGAAAGACTGACGATGAAAAATAACGCATTCCCCCCAACTTCTCATTAATTTCGCTTTCAATTTTTCCCGCATACCAACATAACGGTACGCTTTTGCACGAAAAAGTATAAAATGCTTTAAAGAAAAATCAATTTAATTTATCCACTCTCTAGCGAAACGCGCCGGCTTCGAACGGACAGACCTGTAAAGTTAATGTTAATGTATCGTACGTATACCCGTTAACCTTCCTCGTCAATTTTTTAATCTTTGACATCCACTATGTTTAGAAGTTATAACTTCCAAGTTCCACAGAATCTCGTGGAATACCGGCGTAAAGTAGAGGCACCTTGTGCTTCTGTTTCGATCGGTGATTGAGGTAACCGGAGACCCTCCCTTGATATGAGATGTGCGCGGGCGACGGTTATCACTTACCCTCAGGAGAACCGCTTGCACGTTTGCCGCCTTCCCCATAAAAATAGACTAAAAATTAGCTGTGGTATTAGCGTAATAATCCGCCAACCACTGGATTCCCGTGGTTTTCACCGACCATGAGAGCCTCGAAAATCTCAATAGCCACCGACAGATGGCGGGATAACTATCTAGAAAGATACCAAACAAAGCCCGCGTAACCGTAAACGTGAAAGCTTTTGAATAATAAACGAAAGCTCGTGAAATAGTCATGATGTGAACGATACGGATTCGCATTTGACTTTTGATACCACGATAAAACATTTTATAACACTACGGCATCAAAGGCTTTGTTTATAATTAATCAAAGATTTAAACGTCGTGGTGGTCATTTGAAATCTGTTTATTTACATGAAACATAAGCAACACTTTTCTTTTCGAACCATCGTTCAAATAAAAAACAAAACAAGAAAATACGAGCTTATTGCCAACCCTGAAAACGTCCATTTCGCCTTTTAACCAAACAAAAGAGCACCGCAATTCAGACGTTCAGGTGAGCTTTCACTCTTTCATTGATAAAAAAAGAAAAAATAACTGTCTGTCGAAAATATAAAGCGCGACGCCTCGTCATTCATTTAGATTTTCAAAGTTTGCAGAAAAAAATATCGTGATTTACTGATTTGATGTCTCTGTCTATACGATAAAATTCCTTAATCGAAAACATAACTCAAAAAAAAAATATTCTTGTTCAAATGTTCACACTGCAGCATAAATTACTAGCTGCTTAGTGCTGTAGAATCACTGGGACGGAAACCTTTTTGACATCGCACAACGTATAAATCTTTTTTTATTTGTTGTTAACCACTATGTTTTTTATTTCATTATGTTATGTGATTGCCAAGTAAATATGTATCTTTCTTTCTTCCTTTCTGACTCCTCCTCTACCTGGAAGTCGTGTGGGTAGGAACCGCCCTCAAACAGCATTGCATAGACATGTAGAAACAGCCATTATAATTACGGGCTGGTTGTTATTCAATCTTAGTCTCTAACCATTTTCGATTGAAATTGTTCGCAGGTGTTCATGAGCTGAAGTAGCCATTTACGATCCGGTGAACTGTTAGTTCGTTTTCTACCCAAACCCAATAAAAAACCGACCAGGGGAAAACTTCACTACTCACAGAGTTTTAATACTACACACTTAACCCACTAGGGTCAAAGTGCTGCTCGAATGGGCCCGCTCAACGTGGACAGTACCAAACAAAAAAAAAAAAATGTTAATGTTTTTTAGTTTTTATTATTTTTTAAATCGTTTCATTAATAACTTGTTAACTAATTGCAGTGTAATGAATAAAGTCTCCTTCTTTCTTTCTGATAGATCTGTCATTTGTCATCAGCCCGGGTCTTTATCTGCTATGCTCCAAAAACATATCACAAAACTTCGTGTGAAATTATTCCACGTCGTGAATGTGGTTTAGTTTACCCTTAATCATGCTGCTGCAACTCTGCGTTGCAGAGTACCGGCGTGAAGCAGAGGCATCCTGTGCTTTAGCTTGTGCACAAGGTATTCTACAAGGTCGTAGTACTAACCCGGTCGAGCCGGCCCATTCGAACAGCAGCAAAAAGCAACTGTAACTAAAATAAGCAAAAGGCCAAAGTGAACAGTCACCTTCTAGGTAAACGTGTACCATCCTCCTCATCTTCGCCTTCCATCGGGCAAGATTGAGGTCAAACGTAAGCCTATTTTTCATAAAAAAAAAAAACAAAGTCACTGAGCACAGCTTATATTTTATAATACCTAAAAATGCTCCTGTTTAACTAATACATTATACAACAAAAAAATTGTAATGCTTTAAAACGATTCGAGCAACTTAACGTAAAGTCGGATTAATATTTAAAACCCCGGGTAACATAAATGTACCGGAGGTTAAAAATTAAACTCGTGTTCGGAATACTAATTACGGTATTTCATAATGTTGTATTTACGTTTAGGTATTTTATTTTAAATACAAAACGCTTGTAGTTTATTTCAAACAAAAAACGAAAGAACGGACGGAAGCATTTCAGAAACATAGTACACGTTATAGGGCTGAAGTGGTATGTTCAAAGTAAAGCAATATACATATACGATGTAGCAGCGTGGCTGGTGATAGCGTACCGGCGCTGCGTTCACCGACCCCCTTGCCCAGCTTGTGCAAATCTTCCATGCATCCCAATAGAGCACCAACTATGTATAGTTGGTGCTCTCAAGGAACGGCTCACGTCCAGTAGTGGACTTATCCGCTACGCCACAAAAATATATTACAAAAAAAATTTTGCCATATAGTAGCAGCCTGTAAGTGCCCACGGCTGGGTAAATAACTGAGATACTTTTGGAGCCGAGAAAGGAAAGCCACGATCCTCCAGTGCGGGTTGGCGGGCTTTACATATCCTTTAAATAATAGTTTTAATACTTCTAAAACAAGCAGGTTTCCTCACGATGTTTTCCTTCACCGCCAATCACGTGGCCGGCACCACTAGTATTGTTAATAGCTATTGGTCTGATATCGTACCCAGGTCACTCGCGCTCTATGAAAATAAAGTCAGCGCCCTGACCACTTTGCTTACTACGGCATCGAAAACACGATTAGCGATAAACGAAACCACATCTACGGCGTGGAATAATTTCACACGAAGTTTTGTGATATGTTTTTGTAGCATAGCAGATAAAGACTCAGACTGATGACAAATGACAAATCTATCAGAAAGAAAGAAATAAGTTACCAAGCTATTAATAAAACAATTTAAAAAATAATAAAAACTAAAAAAAAACATTAAGACTTTATAATCTTTTTTTCTGCGCTACAGTGTGATGCAACAAATTGGTCTATGCTCAGTTTATATCACGGATTCCCGCAACACTGATTTTCAGCGCAACATCTGTCGAAAGCTCCGAGTTCTTCAAGGTGTCCCGTGGGATAGGACGCTTTGACAGATTTCATTACACCCCACCACACAGCAGTCGATTAAAAAGCACATAATGAAAATTAATTAACAAAAATTGAAATCATATAGGATTATTATAAGAGATGAGATTAAATATAACATATAATATATAATATAATATATTGTATTATAATAGATTACAATTATTGTAATAATAATTTAAGAGAATGTTTTGTTTAAAGCTGATCCAGAAAAACAACAATGTAGACTCTTAATGTAAAATTAAAAGAACAACCATCATCATTCATTTCATCCTGTCACAAGTCCACTGCTGAACATAGTGTCCCACAAAAGTTGCCACAAAGCACCAACCCGAGACACCTGCACCCACCCACTTCCCGACGAAATTGAGGCTTAAAATACACGACGAAAGTAATTCTAGGCATCTTCAGCCTATTATTTATTACGTTTTTAGTAAAAAAAATAGCAGTCCCGAAATACTTTGCGTGTTTTGGAAACCAAATCACCAAACCTAAACTCACCAACTTCTATCTTGTTTAAGATCGGATATATCAAACTGATGCAGCTTATTCTCTTTGTATTTACCGAAAGCCGCCGGGGGGATTTCACCGGTACTTCCTCATTTATAAAGGATTTGGAAATGTCCAAATCGATTGTCTACTAGTTTAGAACTAATACTAGAAATAGCTTGTTATTCTACCAGTATACAGTAATTATACGTTCGCTTTATATATGTACGATTCCCAGAAAAATTGTTAAAATCAAATTTTTGATTACAATTTTAAATGTAGTAATGTAATGTTGTAACTCAGCATTTAAAATGCTGCTTTGTTTGGTTTTTTGGATAGACAGCATGATGAGGAAACCCGAGTGGTTGAGAAAGAACCAAAATATATTTCGTGAAGTCCGCAAAGTAACACTGGAGCCGCAAAGCGAGCCCCCTTAAAATCATAGATTGAGAGGAGAGAAAAAAAATTGTTTTGTTATCTATGAAGGCCACCAAACCCGTACTAGAGCATCGACTCATTCCGAAAGTTCCAGTTCTCTTTGCTCGAAAATAACCGGCCCGAGCGATTCTTGCGAACGTGTTGATGGACCGGGCACAGTCGAGGATATTTTTGTTCGACATCACCATTCCGTTCAGACCGAAAATAACCGTTCAGACTTTAATTTTGTTAGATTATTTTATTTTTTTATTCAATCCTGGACCTCTCGACTCCACAGACCCACAGACCGGTCGTAATCGCGTCATTTTAAAATATACCATTCACAGAATATATAAACGTGCGAACTTTAGTTTTTAATCCACCACCGTTTCGTAACGAGGTTCGAGGTCTGACGGAGAAGTAACAGACGAGAGAATCTCCGTAGGGATCATCTTCTTTTATAATTTTCTCAAAACAAAACGTTTTAATAGACGAAGTGTGCAGGCGAAATGCGCACAAATTTTTACCAATATAACTTCTACAGTTCCTCTCCAATTTCCAGTCTCCAGCGATGTAAAGTAATTAGGCGACGCCGTCAAATCGATGCCAACGAACTTGCAGACAATCACAATACGCAATACAATGGAATATTGACGCAACCGATTAGCTTCAATGGCTCTCATTACTAAAATCGATTCGTTTAATATCGATATTGTTAACAATTCAAACGGTCAGTTGATTCGATGTCGATTATCTTCCTATTATGTCGTTATGGTTTGATATAGGTCTTTCTCGAGTAAGAAGACCGTGGTCACCCGACTTTAAACGCTGCTGTCAAGGTAAAACTAGACGATACATCGTCTGGACTGTCTTGGAACTCTACCCCGACCCGATGATCTCAAATGATCTTACCTAAATAACGTTTTTTTTTTGGGTTAGTTTGGCAAACCAGTGAGCGGCTCACCTGATGGTAAACGATTACCGAGGCCAGAGAGACAGAACTGACTGCAAACAACTCATCCGAATATGCGGAACCTATGTAAAACCTAGAGACGAGTGACTAGGGTGATTTCGACGGCACTGCACTCACCAACCTGCCTATACAGAGTGGTGAGCATGGGATGATCTTTCTCGTGAGATATATCAGCTTAAATTGACACTTTCCGTACCCACTAAGCCCAATAGTTGACTGGTGAATAAGAAGATCAACTTATCACCAGTATTACTCAAGGGATTGAACAAACTTTGCTCAACAAGGTTTATTTTCGGACGCGGTAGAGGCGGCCTTTGCTGGTGCTCGAATGTCGCGCAGAATCCTGGCGCGAGGTTGAATGAAATGGGGGCGAGGCCTCGAACGTATCGTAAACACTAGTTAGTCGATGACTTCTTAGGGCGCCTAGGTATCTCTATAGTTTCTTTTTAATTTTAAGCAACTATTCTAATTTCATGTAAAATATTTCTGTCGTATATCGTCTGTGTAATTCTGGCGGTGGTTCTACAAAAATAAAATAAAAAAGGGTCGTTATTTTAAAACTAAGCCGTATTCATAAAAGATGCGTCTTTCTGATAGTGTTACAAGTTGTAGTTTTTAAGCACATAGTCGTTACTCTCGTTTGTAGAACGGGTTTATTTCGTCTGTTGGTTTACGACCCCATCGACTCGATTACTATCTAATTAGAGCGGATTATATTAATTCATTCTTACATCAATTTTCTGTATTGCAAATATTTATTTATTTATTTATTTATTCTTTATTGCCTTAAGCTTAAGGTTACAATGGGTGGACTTAATGCCAAGTGGCATTCTCTACCAGTCAACCCTTGTTATGATGAAAGGTAGTTGGCAGGTATAAAACAAAGAATAAAAAATAAAAAAAAAATCCAATAAAAATAACTTGATTAGTACATATAAATAAACTATATTATTAAATAAATATTTATAACATAAAATACACAAATACGTATACAAGTATTTAAAAGGATACATAAATAAATATATAACATAAATCTAAAATAGATAACCCGAATATTGTCAATGATCTATTATTATAAATATTAATGAGTACTTATCGGTTTTTTCGCACAATATCGAATTTTTATAGAAGAAGGGGGCAAACGAGCGTGCGGGTCACCTGATGGTAAGTGATCACCGACGCCCACCAACATCCACAACACCAGAGGAGCTACAGATGCGCTGCCGGCCTTTAAGGAAGGAATAAGCTCTTTTCTTGAAGGTCCCTAAATCGTAACTATTCGGAAATACTGCTGGCGACAGCTGATTCCACAAAGTCGAAGTGCGTGGCAGAAAACTTCGATTAAAACGCACTGTGGTGGAATGCCAACCATCTAGGTGGTATCGATGGAACTTCGAATTCAGTCGCGATGTACGATGGTGAAACTCAGCAGCTGGGATCAATCCGAACAGTTCCTCAGAACATTCCCCGTGGTAAATTTTGTAAAAAATGCAAAGAGAAGCAACATCTCTTCGCAAGGCCAAAGGATCAAGCCGATCAGAGGTCTCTTGTGCTTCTGCGTTTGAGGCGAGTGACCGAAAACCTTTCAACTTCAACCTCTCCTCTTCAGACTTCACCCTGCCGATATATCTTTAAAGGTCGCAACGCATCTGCAGCTCCTCTGGTGATGCAGATGTACGCGGGCGACGGTAATCAGGTTTTTTTTTTTTTAGAAAAAACGTTACCTTCCACTGTATGAAGTTCTCCCGTGTCGCGGAGACAGTTTAGATACATAAATTGCACACGGACGAACACCCAGACCGGGAACTATTATTTGTAGTCCATACAAATACTATAGTCCCGTGCGGCAATCGAACCCGCGAACCACGGATTCGCAGCTGAACGCTCAGCCACTAAGCCACCGAGCCGTCAAATAATCACTTACCATCAAGTGCGCCGCTTGCTTTTTTGTTCTCTTTTCCAATAAAAAATAAAAAATCGAATTCCAATATATCCGAGCTTGCGCCTATGCCGAAGGTGAAACACCGATCCTACGGCTTTCACCTTCGGCAGACTTCTGTCATGACTTCACCGCTGACCACCTTTCGAAAGAAAAGGAGAAAGCCAATCGCAATACCAATACTCCTCTTTCCCCGCGAATCCACCTCGGCTGCGGGCAGAGATAGTGGAAAGAGACTACGCCAAGCCTCCATCCGAAGTCCTCAAGCCCACTCGGAGCGGAAGCCCGTTCCGCCAAGCCAAACCGGCCATGTAGGTTAGTCACTCGCTTCATCGTAGGTAAACCAAGCCACGGCTTTTAAATTCCTAAGTCACGACGTGACGGGAATAGGTTCGGGATGGTTATGAAAGCGCCACTTGTCCAGTAGTTTAACGATGAATACGAAATATCATATCGCAGGTTCGAGTCCGTCGTACGACTATTGTTGTTTGATTTGCTAAAACAGATTGATATCAAAATCAAATGAAATATTTGACGAGAATTTTAGTAACGTTCCTTTAGTACTTAGTGGTATTATTTATAACGCCTAGCCTCTATAGTCGCTGATAGGTATTACAATTAATAATTTCCAAGGATTCGAACCAGGAATAAAAAACTTAAGTATATATATACATATAATATATGCATATATTCATCGGGAATAATATAACAACAATTAAACATTTGTGAAACTGGTTTAAAAACAAATGGAGGTGGTAAGACTGACTTTTCTTGCAAAGGTGACGTCTAGGTAGGACCACTCTCTTGTATGTTTCTGCAAACAGAAGCAGTAGTTTAAGGGTATAGAGATCCACTACCCATAATTACGGGCTGTGGGGTATTCCATATTAGTCCACATGAGACCTTTGTTTGAAGTTCATTACAGTTGTCCATAGACTGGAGTAAGGTACGATAGTCTGATATTTAAAAAAAAGTTTAAGTTTCACCAACAAATAAATTCACCCTCTCTCTTTATAACATACATGTATGGAGGCAAATATCTAGGGGCCCACTGAGTGAACTAAAAGTACGTTCGTTCCTAATAAAATTAAAATAAAATAACAACATTCCCAAAAACGTGCTTTGGTTTAAAAGTTGTTTGTGCAACTGCTTTCGCGAATATTTTGTACCAAGGCATCTCTCGATCAATATACCTTTTATATACTATACATATTTTTGTACGTGGTAGAGCCAAGCAGCGGCTTTTGCTGCTGCTCGAACGGGCCGACTCGACCGGGTTGATACCACGGCCTCGCAGAATACCGGCGTGAAGTAGATGCACCACGAACAAAACGCAAAAGCACAAATTCTGCGTTTCGTTCGGTGTGTGAGGTAAACACAAACTCCCACTCCCCATCCCCTTCCTCATCTCCCAAATACCCATAAAGGCCGGCAATGCATCTGCAGCACCTCTGGTGTGCTGATGAACCGCTTACTCGTTTGCCGCATTTCCCATAAATAAAAATACATCCATGATATAGTTTACGTCTCTGCCCAAATTTTATCCAAATTACTTCACCTCTGTAATAGTGACAGAGCTATTAACTTGCACAATTTTATATTTAGTAGCCCTGAAATTACTTCAGTACTCTATAAAATATCTCTGAACACGAAAAGCCATAAAGGACATAATTAGTGCCCCCAATCTTCTCTCCAACCTCTGGCATCCACTGGACTCAAATATTATCGAACCAAATTAAAATTATGCGCGATTTAAAATTTTAACATATCAATATCAAATTATTCAATTTACACAACTTAACTTAACAAAAAGTTTAAACACACTATATTTATACGCAACACTAACTTATAAAGAAAAAGTTCGCTCGAAGTAAACGTTACAAGCTTAACACAGGTAACGTATGACCTCAGCCCTTCGACCCCTATTAGAAAATCAATAAACAGTTAACACATTAGATAATACTTAGATATAAAGTACATAAAACTTTTAAAAAATATTAACGCAATGCAGGGAAAACTTACGTAAGTTATTCAAATGCGAACCTTCACAAATCTTCGCTTAACAAATCCAATTAAAACAAAAAATCGATGCACTATTAATTGATAAAAAAAAAAAAAAGAACCACTTAAGACACACAGACAACAATGAACGATTTTTAAACAGTCTAACACAGTTACAGAAATTCGTAACGTTGAAGTTATTGCACAATGTCGTAAGATCGCGAAGACACGCCGGGGAAACGGAAGCAATCGACCCCTGGGCAGGCGGAGCGCGAACTGACGCTCCGTCGAGGGGTCGGGTATTGGGGTGAGCTGGTACGAGCGGGGGCGTCTGAATGGGGACTCGCCATTTTCATTCCACTATTCACGTAGAGTCGCGTCGCGCCGGCCTAAATGGCACGTGATTAGTTTTGTAATTGTTATAACTAACCTACATCGGGATATCGCAATCGGATGCAACGATATCGATTCTTTCGTAGCGTGGAAAATCGATTTCATTATCGCTTACAACAGCCCTGCTTGCGCGAGGGCAATGTACGGATCTTAAGAATATACTCCTTCGAGTAATGCTGGCAGTCGTTAACAGGCATACCAGTAGTACATACAGCCGTGGTAGCTAGGCGGCCAGGGTGCTCGCTTTAGATTCATAGAGCGCGAGTGACCCGGGTTCGATCTCCGATGCACCCCTGAAATAGTTAAAAGCAACTTTAAGTGCTGGATTCACCACGTGCTCGGCGGAGACTTAAAAAAAAACATTATTTCCAAGGCGTAAAGTCGGTCAACTCGCATTGGAGCAGCGTGGCGGTTCCTCTCCGGCTCCTAAACCCTCTCAGGTGTTTGAAAGGCCAGGCAGTGGGCATCCAGAGGGGGCTATTTTACTTTTAAACATTACCGGAAATCGAACCCAAATCACTAGACAACTACTTTTACGTTACTTCGAATCGATTTATAATTCGTTATATATCTGGAAACTGCATCTGATGATCAGCTCCGCCATTGTCGCAAAGGCGTTGCATCGGGTACGCGAAGTAGGGAACGTGAGATCGGCTCTAATTCGAAAGATATACTAATATAAGAAATATAGAATTTACGCACTATCATATCCACCGTGCAGTTGAAAACCGTCGATATTGTGCGAAAAAACCGATAAGTACTCATTAATATTTATAATAATAGATCATTGACAATATTCGGGTTATCTATTTTAGATTTTTGTTATATATTTATTTATGTATCCTTTTAAATACTTGTATACGTATTTGTGTATTTTATGTTATAAATATTTATTTAATAATATAGTTTATTTATATGTACTAATCAAGTTATTTTTATTGGAGTTTTTTTTTTTTTATTCTTTGTTTTATACCTGCCAACTACCTTTCACCATAACAAGGGTTGACTGGTAGAGAATGCCACTTGGCATTAAGTCCGCCCATTGTAACCTTAAGCTTAAGGCAATAAAGAATAAATAAATAAATAAATATTTGCAATACAGAAAATTGATGTAAAAATGAATTAATATAATTCGCTCTAATTAGATAGTAATCGAGTCGATGGGGTCGTAAACCAACAGACAAAATAAACCCGTTCTACAAACGAGAGTAACGACTATGTGCTTAAAAACTACAACTTGTAACACTATCAGAAAGACGCATCTTTTATGAATACGGCTTAGTTTTAAAATAACGACCCTTTTTTATTTTATTTTTGTAGAACCACCGCCAGAATTACACAGACGATATACGACAGAAATATTTTACATGAAATTAGAATAGTTGCTTAAAATTAAAAAGAAACTATAGAGATACCTAGGCGCCCTAAGAAGTCATCGACTAACTAGTGTTTACGATACGTTCGAGGCCTCGCCCCCATTTCATTCTTCTTTATCAGCCTATGTGATCCCACTACGGGACATAGGTCTTGTATGTAAGCGCCAACTACAGCTGGAGAAACGCCGCAGTTGTCCATATTCACCGTGCTGAGCAGGCGGGTTGGAGCACAGTGACAGTACCGCCAACCCGCGCTGGAGCATCGTGGCGGGCCCTTCCCGGCTCCATAACCCTCTCAGATATTTGAGAAGGAGGCCTTTGGCCAGCAGTGGGCTCTAACATGATGTTACTTTACTCTACTTTACTTTTTATTACACTATAAGACAACGATAAACATTTTTAGGCGAATCCTTCTCTCCGAGACAACTGCCTCACCTTGCACGCTGACACAAAGTTGCAAATTTGATTTATTATAAGTTAACATTTCGTGTGTATCAAATAACCTTCTCTTTATTTGATTTACTTTATCGTCAAACGATAAAGCACAAATTATTTTTTTTTTATGGAAAAGAGTGCAAACGAGCAAGCGGTTCACCTGATGGTAAGTGATTACCGTCGCCCACGTACATCTGCAACACCATAGATGCTACAGGTGCGTTGCCGGTCTTTAAGGATATTTGGGAGACGGGAGGGAAGAGGAGGGGAATAGGGAGGGGGTGGGCTTCCGCTTACATCACTCACCGGTCCAACATCCTAAATGTCGATCCCGACATACCAAGTCACCGCCTTCGGTGATTGGTCATGGAAGACTGGCTCATACTCATCACTTTGGCTCTCATGGCTGTTTTGTGGTATTTAGTTTAAGTATATTCCAATGGATTTTTCGCCATCAAACCAAAGTCTCGTTCGTCATTTTCTTTTGGAGAAAAACTTAAGTATAGTCCACCGTGCTCATGGGATATGAATACAAATTGTTAGAATTCGTGGAAAGCGTGGTAGAGCCGAGCGGCGGCTTTTGCTGCTGCACGAATGGGCCGGCTCGACTGGATTGTTACCGCGGCCTTGCCTACCTAGAATACCGGCGTGAAGTAGAGGCATCTTGTGCTTCTGCGTTTCGTTCGGTGTGTGAGGTAACTGGAGGCCCGCATCCCTTCCCATCCCACTCCTCATCCTCCCTCCCATCTCCCTAACACCCTTAAAGGTCGGCAACGTACCTGCAGCACCTCTGGTGTTGCGGATGTACGTGGGCGACGGTAAACACTTACCATCAGGTGAACCGCTTGCTCGTTTGCCGCCTTTCCGATAAAAAAAAAAGAGAAGCGTTAAAAATGTCTATTGCAAATATTTAAGAGACTTATACTTTGGGTACGTTCGTTCACAAATACGAAACCGCTCTAGGAACCAACATGCGCAACTATGGACAAACTATGTAGAATATATACAGGCTGGGGTAGACCTTCCAACGGTTAATAATCGCATAACCAAGATGCCACTACGCCTGTAATTAATAAAAAATAAGCTCCAAATTCGGATAGTAACTAGCACCATGACTGGACATGGATATTTTAACAAACATCTGTTTACTATAGGTGTTACAGACAGCCCTCTGTGCAGAGTGTGTATGGAGGAGGTAGAAACGACGGCCCACGTCCTGTTGCAGTATTCGATGGTCGCGGAATACAGGGCCAATAAAACCTCGGCTCGCCGAAGTCGCTCCCCGAGATCACCGGTAACTTTAAGGGTTTACTGAGTTTCCATGAGGAGCTAGCTTGGCTCGAATAGTTCATATTCCTGCCTATACGCGCACAGTCGTGGAGTAGCGGATACCAACCCATCATAACATAACGTAACATAATACGAGACTCATATTATAAGCGGAACTGATAAGTATAAGTTGATTAAACCCAAAGAGCGGCAGTCGACCGGTAATTTATTCACAAGTGTAAGAATTCAGGCCGGGGGGCGCTGCACTGCACGCGGGGGTGGCGCACCCTTAACTATGCCCTCGCATGGCTCTCAGTAGATAAGTTATTTTATTATGAAATGCTGTTGAGCGAGAAAAATTAAGCAGTGTGCATTATTCAACGTTACTTCACTTCGTTGAAAACTAGAACGTTTAACCGTGAACAGGTTAAAATGATTCTTGCAAGCAGAATTAATATTATAGTTTACTGGCATATCGGTATAGTAAAAACGGTATGATATTAGCCTGTCTCCGCCTGGCACCAGTAGTATATGCAGGTCGCGCGTTTTGTTATCAACTGCAAGAAATATACATATCAATGCCAAGGCTCTGTCTGATTTGGTTGTCTTGGTAGAATTGTTGGATGACGTGTATATACTTGTATAGATATTTGTAATTTTTTTTAATTTGTAAATATTTGTAAAGTCGAGAGAGAGTCGAGAGGGAGGCGAGATAGGGTGGTGGTAAACCATCAGTACTATGAGTGTTACAATATTGTGTCAACAATTCTAAAATTAAAAAAAAACTTTTTGCCTTTTAGTTTACCTAAGCACATCTACAGTTACACAAACACTTTCTTCGCTTACCGTTTTGGACAGTTCATTGAAGCCCACTTATACAACGTAGCTAATAAACATTGTAATATAAAAACAAAAAACCATGCACGAGCTAAGAGAGAAAATAAAAATGGATAATCACTCTCTGTTACGATGATACGGAAAACATTGATTATACAGTCCTAATGCATTCAATATGTGAATAACATATATATGTATATGTTATACTTATTCATGTACTTTTATGTTTATATACGTAATTTTATTTTTAGTTTCTAATGTATGTATATTTTAATAATAACTGTACGCATTATAAATGTCACAAATAGATGTCTAAACTGTAGCAACCGCTAGGTACAAAAATTTTAACAAAAAGGTCACAAGTTGTAAATTACAAATTGTAATAGACAAAAATGAGAAATTGTAATAGAAAAAGAGTCTATCGTACCCAGGCCTTCGCGATGCAGGCTCGCTGTGTGAAAGCTACAGGCATATACACTGTGAAATACAAAACTGCGTTAGATTTAATGTTTATATTGTGTAAAGATTATGTTTTCCAAATTTTGTATCATTCGCTGTCTTAATTGTTTTAATGTGTACCTCAGTCCTAAGTTGAAAGAAACCTGTATCAGAGACGGCTCTAGTTTATACCATTTGCATCGATTGTTAAATTATAGCCTTTACAACGTTAAACTACTGCATCAGCCTAATTAGTCCACTGCTGATCATAGCCCTCTCCTAGAAAGCACCAGCCAGAACCGGAATATATTTCTTGGAATGTTTCCCCACGCCCACCGAGCTGGGCAAGCGGGTTGGTGAGCGCAGTGCCGGTACCCTAACATTAGTTATACTGCTCCCCGTCACTAGTCTATGAGATTTGGGTTCGGCAAATTCGGAAGGCTTTTCAGCCATCATTCGGTCGCCAGATCATAGTTTGGTTAATAGCATGATGCATCCATCACATAAAGGTGAAGTAAAATATTTATCTCGTTACACACTTTTATGATATTTATTCACATTGTATAGGTAGGATACTCAAACCTTGATTCTAGAAAGTGTCAAATGTGCGTGCGAATCCTTTCATTTACGCAAATCAATAACAAACGAAATAAGCTAAAAGCTAGAGATCATATAAGTTGTGGTATTAATTGAGACATAAGGATATTAAATTTACTTTTGGTGCATTTATATCGGCAAGAGTACTGCAATGCGGAGACCTAAATATAAATATCTAGAATCTAGACTACATGGAAGTAAACGTCTTAGACAGTGAGCGACTAATGGTAAAGTTTCAAGCGAATTCATACATATTTGTCTGATCCATTGAATATATTGTTTGCCGTTTCGTAAACAATAAAGTTTTTTTTAAATATTTTTGGTTTTTTTTATGTCGCAATATTCAATTACTAGGTTATTCTGTTTCTTTATAAAATTTAAAGACACGAAACCGTAAATTTTTAGGTTTTCGTACTAAATAAAGCGAATTCTTCTGGAATCACTTGATCAGCTTTTTCACAAGAACTGCTACGCCAATTAATTTATTTATTTTAACTCTTGTCCCTTCTTTCTTCTTTAATTCTCTTTAAACATCCCACCACTGAAGAAAGGTCTCTCCCGATACCCAACACGAGAACTTACCACAGTCGCCACGCCATAAGAAATTTCGATAATTATATGAGAAGTAATTGAATATTGCACTGCCAATAAAATAACTATTTAAAGTAGAAATTTGTGAAAAATTTGTTACCTCCTTCGCCGCTTCTGTAATATGATCGTCACAACTACAGTCGGGTTATGTTGGGCTTGCACCGATCAAAACCCCGCGGTGTTCCCCTTCGCCGCATATTGTCATGACCACGGGAACGCTATCGCACACATCCTAACAGCTGTGTCGGTTTATTATGACAGATTCTATCATGCAGAGAAGCACCAGCGTGTAAGGGGGATTATACAATCTCTTTCTCCAAATCCCAACCTCACCTGCATGCACAGGAAGCGAACATACAGGAAACGCAGTTTGTCACTTTGTTTCAAACCCTACCTTTGTAGTAACTAACCACGAATTGCTACGCTGGTAACTATTATTTTATTCTATTATTTTTTTACATTCACATCATTCACATTTAGTTTATATTTTATAGATCAGCTCGTACGAAACTACCGCGGTTTGCGAGTTTACTAATACGTAGTAATACCTAACAAGTTAGTGTAGTGGGTTTCTGTCTGTCTGTCTTTACTAATATTGGAAACAACTGAAAATCCTGTGGACAGGATTTTTCACTAAACTTCGGAAGTCTTTTAATTTTCCTGAATAATTAAGGCTGCGTTTCATTCGGAAAATAGTTAGTGTTTCTACATGAATATTTTTGTTTAATGCGATCGAGACTTACGAAATCTTGCAAGTGGCCATGCTTATTACTAAAATTTTATTGGGACCAAGGATTAAACTCTTTTCTTAAAGGTCCAAAAGAAAGTAAATAACTACAACTATAGTACACCTTATCGACAACCGTTAATTTCAAGTCATATCTTCTAGCTACACAAACACCATTCTGGTATCTGGTATTAACCCTTATTGAATCTCATATCACATTTTGATGAATAGAGACGCTATGTTAGACTGTAAGGAGCACTGCAGCGCGCTAGCTGTCCCTATCGGTGGTGACTTCTGAAGAAAATAGAAGAAGAAGATCACGAATAAAGGGAAGAGAAAAGGATTAAAAGAGGAAACAGAGAGGATTGGCTACAGACAGGAAGACCCGTGGAAGATCACGTGCAAGGAATAGCGTATCAGGAAGAAACTCTGCATCTTTGTAAGTGGTAAAAGTAAATAAAAGTTTAGGCCTTTTACTCCAATCTCGCACCCCATAACACGTAAAAATACCTATGAAGCTAATGGACATAGTTGTGAAGAAAAGGAATACAGATTATGAGAATTAAATTATAAAAAGACTTACTTAATATTACAACAAATAGACTTATAAAATTACAACTAACAAATATTCAATTGAAATGTTTACTATAAATTCTTAACAGAAAGTAATTTTTCTTATGTAACCTGTAAGAGTACAATCTACAAGAGTACAATCCTGTAAGAGTAAAATCTTTGGGGGAGGCCTATGTTCAGCCGTGGACTTCTGATAGGCTGAAATGATGATGATGATGATGAAGAGTACAATTAGAATTTGTGTAATGTTAGGTAAGTACCTAAATATCCTACACTCAACAAAATCATGGTCACGCCATAGAAAGAGATACAAGAAAACTTTGATTAATTTAATGTAATATATTCGGTCTTCAATTTATGGTTTGTGTTTGCAATCTCCTGTATAGTATTTGAGCTTCTTGGTGTACCTATATCACAACATCAAAAACAAAATATGTTTGTTTTTATCTGTGATATTGTATTCATCTGTGGTATTGTATTATATTAAAAAACTTCGTTTTGAGTTTTAATTTTTTCATCTTTAGCCGCTGTATTTGCTATTTCGTTTAAAATATTTTTTCTGTTTTGTTACCATTAAAATGTTCCACATATAATTAATTTATTATAAGCATTTGCTCTCAATACTTTTGTTCAATCTAAGTGGTAAGTTTCGGGTTTGTACGTAACTTGAATCCTGACATTACAGGTGCTGTTCCTGTCTTTTGATATTTAAACAAATAATTTAGTCCATAAAGTAATACGCATATTTGTTACATTTTTATACTTTTATTTGGAATCTTTTTAATTGTAATACACTACTTTCTTTTGATTGTCTTACATTGATTTTTTATTTCAGGTTAAATAACGATATCGACCTGTCAAGGAGACATTTTTCATCAAACTGTCTCCGCAAATTTGCAAAATAGGAGACGAAAACCCTTTTAAGTTCTCCAATTTTATATCGAATCTGCCACCAATTGTAAGTATATTTCGTTAGTCTAAAATGTGTGTTGCACATGTTATCCTAAGTTAAAATTATTTAATGTTTTTTTTTTATAATTGCTTGTGACATTCCAATTGGAAGACAATCAATGTTTCGTCTATTATTCGCCTATAGCTTAACCTATACGTATTTGTATCAACAATTTTTTTTTTTTTTAGGTATAACCCTGTTAGATTAGATAATTTATATTCATCAATACTAGATTTAGATACCTACCAACAGTCCATGGCTCTAACATATCTATTAAAGCTAAAAATCTTCTTTTACTTCATTGTATATATCATATACTTGTATTAGAAAAATGTGAAATTAATTAACTTCAAATTACTCAAGAACATTTAAAGATAACACATTTTGTTGCAAATAAAACTACTAAGATATTTTCAGAATCACACAGATGATCTCTATCTTTTATGTATTAATTAGATATTATTATTATTAAAATATTAGAATTATCTTCATACTTGATCTTTTAGATTTTTTCATATTAACTTTGTAGCAATTACCTATATTGGAAATTGTTTTCTCTTATGTGAGGTGTACTGAAAATTTTTGGAACTTTGGATCAGTTATATAGAAAATGTCAAAGAATTTAATTCTGTTTTTTTAAAATCGGGATTCACTACTTTTGTTATTGAAAACGAAAAATAAAAGATTGAAATTTTGGTGCAAACTTGAAAAGTGGTTGTTGTGATGCATGTAGAATTTTGTTATTTCTGCATATTATAAATGGGATATCTATTTCTAATAATTATTCTACTGTTGGATACATTCAGAGTGTTATGCTAGTCGACATGAAAATTATTCCAATTGCCACAGGGTGGTAGAGCGATGCCTCGTTGTAGCAAACGCACGCGCAGCAGCGCACCCACCAATGACGTACTGCCTGGAGCCACTGCCATTGATGACCACCATCACCACAAGCGATCCAGAAATAGTAGGTGAGAGATTATAAAGTATTTATCTCTCTTTTTATCAGTATACAGTAGTGAGTTACAGTCTAATATTTTAAGTGCATCTCACAGCTAAGATTCAAATATTGTGGTTCAAAATTAAACAATCTCTCTGAAATGGGAGGCCTTTGCCCGGCTGTAGGACATTGACAGTGCTGCTATTTTTAACATAAACTTTGTTTTTTAATTTGAATGATTTACTCATCAATATATAAACATTTAATTGTTTATATTAAGACTTCCCTAACAGAGAAGAAACGGGCGCAAGAAATTTGCAGGTTTACTTTTAAAACATTTTTTCATCATAATACAATATTACAAATAAAAATTTAGAAGCAGCTTGGGAGCCATTCCCTCATTCCTAGGGTTCATAATCATCCATGTATTCTTTTAAATTACAAGAACACTTTTTATAAAGCCTCGGTTTAATACATTTTTTAAACCTATGTATGGGAAAACTGCACTAGCCTTTGATTCTAGAAAAATACTTTATGGTACAGTTGTTACTTTATACATAGTGCCATTTGATACCCTATACAACAACATTAAAGTCTCCGAATTATAACAAGTAAATTTTTATGGCATTAATTTTAATGGTTGGCATTGAATATGCCTATAACACAATAACACATTGTTAGAAGAACTAAACGCATCCCAATAGTAGTTGTGCTGCTGATTATCGGCAGATATAGGTAAGAGAATGAATGAAAGCTACCAAGATGGCTTCTAGGGAAGATAGGCTTAAAAGGAGGCCTGCCATCTAGTCATGTGTTATCTACATATGTATACATATTATACAATTGCATACAAATAATGTTAACAATCATTCACATTTGTTTTTTCCAGTTCAAGAAGACATTCCAAATCAGAAGACACTAGTTTCAGTGTAAAGAAATGCTTAGTGTGGTTTAAGGAATACACAACGGTGTCAGAACCAGACGTACTAGGTTAGTATAGTATTCATGTAAGATAGCATCATGTTATTATTGCTAAATAGTGCAAATTAAATTTAAAAAAGGACAGTCTTTAAATAATTTAAAATGAAGTCAAATAATACTCTCACAACAATACCCAATCAAATAATGTCTGTCACAAACTATGCGTAAAGGACGTAAACAACAACATTTTTACCAGGTTTTTTTGTTTTTCTGCAGGTCCTGAAGGCATGGAAAAGTTCTGCGAGGATTTAGTAGTTGATCCAGAAAATGTTGTAATGCTGGTCATTGCTTACAAAATGGGTGCCAAACAAATGGGATATTTCACACAAGAGGAATGGTTAAAAGGTAATTTAGTTCATAGTTTAAGAAGAATCCCAATTATTTTAAGTAAATAAAAATAAATAGATATGCTATAATGACTGTAACCAATACTTTCGGTGGTCTAGACATATTAATTATTTCTACCTATAGAGCCATGGTAGCTAAGTGGTCAGGGCGCTCAATTTAATATCATAGAGCGGAAGTGACCTGGGTTGGATCCCCAGTACCTGCACCACTAAAATTGTTAATAGCAATTTTAAGTGTTGTATTTACCACGTGCTCGTCGGTGAAAGAAAACATGGTGAGGAAACCTACATATCTGAGAAATAATAAAAAAAAATATATTATTTCGAGGATATGTGAAGCCCGCCAACCCGCAATAGAGCAGCGTGGCGGGCCATTCCCGGCACCTACACACTCTCAGATATTTGAGAAGGAGGCCTTCGCACAGCAGTGGGCACATACTAGCTGCTACTTTACTACCCAATTTTCACCATAGCTTATTTGGGTCCATGCGATAGGTGGCGAGTCTGTCGCCGTGTTAGTGTCATAGTACAACAACACAAACTACTTATGTTTCAAACAAATTCATTTGTATTACCTCCACATAGGAATATTGACAACAATTTTCTTTATGCCACACTGGGATTCAAAATCCGACCTTTGTGTACTATGAATTTAATGAGAGCCCCCTGACTGTGTTAAACCTTGCTCCTTCGTGGTTAGCGCGTGACTGCTGAAACACAGGTCCTAGATTCGAATCCCATCTGAAGCCATTAATATGTATTCCGCAACACAAAAGTTGTGGTTGTGGCTGTACTGCATTGTATCCCATCACTGAAACAGCATCTGCCTCTATTTTTTTATTGGAATGGTATGTAAAACAGGCTAACGGTTCACCTAATGGAAAGTGGCTCCTGCTACCCATGGACACTTGGTAAACCAACAATCTATGAAGGTCACAGTTGCGTAATCTCCCGTGTTGACTTAGATGAAATACCTCAAAGCTTTAAAATACCAGCTGAATGTCATTAGTGTTGAATTGGATGAGGTAAAAACCAGTGAACGCTCATCCACCATTAAATGTGTGAAAAACATTTGGTAATATTTTTTTATAGTAATAATGTGTATTCAAGCCACCCATGTGATCTAGTCCCAAATAATGTAAATAAAAATACGATTCCCTGTGTCTCGATGACTGTGGATGCTGAGAAGATATATATATCACATATGCCTACATACATGACTTATGTACAAACATTTATATTCATCATACAAATGTTTGCTCACAGCGGGTTTTGAAGCTGTGGGCAGGGTCACTCGGTTACACCAACTCGCTCATCAAATATATGTTAACATTTATTTCAGGCTTAACGGAACTCCAGTGCGACAGTGTACACAAGTTACAGAACAAATTAGAATACCTACGCAGTCTTTTGAATGATCCCTATGTATTTAAGGCTATTTATAGATATTCATATGATTTTGCTAGGGTAAGTGTGTATTATTTTTTTTAAATGTTATTCTCTTATTTTACAATGTTTATATTAATTCAGTTTGATATAAAGGATGTCATCTTTGATTACTCTTTAATATTGATTAGCATCTTAAGCATTTTATTTATCATAACACAAATAATCAATAATTAGAAAATGTGAACTTGAATCACAAAAATTAAAAGTGAGTGCTATAATGTAACAGTTAATACTAATTTATTAATAAAAACTAGAACATTTTTTTTAACTTTAGCTTTTAATGAAAAGTACAGTGGAAAAATTATTAGGAGATAGATGATGCAAGTATTCATTAATAAAAATCTTAGAAACCAAATCAAGTAATTTATTCATCAGCATAAGTAACATAAATTTCACTTATCAAACGTCATTTTAATTTAATCTATCGTCGTTTCGTAATGAGGTTCCCCTGATGGACAAGAAACGGGAGGAATATACTTTATAGGAATCCTCTTTTTTGTTTTTTTTTTAAAACAAAGTGTTTTAATATTACAACAGTTGTTGTTATTTCAACTTGCACTGGAATGCACATGTGTAATCATAATAACACTATTTCAATTATTTTTCTTCAAAATATCCTCCAACTGTTACATAAATTAAAAATAAAAGTGAACTGATGTTGAATCCCATAGATACCACACAATATTTTATGCAAATTGATTGTAACTAGTATCGCTTGTGATCGAAATTCAACTTGTTTTTTGGATAATCAGATTCTTTAACTGTAATTGGTTAAAGCATATTAAAATAATGTGTTTATGATGTTCACTTTAGTTTAGCTGCTGGGATGGTACATTATATAAACATACACTCATGAATTTCTCTTTCACATCTATCGCATAGACCTCTCCTTTTATTATAAATACTGAAAAAAAGGAAACTCAAAGTTTCTATGTTCATGTGTTAATATAATGATTATTCTGATAGACAATAATACACACTATCCACTTCATCATCATCATTTCAGCCTATCACAAGTCCACTGCTAAAGGTAGGCCTCCCCCAAAGATTGCCACGAAGCTCGGTCCTGAGCCACCTGCATCCGTCGACTTCCCGCAACACTCCATCTTGTGGGGGGTCGTCCCACACTGCGTTTGCCTGTACGTGGCTGCCACTCGAGTAACCTTTTTTCCCCAACGGTTGTCAGTTCTGCGAGCTATGTGGCCGGCCCATTGCCACTTCAGCTTGCTGATCCTCACGGCTATGTCGGTTACCTTAGTTCTGCTGCGGATATCATCGTTGCAGACTCTATCCATTTGATACCTAATTATTATAGTTATTACAGTTTTAGAGTTATGGGATCATTATCATCGTCATGATATATATTATATATACTACATATATTCATAACTGAACAAATGCTTCTCTGAACAGTGCCACAAAGCACGGTACTGAGTCTCCAGCATCGTAACTCTCATATTTTGGGAGTGTCCTACTATAATGCATTTACTTGTACAAGGTTTTTCCTCGAGGAGCTATCTTCACTAATGTTTATCAGTTCTGTGAGCTTTATTGCCACCTGTGCTTGCTGATTCTCAATATGTAGGGCTTTGTAATGTTTGTAACTGGATACCAGATATTTATTTTTATTCTAATATAAAATAAACTAAATTTTTGCATCTCATAATCTGCATCTCATGATATTCTCGGAAAATACTCATATTATGAACTACACAGATGATGACTTTAGTTAGAATTTTTTACTTGTGCTGTAGACAATTTTTAAGATATACCTGGTTGAGGTGGTCAGTACGCATTGACCCTAACTCCATTTTCGCACTCGAGACATATCGCAGATCGTTTAGACGTGCTGCCATGTGTTATGTAAGGCAGGCAGGACTCGTGTCTTACGGGCGGGTCCGTCACGAGTCCGGGGTGCTGACGAGATCGTGTGGGCGTGTACAGGACAAGGAGCAGCGGTCGCTGGACACGGGCACGGCGCGCGCGCTGCTCGGCGTGCTGCTGCCGCGCTGGCCGCTGCGCGCGCCGCTCGCCGCGTTCCTGCAGCGCGAGCGCCGCTACCGCGTCGTCAACCGCGACCAGTGGTGCAACATCCTGGAGTTCAGCCGCACCGTGGACGCGCAGCTCGCCGCCTACGACGCGGACGGTGCCTGTGAGTAGCCCAGCGGCGACGCGCCGACAGTCCACCCGAGAAGTTTAGAAATTTTTGGGTAATTTTTTAGCCCGAGGCTCGTTTTCGTGAATGTGTAATCAAGTTCAACCGCCGTTGCTAGCACACCTACGTTCGTTGAATGTCGCTCGTGAAGAAGAATATCACGAGCACACCTGCATGCAGTCCGTCACGGATCCATCAACAAGCACCAGAGCAGCGCGGCCGGCTCTCTTCCATATCAAACATTACAGCTCAACATTTGTTATAAACCCCCCCTTCCTTAAACAAAATCATGACATAGACTTATCGACTCGTTATACAGTTCGGAGTAACAATTCGAAAAATTCTACAAACTATTTATAAAATCGAACTTAAGACAACAATGAGGTGTGATTGTGTGGGCGCAGGGCCGGTGATGCTGGACGAGTTCGTGGAGTGGCTGCGTGCGGAGCGCGGTGACGCGGCCATGCCGCCCCCCAGCTGAGACGCGCGCACGCTCCTCGCTACGTGTCAGGTAATTGATACCAGGGTCTACATACAGGTTGAAATTTAAAAAAAAAACACTTGTGGTGCTAGAGCTCATGTCATATAATTATTTTTTAAATAGTTAAAGAAACGTTTTTTTAAACTAATATCATATTAGGTTAGGGTTGTCACAAATAAATAGTATTAATTTATTTATTTCAAATCAACGTCGCCATTAATATAATTATTATAAACAACAATCAAAAAGTAAAAGATTAAAATCTATTTGAAATGAATATAATTCGTTTGAATCATTCATCATCAAATGATAGCTTACAAACATTTGATTAAGTGGCCACATACATAGACACCACGAAAATTAGAAGTTTGAGTACCAACATAGTGGCACTGCGTCTCTTAGTGTCGGCGAAACAAGCTTTCAAAAACATGGTGTCTGTCTGTTACCCGTCGTGTATACAAGAAGGAGATGTTAATTTAATTAGAACATTTCTCTCGTTGCACATTCAACTCGGATCGTGTTATATAAAAATAAGAAGCAATGCATCGCGTATAAATAATTCGACTGGATTAAAGTTCTTGCCTTCTCTTTCTTGTATTAATTTTTATTAAAAGAAAGCAATAGTTTAAAATTTGTGTTTTGTGTTTGTTCTGATAAAAAGAAACGACACATGGCCACAAATTTAAACTGAATTTGAATTACAGTAAATGATCCATGATATTCCATGAATAATTTTCTTAATAATAATTACTATAAATGCGCGCGACACGACTGCATCGGTCCCCTACAGTTGTACAGTCTGAGACGCCTTCATCGTACCTCCGTATTATTCCTTTCTCTATGATGGAGGTGTGTGAGGGTCTATTTAGAAGTTGTACAGTTGAATATAAAATATAGTTAACAACCGGATACATGAGCAAACTTTTTTTCGGGGAAACTGGCCCCTTCCCGTTATAGGTGATATCGGGACTAGTGACACTAGAAGGGTCGATTGTCGATTGGTTCTCTCCTAGAAACACGGACGGATACAACATAGTGTATTGTTGTATTCATTTTGTTGTCTTCTTGCGTACTGTCGTTATTGCACTATGAATACAACAGCTGTGCTGCATTTTGTGTCTTAGAAATTTCTTCGAAAAAGAAAGTCTCATATTGAGAATTTGGAAAAACTTGTAGCACTGGTTACCTATCAAATATATGGAGTTTTTCGATTTTCAAGCTCAATTCCCGCCATTGTATTTGTTTTTCACATTGATAATGGAACAATAACTATCTATGACCTGTGTAATTTTTCTACAAATGAACGTCGACTCTTACAAACTTACTCTTAACGAAATCAAAATTAATTTATTGTTAACAATTTCTGGTGAGATAAGAAGCGACGTATTTAGTTCGTCCTGGTGACTTTTGAGAATTGAACTAACGAGTTTCAAGTTTCACCAGGTGACAACACACACGTGGGCGAAAGTTCCGAGAGAGAGAGAGAGAGAGAGAGATAAAACGACCGTTATATACATCCTCTTTTTTAGTAAAATTGTTCTTGAATTGTTGGTGCATTTCCGGATTTACACCGAAATTTGTCCGGAACCGTCCAGCAGCATCATTTCGTGTATCTCACTGGGCATATGCCTATATTGACTATTGAATGTAATATTGTAATACTTATCTCGCAGATATCATGGCAAATCACACAGACAGACAGCTCCGAGCTCCTAAAACTTGGATGTGCCAACATGAAACGCTGAGCTTAATTGTGCTTTCGTCATTTAGTTATAAGTTCAATTTAGACCCTACTGTGTTACGTCTGTTAGCTGGTTACACTATATTAGTGTTCACATGTGGTCTGATCTAAATATTAGCTAAACTTTAACAAATATTTTCATTTGCATTTGTATCCGGAAGATAATTTCCAAATTCTTTTTATATAATAATAAGAAACGGCCTTCAAGTATTACAGCAGTGGCACGCGCCTCGTAATACATTAGGGTGGACGCGTGAAATTGCATTGGAGCGATGTGCTGGACATTGCTCCACTGCGATTATTTTATGCCATAAATATTTTCTTGGCACGAACTTTGTGTTGCTTTAAACTGCGTTAATAAATTTGCGACGAATATTATTTTACAGGAGGTTAACGTGCTCGCATTTGTATATAATTAAATTAATGCGTGCACATCATTACGGCCGATTTCAATATCCATACGGCCGGGTTTTCTTACTAAAGATAGATACTTTAAAAATCCTCCATACATGTTAGGTTAAGCATCTCTAGTAAGCAAAGTGTTGCTTACTGGAGATGCTTAACCTAACGGTCAGTGGACCGTATATAGTATATTTAAATCGGTCAAAAATCATTCAACACATGTATAAAATACTGCTGCTATTACTAGGATCTCTTCACAACTTTTTCAACCGTTTTGTAATGTTTGAAATTAATGGGTTAATTAATTTACTTATCCATATCATTAGATGACATATAAATTGGATTACGATCATCACTTAAATGCGAAAACATTTCCAAATAATAATTATACAATCTCTATTATGTTCACTCGATATTTGACGCAGAATTTGTAAATTAATTTTAATGTTGTATATTTATTACGTATAGCGTGGCCACACCATAGACAATTTTAATCACTTCTAAACTTCTGTTTGTTTTTTTTTTAATCCGCAGCCGGCACAAGCGGCGCTCTGCGGTGTGGCCACGCCCTAAGCTAGCACTTGTAAGTTATGTAAATTGAAAACGAGACAGTGGTAGGTGTATGAGCCGTCGAAAACCCACCATGCTTCATGCGCTTTCTCTTATACCAAATTAGATCTATATACTTACCTCATCTATATACTAACGTCGATCAGCCATTTTGAGTTATATCTGTCAATGTGACTGTTTTGTAGTAGTTTGACGTTTTAAAATGACAGTTTTCGAAGATCTCTTAGGAATGTTATTAAATCACACTAACTTAACTAAAATTGGCACATAAAATAGTTCACATTAATAGATTTATATCTATGGTATGACAATTTTAATCTAATTTGGTGAAGACAAGGAATATCGCGCTAAACACTTGTGTATTGTGTAAATTACTCTAGTTTTTTTTTGAATATATACAATCTCAAATACTCTCGAAGTGAAGCCTGAGACATTTTTGTATTAGATAATTTATGAACGCTCGCCCACCGACTGCGCATTGTGTTTGCCAATAAACAGTACAACCAACTATGTGTATATGACTGTAGTTTGTATATGTATGTTTTATTTAACTTGGCAACATCAACACCTCGAAATGTGGAAAAATAATCCTCGATATATTTATTTAAAAAAAATGTGGATTCTTTATCGTTCTACTAATAGTATTATTGTAACTAAGGCAAGTCGGTTCAAAGTAAAATAAATCAAGCTAAAACTAGAATATTATGTGGCAATACCGCGATATTGGTATTAATGACATTTCCAGTGAATTCAATAAGCCTTGTCGTGTTGAAATAAATTTAATTTAATATTTATTCCACGAGAAGGAATAATCAAAATATAGAAATGCAAGAAAAAAGGCTCACCGTTGTTGGTTAAGGCTCGTTGTCAATATTTATTATGGTATGTTCAAATCAATTCTTGCATTCGTTTATTTTAGCACGCAAGTAAACGGTGACGTCATCACTCCCAGCTTAACCTATCCGCGTCACGGTTATGAATATCTATGAACTCGACAACTGTAAAAAGAAACCTATTCGCAACAACAATTATGAGTCATCAAAGTACCAAAGTAAAGAAAGTCTAAAGTCTTAGTGTAATATTCTTTACTAATGCTCGAGAGTTGTTAGTTACTCCAAAAAAAAAAAACAATGGCGGAATAATAAATATTCATTCCAAACAGCCGCCATTGCGAGAGAAAACTACAATAGTCGTTTGTAGAATCTATGATTAAGTGCAATAGGAGACACTTCCCTCCGGACTAAAATGACTAACACGCCCAGGCTGAACGCAGTTTAGGGCCAAACACTAAAAAAACCAAACTCGCGAAAGTGTCCGTAGCTTATGCCAGTACGAAAGTTTAACATGAAAGTTGGCTTAAGTTAGTAATTTAACGTGCCGGTCTAGTCTATCATTTGGTTTTAAATACTAGTGTTAAAGTGTATTACTTTCGATGATGGTATGGTTCGTCTTCGTACGATTTGTAAATTGCCTATATAGACAGATGTACTATTAATTCAATGTAATGTAATGAAATATAAAGTGAGATTGATTGTTAGACAATTTTATGAGAGAGAACTATCCACCAAACATAGTAGTGGTTAATTTATAAAATCAGAAATGAAATTATACACAAAATAAAATAAAAAACATAATGTCGAGCCACCTCTGGAAGAGTAACGATGGTATATTGAATTTTGTTATGACTGTGGATTTCAAGTTTTATTGCGTAATATTATAAGCGTGTTATGCGACCAGTGTTCCTGAATGATAAATACAATTCAAGAACGGAGATAACTAATATTCATTTTGTTGCCATAAGTCCAACAAAGCTTTAGTAATAGTTAACTATTCTTTAAAAGGCTTTTAATAAGTTGGAATTGCAATTCCGACATTAATCCAAAAATTGTTTAAAAAACAAATTTGGTCACTGGTAAAAAGGTTATAAACTGTTACCGTACGGAGATCAAAGCCCGCGAAATCAAAGAAAAAAATGATTTTCAACACTTCAATTATAATATTAACAGCTTATTAAATTAATGTCCATGAATTATTATATATAATGTTCAAAATGTAATTCATTTTTATCACCAAATTAAATTCCATTGGAGTGACATTAATTTTCAAAAAAAGCCACAACAAAATTGTTTAATTTTTGAATTAGCCATGCGGTGTCGTAAAAGTTGTGATGGCGATGGGTGGTCAAATAACCATCACAAATATGCAAGACATAAATTATTTTGACAGGCAGGTAGCAGGGCTAAGATGCGATGTCTGGTACTGCGATCCCCAATTTCCTGCCAAGTTATGGTCAGGGGAATTGCTCCCTAAGATACCTCTGTCTAATTTTCAAACTATTTAAGAAGATGACATTTTTCAACAACTGGAGAGGGCACGCAGCATACCAGGGCTCTAGGTATATCTCGCGTAAGCCGCGAATCTGAGTCCTCACGTTCGCCGGCGTGAGAGATTGCAATTGAAGTACCTTACGTTTCGCAACTAGGGCGCCGTTGTCTGATATCGGTTTGAGTATTTTAGGTTAGAGATGGTAGCGCCATCTATTGGACGACTGTTTTTTAGCTTTCGTAGTCGACTGACGACACCCTCGGGACGTTTTAATTCTTATCATCAATTAATCTATTTTCAACATCTCGATCAGCCTCAAACATTCGTGGTAAATGTTAATGAAAGCATATCATCTGCGTAAAATGTATTCCCTCTCACTTTGACACGCAGACGCCATATTTGAATTATACCTCCATGTCACTACCACAATAAAGACTAATCCGATGACACCTCATATGTTGAAATCTTTTGAACCGTTTACGCAACAGAGCGTGCCAAAGAAATAGACATACGTAGACTGGAGAACACGTTGCACTCCTGAGTATTCTCATTAAAGTAGCAATGACGTATTATTTCTTATTAACCATCCATCGGAGAAATGTATAATATCGCCATAAAACCTTATGGTATATAATATTTACGGAAGCAACTACGTCACAAATTCATTTCCTATTTTGGGCTCTAATATAGTCGAAAATTAACTCGAAAAGTTTCATATATTTGTTAAGTTACATGCTTGTGTGTGTGTATATAGGTATGATTTCAACAGGTTTTATGGAATTATAGTTACGTTACATTTACAAATAGTTTTTTTTTTATATTGCTTTTAACCCGTTCGCAACCGAACATCGCATTGAGACAATTCTTTGTTATGATCGCGTCCTCTGTAATATTCGTTTCTTTGTTCTTTTGATTACAAAATGACGACTGTGCGGAGGACGTTTTCTGTAATATAATTTGTTAGTGAACGAGTGGGAGAAAAACGCTTACAGTAAAAGAAGTAACATATACATAGAGAATTCACTGCTCAGAGCCGGAGCCTGCATGTATGAAACATTCGATCTCACATTTTGTATAAATACGCACATTTTGATGTTGACGGGTTTTCATACAAAATGAGGCAACTACTTATATACATACGTATTGAAACGCATTTAGTGTATTTTTAGTATCGATTGTTTGAAAATTGGCAATTTTTATATAATAGATATTCTTCCGAATGTTTTTTTAAAAAACCATAACTGTATAATTTTTTTACCATGTAACTTTTATATACAGCCTGTATGTAAAATAACAATTATAATAGATACATAAAATACGCACTGTGAAAATTGTAAATAACTTTAATTAATTAACGAAATTAAATTTTTCGTTACTGTATTATCTGTGTGCCTCGTACGGTGTTGTTTAAGACTTAAGCGACATTGGGATGAAGCTCCGACAAACTAGGTAGCGTCCGGTTTGCCATGGGGCTAGTTGTAGATACGGTTTGTATAAGACGCGTAGGTAGAGATATTTAAATTGTCTGCGGCTGTAAGGAACGCAGCAGTTCTCTGTAAGCGAACGGTGTAAACTAAATTACTCTCAAAACATTTAGGCCAATGTACCGGATTTCATGCAGGAGAAATAAATAAATCCTAATGAAAAATCAATTTGCGTTTTCTTTATTTAGTACCCAAACTAATACATTATGTAGTAACCGTAATTAGTATGTTAACTAAAAAAAAAGTGAAGTAGCTTGTAAATGCTGGCAAAGATCTCTCTCTTAAGAGATGCTCTTACTTAAGAGTTTGGAGCGGGGTTTCCCTGTTCAAAATACTTTTGTGTGAATTTAACGGTTTTTGACTGTTTTTATTCACTATTTCACAGAAATGCGGGTTTCCTTAAAATATTTCTATCAAAGTCGAGAGCGAGGTAAAATATACCATTTCAAATTGTAAGTAATATTTCTAACGGCGATGGTATAGTGATTCGAACCCAGATCAATCGAGTACAATTTAATAGAGCCTCGTTCCGACATGTAACATGCAGTACGGTACCAAAAGCATAATATTAAATATCTTCATCCATACATGGCACAACAAAGTGGACGAACCAGGCAGCAGCTGAAAAATTGTTAAATAGAAAAAAGGGTTTCGAGAATGTCCAAAAAAAACATATATTTATATTCATCTGTCGTGAATTGTCTTGTAAAGAATCAAATCACTATCTGTTCTTTCACTTTCATTCTAGTCACTCCACCTTGTGGGGGGGTCGTCCCACACTGCGTTTTCCTGTACGTGGCTTCCACTCGAGAACCTTTTTTTCCCCAACGGTTGTCAGTTTTGCGAGCTATGTGGCCGGCCCTTTGCAATTTCAGCTTGCTGATCCTTGCGGCTATGTCGGTTACCTTAGTTCTGCTGCGGATATCATCGTTGCAGACTCTATCGCGCAGAGAGACTCCGAGCACAGCCCGTTCCATAGCGCGCTGTGCAACTTTGAGCTTCCTCATACGGCCTGCAGTGAAGGACCAAGTCTCAGTGCTATATGTCATCACTGGCAACACGCACTGGTTGTATACTTTGCTCTCGAGGTTTTGAGGTATACTCGATGAGAAGATATGACGTAGAATATCACAGATACAAACCATTTAAACAGTCATCATACAAATGTTTACCGTTGTCGGGATCTGAACACAACCCTGAGCGTCGATGGCAGAGCAAACTAGACTATGGTATTCGATAAACGTAATCGAGAACGAATAATACATCAGATTTCAGTTAACTTATATATTTATTAAGACATTCACTTTATTTACAGTATCTATCAGCTTTCATCTTGCTCCTTCTGTCCAGCAGCGTCTCGTGCAGATTGCCGTCCACCTTTGCCTTTTTTAGTTCCGACACGCCGCCGTCGTTCAGCCGCAGCTTCTTGTCTTGAAACTTTTGAAACTTCTTCCTGCAAAAAATATTATTTTTATTTAACTACTTATAAATCTTAACTAGGTGCAGCGACATCTATGTTACTACATAAGAAACTCGAAGACTTCAACAAGGAAATTATATTTATTTATTTTAACTTAACACTTATAAAAGAGCAAAAAGGCGGATTTTTATTCAGAGAAAGTGTAAAAGAGTCCAGAGGATAGTACTGTTTATATATGTACTCAAATAAAGTATGTTATTTGAGTACAATAGAATACTTATATATGTCGGCACTTGGACATACTTGTAGCTATAGTTGTATATTATATAAAAACACAAGCTACTCTACTTATTTATATATATATTTCACACAAAATATCTGTATCTAAAGCAGTAAACACAAAAACCAAACAATTAGATATCGAAACAAGAGCTTGAATTCGAGTCGAACCATAAATCGTTGAGTTTTGTGTCTGAATGTGTTAACATCGTGCAGCACCTCGAGGGAGTGTGTGACAACATCTAGGTCACTACATTTTTTTTTTTTTAAAGAATACTAGCAATGCTATTTAACTAACATTACTAACATTCCTATTAACCCTCCAACTAAGCATTAGAGCTTGTATTTGGTTTGGTTCACGACAATAGTCGAATGGTGGACTCGAACCTGAGACGCCATGTTTCGCAGTCCGCACCCTATCCCATAAGGCTATTGGCGCTTTACATAACAAATATAAATGAATTACCAGCATTCGAACAAGAACAATTTCACAAGATGGCGCTGTTTAGAAATGTATCATGCTCATATCCTGTATCCTGCAGCGAACTATGAAAGTTTTCATTGTTCTAATAATCTTACCATTACCTTACTCATGAGCCATGGGTCCCGGGGTAAAAAATTGGAGTTAAATATTCTTGCGACGACGTGTCCTCTGTCTCTGGCACTGCACATGTGCTGACTGCTGCCGATAGTGCTCTGGTGTAGTCTCGTTCTTCATCATCGGACATACTCACACATAGTTGAGCTCCACCTCGGCCAGGTCGCCCTGCTCCTCCGACGGCAGCAGCAGCTCGCGGGGCTCCCGGCTGCGGTGGCTGCGCAGGTTGCAGCGCTCGCGCTCGCCGGCAGCGAGCGTCGCGGCCACCACCGAGTCGTCCTCGGGCTTCACCGACATGAACTTGTTCACCGAGCTGAGTATCGCCGTTTGACCTGGGAATAGTTTTATGTAATAAAAAGTGAATAGTGGACGAAAAGACACAATATTTTTTTCAGTTTACGTGCCATAGCTTTCCAGTCCTTTCCTGCGTTTACTTTTAGCATTTGAATAGAATGCAGTGTGGCGTCGGTGTAGGAACCTGCCACCCACTTTCTTCATGTGGGTGTAGTAAGATGGCTGCCGACAGATGGGGGGACAACTAGGTTCTTACGGTAAGGCTAATAGATACTGGCAGCTCACCTAATGTGACCTAAAAAGTATATAAAAAAAATCGAACGCACTTACCGTCTTGAAAGACGGGCTCCCACTGTTCCATGGGTCCAACGGCGTCAGATCTACCAATGACGGCTCCATCCTTTGATACACCCAGGTATTTGCCATAACCGGATTTGAGCGCAAACTTGTTCTCCCCGGCGGGGAAAGCAGTGAAGATTTCTTCGGGAGAGGGTCCATCTCCTTCATCGTGCGGCGCTCCGATTGTGAACAGACCTTGAATTTAAGATATTTATGTAAAATCCTACTTCTTCGTTTTTTTTTATTTATTTAACGGCCTATATAAGTCCACTGCTGGACATAGGCCTCTCCATGGAAGCTTTGTCATTTGCCTCTCCGGACAGGCAGGTTGGTGAATGGAATGCTAGCACCATATCACCAGTAATGATGCTCCCAATCACTAGGATGGATTTGGCATTACTGGTAGAATTTCCTGCATCAGTTGGTTGTCAGAGCTTCATTCGTTAGTCAGGAGGGTGCACCGCGTGTGGATAAGGTTGGCTTTTGGAGAAAAAGTTGGTATGGTTATCCTTACTCCCCACGAATCCTACTTCCTATTGGCCATTAATCATACAAAAACTGCTGAATTGATTTTGAGGACCTTGTAACAGTGAAAGCGTTTAAAATAATACTGAAAATATCTCACTGATAAATAGAGGCAGAAAGGATCCGCAACCAGGGTATGTTGGCAGATATAACACATTCTCATAATAATACTTTTCATTATTTCTCAGACCTGCTGGTTTGTTTTGTCGCAATGTTTTCCTTCACCGCCAAGCATGTGGTAAATACAAAACTTACTTATTTAATATTTGCCATTGTTATCACTGGTTGAAATATATTTTCATTTATTATTATCTCTTATACTAGTATCACAACGAATTTCATATATTTATTTAAGTAGCCAATGGTTTCTCCTTATGGCATCTTCAGGGTGTTCAATTATAAAGAGATATTAGTCATAACTTTAATCATGTTGTAACTTCATTTTATTAACTTCATGAAATAAATACATTTTTGACAAACCATTGTCTAAAGCTGATACATAGGAATTTTTCCCAAACTCAATACAAATTGACCCAGTCACATCTTCAATCTTGCTTACTCTCCACCAGCCTCCATGTTTTATACTGTCCTCGTCCACTTGAGCCTCATCACTTTTGTCCTTCTTCTTGTGTTTCCGTTTCTTTGCCCTGTAAACATTATATAACTTACTTCATTGTAAACCAATATAAGAATGACTGATACTTGTTTAAAGGTTAGTACAACATCAGGTCTTATCACACTGTATATACTTTGTTTGTAAACTATAGTGAAGAGCAACATTTCAAGAAGTTATTCTAAATTATTCATGTCTACTACCATATAAACTAAATTGTATATAATTTATGTAAGTTAAGTTACCTCTTAGATTATTGTCATTACACCATTCTATTGAATACAATGATTTATATCAATATTAAATTATTCAATGTCAGAATTATTTTTAAATGTCTAAATTACGGATACATTGTTAGCAAATAATATACAGGGCTTTAAGATCATATCGGGAAGGTCATTTGACTACAATAAGAACAACAATGTGCCAAGGGCACTGCCTTGCAGAACACCAAAGTTGCTTATATGAAATACAGAGTTGTAGGATTACATTTCTTTATTTTTGTTTAGAGTCATTCTTCAGTTGGCCATCAAATATCATCATTGGCCACCACACTTTTCCAAAAGCAATTTATGGGACACATACAAATGCTTTAGATTTATTTAATATCAGAGTTACTACACTGCCAACATCTAAATTCTCTACCACATTATTATTGATACTATATTAACTGATTTTTACTTTATAGTCTAGTATATATAGTAGTATAATTTTAAAAAGTAATAAATAATGTAAACACTAATTTATACTTCGGAAGCTTACAATTACATTCTATAGTTTAAAACAAACCTTTTTTGTGGGTACTGAGGTCATAAAAGAAGCCCTCTGATCAAATTTAAAGTTAGTAGGCAAAAAAAAGCTACACAAATTTTGTGGTGACTAGTGGAGTAAAATATTTCGTTTGAATGTATATTGATAAATAATCTAGTAGTTATTATAATTTGTTATCAATATTAATGAAAATACTGTAGTAAATTAACTAAATTGTCCATCAACGACTTACTTCGGTTTATCTCCTTTTAATATTAACTTTCCTCGTTTGACAGCAGCATATTCATCGCCCATATTTATAATTTATTTCTTCACTTATTATTTTAGTACCGTATATTTTTTTTTCCTTTATACATTTATATATATATATTCTTTATCGTATCATTCGTATCATCAAATCAATCGTTATTAGTCTCATAGTTTGACAGGCAAGAAAGTATAAATTTCATTACTTTTGTTGACAGTAGCACGTAAATTGCTTTACTTTTATTATAACGACGTGAAATTATAATTGTTATGAAACTGTTATATCGCAGGCAATAAATAACGAGTTATATTGATCATGTTACGAATATTGTCACACCGTGGTTACATTTGTTTCAGCCTGTCGTGAAAGTGCCTTATTCGAGTCAGAGACTCGCTAGCGCCGATTAGTATACGATATTGATTTCAATGAACTTTGCATCATACTTCGACAGGTTTAGGACTGACAATATTTAGTTTAATCTTACATTGACTTGTTTAAAAGTTAATTGAATTAATTTGATAAATAAACTATTATTTGATAGTGATCTACATTTTGAATTTTATACTTATACTTTTCTACTTGTTTTGTTTTCTAAAATGTATTTAGTTTATTTACAATACTTATTTGTGTTAACCTGTTTAAAAAGGCACTATTGTCAATGAAAAATACTAATTCTGCTGTTCGATTTCTATTGAGATGTGATGTTCCTTTCGTTTCTATGTAGTATGTGAAAGAGAAATCTATTTCACATTCTACAGATATTTTTATGGCGCTCGATCAAAATGTCTGTCAGATTCGGTTATAGCAACGCATGATTTTTCCTCCAAGCTAAGAGCTATGAATCTCTCTGTACAACCACTTCGTTCATTAACATCTCCTGATCGTTTTTCGGTTTAGTGGATATGTCATCAAAGGAAGAACTAATTGCTCCTATATTATTCTCAATATTGCCACATATTGGTTTAATAAATTATGGTAAGCACTTCACGTAAATTGTAATTGTATCGTATTCCTAACATTGTTAGGAATACGATACAATTTCATTTCAAGTATTTTATAACGCTATGGCCAAGTATTTTATCATTGCGCCTTTTAAAATAACTTTAAGTAAATCTAAACCTTATATGAACGAGTAAGAGAAACAGAATAATAAGAGTCAGTTAGACTTAAAGTTTTTTTTTAATGCTATGTAATTATTTTTTTGTGTGTTATTAACAAAGTTTAAGCAAATCAAAGCCTTATATCGTAGAGAATAATATTAAATATTACTCAAACAGATTCTCTCTTCTTACTGGTGACCCGAGTAGACTATGGAATTCCGCGAAAGTAATGTAGCTCGACCAGGTTTAATTAAAATCACAGTTGCGCGACATGACAGGTGTTTTCGAATCATATAACAGGTGGGGGCACATGGATGTCACACGTTATATAATAAGTGATACGTGAAATATTCCATGTCTAGTTGACAGTCAAGAAGCTTAATCTAGTACCTAGATAGTAAGAACATTACTCTTTGTTATTACACGAACAGTGTCAAAGCTTTAAATGTGTATAAATTTTTGACCGAAAGGGAACTCAGGAGTGACAAAATGAGCATATATCTGCTTACCCGTCTTCATCTTGAGCATTCGATTTTATAGAATGCGAAATTATTTCGGCAACTACATCTTCATTGACTGGCTTGAGTTCGAAGAAAGCTGTACTGTACAAATTTTATTAAAAGTCTTTTTTTGTTTTTGTCAGCTTACTGTTAAACAACAAACTTCTAAACAGAAATAACTATTGAAACACCCCAAGTCATCTTCTCTATAAAATAGTCCTATGTTAATAGTTGCCCTCTAATACGTATATAAACACAATTCGAAATTTGTAGGACCGGCCGTAGATTATAGGTACTTTGTTTACAGCTTACTTTTCTTACAGTTCGTAGGTCAAATCAGTTCGTTAGTCGAATACAGGAAGTGGGCATAAACCACACGGTCGTTTGTTAATTATATAATATTAGTCTATACAAATAAATAAATAAATGGAAAGGTTGAAATAAAAGCACATTTATAGCACAGCGAACATTTATTTAAGGAGCTATTAGGAAGAACATACTATCTCTTTCTTCATATCTCTAGCTCACCTGCAGGTGGTCCACTTCTCTAGCTAATAAACGAGACGGTCTGGCGGGCGAATAGTGACGAAATGTACATCCGAATTTGCTGAACCCAAATCCCACAAACTAGCGATGGGAGCAGGATCACCAGGGTACTGGCACTGCGCTCTTCAACCTGCTTGCCCAGTGTGGTGGGTATGGGCAAACCTATGTTCAAATTATTATTTTTTTATTTAAAATAATGATATTTAAAATAAAGATACATAATCGACAAAACTTCTTGGGTATGGCTAGAAATCATCTTAAATTCTAATAATTTTCTAGAAATTTTCGTAAAGTGTATATATATTCTACAATGTAGCACAGTTATGGAACCTGGCAACCCGTTTATCTCTATGCGCACGCCATTTTGCAATATACTAAGCATAATACTGAACATGTTGATTGCTGATAAAAATGCATTTCTTTACTCAAATTAATATTTTAAATAGTGTTATTCCGTGAAATAAGCAAATTAATAAAAAAAGATTTCAAAATGGATATGCCAGAAGTAAAATCGTTCAACGCGGAGGTACCATTGGTTAAATTTCGAATATGCTTTACATTTTCGTGGCATCATATAAACGAATTTTTATTTTCAGTTATCCGGGTTGTACGACAATAAGCCTCCTATCTCGAAGGCTAAGATGAGCGCCATCACAAGAGGTGCTATAAAGGCTATAAAATTTTATAAGCATGTTGTGCACAGTGTTGAAAAATTCATTCAAAAGTGTAAGCCTGAATACAAAGTCCCCGGTTTGTATGTGATAGATTCAATTGTGCGACAGTCGAGACATCAATTCGGTCAAGATAAAGATGTGTTTGCACCGCGCTTTGCGAAGAATATGCAGCAAACGTTTGCCAATTTATTCAGATGTCCTCCAGAAGATAAGGTTTGTTTTATAAAGTATATTCATTTTGTAGGTTATATTGTAGCTATTGCAAATTTCATCAATGATAAAGTTGATGTTACTAAAAGTGTGTGGTTGTACTTCAGTTTTTGGTGTAACTTGTCGGATATATTAGTAGCTGTATGCTTACCTCGCAATTATTTAGTAGTAGATATAGATCTTACATTTTTTGCCAAGGTTTAGATTGGTAAATAGGCCAAAAACTGTTTTTTTTTTAAAGTAATGTGATGCTTATAACGTGATACCAAGTGATAATAAGCAGAAGCATTATGCTTTACCATAGCGTAACTCATAGTACAGTATGTGCAGACAGTAGGTCAGACAATGTAAGCAGCACTTTACTTCTATTATCATAGAAGTAGTATAAAGCTACTAGTTCAAAAATAGTATTACACATTATAATAGACTAATAAAGACAGTTGTTCTGTTCTATTAGTAAGTTACTAAACATTAAAATATTTTATTAATGTTTTTTCCTCTTGTATAATTATTTTCTCTAGATCTGAACTGGTTTACATGATACTAAATCAATTAATTATGTAATATCTTGTGTCTCAACTGATTACCTATGCAAATGAAGCTTATCCCTCAACCTGACACGGTAGACAAAAAGGAAACAAATAATTCCTATTGTATAAACACTCCATGAATTACAGTGCAAGAAGTGATCTTTGGATTGCAACATTATTTTTAATGAAGCAGTATCATTAGCCGAGAACGCAATATAGTGTTTAAATGAAAAATAATAAAATGTTTTTACAGCGTAACATAATCCGTGTGCTAAACTTATGGCAGAAGAACCATGTGTTTGGTCCTGAGGTTATACAACCATTGCTTGATATGGCTGACCCCAACCACCCGCTGCACCTAGAAATCCAGCAACAGCAGAATAATACGGCTAATGGTAAATTTATATACAATTTTATACAGACACTGAAATGAAAAAAAAACTATTTTTATTATGAATTAATTTAAAAAACAATCTATATTTTCCAGGGAGTAGTTTAAATTTAACGCATAATACTACAGACAGCAAAATATCTCCTGTGCCTCCTCCGCAACATACACCTCATGCTTCCACTCCTATGGGTGACCAGGTAATTATAATAATTATTACCTATTAACTGTGGGATGCATTAGTCTTAATACTGGTTTTAGTATATACTTTACATTATGTGGTAGCCCAGTGGTCAGTGAGCTCGCTTTAATGTCATAGAGGGCGAGTGACCTGTGTTCGATCCCCGGTGCCGGCACCACTGAAATTGTTAATAACAATTTTAAGTGCTGTATTTACCACATGCTCAACGGTGAAGGAAAACATCGTGATGAAACCTGCATTTCTGAGAAATAATAAAAATATTATTTCAAGGATATGTGAAGCTCGCCAACCCGCACTGGAGCAGCGTGGCGGGCCCTTCCCGGCTCCTAAACCCTCTCTGATACTAGTATTTGAGAAGGAGGCCTTTGCCCAGCAGTGGGCACTTACAGGCTGTTACTTTTACATTATGTCATGCTTATTTTATTACATTATAGTTAAATAAAGTAAACATAAAATAATTTTAAACATGGTAGAGCCAAGCAGCGGCTTTTGCTGCTGCTCGAATTGGCCGGCACGACTGGGATGTTACCACCTCGCAGAATACCGTCGTGAAGTAGAGGCATCTTATGCTTTTTTGCGATTTGTTCGGTGAGTGAGGTATCAGGAGGCCCATTCCTTCTCCCCATCCCACTGGTGTTGCAGATGTACGTGGGCGACGTTAATCACTTACCATAAGGTGAACCGCTGGCTCGTTAGCCGCACTTCCCTTAAAAAAAAAATAGAAAGATGCGAATATCACAATACTGTTTTAATCATTAAGGCGAGGTGACCCATTGCCATCATAATAATAGACCAAAGCAACAGAAGTCGCATAATCATCCTTTCAATTAACATAATTGCTATTAATTACGTTTTACCTATAGGCTCCTCGCTATATAGCTAAAACGTAAAAGTAAACCATAATTGTAAGGGTGAATCTTTTCTCTCTCCATCTCTTTCTCCAAATAAATTTTGCATGTTGTGCACCTGGCTAGCAATAAATAAGCTCTCGCAACCATATAGTGACAGACAATCGAACCGATTTTGGCAAAAATCCCACACACAAGTGATGGGGACCAGCATGCCTAGTGCATGTGTACCAGCAAAGGGCAACAAAAAAAAAAAACACCAAAAGTTTAACATTAGCACTGGATGGTGCAACCAATTTATTCATTTATTGTGATAGAACTGCACTCACCATTGTGCTTGCCTTGTGTGATAGGTATGAGCAAACCGTCCAAGAAATGTTTGCTGGCTTTTGCTGGGGCTTTCTCGGAGAGGCCTGTGTATTAAAAGAGGCACATGTGTATAATTAGTAAATCCTTGAATGTAGTCACATTTATTTTACTAAACTAAAAGTTTTGCATCCGCTTTTACATAGAAGCAATGGTTTTACAAATTGGTGTAGTATTTTCATAAATTCAAACCTTAAATACACTAATGCCACCCAGTTTTATCAATCCAATACAAGACTTGTATTCAATTGACCCTTTATTATATATAACAATTACATACTGAATCATTTCAGTTTCAGGACCAACCGTCGGGCCCACCGCCGGGAGTCAAATTCAATCGCAAATTGCTAAACGACTTCGAATATGAAAGTGAGGACGATATGATTGGCACGGAGCCACCGCCCTCCGCGTCGCACACGTCGCACTCTACCCACTCGACGCACACGACGCACTCCGGCCACGCTTCGCACCCGACTCATTCGTCGCATCAGGGCTATTCCTCGCACCAGTCCCACCAAACACATCCCACGCATCAGTCGCACAACCCTACGGATGCTCTCGGCAGGTACGTAATTATTTTTCTCGGGAGTAATACCATATTTCTGGTATTTTTTAATATTAAATTAACCTCGAAATTTGTTTGTTGCAGCATTCTTACAAACCCCGAGATTATGCGACAGCTGCAGAGTTTGCAAGCGCAAATGCAAATGATGACCGGTATGCAGATTCCAGTGAGTAAATTTTAATTAAGGCTTATTATTTTACGTACTGTAATTCGGCTTTTGCTGCTGATCGAATGGGCTGGCTTGACCAGGGTAGTGCAGTGGCATCGCCGGATACAGGCGTGTAGTTTAGACATCTTTATACATTCTGCGTTACGTAGGGTGAGTGAGATACCCGGAGAACCACTTCCACTCCACTACTCCTCCCACGCCCCCTAACTCCTCTCCCATCAAATATCCTCATGGGCCAGTAACGCACCTGCAGTTCTATTGATGTGAAAGTTGTCTATTCTACGCTTCTTCTAAGCTACTACCTTCCCATGAATAAAAATTGTATGAAATATCAATATATAAGGATAAGATAGTGTCTTTGAATCAGAAGATCTGAGTTTTATCCCCTGCCTGGAGAGCATATATAGTTATTCGAAATTCTTGTATGACTCATATCGTTGCCCTGAACACTAAGACTGCACAGGCTTACCATCTCACAGTACTCCCAATAAGCACTGATGAAGCAACTTAAATGTCATCTAGACCCTTAACAACCCCTTTATAACCCCAATATACAATAGGGAGAGATTATTTCTATACCAATGTGAAAAGAGTTTATATTGGCTTTTGGAATTGCCTTTTTTTGTATTGAGAACAATGTTTGGTTTCCAATATTTTTAAATTTACTTCTTTCCAATGGCATGTAAAGAGAAATCTTAACATGCATGCCAAAATATAAATTGACTAAAATTTATGTTTATTCAATTTAAATTTAATTTCAGAACTTAATGCCAATGATGTCTGACATGCAATTACAACAACCTTCAAATCCAGGGCTGCCTTTCTTGGTCAGTATATTCATTGACTTCATTATTCTTAAATAGAACCACTATAGATAGTACCACTTCTGTTCTTAAGGCTTCTGCCAGACCTTCCAGCATCATAAGGCAAGTTGTAGTATTTTAGGGCAGTCATTCTTAACAGTGTTTCCCCGCAACTACTACTTCAGCATATTTTAGTCCACTGCTGAATATAGGCATCACCAATAAATCACCAGGAAAAGATTGCATTTTAATAGGTTCGCCCACACTCACCACATTGGGCAATGGGTTGCTAAGCGCAGTGCTGTCTCAGCACCGGTGAAGATGATGGGCGGCTATCACAAGTCTGTGGGGGATTTGTGAATATTCCACCATCATTCGGTCGCCAGATCCTCGTTTCTTTGCTAGCAAGTTGCTTCATGTGGAGGTGAGGTTGGCATTTGGGTAAAGAGATGCTGTATTCCACCCTAAGTTAAGTTTAGAGTTAAGTCATGTGTAGAGTGCTATATACTTGTCTGACATTAATCTAAGCTTAACACTTAGGGTCAAGATGGGTGGGTTCCTTTCAAGTATAGGTTGTTTTGGTTGACATCCTGGTGATGGACATAGGCTTCTTTTTATCCTGGGAAAGTTGTGAGGAAATTATCTATGCAAATGGAAGGAAGTGATTAATAGTTGTGGAATATTTATTTCTTTAAAATCTGTTCTTGTAGTGTAATACTTAAAATGCATTAAATTTTTGCAGAATTCTCAACAAGACCCGCAGAAAGCGAATGAACCCAAAGAAGATATGGCGAATGAGTCGGATATAGAGTTTGTGGAGACTGGACCTCAAGTTATAGAAATACCCGATGCCAATGATTCAAGGTAATTTATTGATAAATTTTTACAGACAAAATAGCCAAATTGTCTTTGAGTATAATTAAAATATTGTAATTTGATGAGATCAGGTCGAGTTTCTTTTTTTTGGAATTTTAAATTAGTAAATGATCTAACCATCAATGTGATTACTACCTGCTACTAGTAAGTGATTACTGCATATTGACACCAGCACCAATATTCAGAGTAAGATGGTACGCCCATCAGTCGAGAGAGCCAGTATATTACCATTACTGGACCGCAACAGTAGCTGCTGCTCAGCTTAACAGCATAAATAGGTAAGAGGGGTGTACCTACCCCGACTGCTCCTATGCAGAAAAGGACTTCTACCGCCTAGTTGTAAGTAAGGTGTAGGCTTGAGCACCTCGTGTAGTGGTTATTAACCGGGGCGTCTGTTTGCAGAAGGGCTGAGCGTGAGGTTTGTTCCAGAAGTCCGTCGCCGAAATCGCGCCGGCACCGCTCGCGCTCCAAGTCGCCGAAGCGACGACGCCGCTCGCGATCCCGCTCGCGCGACCGCCGCAGGGACCGCGACCGCGACAGGTGCCCGCACTCTACGCTCTGCCACTTTACTCTCTGCCAATCCACTCTCGACTCTGGCTTTCTACTCTGTCAACTCTCCAGTCGTTTCTCGTCCACTGTGCAACTCTCTGAAATAATGTTATTAATTATTTCACAGACATGCGTTTTCTCGTGTCGTTTTACTTCAACTGTGAGCACGCGAAACTGCAATTTACAATTTTGGTGCTGTAATTTCATTCGCGTACATAGAAATTAAAGCCAGCGCACTGGCCACTACTTGATGTCATGATCAGAGTCACCATGCAAGTACGAGTAGCATACTGGATTTTGACAGCTCCAAAACTCTTTGCATATCGCTACTTCACCGAGCTCAGTAGACACGATGTTGCCAACTGTCGCTCCTCTAGATTATATCCAGTATTATATATATGTATGATATATAATTCTCGTGTCATGTTGTTGCTCTTAATGAACTCTGAAACTATCGAACCGATTTTTGCGTTTTTCTTGTAATGTCTTTTGCGGGCGTGCCTAAGATGAGATAGTTTTTATCACGTATTTTTTATTTTGCAAAATCAACTATTTATATTCCAAACAATAAAGCCACAACAACGCGGTCATGGTCTGCTAGTAGTAGTAGTGTATGTATATACATAGAAATACTTGACTTGATGTTGCTATAGTATAAATTAAAGGCGAAAGAATTGCTAGAATTTTCTTAATGAATGCTTTAAAAGGAATTTTATTGATTTCAATAAAATTTCTTTTAAAGCATTCCCATTATATACTTATAGATGCTATATCTATAAGTATATAAAGGGGTGAAGTAATGTGTAAGTTCTTTTATGGATACTAAAAAGAGAGAGTACATAAAAATAATACAAATCCAAAAACCTAATCGGTGTATAAATTTAGACTATATTAATATTCAAACTAAATATCATTTTGTTTCAGGGATAGAGACAGAGAGAAGAGTCACAAAGAGAGAGAGGCAGAAAAAGAAAAGCAGAGAGAAAGAGAAAAGAAGGGCTTACCACCAATTAAAAAAGAAAACCTTAGTGGTAAGATATTATTTTTTAGCTTCGCTTTAGTGAGTAACAACGAAAATCTGCTAGAATAGACGAGGGTATCAGACTCGGAATCAGGTGACTCGAGCGAAGTTAGAACCTCTATGCAGAGAGCTCGAGTTTTTCCATACTCAATAACAATGGCTTTGACACTACAAACAGCGGCAGGTGCAACACCTGTCACATTGACTGAAATAGGTTCTGGTTCTCGTGCACTCTTAAAGTTTTATAATATTGACATTAAGATGAATTTTGATCAAATAAGAACTCATAAAGAGACATCTGTCTAGGTTATGTTATGATGCTGTTATGGGCTGGTTTCTTGGGTGGTCTTTTTTTGTCACATGGGAGAAAGGTACATTGAAGGCAGTGACAGGTTATGTTGGGATGAGAAATAAGTGCCGGACCGACAGCCTCATTACACCAAGTGCAATGAGGTCGGCGGAACAATTATCTATGAGAAGGTATGCCGGCGTGCTGGAGAAGCCTATGTTTAACAGTGGACTTAAATAAACTGATCCAGAAGATAACTTTCGTCGCATATGTAGCTGCTGGTCGTGGTAAATTCGGTTAGGTGGGCATCCACGAAGAGACTCCACAATAACGGCAGATCCTCTTAAGCGGGGAGAGTTCAAGTCCTGTGTGGTAAGAATATGCCACTGTTTTCTTCCTGTGGGTGCCATAAGAGGAGACTGAGGGAAAAGTCTTGAAAATAGCAATGGCTACCGATAGATGGCGGAATAACCATATCGATAAATACCAGACTAAAATGAAGCAGACCGGTGACGGGAAGCAGGGTTTAAGGTGCGAGATATGTGGTAACGGGATCGTCTATCCTCTTGTAGAGCGTGGCTATAATGGGAAATGCCTATGACCAGACCATGCAGTGGACTTTTCCTTAAGAGCCTTTAAGTTAAGGGATGACGGAGCGTGGTTTCTTTTGCAGTGTGCAGCACGACGCTGTGGGTGGGGCACCTGTCGAAGCTTGCGACGCCGGAGGAGCTGTCGGACCTGTTCGGCGCGTTCGGCGGGGTGCAGGCCATCGACGTGGTGGCGCCGCGCGGCTGCGCCTTCGTCGTCATGGAGCGCCGCCGCGACGCCGCAAAGGCGCTCGCCAAGCTCAACCGCCACAAGCTGCACTCCAAGGAGATCACCGTACGTAGCACACAGACAGTTATACGGAGCCGTTAGAGAGAACGTAGAGCTAGATGGAAACTTTTGCTGCTGCTGGAATGTGCTAATGCCACTAGGGTAGGAGCCCGGCCACATTCCTATGTGGCTGGGCTTAAATTAACTGATCACACTGGTAGCTTACCAGCACGAAGTAGAGGCATCTTGTACTTGTTCGGTGAACGAGGTAACCGGAAGGCCAGCCCCTTCCACTCCCCTCCCCTCTTTCCCGGATCCATCCCTCTCCTCTCCTGTCCCTCTACCCCCATATAATACAGGTATAATACTAAAAATACCCGGCAGCGCATCTGCAGCTTCTCTGATGTGTCAGATAATAACATATCATCACAAAAAAATGTCAATCATTATGTAATCATTACATAACAATCTAAAGTACAATATAACATATTAATAAATAATTATATAACAATCATCACATAACATGATTTTAATAACGTCATTTGCAGATGATTGAAGTTCTTTCAAAGTTGTGAAGTAATATTTATGTTGTCGCACTCAGGTGGCGTGGGCAGCCGGCAAGGGCGTGAAAGGACGCGAGTGGAAAGACTACTGGGAGGCGGACCTGGGCGTGGCCTACCTGCCGTGGGACGCGCTGCAGCAGCGCTGGGCACTCGGAGCGCTCTCACTCGACGCGCTTGAGGATGGTGGCGCCGTAGACGAGGACACGCTGCCGCCCTGGCTGCCCCCGAGGGTATGTGACACACTCGCTGCTAGAAACACACGCTTCGACGAGCTCACGTTGCTACTTAGGGTACCTGACACTCAAATCTGCTATACACCTAAAGAAAAAAAAACGCTTATTATATTCTTAGTGCAGCCTGTACAGTAAAGTTTATTTTGAAATCTCAGATAATCCCGAAAGCGATGATGGAAGGCATGCCGATGATGGGCGCGATGCCGCCGGTGTCGATGCCGGGCCCGCTCCCGCTTTCCGCGCCGATGGGCGCCCCGCCGCCCGCGCCCCTTGCCGCGCCGCTGCCCGCTCGCGCCGCGCCGCCGCCCACCGCCATGCCGGTGGGCGTGCCCCGCATGCCGCCGCCCGGGTGAGTGTCCACTTCCCTACGAAATTGTTAGAGGAGGACTATGGCTGCAACGTATGTCATACTTGTGACGAGTACTGAGCTCGGCTGTCAGCAGTGCATTAGCACCTTTTTGGTATTACTATTATATTATGGCAGAGCATGGGTTACCTTGCAGCATTTGATGATGATGAGTTTCACCTATTTCGTCTCTGCTTTCTTCTTTGAAGAAATTAACGCTTGAGAAATCCTATTTACTAATAACAAATTCCTTTGCTACAGAATGACAACGGGCATCCCGCCGGGCTTCGCTCCGGGGATGCCGCCGGGGATGCCGCCGGGGATCAGGCCGCCCAGCATACCGACTGGAGTACCGGGTAACTAATGTGTTCCCCGTTGTAAACATATCTCATATAACTAAAGTATATTTAGATCTATATGCATTTATACCTGTCACATGTAGGCGAAGGCAGAGATTACGAATTTCTGTTAGCAGAATTTCATCGTAGCTAAACGAACTTTCGCAACCGGCTATCCTCCTATCCGGGAGATAGGATATGATGTATGAAGAACGCAACTTACATTCTCATATTCACCATAGTAGTATCGTACCATCGTAGTTTTGTTAACCACTGCGACACTTTTTTTGACTATTGCTGCAGAAATATACAATAGCTACATACGACCAATAGACAATTAATTCAAGTTTTACAACTATCTACTTGTCAAGATTATAAATCGCCTCCTAATATACAGTAAACCTCTTTGGTCCTTCGAGCCGGAATTCGCACGCGCATTGTGTTGTTCCAGGTGAACACAAATTTTACGCCGGCATGGAACGAACGCAGATTGCTACGGTACTTTGTTAGTTGCTATTGTCACTATCTACATCATCCTATCCATGTGTTTAAGTATCTTAATTTGTAAAATTTACTGTCGATTGATATCTTTGTTCCCTGTTGATCCGATAGATGGCGCTAGTTGTGTTTCACATTGCCCCATCGTCCTGATACTTCCATATCGACTCGAATACCTGCTTTAAGCCAACTAAAATTGTTGTTGTTGTAGTGTTGTGTGAATGAAGATCAATTAATCACTTATCTATTTTTTTTTATTATTGATTAAAACAACAGTAAAAGTTTAGTAGACTGTGTAATTTTTATACATTTTAAGTTCTACAACGGTTCTCATTTTTTAACATAGGAAAATTGCATTGTGTGTATGAAGTGTGCGAGTGTGCATAGAAGCGTAGTGTCAGCCAGGATGACTGTCATGCTGTTTTTAAGATAAGAGAACACTTTGTGCAGATGTCAGCCTCAAGTGCAGGTGCAGGTGAATCTATCCGAATATACCGAACGTAAATCTCACAGGCTAGAGATGACGAGCAGTGCAGTGGGTACGTTGTAGTTGAATTGATTAGCGTGGGCATGAATTGCCCTGGTGAAATGATTGATGGAAATGATTGGTGGAAAATGATTACGACCTGGAATGTTTCTATATCCTATCAGAGGCTGGTTTTGATTACTATCTCCACTATTATAAAAAGAAACTTACATTTTGCCAAAAAGGGCAAAGTCTATATGCCGTAATTTAAAGGAACAAGCCCGGTGGTCAGGCCCCAACATTGACGATTAATGTTAAGTCACTTTGCGTTGTCAACCGTAGTGTTGTGAAAGTTTAAGTGAAAATGCATCTTGGTATTGCATTGTTCTTCATGTAGAGACTGATATCTGTGATAAAACTTTTTAATGCGCTTTCTTATGCCTCATTTACGACGTTTTTATTACGATCGCATGGCTTAGCGGTTGGGGTACCTGAATGGAACCATGATGGGCTGTAGGTTCGAATCCCAGCCAATGTTCAGATTGATTTGTTGTATGTCACTTGCAGCAGTGTCTAAGGTGAGACGTATCAGGTACGGGATCGGTAATCTGGCTTCGGATCGGGGCGATTATTAAAAATCTCCCTTAAAGAGATCTTTATGTCCAGATGTGGACTGAATATATTTACAAGCTGAGGACACCAATAATGAAAAGTTTCTAGTAAATAATCGCAATACAGCGTGACAAACGCTACCAGAGTTAATTTATAAGTTAGATGGAGGATGTTATTTATGGAGGTAAGCTACATAGATACATACGTAGGTAGTCACGCCTGTCATCCGTAAGGGTGAGCAGAGATTTTGATTTCCATCGGGCAATTGATAGCAAGTGACCTGCTGTCGCCTAAAACAGACTGATAAAGAAGAGGGAAAGCATTTATGTATAATATTTAATAAGTAAAATTTTCCACAGGGCTGCAACGTGATGGACCACTGTTGGGCTTCCCGGGAGGAATGCCGCCGCAATCCTTGCCTCAGCCAGGTATGATGACGTCTAATTCTTTGTTTGTGCTATTGTATTTCCACTTTAATATAAGAATGTACTTGCGTTTCTTTTGCAATCGGACAAAACGTCACTGAGCGCCTTAAGCTGAAAACATGTTTTTTTGCTCTTTCTACGTCATACTTGTTTAAGGTTTAGAAAATCATCTATCGGGGACCACTCCATTCCTTTGTTGGTTATCTTAACCTTTACCGACACCAGCGAGACGTGGAGGAGGTAAGGAACGGATTTGAATTAAACCCCGCTGACCCTTGCGAGTCACTTGACCCTAGTGTCAGCGGCCATCGTACAGTACAGTGGGCCGATGTTGACGTACATACCGTGCTGTAAGCGGTTGTGTTGGTTTGTACAGGTATGGTGGGCGGGTTCCTGAGCGGACTGGTAGGTGGTCTGGTGCTGCCGCTGCATCACCAGCCGCCGCCGCACCACCAGCATCCGCAACAGCATCAGCCGCAGCATCAGCACCAACAACAGCATCAGCCGCAACATCAGCCGCAGCATCAGCACCACCAGCTGCAGCAGATCACGGCGGTTAGTCTCAATTCTAGTACCAATTATTAATCTTTTTTCTAAATAATGATTAATATTAGCGTACCATTGCTGGGTTTATCTTTGGCTGAAGCGATATGTAGTTGGTACCAATTTAGATTTTTACCCAAGTAAAATGTAAAGTGCTCAATTAGCGACTAAAATAAAATGCTAAATTTACTTAAATTCCGATGTGGTGTACAAGGTGCTATTACGGAACCCTTTCCTTTTTAATACACTAAATTGTCATTCTACGTCATGTAACATATGGTTCCTAATTTGCCATGATTTTAAAATTGTATAATCGTATGCTCTTCTTTTGGCCTTTTTTATTTCACTGCTGAACTTGGAGCTCTGCGAGAATGCGCCAGCTAGAGCGAGGATGCAATGATGAAAAGTTTTACCTTTACTCATCACCTTGGGCGAGAGGGATGCTCCTTATCCTACAGGGGAGGTGACGCCCTGATTCGGTCGCTAGGACCACGTTTGTTAGCTGACAGGCCACAGGTGGGAGGACGGCATGTAGAGAAAGATGGCAACATTTTCCTTACGTCTTTTTTTCTTTAATTCTTTCTAAAAAAATGTGCTAAGCTCGAAGAGCTTGTGAACTAGAACCGAACCGTAGTTCTCATTAAATTGGTAAATAGCGTCACCGCCGTCTGTCGTCAACGTCAAAAGTAAACGAGCTGTTCGAGCTCGAGTAATTAATTGAAGGTCGTTTGTCCAGAGCGCGGCGGGCGGCGGCGCGAGCGTCCCGGCCGACGACCCCGTCGCCACGGACGACGCTATGGAGCTGGACCCCGACGACTCGCACGCCGACGCGCGCGAGCCGGCGCTGCTGCCCGAGCAGGTGACGTAGCCCGGCCTGCGCGTAGTGCTGCAGCTCTCCTCCGCCGTCTCGTATCCGATGTAACGCTAAAATAACATAGGTGAAGGGTCGCGTGCAGTGTCAGAGACGCCGCACGCAACACCATGAGATCCAAGACTCCAGCAGTCTGGTGCGCTAAGCACTAAGCCACTCAGTCTTCAACTTCTTCTATAAAGATGCTTACGGTACACTTGATGGTGAGTAGTTACTGCAGGCCATGGTCACACCACCAAACTTCATAAATAGAAAGAGGTTACATCTACGCCTGCACCTCCCGAGGACAGCCTCACAGCGCCTAATTATGCTGACCCTCTATGCCTTCCCTACCACAACTGCTGTTTGGTGACAGAAATGGCAACGATCCAGATGGCAACTAATATGCATACAAGTTTCTTATATGTTTTTCCCGGCGAATAACGCGAATGCAAAATAACGCTGCATTTGTGTATAATTAAATATATACCCTTATTAACAGAACACTGCTCATATAATTTACACACTGGATGTTTTTTCAAAACATTCCATTTACAATAATATGAAAAGTAATCCGACGGAGCTAAATGTTGATTGACGTCAATAGTTGTCTGTCCGTGCGGGCTGTACGTATCTAATCACGATGACGTCGTAAAATAATGAAGCCACTTATGAATACAAGCTTTTTGAATGTCATTGCTCTAATTCTTCATGTTTGTCTATGATCATTTAACTAACACGATGACAAGAGCGTTCGATGCGTGCTCTTTGGATTTACCAATCCATTTGGCACGACACAGAAAAGGAGAAAAAAAGTGATTTTCTACAATCACTTTTTTTCTCCTTTTATGTATGTATGCATATTCACGCCTTGTTCCCAACGGGGTAGGCAGAGATAATCTTCTTCCACTTGCTACGGTCCTGACATCTTCATCGGTCTTTCGTTTCTTCCACTTTCATCAATCTTCGCATGCATGCTTGTTGGTTTAGAGTACTCTTGACTTGGCATTTTTCTAGAACGTCTCCGATTTGATCGTGAAATGTTCGCCTAGGTCTTCCTCACCCGACTCTACCATTTACACTCGCCTCATATATTTGTTTCGTCGACCTACTTTAATTCATCCTCACCACATGTCCAAACCAGCTCAGCATCCCTTTCTCAATTCGAGTCAATTCTCCTTTTATTCCGGGAGTAAATCTCACGGCAACCGTAAGGCGGTCAAGAGCTGGGAGCTGCGGCGCCGGGTTTGCTGTCAGACATTGACATGAGATTTTTAACTGTCTAAATTTGTTCTTTAGAGCAAATAGTTAGCAAGGTTTTCTTACGTTGCTACCACAAAATCTCGACCTTGGGTCGACCGGTAGAGAATGCTCAACTAAGCATCAAGTCTCCCTTTTTGCCCCTTCTTTTGTTTACAATAATAGTCTTTTAGTCAGATAAGCGTTTTCTTAACATATTTTTCAACTTATTTACAACTTTAATGATGGTTTCCCCCAACTCTCTGTTCATGGCTGATCCAGTCCAAGTACCTCCTTCTACCTCTTTGATCTCGTCTAACCTCTTAAATGTCCTTCATTCTTTCAGTTTTAAGTCTCTTGGATCTCTCTCCCATTTCTCTTTACCTCTTACTGTATGCCTTATAGTTAGTGAGATGTTTCTATTTTAGTTACTCTTGGGGTTGGGCTATTTGGGCTGTTGAGGGCCCGGGTTCGGCATCCATAAATATAGATGGGCAGAATGCAGGTGTTGAATAGTTTACGTTTAATGGCTATACATATGGAATTGTTATTTCCTCGTTTTCCCGTTGAGACCCTAGCATCTATTCCAAGCGTTCCCTGTTCTAAATTCAATTTCTTTTGATGTTAAATCCATCGATGAAATTATTTGGCCGAGTCCATTACATTGTTGTTAACAGCGATCGGTTCTTTTATTATATTCGTCAAAACCTTTGCGTTTACGATGTTCACAACTAGTCCCGTTTTCACAATTTCCCTGTCCAAATAATTAAGCGTTGTCTGAAGTTTAAGAATCAGATCGTTTTCATACCTTAAGTGTGTCAGTTCTCGGTCAGTTCGCCATTGATTGTCAGCACGCACTTTTCCCAGTTAGGTTCTGAAATAGTCTCTTTAGCACCGCTCCTATACTTATTTCTTCGCTTTCCGTTTCTAACATTAACACAACTTAAGATTTGCTATTTTGGTCGACGTTATTTTATATTCTATTTATTTTATTCTAATTCGATATCTGGTCCTTAAGTGGCCTGCCACAGGGCACTCCCGATCAAGCGAATCAAAAGTACTAGTATTTATAATATAGAATAGTTTGTCTTCAATAGACTCTTAAAGTACTGGATCGATAAAGCTCAAATTTATATGCGACGGTTGTATGCGACTTCAATCGAAATTTAATTCAATTGAGAAAAAAAAATAGTTCCAGCAAAAATAGTCACCGTGACTATAAACGCGACCGAGACCGCGAGCGCCGCGACCGAGACCGCGAGCGCCGCGACCGAGACCGCGAGCGCCGCGACCGAGACCGCGAGCGCCGCGACCGAGACCGCGAGCGCCGCGACCGAGACCGCGAGCGCCGCGACCGAGACCGCGAGCGCCGCGACCGAGACCGCGAGCGCCGCGACCGAGACCGCGAGCGCCGCGACCGAGACCGCGAGCGCCGCGACCGAGACCGCGAGCGCCGCGACCGAGACCGCGAGCGCCGCGACCGAGACCGCGAGCGCCGCGACCGAGACCGCGAGCGCCGCGACCGAGACCGCGAGCGCCGCGACCGAGACCGCGAGCGCCGCGACCGAGACCGCGAGCGCCGCGACCGAGACCGCGAGCGCCGCGACCGAGACCGCGAGCGCCGCGACCGAGACCGCGAGCGCCGCGACCGAGACCGCGAGCGCCGCGACCGAGACCGCGAGCGCCGCGACCGAGACCGCGAGCGCCGCGACCGAGACCGCGAGCGCCGCGACCGAGACCGCGAGCGCCGCGACCGAGACCGCGAGCGCCGCGACCGAGACCGCGAGCGCCGCGACCGAGACCGCGAGCGCCGCGACCGAGACCGCGAGCGCCGCGACCGAGACCGCGAGCGCCGCGACCGAGACCGCGAGCGCCGCGACCGAGACCGCGAGCGCCGCGACCGAGACCGCGAGCGCCGCGACCGAGACCGCGAGCGCCGCGACCGAGACCGCGAGCGCCGCGACCGAGACCGCGAGCGCCGCGACCGAGACCGCGAGCGCCGCGACCGAGACCGCGAGCGCCGCGACCGAGACCGCGAGCGCCGCGACCGAGACCGCGAGCGCCGCGACCGAGACCGCGAGCGCCGCGACCGAGACCGCGAGCGCCGCGACCGAGACCGCGAGCGCCGCGACCGAGACCGCGAGCGCCGCGACCGAGACCGCGAGCGCCGCGACCGAGACCGCGAGCGCCGCGACCGAGACCGCGAGCGCCGCGACCGAGACCGCGAGCGCCGCGACCGAGACCGCGAGCGCCGCGACCGAGACCGCGAGCGCCGCGACCGAGACCGCGAGCGCCGCGACCGAGACCGCGAGCGCCGCGACCGAGACCGCGAGCGCCGCGACCGAGACCGCGAGCGCCGCGACCGAGACCGCGAGCGCCGCGACCGAGACCGCGAGCGCCGCGACCGAGACCGCGAGCGCCGCGACCGAGACCGCGAGCGCCGCGACCGAGACCGCGAGCGCCGCGACCGAGACCGCGAGCGCCGCGACCGAGACCGCGAGCGCCGCGACCGAGACCGCGAGCGCCGCGACCGAGACCGCGAGCGCCGCGACCGAGACCGCGAGCGCCGCGACCGAGACCGCGAGCGCCGCGACCGAGACCGCGAGCGCCGCGACCGAGACCGCGAGCGCCGCGACCGAGACCGCGAGCGCCGCGACCGAGACCGCGAGCGCCGCGACCGAGACCGCGAGCGCCGCGACCGAGACCGCGAGCGCCGCGACCGAGACCGCGAGCGCCGCGACCGAGACCGCGAGCGCCGCGACCGAGACCGCGAGCGCCGCGACCGAGACCGCGAGCGCCGCGACCGAGACCGCGAGCGCCGCGACCGAGACCGCGAGCGCCGCGACCGAGACCGCGAGCGCCGCGACCGGGACCGCGATCGCGACCGGGACCGCCGCGACCGGGACCGGGACCGGGGTCGCGACCGCGCCGACCGCGCACCGCGCGACCGCGACAGGTGAGCCGAGGCGCCGTTGTGTCGTGTCGCTGCACCTCCTGCTCGCCGTCGTACGCCGAGGCGATCGCAGGACGCGGATCGCGCCCGCACAGCCGGCGTGCGTCACGTTGGCCACGTTGGCCGGCGGCGGCTTGCCGTTGGCACCGGCGCCGTCACATCTGTGTCGCTGCCTCCTATCACTTGCCACCAGTGGGGGTTTGAGCTCAGTATACCTACCTACCTCTACCATAAGGTGAATTTGCCATAATCACCACGCTCGACAAGCGGATTGACTATTATAGTACTAGAAATCTGCTCATCTTTGGTCTGGTATTGTTCTGGACGATCCGCCATCTGTTGTGATTTTAAAGGCTTTTCCCCTAGTCTCCTGTAACGTCTCCCACGGAAAGAAAGGGTAGGGCAGATTCTTACGCCGTTTCAGCGCCGTCGAGGTTGGAATTCAGCTTAGGGTTATGCTCGGTGTATCTATGCGTGATGGCATCTGCGATATCCGCAGCAGAACTAAGGGTTAGCTTGAATAGCAATTGGCCGGCCAGATCTTAACTCTTGACAGCCGTTAGGGAGAAAGGCTCTCGAGTGGCAACCTTGTACAATCGAAGGCAGTGCAGGATCGACCACCCATGGTGATTGAGTGATAACCTGCACCTGCACAGTGTGACGGAAGTCGATGGGTGCAGGGGGCTCAGGACCGTGCTTTTTGGAAGTCTTCGTAGGAGGTCTATATTCACCAATAGTCTTATGACTGGCTGTAATGGTGATGATGAATATTTGATTAGAATTGAAAATGGAACGATAATTTGTAGTTTGTAAGTTAAATTTAAACATAAGTTTTACTATAACAATCTAAGTTTGATTACTTTGAGACTGTTTTTCAACAGAGAAAGAGACGAGCGGCGTGATCGAGACCGGGATAGGGGACGGGACAGGAGAGACCGCGACAGGGACCGGGATCGGGAACGCGACCGGCCCAACAACAAGGACTCCAATAATAGGTAAGTTTCTTTTTACTTTGATGAAACAATAGTTTTAGTATGGAGTATTCCATGTTTATTTAAACACAAACTGTACTGATAGAAAGAAGCTCTGTCACATTATTTTTAATAAATCATTACGTGAAGGGGTCTTACCTTCTAAATGTAAATAAGGGCATGTTATTCCTATCCATAAAAAGAGCATAGAAAAAGAAATAGATTGCTAGGTATAGGACACGACATGGCTTCGCGAGAAACCCATCCACTGCTACAACCTTAGGGTCCCAACTAACGATTTATTAGCGTGGATAAAGTTTCACAGGTTGATTTGCACTGATTTTGAAAAGTTTTCTATAAGTTGGAATACATTATCTTATTGCACAAATTATATGCATAAGCTTGAGCTTATTAACACAAGCAATAGTTGTAGGCGGGAGAAGATCAGACTTTATAACCATAAAATAGTACTGCACACTCCAAGGTTCCTTCCTGAGTCCACTTCTTTACAATATTTATGTAATTCATATCCTAATCTATTTTAGGCATTCCGAATTTATAATTAATGATGATAAAAAAGTGTACCTCGATGTAAAAAAAATATGAGAACATTGACTATTTGTTAAAATACTATAAAATGAATAGAATTAGTATCAAGGTGGAGAAGTGAAATCGCATAAATGCTTACGACTAACTTAATTGATCTACTATAACCTAAACTATTCCCCCTACCTAGGTCGTATGTAGTCAAAGATTCCCGAGGGGTTCTAGATTCATAAGTATTAACGGCGTATAATGTACGTAGGAATGGCGTGTTAAATGCTCGGGTTTCAAATTTGTATTGAGAACAGTAGATAATTCACAAATGATTTCCTAACAATTTCGACACCATACACAGTCGTTTTTCCAATATTTCTTTACCGAATCCCATCGAAAAGGATAACTATATAGTCCGTAAACATGAAAGTATCCGCACCCCCATGTTTTCTTTCTTCTTCTTCTTCTTCTTTATCAGCCTATTTAAGTCCACTGTTGAACATAGGCTTCTCTTATAATAATAAGACAGAGCCAGATTGCATTTCTTCAATGGTTTGCTTATACTCACCACGTAGGGCAAGCGGGTTAGTGAGCGCAGTGTCAGATGCTCCCCATCATCTGTGGGGTTAGGGTTCGGCAAATTCAGATAAATTTCCCGCTATCAGTCGGTCTTCAGAGCCTCGTTGGTTGACTAACACGACGCACCAAGTGTAGGCAAGGTTGGGATTGGGAGATTTTTTTTTATATAACTCCTAGTCTGCGCCTGTCTACATTTTTCTCCATCTCCCAGGGTGGACTGGTAGAGAATTCTTCAAGGCATAAAGTCCGCCCATTGACACCTTTACTTTAAAGTGTTTTCATTTAAGAATTCTAGAATGTTATCCTGTGTCTGTGAAATACTATAGGTGCTTGCATGCAACTGAGCCCATATAAAATAATACGTGATTATTTTATAATGTTTTCTTGTATTTACGCGAACACTACACTTTTGAAATTAAACAATTATTTACGGATTTCATTTCGTTTTTATATTCTCGACGTTTCGATTGCTTTACAGCAGCCACGGTCACGGGGGAAAACAAAAGTGGTCCGAAAATAATAGTTTCATTTCAAAGGTATTATTTTATTTCTACAACAGTATACATATTTTAGTCCTTTTTACATCTATAGCAGAGAGCGCAGCAGAGAGAAGTCGCCGCGCACTAGTAATGCAGGAGGCGCCGAGGGCGAGAAGAGTCTGCAGGAGCGGCTGTGGGAGATGGCTAACGGAGCGCTCGAGCGCCGCGACGCGCCCGACGCCGCGCCGCCCGAGCGTGCGCAGCCCGAGCCCGGCGCCGAAAGCGGTGAGCTCTTGTCCCTGTAGCGAGCGGCGAGCGACGAGAGAACCGCAGGAGCGTCTGTCACAGATGGCCGATGTCACACCTTCAAACAAAACGTTGAACCTGAACTCTACGTTAAAGGGCGCATCTGAATACGGCGTCCCCACTATTTATACTATGTCTGTTGTGGCTAAACACGAAACATTCTACCACTTTGCACTTGAGTATGTCATGCTTACTTAAAAGCCATTGCTCGAGGCGGCGTTGTATGGCGGGTAGTTCATTTCCCTTTCATATCGTTTGAGAAGTGCGGTGGCTGCCGCATGCGCCACGCTTGTGAACAGTAGCTGCTGCTTGTGAGGATTGGGTAGCTCGGATCGTTTTTTTTAGGTTAAAAAGAGAAAAAAAAAACAAAGTAACGAACGAACAGTTCAGCTGATGGTAAGTGATCACCGCCCACGTGCATCTGCAATACCAGAGGAGCTGCAGGTGTGTTTAAGCATATTTAAGGGATTAGGGATGGGGAGGAGGACCGGGAGACTGGATAAAAGAAGGGGGGAGGGGCCTCCAATAACCTCACTCATCCAAAGAAACGCAGAATAACAAGATGCCTCTACTTCAAGAGGCCGCGATTACGAGCTAGTACCCTCGTCGAGCCGGCGCATGCGAGCAGCAACAAGAACCACCGCTTGGCTCTGACGTACAAATTCTGCATGACTTTTTAGTTCTTAAGATTTTATTTTCATGTATGGCGTTGTATGCATTACAATTATTTGAATATCATACGTCAAATAAACGATTTCCATTCATTCAAAATAGCAATTTACTCGTAGTGACATATTTTTTTATAAGATTCATAGAATTTTGATTGTTAAAAGTGCGCTCAACTCATGATTGGCATATTTCAATCGGCTCGAAGGACCAAGAGTTCCTATTTGGTTTGCTTGGATTTTGGTTTACTTTTTACTACTGACTGTGTAATTCTTATTTATACGACAAATACATGCAAACACACAGCCACTATAACATTGTACACGGCACGTGTTTATGCAATGTCTAGTCCTCAAACCCATCAAAGATTTTTTTAGGGGAGGGATATTTCAGAATTCTTGAGTATCGTCACACGAGGAAATTCATTTACTTTTAATTTTATTAGATGAGAAAATACTGTCTAGTATTACACAATATGGGCACAATAATCACGAGAAATTCTATTTCCATATGGCTCAATCAGTTGTGAGAACTAAATTGGCTACTTTGCTTTGTACAGCTGATGGAATCGATGTCTAACAGGATAGTTTGTGCAGTTGCAGATGGTGAGGCGGTGGGAGCTGCAGGCCCGGGGACCACAGACACAGGAACCACTGGGCTGGAGACCGCAGGACCGGGTGCCACAGGGCCGGGGGCCTCAGGGCCTGGAGTCTCAGGGCCAGGAGTCGCGGGGCCGGGTGCCGCAGGGTCAGGGGGCCCGGGGTGGCCGCCGCGTTTCGTGCCACCGCCGTTCCGCGCTGGTGAGTATACTGTTACAAATTAAATTCAAAATTTGTGCGATACTACTGGCCACTAAAACATTATTAAACTGTCATTTTCATAATACATTTATTCCTTTTTGCATAAATAACAGAAACAAAGTCAAATGAATTTCAAATTCAGCATCAGAGACATGGTATACCTACGATTTCTATGATGCTTCCAACTTTGTTTTCCTTGCAAGCGTCTATAAAAAGAAATAAGAACAATTGAATGATTCTATTATTTAGAACTCTATTAATAGTGTTTGGTGAGAATTAAAGAATCGTCTTGCATGCCAACTTGCCGACTAGCGAAAAAGCCTATTTCCAATTTTTCAAACTGCCAAAGAATGCATATTAATAATTAAAAAAACAAAATATATAGAATATCGAAGAGTATCGCTGTTTCTGAATCAGTTGTTGGACTCCTCTATGTTGAGAATTTGAATATATACACCATAAGTAGTGTAAAGTATAGTCCGTGGTTGGGAAATGACTATGAACCACTAAGAGAACACTTTCCTTATACTCTGAAAAACTTTAATTAAAATAAATTAAATTAATTTATTTTCAGTACTGAATGACATTTAGTTTTACATTCAAAAATATGCGAGTGAAAAGCACCTGCTTTTTACTCGGATTTCATGAGAGTAAAACCAATTTTTCTGTTTGCTAAAAATCCTAGTGCGGTGATTTTTCATATTCTTGATAAGTGTTACTAGCGACGTATCGCCCTTCACATCGCGATAAATGGGCTGTCTAACGTCCGGAAATTATCTCTTTTCAGGTCCCTGGATGGAAATACAGGGGCCACCATTCGGCCCGCGCTTCAATGGAATGGGACCTCCGCCTTTCAACAGACCTCCATTCGAAAGGCCTCCATTTGAAGGAGGCCCTATGTTCGATGGTCCTCCGCGTTTCGAAAGGCCCCCATTTAACCGTATGCCTTTCGACATGAATAGGCCTCCGTTTGACGGCATGAGGATGCCTTTCGACGGTCCAAGGCCGCCTTTTGACGGGACAAGACCGCCCTTCGATGGGACAAGGCCACCCTTCGACGGGACAAGGCCACCCTTCGACGGCTCAAGACCGCCTTTTGACGGCACAAGACCTCCTTTTGACGGCTCTAGACCTCCTTTCGACGGTCCAAGGCCGCCTTTCAATGGTCCAAGGCCACCGTTTGATGGCCCAAGACCGCCGTTTGATGGCCCAAGACCACCTTTCGACGGCTCAAGGCCTCCATTCGATGGGCCAAGACCACCTTTTGACGGAACAAGACCACCTTTCGATGGTCCCAGGCCTCCATTTGAAGGTCCTCCTAGACAGTTTGAAGGTGAAAGACCTTTCGACGAATCAAGATTTGACGGTCCCTCAGAATTCTTTGACAGGAATAATAGAAGATTTGAGGAAAGAGAACAGTTTAATGAGAGAGGCTGGAATGGTGATAGAGAAATGGACCGAGAATGGGATAGAAGAAGTGAATATGATGACAGAAGAAGAGAACGTAGGGGTAGAGAGCATGAGGACAGGAACAGAGATAGAGGCGATAGGAGAAGGAATAACGATGAGAGACCAAGGCAGTCACGAGACGAAAGGACTCCTAGAAGAGATAAAGATAGGAAATCTCGATGGGGCGCTGCGGATGAAAACATTCCTAGCGAAGAACAAGAAAATGTTCAAGAAGTTAGGCCCGAAATTGAGAACCAGGACGTCAGCAAAGATATACAAGAACCAGAAGAGACTAGTCAAAAAGAGCAAACTGTACATAATAATGATTATAATGAAGATATGATAGGAGAATCGTTACAGCTGGAAGCTGCAGAAATACGTGACCCGATTGATAGAAGGACAGAGTTGGAACCGCAGGAAAGTGACAACGACGAGACGAGTTATAGCAATGACAATAATGAGCATTATAAAGCACGAGAAGAGAACGAACCTTTGGGTGGAACAAATGAGTTGAAAGTGTCAGATCTTTACGATGCAAGCGACGCTGTTGATACAAGTTTTTCTATGGCTCCAGCTGTTGAAAACAATATTGAGCCTCTAGCCGCGCAAGAAGAACGCGTAACTGAAACGCCGGAGAGCACAAAATCAATTGACATTTTCAATTCGGAAGTGGAATCTTATACTCAGAATCAAACTATTAAGGAAGTACAGAACACGGAGAACAAGGAAGGGCTTGCTTGACACAGGAAGAAATGGAAATTCGGGTATTTCCAGTGGAAATGATTCGGGTGACGCGTGCGAGACCCGAAGCGAAGATGCGCGACGCGGGCCGTTGCTTCGCCTTCCGAAGCGCTCGAATCTGATTCGGCAGCATTCATTGAACGAAGTAATCAATTATTTCTATTGAAGTATACTTCGGAAAGCGAAGCAAGCGACCGACCGCCGTAACCGTATAACGCCAAAGATTTTTTTTTATACAAAACAAATAACAAATTTGAAATATACGAGTGCCTTATTGGTTACCGAAGTGTTGTTTTGTTTACCGCCGTCGCGTCGGAGAAGAGGAACTCGCCCGGGCGCTCAAGTCGAGTGACTCGGGCAAGGTACGGTTGCTAACTGATATTCATACACGCGCGTCTAGAACAATTATGCACCTTCCCACGAAATCTGACTTTACATACTCGAACTCTATTCATGATTATTTAAATGTTATTTTATCGTAGAGATGTTTTTGTATAATAACTCTTATATGTTGGTGAAATTTTTGACAACGACTAGTATGCATAATTTTATGAACAAATTTAATTTACAATTGAAATTTTTATTAAAATAAGAATGAACAGAGTTTGAAGTACAGATTCACGTTGCGAAATGTCGATTCGGAAAGTCTGTCTCAAAGGACCAATACGTAATGTGCGTTAGGTCCGACGCTACAAAGTTATAAAAAATAATGTTGTATATGTCTTTAACTGTAAGCAACATGACGTTACATGTTACTAAAATGTTAATATTTGTGGCGAGACCCGCAAGGCAATGAATACGTATTTTCTTAATTCTTATTACTTTTTTTAAATTTCCGTAGTGAGACAGATAAAACAAAAGTCTAAAATCACATCGTCTAGTTATTAAAAAAAACATGCCGCAACAGAATCTGTATGACCCAAAAATTCAAAAATCCAAATTGAAAAAAAAAAATCAAATCACGGCACAGTTGTACTCGGCGGGCGTAAATTTTATTTCAATTAATATGTCGAAAGGGATGACGGACGTTCTGATTTTGTCGCAGTAACAAGAGTAGTGCAATAATGTAAACATATGAAAATAACGTTTTCCCTTTCGACACAACAATATCGCTAGCAATGTGTGCAAAGGCCCCGCTGGCACGTCACCCGAATCTGCCTGGAAATATCCGCAAGACGAGAAGAATCGAAGAGTCACTATTATCTATTGCACCGCGGATTATTTTCGACTATTAATGTCTGCAACTTCAACAACCTGTTATTTTTTAATCTTTTTTTGTGTGCTGGTTATTTTAATAGTGTCTTTTTAAGTGTCAAAATTTAGCGCCATTTTTATCCTAACCAGCTAATAGGTTAGTTTTTTTTTTTAATTCCGTCAATTGTAAAATTGACATTTGCTTTTTATGTTTTAATCACTTGGTGAAGGTAGGAATCGATAAATATTATTCTATATAAAATCTATTGCATAGGTACTAAACATGCTATTTTATAAATTATTAGTTATATTATTCTCTTTATATCTTAGAATAGGGCTATCAAAGATATTTTACAATGAAGGAGAACTCGGTAAATGTTTATAAATTGTAACATATGAATTGTAATTTAAAGAAGGGGCTATGTCGTTTATTACAATTGCGTAGAATTTACAATTATTGAGCCCGATATGTAGATAAGCAATTAAAATGCATGTGTCGTTGTTTGTCATAATTATTATGCTTAAATAAAAATTAAAAAAGTTGTAACAAAGATTTTTCATTGGAATTCAATGGTAGGGATAAAATTCTAAATATTTAAGGACTTTTTCAATGGAATGATTTTCAACTGAGCCTTCTAGTTATAAATAAGGTATTATTTATTAGTTCCAAACAAAAGATGCTTTAACTATTTCCAGTGTGTTTACTTGCTTTATGTGAAAATTGGATAGTTTGAGAAACTATTTTGTTTTTCATACAAATAACCAGTATACGCAAATTATGTGGTAATATTTACACACCCGGGTAATCTGCTGGTTAATATATTTTTTTCTTAGCAAAACTGATATAAGACTCCTTTGATTATGATTAAACCATAACATAGCCTTGGGGCTCTTTGACACACATTGTTTGCTTTGTGCTTGTTTTTTTTTATTTGAATTGCAGCTCTGACTACTTTGCAATGATGCTGACTGCACGGACTACTCCACTATGAAGACTGCAGATCCAGTACGCTGTTTATCAATAGTTAAAATTTACATTCAATGCAACTAGTTCCTACGTGACATTGTTTTATATGAGTCTTAACATTAATTAGGGAATTGTTACCACAATAATTTTATTATTGTTAGAATTTTATCAGGAACGAATATTTGAAAATCTGTTGTACGTAACAGATTACTATTAGACTACTGTACTATTAGATATTTAATAGATTATAATTTTAGAAATATTTTTTCATAACATAAATATTTAGATTTACTTCAATGTAGAGACTAAATGCATAGAGGAATTCCAGCCACAGAATTTTATGTCGACTTATTCGTAAATAAATCGGATGGGTAATCCTGTCTTCCTTCTCCTAGGTTCACCACAAAATATCAAATCTTCTATTTACAAGAGTTGAAACTATTTAAAAGAATTTAAAACCTTTTTAGGCGATGTAGTTACCTGTAACACTGCTAGCTATTTACCCCTAATTATTAAAAGTTGAAATTAAATGAAATACTGTAATAATATATAATAATAGCAGACTAAACTTTGTTTCTATAGCGATTGTGATGATAAATGGCATTTGTTCGGCGGCAGGGCGTGCAATAAAGGGTAGCTTCGTCTACCAACGTCTTTTAGAAGCATGTAGAACCAATTAAGACCTAATGGTAACAAAATGTGTAAGAGAATATACCCCTTCCAAGGGGTTCCCCTATAAAATCGTTAATTTGTAAAAGAAATGCTGTTTTAATCATTATTTTAGCTATAAAAAAAATCTATAGAACACTTGGTTGCAACAATGGAACTATCTGACTCAGGACTAAATGTGCCATAGTATTGTTGCCTTATAAAAAATTCCTATTGTTCTATGAAAATATTATTGAGTTAAGGGGTTCTTATGTAATCTCTAAAATCCTCTAAATGCGGAGTTTCCCTCAAAAGAAAAAATTACCATTGTCGATAAGTACTAAAAGATGTAGCACTGCGATTATACGACTGACAGTAGCCAACAAAAGCCGTACTCCCATATTTCAGGGAAATAGAACCTACAATTATGTTATGTAAACGAGTTAATAACAACATAATAAAATTATTAATACTCATTTAAAAAAAAATTATCAAACAAATAAATGGAAATAAAAAGTAAAATAAAATGGTGAATTTGACGTTTGAACTGAAATTTCGCGTATTAAAATTAAAAGGCTTAAAATTACCTAAGAATCTTTCACAAGATTCACGTCTATTATATAACCCATAATTCACACACTTAGATAAAAAAAAGGAAAGTAGCAGCCTATAAATACCCACTGCTGGGGAAAGGTCTTCTCAAATACGAGTATCAGAGAGGGTTTAGGAGCCGGGAAGGGCCCGCCACGCTGCTCCAGTGCGGATTGGCGGGCTTCACATGTCCTCGAATCAATATTTTTAATATCTCAGACATGCAGGTTCCCTCACGATGTTTCCTTCACCGCTGAGCACGAGGTAAATACAGCACTTAAAATTGTTATAACAATTTTAGTGGTGCCGGCACCGGGGATCGAACCCAGGTCCCTCGCGCTCTAGAACCTAAAGTGAGCGTCCTAATCACTAGGCTACCACGGATCTTAGATATTCGAAATAAATCTAAAATTTTCAGGACAAACTAGAAATAAAAATAGGTAGAGATAATATTAAATTTTACAACATGCTATTTCGCATTAAATCTAATCCAATGATATTTTAAGGTATAACGACTTTTGCAGCCTATCAAACCCTTATTCTGCAAACACTTTTTATCATTCACTTTCTTACACACAATAAAAGAATTAAACAAAAATAATTCCCGCTTTATATCAAAAATACTTGTCGGCAGAGATATGTATAAGAAGAGAGGGATGCAGCTACTTTGTTACTCTTCTACTAGTTAAAATCATATTTTCATCACAGTCTTAAATTCTACATATAAAAGTTTTTAATCTGAGTTATATTTCTGTTATTAGACAGTAGGTTTTTTTTCAGCCTTCTGGACAGATGTATCAATGCAGCATGAAAGTTGAACATTGTGGAAAAATAAAGGGTTCTCGACAAATTTGAGTGTCTAAAAAAATATGGAGTGAATATTTATTCTTTCTAAATATATATTTCATAAATAAAAAGTAGATACTTTTTAATAAATTGCTAGTATTATTTACTGCTTATCTTTAAAAATTACAGTTGGCAACTCCGCAACTCTGATTTTGACAATTCAAATTTGTTGATATCGTGCAGCGAAAATTTCTTTATTTGTTTTGAAATTTGCTGTTCCTAATTATGGAAGGAATCCACGTTGTAACACAGGACTATATAAATATCCATATCACCAACTCTGACAATGAGGATGCGCCGCCAGTTGAAAGACGCTTCAGGAAAGATATTTCTGTCTTAGAGTTTAAGGTTAGCATGATTCACTCCTTTTGTTTTTTAATTTTTAATCACCTAAGTAAATGAAATAAGGATCCTCCGGAGTTTTAATAAAAAAAAAACAACTCTAATTAATTTTCTGATCCGGCGTTAGCAACACCTATGACATTACTGATAATTAGCCAAAATAAACTAAGGAAAGAACTTGAGAAAGTGTCATAGTGTCGAATAGATGGCAGATAAACCACCCTAAATATACGTCACGAAAAATATACAGTCTGCTATAGTAGCAGTGTTTAAAGTGCGAGGCGATGGGGTACGGAGATTGTCTATCTATCTATCTGCCTGCCCTTTATTTAAACTTTTATCCACAAAGTGATACATATGGCGGACATAATCTTTAAAGGCATTCCCAGTCATCATCCATTAAGCTAAGCAGAGATAAACCTTTGGGAGGCAGTGCAGTAAAAATAAAGAAACATATTAATTTGTATTAGGTAAATACATAAATAAAAAATATGTCAATATTTATAAACAACACAAATACAAATAAATTTACTTGTGATTACCTAAGACAGGATGATCAACTAAATACTCAATAATCTCTTTCTGATGACTTCTACTTCAGAAGAAGAGGAGTAGCATGCAGAAACTGTGACATTGTCAGTTTAGCTCCTGTGTAACTAAAAATGCAACATCAATTTGCACAAACTCTTCAAAAGTAGTCAACTGGTTACTTTCCCTGATCCTAATAATCAGATCCCATTCTTTAGGTGTCATTCTCTTCCTCCTCTAGTAAGACTTTGGGTTCAAATATTTCTTTCACCTTGAAACCAGATGTTTCGAAGCAATATGCAATGGTAGATTACCTCACAGAAGACCAGAATTCCCAAATTTATTCACTTGTTTATTATACAAACTGATGAATGAAATCCAAGCATGTATACATAAAGACTATTAATAGTTGTCTTAGTTATGCAAGCTATTAAGCTAAACATTTCCAGATACAGAGGTAAATATTGAAAATCCTTTAAAATGCAATATTAAATAAAGAGTTATAATAATTCCCAGAAATAGAGGTATTTTGAGGAGGCCACTGTGTTGGGACCTCGTTGTGAATCTCAGGCCTTGATTTAAAGATAAGGATTGCAGGGTTTTAAAGAGACAATACCATTTATAAAAATACAAAATTTTTTGTGAACAACATAAAATGCAACAAATGAAATAATCATAGCATGTCATGATTAATAGGTCTCTTTCTGGGTATTGTGTTTATTTGGTTTAATTGGTATTTTCAGGGTATTGTGCCCAACAAACGTAAACAAACTGAATGACTTTTACTTGGATTGCTTACTGCCCTGTCTAACTACCATGTTCTTGTGTAAAATAGGTATTAGAAGTGAGGTCCAACCTCTCTCAAAAGCCTCACAGATTTCCACATCTAAATCCGACTACAGTCAGGATAAATGATATTGATCAATAGCATGAGGTAAAGTAGCCTCCTGTATATATGCACTGCTGGGCAAAGGCATCCTCTTAAATATTTGAGAGAGCTTTGGAGCCAGGAAGATTCCATCATGTTGCTCCATGACCCCCATGGCAGCACACATCTTCCAAATAATATTTCTATCATTTCTCAGAAAATGTAGTGTTTTCCTTCACAGTTGGGCTCGGTCAAAACTGTTTTAAACAATTTTAAGTGCCAGATGGAAACCAGGACACTCGGTTACTATGAAATAGTGAACGCCCTGACCACTGGGCTACCATGGTTACATATTACAAAATTTTTCTTATTTACAGACCAAACTAGAGCTGGTAACGGGAGGCTCAGCTGCCACCATGAAGTTGAAAGTGTATGATAACAAAAATAAGTTTGTTTGTGATGTTGACAATAACAACGCATTGCTTGGTTCATACCCTATTGATGACGGTATGAGGATACACGTTATAGACAACTTCACCCTCGTCAAAGATTTCGTTGACACAGACACCGCTGAAAGGTGAGCCTTATAAGCTAATCATTACATTTGTAATGATCAGTGCTATCTTGAATGTGAATTCATTACGCTTTCTCTCACATGAATTCAAACTTTTCTATCCCATTAGTACTATTACTATTTCACAAATCAAGAGTAAATGCGCAGTTTGATCCCATCTGTTATAAATTGACTATAAGGTCCCTTATTTTAGAAGTTTAAGCGCAAAAATTAAATAGAACATAGCCAACGGCACAGTGTACCATAGGCTAGCTTTTATTTAAAGATATATAATACTATTTATAATCTGTGAATGATTCAGTTTATACTTTGATTTAAAAAAATTATTAGATTTCGTCTATCTGAAGAAGAATATGAGAAGAAGGGAGACACGCTTCGTTCATTTCTTCAACGTAACAAACTGGGAAAATACAATGAAGAGGATATGAATAAACTAAAGGAGCAACAACAGAAGGAATTGGAAGAAGAGGCAAAGTAAGTCCTAAATAACAATTATTATTTTGATTGTCTAAAATAACCTTACTTCCGCATGTTTATTTGGTTATAATCTACTGATTTGTTGGTTGTTTTCGACTTTTACAGCTTCATCGGTCTCAGTGGTCAGCTTGCAGGCTTCAGACCGCAACCTAAAATAAAGAAAACATTTCAAATTTACACTGGATTTCTTAACTATACTGATATTTTGTTTATTATCTATTCTGTTATAGAAGGGATACAATATATATTATAAATGCACGAGATTATTTATCTTCATAATGATTTCTTGTATTTACGAAAATACTACAAATTTGAAATGATGTTAGTTACACTACTTTTGACAGTTGATTAACTATTAAATTAAAGTATTGCTCTAATGCAAGTTTTGTAGTTTGGAAAATGATGAAGATTATTTGGAGAAGCTATAGGAAGATCTTGTGCCTTCTGGCAACCTAAACCAAATCAAATCGTTTATTCATTGATTTGATTCATTTTTTGTCGTAATAAGGATCCTCTAACGGAAAAGAGACAGGTGAAAGAAACTCCGTAGGTATCCCGATTTGTATTGCCCCATAAAAGAGTTGAGATTGGCGTTACAAGCTGGTATCGGTTCTTATTATTGCATACATTATGAAAATCACCGTTCGTACTTTTTATTTACACATATTACATTATCATATATGTATTGAGAAGCGAGGGAAAAGTTAAAATATTTGTTTCTTTAGATTTATCTCTAAGAGATGTTTAACAATTAAGATCTCCTATGGCCCTCTGCTGTAAAACTAATAGTTTCTATATCAGTTGTTTCATGCCATGGTGATAACTATAATTATATATTCCAGCCATATCCACATTCGTCAGACTTTTTATTTTTCCTACAACGATAGTTTTACAGAAGATTCCGTACAATCATGTTAGTCAGTAGTCTTGATTGTACAGAAGACACAACTATCACTTTGCGTCAGAAGGCTCTAATCTATGTCGGTCGGCTTGTCAGGTTGGCGGCGAGCGTGCTGGTGGGCGCTCGTTGCGAGGTGCGCGCTCCACGAGCGGCGCCGCGGCGCGCCACGGTGCGCTACAACGGGCCGCTGGAGGGTGCGCGCGGCCTCTGGATCGGCGTGCAGTACGACGAGCCGCTCGGCAAGAACGACGGCGAGTCAGTGCCTTTTTTTTCCACTTTTGTTATTTACAAACTAGCTTTCATCTTTGGATAACGGCTGTAATAACATATCTTTCCCGAGGAGATTTTTTCTAAGGCCTTCGATTCAATGTTCATCATGAAACATTTATCAGGGAACTACATTGTTCTACTGTAAGAACTGTATCACTTAAAACTTCTTATTCGTATTCGAGTAACCGGGTTAAAAAAAATCTAACTATATCTATGCAAGTTATTTCAGATCAAAACTTTCAATGGGGCCACAGGGCTCAGTTCTCGGCCCATTTATATTCCACACTTATATTTATGACTTGGATAAGTTTTTAATATGTCACCTATAAATATCACAAAGTATTGTTTGCTGATAACAATACATAAATTTTAAACGATGTTCGAGGACGCGGTGAATAATGCTAGTAAGTTGCACTTTTTTATAGTTCATTTTTAAACGGCAACTGTTATTTACAAGTCACCAAGTCACATTTATAAACAATTTCAGAAGTCTTGTCTTTTTCCGTGCAGACAGTCCAATGTCAATTGAATTGTCAGCAATTAAAATTGATAAGGAAAATTAACATTAATAACACAATGATCTCTTGTATTTACGCGAACACTGCACATTTGAAATGTAACTATTATTTACGGATTTTATCGACTAAAATTCAAAAAAAAAAACAGTGGCCTCGTGACCACGGGCACCATAAAGCACTCGAGACGTCGGAAACTTAAAAACCAAAATTAAACGCGATAAAATCCGTAAATAGTTTAATTTCAAATCATTAAACACATTTAACATTTCAGGGTAAACGGCAAGAGATACTTCACATGCCCACCGAACTACGGGGGTTTTGTGAAACCGGTTTACGTGACCGTGGGCGACTTCCCGGAAGAGAAGTTTGATTTGGAGGATGAAATATGATTTCGCTATATTCTTACTCCGCCTGCTCCATCGCTTGGTATTCCAGGGTCTGCCCTCGCGTGTGCAGGTCGCGTCTAATGTGCTTCATATCTGTGCTTTATTAGCAGACAATTAAATTTAAAAGGTAATCGAGATTATCGAAATGAATGTAACAATAATATTATTTCTCGAATTGTTTTTATTTGTACATTTTATTTAAATTAGAAGTACACAAAGGAAATTACAGACATAGTCTATTTAGATTGTAATGATTTATTTCTAGTATATGTATATGACATTAAAGACTGAAGCAATTCCTCTTACAAGCATATAGTTCGCGTGCCCGCGAACCTAATTTTTATTTCATACCATCGCGGCCTGCCCCGTATAAAATCGATTAATTCTAATACAATGTCTATATATCTCACATATATCTTAATAAATCAGACGACTATTCGATGCTCAGAAATCTTTAAAAATAATATTGAGGATATTGATAATGTCTGATAACTGTATTTTTAGGTCAGCAACCATACAAAAGGTTTAAAAAAGTTCTGCTACAATATGGTTCGGTTGAATGTGTTCACATTTATGAAAATGCGCACAGGCCTGATGCTATGCGCAAAAGATCCAAAAACATACATTACATGTGACAATATCTATGTACGTTTTTAATATGAGACGGTATATTACAATAACCTTTACAAATTTTCTTTGACATATATGGGATATGCAGATATGGGTCCCCGCGAAGCTGCAACGCTTCGGACAGTTACTGCCCACCTAGTGGGGGTTCACGATCACATAATTTTTAACGGGTTCGACCGTATACCTATGAGACATGGTTTTAGTCGTGGGCTCTCGTACCATCGGGCAAATGTTTACGCTGGCTTTTTATGTTATGGCAGGTTTTGTAGATGAGCGATTCTTGTGGTTGTACTTGGATGTATCACACTGTTGGAATGTTTGTATATCGATTGTCACAAAGTGAGAAAAGTATTAGAATTTGAATCGAATTCAAATTGAAAATAATGGAAATTCTACGATTTTTATATATGTTTTTTACTAAATATGTTTAAAAATGAAAGCGCCTCCTTACTTTCAAATTTACTTTTAGATTATTTTTAAGCATTTCGAATGAAAAATTAATATAGATTTAACTTTTATATTTGAAATCATGTTTTCACTAACATTTTCTATCCGTGCTGGCAGCATTGTATTTAATATATTTTTGAAAACTCTCGGCAATAATAATGGATTGAAAACAATTATCATTTGATGATTATTTAATCTGGATTTACGTAATTGTAATTTATAACCAAATAAAGATTGTGTAAAAACATTCGACTTTCACTTGAAGCTCTAATGAAACCTCGGAGTCCACGAAATCTTACCACGTCCAGACGGTACAACCACGTTATGACACAACGAGTATTTCTCTAAGCATTGACTCGCGCTTTTTGTGAAACATATAATTCAGAAAACAAATACTGTAATGTGAGATTCAATTTCACCTGTTCAACAGATGACCATAGCATTACTACACCTGGCCAACACTTTCACAGATTTAAAATTCTGAATTGCCATTTTGTCACAATCACTTGGTAAAATTATAATACTGTGATAGTCGCGGGTATAATTCCTTAATGAAAATTCTCTTATAGATTCATATTTACGCCACTTACCCAATTTTACTTACTTATTTAATCTTTTGCCATTCATTTATACTGAAAGACGCAAAATGCAAGAAGACGGCTTATAGACATTCTCATTTAGTCAATGGTATGGTGAAATTTTATGGAAGGCGCATTAAAGTACCAAAAAAACAAAAAATAATATCAACTAAATGACTAATCAATACACGTACATATTACATAAATAACAACAAAAAGTTACATACATATATACATACTACCAATTCAGCTGCTTATGAGATTGATACGACAGGCCGCCAACGTCAATCTACCCAAGTTGCGTCCCACACTAGGGCTTTGAATGAAGACTAATTGTGCAATTAAAGTAATTTTTAACTTTTTTCTTTTGGATATTCACCGAATGGCTGGCTAGGAAGGCGCACTGACGGTTGGTACACGGAGCCGTGTGGCGATGGGGCGCGTGGGACGCGGGGAGGTGATTCGTTAACTTTCACCGATTTCCGGTGCAGCAGTCCCAATTGACCTTCGGTTAGGATTTCAGCAATTGCTTTTTTAGCATAAAGTTGTTGATTTCGTTCCATTTTACGTAGATCTGCGGCACAAGTCATAGCCCAATAGATGTATTCGTCTTTTTTTTCACTGAGATGTTCATATGCCAAGTTCATAAGGTTATCTTCGATCTTTGCTTTTTTAGAAGCGTGTCTCTTTAAAGTTTTCTGAAAGGCCATGGCGTGGTCTATGCTATTGTTAGTATTATACAATGCAGAAACTTGTCTTTCCTGGCAACAAAAGAGAATGTAATTACTGCTTAATCTTTATATCCAATTACCACAAACGAGAGAAAAATGGATAGAAATTACGAACTGATTTTGAAATCAGTCGAAAAATAATTCAATATTAAGCCGATAGTACATCAACACAATATTGAATTATTTTTTTAAATTATAATAGCATGAGTCGCGCGACACCAAAGGAAAGAAAGGCGGCGGTAGATTCTTATGTAAGTCTTCTTATAAGAAGTGACTAAGTGAAAAGACATTAAAATCGCAATGCCTGATGACGAGCAGCAAAGAATAAGATGCAGGGCAAGGTACACTGATCGCCAATCCGTATGCCGAGCATGCCGATTATGGCAATACCATATAGGACAGTGGTATGTCCTGCAGTGGACTATTAAAAGGCTCTTAATGTAGTTTTGATGGCTGTTGTCAATTATCAATTTAATGCGAGAGTGCGCTACAAAACAAATTGAATATCTCTAGTCCCACAGCTGCTAATAATGCTACATGTGTCAGAGTCACATGTTTTTTGACAGCAGATGACGCGTTTCCAATGGGGCCAACATTATTGAAATTATACAAGATTGCCAAAAGAGTATTTAACTAACGATTGTCTCGTGCGATGCGTCAATGGAATAAGTAGGTTTGAAATGCCTGCAGCTCGGTTTGGAGTATTTGTTGTTTATACACCAAATATAATATTTTTGTTATACTAGTCCGCTTGGAATTCCTTTAACGCTATTCCGCGCGGGTATTGTGCTTTTTTTCGGGATAAAAAGTCGTCTTGTCAATGTTGACATAACATCCGACAGCGACAGTTTGTGCCAAAAATTCTTGTCAACAATTTGGTCCGTTTTTACGTAAAAGAGGGATGACCGAATTCCACGCGGTCGAAGTCGCGGGCAAAGGCTAGTATATCATATTGGAAACTTACAGTGTTTTGTTCCATGTTATTATTATCAATATTCACAGCCGGATTTTGTTTTGTAACCTTCGAAGGTTCCGACAACTCTGTCGAGTCTTGTAAAAAATTCATTTCGTTGAAATACCACAATGTTGGTTCGTATACAGAATCTGCGGTACAGCCTGATTTCGAGTATCCGTTGTGTTTTTTCAGTTCTTTGCGATAGTTTGTTCTCAGAGCGTTAAATTTTCTCTTTACGTCATCTCTTGACGCTCCGGGAAACATCTCCTTGTATTTGGTTAGCAATAAATCATAAGCCATTTTCTTCTTGCACCGGTCGTGGTATACTTTACTTTTCACGTTCCACAAAGCGGGCAAATCACGGTATAACTGAATGCATTCGATTATGAATTCTCGTTCTTTCTCTTTTGTGGCGGTTTTTTTGGCCATTTTTACTGTTCTGAAATATTCATACCGCGCATCCGGGACCGCGGCGAACGGTAGACTAAATAAAACATTGTGCAATACAACCCTACGTACAATAGTTAATAAATATGGTGCAATATAAATTAAACTAGCTCAAGCTTTTGTTCAATGATTGCGCAATCACAAAAACTGCACAATAATGTTGTAGGTGCGCTTTACAAACTTCATATTTTACTTCTAGGGCATTGCAGCTCTTAGATAGAGATTCAAAAACTCTTTAAACGTAATAATAGGGAAGTTTTGCGGTTATGCTGACTGTTTGCAACCTTACGTACCTATCTTTGGTACCCAAAAAACAAAAAATGGTGCGTTTAAACTTAATTCCGATATAAATAATGTTACTACTTGACTGACATGAATTCGTCAGTCTTAACAGGTAATTTGTTCATATCTGACACGGTTTTTATTTACTGCCTTTCCCAATTACTTGATTGACTATGACAATTTCTTTTTTCTCTGTTTTTTACTGAACCTATGCTAGTATTTCACTACGATCTCACCTGAGGGCATCGAGTTCAGTGGTAATGAAGTCCTCGTTGAGAACGCGCCTCCTCTGGCGTTGCAGATGTACGAGAGCGTCGGTAATCACTTACCATGAGGGGAGCCGCTATCCTTGAAGGCCTCAACGTTGACTTCGGACTGAAACACTGACGTAGATAAATTGTACAACAGTCCTTTGTCGATCCGAGTGTCGAGACTACACTGCAGCGTCGTTGCTCTTTATTATTTTTTACTTGTGAGCCTCCTGCATGCGAGCTGTAAAGGCCTTTTGTCACTGAAGCTGTAAAGGCCGCCGGGTCAAATGCGTGTCTCTAATTCGTGGGGGGTTTCAATTGGTCCGATTCTTATTTATTCTCTCTTTATTGAACTTGAGCTAAAGGTTGCAATGAGCGTACTTATCATGGTGAAAGGTAGTTGGCAGGTGCAAAACAATGAATTAATTTAGCACTTAATGCTTATCACGACATAAACGGTCACTGTATGTGTTTTCTTCGCCTAGACAGGTAGGTAAAGATCACATTTCCCATGTGAAAAAAATAATTAACCAGTATTCGAAGAAACAAATGATCTTCTAAATTATTCAAATCAGTCAATAACCAGTCTAAGGTCAATAACATTTGTTATTGAATAATTTGAACTTATTCTGGTTAGTAAAATAAATCGACCGCGGATTTATTTTAAAGATAGAAGTGAAGTAAGATTTTTAACTGGTTTTATTGCATGAATAATTTAGCTCTTAATGCAACAAAAACTAAATATTTTGAACTTGTATTAGCCAATGTACAGCAGTTACCATCGAATGTTATTTTGCTGTCACATATTATTGTAGTTTAGTTCATAAGATATAAGAAAAATTCGCCAACTGACTAACATAGCTACTGCAAGGTTGGTATACTTTAGTTACTTTCACAGTGTAATGTCTTATGTAATTGTAAATATTGCAAAAAAATTGGCATTACGGGCTACATGAATCACTATTTCTTACTTTGATGATCCGAGGACTTGATTTTGAATTGAGAAATAACAACGGAATAGAAAATCAAAAATTTTACAAAGTCAAAAATTATTTCCTGGATCGATGCACAGGGTTATATAATAAAATTTCAGAATATATAGAGTATTCTAGAAACAAAATTTAAAAATTCGATGATGATATTAATTTATCCCTATTGGGAAAGCCAAAGTCCATACAGCCAAGTCTTGTTCTTGTTTTAAAAATTAGATCAGTGTTTGTGCTCACCCTCTTTTTTTTTTTGATGAAATGTAAGCGTGCACGTGAATAGTGCACATACAGTTTAACAATGAAATGAACGAAATTGACGCCGCTATTAGCAAATGGATTGCTTATAATTAATTTTATTAATAATGTTTTTTATAGAAGAAGGGGGCAAACGAGCGTGCAGCTCACCTGATGGTGAGTGATCACCGACGCCCACGAACATCCACAACACCAGAGCTACAGATGCGCTGCCGGCCTTTTAATGTCATATCTATCTGTATTGTAGCGGATAGGCCGTTGCTTGTGGCGGCTCGTCCACTACCCTCTTAATATAGTAGAGGTGTGCTACGTAGCGTGTTTAAAGTTGCCTTACTTTTATGACAATGTATGAGTATGCATTAAAGTTTCATCAGAAGAACCTCATTACGAAACTGTGGAAGATTGTATATATAATATTAAAAAAAAACGAATTGACATACAGAAGTGTCTTTCTTATATCGAAGGGAGTGTTATCAAAGCACTTGAGCAGAGTAGACGTGCATCAGACCTGGCTGTATGGGAAAGGCAAAGGACTTTACCTTTGCCTTTCCCATTAGGGATAAATTAATATCATCATCTTATATCGAAGAGTAATTAATTTTCATTCATTCATTCACTACTGCGACGATACCGATTCGAACTTCGGATAAGCAAATATAAAAATTCGTATTGTAATTGATGCCTAAAACACGCTTTTTGTTTTCAATAGTTTAATCAGTTGTTTTAAATATCTTCCTTAGTATATGTAACTGCGTCGGGCGGAGTCAGGCTCATATGCTAGTGCATAATATAAGCACGCAAACTGTAAATAACTGACAGGCTGTTCTGTACGTGGTAGAGCCAAGCGGCGACTTTTGCTGTTGCACGAATGGGCCGACTCGACCGGTATACTATCACGACCTCGCAGAATACCGGCTTGAAGTCGAGGCATCGTGTGCTCCAGCGTTTCGTTCGGTGAGTTCATTTCCCCCTTCCTATCGTCCCCCAAATATCCTTTTAAGCCGGCAACGCAGCTTCAGCTCCTCTGATGTCGCAGATGTACGTGGGCGACGGTAATCACATACCAACAGCCGCTTGCACGTTTACCCCCTTCACCATAAAAATGGCGTGTCAGCCTCCGAGGAAGGTTTTTGCAGTTTCTGATAAAATACGAAAAGAATAAAACGAATACATCACTATAGTCGTATAAAAGTATTTTATTGGCGTTAAAACTTTCTCCGCTTCAGGATCTCGGGACGCCAGTTGATCGGGTGGCTCTCTTCCGAGGCGGTGTCGTCTTCTTTGTATATTTTGATGGTCTTGTCCGCTTCTGTGGTGATCAGACGCGATCCCGACTGGTCGAAGGTCATCGAGAATATACCCGCTTCGGAGTCCATGGAACCCGGCTGCACCAGTGCCTGAAAGTTTGTACTGATGGTGATAATGAATTCATATCATCAGGACAGGACAACGCTAACTCCCTGTCGTCCCTTGGGTGGTTCTGACGTAAGAGGCGCTTAAGGGTGAAGCCTTGAAAATCGTAATGGACCATCTCGAAATTGACCACACCAAAATTAAGCGACCCGATGAAGAGCAGCAGTGTCTGTGTCCGGTATCGGTTCAATCGCCAATTCGCTTACAGAGCGAGGCGATTATGGCAAATCCTCCTTATGGAGGAGGCCTATGTCCTGCAGTGGACTATTTATAGGGGGTTGAGGTTAAGGAATATAGGTAAAACAACATTTGTTTTATTCATGTCCATATTACTAACAAGTGTTTTAAAGATTCATTTATATTCGACACCGAAATATTTGCATAAAGAAAAATGTAGCAGCCTGTAAGTGCCCACAGCTGGGCAAAGGCCTCCTTTTCAAATATTCTTTAAAGGGTTTTTGGAGGCTGGAAGGGCCCGCCACGGTGCTCCAGTACGGGTTGGCGTGCTTCACATATCCTCGAAATAATATTTTTTTATTATTACTCAGACATACAGATTGCACCACGATTTTCCTTCACCGCCGAGCACGTGGTAAGTACAGCACTAAAAATTGCTATTAAAAACTTTTAGTAGTGCCGGTACCGGGGATCGAATCCATGTCACTCGCGCTCTTTGAAACTAAAGTAAGCGCCCTGACCACTAGGCTACCACGGCTATGTAAAGAATGGGAGAGGTCTATGTCCAGCAGTGGACTATTCACTGTTAGGGAAGAAGGATAATCATTAACGTGTGCGTTCAGCAAACCCACGCTAATGCGACTTAAACAACGAATATAACGTTTTAATATGTTATTTATATTGATTGGAAGGAACATTCGAGAATACCGACCTGTAACCTTTGGAAGTTGTAGCCAGTGCGCCAGTCCCAGAAGTACATTGTGCCGTTGTCGCCGCCGCTCACCAGCACCCCCTCGGGGTTCACGGCCATGCAGTTCACGATGGCGTTGTGCCCGGACAGGTTCTGTATGAACTTGCCCTCCGGACACTTCCACTGCTTCACGTTGTCCGGCGAGGCGGAGGCGAAGGTGTACTGCGTCGGGTGGATCACTATGGAGCGCACGGACTTCTTGTGGTTAGTGAGCGTGCACATGGACTTCCCGGCGGCCAGGTCCCACAGCCGGATTGTGGAGTCGTGGGAACCGGTGATAATCTGAAAAAGGTAACGGTAACTGATCGGTTAAACGTAAAATGAGAGCGTGTGCACGCTGGCCACACTACGCACCTGCGGCTCGGCGGGCTGGCAGGCAGGCGAGCGCGGCCATGCTGTCGCCGAGCCCGGGGAGCGTGTGCACGCTGGCCACACTGGCCACTGTACGCACCTGCGGCTCGGCGGGCTGGCAGGCGAGCGCGGCCACGGTGTCGCCGTGCCCGGTGAGCGTGTGCACGTTGGCCTTGGTCCGGACGTCCCACACGCGCGCCGTGGCGTCGCGCCCCGCCGTCACAAGCACGTCGATGGTCGGATGCAAGGCCAGTGTGTACACAGCGGATAGATGACCATGATAATGACGGATCACCTGTAATACATTTATTCTTAATTAAATAACAATTTACTCTAAACCAATCTAAAAACGATTATAAATATGTTTTACAAAATCTGTTTTGTACAAATCAAAACATTTATTCAACGTAAGAAAAATACATTTCACTAGTCGAACATCATTTTAAATAAAAATACTACCACCTTATCGTCATGAGGTTCCTCTAACGGAGTAGAAACGGGAGAAGAAAACTCCGTAGCTATCACATTTATATACAAAATATAAATATTCACTGACCTTATTATATTCTAGATCCCAACATTTAACCTGTCTGTCCTCACCGCAACTAAACAGGTAAGGGTGTCTTGGTGATACCTCCAAACCTGTAAATATAATTTGTAATTAATTTGAATTACATAACTCTCTGTACTGCCTGTTATGTTCGTTCTTTTGTATGTAATAACAGAGACATGTTGAAAATTTTTGCAAAATTATTATATTCTGTGACTAGATAATAACATTTTTCAGAAGTATTTAATTACCTCTGACTGTGCTTACATGTCCAGTGAGCGATACTTTCAATTTGCCAGTTGCTATATCCCAGATCTTTATAACTCTGTCAGCAGCACCTGCAATTATTAATGAATAAAAATGATAAATGAACTGAACAGGGAAATTATGAAATGAATTACAAATGACAAAAATCGGAGGTATGAATTAGATATGTATGTATGTATATATCACGCTATGTTCCCAACGGGGTAGACAGAGACAATCTTCTTCCACATGCACGGTCCTGACATACGTCTGTCGCTTCTCCCCACTTTCACCAAATAGATATGATACATAATTATTTCTTGTAACTAAAAGGAGTAGCCCAAGTTAACTATGACATCAGGACGTCTAACACCTCAGTCTCCCCGTGACCACGAGTGCTGTAAAGCAATCGAAACATCGGGAACATATAAACTAATATAAAAGGTGATAAATCTATAAATAATACATTGATTTTTAAAGATATGACATGTTTAAAAGTTTTCTGAATTAAGTGAGTTTATAAGTTCTTGTTAAGCACTTAATACATATACTAAATAATACTATACTTAAGTATACTATTAATAGTACTTATTGATTTACATGTAAAGACTTCGTTTGTTAAACCGAATGAGATAATGATTAGTGCAAGACAATTTTTATTACTGACACATTAATTAGCATTAAGAAGTATTGGATTGGGGTGACAATGCTAAGTGGCTACCGCAGACCATGGAGACCTGCAAACAACTTCAATCAAGGATGGTTAAAGATGTGTTGTACCCGAGGACTGTGATGAAATGCTTCACAGCCTTTAATGACATAGGCCCTGTTTACCTTTCTCACCGGATCACAATAATTGTTAGGCAAGAGGTAAGAGGGTGGTACCTGCCCAGTGACGTACCCAAACGGTTCCTAGGCAGAGATGGAGTCTAGTAACCATTACGCTAATTTTGTTTTTAGTAAAATTTTTACACCTTTATTGTAGTTACACTTCACAACTTACAACAAATTATATTGATTGTTTATGAAAGTGATATACATGCATGAAATTACAACAACAGAATTAAGTAGCATGTATGTAGTGATGTGAATGGTTAAGTGAATAGAAACTAGTTACATGCATTGTATGAAAGTTTATAAGCTGACCTGTAGCAAACCACTCGTTGCCTGGCTCCACTGCCACACATCTCACCCAACCCAAATGCCCGGAAATTACTCGGAACAGCTTCCAAGGAGCATGCCATTTAGGACGAGGCGCCGCTGGCGGTCTGCGAGGTACAATCGCAGTAGTCCCTGCAGTTGTGGGTCCTTGGGCGCCTGTGGTTGGGGCCATCATTGTGCCCGGATTGTATGGCAACATGGCTCCATCCGAACCAAGTGCGGCCGATTCTGCCATTTCTGTGGGGAAAGAATTATTTTATATTTGAGAAAACTCAATATTTCCATACAAAATAATGGGTACTTGATAATCAATTTGTCAGATTTATACCTAAACTCCCTTGTCAGATATATATCTTATTTTGTGGATTTTGGCATGTTAGGATAATGGCATAAATTAAGTTAATGATGATGATGTCCTCTGGGCTGGTTTTGACCACCGTGACAACATCCAAATACTATCTGCAGTTGTCGACTATGGACAATATAATATTATAGTGCTGTTATTTTACTTACAAACGCCGAGGCACTCCATCATTGTGTTATTATGCTATGACAGGCCGGTCTTCGCAACACCATGACTGTGCGCGTATTTTGCATGGAGACGTTGTGTTTGAGACACAAGATCAATACAACACAACGAGACCAGCACATTTATTAACTTTGCTGAAATTCGATCCCAGGACCCATATTTCAAATCAAATAATTTATTCAACATAAAAAACATACCTTTCACTTATTGAACATCATAGCTTTGCAGTTGGATATGTTAACCACTAAGCCATGCAGGGATCCATTTTAAGTTAATATTAGTTTTTTCTTATTTTCATTTAGTTGAGTACACACAATTTATAATGGTTTTGAGGTTCGAAATGAAGAAAATCTAAGAGTAAGCTGTAAGAGGGACTATACCAGCTTTATCAACCAAAGTCCACCTGATCTAAACAATCTGCACTCTGCTCGCTAACAGACACGACTGGCATCCCACCTGGCAGAAAATCAAACCCAAATCCCACACTGGTGATGGGAATCAGCATCTCTAGTGCGAGGATACTAATCAATGGTGAGTATGTGACTAACACACCTGCCCAATGGTATGTGCAAATTTTCCAGCCAATCTGCCAGGTTTTAACGGTGAAGTAAATGGAAGATGTAATATTTATAATCACCAGTAATGATATATATTTCTGAAGAACCTGGAATATATAAGTTTATCTCACCCGTATCATGCGGTGTTTCTGGCCGGCTCAGTGCTTCGTGTTGCTTTATAGCTTGTGCTTTTTCAACTGCTGACATAACCTGACCATAACTGTCACGAGCCTTTACTGTCTTCAAAATTTTCTCCCTGCAGAGGTACAAATAATCACTATATGAAAAGTTGGGAGGATTAGTCGTAATTACCATGCAGATTATAGATATTACAATTGGTAAATAACATAAAATGAATGCTTTACATTGTTTTTTAACTATGGATTGCTCATAAGTTAACACAATCTATTCCCAAGCTTCTTTTTTTAACGAATTGTTAAAGTAAATATTAAATGTTTTAAATACTTACGCTTTGTCGTCGATTGGCGGTAATATGTTGTGATTAGCGAGAAACATATCATGGGATCTTTTCAAAGACCTAAACACAAGCGTGTGTACAGAGTGCTTAATTACTTCGTCCGTCATTTTTATTTCAATTATGTCTACTTTGGCATAATATAAATTTTATTATGGTAATGATTTGTTGATAAAGAAATTAGTAATCATATAAAAAAAAATATGAATTCAAAACAATAATCGACAACCGATGCTGCTGCAATCTGCAAATCTGTCAAGCTATGCTGTCAAATGTCAAAGTCCAAGAAGCATGTGTTGCCAAAAGTGAAATAAAACTACGCAAACACGTAATTTTTGCGTATATGATCAGTGACAGTCTGGAACAGCAACTTTAATCAGGTGGACTGTTAGTTTGTTGCAGAAGTTGTTGTTTATATTATATTATGTGGCGCCTCGTGTCTCTGACATTGCATCTGAAAATCCTTCTTCCAATCTTATCGCATAGGAGGGGTATATTGGATATACGTAGGTGAAGGCGAGTGAGTGCCTTTGAGTTTGCTCGTGCACTTACGGCACTGTAGCATCTCTTTTGCAGTTAAAACTATGTGCTATTGTGAGACTATTCGTATATTTTAAATCATGAAACATGATTTGTATATAATATTTAAAAAGTGGATACCCACGGAATTTATTTCGCCTGTTTCTACCTAACCTCATTTCGAAACAAAAAGTAAAAAATATGACAATTAACATATTTTACATACGAAATTCAAATTGAAATTTGAATTTCTGAAGACTAAAATAGAATTTTGATTAATTTCTTTCATTCATTCATTTAAGTTGTCGCTGTGTTCGAAATCGGTCTGGTCATATGTGTCATCACTTTTATATTTGTTTATAGTTGCTTTAATACAAGCAGCAACGAAGTGATTAGATTAAATTTCATTTGCTTATAAAAGTCTTGTTTATAATTTCTAATTGTCAATAGAGAAGATTCTTTTTATATAAAAAAATTGCATGAGTGGTGTATCAATATCCTTTATTAATATAAGTACAAAATTGTTCAATAAATTATTCTATATGATAATGTTACCAAACCGCAATCAGCTTTGTAGTGTCCCTTAAATTAAATTAAAATAAATGTATAATTACAGAGAACTTATTTTAGCTACTATTATAGAATAGACATCAATATTTTTAAATCTAAACGCTGTTAATAGCTGTTTCTTAATTTAAAAGGTTGTGACTAGAAATTTGTTATTTTACTGTATTACACTAGGACTATCTATGATTTTTATTTACATTTAGGGTTGCCAAATTGAACATCATAAAATACGGCATACAGTTTTTGAAAACAGTTTGACAAGTTTGCCCTAAACGTAGATATAAACTAAAATAAATGTGATTTAGAAAGTAAATTTGAACTAATTTGCACAAATAGTTTTGCTGGAGGCCAGTTCATAGTTCTTTAGTCTTTTAGGAAATTGATTTATGAACTTATATACATTAAAATAAATAAATCTGTTCTTCATTGGTTAATAATCTTAAACAAATGTTATGTCAAAAATAGCATCATGTTAACATTCAAAAAACTACCAAAAAAGTTACAATTATGTTAATCATAGAATTTGATAACCATAATCCATTGCGCACTGATGACAAATAGCCTTATGATTTGTATTACAAAACAAACGTACATATCCAGTAGTTATCTGATCTAAGTATAAATTGTATTTCTTTACACAACTATACCTACTGAGTTCGCTCCATACATTCATATAAAATATTAATATAACCTGTACATTCATAATACATTTATTCATACCACGTTTAACTAGAAAGTTAAAGTGCCATAGTGGTTTGATATGATTTTTGATGAAACTGTGAGTTGAATCGTAGTATTTCTGTTTCAGTTATTTTGAAAAGTTTTATATTTTACCAAAATTACTAACTTGTACAAGTTAACTAAATTATAGTTGCAGTAATTACAAATAGTTGCCACAACAATATAAAAAAATTGCTAATAACCCTAAATACAAAAAATACAAATTACACCTCATATAAAAATATTAGCTATGAGAAATGCATACACGCTTTTGTTTATTGTTAATTGCGATATTTTAGTAAGATTTATATATTACTTTTTTTTTTGGATTAATATTAATTAAATCACAGACATAAAGTCTATACTACACAGAGATTCTTTAAATAAAACAAACAAAAATGTGTTACTGCAAGATTAGATAATATCTGTCGCTTTAACTTTTATTAAAATCGGAAACATGTCGGAATGGTATAAATGTATGGTATAATTTTTGTCATGAACCAGTTTCGTGGAGAATCGTCAAGTATGAATATGGTCCTCAAACGAGTCGATCGACGTTGGTGTCTCCAATCGATTGCCACTCGTAATCTATATCGGTTGAATCGGCGACGGAAAAGACCGCGCCACCCTCGCTTCAGATGGCCGACTTCTCCGAGTTGTTGGCATCGCTGACGCGCCTCGAGTGCGGGGCGCGTCGGAGTGTTCTGGGCTGTAGGTTCAGTGGGGGAAGGTTCGGTCTTTCGATCCTAGTGGGAGAGGAGACCAGCGGTCTCGTTCTGCGTAAGGTCTCCATGCCAGTTCGGAAGTACTCTTCGGTTCTATCCGAGTAGCTTTCGATTAACGGAGCCGGATCTTCGTACTCGACGTTGAAGTGTCGGGTTATGGCCAAGTCTTCAGGCGGTCCGAGCTTGTACAGAGGCGGTTCCACGCACTCGTAGTGATGGTCTTCGGTCTCGTCGTGCGGGTATGTGTCTGCGACGAAGTGGCGGGTGCCTCTGGGGGTCAGTGCGGCCCAGAGTACCCGGGAGTCCAAAGCGGCACTGCCATACAGGGCGTTGGAGCCACTGGCCTTACCTGTTCCACTTTTGCATCCACCCCGCGCTCTGTGAGAAATTACAATATTAAAGTTCATATACTTATTGACGATATATGGCTTTAGGGTCACGGTACCTACCAGACACAGCCCTAGGTTTGTGCAACACAAAATATATTTATTTTGATGTGTAACATCTTTCCTCTCGGTTACTGGATATTTTTTGTGGGAGTAATTTTGGAAAAGAGACGGAAATGTGTTACAGGAAACCGGGGAAGCACGCGCTTTTTGATTTGACCAATGAACGCGCGCGGTGGCGGAGAGATGACTGTGAGAGGGTGCCAACCCTAATAAAAAAATATTTCCAATGATACCCGATTAATTTTTTTCAGAACTTAAATTACTATTGCGTATTTAACACGACAAGAATTAAACTTGCGCGAGCAAGCGCGCGCCTTAATATAGAATTACGTATATTTTCATGCTTAGAATATATTCGACCAATAATATGATGAATAAATCGACTATCGATATACATAAGACGTATGTGAAGTCAATTTATCTCAATTTCATAGTAGGAACATGTCAGATGTTACACAACATATGCAACTACTGTAAGTCTCGCACGTTTTTTTTTTGATTTAGGTTGTATGGTAGTGTCTGGTGTCGTTGACATTGCGTTGGACATTTGATCTGGTTACAATTAGACGTAGACGAGTAACACATCTAAAATATCCTAATAGTAAATTCTGTTAGTAACCGGTATTTGTTGGTAATGGTGGTTAAAACTGGCCCAAACTACCATATTATATTACGTAATATCTCAGTGCAAAATAGATTTATTATATTATAAGAGCTATTTAGTTGAATATTTCTGAATGATTTCGATAGCGAGATCTAGTTCTCAAGTCTTAAAGATGTTGGAAAAAATTTATATCTCACGATTCCGCATACAATAAATACTAAAAAGGTCGTCGCAGTCTAATAGTTTCATAACTCCATGTTGCGAGGAGCGTCACGTGTCGCGTTCTTAACTTCGTTGTACTATATATTTTTTTTATAGTAAAGGCGGCAAACGAGCAAGCGGTTCACCTGAAGGTAAGTTATTACCGTCGCCCACATACATCTGCAACACCAGAGGTGCTGTAGGTGCGTTGCAGGCCTTTAAGGGTATTTGGGTGATGGGAGGGAGGATAAGGAAGAGGATGGGGAGGAGGAGAGGGCCTCCGGTTACCTCATTCACCGAACGAAATGCAGAAGCACAAGGTGCCTCTACTTCACGCCGGTATTCTTCCGGTCGAGCCGGCCCATTCGAGCAGCAGCACAAACCGCTGCTTGATTCTACCATGATTAGAATATTACCTAGCGTCGAGTGTAGCCCTGGTGTGGGTGATTGTTGTGGTGAATGTGTAATGTCGATATATAAAATCTTATCTAAATCTTTATATTTTTTTCCGATTTACTTGTGTGTACATAAATTATTAAATAAATAATAATAAATAAATAAAATGTAGCCTATAGCCTTCTTGCTTGCATTGCGGGTTAGGTTCAGATGCAAATACTTATAAGAAGAAAAAAACGGTAACAACTTCCAAAAGTCAAAGGCAAGATAAATTTGTGTCAACGTAATATACACATTGCAAACTACCTGTCTTTAATTAATTATATCTTATCTAACTAACTTATAAGTACGAGTATCACTGGAGTGCGACGAATAACTAACTGTAAGTATTCGTAACTAACTGCCCCAGAGAAAATCTGCTCACAGTTTCGTAATCTAATAAACAGTAATTAAAAAGTAAGAGGTATTTTATAAAAGTACTTACTCCCTACATTTCAGTAGAAACAGAGCCAGTAGAGCAGCTATGCAGAGGACGGCGATGCAGCATGTGATGAGCACCAGGAACCAGGTGTCATCGTACGCGGCCGGCTCTATAAAAAAAAAATGGTCGAAGACGGTTTACTAGGTTACTATGCTCTTTTTATGCCTAAGAGTCATCTGGTGACACAATAACCTCCTTCGAAGTTGTAGACACGCGACACAATTCTTCAGACTACTACTACTAACAAGGTTATTAAAAAAAAGCTTTGCAATGTTAAATGAAATATATATTCACGAAAGTAACGAAGTATAAAACTATATGTCATCTCTTTCTCCAATCTTCACATGCACGTGGTGCGTCCTGCCAGTGTTACTCATAATAAAATAAACTACAAAACAAAATGTTTACTACATCCACGGAAAGAAAGGCTTCGGTGACCACAGACAGTAGAGGCCAAAGTGCTGTTGCAAGAGCTTTTCTTATTGACTTAAAAAAATATATAAACTAATATTTAATTACAATTAGATTTGCGTAAATTTCACATAAAATAACCTGCCGCTATGTTTAGAAACCATAAAAAATGTTTACACGCAGTTTGCGCTCTATGATCATACCATTTACCATCTATGATCACCACTAAAATTGTTAATACAAATTGTAAGTGCTGAATTTACCAAGTGATCGGCGGTGAAGAAAATACATCGCGAAGTAACCTGCATGCCTGCGGAGCGTGGCGATTTCCCGGCTCCAAAATCCTCTTAGATATTTGAGGAGGTCCCTCAGCAGTAGGCATTTAAAGGCTGCTAATTTTTAAAAAAAATCACCCACATTGTAGAACTCACCGTGTCGGGGTAACTCATGGTATTCAACACCAGGAAACAGGGCGTTGACCTCGTTGTTGTGCTGCGGAATACACTTGGCGGCCTTGCAGGGCGGTGTTAGGTTGGCGGCGCTGGCCAGGAACGCTGGCAGCGGTGGCGGCGGCATGCGCGCTATGGAGTCGGGCGGCGGGCCCAGTGACAGGCATTCCGATCCGCACGACATACTGGCTACGAATTCATTTAAGACCGATTAGTATCTGTCATGCGTTTTTTTATAAATTTAAAGGGTGTAAGGGTGTACAAGCTTTTAGTTCAAAGGATCCGTGGCTTATCGTAGCCTGATACGCTTACTTCTAAGCCAAGCAGTCTTCAATCTTATATGTCCTACGAAAATCACAATTCTGCTGAAAACTTCTAGCAGGCTGACAATTAATTAAACTAAAGTAAATATTACACTCTTGGCAAGAACACTGGGATAACTTTAACTTTTTACATCTCCGGGAGACTTAAAATGATGGGGGGCTAGCCTCGTCGCCGGGTATCCTCCTGTAGATTCGAGGCTCCTCCGTTGGTTTGGTTTTGTTTGGAATGCACCATTGAGTGACAAAGATATAAAACATTGACATATTTAATCGGCATTATATTAAACTTTTGTTTACTATGTAATAGGCTCCTCTGCCTGGGAGCAGTCTGGGTGGGTACCACCCACTTACCTACTCGTATTGCTGTCGATTAAAAGTCCAACCACTTTTGAGTTCCGGTTAGAAAGGTATACCGAGTCATTAAAAGTACAGGCTTAGAGGCATTTCATTCATCTTACTCCTCAGGGATGACTGTAAGTTCGTTTGTCACCCAATTCCAATAAAAAAAAACTTAATACTCAAAATATGTAACACGGATAACTGGTTTATGGCCATCACTCCGACCACAATATAGAAAATATAATAAAATGGACAAAAATTAAACATACAATAAAAACTTGACGAAGTAAAAATTTACGGTATTAAAATTTATAATTTATTACCTAAATACTTAAATTAGACAATAAATACTAGCTGATAATTATTTTAGAATAGTCATGTAGAGTTAAAAACTATTTTTTTATTTACGTTCTAAAGGTAGGTAAGATACCTATTATAATAACAGTTATCGAAACGTAAAGATTGAAGTGATTATGCTACTCACATATCGTTTTCTCTATTTTTTTACACAAAACACAGCACTTTACAACAGTTTTAAGTTACACTTGCACAGAAATTGGTCCAGGGATGAAGGGCGCAGTCGCGGACTTCTATAGTACTCCTACCAAACATTGCTAATCTGTAAAATATTCTGTTAAATTTATATTCATTGATGACTTTGTACCAAAATGTTCATAGCTGTTATAGTAAAAGCAGCAATGGAAGTATTGTTTTTTATTATGTACTTAGCTTTTTGAGTTGTTGCATGGGGTAGAGTATTGATTCGCGCAAGCGCGGGAAAGGATTTTGCGACCCTTATAATAAAAATTACACTCTAGCGTGAGACAGTTTATGCATAGCCATCTCTGTCTTCCTTTGCAGTTTCGCACTTATAATAAAGAGATGAATGTTTTTAGAATTATACGTTATGACCAGACGTCTTTAATTAGTCTTTGGACACATTCAGATGTAAAATTGTCTATTTTGTTACGTTATTATAAAATGGCTATTTGGTTTGACACAATATGATTTAACTACTGTTTAGGATATTGAGGTGACATAAAACTATGATTGCTTTTGGATGACACGTTTTTGAATATTTGGCATAATTTTTGTACCCACATGTGTTTTAAAAAACTTATTACGTGCCATCCACATAGGGGATCGAACTCGGGTCTCCTGATTCGGAGGCAGATCCCCTAACCACTAAGCTATCGTGACTATTGTGTCGGGATAATAAAAAAAATATTTCGCGGAGATGTGAAGAACACTAACATTGGGGAAGCGTGGCGGCCACTTCGTTACTCCAAAACTCTATTAAAAATCTACAATTTACAGACAGACAGTTAATATTCGTATTGATTAATAATTAGTATGTGATTGCAGCTGTGGTTATTCCCATACTCACTGTGCTTCGTTATTTTGTTTGCGCTCAACGTGGATTGCCTATAAGGAATCATGTGTATGGTTTTGGTAACCTAGTTATTTATGTTGGCGTCGATTGCTGCTGCTGTATTTATCACGTGCTCATCGGTGAAGGAAAACATCGTGAGGAAACCGGCATATCTAAGAAATGATTAAAAATATTGTTTCGAGGATATGTGATGTCCGCCAACACGCACTGGAGCAGCGTGGCGGACCCTTCCCGGCTCCAAAATCCTCTCAGATATTTGTTAGGGGAAGCAGGCCTTTGCCTAGCAGTGGGCACTTACAGGTTGCTATTTTTTTAAAACAAAATGTACACATAACTTGTTGCAACAATGCTAATTCTATAGTTATAACACGTGAAAGGATAAGCTCACTAGCGTAAGACAATCATCCATCTATTTATTCCACAATTAAAAAAAAAATTACAATACTACGGTAAAAGAAGCCAACTTTACAATTTAAAAAGTCAGGGGTCACCAATACTCCGGTAAAAAACACCAACTTTACGATGTTGACGAAAATGGACTCAGGAGGAGGGAGGTCTTTAGGAGGTGCAAGACCTCGACCTGGGTTACCGTCGATAAGAGTGAAAATGGGTGGAATTTTAAAAACAACCGTACGCACTAGGTAGGTTGTGGAGCCTGTGAACCTGGGATCTCATCCACCATCGTGCCCGTCGCTGCTCTAGTACGGGTGGATGACTTAATTTTTTTTTTAAATTGGATTCGACTGAAAAACAGGTTATCAGTGCACCTGATGGTAAGTGGCTACTGCTGTCCATGGAGACCAGCAAACAACTTCAATCTAAGTAGTTTACAATAGATGCGTTGTCACCCATGAGCATTATGATGGATTACCACACAGCCTGTGTATACCTTTGAAGCCGGAACACAACAGTGATTGCGATGCTGTTTGGCAGCAGAAATGGGTTAAGTCGGGCAGTGTGGTGCCTACCCAGAGGCTTCCTAGGCAGTGAAGTAGTACCACCTGTTCACATTCCTCACTACCTTCTTCATCTTCATTATATTATTTGACAGACATGACGGACAGGTTTGCTCTTTGAAAAAACTGAAAATATTATGTTGTCATACATCCGTCATTCGAACCCGGGTCACAAGCGTACTACGTAATTTTAAACGTGCGCCCGGCCACAAAACTGCCACAACTCTCGAGATTTAATTCTATAGTCTTTTAATTCTTTTCAAATAGATATTTCGTTGAAAACTTGCACAATATAATTAGATCTGAATATTTCCTTGTTACTCGTTCGGTCTCGTAGGTTCAGAGGAATTTAATTAGGTTTCTATTCCTTTGTAGCTTTATGTGGGTCTCTATGCGCGTGGCTTTGAGATGGCGGGAATTGGATGTTGTCTTCTTTTTATACGCGTGTGCTTGTACGCTGCAGGTAGGGTTGTCAGGTTTTTGGAATAGATTTTGTATTTTAAGAAACAAGTTATAGTGCTATGCTTTTTGTTTCTTCAAATCACCAATCACTATCGAGTTATCTTACTATATACAGTATATAAAAAGTAGTAAAATAAGGGAGAAGTCTTTTTTTACCACTTTTTTTAATTTATATATTTTTGAAGAGTTTCCTATCAACAACATTCGCAGAGATCTACCATCTTTATCAATCCTTACATATCCACTGCTGGGCATATTGGAAAATTTGCTTGAATCAAATGTAGGCATAGGTGGCAGTCTGTGAAAATTGTAAGTTCTATTACGCATTAAAATGCATATCTTTTTAATAGGTTGCGTAATATTATATGTGTACATATTTAACAAAGTGTAAGCAATTAATTAAAAATTATTTTATTCAAAATGGCTGCCTTTGATACCGGTCTTTAATCTCTCTGGCAACTAATCTATGGATGTGCGCATTGCCTCCATGGGGATTTAGCCACAGCTACGAGTAGCTCTTAAGATTTTGGCCATGTACTGTGCATGCTCGGCAAGCACCTAGCTACAGGTCTTGTTGAAAAATTCGCGTGAGGGTCCTAACGTGACAATGCGATAATATTTTTTGTAGGGTTTTTATTTCCTTTCCGGGTTTCGTCGAATTCTGGCTTTGACGACTTTCACAGCTGGTCTGGTCCTACCAGCAAGTAGTCACCAAGTCGCTTTTATCATCTTTGACAGAGGAATTATTTATGTACCTGTCGATGGAGCGATACACAAACATACGGCTGATGCATAGCTTTTGGAGGGTCTTGAAAACGCAAACAGCTCCATACTCGCTTTGTGCAAGTTAATCACTGCGATTCTGTTTTCTTTAACGCCCCACTCCATAAGATAATTTAGCAATCTCGTCGAATGGCACATGGAAATGTGAAATGGCGGCAAATCGATCGAAGTTTTTACGTAACAAACGCATTCCGAATTCGAATTCACAAATAATAACTTTTTAAATTGTAACATTGTTTATGGCTAGACTAGTTTACTAAAATCTATGCAGGAGCAACCCTGGTTGCAACATTGAAGTTCTTTATTTTTATCAAAATTTATTGGATAGGATGTTAGAAGTCTTTGGTTTTTAAAGTAAAGAGCCACAAAATCCAACTAAATATGTTGTATGCTTGTATGTTTTGCGATCTCAATCTCGTCTAAGCGACTGAACGGGTTTAAATGTAATTTAGAAGATCCCGTCTAAAAGTAGTGACTGTATTTGTGGGAGGGAGGAAGGTGTTATACCATTTCTTCATTTATTGCTTTTCTTAAGTCTTTAAAATGATATTTTCTCCAAGTTTCTACAGCTGTAACCGGATTCTGGCGGAACATTCTTTTTAATACGTCTATCACAAACAACCAAAGAGATTGAAAGCAGAATTATAATTGCACCAATTCGTCAACACAAAATGGTGAATACCAGTCTTTTGGCGTTTTTTGTCTAGGTCTATATCCTTTGTGAGATACTGCAATTGCCTTGGAGGACTAAGAATGATGAACATACGTAGCTTATATAAATACTACGCAAACCCTTTAGAGACACCCTACCCAGAAATTCGTCGTTAATTCACCGTTTTACTTTTCACATCCAGGACATGGTTTCGTTTATTGGTAACCGGTAAAAGAAACCGTGGTTGATAATTACACGATATGTATATATATGATGTTATTGGTAAACGATGTCACACGTAATTTTTGTGATTTTTTTTTATGGCATATCGGATATAGCTTCCGAATGGCAGTCAACTGGACAAGGTTTATTATACCAAGTTTACGCGCAAACACAGAGGCACACGCGCATCTTTACCTTCCTGTACCCAGGGTAATGTCTGTGTGATAACAAGTGTCAAGTGTCAGATCGTTGTAGATAGTATAAGGGGACATGCGACGTAACACAACGCAAACAGTGCTGAAAATCAATAATTTGTGTATAGCTCAGGTAATGGCTCCGGCAGGGATTAGAGCCCGGGACATGCTCAGCAGTCAGGTACGCTAACCGCTAGGTTATTTGCCAGTTACCTTAAAACAGCTGACCGCAAAACTTTACAACGTTCCGATAGTTTTCTGTATTTATCTCTGCGTAGCTGGGATCCGAACATAGATCAGAATTAATTACGTCATACACAGTTTAAAGTTTGTTTTGTTAGAAATTTTGACCGAAACTCGAAATTCTTTATTCTTCATCACGGAAAAATAAATTTCATTTGTCAAGAGTCATTATATTTCTTTAATCTACCCCCGTTACGTGATGAGGTTCATCTGACGGAGAAGAAACTCCATAGGAATCGCCATTTTTTTTCTAATAATACAGTAATGTTTTTTTACAATCCAACTTTTAGGAACAGCTTGGAAGGGATTAACTCATTACCAGAGGTTACAATCATCCATTTATTCTTTAAAATCATAATTACCCTTTTCATAAAGTCCTTGTTGAATATTTTTTTGCAGCACTTACTGGGATTTTCTTGTACAAACGTATATGCTGTCCCCCAATGAACGAGTTACTGACTCTTTGGAGTCTGGTAACTGTCATTAAAAGCTCCTGCCTGTTCCACAATGATAATGCTATCCCTTATGTATCCGCGCCTGCTTGAGTGGGTCTACAGATGTCGAGAGTGAAGTCGTTCAGCTCTTACGACCAAATATACCCAATACTAGGGTAGGCAGAAGTCTAGACGTTTACTTCAGCTGTTTCAGCAGAGTCTTGGCGATGGTCCTACGTAGATACAATCTAGGGATAACGTCGTCAGATAAATAAAACTTCTGATTTACGTATCCTGATCTCATTTATTGACTTTCTTTTGGGGTGGAGGGACAATGCTTTAGTCATACCAGCTGTTGGCCGGGAGGCCACCCAATGGGTTATGTCGGACTCGGATCTCGAAAGGGAAACATACACACTAAAAACCCATCCACGTTGCTGTTGGCTCGGAGGCCTTTACAGCTTCATCGGACAAAATTTGCGAGATTGCCCACAAGTTGGAAAAAAAGGGACGACGATGGCTGCTGCTATGAAGCGCTGCGTCCCCAGAAACGAAAGAACAACTTCCAATTTTAGGAGAGCTAGGCGATCCGAGGACCCCGACAGGGAGTTGAAACCTCTTCTGGGATCGCCTTGTCATATGACATTAGTAACGACCTCTGCCTCGAGTAAATCTCGTGCTGGTCGTGAAGTATTGGCGACGAAGCCTATCCCGCTGTTAGCCGTAGGACCTGGCAAATGTGCGTGAGGGGCGCGGCCGTATACGCGTTATTTATTTGGGTGATTTTGTCATCGTCCGTAATGACGTTTTTGGGGCGCCGCAAGCGGAGTGTTGTATCGTGCGCAGGTGTGTAATTACCCAGCGCTGCCATGAACGAATTGGGGTGTGTTTTATATTCGCCCGAAAGTAATTGGTAGAGAATTTTTTAAAAAGAGCTGCCGTGGTAGGCATTCGGAGGTCGCGGTGTATGTTTACATTCTGCATGTATAGGGAGTGCAGCGGTTGCGCGGCGCATGAGGCGATTTTGAACCGCTTGAAGTGGGTTCAGCCGTGCGTTTAGGGCACGTGCGCAAATACGATGCCGGCGTATGACATAATAGGTCGTACGCAAGTTTTGTGTTTTAATGACATTTTGCTACGGCTATTGGTGGTTAGATTATAGAGGCGAACGGATACAAAGGCCTCTCTATTCCTGACAGTTTTTATATGATTTTTGTAGTTGAGTTTACGGTCTAGGTTAACTCCAAGATATTTCACTTCCGACACCCATGGATTAGGTGGCCATTTAATGATTTTTTTTTTAGTTTTATGGTGGGGGAATCGCACCTATCCGTCACCGTCTCCGGTGACTGGCTACGTTGGGATCAGCTTTGAAGATGCCGGGCCGACTAAAACCCCCACGGTAGATATGCTGTTGGCCCAGTGGCTTTACAGCTACATCGGTAGAGACTCGCGAGCAGGAGGCCCGCAAGTTTTTTTTTTTTTTTTTTTTTTTTTTTTAGTTTTATGGTGGGGGAATCGCACCTATCCGTCACCGTCTCCGGTGACTGGCTACGTTGGGATCAGCTTTGAAGATGCCGGGCCGACTAAAACCCCCACGGTAGATATGCTGTTGGCCCAGTGGCTTTTACAGCTACATCGGTAGAGACTCGCGAGCAGGAGGCCCGCAAGTTTTTTTTTTTTTTTTAATTTAACATGGTGTTAAGGTGCTCGCACCTACACGTCACCGTCTCCGGTGACTGGTTATGTCGGGATCAGCATTAAAGATGCTGGGACCGACTAAAACCCCACGGTAGATATGCTGTTGGCCCAGTGGCTTTACAGCTACATCGGTAGAGACTCGCGAGCAGGAGGCCCGCAAGTTTTTTTTTTTTTAGTTTTATGGTGGGGAATCGCACCTATCCGTCACCGTCTCCGGTGACTGGTTATGTCGGGATCAGCATTAAAGATGCTGGGACCGACTAAAACCCCACGGTAGATATGCTGTTGGCCCAGTGGCTTTACAGCTACATCGGTAGAGACTCGCGAGCAGGAGGCCCGCAAGTTTTTTTTTTTTTTTAGTTTTATGGTGGGGAATCGCACCTATCCGTCACCGTCTCCGGTGACTGGTTATGTCGGGATCAGCATTAAAGATGCTGGGACCGACTAAAACCCCACGGTAGATATGCTGTTGGCCCAGTGGCTTTTACAGCTACATCGGTAGAGACTCGCGAGCAGGAGGCCCGCAAGTTTTTTTTTTTTTAGTTTTATGGTGGGGGAATCGCACCTATCCGTCACCGTCTCCGGTGACTGGTTATGTCGGGATCAGCATTAAAGATGCTGGGACCGACTAAAACCCCCTCCCATGGTGGATTTGCTGTTGGCCTAGCGGCCTTTACAGCTACATCGGTAGAGACTCGCGAGCAGGAGGCAGGAGGCAAGCAGGTCTGCAAGTTAAGCCGACCATTTAATTATAACCACAAACTTCAATCAAATGACTTCGGACCATGCAAACGACATCGCGATGCAGTATCAGGCAGCGACATCTAGTAGAAATAAACCAAAACAATAAAACAGAACACACGACCGTGTGACTAAAATTACTCTCAAACACATAGGTAACATCGCTTCCCACTCTCATCACTATCGCACGAAGGACCATATCTTATACATCTTAGCGTGTATCAATTTCCTTGCATCTAAGGTTATTAGGATATAATTAAATAATTATAGAATGTATGTTTTTGTGGACAAAGCACAGACCCTCGCATTTATTAAGTTTTAAAACATTAAAGCAAAAGTCGCAAAAACGTCGAGTGTTCGGTGAAAATTAAAAAAATTACAAGAAAATAAGATAAATCAGTTTTTTCTCTTTCATTAAAAAACAAGAACCTTCTGAAGTTCAAACGCTAAAAGCCAGTGAAAATAAAACTAAAAGCTTGGAAGTAACTTGAAGAATCCGTTCAATGGAATTAAAATTCTGAAAAACTCTATTGAAAAGTTAATTTTCATTATGCCCTTGCTGACATAATGAAAAGAGCAAGAACTGTATTTTATTCATCTTTATTTTGTAAAGCTAGAACGTCGTGAGTTTCTTTTTAAATAGAAAAAGACAATTAGCTCGTTTAGTTACTACTCCCATAATTAACTATCTCTTTTTTTATGGAAAGACGGCAAACGAGCACGCGGTTCACCTGATGGTAAGTGATTACCGTAGCCCACGTACATCTGCAACACCATAGATGCTGCAGGTGCGTTGCCGGTCTTTAAGGATATTTGGGAGATGGGAGGGAAGAGGAGGGGACTAGGGAGGGGATGTGGGCCTCCGGTCACCTCACTCACCGAACGAAACGCAGAAGCACAATATGCCTGTATTTCACGCCGGTATTCTGTGAGGCCGTGGTATCGATCCGGTCGAGCCGGCCCATTCGAGCAGCAGCTCAAGCCGCCGCTTGGCTCTACCACGCGGGAGAATCATCTTCACATGACATAACATTGAAACAATTAAAATTCGAATTTTTCGTATTATTGTTTCTTCCAAATTGTTCGTATATACATTTCTTCTACCGTTCAGGTTCCAGTTCTCTGGAATTTCTTGGCCGATCTCACATTAGAAAAGTATCTAATAGATTATACTTTGAAGTCACTGGTACGTGAACACCTTTTGTTGACTACCTGTTATCATTTTGAATTTACAATGTAGCATAGGTAATTTTAGTAATAATAATAAAAAAAAAAATTAATTTACCTTCAACTGTAGGAATTTCTCCTGTGTCTGGGAGGCAGTTTACATACACGAATTGCACATGGAAAAACACCCAGACCGGGAACTGTTATTTGTAGTCCCGTGCGGGAATCGAACCTGCGACCCACAGAGCCGCAGCTGAACGCCTAGCCACTACGCCACCGAGCCGTCTCGCATGTATGTATGTTGTATGTGATATGTATGTAAGTAGGTTTGTGCATCTATATGTATCTACATAGTATGTATGAACGTATATTACAAAGTTAGGGTATATTATTCTATTAAACACATGTCTATTTGTTTGTGTATATGAATATAGTTAATTAATTATTTTACTAAAATATAAAACTATTTTTTTTAATCTGTATAATCTTCTGCTGGACATAAACCTTTCTAATAAGGTCTAACAACAACAAGCATAAAGTAAAATAGCAGCCTGTTAGTGCCCACTTCTTGGCAAAGGCCTCCTTCTCAAATACGAGTATCAGAGACGGTTTGGGGCCGCGAAGGGCCCGCTACGCTAATATTTTTATTATTTCTCAGACATGTAGGTTTCCTCGCGACGCGTTTCCGTCACCGCTGAGCACGTGGTAAATACAGCACTTAAAATTGCTATTAACAAGATTAGTGGTGCCGGCACCGGGGATCGAACCCAGGTCACAAGTGCTCTATGAGGCTATAGTGAGTGCCCTGACCACTAGGCCATGCATGAAATATTGCACAAGAAGCATGCGATGTATGAAATATTTACACATCACGCCGCGGGTTGGTGAGTGCAGTGCTGGAACCCACGTTCGTACCAGAGACGCGGCTCTACATCACTAGTCTGTTCGGATTTGGTTTCTGTATACACGTATGGGTTACCATCCACCATCAGTCTGACACCAGGGCCACGTTTGTTAATCAGCAGAGTGGATCGGGTGCAGGTGAGGTTGAACTCTGGAGAAAAATTTCTTACACTCCAAAAAATAATGCTGAATGTCATTACACAATTTTGTTTTTGCCTATACTCCAATATGCTATAAAGCTATTAGAAGAAGAGAGGGAAACCATTAACATACGAGTGCTGGCGGATGTTTTTTTTAGCATGGAATAATATTTTCAAAAGTTATTGCCAGGTTTTAAAATTCAACCCAAACCTATGACAGCTTTAACCCAAAACTTGGAAACATTAATTTCAATCTATAAGCAAAGTTAAAGTTTTGTTATTAATTACAGTTACGGATAATGTGGCTGGAGATTATTTTAACTGTTATCTGGAATTTGGGAAACTGAACATGGCTAAAGTGAAATAGGTTAAGCAATTTATAACATTTTGTATAGTTATCCTATTAATATTTAAAACTTACACCATAAAATTAACTGATTCTTTTTTTTATGGTATTGGCGACAATCGAGCAAGTGGTTCACCTGATGGTAAGTGATTACCGTCGCCCACGTACATTCGCAACACCAGAGGTGACGTAGGTGCGTTGCCAGCCTATAAGGGTATTAGGGAGATGGAGGGAGGGAGGATGAGGAGAGGGATGGAAAGGGGGTGTGCGCCTCCGGTTACCTCACACACCGAACGAAAAGCAGAAGCCTCTACTTCACGCCGGTATTCTGCGACGCCGTGGTACCTATCCGGTCGAGCCGGTCCCTTCGAGCAGCAGCAAAAGCCGCCGCTTGATTCTACCATGTTTAAAAGTTCACACGGTATTTTGAAAATATTCTTATTATTAAGAAAAATTTATTAAGATTTTTAAAAATACCAGCATTATAAGACCACTAGGCCATGCATGAAATATTGCACAAGAAGCATGCTATGTATGAAATATTTACACATCACGCCGCGGGTTGGTGAGTGCAGTGCTGGAACCCACGTTCGTACCAGAGACGCGGCTCTACATCACTAGTCTGTTCGGATTTGGTTTCTGTATACACGTATGGGTTACCATCCACCATCAGTCTGACACCAGGCCATGCATGAAATATTGCACAAGAAGCATGCTATGTATGAAATATTTACACATCACGCCGCGGGTTGGTGAGTGCAGTGCTGGAACCCACGTTCGTACCAGAGACGCGGCTCTACATCACTAGTCTGTTCGGATTTGGTTTCTGTATACACGTATGGGTTACCATCCACCATCAGTCTGACACCAGGCCATGCATGAAATATTGCACAAGAAGCATGCTATGTATGAAATATTTACACATCACGCCGCGGGTTGGTGAGTGCAGTGCTGGAACCCACGTTCGTACCAGAGACGCGGCTCTACATCACTAGTCTGTTCGGATTTGGTTTCTGTATACACGTATGGGTTACCATCCACCATCAGTCTGACACCAGGCCATGCATGAAATATTGCACAAGAAGCATGCTATGTATGAAATATTTACACATCACGCCGCGGGTTGGTGAGTGCAGTGCTGGAACCCACGTTCGTACCAGAGACGCGGCTCTACATCACTAGTCTGTTCGGATTTGGTTTCTGTATACACGTATGGGTTACCATCCACCATCAGTCTGACACCAGGCCATGCATGAAATATTGCACAAGAAGCATGCTATGTATGAAATATTTACACATCACGCCGCGGGTTGGTGAGTGCAGTGCTGGAACCCACGTTCGTACCAGAGACGCGGCTCTACATCACTAGTCTGTTCGGATTTGGTTTCTGTATACACGTATGGGTTACCATCCACCATCAGTCTGACACCAGGCCATGCATGAAATATTGCACAAGAAGCATGCTATGTATGAAATATTTACACATCACGCCGCGGGTTGGTGAGTGCAGTGCTGGAACCCACGTTCGTACCAGAGACGCGGCTCTACATCACTAGTCTGTTCGGATTTGGTTTCTGTATACACGTATGGGTTACCATCCACCATCAGTCTGACACCAGGCCATGCATGAAATATTGCACAAGAAGCATGCTATGTATGAAATATTTACACATCACGCCGCGGGTTGGTGAGTGCAGTGCTGGAACCCACGTTCGTACCAGAGACGCGGCTCTACATCACTAGTCTGTTCGGATTTGGTTTCTGTATACACGTATGGGTTACCATCCACCATCAGTCTGACACCAGGCCATGCATGAAATATTGCACAAGAAGCATGCTATGTATGAAATATTTACACATCACGCCGCGGGTTGGTGAGTGCAGTGCTGGAACCCACGTTCGTACCAGAGACGCGGCTCTACATCACTAGTCTGTTCGGATTTGGTTTCTGTATACACGTATGGGTTACCATCCACCATCAGTCTGACACCAGGCCATGCATGAAATATTGCACAAGAAGCATGCTATGTATGAAATATTTACACATCACGCCGCGGGTTGGTGAGTGCAGTGCTGGAACCCACGTTCGTACCAGAGACGCGGCTCTACATCACTAGTCTGTTCGGATTTGGTTTCTGTATACACGTATGGGTTACCATCCACCATCAGTCTGACACCAGGCCATGCATGAAATATTGCACAAGAAGCATGCTATGTATGAAATATTTACACATCACGCCGCGGGTTGGTGAGTGCAGTGCTGGAACCCACGTTCGTACCAGAGACGCGGCTCTACATCACTAGTCTGTTCGGATTTGGTTTCTGTATACACGTATGGGTTACCATCCACCATCAGTCTGACACCAGGCCATGCATGAAATATTGCACAAGAAGCATGCTATGTATGAAATATTTACACATCACGCCGCGGGTTGGTGAGTGCAGTGCTGGAACCCACGTTCGTACCAGAGACGCGGCTCTACATCACTAGTCTGTTCGGATTTGGTTTCTGTATACACGTATGGGTTACCATCCACCATCAGTCTGACACCAGGGCCACGTTTGTTAATCAGCAGAGTGGATCGGGTGCAGGTGAGGTTGAACTCTGGAGAAAAATTTCTTACACTCCAAAAAATAATGCTGAATGTCATTACACAATTTTGTTTTTGCCTATACTCCAATATGCTATAAAGCTATTAGAAGAAGAGAGGGAAACCATTAACATACGAGTGCTGGCGGATGTTTTTTTTAGCATGGAATAATATTTTCAAAAGTTATTGCCAGGTTTTAAAATTCAACCCAAACCTATGACAGCTTTAACCCAAAACTTGGAAACATTAATTTCAATCTATAAGCAAAGTTAAAGTTTTGTTATTAATTACAGTTACGGATAATGTGGCTGGAGATTATTTTAACTGTTATCTGGAATTTGGGAAACTGAACATGGCTAAAGTGAAATAGGTTAAGCAATTTATAACATTTTGTATAGTTATCCTTTTAATATTTAAAACTTACACCATAAAATTAACTGATTCTTTTTTTTATGGTATTGGCGACAATCGAGCAAGTGGTTCACCTGATGGTAAGTGATTACCGTCGCCCACGTACATCTGCAACACCAGAGGTGACGTAGGTGCGTTGCCAGCCTATAAGGGTATTAGGGAGATGGAGGGAGGGAGGATGAGGAGAGGGATGGAAAGGGGGTGTGCGCCTCCGGTTACCTCACACACCGAACGAAAAGCAGAAGCCTCTACTTCACGCCGGTATTCTGCGACGCCGTGGTACCTATCCGGTCGAGCCGGTCCCTTCGAGCAGCAGCAAAAGCCGCCGCTTGATTCTACCATGTTTAAAAGTTCACACGGTATTTTGAAAATATTCTTATTATTAAGAAAAATTTATTAAGATTTTTAAAAATACCAGCATTATAAGATCAGTCCTGTAATCCTTGGCGCGTTCAAGCGTATATATTCCATTGTTACGACTCGTAAAAGTATAATGAAACACTGAAATCATAGGCAGTCATTGAAATATCTAAAGTGATTTAATTTGTCAGCATTCATGTCATATTGTTAAGCATCAAAATAAACACAAGACTGTAATACCTGACGGGTTAAAGGAGGGGCACGATAACAGGTTGTCAGCATTTCTAGCATATTTACGGATGTCTAGCATGCAGCACTCAATATGTAAAGATGTTCAGCATAGATACTTTTGCCAACTTAAGGGGGACTCTATGGCACCCGTGGTAAAACAATGAGTGGTTCAATTCTTTAAAGCCACACGATGGAACCGCAACAAGCTAAATACATTCTGAATATTACCCGAAACGAAAACAAACATTACATAAAGGCCGCCATCGCTCTGACGTCAACAAGATGGCGGTCTCATTGATGAAAGCGCGATGGCGGCCGGTGTACGAAATGCGCAGGTCCGTGGTTACACAGCCATTGATAGAGATTCGGAGTGCTTTTATATCATACGATTAATTTGAGAATGCAAATGTTATGAAAAGGTTAGGTGAAGTGGAAGGCTGCACATGGTAGAGCCAAGTGGCGGCCGGCTCGACCGGGGTAATACCATGGCCTAACAGAATACCGGCGGGAGGTAGAGGAATCTTGTGCTTCAACGTATTTAGTACGTGTACGTTTACGCTCGGTGAGTGAGGTAACTAGAGCCCACTTCCACCTCCTTCTCATCCTTCCCTAAGTTCCTTAAAAGCCGGCAACGCACCAGCAGCTTCTCAGGTGTTGCAGATGTACGTGGGCGTCGGTAATCACTAATAAACCATTTGTCCGTTTGCCCCCTTTCTCATAAAGGTAGGTGTTGGAAGGGTCCCATTACCAGGTAACGGCTTCCTCACAATCCCTCAATACTTGAGAGGGTTTTGGAGGTTCGCGGACATAACATGACTTTTTATAATTTCACTGACATGCAGTTTTCCTCACGTTGCGTTACTTCACCACCGAGCACGAGGAAAATTCAGCACTTAAAGCGCAGTCACCAATTTTAGTGGTGCCGGCACCGAGATATACCACGAGACTATGACATTAAAGCGAATGCCACACTACTGCACAATATTTAAATTATCTTTACAAATGACGAAAGATATTCTGTTGGTACTTTCTAGTATCTGTTGGTGTTATCAAGTGCTTATTGTAGAATATCCACTGCGAACGAGACCGCGTCTGCTTTCCGTGTACATTACTTTAGAGGCAAAAGCTTAAGCATAGCCGTCGGAATCCGACTTGTAGTTACGACCTGCTAATAAAATGTTTGGTACCGATTATCGTCGCCCACGTACATCTGCAACACCAGAAGTGCTTCTGGTGCGTTGCCGGTCTTTAAGGGTATTTGGGAGATGGGAGGGAAGAGGAGGGGACTAGGGAGGGGATGTGGGCCTCCGGTCACCTCACACACCGAACCAAACGCAGAAGCACAAGATGCCTCTATTTCACGCCGGTATTCTGCGAGGCCGTGGTATCGATCCGGTCGAGCCGCTAAAGCAGCTGCTTGGCTCTACCACGCGGGAGAATCATCTTCACATGACATAACTTTGAAACTATTAAAATTCGAAGGATTATTGTTTCTTCCAAATTGTTCGTACATACATTTCTTCTACGGTTCAGGTTACAGTTCTCTGGAATTTCTTGGCCGATCTCACATTAGAAAAGTATCTAATGGATACTTTAAGCGACTGGTGACTGGGATGGAGGATGAGGGAGGAGTGTGAGCCTCCTCCAGGGTTACCTCACTCACCCAACGAAACACAGATGCACACGATGCCTCTATTTCATGTAGGTATTCCGCGAGGCCGCGGTACCAACCCGGTCGAGTCGGCCCAATCGAGCAGCAGCAAAAGCCGCCGCTTTGTATCTACCACGTAGACCTTGTTAAGTTGGCTACCAATTTAATTAGTGATTGCATTCGTTTAAGTACAAGTTTTAAAGTGGAAGAAGCGAAAGGCGTATGTCAGGACCGTAGCAAGTGGAAGAAGATTGTCTCTGCCTACCCCATTGGGAACAAAGCGTATATACATATATTAGAGAAACAAATGATTGTTTTTTTCAGTCAATTTCACGAATATTTACTAATTACTTGTAAGTATAATATTATAGAAGCCGATCTGAGTTTCTCTGTGTTGTAATATCTACAAAAAAAAATGTTCTATTAGCTTCAGACAATTAATCAAAAATCAAACTCTTACAAAGCTACACTGTTCCCCAGATAAAAAAGGTTATTTGTTATTTAATTTAAATTAAAAAATATTCTAGTTTGTATTGGTAAATTTCTATGCAACTTCATATTTATGGTTTAATATTTTTATAATAATCTTTTAATTATTATATGATAAAAAGTACCTTAAGTATTTATTAAATAAAAAAATATTTAGTTATTTATGTAATACGTATCAAATATTTTGAATAATTCCTATGATCGTACAAATAAAATAATTAAATTTACCATTAGTTTAATTTTGACAATACCTGTAGGTACTTTAACTATAAGTTACTGTTTTTTTTAAGTAAGTACTCTATTATATAGAAATACTAGCTGGCCCGACGTAATTTTTTTTTAAAAATTCGAGTCGTAGAGCTTAAAGTAGGTTCTTCTAAAGCTTCTTTCGGACATCACGCAATAATAATATAGGCTGCACTACAGCAGAGGCAAGACAGACGTCACACCCGCTCTCCAAGGTACGGACGTGTATCGCGCGCGCAATACACGCCGCCGAATTCCAAATTTGAAAAGGAACTTTTTTTTTATTCGCGCCAATTATATATTTCTTTTATTCTTGAAATAGTATTATTTTGAAGCGAAAACTTCGTAGTCTGCACAACGTCCGAGCCGGTAAGTGTTCTATTATATTTTTGTCTATTTACAGCAAGAAGTTTTGCCGGTTATTGATGTTTTCTAAAATTTATCGTATTTTTTTTGCTTCTACTAAAAAATATGTTTTAAAAGATACTCTATAAATACAATAAAGTTAAATAATATTTACCTATAAGTAATGAAGTTCTGCTTACGGAAGAGAATCAGAATCAGAACTGCGTCGGTGTCGTGTCTTTTTTAAATTTTTTTTACAGACACTGGCAATTAAAGCATATTCTGGGATAATTTTAAATATTAAAAAAGCGTAAGAAAAAAACAACTAATGCAGGACTTGCAGTCCCAAGCGAACCGGCGTCTGTTCGCAAGCATGACGTGTGTGGAAGGCTTCGCCCTCCTCTACCACTGCACCACTTGTGATATGTGCATGTTTTTAATTTTTTTTTTAATTTTACTCTTATAAACTTAATGCTATTGCCTATTATGCTATATAGGCGCGCAGTTTTGCGATGAACGAAAGTCCTCAGACAGTAGCGATTCCATCTGAAGATAAAATTCGGATAATTAAAAAAAAAAATCATATGGTCAGCTGTTAACTGCGTATGATGTGTCATAGTGCCGCGAGCTTTTACCGTATCCGATATAGCGCTTATGCGATAAGATCATAAGAATGGTCGGAAGAAGTGGCGTGGGACAGGCGGCACAACAAAACCGGATCTGGTACCCTGGATGTCGGTTCGTGTGTTGAGTCAGGTACGCTAACCACAACCACCTCGAACGGGTTCTCGCCTTATCGTAGCTTGGTCTTGCACGCTGATCCAAGAGGAACTTACATGGTCAGCCTGTCTTAGCTGGCCAGACCTGGCCCCTCCGAGTGGGCATGGCGAGCCAACTTCGTATCAGGGTTGGTAGACTATGGGGGGAGTGTTCGCGTCGTTGCTTTGCTCCTCTCTCCTTGCCCTCCACGTCCAAGGTGGAGCGATAGACCAGATCGCCGTAAGCGCCAAGCCTTCTTGATCACCATGCCCTACGAGTGGCGGACTCGGGGATCCATTGCCCAAGTGCGTTTGGAGGCCGAGTAGGTAGGCGAGTCTGTGTTCCTAGAGCCTAGAGCTGCCGCCTAGAGCGTCCGGAGCTGGTAGGGTATAACCCGTCCTTGCCTCCGCATGGTCTGGTATGCTTTAGGCATTTCAAAATAAAAAAAAAGTTACGATAACAACTACCCCTTCTTAAACTGAAGACGTGACGTTTTGACGCAGTTTAATTGCACGTCTCGTGGCACGAAGCGGCGTGAGATAGTGCTCTATACCCGACATGTCAAGGTCAAGCCATTCGGCGGTCTTCAAATGCCTCCATCACAATTATATTGCACTTATATGCTAATTTGAATAGACTCATATCAAGAAAACACTTTAATTAATTCATTAAAATTATTTTGAAAAATCATCTAATATTGCTGATTTGAAAAAAAAACAATGTAATAAAAAATTTGACGTGGACATCCGGATTTTTTTAGGTATAAATTGACCGGGGTTTTTTTAACGTGTCCAGAATTGTATCTACCGGTTTCCTATTTCATATCAAAAGTCTAGCACTAGTAATTATTTTATAAATATTATTTAAATCTTTAATGGAAATTACTCGAAATATTTGAACCTCAACCCGATTTTTTTTTCTTATGGCTTAAATGAGCGTCGTGTGACGTGCAGTTTTGGAATTTCCAAACTTTGCTCAAAATTTGCTCCAACGTTCGATGAAAGATAACTCTCTCCTTCGAGAGTCAGAAACCGCATGGAGTTCGCACCTCTGCCTGTGGCGTCAGGGGCTAAAGACGTCACTTTGTGTGGATGTCGTTTTTTAAATCATTATATTATTTTTATATATATTAATGAACAGATAATTGAGTTAAGTTATTGGATTTTGAAAACAGCACAAAATGAGTACATAAGACTCTGTGAAATTATTGCATTTAATATATTTAACAAATATACTCTGTTGAATAGTAAAAGCTTTCGGAAAGCTCTTTACTCATGGCCAGGGTAATTTATAATCAACAATCATTTATTACGCAATGAATATTGATTACACTTTTATTTGCCTAGTATATATTACGCTTTTCTTTCGATATCGTGTATGTAGAGGAACCAATTATTGTAAATATATTATTGTTTGTAAAAATTATCTTTTTGTTTTATTGGCTCGAGGCGTACATACATATTAACAGTCCGCCTGATTTTAAGCGACTAACGCCACTGGTCCAAGTATACCTTTCAAACCGGAACACAACAGTGGTCGCTCTGCTGTTTGATCCCAGGCACAGATAGCTAAGAAGGTGGTATCAATGACTTTCCCTTATGGATACCCAGTCCCCTGGGGTATCGCCGGTTTACGTCGGACTCTCACCGACCAAAACCCCACGGTTGTTGCCATCAGCGCTGGCGAGGGCTCACGGGATTTCCGTTCGGAACACAACCTTTCGCTTGGCTAAAATAGCCCCTTCCCGGGGGTAGTATTAACCTACCACCAGCACCCCCGCGGTGCTATCGCGGTGGCAGGTCGTTTTACTGGACAACGGTTGTCCGCGACCTCAGGGGACCCGTTTCTGATAGGGGAACACCATCAATATTTGAAGGGCCATGATGACTCGCACGCACGCTTCTGTGGCCTTGTGTGGGCCTTCTCCGAGTGGAATCAGTCATCTCTCGTTCAAGCTCAGCAGCCTCCTTCTGGACACTCACGGTCTCGGTATCGATGACAACTCCTAAGCAGAGTAAGTCTGCCCTGCCTACCTGACCAGCCTCATTACCGGGTTGCTCCCGAGTGATTGTCACGAGAGTTTCGAAGATTTCACGGATGTTGATGGCAGCTTCTCACTAACAAGCGAAGTAACACTATTGTGGTATTTGAAAAGTGTTTATACCCGAACACGCGCTAAGAATTAAAATACATGTTGATCATATATTATTGTATAAAGGCAGAAATAAAAATAATAGTGATTTCGAGGATTTGTCGTACGTTGATTATAACTCAAGCGATACTACTAATGATCAAGCTTAAGAAGAGGGATGAAATGTGGATACCAAAGTGCCAGTCACCCAGGTGCCTCTCTCTTCGGGTTCAGTAAATCCGGAGACTCAGGCAGATGAACATTTTACAGACTGGATGTCGGAGGAACTATACTGTTAAACAACTGCTTTTACGTTCCACTCGAAACAAAAATCTCTTGTATAAGTTTTAGCTTTAAGTGAGTATGAGAATAGTTATTAGTTATTTAAATATTTTTTCAATATTGATGGAGGATTGTAGTATTTGTAAAGAGGGTAGAAACGTAAGGGTGACAGACCGTTGCGCGCGTTGTTTGTGAGCGGGCGGTTCAGAGTGAACATTCAACGGGTACGAGTCCGTTGCTTATTTTATTTAAATATTTTTAAATAAATAACAACTATATGACACTATCGCATGCTATATATATTATTGCATGGTTACAGTATACCTTTTAGCTTATTACAAGAGATTTTAATTAGGTATTAGGGCACATAACATGTATGCACTACTGTATGACCGAAACATTTCCTGTGATCCTGAACCTTAATTTACTGTCCTGTAAACAGTCCACTGCAGGACATAGGCCTCTCCCATAAGGATTTGTCATAACCAGACATCTCAAACCTTGGACCAGGGATTCCCAAACTATTTTGGGCAAGAGACCCCTTTTCCAAAATTAACTGAGGTATCAGACCCCCATAGCCAAATTACTTTAAAAATGCAGTCTCTAGTTTGTTTTTCTATTGATACAAAATACTTAATAATTTGAAAACTTTTAGAAACTTTTCGGTTGGTTAAGTGAGTAAACTTGACATCATTTTCTAATCAAAATTCAACAAAATAAATAGACGTAAAATTCAGTAAATTTAAGCGTAATTAATAATTGTTAGTACAAATTACGTAAAAATATTTAAATAGGTAATTTTTTGAGAAAAACATTAAAATCTTATCGTACCTTGAAACTTTCAAATAAGAACTTGTGTGAATCCCCAAAATCAGTTTTCGTTTATGTCGACACCTGGGAAATCAGTTTATTGACCACTTTGGGTATCCCTGCTTTAGACGCTGCTGCCCGCCATCTGTCGGTGGCCATTGCGTTGCTCAAAGCTTTTCCTTTACACTCCAATCAGCTCACCCACGGTACCCACTCGGCAATCATTAAAATAACAATATTGGAATATTATTCAATCAAATTAATCATTTGTAAAATGAAAACGCAGAAAACAACCATTCACTTGCCATTCCTTCTATTACGTATTTTGTATTTGATAAAAAAAAACCCGTGATTGAATGAAAAAAACAAATACGAATGTCTTCACTTAAATAAATATACGTAGATGTTTTCTTCTTAGGAAGCCATCGTCGTCCACAAATACGACTATGATTGTGTTGATATTTAACAGTTATGCGTTAGAAAAAAGAAACTTAAAAAAAGTCTAATAATGGCTTTATATAAAAAGTTTTATTTAAACAGTGAGCTTCTCCAAATTCATGTGGACAGCATAGAATTAAACTTGACCAATAGAACGCTATTAGCTCTATAGACCCCTTATAAATACCGTATAAATTACTTTTGCCATTGTAAAAACAAATACACGACAAAATAATTAAACGCTTTTTCAACACAGAACAGCATTAATTCCAGTGGGATTGAATATATAACAAACAATACCACACATTCTCATAAAAAAATATTTCCACACAATGTTGGTTCTGCATTATGCAAAAACGCTTTACGATTCACAGTGTAATGCTATCCATTTAAACCAATATGGTTATCATTAGATCGTTGGTTGTCATAAAAAAATGTGACACTTACATGCTTTCTGCTCTTTTTGCTTAAAATAACACTCAATGCAATATGTATATCCTTTAAAAGTAAGCTGGCCCCTAAAGACTTAATCGGTGTTGCAAGCAATTGAAAACATACTTATAATGTTGCCATTTTTAAACAATTTCAATCGTCAGAGTGTAAATCGTATCAATTCAAATGAAATCTTTTATTCAACATAGGATACATACATTCCACTTGTGGAACTTATTTTTTTTATTTAAGTTTAATATATTTATCATTGACGACAATGAAACATTTATAAGACTTAGTAGCTTACAATAAAGCAACAATATAAAGCCATATAAGCCAAGCGGCGGCTTTTGCTCCTGCTCGAATGTACCGGGTTGGTACCACAGCCTCGCAGAATACCGGCATGAAGTAGAGGCATCTTGAGCTTCTGCGTTACGTTCGGTGAGTGAGGTAACCGGAGGCCGACTCCTCTTTTTCATCCGGTCAGCAACACACCTGCAGCATCTTTGGTGCTGCAGATGTACCCGGTCGATGGTAATACCATCCATTCCATTCTTACCATCAGGTGAAACGTGTGCACGTTTGCCGTCATTCCCATAAAAAATATCACATATAATTTGTGCCCAAATCCACCTTTATTAACGACAATATTTTTTTTTTTAATAAGAATATCTGTTTTTAGATTTGGAAGCTTTAAAATAACACGCTGCCACATAACACCAGCGTTTTCCCGTGTATTTGCGATTAAAATTCAATAATAAAATGGCGTAGACATTAAAAAACGAAGCAAACTTCGTTTCAGTGCCGCAACCACTGGGGTTTCGACGCGTTTAAATTAATTTATGGCTTTATTTGAAATTCCAATTAGACAGACGACGCTTCGTCGACAGCGAAGGTAATTTACAGACCCGTCGATGTAAATCGGCGTGTATTAATATAAATTATGTTATATTGTACGTCACTTTGTATCAAAACGATACAAAACAGATATTTACGACTAATTTGTACTAGTTAGGTAGAGACAGATCTGAAAATCAAAAATTGGTTATCACTCTGGTATATAAGAAAGAAAGAAAGAAACGTTTATTGCACAAATACGACGCTAAAAAAACAAACATTGCAAAACATTTAATAAAACAATTATTTAAACAAACAGTGTATTTAACGTTGTGTCCTCTAGACGCGTTGCGCGGCGCACGGGGTGAGCAGACCCCACTCGGCTTAATGCTGCAGTTGAGATGAGACTAGTAATGCGACAAATGCGAGAGACAGCGCTGGTAATCAGTGGGCATATGGTTCAAGCGACATGCGGCCATTCGTATAAATACGGGGAACATATATATATACAATAAGCCGTGGTAGCCTAGTGGACAGAGCGCTCACTTTAATGTCATAGAGTGTGAGTAACCTGGGTTCGATCCTCGGTGCCGGCACCCCTAAAGTTGTCAAAGCAATTTTAAGTGCTGTATTTACCACGTGCTCAACGGCGAAGGAAAACATCGTGAGGAATCCTGCATGTCTGAGAAATAATAATAATTATTTCGAGGATATGTGAAGCTCGCCAACCCGCACTGGAGCAGCGTGACGGGTCCTTCCCGGCTTCTAAACCCTCTCTGATTACTAGTATTTGAGAAGGAGACCTTTGCCCAGCAGTGGGCACTTACAGGCTGTTAATATATATATATATATATATAACTATAACTATATTCCGTAATTAGGTGCACTGACTGCTGAGCCACCCGAACTTTAACCTCCCTTTATCAGTCAGTAAATGTCCATTGATAGCCAAAAAAAAGTCTAGAATGAAAGGTTTGCTCATACCATAGACATTTAATGGTAGAAGCAGACTATGTTTGTACTATACGTGGTAGAGCCAAGAGGCGGCTTTTGGTGCTGCACGAATTGGCCGGCTCGACCCGGGGCGGTACCACGGCCTCGCAGAATACCGGCTTGAAGTAGAGGCATCTTGTGCTTCTTCGTTTAGTTCGGTGAGTGAGGTAACCGGGGGCCCTCATCCTCGCTCTCGTCTCCCAAATACTCTTAAAGGCCGGCAACGCACCTGCAGCACCTCTTGTGTTGCAGATGTACATGGGCGACGGTAATCGCTTACCATCAGGTGAACCGCTTGCTCGTTTGCCGCCTTTCCCATAAACAAAAGTAAGGATAGCATTATGCAATGTGTCATAAGTGTGATCGAATAAGACATATGTAACCACAGACAAAAGATGTGCCTTAGAATGGGTTCAATCTGCTACTACGTCAAATGTCTATGGCACATGCTCCTAGTGAGGTGCCGGGTGGTCCGGCTGGTGAGCGCAAACTTTCGTCTACCTTAAATGTAAAACCGAATTTGAATTAACCTTGTACAAGGGCACGAAGCGAAGCAATCAGGACTAATTTGCAGACGTCTGCCGTTGAAGGTTGAAATAGGAGAAATCAAAGTGAATTGGCATTCCGAGACTCGCTGATGTGTTTGGATGTTAGCATTCGGATATTTTTTTATTCACAAGAAAATCTTATTATAACATTAATGGATTTAAATTGCACCAATATATCTATTAATTTTTTACACTATTTATTATAAAATTAGTTTCTGCTTTGACTGTGTTGGTGACTTTATTAAAAACTTTAAGATGATAATTAGTTTATTTTTTGATGACCATATCAATCCCACGATATACTATCACATCAGCTGGTCTCGGCCCGTGCCAGGCACCCGTAATGTTTGAGAATCATAGTCTTAATAATAGAATTTTATCTATTTGTATATCTGTATTTGAAACTGAATTTTAGAAATATGCATATTAAATTCCAAGTCATTAATTTGTTGGTTGCAGTTTAAAATTTTTAAAAATAGTTATAAAAGCAATTTCCAAGAATTAAACGACAAAATCAGTTTTGTGATAGTTAATATGAACGAAAAGTGTTGCATTTTGTCACTAAACGCTTGGATTATGAATGAACAAATATCAAATTTCAAGTCTCTACGAACACGGTATATCATTTCGTTGTCCAAACTAGAGTACTGGATAAAAACGCCCAGGGATTTTATATATACAGACAAGAATACATTCTCGAACTATATTTTACACTGCGAGATCACCAGCAATCATTAATAACGATCCGGCGAGACGAAACTCAAAGTGCTTTATATATGTACGTGCGACATAATGTCAGTAGACGTGGCGGTTAAGTACGACGTATAAAAGGTACTGCGTTGTATGTTAAGCACATGTTTGTTGTACCGATTCTTACGATTATTTCAATTCATATGTACATATATATCTCGGTATAATTGTACAGTTTTATCTCAGAATGTACCTGTGAGACTATTCGTCTTTTTTTTTTATTTTATGTTGTATTATTTGTAATGTACAAAATCTGTTTTAAAAAAAAATTACCTACGAAGTTTCTTTCGTCGGTATCTTCTCCGTCAGAGGAAACTCATTACGACAAACGAAATCTGAATTTCTTACGTCAAGTAAAGATTTGTCATTTCATTCTTATATAGTTATATAGTCGTCTACACTACAAATATTCCTCATAATACCCGTCGGTAAATCCAAAAGTATCTTCATCCCACCCAATCTGTTGCATACATAAAGGCTCGCGATTCTACGAAGAATTTACCTCCCCCTTTATTCCCGTGGGTGTTGTAAGAAGCGACAAAGGAAAAATCATGAAAATACCAATGGCTACCGATAGATGGCGGTATGAACATCTCGCAAAATACCGGACTGAAATGAAGCAGAGCAATAACGGACAGCAGCGTCTAACGTTTTTTTTTTATTATGGCAAATCCTTATGGGAGAGGCCTATGCCCTGCAGTGGACTGTTTGTAGACTGTTAAGGTTCGCTATATTTTGTTCACTGTCTGGCTATGGCGGCTCACACTAGCTCCTAAAAAACGCCAGCAAAAGCTGACAGTTCTTGGTAGGATTTGCTCTTGCTCAGCTTCACGGAAGTGAACTAAAATACCCAAGTTTTTTTTATACGCAGCAATACGAGCAAGCGGCTCATCTGATGGTGAGTGATTACCGTCGCCCGCGTACATCTGCAACACTGGATGCGCAGCAGGTGCGTTATTGGCCTTTAATGATAGTCTGGATGGGAGAATCACCGAACGTAACGCAGGAGCACGAGATGCCTCCACATCACGCCAGGTATTCTGGTAGACCGTGGAGCTACGCCGGTCGAGCCGGTCCATTCGAGCGACAACAACACGACAGTGGCCTCTACCACGTACAAAAAATTATAATTTTTACGAATACGTCATGCGATTAAAACGCGCTTAGATGCCTGTGCAAAGTAAACGTTTAGCGGTCGTGATATGTGACAGATGTCCGCAGAATCCGTTTGTTGTCTGACCGCCGCTCAAATATGATCGATGTTGACGCGCCTCGCGGTCATTTACCATCGTTCGCTGTCATACCGGCCGGGTTTCCCTAACCCTTCATTTTCTATGATAAATTGCATCTATGGTTTAGTCTGCCCAAAAAAAATTTCTTTTATAATAATAAAGAATGTACTTAAATGAAGAAACATTTAATTCACAAATACGCCACTCAATAATAAACAAACATTGCAACACATTTAATAAAACAATTATTTACACAAACAGTGTTTAACTTTGCCTTTTTTTTTTTTTATAGAAGAAGGGGGCAAACGAGCGTGCGGCTCACCTGATGGTAAGTGATCACCTACGCCCACGAACATCCACAACACCAGAGGAGCTACAGATGCGCTGCCGGCCTTTAAGGAAGGAATAAGCTCTTTTCTTGAAGGTCCCTAAGTCGTAACTGTTCGGAAATACTGCTGGCGACAGCTGATTCCACAAAATCGAAGTGCGTGGCAGAAAACTTCGATTAAAACGCATTGTGGTGGAATGCCAACCATCTAGGTGGTATCGATGGAACTTCGAATTCAGTCGCGATGTACGATGGTGAAACTCAGCAGCTGGGATCAATCCGAAAAGTTCCTCAGAACATTCCCCGTGGAAAATTTTGTAAAAAATGCAAAGAGAAGCAACATCTCTTCGCAAGGCCAAAGGATCAAGCCGATCAGAGAGAGCTTGGTCGCCGACAATTCGAGCCGCTCGACGTTGGATGCGGTCAAATGGAAGGAGTTGGTACTGGGGTGCCCCTGCCCAGAGATGAGAACAGTATTCCATGTGGGGCCGAACTTGCGCCTTATAAAGTTGCAAACGGTGGACCGGCATGAAATACTGTCCCGCTCTACAGAGCACACCAAGCTTTTTAGAGGCCAATTTGGCCTTTCCCTCCAAGTGACCACGGAACTGAACGTCGCTTGATATGTCAACGCCAAGGATTCTGATACTGGCTGAGCCAATAAGGGGAATGTTCTCAAAAGAGGAGACACGACAAAGGGATTCTTTTAGCGGTGAACGCGCAAACCTGTGTCTTTTGGGGTTGAATAGGACCAAATTACGTCGACCCCAATCCGAGACTTTGAATAACAAGGTCTCGACTTCAGACACAAGTTTGTTCCGGCACTCGTCGACGTGTTCCCGAGAAATATTCGCACGGCCTGTATATAGGGCATCACCCGTGCTGTCGTCTGCATAGCAATGAATGCTACTGATTTGTAGCATGTCGTTGATATGCAGAAGAAACAGAGTGGGAGATAGCACACAGCCTTGTGGAACACCAGCATTCACGGGTTTGGGGTCCGAGCATGCACCGTCGACAACAACCTTGATGCTCCGATCCGTGAGGAAGCTGGTGACCCAGTTGCACAATCTCTCAGGAACCCCGTAAGATGAAAGCTTTGAAAGAAGCGCTTTATGCCAAACCCTATCAAATGCTTTCGCTACGTCCAGACTAACCGCCAAAGCCTCCCCCTTAGACTCAACTGCTTCTGCCCATCGGTGAGTCAGGTAAACTAGAAGATCACCAGCTGATCGTCCGCGACGGAAACCGCACTGATCAGCTGGTGTTCCTCCAGGTACCTCAGGAGCTGGGTGTTGATGAGTGACTCCATTATTTTAGATAACAAGGGGGTGATGGCAATAGGCCTGTAGTTGGACGGATCGGAGCGGTCGCCTTTTTTGGGTATTGGATGCACAAATGCTGTCTTCCAAGATTCCGGGACGACGCCTGAAGAGTAGGAGTGCCGGAAAAGACGCGTGAGAACCGGTGCCAACTCAGGGCACACATCCTCAGCACAATTGAGGGATTCCGTCCGGCCCACTCGACTTATGAATGTCCAGGAGCGGAGTGCCTTTCGCACTGAGCTCTGCAGAAACTGAATTTCCGGCATGGAGCACTTACACCACGGGATGGTAGGAGGAGAGTTTCCCCGGTCATCAAGAGTCGAGTTGATGCAAAAGAGAGCCCAAGATATCGGCTTTCTCTGTTGCAGTATGGGCCAGCGAATCATCCTCCTTGTGTAGAGATGGGAGAGATGGCTGACAGAAATTCCCCTGGACAGCCTTGGCGAGAGACCAGAATGCGCGGGATCCCGATGGGAGGCGAACTAATCTCTCGCCAATTCTGCCAATGTGCTTTAACTTTGCCGCAGCGATAACTCTTTTGAAGGACCTGGAGGCAGAGTTGTACTCGTTTTTAAGAGCACTGGTTTTTGCATCCCGAGACGCCGATGCATCGGCCCAGGCCTGGTAGCACTTCCGCTTTCGGCGTGACGCTATTTTGCAGGTGCGACTAAACCAAGGCTGGGATTTACCTCCGACAGGCACTGCAGAGAACGGAATAAAAAGTTCCATTCCCTGAAGTACCACATCGGTGACAGAATCTGCAACGGCGTTGGGATCATCCAGCGAGAAGCAAACCTGCCCCCATGGGTAGGAAGCAAAGAAAGACCGCATTCCATCCCAATCTGCCGACCTATAGTGCCACACACGGCGGAAGCCCGCAGATCGCGTTCGGGATCGGCGCGCGATAGGCACTACACTCCGGATCAGACAGTGGTCCGACGAGCCAAGAGGGGCATCGACTGAGACCAAATATCCGTCCGGGTGTGTGGTCAGCAAAAGGTCCAACAGGGAAGGTGTATGACCTTCCACGTCTGGGATCCGCGTCGGCGAGGTTACCAGTTGTGTCAGGCCATATGCTAATGCAAAGTCGTGAACAGATCTCCCCGCATGATCGGTTATGCGAGAACCGAGCCAATCGGTGTGGTGGGCATTAAAATCGCCGAGAATCACGATCTCTGCGGATGGGATCTGTTGTAGCACGGAATCTGTAGCCATTTGGATGTGGTCGATGAGTTGGTCAGTTACGGTATTACCGCTATGGGGCCTGTAAAGGCACGCATAGACGCGCGGATGGTCGTCGCTGTCGATGCGCAGCCAAACGGTAGATAGGTCCAAACCTTCAAGACTACCGAGGCGTCGAGAACAGATATCATCTCTGACGTATACGCAAACTCCGGCACGGGGCACAAAGGAGTGTCCTCCTCTTGTCGCGTTGCGCGGCGCACGGGGCGAACAGACCACCCTCAGCTTAATGCTGCAGTTGAGACTACAGCGCTGGTTTTCAGTGGGCCTGTTTAAATACTAATGTATACAGACGCATTTCTCTTGTATAGATTATTATAATAAAACGTATTGTATACTTCAAAGAACTACAAAAATAGATAGAAATATGATACACACGGAGTTTCTTTCGCCGGTTTCATCTCCGATCAGAGGAACCTCATTACGAAACGGTGGTAGATTTTAAATAAAAATGAAGCTCGACAAATTAAATGTATGTTTCTTACGTTGAATAAACGATTTGATTTGAAAGCCCCCAGCCCCTATCATCAGGTGAAAGGAGTCGGACTCGTTAAGACAAATCAGATTAGCCCAATTACAAGAATCAATTCTTAGGTTCCGTTATCCACCTTTCAGCTGAATACGCAGTTGAATTATTGTATTGACATCGGTTCTTAATAAATAATGCAAGATACCGAATTATTCGAACGTCTGGAAGTGGGTGGAAGTTTAATTGAAAGAACCGAAGATTGGGTAGTCCGATGCTAACATTAAATAGACATAAATAGATATACTCTTGAACTGACTTACTTCGTGTTTATTTACTGTAATACCTAGAATTTCTAGAAATTCTAAATTTGAGTACAGAACTTCGCTGCCGGTCGTTTAACTCCGCTCGTTAGGCTCATGCTGCCATTGTCAAATTATAATAGAAGTTTCTGGAACGTGAATTGTAACCGATTGTGTTTGGCTCCACGTTCCTAACATAATGAGGGATACGTACAACTTTTAATTGGAGATTCCATATTCAAACGAATGAGGATTTACAAAGAGCGTCCGTTCTTTTACCCTTGAATGTCCAATTTGCATACTGGTAGGGAACGCTTTCTGTCATTAAGTCCGTCTGTACACGAAATTTTATAAATAAATAAATAAATTAATTAATGTTAAGTGTTAATTGACCGTCTGTACGAGTACCGAGATGCACTCCAGTTTTGCGGGATTTATTAATAATCAGTAGCTACAATACTAGAAACGCTGAGTGCACTTAAAAATAAATCAAATTATGATCAATAATTTTTTTTATTTCATTCGCTGCAGGAATTATGTTATAGCTAGAAGGCAACCATAGACAGAAATACAATATATTAAATTTGTCTATATCAATGTTCCATAAAAGCTATCACAGATTTACGCAAATTTTCCATAACAACACCTTCGCTCTGTGCCGTGCTAATTGCGGTACAAATCGCTTACAAAATAATTAATACGCAAATAGCCCGGGTTTGAATCCCGATGGCGTCAATGACAATTTTGAATACTTAATTTATCACGCGTTCGCCTAAAACATTGAGAGTGAAAAAACGAAGTCTTTAGGTGGAAACTTGCAAGTCGGAGAAATAATCCATACAATTATTATAAATGCTGTCTGCTACGTTGTCATGGCTTAACTTATTTTAATGAAATTTGCTCTGGATATATCTTGAACTTCGGAAGGACATTTACCACGCGGACGAAGTTACAGACGGGAGGTTGTAAAAAATGTGAAAGGACATGTGAAGTCCAGTGACGCGAACCGATGCAGCGGTGGAACCTCTCCGAATACTAAAAACCTAAAAAAATTGAGAGGTGGCCTTTTGTAAGTTTTGGTTTATTTATATGTAATTACTTTACATCCAGTCGGGGTGCTCGCTTTAGTTTCATATAGCGCGAGTGACCTGGGCATCACTAAAAGGCGGTAAAGGGTGAAAAAATCGCGAGGAAACCAGTATGGCAGAGAAAATAATAAATTGATATTATCTCGAGGATCTGTAAAGCCCCCAAATCCGCACAGGAGCAGAGTGGCGGGCCCTTTCCGGCTTCAAAACCGTCTCAGGTATTTGTCTATATATTATTTTACTTTACTTCGGCCTGTAAGAGGCATGAACAACCAAATCTTAACCAATCGTCCATCTTAACATATATGAGAACTTCATTGCAAAAAATGCATTGTGTTCATTTTGTTCTATTTGTGTTATTGCGTTAGTGATTAAACAAATTATAAATATTGTTCTAGATGGATCTAGTAGCAGAGAGTTCTCTTTATTTATTTATTCTCAGACAGTGACCCGGTTCAATTCCCATCTAACTATTTCAGCTGTGTAAACGTCGCGATGTTTCAGTCCGGGCAAAAATAAAGTACATTTTTATGAATAACTTATTATCGCACGACGTATTAGACTGAGTGCTTTTAAAACAGTCTGCTTTCACTTCGAAGGTTTTAGTGAAACGAAAGACGGCTTGCGTACGTTTGTATATTTCGTGTGTATAAAATTACGAATGCATGGCTTTGTGGTTAGCGCATGTGACTGCTGAGCCATGGGTTCGAATCCCAGACGAATTTATTAATTGTGTAGAAACACAATTTATTAGTTTCCGTGTTATATTTTGTTCGTCTCCGACGATCTTTATCACGTAAGCATTGTATCGGATTGGGAAGGTAAAGACGAGGGAGTGCCCCTGTATCGGCTTAAATCTTAGGATTTTATTATAATATCGCTTAGGTATGCGAAAAGATTTGTGGAAGGGTCAGATGTAGTGCCAGAAAAACAGGATACAACCCTTTGTTTACATATATAATTTATACTTATATATATATGGCATGTCTCATGTCTAAGCGGCGTGAGATAGTGCTCTATACCCGACATGTCAAGGTCAAGCCATTCGGCGGTCTTCAAACGCCTCCATCACAATTATATTGCACTTATATGCTCATTTGAATAGACTCATATCAAGAAAACACTTTTAAATGAATTCATTAAAATTATTTTGAAAAATCATCTAATACTGTTTCTTAAAATAAAAAAACAGTTTAAAAAAAATTTGACATGGACTTGCGGATTTTTTTAGGGATGGGTGGTCACGATAACTTCCGAAAAAATTGTCGGATCGAGACCGGGTTTTTTTTTATCGTGTCCTGAATTGTATCTACTGGTTTCCTATTTCATATTAAAGGTCTAGCACTTGTAGTTATTAGTAGTTGACGGCTCGGTGGCGTAGTGGCTAAGCGTTTAGCTGCGGCGCTGTGGGTTGCGGGTTCGATTCCCGCACGGGACTAGTATTTGTATGGACTTAAAAATAATAGTTCCCGGTCTGGGTGTTTGTCCATGTGCAATTCATGTATGTAAACTGCCTCCGCGACACAGGAGAAATTCCTACAGCGGAAGGTAACGTTTTTGTAAGAAAAAAAAAAAAAGAAGTTAGTTAGGCTCCGGTTGCAGGGCACCAATGTTTACGTGGTAGAGCCAAGCGGCTTTTGCTTCTACTCGAAAGAACCGGCGACCGGGGAAGAACCGCGGCCTCGCAGAATACCGACGTGAAGTAGAGGCATCTTGTGCTTCTGCGCATCGTTCGGTGGGTGAGGTAACCGGAGGCCCGCTCCCTCCCATCACCCAAATACCTTAAAAGGAGGGAGCACCCCTGCCGCTCCTCTTGTGTTGTAGATGCACGTGGGCGACGGTAATCACTTACCGTCAAGTGAACCGTCTGCTCGTTTGACACCTTGAAGATAAAAAAATCTATGTATTTATTTTATGAATGTGTATAAACACTCATTCAACCAGTCACGAGGCTGACGTTCTGTTTTCCGGATTAAGTAGCGGAGCTGCATGACAATATCTATACCTACCGTAAGGGTGGATTTTTTAAAGAGTTCTGTGTAAATTCCGTCACGTCCTGGTGATATTCTCTGTACTCTTTTAAAGTTTTAAGGCGTACACTACTGTTTCTGCGGCAGCATTAGAGATTTGGCTCTTTCACACTCGATACGCCTGCAAATTATAATAAATAAAAAATTTCGCTATCAGGCTTTACAATATTCCTACATACTTTCTTTAAAATGACTACGATAAAATTTAACTGAGTAAACATAATGAACCAAACCTTACCTGATGTTAAGTGATTACCGTCGCTCGCGTACATCTGCAACACCAGCATTGAATTGAAGATCGTCAGCATTGAAGATGCCGGACCGACTAAAACCCCCACGGTAGATATGCTGTTGGCCCAGTGGCCTTTACAGCTTCATCGGTAGAGACTCACGTGCAGGAGGCCCGCAAGATAAATACTTTTATTTTTGTTTAATATTATCTTTAAGCTGTGCCTATAAAACTTTTCCTTTCTATCTTTTCGTTGTCTAAATATTGCCTATAATAAAATTTTGTATGTTACTTAACAGAGATATACTGTCCACGGACAGATGTACATTAAGGGATAACTGGAGCTAATCTTAATTTAAGGATAGTGGTGGTGGACATAATGTAACCGATAGCGGCCGGTATTGGTTTCGCTCGGATTATCCCGTTTCGGGTACAGACGGGTACAATTTAGTCTTTAATTAGCAGTATATTTCTTTTTAAGCTGTAACCGAAGGCACACTCGCCCTTCCCCTTCCTTCCGTCCCCCGCCCTCTCGTCCTCTCTCCCATCTCCTAAATACCCTTAAAGTCCGGCAACGCACCTGCAGCGCCTCTGGTGTTGCAGATGTACGTGTACGACGGTAATCACTTACAGTCATGTGAACCGCTTGCTCGTTTGCCGACTTCCTCATAAAAAAAAAAGCACAGCCATAACAGTTGTTACACTGCTGTTTGGTGGAACTGGCTAAGTGGTACACACCCAGACGACTCCTAAGCGGAGAGGGTGTCTACCACCAGTTAATTTCGTGTATTTATAGTAATATATCATGTAACCCAATAAATAAACATAACATACATTAGGGGTTATTGAATATAATGCAATATAACAATTATACGACTATAGCAGATATGATATTAGTTAAGTTGTATTGCTAGAATTAATTGTATAAACAAGAGAGCTAGTTACTCATGAGCTGTAGTCACTTTACGCTTGCTTAAATATCTGACCCGAGTTCTAATCCCGATGCTGCCACTGCCGATATTAAAATTTTATGTGCTGAGTTTGTCACGTGGTCGGCGATGACATTTCGACGACTTAGAAGAGCCCGCATGCACTGACACAGCGCGGCGAAGCCTGAATAGTTCAAAAATCCAGATGTGATCTTCGCCCAGAAGCAGCACATTTACGGACTGCTCCACCTTACCTGAACCTAAGAGCGGTGGTAGCCTTGTGGTCAGGGCGGCTCACTTTAGTATCATAGAGCGCAAGTGAACCTGGTTTCGATCCCCGGTGCCGGGGCCACTAAAGTCGTTAGTAGCAATTTTACGTGCTGCTATTACCACGTGCTCGGCGGTGAAGGAAAACATCGTGAGGAAACCTGCATATCTGAGAAATAATAAAAAAAATATATTATTTCGAGGATATATGAAGCCCGCCAACCCGCAATGGAGCAGCGTGGCGGGTCCTTCCCGGCTTCTACACCCTCTCAGGTATTTGAGAAGGAGGCCTTTGCCCAGCAGTGGGCACTTACAGGCTGCTACTTTACTTACTTTACAATATTACCTTTAAACTTTTAAATTTCCCAATGCTGGGAAAAGCCACCTGTCTTTTCGAGAACGAGAAATACACTGTATATTACTTTGAAGTTAAAAGACAATTTTCGGTTCTTTACTGCGTGGAATGAGATGCTTGAGACCGTTTGACCTTCTTACGTAATAAACGGAGACGTTTTTCTTATACGTGCTCTCGTGACTCGAGAACTATATTTTTCAAGCGAAACGTGCAAGTTTGTTAAAATGTGTTTGTACATAGAAGTTTTTTTTTATGTGGTTAAGGTTTCAAACGAGCCATCGCCTCACTGACGCTAAGTGATTACCGTCTGCCACGTACAACTGCAACACCAGAGGCCGCAGAGGTGCAGGTGCGTTGCCAGCCTTTAAGGAGATTTGGAAGATGGGGAAAAGGCGCCTCCGGTTTCCTCTCTCACCGAATGAAAGGCAGATGCACAAGATGTCTTTACTTCACGTCGGTATTAGGCGAAGTCGTGGTTCTACCCCAAGAGACAAAGCAAAAGTAGTCTTATTCTTTTTAACAGAATCATCTTACCCTATACAAGATTGTCAATAATGTTATTGACTGTCCATGTTTACTCTCAAGACTGCAATTTTCAACACCATTTAAGTCAGTAAGATTATCTCGTTTTGTCCCTTTCTCTACCAAAATGTTTCGTACGAATGTAGGATTTAATGCGCCTCTAAATAGAATGGTTAGAAAATATAACGAGGAATATAAAAAAGTGGACGTGGACATTCTCTCAACCAAAATTTCTGTGCTTAGGACTAAAATGCGGAGGGCATTATACAATAATTTATAGAAGACAATCGTAGGTTGCTTAATTATTTCTTTATTTCATTATTTCATTATTTTCATTATTTTTGTTATTACCTTTCCTTGTTATAGTGTTACGTTAGATAAGCAATAGATCCGCTTATTATTAATATTCATTTAACTTTACTAGACTGTGTCTACTGGCTTTCCGTGGTTGCCTTTAAGTAAGCTGGCACATGCCTTTTTTTAAAAAAAAAACATTTTTATATAAAAAAGAATTTGTTATGTGTTAACCTTGTTGGTAATCCTTATTAAATAAATAAATAAATAAATAACGTGGTAGAGCCGAGCGGCGTATTATTTACGTATCAAAGGGGTCTATTTTTTTTTTAAATACATACAAGGCTCAATATGAAAATCATTAAAAGCCTTTTACTGTACACATCTAAATTACAGCAATGCCGGTGTTCACAAAAAAAAATCACATAAAATACTTTTTACCCGTCTGCCCCCGAATGAGGGTAATGTTTTACAAGTGTATGTATGTCTATTTCTTTGGCACGCTCTGTAGCCTAAACGGTTTGACGGATTACAACAAAGTTATATATAGATGTGTCAATCGGGGGTTTAGATAATCGCTTTCCTTTTTTAAATGCTTAATTTATGTCTCAAATATAGTATTATAAAAATATATAAAATTTCTATTACTGTGAAAACAGATTGCTACTTAACTTTTTTTTTATGGCCTTGTCGTATAATAAAATGTAATTCCTAATGGTATAGAGATACCCATGTAATGTCGGGGTTGCCATATGGGATATGTGATAAGATTTAAGACGTGGATTCGAACGCCACAGTGGAACATGTACATTTCTGCTTATCTGATTCTACTTGATCATTTGGTACAGATAAAATTTTTGTTGAGAGATTTGCGATGAATTGGAAAATGAAATGGAACCGGATAAGGCTCAAGTTGAGTAATTTATATTTTCATTTGAAAGAAATTAAATTGATTACAAAATTACAATACATTTTTAAATTCGTAGAATAAGTTTCATCGGATTTTGACAAAAATTAAATATATCTTCTTAAATGGACATGACTATCTTACAGGTACGAAACTGTTTTTTTATATGAGCGGCGAACGTTCTAGCGGCTCACCGGATGGTAAGTAAATACCGTCGCCAAAATACTTACGTAAAATAACAAAAAAAAAAAAGGCTGCGAAATTCTGACTGACGGTAACCTTTATCGGCCGTGTTAATTATAACATAGTCACGTTTATCATTTAAGTTTACATCCGGATAATAGAAAAAGTTAAAGGGCAAAGTTAACTACGGACGCTATCGTTCACCGGATGGTGCTGCCACAATTCCTTAACTTCGCACGAACAAGAACCGGCTCTCTTGTGTATCATATACACGGATAAATCCATTACCGAGGGCTTATCCGGGTTAATTAAATTGGTGTTTCATCAACGTAAGCGAATTAAATTCAAAATTAAACTCCACATTCTGTAATGCAATATGTAGTATATATTAATAATGATACATTTTGTAATGAAACTTTTATTTGCGGGAATTTAAATGATAGTTAAATAAAACTAATTCAACGAGATAAAATCGGTAAATAATATTTTAATTTCTCATGTGTAGTATTCTCGTAAATACAAGAAAACAATAATACATTTAATATAGGAGTATATAAACGGTTTTACAGATTTCTACGTCTGTGGTATCGTTACATTGGTTTTCATTGCACAATTTATTTAAATAAGGCGTCTGCGAATCAAAAAAAAAAGGCAGTGCAATAAACAGCCGGTTTGCTCGGCGGTGAAGGATAACATCCTGAAGTGAAGCCCGCCAACCCGCAGTGGAGCTGCGTGGCGGGACCTTGCCGGCTACAAAACCCTATCAAAAATATCCGAGAAGGAGGCCTGCGCTCAGCAGTGGGCACTCACAGGCTGCTACTTTACTTTTAACTTTAATAAACTAAACTTTTTAAGCGTGGTAGAGCCAAGAGCGGCTTTAGCTGCTGCTCGAATGGGCAGGCTCGACCGGATTGTTACCACGGCCTCGCAGAATACCGGCGTGAAGTAGAGGCATCTTGTGCTTCTGCGTTTCGTTCGGTGAGTGAGTTAACCGGAGGCCCACACCCCTTACCGCACCTGCGGCATCTATGGTGTTGCTGATGTACGTGGGCGACGGTAATCACTTATCATCAGGTGAACCGCTTGCTCGTTTGCCGTCTCTTCCATAAAAAAAAACCGCAACATATATAAAATGACCGCCGACTCAAGGCATATCATTCCGCCCATCAGAATTCCTCATCCATTCCGCATACAATACGCACGTTCGCTCCCGCTCAGGCAGATCGATGCGGTGCTCTGACGTCATCACTATAAATCTACACGAGTAGGCTGTACACTAGACTAGACCTACAAATATTTCGCTACGCTATGACTACGAATATAAATAATTAAGAACGTGTGCAAAATTCGGTAAATAAAGCTTGTGCCACGCTCGTGACATCGTCCATGTGAAAACAAAAGATTTGAGAAAAAGGTAGCCTATATCCTAATCTAGGGTTCAAGGTATCACCATCATCATCATCATTTAAGCTTATCACAACTCCACTTTTGAACACAGGCCTCCTCTCAGAGTATGCCACAAAGCTCGATCCTGAGCCAACTGCATCCATCATCATAGTAAATTTTAATAAAATTAACAGACTAATAAATTTAACAGGCAGACGGACAGAGTTACTTTCTCGCTAGACCATGTCCCGTGCCAGAATCTAAATTCAGGCTAATATGGCGGATAGCCAAAGTTGACGTGTTCTCTTGTTTGATACAAACATAGTCTTGTATTCATTTAACTACATGGGGCTGTTAAAATATTCATAATTCACATAATTTACCCAGATCCACCGCAATATCTTCTAACTAAACTGGAGCGCCTTCTCAATAACTGCATAAGATTTATTTTCGGTTTGCGTAAGTATCACCATATTTCCTTCTATCTTTCAAAGCTAAAATGGCTTTCTATTCACCAAAGCCGAAGCTCCAGAATCTTATCAGTACTTTATTCCGTTTTAAACGATGCAAACTCTCCTTCGTATCTTAAGGATAACTTCAATTTTCTTTATTCGAGTCATAACCGAGTGCCTCGAACTTTAAACAGCTTGAAGGTCAGTGTTCCACAACATAGTACTGGTTTCTTTTCTTCTTCTTTCACCGTTCAAGCCACACTTCTCTGGAACGCTCTCCCCGATGATATCAAGAAAGCTCCGAACAAAAACTCCTTCAAAACCCTGCTCCGTCGTCACTATCTGAAGGCAAATGCCATCTGAGATTTTCCTCTCCATATTTAATTTGTTTATGTATGTATTATATGTTTATGTATAGTATATTATGTATGTATTATATGTTTATGTATAGTGTATTATGTATGTTATAAGGGTTATATTATTTAATATTTATATTTAATTTATATTCATTATTTATTTTGAACCTGCCAACATGTTTTCTTTCTCATCCAGGGTTGACTGGTAGAGAATTCCAAAAGGCATTGAGTCCACCCATTGTATTCCTTTCTTTTTTTAGGGACACAATGAAGAATTAATAAATAAAAAAAATAAAATAGATAAATAATTTACAGACGGGTGTTTACTTGGCAGCGTTTTTCTGTTCTGTACCTATATGCTAATCTTTGCGTACACTTCTTACGGGGAAGTATCCCGCAGAATACCGGCGGCTGTTGTCCTCTCTCCCATCCCACAAACAACCTGCAGCTCCTCTGGCGTTGAAGATGTACGTGGGTGACGGTAGCTAGGATATTATTTTAGTTTCCAGTGTTCTTTTGTTTTTTTTATTAGTACTTTAATGCGCCTACCACGAAATTTCACCACACCCGAGCTTGTACATAGAGGCATAGAGAATGTTTATAGGCATTAGGTCCGCCATTGGTGTCATTATCTATGAAGAGATTAAATAAATAAAGTAAAAATATCATTACCGATTTAAAATTCGACATAAATGCGTTGCTTATAGACGAACCATGACGTCTGAAATGGATAATGGACACACTATACGTCTGCGACCTTGGGAAGCGATCCATTATAATTTATAAATAATCCATTTGTACCTTTACTATATATAATCAATGTCGGTCCTGTAAATTCTACCAGTTGTTCGTTATATTGAATGTAACAATATCTAGTTTAAATTCACCCCACTAGCAGTGACGGCTGGTAAGTTCTAATTCTCTCGAATATAACTTACATAGAAAACGAGCTCATAACCACCAAGAAAGTACAGACTCAATAATTTAACTGTTGAAATGGCACGGAATCTTCGTTGACGAAATTTACACTGAATATAACTTTCATGTGACGTATTTAATAAAATACAATTATCACATCAAAGCTGTTTACACTTTGTCACGTTTCGAGAACTGAGGTCTAAACAGTAATTTACACTTGCGTTTTTTGTCACTTGCTGAAGCGTCGGTCTTATGACAGCAGGGTGACAATATACGCTGCAACCTTTCCATACACAGTTATTAATGGCCAAGGATTTAAATAGACGCAATACTTTTGTTTCTAAACGTTCAATATTCGAATTACATTCTCACAAAGATTTTCCACTAAATTAAACCCATTCAAATCCCATTAGCTGGCGGCAGACGTTTAGTTTTAAAAACAAAGTGAAATATTATTTTAGAGCCAAGCAGCGGCTATTTACACCGGCGTGAAGTAGAGGCGTCTTGTGCTTCTGCGTTTCGTTCGGTGAGTGAGGTAACCGCAGGATTACTTCCCTCCCCATACCATCCCCTCCCCATCCTCCCTCTCATCCCCAAATACCCTTAAAGGCCGGCAACGCACCTGCAGCACCTCTGGTGTTGAAGATGTACGTGGGCGACGGTGATCACTTACCGTCAAGTGAATCGCTTGCTCGTTTTCCACCTTTCCCATAAAAAAAAAACTTCATTGTTTATCTAAATCGTATAATTAAAAAAAAAAGCCGGGAAGGGTCTTGCATGTCTGTCTGCAAGGCGTTGGCATGTCTTCGAAATAACATTTCTCGGACACGCAGGTCGCCTCACGATATTCACCTTCACCGCCGAGCACCTGGTAAATTCAGCATTTAAAATCGCTATTAACGATTTTAGTGGATGCCGGCCACGGGAATCGCACCCAGGTGACCAGCACTCTGTGAAACTAGCGCTCTGACCACTGGGCTGCTCTACCACGAGAAAGCAACGAATAGTTTGATAGACAATTATAAAGCACATTATCGCACAATGAATAAACAAGTCTTGTAAATATGTACGCGTTACTGATTTACAAGTATGAAATGGTATTCCAAAAGGTTCTACATACGAATAAAAGTCTAGTCTACCGAGTGAGGAAGACAGTTTATGTTTTCACTAAAGCCAGAACCTAGTCGTAGTCTGTCTTTCATAGATTAATGTTGTTCATACGTGACTAGAGTGCCAAGAAAGTATAAAAATGTTTACGATGACTGATTTATTATTTTCATCGCGCTCATCGCATCTCATACTCTTTTCTTATTACGAACGCAAAAGCTATGAAGTTTTTTTGAAATTGAAAGAGAGAAAGAGAAAGAAGCAATATCGCGTATAATCCATCTAAAGACGAATTAACTGGAATTAACTGTTTTAAAGTTTTATTCTTATTTGTTAAGCAATGAATTTTCATAACGAGGTTCTCCTATCTGCCACTCATAATGAAGGAAAAGTTAGGTTAGGTTACCTGGAAGCAGGGAAGCTGGAGAACCCCTTCGTCGTCTCAGTTTAACCGTGCCCACTGGTCTTTCCCACAACACTTTACTATAAGTTTTTTTCAGTAATAGTTCGTCACTAACTAAGGTGTCGAAACACCAGTGTGTTTTATTAATTAAGGCGGTTTGAGATTTAAATGTACTGTGCGTGCAACGCGCGCGTTGAGTTGCAAGAGTAAATTGTAAAGCCAATTAGCAGCCTGTAAGTGCCCACTGCTGGGGAAAGGCCACCTTCTCAAATACCTGAGTGGGTTTTGGAGCCGGGAAGGGCCCGCAACGCTATGCGGGTTGCCGGGCTTCACATATCCTCGAAATAATAGTTTTTATTATTACTCAGACATGCAGGTTGCCCCACGATGTTTTCCTGTACCTCCGAGCACGTGGTAAATACAGCACTTGAAATTTCTATTGACAATTTCAGTGATGTCGGCAACAGAGATCGAACCCAGGTCACTCGCGCTCTATGAAACTAAAGCACCCTGAACTAGGTCACGGCGAGAGTAATTGAGTATATTTTTTAAGGAAGCGGAAGGGATATGGATTATGAATATGTATAGTGTTGCCAGTTCACACTTTTGCGTTAAAATTGAATATGATTTGAAATTAAACTATTATTTACGGATTTTATCGCGTTTAATTTTGTTTTTATATTACCGACATTTCGATTGCTTTACAGCAGCCGTGGTCACGGTGGGACTGAGGTGTTAGACGTCCAGATGTCATTGTTAACTCGGGCTACCTTCAGCTTTTATATATTAATTTTGGTCCGATGGTTTTGGAAATATAAAAACAAAATTGAACGCGATGAAATCCTTAAATAATAGTTTCATTTCAAATGTTAGATTTATGTTATGTGTGTTATTGATATTATTAAAAATGGCGTAGACGCATGTGGTACATCGACATTGTCATTATCAGATTCAGTAGTGTCGGCATCGGGAATTCAGTTTAAGATAAACTTCCAGTCCTCGATGTACCGCAGCTTTAACACTAATTATACGAGATTAAGATGCTTGTAGCGGCTCGACGAAAATAAGATCAACTAAGTAAACTGAACTATAAATTCCACTTTAGACATAAAAGTTTTCACGTTTAAAATTTTGACATATTTTAATAGGCTTAATAAAACTTTAATGAAAAGCTACAAGATGTGGCGCGGCACGTTCTGTTGAATTAATGTGAAGTAATGTAGTAGCCTGTAAGTGCCCACTGCTGGGCAAAGGCCTCCTTCTCAAATATCTGAGAGGGTGTAGGAGCCGGGAATGGCCAGCCACGCTACTCCATTGCGGGTTGGCTGGCTTCACATATCCTCGAAATAATATATATTTTTTTAATTATTTCTCAGATATGCAGGTTTCCTCACGATGTTTTTCTTCACCGCCGAGCACGTGGTAAATACAGCACTTAAAATTTCTATTAACAATTTTAGTGGTGCCAGCACTGGGGATCAAACCCAGGTCACTTCCGCTCTATAATACTAAAGTGAGCGCCCTGACCACTAAGCTACCACGGCTCTGGTAATCTTCTGTTATCACGGTTGAATTAATGTACTTATTATAACATTAATTACTTAATTTTGGGACACAAAGAATCAATATTTGCAGTTTTTGCGGGATTCCCGGTCCTCGAAAAATATGTTTCAGACATGTGGGTTTCCTTACCATGTTTTCCTTCGTCGTAACTCTACTTCACTTAATAATTGCAATTAATAATTTGAGTGATGCCGGAGCTGGGATTCGAACTCTCTCTCTCTCTGACGTTCACTCGCTTACTGAACTACTGCTACTATTTTCTTTCTATATTTTCCACAGCCTATTTTATTCCACTGCTGAATATAGTAGCCTCTCCAAGTCAGCGCAGCAAGAGCGGTCATGCATTTTTTACCCATGTAAATCCTATATATTCAATGTAATCGATGTTGTAATATGCTACATTTTGTTGCCACTTAAAAAAAGTCTTTACCCAACAGATATGTTACGCAAGCTGATGGAAAAGAAAAAGAACTTTGATTATTCATCACAGTTTTCTTTATTCTGTTTAAGGTTTGATCGGTTTCATCTCGATGACTTTGACAGAGGTTTGCATTCGGAGAAAAATATAACACATTCCCTCTTGGACCACCGCGTAACTTCTTATAAATACGAAGGAATAAATCTCATTTAATTTACATTCATTTAGAGCTAAATTAAGTCAACATTTTGTTTCAGTTAGCTCCGGAGTTGAAGCAGTTTACGTTAAAAGCGCCTAATCTGATAAAACAGCGTCGAGCGAAAATAAGTTATTCGAGTAGCCAAAATAACCATGCCCTTTGTTAAATTACTATGTTCTAACTTTGATTGAAGTTATTTCATGTTTACTTCGCCTATTTCATCAAATTTTATTTAAAGAATCAATATAACGATTATATTTAAAATATCAGGAATCTAATAATTAAAAATGTGGATGTGGGCATCCGGTTACCGCACTCACCGAACGAAACGCAGAAGCACAAGATGCCTCTACTTCACGTCGGTATTCTGCGAGGTCGTGGTATCAATCCGGACGAGCCGGCTCATTCGAGTAGCAGCAAAAGCCGCCACTTGGCTCTACCACGTTCAAGTTTCTTTCGTTTCATATTAAGCGTGTGTAACCTTGGTTCGATGCCCGATGTCGGCACCATTAAAATTGTTTATGAAAAACATCGTGTGGAAACCAGAATGTGGGAGAAATTTTAAACAATACTTTCATTTACATTACAAACGAGTAAGTTACTTGTTGTTATAAAAATAAACACTGGTTAATTACCTACACGTCCGCTTATCAACGGAACGTAAATATCGACGGTGAAGTAAAATTTTCTCGAACATTCAATTTCCTTGAACAAACTGCGCTAACAGATTTAGCACAGTGTAAATACAGAGCGGCTCGTTTCGCATGTCCGTCGGTAATGAGCTGCGGCCTGCTCTGTTCGAAATTATAAGGGTCGCTACTAACTTGATGTTACGTGATTCGAAATAAACACAGATAAAAAAAATGTCTAAATGACTGACTTGACGTTGGCAGAATTCGTAATAACGAGATTGCCGCTAAATAAAAAAAAATGTCATTTCGGTCTATTAAGACCATTGTTACAAAAAAAATTCTCTAAGAAAGTGACAAAAAGTTAGCTTATATTTCATATAGGGTTGCCCACACTCACCGCTCTGGCGGGTTGGTGAGCGCGGCACGGGTATCTTCGCACCCCATCACTACCCTGTGATTTAGTACGGCATATTCCGATGGATTTTCCGCCAACAGTCGATCGTTAGAGTTTCGTCCGAAAGCCGCACGACTTTTTGAGGAAAAGTTAGTATCTTCCCTCCTTCCAACCCATATCAGGTTATAATAAAGTAAATCATAACCGGCACAACTCGTTATCTATGTAACGAATGTGCGGAGCGTGAACAACTTTTAATAGGGGATTTGCAAGACTGTGTCGGTGATTTTTAAAACTTTTTAGGTTAGGTTAGGTTGTCATACGAGATTACTGACTGATTTGGAGGATGAAGTGAAGTCTACCAACTACCATTGCAATAATGCAGTGGACTCTTTCCGGCTACGAAAATCCACTCATCGATCATCAGTAAAGTCAAGCGGCAGATTTAGCTGCCCCTCGAATGTGCCGGCTCGACCACAACCTCGCTGAATAACGGCGTGATGAGGCATCTCGTGCTTCTGAGATTTGTTCGGTGAGTGAGGTAACCGGAGGCTCAATTCCCTTCTCCTCAAATATTTTTTTTTTTTTTTTTTATAGAAGAAGGGTGCAAACGAGCGTGCGGCTCACCTGATGGTAAGTGATCACCGACGCCCACGAACATCCACAACACCAGAGGAGCTACAGATGCGCTGCCGGCCTTTAAGGAAGGAATAAGCTCTTTTCTTGAAGGTCCCTAAGTCGTAACTATTCGGAAATACTGCTGGCGACAGCTGATTCCACAAAGTCGAAGTGCGTGGCAGAAAACTTCGATTAAAACGCACTGTGGTGGAATGCCAACCATCTAGGTGGTATCGATGGAACTTCGAATTCAGTCGCGATGTACGATGGTGAAACTCAGCAGCTGGGATCAATCCGAACAGTTCCTCAGAACATTCCCCGTGGAAAATTTTGTAAAATGCAAAGAGAAGCAACATCTCTTCGCAAGGCCAAAGGATCAAGCCGATCAGAGAGCTTGGTCGCCGACAATTCGAGCCGCTCGACGTTGGATGCGGTCAAATGGAAGGAGTTGGTACTGGGGTGCCCTGCCCAGAGATGAGAACAGTATTCCATGTGGGGCCGAACTTGCGCCTTATAAAGTTGCAAACGGTGGACCGGCATGAAATACTGTCCTGCCTCTACAGAGCACACCAAGCTTTTTGGAGGCCAATTTGGCCTTTCCTCCAAGTGACCACGGAACTGAACGTCGCTCGATATGTCAACGCCAAGGATTCTGATACTGGCTGAGGCAATAAGGGAATGTTCTCAAAAGAGGAGAAACGACAAAGGGATTCTTTTAGCGGTGAACGCGCAAACCTGTGTCTTTTGGGGTTGAATAGGACCAAATTACGTCGACCCCAATCCGAGACTTTGAATAACAAGGTCTCGACTTCAGACACAAGTTTGTTCCGGCACTCGTCGACGTGTTCCCGAGAAATGTTCGCACGGCCTGTATATAGGCATCACCCGTGCTGTCGTCTGCATAGCAATGAATGCTACTGATTTGTAGCATGTCGTTGATATGCAGAAGGAACAGAGTGGGAGATAGCACACAGCCTTGTGGAACACCAGCATTCACGGGTTTGGGGTCCGAGCATGCACCGTCGACAACAACCTTGATGCTCCGATCCGTGAGGAAGCTAGTGACCCAGTTGCACAATCTCTCAGGAACCCCGTAAGATGAAAGCTTTGAAAGAAGCGCTTTATGCCAAACCCTATCAAATGCTTTCGCTACGTCCAGACTAACCGCCAAACTGCCTTAGACTCAACTGCTTCTGCCCATCGGTGAGTCAGGTAAACTAGAAGATCACCAGCTGATCGTCCGCGACGGAAACCGTACTGTCGGTCACTGATCAGCTGGTGTTCCTCCAGGTACCTCAGGAGCTGGGTGTTGATGAGTGACTCCATTATTTTAGATAACAAGGGGGTGATGGCAATAGGCCTGTAGTTGGACGGATCAGAGCGGTCGCCTTTTTCGGTATTGGATGCACAAATGCTGTCTTCCAAGATTCCGGGACGACGCCTGAAGAGTAGGAGTGCCGGAAAAGACGCGTGAGAACCGGTGCCAACTCAGGGCACACATCCTCAGCACAATTGGAGGGATTCCGTCCGGCCCACTCGACTTATGAATGTCCAGGAGCGGAGTGCCTTTCGCACTGAGCTCTGCAGAAACTGAATTTCCGGCATGGAGCACTTACACCACGGGATGGTAGGTGGAGAGTTTCCCCGGTCATCAAGAGTCGAGTTGATGCAAAAAGAGAGCCCAAGAGATCGGCTTTCTCTTTTGCAGTATGGGCCAGGAATCATCCTCCTTGTGTAGAGATGGGAGAGATGGCTGACAGAAATTTCTGGACAGCCTTGGCGAGAGACCAGAATGCGCGGGATCCCGATGGGAGGCGAACTAGTCTCTCGCCAATTCTGCCAATGTGCTTTAACTTTGCCGCAGCGATAACTCTTTTGAAGGACCTGGAGGCAGAGTTGTACTCGTTTTAAGAGCACTGGTTTTGCATCCCGAGACGCCGATGCATCGGCCCAGGCCTGGTAGCACTTCCGCTTTCGGCGTGACGCTATTTTGCAGGTGCGACCAAACCAAGGCTGGGATTTACCTCCGACAGGCACTGCAGAGAACGGAATAAAAGTTCCATTCCCTGAAGTACCACATCGGTGACAGAATCTGCAACGACGTAGGGATCATCCAGCGAGAAGCAAACCTGCCCCATGGATAGGAAGCAAAGAAAGACCGCATTCCATCCCAATCTGCCGACCTATAGTGCCACACACGGCGGAACCCCGCAGATCGCGTTCGGGATCGGCGCGCGATAGGCACTACACTCCGGATCAGACAGTGGTCCGACGAGCCAAGAGGGGCATCGACTGAGACCAAATATCCGTCCGGGTGTGAGGTCAGCAAAAGGTCCAACAGGGAAGGTGTATGACCTTCCACGTCTGGGATCCGCGTCGGCGAGGTTACCAGTTGTGTCAGGCCATATGCTAATGCAAAGTCGTGAACAGATCTCCCCGCATGATCGGTTATGCGAGAACCGAGCCAATCGGTGTGGTGGGCATTAAAATCGCCGAGAATCACGATCTCTGCGGATGGGATCTGTTGTAGCACGGAATCTGTAGCCATTTGGATGTGGTCGATGAGTCGGTCAGTTACGGTATTACCGCTATGGGACCTGTAAAGGCACGCATAGACGCGCGGATGGTCGTCGCTGTCGATGCGCAGCCAAAGGGTAGAAAGGTCCAAACCTTCAAGACTACTGAGGCGTCGAGAACAGATATCATCTCTGACGTATACGCAAACTCCGGCACGGGGCACAAAGGAGTGTTCCAGTTTGTACCCCGGGTAATGGAGATAAGAGGTATCAGCCGGAGACGATATCTGAGTCTCTGTAAGAAAAGCAAGGCCGGCTTCGCCGTTTCAAGATGGTAATGAACGGCGCTAAGGTTCGAGTGGAGTCCCCTGATATTGCAGAAATCCACGGCGAGCGCGGTAGGGGATGCCATAGTTTCCTTGCTGCGTTTGCCTCGGTAGGAAGAAAGGCGGAACTCTTTGGAATACGCGGGCAGACTGAGCATCCACGATTAGGTAGCGTAGGAACGCCTGAACGTGGATGCTCAGTGAGGATTCTCCAGAACCGTAGGTACTGGTACCCTCCTGGGGTAGCTCAAAATTATATACCGCTACCATATTTGGGGAGGGGAGGGGAGAGGCCTGGTTACCTCACTCACCGCACGAAACGCAGAAGCACAAGATGCCTCTACTTCACGCCGGTATTCTGCGAGGCCGTGGTACTTATCCGGACGAGCCGGCCCATTCCTGCGACAGCAAAAGCCGCCGCTTGGCTCTACCACGCTCTATAAATCATCCCTCCCATTCCTCAAATATCCTTAAAGGCAGGCAACGCACTTGCAGCTCCTCTGGTGTTGCAGATGTGCGCGGGCAACGGTACACCTGCTCGTTTGCCCGACTGGGGAGTATTTTAGGCCGCCGCTTTACTTTTTTACCATTGTTACCAACTCTCTCTCAAAAGCAGACTCTTCACAGAAAATCTTACAATAGAATTTACTTCGACATATATTTTCTACGAGTGAGCAGTGATCGGTTGGCTTTTTGTTCAATAATAATTTATAAAAATAAATGAAACTATCGAAACTTTACTATAAATATTAGTTGAAAACGCTTCAATAAATCCGAAACAAAAATGTGACAAACTTAAATTTTGTTTCAAATGTTACAGTATTTTGTTGTTCTACGCAAGTGCTACAGCGTAGACAGATTAAAAAAAAAACATGTTTAGGCTAATTTAGCTGTGATATAATAAATGATTTTATAATACATTAAAATAATACATATGTGTTGTATATAATATATAAACGTGTAATAAATAAATAAAATATTTATATCTTGGTAGAGCGTTAGAACGTGGTAGAGCCAAGCGGAGGAAGCAGCTGCTGCTCGAATGGGCCGGCTCGACCGGATTAATACCAGGACCTCTCAGAATACCAGCATGAAGTAGAGGCATCTTTTGCTTCTGCGTTTCGTTCGGGGAGTGAGGTAACCGGAGGCCCACTCTCCCTCCCCATTCCTTATCCCCCTCCCAACTCCCAAATACCTGTAGCTCCTCTGGTGTTGCAGATGTATGTGGGCGACGGTAATCACTTACCATCAGGTGAACCTATTACTCGTTTGCCGCTTTTCTCATAAAAAAAAATATCTAAGGGATGTATGTATGTGCGTAACTAGGTAAGTGCTACGAACTAACATAAAACAGGCGATTTTTGTGTCTTCTAACTGAGCAGTACCTTATATTTGTCGGGGTATCCGTTTCTCAATACGCCAGCTGTCACTTCATAAAAATGTCAATGCCCAGAACGAACACCGAGCGCTGGTGAGGCGGCCATCCGATGAAACTGACAGTTTGGTTTCGAAAGGTCACAGAGGCGCGCGCAACCACGTTCTCGGTGGACGACTTCTTACCGATGTAGCTGTAAAGGCCACTGGGCCAACCGCAGATCTACCGTGGGGGTTTTAGTCGGTCCGGCATCTTCAACGCTGATCCCGACATAACCAGTCACCGGAGACGGTGACGGGTAGGTGCGAGCACCTTTGCCCCACGTTAAACTAAAAAAAAAAATCTCGGTGGACGTTTCTTTTTAATCTAATTCGATCTTAGCGATCTATAATTATATGGTGAAGTTATTTATTGTATTATCGAGAATTATAACTGAAGTGATTAATGCCATAGTTATTTTATTGGAATACCGTCTCCCTAGCCGATAAGTTACCTGAAGATGTCTAATAACTCTGATAATAGTCGAAAGACTTCATATTTATTATTTAATTAACATCACTTGATCAATGAAAAAAATATATCCATGGTGCCGGAGAACATCAGCGCTGTAGTTGTGGCTATTCGTTTAGCATTACTATATACATATACACATATGAGTTATTTCGTAACTCACCTTTTCCATCATTTACTTCGTTTCCACTTGATTGAATACTTTTTCATTGTTCCTTGACATTTTTGAACGACAAAGTTGTTATCTACTTCATTTATATATTCTTCTTGACTTTGTAAAGTATTAGGAAAGTTTAAGGAGGCTGCAGTGTTATTCTTGTTGTCTTTGATTTTTTTCTCTTTTCTTACAAATTTAGGTCTTCGCGTGCAGCCGTCTCACTCAATTCTTTTTATATGTCAATTATTTTATTCTATCTCTATTCTATCTAATTCTCGCATCGCAGCCTATTGTAGCTCTTTTTTAATTTCTCATTTATCTCTAACAATTTTGCTGTGTTCCGATTTAACGAACTTAAGAGACTCGGCTTTGATGTGTTGTCGTATTTTCTATCTCAATATCAAAGAATTTGTTCTTTGTATGCTTCAGAACGTAATGTTAAAAGGGCTTATGGCATGCTACTCCAATATGTAAAGTTATAATAACGAATGATGTGATATAACTCGTGTCGTGTTGCAAGAATAGACATTTTATGACTGGTTGCTAATTGGATATTATTTGACTTCGTTCTAATTTTGTTCTGGTATATTTTTTTTAAATGGGAACAGGGGGCAAAGGAGCGAGCGGCTCGCATGGTGTGTAAGTGATTACCGTCGCCCACATACATCTGCAACAGCTAAGGAGCTGCAGGTGCGTTGCACTCCTTTATATCTAGATATTTGTGGGATGGTACTTGGGAGAGGAAGGGACCTGGCACTACCCTGTTTGAGCCGGCCCATCCGAGCAGCAGTAAAAGTCACCGCTAGTCTCTACCACGTGCAATATATATATTCTATGTTTATTTTCAGAAATCATTAAATAGTTACAGTAGTGGTTCAACTTAACGCCAGTCCTTTCATTTAGAATTCAGTATAATAACTTTCTATTGAATACGAGAAAACTTATTCTCTACGTTGTAGGAACTGTAGCTTGAAGCTATATAATACAAAAGGAACTTTTTGCGACCAAATATATAAGTAATATCACCATCTCGGCTTAGCGGATTAGTGTTCTTATGTTTCTTATATTTGATACAAAAATATTACAGAATTTCGTACGTTTGAAAGCTATACTGAGCCGAGCTGAGTATAATGACACTTATTAATCAGGTTGACTGTCAGTTCGTTTGTTAATACATTACATAAAGTTTACGTGTTCGTGGATGTCGCTTAAACTAAGCTTTCGCTCACTCAATCCTTAATTTTTAACCACCAACCAATTATCGACTTTGTAGATGTGTGTACCATTATGCAGATGTGTGTTACCCGGACCTATCCCAATCACGTCTCGAAAATTTGGAGCGCCTTCTTAACAACTGCGTTAGATTTATCTTTGGTTTACATAACGATCACGGCTCTTCATACCGTACCAAGCTTAACTGGCTTTCTATTCGTCAAAGGCGTAGCACTAGAATTCGGTGTTTATTGTATTCTTTATTAACTGATCCTAATTCTCCTTCATAGCTCAAGAATAATTTTCAGTATCTTTATTCTGCTCATGACAGAGAGCCTCGCTCCATAAACCAACTTAAAATTCTCATTCCACAACATAATACAGGATACTTTAACTCTTCTTTTACTGTTCAAGCTACACTCCTCAGGAACGACCTGCCCGATAAGATTAAAGCAGCTCCTAATAGGAACTCACTTAAGAGACTAGTTTCATCATCATCATCATATCCTACCACAAGTCCTCTGCTGAACATAGGGATCCCCCGAGGGTTGCCACAAAGCTCGGTCCTGAGCCACCTGCATCCATTGACTTCCCGCAGTACTGCGCAGGTCGTCACTCAGACTAGTTTGTGATTACCCAATAGATCATTGACAATATTTGGCTTGATACTTGCTCTTTTTTATTATATGTTTATGTATGTATCTTTTTATATATTTGTGTATTTTATATTATTAATAATAATTTATTATTTAATTAAACAGTGTATATATTATGTATATAATTATTTATGTTTTTTGGAGTCTCTTTCTATAGTTTTTAATTCTTTTTCTTGCACCTGCCAAGTGCCTTTCGCTATGACAAGGGTTCACTGGTAGATAATACCACTTGGCATTAAGCCCGCCAATTGTAACGTTAAACTCAAGGTCAATAGAGAATAAATAAATAATTATATTTATGTAAATTAGTACGTAGACCATACGTGTTTCTTCAATGGTCTAGTATTAGAATACACACTTCGATTGTGCGCCTTACTTTCTTACGTGGTAGAGCCAAGCGGCGGCTTTTGCTCCTGCCGCCTCGACCGGTGTTTTGTTACCTCGGAGAATACCGCCGTGAAGAAGATACGTCTTGGTCCACCACGTTTCGTTCCGTGAGTGAGGTAACCGGGGGCCCAATCTCCTTCCCCATCACCCTCCTCATCCTCCATCCCTGATGCTGTGCTGGTTTGGAAATGTGGAGAGGATTAATGAAAATAGGTTGACGAAACAAATATATGAGGCGAGTGTAAATGGTAGAGTCGGGAGAGGAAGACCTAGGCGAACATTTCACGATCAAATCAGAGACGTTCTGGAAAAAGGCCAGGTCAAGAGTACTCTAAACCAACGAGCATGCATGCGAACATTGCTTAAAGTGGAAGAAGCGAAAGATGTATGTCAGGACCGTTGCAAGTGGAAAAAGATTATCTCTGCCTACCCCGTTGGGAACAAGGCATGAATAAATAATAATAATAATAATAATTAAATTGCTATTAACAATTTAAGTGGTGACGGTACCGTGGATCCAACCCATGTCACACGCACTCTATGGTACTAAAGCGAGCGCTCTGTCCTTTAGCTTACCACGGTCAATACAGGAGTTTTCCGCGAGATGAAATGTATCTCAGTTTTTAACTTGATTCATAAGCATCAAAATAGGTTCAGACGTTTTCACTGTGCTGAGAACTTACGTATTTTTTCTTGGAAATGCAAACAAGCAAAGCGGTTCACAAGATGGTAAGTGATTACCGTCGCCCACGTACATCTCCAACACCAGATGACCTGCAGGTGCGTTGCCAGCCTTTAACTGTATTTGGGAGATGGGAGAAAGGGTGAGGAGGAGGATGGAGAAGGGGAGTGGGCCTCCGGTTAGCTCACTCACCGAACGTAACGCAGAAGCACAAGACGCCTCAACTTCACGCCGGTATTCAGCGAGGCCGTGGTAACAACCCGGTCGAGCCGGCCCATTCTGGCAGCAGCAAAAGCCGCCGCTTGGCTCTACCACGTATGAAACTGGTTAAAGTTTAAACAAAAGTAACTGTCGTCTTTGATCTTCGAACACAAAGACTACAATTTACAATGTATTTAGTTTTTTTAAACAATGGAAGAAAAAAGGAATTACGGTCATAACTAAAAAAAAAAAATATGGAAAGATCTATTGTCAATGTTTAAAAGATTCTTCTCTTATAATGCAGAGCTTCTCTTTTAATATACAAACGTGTATTTGAACGATTTGCACTGTTAAACATACAATAATTATTTATATATGTTCATTTGACTATTTTTATCAAAAGCACAAAGAACGTTTTTAAATAAATTAACGTATAATAATATCGAAATATTATAATGACTTTCTGTTCACCTTTACTTTTCAAAACACACACTAACACTTATTGTAAATATTTAGAAAACGTCAAGGCGACATGCATGTTAATGCAACTAAATTAAATTTATTTTTAAGCATTTTCGCATTAAAAAGCGTGTTTTGCGAAGTAGCGCTTTCCATCCGGCTGCTTGAGTTTAGTGTTTAAGAGGGTGCCTCTTAAACGCTTCAGATTTTAACCGCCATTTCTAAAACTTAACATGTTTAATTTAACCACGTGTGACTTTTTTGTGCAGCATTAGGTGCAGCGTTAGGGGTAGCCTAGTGGTCAGGGCGCTCACTTTAGTCTCATAGAGCGCGAGTGACATGGGTTCTATCCCCGGTGTCGGCACCACTAAAATTGTTAATAGCAATTTTAAGTGCTGTATTTACTAAGTGTAAAACATCGTGAGGAAACCTGCATGTCTGAGAAATAATAAAAATATTATTTCGAGGATATGTGAAGCCCTCCAACCCGCACTGGAGCAGCGTGGCGGGCCTTTCCCGGCTCCTAAACCCTCTGTGATACTCGTATTCGATAAGAAGGCCTTTGCCCAGCAGTGGGCACTTACAGGCTGCTACTTTGAGGTGCAGCGTTTGCGTGTTTTCTCTCGTAAAGTCGCGATCGCTAAGTCAATGGCAATAAGGGACATATCGTCAGATGTTAATGTCATAGAGACACTGAACACAATACAACCAAACACGAACTACGAACAATTTGTAAAATGCACAAATAAAATCTGTATCCGTGACTCCGTGGTGAGGTGCGCTTCTCACAAAGCCACAGAGCTGTCACATCTAGTAAATGCGTAGTAAATGCGTGTAACAAATATTTCATCGGATATTCCAGAACATTCCGGACGGTCGATGTATAACATAAACGCTTTGATAAATATATACACCATAGCTTTGAGAAGTGTATACCCTAACTGGCTTCAGTCTGCTCAACAAGGTTCAGTACGGCCGTCCGGAATGTTCTGGAATATCCGATGATATATTTGTAAACGTTTGCCCATGCTACACGGGGCAGAGGGGTTGGTGAGCGCGGTGCCGTCACTCACGCATTGCCAATACTGCTCCTCATTAGTCCATAAGATTTGAATTAACAAACCAGGTTGAATTCGCCATCGATCAGTTATATAATCCAACTTAAACTACATACCAAATGAAGAAAAATCTATTGCGCTTCATTTCCTGCATATTGTAAGTTAATATGTGACTAACTAGATTAACAGTGTGCAAGTAATGCAAGGCAAGGAATGGCATCAGATCAATATATCCTGTATCCGATGAATTCCGATGCCACCATACCTTGTGCGCGTAAGGATACAAGACATATTGAACATCATGTAACTTGAAGCTTAAAATGTTTTCTAGTATTTGTTTCAAACTTAGCATCGAACTTCACTTGGGAAAATCCAGGCTGTTGATGAGAAAACACAAACATCATATAAGCAGAAATTTTATTTAATATGTTTCATAAACCCCGAGAAGGGTTGTTGTCATAAATTAAGTAGGGAGTAAGGATAGTACTTCCACAGGAAACATAGGTGCTCCTTTTAACATAAATTTCTCTTTATTTACTTATTAAGATCAGGAACAACCATGTAAACGAGAAAAAGTAGCTGGGCATTTGCTTTAAGACTCGAAATTATTTGTGGAATATCGTTTAGAATACCTATTGCTATGTCGTTTAAGTAGCATACATTAAGTTTGGACTTGATAGATAAAATTATGTTTTGAATTGCCAAATAATACATCTAGTGCCCCAACGTATCTCCCTGTTGAGCACCCACGTTTGACAAAATTGATAAACCAATAATAAAAGAAGCTCTCTTGGACACGAACACCATTGGTGCATATTACGTATTACATCTTTAAACACGGTACAGCCGAGCGGCGGCTTTAGCTGCCGGCTGTGGACTTTGAATTCACCGGACGTGGAATGGACCGGCTCGACCGGGTTAGTACTACGACCTCGCAGAATACCGGCGTGTCGTAGAGATATCTTGTGCTTCTGCGTTTCTCCCCAAACCTCCTCCCTATCCTGCCCATTACGCAAATATCCTTAAAGGCTGACATCGCACCAGCAGCTCCTCTGTTGTTGCAGATGTACGTGTAATCACTTACAATCAGGTAAGTGTCATTTGCTCGTTGGCCGCCTTTCCCATAAAAAAAGCTATTTTGCCTTTTTGCGTGTACCGCTGTTTGTATGATATAGGACACTCTCATACGTAATCTTTTCAAAACCAAGATTCCCAGTATCTTCGGCACTCGATAAGATAAGCATAAGTGTACTTGCATAAATAAATTATACACATACTCGTACCTACTTGTTCTGTGCAGGAGTCGAACCCTAAGCCGAGCGCCGGCACTAATCGCTTAACCATGAAAGAAAACAATAGAATTTTAAAGTGATGACGCGATAAAGATTAAGAAACATTAGGTGTCCAGAGAAAAGCTTAGCATCTATTACTTACAAAGACATTGGGACAATCAGATCTAAACATAGTAACGAGGACGGGCGTGGATCTCGAGCGTCTTATTTTTCTTATAAAATAAAGGTTAGTACGTCTATCAAACTGAAACAAAATGGGATCAAATGTTTCGAAGGCTTCTCTCCTTTGTGTACCGGTAACAATGAACAGTACAGTTACATAATGTTAAGCTTTTGTATTGAATATACCAGTAGTATTGTATGGTGTTTTTATTAGAATATCTTAAAGGTTTTGACAAATGAAAGCTGGAGGTTGCTTTTTTTTTAATCATAGAAAAATTAACAAAATCGTGCACTGATGACGAGTGGCTGACGCAACCTGCAGACACCACTTTGATTACTACCTTCGCCCACGTACATCTGTAACACCAGAGACGCTGCAGGTGCGTTGCCGGCCTCTGAGGATATTTGGGGAATGAGGGGAGTGGGCCTCCGGTTGTTTCACTCGCCGAACGAAACGCAGAAGCACAAGCACAACACGCACAAGATGCATCTACTTAACGCCGGTATTCTACCTGGTCGTGGTAACGTTTTAATCGTGGTAGAGCCAAGCGGCGGCTTTTGCTGTCGCAGGAATGGGCCGGCTCGTCCGGATAAGTACCACGGCCTCGCAGAATACCGGCGTGTCGTAGAGATATCTTGTGCTTCTGCGTTTCGTGCGGTGAGTGAGGTAACCGGAGGCCCTCTCCCTCCCCTCCCAAATATGGTAGCGGTATATAATTTTGAGCTACCCCAGGAGGGTACCAGTACCTACGGTTCTGGAGAATCCTCACTGAGCATCCACGTTCAGGCTTTCCTACGCTACCTAATCGTGGATGCTCAGTCTGCCCCGCGTATTCTGGGGCAATATTCCGCCTCTTTCTTTCCTACTCGAGGCAAACGCAGCAAAGAAACTATGGCATCCCCTACCGCGCTCGCCGTGGATTTCGCAATATCAGGGGACTCCACTCGAACCTTAGCGCCGTTCATTACCATCTTGAAACGGCGAAGCCGGCCTTGCTTTTTCTTACAGAGACTCAGATATCGTCTCCGGCTGATACCTCTTATCTCCATTACCCGTACAAACTGGAACACTCCTTTGTGCCCCGTGCCGGAGTTTGCGTATACGTCAGAGATGATATCTGTTCTCGACGCCTCGGTAGTCTTGAAGGTTTGGACCTTTCTACCTTTGGCTGCGCATCGACAGCGACGACCATCCGCGCGTCTATGCGCCTTTACAGGTCCCATAGCGGTAATACCGTAACTGACCGACTCATCGACCACATCCAAATGGCTACAGATTCCGTGCTACAACAGATCCAATCCGCAAAGATCGTGATTCTCGGCGATTTTAATGCCCACCACACCGATTGGCTCGGTTCTCGCATAACCGATCATGCGGGAGATCTGTTCACGACTTTGCATTAGCATATGGCCTGACACAACTGGTAACCTCGCCGACGCGGATCCCAGACGTGGAAGGTCATACACCTTCCTGTTGGACCTTTTGCTGACCTCACACCCGGACGGATATTTGGTCTCAGTCGATGCCCTCTTGGCTCGTCGGACCACTGTCTGATCCGGAGTGTAGTGTTTATCGCGCGCCGATCCCGAACGCGATCTGCGGGGTTCCGCCGTGTGTGGCACTATAGGTCGGCAGATTGGGATGGAATGCGGTCTTTCTTTGCTTCCTACCCATGGGGGCAGGTTTGCTTCTCGCTGGATGATCCCAACGTCGTTGCAGATTCTGTCACCGATGTGGTACTTCAGGGAATGGAACTTTTTATTCCGTTCTCTGCAGTGCCTGTCGGAGGTAAATCCCAGCCTTGGTTTGGTCGCACCTGCAAAATAGCGTCACGCCGAAAGCGGAAGTGCTACCAGGCCTGGGCCGATGCATCGGCGTCTCGGGATGCAAAACCAGTGCTCTTAAAACGAGTACAACTCTGCCTCCAGGTCCTTCAAAAGAGTTATCGCTGCGGCAAAGTTAAAGCACATTGGCAGAATTGGCGAGAGACTAGTTCGCCTCCCATCGGGATCCCGCGCATTCTGGTCTCTCGCCAAGGCTGTCCAGGGGAATTTCTGTCAGCCATCTCTCCCATCTCTACACAAGGAGGATGATTCGTTGGCCCATACTGCAAAAGAGAAAGCCGATCTCTTGGGCTCTTTGCATCCAACTCGACTCTTGATGACCGGGGAAACTCTCCACCTACCATCCCGTGGTGTAAGTGCTCCATGCCGGAAATTAGTTTCTGCAGAGCTCAGTGCGAAAGGCACCCGCCCCTGGACATTCATAAGTCGAGGGCCGGACGGAATCCCTCCAATTGTGCTGAGGATGTGTGCCCTGAGTTGGCACCGGTTCTCACGCGTCTTTTCCGGCACTCCTACTCTTCAGGCGTCGTCCCGGAATCTTGGAAGACAGCATTTGTGCATCCAATACCGAAAAAGGCGACCGCTCTGATCCGTCCAACTACAGGCCTATTGCCATCACCCCTTGTTATCTAAAATAATGGAGTCACTCATCAACACCCAGCTCCTGAGGTACTTGGAGGAACACCAGCTGATCAGTGACCGACAGTACGGTTTCCGTCGCGGACGATCAGCTGGTGATCTTCTAGTTTACCTGACTCACCGATGGGCAGAAGCAGTTGAGTCTAAGGGGGAGGCTTTGGCGGTTAGTCTGGACGTAGCGAAAGCATTTGATAGGGTTTGGCATAAAGCGCTTCTTTCAAAGCTTTCATCTTACGGGGCTCCTGAGAGATTGTGCAACTGGGTCACCAGCTTCCTCACGGATCGGAGCATCAAGGTTGTTGTCGACGGTGCATGCTCGGACCCCAAACCCGTGAATGCTGGTGTTCCACAAGGCTGTGTGCTATCACTCTGTTCCTTCTGCATATCAACGACATGCTACAAATCAGTAGCATTCATTGCTATGCAGACGACAGCACGGGTGATGCCCTATATACAGGCCGTGCGAATATTTCTCGGGAACACGTCGACGAGTGCCGGAACAAACTTGTGTCTGAAGTCGAGACCTTGTTATTCAAAGTCTCGGATTGGGGTCGACGTAATTTGGTCCTATTCAACCCCAAAAGACACAGGTTTGCGCGTTCACCGCTAAAAAGAATCCCTTTGTCGTTTCTCCTCTTTGAGAACATTCCCTTATTGCCTCAGCCAGTATCAGAATCCTTGGCGTTGACATATCGAGCGACGTTCAGTTCCGTGGTCACTTGGAGGAAAGGCCAAATTAGCCTCCAAAGCTTGGTGTGCTCTGTAGAGCGGGACAGTATTTCATGCCGGTCCACCGTTTGCAACTTTATAAGGCGCAAGTTCGGCCCCACATGGAATACTGTTCTCATCTCTGGGCAGGGGCACCCCAGTACCAACTCCTTCCATTTGACCGCATTCAACGTCGAGCGGCTCGAATTGTCGGCGACCAAGCTCTCTCTGATCGGCTTGATCCTTTGGCCTTGCGAAGAGATGTTGCTTCTCTTTGCATTTTTACAAAATTTTCCACGGGGAATGTTCTGAGGAACTGTTCGATTGATCCCAGCTGCTGAGTTTCACCATCGTACATCGCGACTGAATTCGAAGTTCCATCGATACCACCTAGATGGTTGGCATTCCACCACAGTACGTTTTAATCGAAGTTTTCTGCCACGCACTTCGACTTCGTGGAATCAGCTGTCGCCAGCAGTATTTCCGAATAGTTACGACTTAGGGACCTTCAAGAAAAGAGCTTATTCCTTCCTTAAAGGCCGGCAGCGCATCTGTAGCTCCTCTGGTGTTGTGGATGTTCGTGGCGTCGGTGATCACTTACCATCAGGTGAGCCGCACGCCTGTTTGCCCCTTCTTCTATAAAAAAAAAAAAAAAAAAAACTACCCCGGTCGAGTCATTCGAGCAGCAACAAAAGCCACAGCTTGGTAGAGCCATGCGCCCCTAAAAATAAAAAATAAATAACTTAGTCTACATATAAAACTGTATTAACTAATTATATACTCAGCACTCATTACCCATGAAGTTAAATTATAATATTATTTAACTGCTCGTTTAGTGTGCCCTGCCTCGTGTGGTGAATATACCAGTACTTAACTTTTACTTAACTTTACTTAACTTATAGTTTACTCGCATTATCAATAACTAACCAATACAAATACTAGTCATGTATTGGAGGAGTAGAACTTTTGTATGTGAACTAAATAAAACATAATCATAGTAATAGATGTACAAGTATATATTACTGGGCCCTTTATTCCCGTGAGTGTTTTAAGAAGCGACTAAGGGAAAAATACCAATGGCTACCGATAGATGGCGGGATAAAAATCTCGAAAAATACCGGACTGAAATGAAACAGAGCAATAACGGACAGCAGCGTCTGTCGAGCGTGGTAATTATGGCAAAACCTCCTTATATACATGAGTACGCGATTATGCAGCCGCGGTAGCCTGGTGGTCAGAGCGCTCGCTTTAGTTTCATAGAGCGCGAGTGACTTGGGTTCGATCCCCGGTGCCGGCACCACTTATATTGTTAATAGCTATATTAAGTGCTGTATTTGCCACGTGCTCGGCGGTGAAGGAGAACATCGTGAGGAAACCTGCATGTCTGAGAAATAATAAAAATATTATTTCGACGATATGCGAAGTTCGCCAACCAGCACTGGAGCAGCGTGGCGGGCCCTACCCAGCTTCGTAACTCTCTCAGATATTCAAGGAGGCCTTTGCCCTGTAGTGGACACTAACAGGCTGCTACTTTACTACATGTGCCAAACCAGGCACATGGTAAGAACATAAATGGATCTGCTATCCCTTCTCGTCGTGTGTGTCGTTAAGGTCGAGAGAAAGGTTAAAAACCTTGTGGTTTCGTGTACATATACCGTTAACGTGAACCGTAGTTATCTTGTCTGATTACAGGTTGTTTGAGATGATGATGATTATTAATCAATTTAAATCACGTCATACAGAAGTGTTGCCATCCAACACCTGCACCTGATAAATTATAGAACTGTTACAATTCAGCATTTAAAATCGCTATCAACAATTTCAGGGGTGCAGGCCACCGGATCGAACCCAGGTCACTCGCGCTCTATGAAACGAATGTGCGCGCCCTGACCATTTACCTACCACGGCTCTTGATTAGGCATGCTCAATATTATTTTTGTTGATACATAACGGTAGGCGTAAGCCTAAATAATTTTCTGAAAATGATTTCTTCTATTTACGCGAACACAACACATTTGAAATTAAACTATTATTTAAAAATTATATGATTTAATTAATAATTAAAAGCTGAATGTAGGCCAGAGTTGACTATGACACCTGGACATCTAACAGCTCAGTCCCCCGTGACCGCGGATGCTGTTAAGCATTCGAACCGTCGGGAACATAAAAACAATATTAAACTGGACAAATGCCTATATAATGGTTTCCTTTCAAGTATCTGAAAACTTAAGTTTCAGCTATAAGGTTCAGCTAGATGACATTCACTCAAGATACCTATACCCAACCAGAGTATAAAGAACCAAAAACTGAGAAATATATTTTTTTTTTGCTAATATTTTTTTTTTCACACCAACTACTCGACTGCATGTTAAGTTAATAATTAAAAGCTGAACTATGACATCGGGTCCTCTATCATCTCAGTCCCTCCGCGACTGCAGTATTACAATCGGGGTTCATAACATGCGCTACAAGAATAATGCCACATCGTCTTATCTCGACCCAAAGCAACGGGTGCCTGATAGTAAGTGATTACCGTCGCCCACGTACATCAGCAACAACAGAGGAGCTGCTGGTGCGTTGCCAGCCTTTAAGGATATTTGCGGAATAGGAGGGATAGGGAGGAGATTTGGGGAGGAGGGGAGTGGACCTCCGGTTACCTCAATCATCCGACGCTCTCACCAGGTATTTTTGTTTACGGAAAAGGCGCCAAACGTGCAAGCGGTTCATCTGATGGTAAGTGGATACCGTCGCCCACGTTCATCGGCAACACCAGAGGTGCTGCAGATGCGTTCCCGGCCTTTAAGGGTATTTGGGAGACGGAGGGGAGGATGTGGAGGAGGAACGGGCCTCACTGACCGAACGAAAAGCAGTAGCATAAGATGCATCTACATTACGCCGGTACTATGCGAGGCCGTGGTACCAATCCGACCGAGCCGGCCCATTCGAGCAGCAGCAAAAGTCGCCGCTTGGCTCTAACACTTCATTTGCTTCAAACACTTCAAACGAGAACTGTAGAAAACTTGTAACTGTGTTATAACCATATTTCTAAACGTTGTAGGCTAATTTATGCTTTAATAAATTATAATTTTATCAGCAGTGAACAACGAGACGAGAGACAATGTACCACCATCTTTTAATCTATCTTTTAATCCCCACACGAAGCAACATACTTAATAAGATGATAATGGGAACGTGCTATGCAGTACCACATCGTTAAGCTTCTCCATTAGCATTCGATGGAAGCTTGTATTAATTATAATATCTGCGAGTGGATAATCGAATGGTATTTAAACGACAGTCGGCCATTTTGTAAAAGTAAAATAGCGCCTGTAAGTACCCACTGCTGAGGCCTCCGTTCTCAAATATGAGTATCAGAGAGGGTTTAGGAGCCGGGAAGGGTCCGCCACGCTGCTCTAGTGGGGGTTGCCGGACTTCACATGTCCTCGAAATCGAGAAGGCGGTGCCGGCACCACTTATATTGTTAATAGCTATATTAAGTGCTGTATTTGCCACGTGCTCGGCGGTGAAGGAGAACATCGTGAGGAAACCTGCATGTCTGAGAAATAATAAAAACATTATTTCGACGATATGCGAAGTTCGCCAACCAGCACTGGAGCAGAGTGGCGGGCCCTACCCAGCTTCGTAACTCTCTCAGATATTCAAGGAGGCCTTTGCCCTGTAGTGGACACTAACAGGCTGCTACTTTACTACATGTGCCAAACCAGGCACATGGTAAGAACATAAATGGATCTGCTATCCCTTCTCGTCGTGTGTGTCGTTAAGGTCGAGAGAAAGGTTAAAAACCTTGTGGTTTCGTGTACATATACCGTTAACGTGAACCGTAGTTATCTTGTCTGATTACAGGTTGTTTGAGATGATGATGATTATTATTAATCAATTTAAATCACGTCATACAGAAGTGTTGCCATCCAACATCTGCACCTGATAAATTATAGAACTGTTACAATTCAGCATTTAAAATCGCTATCAACAATTTCAGAGGTGCAGGCCACCGGATCGAACCCAGGTCACTCGCGCTCTATGAAACGAATGTGCGCGCCCTGACCATTTACCTACCACGGCTCTTGATTAGGCATGCTCAATATTATTTTTGTTGATACATAACGGTAGGCGTAAGCCTAAATAATTTTCTGAAAATGATTTCTTCTATTTACGCGAACACTACACATTTGAAATTAAACTATTATTTAAAAATTATATGATTTAATTAATAATTAAAAGCTGAATGTAGGCCAGAGTTGACTATGACACCTGGACATCTAACAGCTCAGTCCCCCGTGACCGCGGATGCTGTTAAGCATTCGAACCGTCGGGAACATAAAAACAATATTAAACTGGACAAAAGCCTATATAATGGTTTCCTTTCAAGTATCTGAAAACTTAAGTTTCAGCTATAAGGTTCAGCTAGATGACATTCACTCAAGATACCTATACCCAACCAGAGTATAAAGAACCAAAAACTGAGAAATATATTTTTTTTTCCCCCACAGAAATGAGGCTGACAGTCCCCGGTTGTGTTAAGGACCCACGCGCAATGCCCTACTTCCGTTTGTTCATACTGACGGCCGCCATGACACTTTATCTTTCTATGGGTGAGTAGGTACCTATATGTTACGTAATTTTCAAATTTGTTTCTGAATAGAGATTAATTATAATTTTTAACAGTCCACTGCTGGACTTAAACCTGTCTGAAATGGGATAGCTTGTCTTTGTACCAAAATGACGCAAGAAAGCGGGTAGGCGATCGCAGTACCAATGCGCAGGAGATATTATAGTGGCGTAAGTATCTGGAGGGTATGCAGAGCAAGTGCAGACATGTGAACATGGTAAAGAGGACAAACGAGCAAGCGACCCATCTAATGGTAAGTGACCAGATCCGAAAACCAAACAATTTCTTGTACAAATATTGACTCGGACTGGGATTTGATCCGAGAACCCAAGGCTTAACTATCTAGTATACCAAATTATGCATCATAATGAGATAAAGAATAAGTCTAGTACGCTAAAAGTTCACCAATAAAGTAACGACTCACTCGGGCATCTTTTCTCTCTTTTGTATATTATTTAATATTAGAATATTTATCTATGAAAGGCACATACAATATGTCACAACTCAAAAATATTCATAGTATCATATCTCCGAGAGCTCTGTGAATAATTTTGCTACAAGAAACCTTCAAAAGAATTTCATTTATGTCTACATTTCGTGTAGTGCTTATTTGATACGCGCCCTTTTAAACGACCCGCACGACGTTTCACCACTAATGGTCTGTGTGACGTCTGGGGTCTGTTGGTCTCTGTCCACCAACCAACCGACCCCAGTCTCGATAAACTCAGCTCAAACCAGACACTGGACAATCAGTTAAGTTTGTAGCAAAACATACCCGCCGACGCATTAGAGCGTCTCGTGCAAACAATACAACCCGGATCCTATCGCCCAGATCGAACAAAACAGCTCGACTGTCCGAGACCGTCCCCTGGGCGATCCGAGGGACGGTCGGTCGTTGTATCGTATATAATAGATAGCTTAACGAACAAAGGTATGCAGAACATGTACACTTTGTACATCTACTTTTTAATAAAACACTCGCCTCAAAGATTAGTCGTCGACCCCAGATTACGGACACCCATTTCCTTCACACTGCATAAATCTGCCATAAATAGTAACGTTTATTATTCACGTCGATGCATATAAATATTTCCATGATCAGTGTTATTTAACCGTATAATTTTAATCCATGTTGAAAGGAATAAAATAATTATAATATTAAAGCACATCCAAATTTACCTATGAAAAGCGCCTACGCAAACTCTATTAATAGATTCCATATTAATATCCACGCAACAGCGCCTGAATAATTTTAACAGCAACAAAGTTGTATCAAGTGACGCGTAGGCGGTCTTAATTCCGACGGCGCTATTATTACTCTGTGTTATGACAATAATTACTATTTAAAAAAAAATCATTCCTGCATTCATTCATTCTCTTTTTTTGTGTTATTGTGAACCAAAAACCATTATGGCTGCTCCTTGCCCGTGGCATAGCATGAATAGGTATGACCTATAAGATGTGACTGCGGCGTCAGTCGTTATGTCACTGGCGCTTAAACAATATCAACTTGAAATTTATCAAAGTCATTTACCCACATTAAGCCATGCCTTTGACTGATTTTGTTGTCTGCGTATATTGTAAATAATATTTTTTTCTTTATTAAATCTGTTTAAATACACTTATAAATATAATAATTTTCCTATGTACTCTCATAAAAAAAAACTTCACATACAATTTGATATTGGCGTTGTCCAGACTATAGAGTTATTAACATTTATTTCGTCCCCAGGAGCGTCAGTGTTCCAGGCTATAGAAGAACCCCTGGAACGGGAGACCGAGGACCGGATAGCGAAGATGAAGATGGACTTCCTCAACGATCATCCATGTCTTTCTGGTAAGATCTTTCCAAAAAAACCCAATTTAAGTCCACTAATGTTATTTTTCCCTGTGGTATAGAATCTGGCATCCCCTTTCTTGAAACCTTGAAAATCTCAATGGCTACCGATAGATGGCGGGTCAATTATTTCGAGAATGACCAGGGGTGGTGGACTGGGAGTGTTGCACCCCTCTCATGGGTCTCCACAGCTACAGTGGAGTCGCGGAGGAAGAGGAGTTTACGTATATATATATATATATATTTATATATCAAATATGCTACTCTCGCGTTCCCGATCTAAACGGCCTGTGGCTCCATGGCCTCAGGGGGGTTCGTTATCCATGTGGTATTGGAGGCTCGGCAAGAAAAATGGCGAATTGACGTCGGAACTCGGTGCCACAGGACGGAGAGGGCGAGGAAATGTCCTTTCCCGTAATGGGGCTTAAGGCGGTCGGCGCTGGAGGGGCCCCGAATGTGTGAGAAGGCGTTCCCGAGGCCCTGTCGATATGCGGGGAAGTTCTTGACTTGACTTGACTTGTTCAACACTAGCTGCGGACCGCGACTTCATCCGAAGTCCTTTACTTTAGTGTGAAAGTCTCACCATAATGGGTTCAGCTGTATTCGAGGCAAGCCCGAAGCAACTATTTGTGTGAAACACGAGTACGTGTTGTTTATAATTTAACTATCTGTAATCAGAACTATTACTCGTGACGTGTTGCAACAATAGACATTTAATTGTTATGACACGTCACGGACAAAACACATTCAGGTGTATGTCTGTCCGTCAGACGCCGCACAGTAGCAGCGTGACGGCACCAGACATTTTATCACTGTACACTTAGATAATGAAAATAAATAATATTAGGAACATTCGACAAACGACATTCACCCTCTGTGTCTAGACATAAAATGAAGAATAAAGATAAAGAGTTGGCTGTTAGGTTTACGAGTAGATTACGCAATGAAACTGAAAAGATGTCGTGGCAATGTATTTATTGTAGTAATAAAAAGTTCCAATTCAATTAACAATTTCGCTTAGAAAACGATTTCGTTTTGCTGAATATGATACATATTCTATTATATTTATATTCCTTTATATTGTCTGTTCATTTTAGTCCTACACACACACGCATACAAATTTTATACACACATGGATAAACATCGATACACCCGTACACACTTAACCGCTTTCGAAATGTTTTGTAGAAAAATAATGTGTCACTAAAAATTAGAGAAAACATTGTCTCCTGTAATACAGGTAATAAACCTAGCTCAGTAGTCAGGGGATTTCATTAGGTTTATGGTTCAATTGTTTTAATCATAAAGATTTAGACTCCAGTGCCTACCGACAATTGAAAAGAACACTGTCCCAGCCCCCGATCGTTATTTAATCAATTTGAATTCTTTAACTTAACTAACTTTAGAAAGAAAACGATAAACCGTAAAGGTTTTAATAAGAAATTTGTGGGTGACGTTAACCAGAACGGTTTTGTGTTATTTTTTAATTCATTTCCTTTTTTAAATATAGCGCATTGCACGTTTTACTGTTTGTACGCGTATGCATTCGTGAGCAAAACGCACGCGTCGTTCTTTGTTTACATTAAACGATTATCTGTTTGTATAGTGTTGTTTATAAATCATCGATATATTGTAGCTTCATGTCATAGACACAAAGGTCATTGAATGTCAACGACATTAGATTTTAAATCATTTTCCTGTATTATCTTCACTTGATTAGATAGTTGGGAATTATTTGGATATTGTAGAACTGTTATGAACTAATAATGAATGCTATGAAACGCCACTTTAACTTACGAGTTCATATTCCGAGTTCGAATATCCATAGTGGCAACACTCAAAGTTAATCGGAGATAATTTAAAACGGCTGTGGTACTAATAAAACAGATAAATTGTGTAATTTATAAATGTTTTATTACAAACTCGATAGTGTGAGAAAACATCGAGAGACCTGATCTATAAATTGTACATTTTTTTTGACTAATTTGCAAAATTTGGTCGAATAAAGGATAATTGATGTTTTTGGAATTTTTGCTTCTTTGTCATTTGGCCTCGCTACGCGGGATTACGGCAAACCCGATTTGTATGGAGTTTTTTTGTTTTTAAAAAAAGGGAATTACATGTTTCAACCCAAGAGACATTTCGTCTTCGTTTCAAATCAATCGGCGCACTCGATCCAATTGTTTCCTTAACTTAACTTCATGGTTAACTTACAAGTCTTAACTTAAGAGGTTATGCCTCGAAGGTTATTGAAACGGCTGTACTAAAAAGAAACTATTTGAATTTTTGAATTAATTTCTATGTAAATCGTGTTATTTAATAAATAGAAGCAATTATATTTCCTTAACACGACAAAAAATTAGCAGACCGCTGACGGGCAGAAGCGTTTAAGGTGCGAGGTGTCTGATGCAGCGATCAATCCGCCCGCCCAGCTCCAAATCCTCCGTATGGGAGAGGCCTTTGTCCAGCGGTGGACTATTTACAGGCCGTTAAGGAACATCAGCAATGTGATATATTGCATTGCACTAATATGTGTTTACTCTATTATGTGAACTACACGACATTTATATTCTACATAGATATTTATTAATTTCAGTAATTAAAGTGGGTCATCATAAGCTCTGTTATCAAACAAAAAAAATGTTAGATTTATTTGTAATGGCTGAAACATACGTAACGTTTTACCACAGCGGCGGTAATTTGACGTTATTCGCTGGATCAGGATATTGTCCCTTTCGCCAACATTGTTATATTCTAATTGTGACGGACAGAATCCCACTGCTCTGAGGATTATTAACAATAACGTTATGAAATATATATTCGTTTTAAAAAGAGAATGCTGCCCTAAATCGAACCGAGTGTTCAGATCTGCCTTGCCACTGATAAGCAGAGGTGATCGTTGTAAAACCATCAATCATAAATATGTGTACGAGTATATTTATATATCGGATATAATAGATCAATTTACTGAGCGGTTTTTTCTTATGGAAAATGGAGTAAACGAGCGGGAGGCGTGCTTTATAACCGTCGTCAACGTCCATCTGCGACACCCGAGGTGCTGCAGGTGCGTTGCCGGCCTTTACGGACATTTGAGGGATGAGAGACCGGAGGCCCACTCGCCCTTCCCGTCCCTCTCCTCATCCTCCCTCCCATCTTCCAAGTACCGTTAAAGGCCGGCAACGGACCTACATCACCTCTGGTTTTGCGGATGTACGTGGGCGACGGTATCCACTTACCATCAGGTGAACCGCTCGCTCTTTTGCCGCCTTTACCATAAAGAAAAGCTCGTTTGACACTGTAGTCCACAGAAAAATTTTATAAAGGATATTTCGTATGTTATTCACCATCAATCGTTCGTCATAGCCTCGTTGCGCCTCTTTCCAACGAATGTAGTTGCGCAAATAATATTTCCTTTTCTACTTTAAAAGTAAAAAGTAGCAGCCTGTAAGTGCCCACTGCTGGGCAAAGGCCTCTTTCACAAATTCGAGGATCGGAAAGGGTTTTGATCCGGGAAGGGCCCGCCACGCTGCTCCAGTGCGGGTTGGGCGGGCTTCACATATCCTCTAAATAATATTTTTAATATTTCGTTTTCCTTCACCGCTGTGCAGCACTTAAAATAGCTATTAATAATTTTAGTGGTGCCGGGCACGGGGGATCAAACCTGGGTCACTCGCGCTCTACGACGCGCGCAAGTGCCCAAAAAAGCGCGCGCGCGCGCAAGCATCCAAAAAAGCGCCCTGGCCACTAGCCTACCACGGCTCTTTTTTGGACTTTACTATGTAAAAAATATCTAATTAGCTCTCGCAAACGTATACCCAATATTGCGGATGGTCAGAAGACATTGTTAGTCCTTCCAACACACTTCACCGGAGCTTAATTGGGACCAGGTGACACACGGTGAGCGTGTCGCAGTCTCAATGTCCGAGCCAACGAAACGAATCGTGCATAAGTTTCGAGATACGAACATGTCCGATCTCCGTACTACTATCACCTAACCACTCTGCTATCTATGGGCGCATGGCTATATCAGATGTTATAGAATAACCCCCAGTAGCACGCACAAACTTTATTACTCCCAGTTTAAACGCACAGTGCATTCGCAACCTTATTGATATTATTTTATCGAGTACCGTCAGCCAGCGTTGGCGCAGTTCCTCGACAGATTCTAAGCGCATCGCACGTAGCATCACATCGTGGATTCCATTATCTTATTTCGAACGTTTGTATTCTACATACAATGCATCACAATGTCGCGTCTTGAACTCCACAACAAAGTCGGCAATAGGTTCGTCAAAGTGTTCGCGTCATTCTTCGAAGCTAATCATCCTAAAAGATTCTTCAAGTACAGTTGACCGGAGCTCCCATCCGTTTCGGGATCTTCAGTCGTCGATCTTGTAACGGACATCTGTCGTGAAGTGTTAGAGAACTATTGAAATTTAATAATCCAATTACAGCTGTTCGTTATTCGTTCAAAATCTATGATAATTTCGATGTAACAACAATTTCGCTTTTCCACTTTTATTTATACCCTCGGATTGAAAATAAGTTCGTTGTTATTTATAAGCTTATTAAACCATTGCCGGGCGATAGAATTTCGTTATCGTTATCGAAGCGCGGTGCAGTTTTCAAAATGGCGGATAAGATGAAGTACGCCCGCGTGCAGTCGTACGGCAGCCTGAGCTCGGCGAGGAGCGACGACGACATGACGGTGCACAGTCAACTCTTCCCTTACCCCAAGAAGATGGTGGTGGAGCGCGAGATCCTGTACGAAGAGGAGCACCCGCCCTTCCAGCCGCTGTTCGCCACCACCCGGATATTCGGCAAGGCCAGGTTCACGTGCCTGATGGCGCTCTACCTCTGCTTTTACGTGGTGTTCCTGGTGGCGGGCGCAATGACATTCTCATGGTTGGAAGCGCCGCTCGAAAATGAGATACGTCTGGACGTAATTCGAGCGAAACAGGACTTCATGGCTCGCAATCCGAACGTCTTAGGTACGTGTTATCTATTATTCAGTTTATTTATCTGATACGCAATCTGCGAACCAATACTAGCTAGCAACTAGACAGCGGGCGGACAGATGTATCGACTGGCGATCAGGACGTGCGCTTTAAGGTAGCACGCGAGTGACCTGGGATCGATCCCCGGCGGCGGCACCCCTGGAATTGCTCATACCAGTTTAAGCGCTGAATTTGTGCACAGCGATGAACGAAAACATGGTGCGGGAAACCGGCACGTCTGAGAAATAAAAACCAAAGGAAATCTTATTTCGAGGGCATGTAACGTCTGTCAACTCTTCCCGACTCCAAAACTATAAGTCACTCGTATGTTCAAAACTGTCTTCTCCTCCGAGGTTCGCCACCGTCACGGTATGCCTTCGGTGGTGGGTAAAATTGAGTTGCTCGTTAGTTTAACTACGCCGAGTCGTGTCAAATGGGGAAATGCAATCTCTCCCTGCACCTCTTTTGGGTGAGTGGCGTGAGTGGCTTGTGTGTGCCCATTACAATGACGTGCTAAAATACGAACGAAAACAAATAAAAGATTATCAATATGTACATATTATCTTTGCGTTTTACAACATATCGTAACAACTTTAGATATGACATCAGTAAACACAATGTACCCCAAGTGTACCAACCTACTCCGATTAATTCATAAACTATCTTAAATTTTTAGAGTTCCATATGGAGCTCTATTGCTAAACCTCCACTGTCCGTCCGTCCGTCCGATCATCTAGACGACCCGATTGTCTAGTTGGTAGTGATCCTGCCTTCAAAGCAGTGGGTCGTGGGTTGGAATACCGCACGGTATCAGTATTTGTATGAACTACTGACATTTGTATGACTATTCCGGATTTGGGCGTGTAAGCCGCTTTCACGACACGGGAGAAATTCCCATAGAAGAGGGACAGTTTTTTTTTTTTAATCTGTCAATCATTAATGGACTGTTATCTTTTGAACCCGTAATAGGCAGCCGGTTGAAATTTTCACAGATTACGTGATGTATGATAGAGGATATAGTAACAAAAAAAAATAAAAAACAAAATGTAAAAATTAAGGTGTTTTTTCAATAAATCCTAACTTCCGTATTCTATCAGCGGTCGTCAAGTTTTGCAGGAGATATCATAGTGCTGTAAGTGTACGCACAAGCACAGCGGCAGACACTCGTGTCTATCCACCCCTATCCGATGGAAGCGATAGGACCGGAGGATGAGACAGAATCAGTGTCAGAGATACGAACAGAACGCAACCACACCAGAAAACAAATAATTTGTGTTCTTGCGCAAGTTTTCATCGTCATGTCATCGGCTGGGATTCGAACCCGGGACCCGTGGCTCAGTCTGGTACGCTAACCACTTAACCACGCGGTCGTCTGCTATGTCTAATGTAGATATGATTGATGGTGTGTGATTGAACCGGAGACACATTAACTAATGTCCACTAGAAATAGACTAAGAACCAGAGGCAATCATTCGATTCTTAATTCATGACGTGTCGTAAGAATAGAAATTCCACTGTTAAGACACCTGAAGGTATAATCAAAAATAGAATCTATGATGACCACATTCTATCAGTATAAAAAATAATCTTTCAACATCGCTGCTTACTCGTAAATAATGAAAGAGTCTTACTGATATCCTATAAGTTTCGTAAAAGAAAAAAAAAACGAGTGTGTGGGTGTATGCACGTAAGAAGTTATACTTCTTTAGCGTAACGAAACAAAAATAACAAATAATAATAATTTATAATGAAAACAAAAAGAATACATACCGACAGTTAAACTGAAATCTATAAACCCCACTATAAAAAAAAGGCATCGTAAAAATTCATTCATTCTCTTTCATAATTTTTCCCAAACGAGCCAAAAGAAGTATAACTACAAAAACAAAGTCACGACGAATATTAAATTATGTAGGTACATTATCACTATAATAACTCAAGAGATATCAGTCATCCAACATCAATTAAATCTGTTTGTTCATTATCAATGATACCCTAGTCACACTATGGTCTAATGCCGTTGATTGTTGCGTAGTTTTAGTATTATTATTAACGTGTTTGTATTTACGCTCAATCACGTCTAACGACCTTACGGATATGACGTAATACTAACTTGGAGAGGTCTATTATGTTATGAAATAAGACTCGGAACTTTTAAACACAATCACGGATTTCACTGCGTCCGGCTGACCGTACAGAACTCTGTCCGGTCTGTCGTGACCCAGAAACTTTGCCTCCTTTAAATAGAAGTTTTCCTCCAAAAAAACTCGGAATCGTATCGGATCGAACAATACACAGTACAGAAGAGAAACAGTATGCAGATGTATTGAAACGAATTTTATTTATTTTTGACCGAGTTTACTTTTCTGTTTATTTTTGCTAAGCAGCTTTTTCTTTGTTACTCTACAATGTTTCGTATGTAAATTGTAAGTGTGGGTTTATCTATCTATCTATTTTGTCGTGTCGGTGAGTGTGGATGAGTGCGGGGGGCGTGGCCTCGAACGAATTATTGAAGATAGTTGATAACGTCATTATCCTTTGTAATGACATTTCACGGACGTCTTTTACAGTAGGAGATATAACGGGTAACCCAACGCTGCCACAAGCGGACCACATTGAGTATTGTTTTTTTTTTTTTTAAATATCTGAAGGATATGTTTTAAATAGGTAGGAGGAGATATCAGTCTTTGTAAGTAAAAAAAAAGTTGCAAATAAAAATAAAACCTTTGTTTTTTTTAAAGAGGGTGGTCCGCTCTATATATTCTCTTTTATCGTTGATGCTTAAACGAATACCGGGGATAATTATCTGTAGACCATATAACATTATTCTCACGCGGCACGTAGCGCCGAAGCATGTTTAGTCATGCTCAAAGCCACTAACTGTATATAGTAAAGGCCCAAAAGCAAATCATAAGCTCATGCTTCGGTTTATTATATTGTTAGCAATTGCAAACGTTAAAATGAAATAGTGTTGTGAAATTAGTGCAAGAGACAATAATAATTTTTATAAAATCCGTCTCCTCGTCCTCCGTCCCATATCCCAAATACCCTTAAAGGCAGGCAACGCACATAGAGGTGCTGCACCTCTGGTGTTGCAGGTGTGGGCGACGGTAATCACTTACCATCAGGTGAGCTGCTTGCTCGTTTGCCGCCTATCCCATAAAAGAAGGCTTTACAAAATATTAGGGCTATATAAATGGAAAATAGAAAATAAAAAGCCTACCTTCGCTTCTCATAGTCGGGTAAAAAGCGTCAACAGAAGTACTTTTTAAATTGAATACGAACCTATAATGTGGTACGTGCTTTGGCGAGCTCCAACATGGTTCCAATTATTAATTTGTACGCTTACAAATAAAAATCGCTAAATCGTAAGTCGTTGAAGACTAACTTTTTTTTTTAACAGACTTTAATTTTACACTCAAAGACTAGACTATTAATGGTCAAATCAAAGGCTTCTTTCAGAAAGTGTACGACCCTTATGCAACCAGTCCACTCCCCCTCCCATCTCCCAAATATCCCTAAAGGCCGGTAACGCACCTGCAGACACTCTGGTGTTGCAGATGTACTCGGGCGACGGTAATCACTTACCATCAGGTGAGCCGCTTGCTCGTTTGCCTTCTTTCTTATAAAAAAAAACCTGCAACTTTCAGTTCTAACCACTATCGCGTCAGCAATAGCTCTTCGTGCATAATAAAACCCTAGTAACTATTCTAGACTTTAGAAGAACAAGACGGTCTCACGGATACACCATGGGTTCGACGTTCTTTCCACCGTTTTCACAGATATGGTGTGACGCCATGATACCCATGTACCACCGTGACAAAGATATTATACCAACCATGTTCAAGAAAAAATCATTGATTTCTTATTAGTGTGTTATAATTCACCTGTTCTTTTTCGATGAAATAACAAGAGGCATTCAGAATTGAATATTTAAGGAATGGTTTAATACGCTGCTGTTTTAATATCCTACAAGGCTGTTAACCTTCCAAAAATAAGTAGAACAAGTACGTTTAAGTATTGTAAGTTAAGCTTAATTAAGAATACAACTATAACAGTACCAGCTTTCTTTTATTTCCTTTCTCTTTAATAGCCTGTAAATATTGTCCTTTCTATAATAAAAATCCATAAGGATTCGAAGTAGTCTCACTTGGATGTGCGTCTGTTGCACCAGACACCTTGCACTTTAGACCCTGCCGCCGTTGGTCTGGTGTTCCTCGCTCAGGTCATCCAACCATCTATCGGCTATGAGGTTTTCATAGCTTTTCCCTAAGTCGCCTCTAACTACACCCACGGGAACAAAGAGAAGTGGCAGGTTCATATCTCCGGTACCACCATACCATATTCTAATATTACGTGTGCGGAGGTTTTGGACAACCCGATACCCCCTTCCACTTTCCATCACCGAACGACTAGGCGTGGCGAGCAGTTCCACCCTTATGTTGTAGACATTCCTCCATTACGCACGAAGCGGTTTGCCTCTTCTTTCATTATGCGGACGGCTGAGGAGTGGAACTCTCTGGCGAGGTCAGTTTTTCCGGAACTCTATAATCTGGAGATCTTTAAGGCCAAAGTGAACAGACACCTTCTAGGCAAACGTGTACGTGCATCCTAGGCCTCATCTTCGCCTTCCATCAAGCGAGATTGAGGTCAAACGTAAGCCTATTTTTTGTTAAAAAAAAAACCTATATACAATTTCAAACTCATGTAATACTAGCGATTTTTCACGGCTTGCGTCGACACGCCCGCGTGGCGTTCACCCTTACCTTACCTTACCGGTCCGTTATTACTTCACTGCCGGACATAGGAGAAGAAGGATTGGACATGATCCCCACTGCTGCATCGCTCGACAATCGGATTGGCGATTGCAGCACCAGACACCTTGCACTTTAGACCCTGCCGCCGTTGGTCTGGTGTTCCTCGCTCAGGTCATCCAACCATCTATCGGCTATGAGGTTTTCATAGCTTTTCCCTAAGTCGCCTCTAACTACACCCACGGGAACAAAGAGAAGTGGCAGGTTCATATCTCCGGTACCACCATACCATATTCTAATATTACGTGTGCGGAGGTTTTGGACAACCCGATACCCCCTTCCACTTTCCATCACCGAACGACTAGGCGTGGCGAGCAGTTCCACCCTTATGTTGTAGACATTCCTCCATTACGCACGAAGCGGTTTGCCTCTTCTTTCATTATGCGGACGGCTGAGGAGTGGAACTCTCTGGCGAGGTCAGTTTTTCCGGAACTCTATAATCTGGAGATCTTTAAGGCCAAAGTGAACAGACACCTTCTAGGCAAACGTGTACGTGCATCCTAGGCCTCATCTTCGCCTTCCATCAAGCGAGATTGAGGTCAAACGTAAGCCTATTTTTTGTTAAAAAAAAAACCTATATACAATTTCAAACTCATGTAATACTAGCGATTTTTCACGGCTTGCGTCGACACGCCCGCGTGGCGTTCACCCTTACCTTACCTTACCGGTCCGTTATTACTTCACTGCCGGACATAGGAGAAGAAGGATTGGACATGATCCCCACTGCTGCATCGCTCGACAATCGGATTGGCGATTGCAGCACCAGACACCTCTTGCCTTATACGCTGCAGCCCGTCATCGCTCTGCCAAATGCTATTATTAAAAAATAACTCAGCACTGTTTCCGAAAGCAAGTCATAATCGCAGCAGGCGTGACCTCTATAGAATATGTGTACGCAAAAGCAACTCGATGCGCAACCGGCAGCGCATCTGTAGCTCCTCTGGTGTTGTGGATGTTCGTGGGCGTCGGTGATCACTTACCATCAGGTGAGCCGCACGCTCGTTTGCCCCCTTCTACTATAAAAAAAAAAAAAGAACAAGAGTGCTCTCTGCACGGCATCCTAGACTTCCAAACTTGAACTTCCAAATGAATTAAATACGAATTTATTTAAGAAAATGTTATTATAATGTTAACGAATTTTTGTTGAAACAATACTTCTGTTAATTTTATTTATCATTTGACTTCTGTTTTCTAATATTGACATTTTAATATCACTCCAGAAACAAGCTGTAATGCTTAGTTGGAGAGTTAACAGGTATATTAGTAATGTTATACTTAATAAAAAGCAAGTATTCTTTTGTTAATAAAAAAAAGCACATTTGCACCGCAAAGTCGAGAGTATTAAGATAATAATAAAACGAAAGTTTTTCATCTAGTAATTTATCTTAATCTCTAAACCGGTTGGACAGTGCCAGGTTAAAAGCTTTTACTCCTCGAAACTCCATTTAGATGGCTAGGTGCTATTTGTCAATTAATCTTTCTCGTCTGGCGAACCAATCTTTGCTGTTACGATAGAACGAATATTTTATGAACCTCTGCTTGCGCCACAAGGTTTTAATTTGATTGTGGACGATGAAGTCTGTGTCCGAGTTACACGTCATATTTCATACGGGTCTGTTGCGTAACTCTGGTGGTAATCTTTATTGCGTTCGGTTTAAATGTTACTTTGTTCAATAATGGAGCGGTGAGGGGTGTTGACATTTGAATTGGTGGTTTCACTCAACTTTCAGGGCAGGGCGCTCACTTTAGTTTCATAAAGCGCGTGTGACCTGAGTTCGATCCCCGGTGCCGCCACCAAAAAAATCGTTAATAGCAATTTTAAGTCCAGTATTTACCACGTGAAGCTCGCCAGCCCGCTCTGGAGTAGCGTGGTGGAGTTTTCCCGGCTCGAAAGCCTCCTCAAATATTTAAGAAGGAGGCCTTTTCCCAGCCGTGGGCACTTACAGGCTGCTACTTTACTTTTACGAAGCTAATTACCATGTGCTCAGCGGTGAAGGAAAACATCGTGAGGAAACCTGCATGTCTGAGAAATAAAAAAAATATTTTTTCGAGGATATGTGAAGCCCGCCGGGCCCTTCCCGGCCCCAAAACTCTCTCCGATACTCGTATTTGAGAAGGAGAAGGCTTTGCCCAGCAGGCAGTTACAGGCTGCTACTTTACTTTTACGAAGCTAATTACCATGTGCTCAGCGGTGAAGGAAAACATCGTGAGGAAACCTGCATGTCTGAGAAATAAAAAAAATATTTTTTCGAGGATATGTGAAGCCCGCCGGGCCCTTCCCGGCCCCAAAACTCTCTCCGATACTCGTATTTGAGAAGGAGAAGGCTTTGCCCAGCAGGCAGTTACAGGCTGCTACTTTACTTCTTTACTCAACTTTCCGCAGAGCTTATACGAGACCACGTGGCCAGTGATAGTAAAGAAAGCAAAAGAAAAACCAACAAAGCCTCGAAGAATATGTACTAAAGTTTTCGTGAAGCACAGTGAAGGTACCAAATTAAATATTAACTATGATTAACGATTGATTTTACGCGCTTCACCACAATTGTTTCGTGTAAAACGAGCCAAGCGTCTGTCTGCGGCAAACGATATTAATTATGAACTTGTTGCTCTTCCCTGTATCTATTATGTCTGAGCCTTTGTTGGGATACAATTACCGTAATTAATTTTAATTTCTACAATCCATATAAATGTTTGCGTTAAAACTAGGCCTTGAAATTCTTTTATTCTTAACTAGCTGGCCTTGATAACCTAGGCCTGTACTAGTGCTAGGTAGGTCTAGTTTCATAGAGCGCGAGTGACCTGGGTTCCATCCCCGGTGCCGGCACCACTAAAATTGTTAATAGCAATTTTAAGTCCAGTATTTACCACGTGAAGCTCGCCATCCCGCTCCGGAGTAGCGCGGTGGGTCTTTCCTGGCTCGAAAGCCTCCTCAAATATTTAAGAAGGAGGCCTTTGCCCAGCCGTGGGCACTTACAGGCTGCTACTTTACTTTTACGAAGCTAATTACCATGTGCTCAGCGGTGAAGGAAAACATCGTGAGGAAACCTGCATGTCTGAGAAATAAAAAAAATATTTTTTCGAGGATATGTGAAGCCCGCCGGGCCCTTCCTGGCCCCAAAACTCTCTCCGATACTGTATTTGAGAAGGAGAAGGCTTTGCCCAGCAGGCAGTTACAGGCTGCTACTTTACTTCTTTACTCAACTTTCCGCAGAGCTTATACGAGACCACGTGGCCAGTGATAGTAAAGAAAGCAAAAGAAAAACCAACAAAGCCTCGAAGAATATGTACTAAAGTTTTCGTGAAGCACAGTGAAGGTACCAAATTAAATATTAACTATGATTAACGATTGATTTTACGCGCTTCACCACAATTGTTTCGTGTAAAACGAGCCAAGCGTCTGTCTGCGGCAAACGATATTAATTATGAACTTGTTGCTCTTCCCTGTATCTATTATGTCTGAGCCTTTGTTGGGATACAATTACCGTAATTAATTTTAATTTCTACAATCCATATAAATGTTTGCGTTAAAACTAGGCCTTGAAATTCTTTTATTCTTAACTAGCTGGCCTTGATAACCTAGGCCTGTACTAGTGCTAGGTAGGTCTAGTTTCATAGAGCGCGAGTGACCTGGGTTCCATCCCCGGTGCCGGCACCACTAAAATTGTTAATAGCAATTTCAAGTGCAGTATTTACCACGTGAAGCTCGCCATCCCGCTCCGGAGTAGCGCGGTGGGTCTTTCCCGGCTCGAAAGCCTCCTCAAATATTTGAGAAGGAGGCCTTTGCCCAGCCGTGGGCACTTACAGGCTGCTACTTTACTTTTACGAAGCTAATTACCATGTGCTCAGCGGTGAAGGAAAACATCGTGAGGAAACCTGCATGTCTGAGAAATAAAAAAAATATTTTTTCGCGGATATGTGAAGCCCGCCGGGCCCTTCCCGGCCCCAAAACTCTCTCCGATACTCGTATTTGAGAAGGAGAAGGCTTTGCCCAGCAGGCAGTTACAGGCTGCTACTTTACTTCTTTACTCAACTTTCCGCAGAGCTTATACGAGACCACGTGGCCAGTGATAGTAAAGAAAGCAAAAGAAAAACCAACAAAGCCTCGAAGAATATGTACTAAAGTTTTCGTGAAGCACAGTGAAGGTACCAAATTAAATATTAACTATGATTAACGATTGATTTTACGCGCTTCACCACAATTGTTTCGTGTAAAACGAGCCAAGCGTCTGTCTGCGGCAAACGATATTAATTATGAACTTGTTGCTCTTCCTGTATCTATTATGTCTGAGCCTTTGTTGGGATACAATTACCGTAATTAATTTTAATTTCTACAATCCATATAAATGTTTGCGTTAAAACTAGGCCTTGAAATTCTTTTATTCTTAACTAGCTGGCCTTGATAACCCAGGGCCTGTACTAGTGCTAGGTAGGTCTAGTTTCATAGAGCGCGAGTGACCTGGGTTCCATCCCCGGTGCCGGCACCACTAAAATTGTTAATAGCAATTTCAAGTGCAGTATTTACCACGTGAAGCTCGCCATCCCGCTCCGGAGTAGCGCGGTGGGTCTTTCCCGGCTCGAAAGCCTCCTCAAATATTTGAGAAGGAGGCCTTTGCCCAGCCGTGGGCACTTACAGGCTGCTACTTTACTTTTACGAAGCTAATTTGAAATAATAAAAAAAAAAGGTATACTTTTCCTACCACACGTAGGTGCTATATTTTTATACCGTTTATTTGTATCGTTATATATTGTAAGTTTACTCAAATAAATAAAAAAAAAATTACAATAAAAAAAACTCACGGTCTCAATAAAAAAAAACCCACGACCCGATACTGAGGTGGTAAGCAGAAACCGAGACATATATTTCGGTCTTTTCAATGCACTTTTCACCAAAGCTTATTTGGGCACAGGCTTACCCCCTGACGCCGTCCAGGAATCCATGAAACGAAACGTATATAAATTTAGAGCCATCCATATCTCTATGCTCATCCTCACCTCCACATCTCGATTCTCTGATAGAAATATATATATCGAATCGAAGGCCCAGGGGTATCGCGCGGTAAAACTTCAAAAGGAATTATTTTCGCGACTGAACGTAACCGTCGTTAAAAAGAGCAATGATTGTTTTCTCATGCAGAGGTTAAGTTAAAACATTCGGTTTGGAAATGTAGCCAGCTTACTTCGTATCGTGCCTCGAGGAATATGCCTTTATGATAATCGAATTTATTTATTAGTTAAGAGTGAAATAATTGTGAAATAATTGCTATATTTGAAAACAAAAGCATGGGTGATCGAACTTCGTAAACTTAATGCTTTCACCTGTTAAATCGAGCAACTCTGTTAAGAAATAATACGTTTAAACATAAGAAATATTTAATCGTTCACGCAAAGCGACGAATTTGTGATTGACTTGTATTTGACTTCGAAAAAAAAGCTACAGTGAACGTATACAGTGCTAACGGCCTTCACGTTAACTTTTCGATCGAATACCTATACCGGCTAGATGCGCGCGCGCAGTCGCATCGCGGGCTCCTAGAGCGTCGGACGTGTCAAGCCGTGACCGCATTCCGTTCGGACCGCATCAATTACGATGTATTAAAATGTCGCTCGGTGATTTACACAACAGTCGTCGCGCAACTTATGTCCAAGTCTCGGCATTGTTCTTCGAGCCGAACCACCCCAAGTGGTTCTTTAAATATAGCTGACCGCGAGCTTTTAAACGGACCAACATTCAGAACTTTGTAGATAATTTAAAAAGAATATTACGTCGTCAAAATCGTACGTTTTAACTTCAATCGTACCTAATCAAAGAAAAAAAAATCAGAATCGTTAATCTGTCAAGTGATTTTTTTTAAAGTGACAATTTCCGGTCTGGTGTAATTTTAAACGTACAGCATGGGAACCGCGGCGATTGATCAGCCGAAGTATATCCGAGTGCAGTCGTACGGCAGCTTGTGCTCGGCGAGGAGCGACGACGACATGACGGTGCACAGCCCGCTCTTCCCTTACCCCAAGAAGATGGTGGTGGAGCGCGAGATCCTGTACGAAGAGGAGCACCCGCCCTTCCAGCCGCTGTTCGCCACCACCAAGGTGTTAGGGAAAGCCAGGTGCACGTGTCTGATGGCGCTCTACCTATTCTTCTACGTGGTGTTCCTGATGGTGGGCGCGGTGGTGTTCTCCGCACTGGAAGCCCCGCTGGAGGAGCAAGCCCGGCTTGACTTCATGCAGGCTAAACAGGACTTCATGACTCGTCATCCCGATATCTTAGGTACATACCGTAATTGTATTAACTTACCCCAAAAAAAAATCAGTTATACTGTCACTGTCACGAATTAACGTATGCCGATAATTTAGATGCGTACTTATTGAGATAGGTATTTTTTTAACGTTATATCCAAATCCCCAATTCTGACTGTAGCTACTAACTATGAAACCACGTCGTAAAAGTAAAAGTGAAGTAGCAGCCTGTAAGTGCCCACAGGTGGACAAATGCCTCCATCTCAAATATCTGAGAGAGTTTTGGAGCCGGGAAGGGCCCGCCACGCTGCAACTGGGGCATTCACAAGCTGCTACTATACTTTAATCTAATTCAATACTGATACTGAACACAGGTTTCAAGCCTAGTGCTATTAAATGCCATTGCAATGGGCACGTCACTCGTTCCTTCTGTGAACAACCGGTGGTAACCGGAGGCCTACTCCCTCTCACCTTCCCATTCCTCATCCTTCCTACCATCTCCCAAATACCCCTAAAGGCCGGCAACGCACCTGCAGAACCTCTGGTGTTGCAGATGTGCATGGGCGACGGTAATCACTTACCATCAGGTGACCCGCTTGCTCGTTTGCCGCCTTTCCCATAAAAAAAAAAGAACAAGGAATTTTACAACGAGGTTCGCCACACGTCTTGTTTCATCATCCGGCCAGGTTACATTACGGTGTTTTATAATTGTTGTACAAAAACATGACCTTCTCATTTTTCTATTTCGACTAGAAATATCACTATTCGTTTATTTTCATTTAGTGGATGAGTTAAAAGTACTAATTACACAACCATATTGCTGTTGTGTACAAATCGTTTCATAACGATTGTTCAAATGATGTTTGACTGGTGATTTGTAAACTAGTTTAACAAGACCGGTTTAATCGTCAAAGCTAACCCTTTGAAATGATCACCCCACCCGATGCATAAAATATAAACAAAATAAAACTGACCGAGATCTAAAGTACCCTACGATTTTTACCATTACGTAATCTCTGTCTACACCATAAATCTCTTTAATTTAACTAAAACTATTTATTACGTAAATTAATTAAACGAATTTAATTTAAATCTGTTTAATTCTGTAGACTTGATATCAATCAATTGGGTATCAACCCAAACCCAAATCTTTCACACTCAAAATATTAGTCGAATAAATCTAAGGTATATTTTTTTAATATTGTTTCGTAAATAGATGCGGGCAAATGAAATCATCTATTATGTCATGTAAGTTGATAAAAGATGACATTAGCATATCGCATGATAAATAATAAAATCTCTAACATTATAACCTAAAACCTTCACGATATCATTTAGTAAAAAAATTAATGCTTTTATTTTTAATGTATTCTTCTAGAAGTAAAAGACTAAAATATTTTTTTCATGTGAGTCTTCTTCTGATATACTAAGACGTCTGAAGGCTTCGTGTTTATAAAGCGATTACGCCGAAAGATCAGAAAGATTTCGTTTTCTTTTGTACACTGTTATAATAACATCAATATAGATTTGTCTAAATAATTAATAAATTTCTTATGACCATATTTAAAATAATCTTTCATAAATATTGGCTTTTAAGAAAAGCTACGTAAGATTACAAGGACGATTTAAATTTTAATGAAGACATGTGTTATTGATACACCTACATACAGACCATAGGCCTCCAAAGATTATAGAAAACAAACACGGTCCTGTGCCATCTGTATCTGTCTACTTCCTCCAAAACTCAGGTTGTCCATCTTGGGTGTTATTTTTTTTCTGTTGTACGACCACCACACTGTAGTAAGTAGAAATGTTGACTTTTTGCCCATTAGTAGCCTTCCACGACACCCATTTCTTCAATTCCGACAACCACACGAAAGAATGCATAGAGCACAGTTATTCGAATGCCTACTCACGCGCGTGGCGACTATGTGTCCAATTTTATATTTCTCATTATCTCTAGACAGTATTGTCACTTTCACCGCTGAACAAAATTGTATGGCAAATTTCAGTAGCACGTATACAACATATAGTTGGAAAGAAGTATTAGGAAAAGGAATTAGTGAAAATAATTTATTTTTTCTTGGTAACATTAACATGACCCCAGAACAATAACATTTTTAAAAGCATTAGTGATAAACAACCAAGTTCTTACTATGTCCCAATTTAAAACCAGGAAACGGAAAAATCTGTAATGAATAAACTTAACTTATTCATATAAACCTTACGCACGAAATGGTCTAAAGTATAAACGTTGGTGAAAACCGCATAGAAATCGACTAAGCAGTTCAGAAGTTATAAGCGAATACGCGCCGGTATACAAACGCGTTTGTTTTCTAATTTTACTAACTTGTTTCATGCTTCGTCAGCGTATCTAATTGATAACATAAGCTTCTTCTATAAAGCATTATTAGTTAAACGCATTTCTTAAAGGTTTTTCCCACACTCCCCACATTGGGGGGAGCGCAGAGCCGGTACCCACGCACCTGTGATGCTGCTCCCCATTGCCGGTTTGCGGAATTGGGTTTTCCACCATCATGCGATCAGAGCTACGTATGGTAGCTTGCAGGGTGCACCACGTGCGTGTGAGGTTGACGTTAGGAGATAAAGATAGCCTATCCCCCCTTTTATACCCCTTACCTTTACTACCTTTTATACTATTTAAAGAGAATTATCTATCTTGATACTATAATATTATTTCGAAGATATGTGAACTCCGGCAACTCGCACTGGAACAGCGTGGCGAGCCATTCCTGGCCTCAAAACCCTCCTAGATATTTGAGAACTTACACACTTACATGCTGCTACTTGATTGCCTTCATGTAACCTACTAAACATTACTCCTATATTCCTATATTCATTGACGACTTATGCTATTGTCTGTATTAGATCATAAATTTGGATTCCACAGCACATTGTTGAACCTGTAAGGTTGAGGCGTGAAGATAAAACCTTGCCCGGCAACAACACGCCCGCATTAAGACATATTGTAGGTAAACGTATATCGGGATAAATTCTAAATATATTTCGCCATCATAATCGCGTACCCTTGTCAAAATAATATTATCGCAAATACTAAACGTGGAATCGTGAATCGTGAAGGTAATATTTACTTAAATTCGCAGAAATATATCGAGGAAAATTTTTATTTCGTACCTTAGTGCCCCTTTCACACTCAACAACAGTTTTTGTATTACAAAATCGTAGATAGCGGAAAAAAGATTTGTTTATTTCTTTATGGGTACGTGGACATACTTGGAAACTGCTCACCTGTGGGAAATGATTACAATCGCCCACGAAAATCTGCAACACCAGAGGTGCTGCATGTCCATTGCCAGCTTTAAAGGATATTTAGAAAATGGGAGAGAAGGTGCGTAGAGGGGGTGGGAAGGGGCAATTCGGGGTACCGAATGGAACGCATAAGTTCAAGATGCCTCTACTTCACGCCGTTATTCTGCGTGGTCGTGGTACGAGCCGGCCCATTCGAGCAGCATCTAAAGCCGCTGCTTGGCTCTACCACGCTCAAAGCTCAAGTTCAGGGAATCATGTATTGTCATCACATCGATCCTCTTCCCATGTTTATTCAATCGCACATAACCAATTAAAAACAATGCAGCCGGTAGTCTCGGTTATCGCAGCGGTGAATACCTACGAGTTGCGGAATCGATTCCGACACGTATAATTCTAATCTACCGTTTCTGGGTATTTGTTCATGTGATTTTCTTCAGTTTATGGTTCAATACATTTTTTCTTATGTTCGACCTATAGAACCAGATACCCGTACTTCTGACTTGGTCTCTTGTATAAGCCGACCACTACGTACACACAAAAAACTACTAAAAAAGTAGCGCCGTGGCTAAAGTTAGCAACCTTAAAGCCTTACTGTTAAAGGCCGACACATACCTTCGTAGGTAAGTTACTCACGCGTCTTACTCACAATAATTTCCTGCACCGTCGTTCGTGTGATAACATCATTTAAAACAACACTACAAATTTTAGTGTTACCAGCACTTTTAAAAACACCGAAGTTCCCTTGTAATGCGTTCCGGTTCACACTTATCAGAACAACAAGTACGGAGCGTTGTAACTGTGACATTATCGTCCTCTCGATTGTCCGTCGTGTTGTTACCCTACTCCACATCAATAACAAGGTCCTTGTCCTTAGATTGGATTACGCTTAGTTTATTACATCCTTATTAATTGTACCCTTTTAACTTTGATTAGTATCACACTTTGATTAGTATCACACTTTGATTAGTATCACATTTGCCGCTGACATTTGACACTTTGGTAAATTTGGTGACCAAAGTGTCAAATCAGCGGCGAATATTTTCGAATTATTATCGCTTTTACTGGCAAAAGGCGACACCAGAGCCAATAGTTTTTTTTTTTCATTGGGAAAAAGGTGCACGTCACCTACCTGTCATTGAAGTCTCAAGCCAGTGACATTCCCAATAGGGATAAATTAATATCATCATCATAATATCAAGCCAGTGACTGGAATTGTCAACTTAGTCATGGTGCAGGGAGCATTGTCATTTAATCTTTTTCATCATCATCATCATCATCTCAACGACTGAAGAGTGAAAGAAAACAGACCTGGCTGTATGGACTAAAGTCCTTTGCCTTTCCCATTAGGGATAAATTAATATCATCATCATCATCAAGCCAGTGACAGTTTACGTCGGGATCAGCAATAAGTGCCGGACCGACTAAAATCCCCCACGGAATTAGAGATATGCCGTTGCCCCGGTGTCCTTGACAGCTTCGGAGTTAGAGACTCGCGGGCAGAAGGCCCGCAAGTTATCCGGCTTAGCACGGCCATATCTTTAATATATAAATGTTATTGTGACACGGCATTGAAATCCATTTAAAAATTTAGAAACTATGCGCGAATGTGAAGACAAAAGCGTATTGCTACATTATTTTTTACATAATATTTAAATAAAGATTCTGTCCTGTTATTCAACTTCATTCAGTTGTACTTTATATGTTGATGGCACCTATTATACATACTAAAGTCGTTACGATACAAGCAAGATTACCATGAGCCGCTCGCGAGGTTGACACGTGAAAAGTTCTAATCTTTTAGATAATCTGAACATGTTTATTGCATAGATATTGCATATCGTGTCTATGTGATGCAAGTCATACAAAGCCGGGACGGACGCTAGTTTTTCAAGAACCTAATTATGTGCCGCGAATGTCATAAAAGTCTTGGACTCTCAAACCCAATTCAAATATGGATGGAGTCGCATTTTGCAGCTCGAACAGAGTAGTCGTGCATCAGACCTGGCTGTATGGACTAAAGTCCTTTGCCTTTCCCATTAGGGATAAATTAATATCATCATCAAATATGGATTTTGAATTACTAGACGCCGTTAACTTACAGTCCGCGTCGCGACTATGAATTAATATAAATTGTATGATTATGAACATTACATTGCCTTGGCTTAACAGCCTTATGGGAGTTTTCTACGTCCTGCAGTGAACTTAGAACTCTCCCATAAGACTTTGCCTTAAACCGCTATGTTCGGACGCCGTGCACCTAAGGCGCTGCTGCCCTTTATCCGTCTAATTTATTTTAGTCTGGTATTTTTTTCGATATGGATATTCCGCCATATATCGGTAGCCATTGCTATTTTCGAAGTTTTTCACATAGTTGCAGGGGTAGAAAGGGGCTGGCGGATGCTTAAGCCGACATCACACCTCAGACGCCACTGTCCGTCACCGGACAGCTTAATATCGGTTACCAGACCAAAATTAAGGACATTAATTCAAATTAATTATTTTTCTGCCGCGATAGTACATGACTGTGTCCACAAGTTGGCGCGACGACCTGCATAGAGGGCCAAGTCTGCAGGTGATTCTGTATCCTTACTAGCCTTGTGACAGATTGTTAAAATAATGATGAATAACCAGGTTTCATATCCCAGAGAGAAGTAATAAAAATATATATCTGCCAACCCAGCATTAGAGGAGTGCCACTGTTCCTAAACCCTCTCAATAATGCGAGGAGATCATTGCCCGGCAATGTGTTTATAACAGTTATAGCCGCGTCTTTATAAGCGAATCTCCTATAAATCTCCTGTAAAACAAAGATATACGTCCCGAGCACAGACTCCCAGGCATAATTAGTTATTATCTTAAATTTTAGACCGAAATTGTTACACAAATTCGTAGTAATTTACACTCAACCTATTTGAATTAATAAGTATATCACATATCAAATACATAAAAGCAAAACAATAATAAATTGACCACATAACCGAATACCATGTCTTTGTGACATCTTAAATTGTTAATATAATCGTCTTTTGTATATGGTAAGGTAAATATTACGAAAATAAATGTGAAATTTACGATAAAAACTTCCACAGAGCACCGACGTACGGTCACAGAATAACTAATAGTTTCGGTGTGGACAAAGCTTACTACTTTTACTTTGTCCTATTTCACTTTGACGCTACCTCCAAATTGACTTTGATCGCGGTCGGCTCACAACAAAACGCACTCCCTTAGGTATTTCCTTGTCAGTTTTTATTTTAGTATATTTATTAGAGTACACGATATGACAGAGTACACAATTAAACCCTATGACCACTTCTTTATCTATTTATTTATTCTTTATTATTGACCTTAAGCTGAAGGTTGTTAATTAGATATATATTTGTATATATATAAAGGTTACAATGGGCGGACTTCCATGGTCATGGTGAAAAGGAGATGGCAGGTGCGAAACAAAGAATAAAAAAATGTAATTGCTGGACTCCAAAGAACAATCAATGAATATACATAGATTAACAGACATTACCTAATTAAGCAATAAATAAACACTTGTAATATAAAATACATAAATAAGTCTACAATTGGTTTAAAGAGTATACGATCGAGATATGTTTTTATTATATGTATTCTATCTGCCCCCGGCAGACGTTATTGCACTCTCTGATATATGGCGCGATGTGTATGAGTAATAATATTTATTATTACTTCGACCAAAGCGCCACCCACCGGGTCCTAGCATAGCTATGAACCATCTTCCCGCCAGTACAAAGATATTGTAGAAATATAACATCAATCAGTCTAATTATTCACAAATTACACATTCACCTAACAGATCACGTATTTAATACACAAAGCGTCAAAGCGTCGTGTACGCTTATTATCTGAGTTTTGCTCAATATCTGTTATTTACTCGAAATGAGAACGTAAAGTTTGTTAAATAATTCACGCAAATAACGAACGGAAACACAAATAATAACGATGTAAACAATTAGGATTTATCCATTCAAATAATAGAGGTTAAAGTATGAAGTTGCAGTTTTAAGTAAGCAGCCATTAAAGTAAACAATTAGGATTTATCCATTCAAATAATAGAGGTTAAAGTATGAAGTTGCAGTTTTAAGTAAGCAGCCATTAAAGTAGCCATTTTGAATTTGGGTATTGTGTTCTCGTTTCTTTAAAGAGCACAAGTCTTTTTCCTCAGATCTTATTATAACAGCGATCTCCAGGTGATTTGTGAGACCATCTATCTTGAGAGATATTATTTAGATAATGATAATACTAATTACTCGAACTTATTTCAAGGCTTCCTTCTCAAAAAATTTGCGAATATTTTGGAGCCGAGAAGGGTCCACCACGCTGCTCCAATGCGTGTTGGCGGCCTGCATGTCCTCGAAATAATATTTCTCAGGCATGCAGGTTTCCTCACGATGTTTTCCTTCACCGTTGAACACGTGGTAAACGCAGCATTGAAAATTGCTACTAACAATTTTATTGGTACCGGCCACAAGAATCGAGACCCTGGTCATCTATGAGACTAAAGCCTGCGCCCTCACCACTCCTGGCTCCTGGTTTTAAATGTTAACCACACGGCGTCCATATTTGTACACCACACAAATTATTTGTATTAGGTGCGATGTGCTTCGTCTCTGCGTCTGCTGACACTTTTTCGATCATTTTGCATAACATAAACTCTCACTTCTATACGATCCTGACACACTAGCCGCCGTTTATTTTTATTGGATTATTTATTTATACTTCATTGTTCACCTTAAGCTAAGGGTCACAATGGGCGGGCTTAATGCCAAGCGGTATTCTCTACCAGTCAACCCTTGCCATGGTTAAAAGTAGATGGCAAGTGTTAACCAATGAATAATAAACTATAAGTAATAGTGTGGAATTCTAAAAACAATGAAATGAAACGCATATATAACTAAATAATAAATAAATATTTACAATACAGAATACTTAAAAACATTATATATATAAATATAGATAATGTTTTCTTGCATTTACGCGAATACTTACACATTTGAAATGAAACTATTACTTTCGGATTTTATCGCGTTTAATTTAGATTGAGATTGATTCCCGTGGTCACCGGGGGACTGCGGAGTTTGACGTCCTGATGTCAAAGTTAATCCGAGCTACCGTCAGCTTCATAATTATTAATTTTTGATCCGATCTAATGATATAAAACCCACGGAAACGACAGGATATAAAAAAAAGTAATTTAAATAATGCTTTAAAATAAATCAATATGTAAGAATTATAACTGAAAATAAGATAAGCTTGCTATTGTCAATGATTTATTAGGTTATATTCACGAAATAATTTCATTATGGTGACCAACAAGCTAACAGTCTACATGATAGTAAGTGGCAACACATGAACACAAACAACTTCAGTCGAAGAAGGTTACAGACGCGAACTACCTATACCTATACCTATTGGAAGCTTCCTATAAGACTTAATAACTCAAGTTTTTGGATGCTCGGCTCAGTGCCAGATAGGAACTTGGTCGTTAATAGGAAGTAATATACACGGGGTAGGCACTCTCCCTCTGCCACAAAAATCCTGACGCCTCTTAATGTCAGAAGAGCTATAAAGAAAGGACCTGTTCCTGTGCCCCTGGTCCCATCCTAGAAAAACAGCGTGTTACACCCACGCATAGGACTTTACGATTACAGATCTGGTATAGTCTGCTGGATACAACAATCCCAGATCTAGCCATCCGCACGTCAGCACATTGCTAATCAACGTGTTTAGTTTTATAAAAAAAATCTTAAGAGGTTTTAGAGCAAATCACGCATATATACGCGGACAAAGACGAGGTTACAACCTGTATATTTCTATAACTGCAACTGTTTATCAACTAACTAATGATATTGTTAAGTGCCAATGGTCAATGTATTGTATTAATTACTCTCATTAGATTACAAATCGATGTTACATTGTTACCGACATAATTAGACAACGTATACAGGTTGGATGCGACCTTATTGATATTAAGTGAATATTTTTTTGGAAGTAGAGGTCATAATTACTTTGAAACAGTGAAAACTTTTTATACTTAAGAAACAAATAAAAATTCTTTTTTTTTTCATACAAATTAAATCGGTGTAACTTAATAATCCAAAACACAGGTGCTATTCGTTATAACTAACAGTTTAATGACGTCGGTCAATAAGGTCTTTGACCACGGTGTCGTTGGCCTAGTTAACCATTAGCGTAGATATATCTTGAGGCTAAATAACCGATTCTAAAAAAATATCCCATGATTTAAATACTGTACTTTTATAATTGGTGAATGACATAGATATAATTAGTAGTTATAAGTGGTAAAAGTTAATAACGAAGCGTCGCATCCATTAAATATAAATAAAAATAAGCTCTTACACCATATACCCAGTAGTAAGATGTTCAGAGCCCGTCTTAGAGTCCCAAGTCCAATGCAAATCGTACGTAAGTTCTGAAAAACTCAGTGGTACAAACCTTTCACAAAGGGGATCAAATCTACATATGTGTACGTACTGTGTTAGGTAAATATAATGAGTAGGTATGCGATACACGTATATTTAAGTGTAGATACAGTATATGTGTAGGGTGTGTGAATGTGTGTATTAGGTGGTCATGGAGTATATAAGCGACATTTTTCTCCAAATGTCAAACTTGCCTGCACCCTGCTAGCTAACATACGAGGCTCTAGCGGCCGTATGGTGTATATGGAACTTCCATGGCCTTGTGGAATATCCGTCCGAATTTGCCAAATACAATTTTGTTTTTTTTATGGAAATGACGGCAAACGAGCAAGCGGTTCACCTGATGGTAAGTGTTTACCGTCGCCCATATACATCTGCTACACCATAGATGCTGCAGGTGCGTTGCGGTCTTTAAGGATATTTGGGAGATGGGAGGGAAGAGAAGAGAGGAATAGGGAGGGGATGTGGGCCTCCGGTCACCTCACTCACCGAACGAAACGCAGAAGCACAAGATGCCTCTACTTCACGCCGGTATTCTGCGAGGCCGTGGTATCGATCCGGTCGAGCCGTCCCATTCGAGCAGCAGCTAAAGCCGCCGCTTGGCTCTACCACGCTTAAAATCCCACAGATCAGGGATGTGGGCAGCCTGTGGTGCATTGCGAGGATACCGCCGTTGTGGATACGCTTGCCGAGCTTGGCTTTTGGCTAGCGTTTTTGTGGAGAGATCTATGTTCAACAGTGGACTAAAATAGGCCGTAGTGGTAGTAGATACTGCTAGACGTACGAAAACGTCACCTGTACTTAGTACACTGGAACATCCTACTGGAAGTCGAACGATGATCTGGCGAACGAGTGTGGTGGAATGGATGTCCGTGGGCGTCAGTGGTAACTTGCCATCAGGTGAGGCGCATGCTCGTCTGCCCCCTTCTTCCATAAAAAAAAACACAGCCTTTAAGCCCACTAAACCAGCGTTCATATATGCAGGCAATTATTAAACAAAAGTTAATTGAAATAAGTTTTTAGTGGACGTCAGTATGTGTGTTTGTGTGAACATGATATCCCTTGAAAAAAAAAATCTAAAAAAAACCCTTTAGTTAGCTTTGTATTTTAATTCAATGAAATCCTTACGCATATCACTATTGTAATCCGATCCGCAATTTCACGTTTCACGTTCATTAATAATTCAATTTAAACCCAAAACTTATGACTTCAACTTATAACAGAACCGCCAGGTTCGGTCTCCTATATAGCAATGGTATTTCATAGTCTGCCTATGTAAAAAGTTCGAGCGTCTCACGACAGTTCGGACATGGCAGTCGTAGTTGTGGAGGGAAGCACATATTTTAGGTAACATGTAATTAATTGAAATTCATTACGCGTAATGGTTTACGTACATACTGTACTATAGTATGGCTCACAAGAACTTCCTTACAATAGAGCCAAATTTTGCAAATATAATAAAATAGAGCAAAAAGTATTGGACGAATGCCACACCCCCGATCGTTCCAATAGTTTGACCGTACGGACTATCTCGTCGATTTGACAGGTTGAATATTGTTGCAGGCGGAAGCGTGAGCGATTTTGTTATTGCTTCTTTATTAAGACGTTCCATTTACCTTTACCATTAATAATGTTCACAATAAAGTAATTAATTAAACTTAACGGATAGACGATACAATTCACGATAGCTTAGGGGCCTTCGAATCAGGGACCTTTTCTGCTAGCCCATAAAAACAGTCGTGACACCTTTTTTTTTATAAGTATTTTTTTTAACGACTCGGAAAAATTCAGCAATACAAATTTTATTTTTACATAAAAACAATTAATAACATACTCCATATGAACACTAACCCTCCTCCCTCCCATCTCTCAAATACTCTTAAAGGCCGGCAACGCACCTGCAGCACCACTAGTGTTGATGATGATAGAGATGTACGTGGGCGACGGTAATCTCTTATCATCAGGTGAACCGGTTGCTCGTTTGCCGGCTTTCCCATAAAAAAAATGTTTGTTTGTTCGAATGGGAGAGAGATGCCTTTACCCAGCAGGTGATCTATAGGCATTTACTTATATCCAATTTTTTATTAATCTTAAACGTGCCGGTTTGCTTGTGACGCTTTCTTTCCTCAACGAAAAAGCAAACAACAGAATTAGTGGCGCCGCCACGGGGAACGTGGCCAAAGCACAGCACCACGCCATATTATAGTAAATGCCTAACAAATATTTATGCACGTCAATATAAGCGCTACCTTAGCCCCCGTTAGCACTACATATCGGGCCTACTTGACCCCAGCCCGAGCGCGGCACATCGACCGGAAAATAGTTCGACGCTCGACCCGAACGGCGTCCTGATCTAGGAGCTGCATCGTGCAATAGCGTACGATGCCAACAAATCTCCTTGAGATAAGACAATGTTGCTATCTCTCGAAATGTTAAGTTTTGAATATGGAATTATATCTACCGACATGCAAATTACAAATAATCCAACGTGCTAACCATACATCTTCATCGGAAATGATGATGTAAGACCTAAAACGTCTGTGTTTATTTGATAAACACTGGTATTTATGAATATAAACTGTATAGGTATCACTAATATTATAACACTTCTTAACAGATATGTTTGTTATAAAATAATAGTCTCAGTTATCTAAATGTATGTATTTATAAAGCTAGGACTGTATTAATATTACTGTTTATTTTTATTATTTTCTGCACACGTAACACCTACCGCTTTATTTTCCCACACCGTGGGTTAACTGCCAGGTGCCAGAGAATGAACTTAAAAAGTACAAGTAAGAAAGATAATTTCGTTTGTCAAATGTCAAATCGTATTATTTTATTTTTCCTGATTTGACTGCGACAGATACACAAACCACTCGGCTATCTCCCTCTTCTACACTGTCACTAAATAAGACTTTGATTAAAGGATACTGAAGAACTAAATACGTTATCCGAAAGATACACACACTTACACAACATACACCAGCGCATCAGGGCGGTTGTTGCCGTCCAGACAACTCGACCGTCCGAGACGAGGTCCGTGCCTGCCTTGGACGGTCCATAGATAGCTTATCGAACATCGACAAGCAGTAGATGTACACTTGTACACCTACTTTACAATAAAACCCTGCCCGCCTCAAGGACGCATGCGCAGAATCCGATGAAGCTGTGAAAGTTAAAACGTAAATTCGGATCGGGGAAGACGACGAAGAGTGTGCTTGGTTGGTTCTACTAACACTTATACCAAAATAAAATATACTTTTCAAATCCACGGCCGGTGACCGCTTCTAACGATTTAATTTAGTAATATTTTTTGTAATCGTGGTGCAATTCACGAAGCTAAAAAGGAATTAAAAAATTGTTAATCATTCTCAGTTACGTTGATACGGGAAACTTATTAATTATAAAGACATAATGCGTTCAATATGTGTGTATGTATATATATATATAAATATAAGTGTGTATGTATGTATGTGTAAGTATACTTATTCGTGTACTTATTTGTATGTTTATATATGTTACCTTAAGATTCTAATGGGTCTAATTTTTTTTTTAAAAATCACTTTATTAAATTATAAATAATTTTATTGATACTCCAATAGATGCCTAAACTGTAGTAACAGCTACGTACAAAAACGTCACAAGTTACAAAAATGTCAATCGTATCCAGGCCTTCACGATACAGGCTTGCCCAGTGTGGCTACAGGCATATCATACATTCTAAATGCGTTTGATATAATGTTTTTATTGTGTAAATATTTTGTATCTTTCGCTGTCTCTTTAAATATCAGTTGATTGTATAACATTTTCATAATGAGTTCGTCATATGGTTCTGTCGAAATTTTCTACGCCATTTCACCGTAGCCATCTTGTGACGTTGTCAAAGTGACGTAAGAAGTAACAGCAATCAGTCGTTGAGGGCAAAGACCAGCAGGTTATCAGGCCAACACCCCCTGCACGGTTCGCTTTACTCCAACGTAAACATACCGACACTCTGACGATATTTGATTTATTGACGTGCATTGTTAATTTGCTATTGGCCATAAATTTCATAACGATATTATTTAATTGCTTAAGGTGAAATTTCATCACCCTTTGATAAAAACAAATAATTTGTCTATGGAAACAATTTAAATGTTCTTAGTTGAATATTTATTCATTATTAATGAATAAATATATATTTTTGTGTATTTAAATATAACATTATTATTATAATATATTCACACCTTTATGGGAGTATATATGCAGTAATATGTAGTAAACAGATATTAGTTACACAGAAGGTGTGTAATTAGTAAATAAATGAAAAAACAAAATATTTATAAAAACCTACCGGAGTATAGTAAGTGTTTTGTAACCAGTGAAGGACGACACAAGATCGAATATCGACCTGCATTAGTGGATGAAGGTGGCTAAAGGCTTTGCATTGTGGCAGTCTTTGGGAGAGGCCTATGTTCAGCGGTGGACTTGCAACAGATTGTAAAAATTATGATTCAAATTCTTCATGAGCAGTATAAGCAGTCCGCTGAGTCATCTCCTAATTTAGAAGGACTTTGTCATAATCTCTTTGAAAAGCGGATAGGACATCTAGAAATAATTCTATCTACTGCTACTACATTAGCCCACTTTAGTACACTATTGAACATCAAGCCTCTCCAAAAAAGCACTAGCTAAACCCGGCATGAATGGAAGGTTCAGCCACAAGGCTGGGCAAGCAGGTCGGAGAGTGCAGCGCCGGTACCCTTGCTCTAGTGATATAGCTCCCCATCACAAGTCTGTGGCATTTGGTTTTCCGCCATCTTTCGATAGATCGTCATAGACGCGTTTGTTAGCCAGCCGGGTGCGCCATATGCAGGTGAGGTTGGTATTTTGACTTAAAGATGGTATATTCCTCCTTACACTCCTGCATTACAATTCTTTTTCCATACTCACTGACTCACTCACCAACACATGTAGGGTACTTGTCACTGACCAATAAACTAGTATATGGACATCATAGCATGTGTAAAGGAAATTATTGAAATTCCTTTACTTATAAAACCCCTTATACTAAGAACTTAAATATCTTAATTTTAACTTCCTCTGGTTAGGCAGGTACATACCCACCTACACTGTGGACATTAAATTAATTAAGGTTTATGACCTTTTTTGTTAATTTTTTTTGAAAATGGAAATATAGGTTTATGGCCTTTTTTTTTTAATAGAAATAGTTTATTTCTATCGAAACATGTACGAAATTAAACCCATTGTTAGGACGTTCTTTTAAGTAAATATGTACTTGTGCCAGGATGCCCCGCTCTTCTGTGTGTGTTATTTTACAAATAAACGTAATTCTTATAAACTATTAGCAATAATACTACCACCAGCGGTATTATACCACTTCACATAATTTGATAACAATATAATGATAATGAGATTGCTACTCTCGCTTGACTGTCTTCAATGCAGATATAAAACACATTTTCAGAGTTGTACGTGGCGACATTAGGCGTGACACACGTCTTTGCGTAAAAACTATGATAATGGTCATTATTTATATTGTAGGTAGTATCTACCTTTTTTCATCTTCATCTTTAACTTTGAAACGACCCATATAAATGTTAAACGCCTGAGTAGGCACTTTTACAACTATGTAAACTGATGTTTACTTTTTCTGGTTACTATTAAAACGATAACATAAAAATAGAGTGTGCAAATTTAGATATTCAAAAGCCAGCCCGGGTTATAATATTTATTTCTTTAAATTTATCCCTTGTTGTTACAGGAATAAGATTGTGAATTTCCGAGATGATTCTAGACCTTTCTCAAGGTGCATGTTCTCTGTACCAAAGTTTATCACAATCGATACAGTGGTTTAACCGTGAAAACTTAACAGACAGACGGAGTTACTTTCACTTTTATAATTTTAACATATATAACATCAGTACGGAAATTTTTGAATATAATAAACTCAACTAATACTTTCGACAGTTGCGCCGCGACCCGACTTCGAAAACAGACGTTTACATTAAAAGAAAAAACAAAAAGCGTGAATATGACATGAGAGCTTTGTAACTTCCAGAGCAGTACGTATTTTATAATGTAAGAATTTTAATTAGCGTCAGTTGCCTCGAAGTAGGGGCGTGCATAATAATATATAAGATGTCGACCATTGTTTCAGGTTGTCTCTAGAGGTCTTTGAAAGTATACCGTTTTACTTCAACGTTACACTTCTTTAAAACCGGATCGTGTTGTAGATCGAGATATGTTATGTAAGAACCAACACAACTTAACCAACGAGTATCAATGTCTATATTTAATGTTATGGTTTAAAATTTGTATTATGTTAAGTTTATTACCATAGAAACCATATAAACCTAGTAAGTTTATAAAAACCTGTATCGGGAGATTCCGCTCCTCCGTAACAAAGATAATGTATGTATGTATATGTTCACGCCTTGTTCCCAAATGGGTAGGCAGAGACAATCTTCTTCCACCTGCTACGGTCCTGACATACGTCTTTCGCTTCTTCCACTTTCATCAATCTTCGCATGCATGCTCGTTGGTTTAGAGTACTCTTGACCTGGCCTTTTTCCAGAACGTCTCCGACTTGATCGTGAAATATTTGCCATGGTCTTCCTCTCCCGAATCTAGCACAAAGAAATTGTTTTTGGTTATACAAAATAACAATTACTATAATTTAATACTTCTCATTGTTGGTATGTATTGTGTGATTATGTGTGTTTCATGATAACGTATCTAATAATAATCATCATTATTTCAGCCTATCACAAGTCCAGTGCTGAACATAGGCCTCCCCCATATACTGCCACTAAGCTCGATTCTGAGCCACCTGAATCCATCGACTTTTCGCAACACTGCGCAGGTCGTCACTCTTAAGCGTGGTAGACCCAAGCGGCAGCTTTTACTGCTGCTCGTATGGACCGGATGACCGGGTTAGTACCACGGCCTCACAGAATACCAGCGTGAAGTAGAGGCATCTTGTGGCTGTGCGTTTCGTTCGGTGAGTGAGGTAACCGGTGGCCCTCTCCCCCTCTTCATCCCTCTCTCCTTGTCCTCCCTCTCTCCTCCCAAATACCCTTAAAGGTCGGCAACGCACCTGCAGAACCTCTGGTGTTGCAGATGTTCGTGGGCGACGGTAATCACTTACTGAACCGCTGGCTTGTTAGCCGTCTTTTCCATATAAAAAAGCTTGTGGGAAGTCGTTCCACACTGTGTTTGCCTGTACGTGGCTGCAACTCGAAAATCTTTTTTCCCCAAGGGTTGTCAGTTCTTCGAGCTACGTGGCCGGCCCATTGCCACTTCTGCTTGCTGACTCTAACGGCTATGTCGGATACCCTGGCTCTGGTGCGGATATCGGCGTTGCAGACACAAAAATACCAGTGTATGTGTGTGTGTGATTGTGTGAGTTACATGAAAACGTATCCAATAATATACCTTTTTTTGTTATATAAATATAAATGAATTTATGTGATATATATAATATGTATGTATATTATTAGTGGTCTGAAGTCATAAGGATAAAAGTTAAGGGCAAAAGTATTTATCTGGCCTTATCCTGGCGGATGTTTTGCCATTCCTTATACTAATGCTCAAAAATAAAACTGTCCCACATGGCGGGCGTATAATGCTGTCGTTTATCAAACGGTCGCCTACTACACGGAATGTAGCTAATTCTTGTTTAATCTGTCGACTCGCCACAACAAGTTTATTATATATTCAAATATAACACATTAGAATTATATTACAGGAACAAAAACACAAATTTTCTCATGATTCTTTATAATCTATGTCATTTATATGTAGATTGAATTTAAGTGAGCGTCGAGCCGAGTCCTTGACCGATACGAATTCGGCTTCGAGTTTAACGAAATAAATTAAACTACGTAAATTAAATCCGTGAAAGCCTACCCTCCACCGCGGGGGGCGAGGACAGGAGGAGGGTCGGGCTCTACCTAAACCAACCAACTAAAACCTCACACTGCTCCACCGCCGCCGCGTGCACATCCGCGACCCTCCCAGCACCGAGGGCACCAGGCAGTTTCCCCTCGGGAGAGGATTCTCTCCTTCCCATACCACGTGGGCAACGTACCCCCGCCCTCTTAATACCGACGTTCCTCTTACCCGCGCGGCCCCATCACGACCTCGCCACGTACATCAGGCCGGCCATGCAGGTTCCTCTTCATTCACAATGGGTGCCAAAGTCCACCGGCACGACAAGGCGGGAACTCTTTCGGGGGGAGCGTTGACAGTCAGTCAAAGCGTAGGTTTAAATTTAGAATTTAAAATAGACAAGTGATGATTTAATGTTTCTTTTTTATATAAAAAGTTATATTCCAAGAAATAAACTATTACAGACTCCAAGTAATCCAAAATCCAATGCTATATTAATATTTTGGTGTATTACTAATTTTTTTTTCTTAGTTCGGGAGGTGTTTAATGATGAAATTAAGGACAAAGAACAGTATTAATATTAAATGAAATAATTAATGTATACTTTGTTAACAGTCATATTATTTCATGTAGCGCATAAATCCAATCTTCGTGAAATTTAGCGTTGTATGAAGCCATTTCTTTTTATGTATGAATTAAAAGACACTCCGCCGAAAGCTTGCCGCGATGTAACATCAAAATGAAACCTGCAGATAGGGTTGCCTACAGTATTTAGTATATTCATTATATTTCAGGTTTGTATAGTAGGTGTTAAGTTAATCAAACGACTCTATTTTTTAATGAAGGAGGTTTTAATATTAACCTGAAATTCATATCATTTTCATCATTTAAAATAAAAATTAAAAAATACTCTAACGTCATTTTAAACTGAACGTAAAAAAAAGGAGCATATATTAAGAAATTAAAACTCCAAATTAGAAACTTAATTTTTATGTATACCTACAATGCTCGTAAATAATATATACGGAGGTTTTAAAAAAGGATGACTGCCCTGTATCCAGATTACAAAACAATTTGTTCACTATTTTCATATTAAAATAGAAATAGAATTCTCGCTTTGATCTCGCGAATTTACGTTCTCCGTAGTTTTAGCGACTCGTTTTTTAACATGGCAATGCCTGGTTAACCGTCAGTAATTAAATTTATACACTTTGAAGCTTCGAACTGAGAATGGAATGAATTACCGCCATTTTGTCCACGTTCAAATTTATAAAACGCATGTATGAATTAGTCTCTATATTACACTTTTAGAATAGAATCGAATAGAAAAAACTTTATTAATCATCAACAATCACCATTCAAAAAGGTTCTCGAGTGACAACCACGTACAGGCAAACGCAGTGTAGGACGACCCCCCACAAGATGGAGTGACGACCTGAGCAGTGTTGCGGGAAGTCGATGGATGCAGTTGGCTCAGGACCGAGCTTCGTGGCAATCTTTGGGGGAGGCCTATGTTCAGCAGTGGACTTCTGATAGGCTGAAATGATGATGATGATGATGAATCACCATTCACATAAGCAAATTTAAAAATATCGATAAAAAATGAACATAACAAAAAACGTTACAAAAGGTGAGTTAAGGTGTGTGTGAGCCTTCCTTTTGTAAACGTTACAAAAGGAAGGCTCAGCTTAATGCTTCAACAAATACGGCTTTTGCGCTGATTTTTAGCTTATTAATTGTTAACTTAATTCGAACAAGAGCCGTGGTAGCCTAGTGGTACAGGGCGCTCACTTTAGTTTCATAGAGCGCGAGTGCCCTGGGTTCGATCCCCGGTGCCGGCACCACTAAAATTGTTAATAGCAATTTTAAGTGCTGTATTTACCATGTGCACAGCTCGGTGCAGGAAAACATCGTAAGGAAACCTGCATGTGTGAGAAATAATAAAAATATTATTTCGAGGATATGTGAAGCCCGCCAACCCGCACTTGATCAGCGTGGCGGGCCCTTCCCGGCTCCTAAACCCTCTCTAATACTCGTATTTGAGAAGGAGGCCTTTGCACCAGCAGTGAGCACTTACAGGTTGCTACTTTACTTTTACTTTTAATTGTAACTCCTCTTTCTGATTAACATAGAGAGTTAAATACTGATGGCGTGTGCCTCTAAGTTTAATTTAGACGAATAAAAACTTTAAAGGCACGTCCGTTTAATATCGTTATAGAATATTAAATGTCTTCATTAGCCTGCTAGTAGTCCACTTCTTCACACATCTCCTCCTTATCAGGCGCTGCACCGGATACTTTACACCTTAGAGGCCTGAAATAGGAACATGCCTGAAATAGGAACATCGGTTGCAGGCAGCAATCTTATTGCACAGTAGCTATATTCCGCCAACCATCGCATGACTAGTTAAAATGTTTAGGTTGTAGGTCCGACCTAATGCTGAAGTTCCCGTTAAATTTGAACGGTTAATTACGTCATAAACTAATAGTTTATCCCGTCTTCGCTAATAAGATTAAACTATCTGTTAGAGCTGAGCAAATTGAACCTCAGGTAATTTACAATTTAGTAACATAGATATTAATTTACATAACGTAAAGTAATGTAAATGAAAGGCCTCCTTTTTCGATATTTGAGAGGGTTTTGGAGCTGAGAAGGATCCGTCACACTGCTCCAGTGCTATTTTTCTATATATTTCTATAAATATTCAGTCCTCGAAATATTTTTTTTATTATTTCTCAGACCTGCAGGTCTACATTTTAGCGGTGCCGGTACTGAGATCGGAACCCAGGTCACACGTACTATGAAATTAAACCGTGTGCCCTGGCCCCTTACCACGGTCTAGTCGTCGATAACTCACATATTTATTCGGACGTAGTCTAGACGCAATAACGTAAACATAACCTGTGGAGTTCTATATATATTCCGTAACTGTCAAACTGAACTATTTCAAATTAACCAAAATGCTTTTGGTCGAACCACCATCGTCCGTTCACTCCCGGGGTTAATGACTACGTAGGTTATTAACTCGGTTGTATCCTGAGTTAACTACATTTGTAAGTTTTGATTGTGGATGATTAATAAAGTTTTTTCTATTCGATTCTATTCTAAAAGTATAATATATAGACTAATTCATACATGCGTATTGTTTTTAAATTTGAACGTAGACAAGATGGCGGTAATTCATTCCATTCTCAGTTCGAAGCTGCAAAGTCTAAAAATTTAATTACTGTCGGTTAACCAGTTATTGCCATGTTAAAAAACGAGTTGCTAAAACTACAGAGAACGAAAATTCGAGAGATCACAGCGAAGATTCTATTTCTATTTTAATATGAAAATAGTGAACAAATTGTTTTGTAATCTGTATACAGGGCAGCCATCTTTTTTAAAACCTACGTATATATTATTTACGAGCATTGTAGGTATACATAAAAATTAAGTTTTTTTACGTGCAGTTTAAAATGACGTTAAAGTATTTTTTAATTTTTATTTTAAATGCTTTTGGTCGAACCACCATCCGTCCGTTCGCTCCCGGGGCTAATGACTACGTAGGTTATTAACTCAGTTGTATCATGAGTTAACTACATTTGTACGTTATGTTTATAAAACAACTTTTCAAACTAGCATGTGAAAGGGTTAAAGTTCGTAAGTTCGAGGTACTATCGAGATGGAAATTTTGTTTTAGCTTTGTTTTATACCGCTGCAATAGAATTTATTTGAAGTATTGCATTATATCTTGGGGAGGTGCACATAAGACTAACATTTACAATACATAAACAACAATAACATTGCATAATCATGAAATCGCACGAAGAATATTACTCAAAGTTATATTGCCAACAGACCTGTAATGTACTAACAATAAGACAATTATTTATTTTATTGATCATTTTGTATCAGCATAGAGGAACTACTTTTGATAAAAATTTCTTGTGAAACGCCGATCTGACCTTGTCCGTATCCGAAAGAAGTTTAATACCAAATTTAGTAAAAAATTTTGCTCTTTTCTATGTCCTGTATCTTTACAATCTTGTAAACAAAATTTTAAACATATATGGGTTAAATAAGTACGAATATCAGCTTGAAGTAGCGTCATGGTTCCGACTTAAAAGTTATGACGCGTCTGAATCCTTGCTGAAATCTATTGAGTGATTATAGTGACACCAAATGTACTCACCCACCCACGCAGAAACATACATACACACACACACTCATACACTAACAGCATGTAGTCGTTTTTTTAAAACTTAATAGTATATAAAAATACACTTTGTAGACAACACCAATTTTTGTTTTTATGTCACTAAAATGAGTTGAGCAATCTACTTAACCAAAGCTTACAGGGCTTTGCCATTTTTAGGAAGCAGAGAACTTACAAGACTTTGAGAAAAACTTGTATTAAGTATCCTTTTTCCTTGTACTGTACATATTCACAGAAATATATTTTTTTTATTTAATGTTCGATTGTTTGTTTATATGACTGTTCAATGGTTCTCCTGCCTTCAGAGGATAAGATTAAGTAAGGATTTGAAAACCAGCTAGGAGTACACATTTGTCCTCTGTTTATAGCTTCATTGTGACTTTTTTTATACACAAAAGGATTTTTAATACTTTCTATTCGAAGGTATTTCAGCTTACAGAAGCTAACTTTATAATATAATAACACAGAAACCTTCCCTTGGCTCTTTAATACGTGTAGCATTAGACGTGCCCTCACCAAACCCAATCAAATAACGACGTACCATCAATCACTTATAATTGACTTATTAACGCCTAGTGATGGCATTGGAAGATCTAGTTACATCTTGGAGAGAAACATCTTTTATCGCGACAATAGAATATCTACTGTTGCAACACGTCACGGGTTAAGAAAATGCACCGTCACGAAAAGCGAAACAATACGGAGGTGCAGAGGCGCGCTTTTCTCCCCGTGCTTAGTGTTTGCTCCGTGTAAAGCGACATCATAATGTTTCATATTTCGTGTTTCGCCGGAAAGAGGTTGTCCATTTGCCCTACAGATTCCCCATTCACCTTTGTGGTTTCACTTCTAGACGTTTTTTTTTTGTTAAACTATAGACGCATGATTTAACCCCTTAACTGTTTATTTAAATTACATCACAATATATATAGATAAAGAGGTGTCTGGTTTTACAAACGTCCTGCACCGTGTTTTCTTGTACAAGGTTGCCACTCGAAAACAGAAGGTAGCGCAGGACCGTAATTGACAATATTTGGTGGAGACGTGTGTTCAGCAGCGAACTTGTGACTGACTGTAGGTGATGATGATGAAGCCATGTTTGGATTCTTCTGATGGCAACGCACCTGCAACTCCATAAGAGCTGCAGGTGCGTTGCCGGCCTTTAAGGATATTTGGGAGATAGGAATTCATATTAGACATTAGACTATTAAAACGTTAAGTTTGGAAAAAAATAAAATGACGCCAATTTCGTCTTAGTCAGCGGAATTTCGTTACGAAACGGTGGTAGATTTAAAAAAAAAATAACGTTTGATCAGTGAAATGTATGTTCTATGTTCTTAAGTTGAATGAACGATTTGATTTGAAAAATATAACAGTACTATTATAACTTTTGTATTATATACATATTTTATTAACTGTTTCACACTTTAACAACAATATAAACCTACATCCTAATTGTTGGTACTTTCACAAACAACATTACAAGCCATTAACTTCATTCGTAAGCCTGGACGATAAAATATTATGTCTTGGAGCCTTTCTGAAGTCGATAATTAAATTGTTAATTACTTACGATCGACTTTGAGAACAGTATTGGCTATTTTGTTTTATAATTCAATGGGAAATAAATTAAACTGTAACAAACACCTAAAGGAATACATTTTACATCATTTCTTACCAGCCTGTAAATAGTCCGCTGCGCGACATAGGCCTCTGCCATAAGCAGGATTTTCCATAATCGCCATGCGCGGCCAGCAGATTGGTGATCACAGTTCCACACACACTTCAGCCGCTGCTGCCAGCCAACGGTCTGCTATTTTACGAAAGGGTTATCCCGCCATCTGTCGGTATCCACTGCTATTTTTAAGGCAGATATCACACGATCATTCAGTTTACGTAGTTGCTATTATTTAATCTGTGATTCGGTTTTATTTGATCTGTGTTAGCTGAGCGCAGTGTGTGAGTGTGGTACCTTCCCACTTCGATCCCCATCACCAGTCTATGGGATTTCGTTTCGGCATTTGGGATTCCAGATTGGGATGCGATAAAATTTACTGTGCGCATGTTACAGTAAAACCAGATCTAAAGGTCTGCTTGTTGTGCTGGTTGTTGTTAATAAACAGTCGTTTTGTCACAGACGAAGACCTGGAGGCGTTGCTGGAGGAAGTGATACGCGCTAGCAACCGCGGTGTGTCTGCGTCCAGGAACGTGAGCGGCGGGCCCAACTGGAGCTTCGGCCAGTCGCTGTTTTTCTCTTCCACCGTGGTCACTACGATTGGTGAGATATGATTTTCCGCCGCTTCATCACAAAATACACAAATTCCTTGTGATATATATTCACTTATTTTTAATAGCACAATTTATTTATTTTTAATTACCTGTGTTTTTTCTTTTCATATTCATTTTTTTTTCTTGATTTGTTATTTTTATTATTATTATGTATCACCTTATCATGTACTGTGTGTAGATGTAAGTGTAGGAATTAATGTCTTTATGTCTTTACGTTAGAGAATCGCACATAATACAATTAGGATTATTTAGTGGTTCTTCTAATCGTGTTAAAGACACTATGATGTTACCAATTAACTTATTTCTAAAGCATACAGCAAATGACTGGGATAACTGGTGAATAAATAGAGTGAGCGCAAACATTTAGGGATTCAACGCCACATAAATTGTAATCATGCACTAGTTTCTGTAGTGAATGAGCCAGTGCATTGAGCTGAAGTTGAAATCTCTACCGCCGTTTCATAATCCGATTTCTTTGATCAACAATGATTTGAATATTTAGTTTTAATACATTCTGTCGTATAGCAATTATCTGTACAAGCGATATTTAATAATATTCTAGCACCCAAGGTGATACTAGGATCCTTACTATACGTATGTTTTATGTTATAAAATATAGAACATTCTATCCGAGTAGGATTTGATTTTCCGCTTGCTTAAACATGAATCTTGTTCATGTCTTCCTAAGCTATCGCTCGTGTATATCTTCCTAGGCTATCGTAGTTGGCAATTTATTAAAGATCAGTTTTAAGAGAAGATTTTAGAAATTATATAATTTATACAAATTAATTATAGAGTATACAATTGATAAGTATGGATTACTTACGCCGATCTGCGTGGATCGGACCAAAAATTACCAATTATAAAGCTGATGGTAGCCGGGTTAACTATGGACATCAGAACTTCAAACACATCTAAGCCCCCGTGACCACCTGTGCACCGGCACTTAAAAAAATCTGAACTAAACGCGATAAAATCCGTAAATAATAGTTTCTTTTCAAATGTTAATTATGTGCGTTTATTAAACTTTAAACTGTACAAACTATAGCGATTTGAATATTTTAAGTTTATGGTGAACCCCACAAACATCATACTTGTGAACTTGTGCTGTTTGTGAAGGTTTTTACTAAGATTTATCGATTTTAGATTTACTAGAATCTATGGAAAAATAAATGAGTAAGAACGGACTCTCTGTTAGGCTTCTTTTGTCTTATTCTCCGGGCAATCTCAAACAGTGGTAGATTGTAAAAATATATATGAAAATTGATCTTAAAAATTCGGAAAAAAAGTAAAATTACAACAAAATTACACCCCTTTAAAGGAAGTACAGGACGGCGTAGGCGGCTTGGTAATAGTGCTCCGTAATGGACACTGAATAAAAGAAAATATAACAAAAAAATTATAACTTAACATCTCTTCACTTTCTGTTCCAGGCTACGGTCACGTAACTCCACTGTCGAAGCCCGGCAAGCTGTTCTGCATGGTGTACGCCTTACTTGGCATCCCATTGACGTTGGTGCTGCTGTCTGCGTTGGTGGAACGTCTCATACTACCCGCTACAGCACTCCTGAGATCCCTCAATGCCGCACTGGGTCACCTCTACCGTCCCTTCACTATACGGCTTGTGCATCTGATGATCATTGGTATGTGGCCACAACTACCATGCTTGTTGCCGTAATTTATAGTAAAAAAAAGCTTTATCTGTCTATGAAAGCGCCTACAAAACCTGGCGGGTATGTTTTTTTTTTAAAAGAATACTAGCAATGCTATCTAACTAACATTACTAATATTCCTGTTAACCCTCCAACTAAGCATTAGAGCTTGTATTTGGAGTGGTTCACGACAATAGTCGAATGGTGGGCTCGAACCTGCGACGTCATGTTTCGCAGTCCGCACCCTAACCCATTAGGCTATTGGCGTTTAGATTTGCTCATTTGCTGATTATTCTGGGGTAAACGGGTCGAGGAGCGCTGAACCGGTTTTTATACTACTGATCCCAGCACTAGAGATTATGCTACACATCACTAGTCTGTGGGACTAGTCTCGACCAACAGATGTCGTTAAGGTCTATTTGTTTTCAATCTTGCAGTAACGACATTCGTGGTCTTCTTCATCCTGGTGCCAGCTGGAATCTTCGCGAGCCTCGAACCCGAATGGGATTTCTTGGACTCATTGTACTACTGCTTCATCTCATTGACTACTATCGGCCTCGGCGACTACATCCCCGGCGACTCCCCCGAACAACCCTACCGGCCTCTGTACAAGGTGGCCACCACGAGTAAGTAAAAAAGTAGTAGTCTTATGTATATTTTTAATTTTTATTAATGGGGTATGGGTATGGTAATGGGTAATACACGAATTATTGATTGTCAGATTTAGGCGATTTTATTTTTTATTTGTCCTCGTGTTTCTGATCTGATAAGTCAGTAAGTCTTAACGAATCGGAAACACGGGGACGGAAAACACAGAGCCTCATTTGTTACCAGAGTGCAGCACGTACCTCGAGTTTTGACTTGGTTATAACTTCAGTTGTATCGCCAGTAATGTCTCCCAGTTTAGTTACACCGCCAAATACTTAGATTTTACTTCTTTTTTTTTCTTTCAGTCTACTTAATCACCGGCCTAACGTTCCTGATGCTGACGCTAACCGTGTTCTACGACATCCCGCAACTGAACCTCAGCACGGTGTTCTCGTCGATAAAGCTGGACGAGGACCCGGAGAAGATGCGGCTGAGCGGGTCCGGCGCGGGCCCCGGCTACGGAGTCGGCGGACTGATGATGCGCGACGACTACGGGCGCGAACAGCGCCGCTCCGTCGTGCTCGTGCGCCCGCGCCTCGACGACAGCCCCAGCCCCGAGGACACCACGCCCGTGCACGCGAGGGACATAAGAGTTCATTAAAAAGAAACACATCTGTCACAGTTTACTACTCTGTAAAAAAAAACGTAGATATATATGCCCATATATTCCGACAAGTTTCTTCGAAATTAAATTGATGGCAATAATCGATTTATGAAAAAGTTAACTTTCGTTTTACCGTAGATACTTGAACATATGTTTGTCAGTTTTCAAGCTCGATCGGACTATTATATGTAATATATAAAATTGTAGCAGTAATCACTTTGACACTGGCAGATAGTTCACACCCGAGGCTGAGAAAAGCGCACACACATTTCTACGTATATAGCCGTGTGCTATAGCATGTCGTGCTACCTCGCCTCCATTTGATACGCCTTATCTTTGCAAAAAGGTCGTACACGAACTTGTCGGACTATACTAGTAACGATCGCCGTTTTATTCGCTGAAATTGACACACAGATTTGTTATGGGCACAACATCTAATGGTATTTGTCTATGAATCGGGTCTATGGAATGTCTATAATAAAAAAATAAACTTAGTACTGTAGTCATTGAGTTTATCTGTAAAAGAGGTCTTATATTTTGTTATTCATCAAATGTTTAGGCATATTTTATAATTTGACATCGTGTACATTGATTTGCATTCCAAGGTTAGTAACGCATTGATGCATAAATTTATATTCAATAAGGAAACTCGAAATTGAGGCAAAAAATCTTATAAAACTCGTTTCCTTAAAAAAATTCTCAGTAATTTAAGTCCAGCTTTTGCGTGCGTTATTAATCTAAGTGTGTGTTATGCATTAATGTATATTTTTTAGTCTATGTAGGCCATTTCATTTAAGAGATACATTAAAATTCAATGTACGGTCAAAGCAACGTTTAATTTAGGTTATAATTTCACTCTCTTTTTACCTAATTTACGATTAGTGAAATTCGTAATTATTTTGTGTAAGTGGAAAGATTATGTAGAATAAGTTTTTTCTTTAATATAATAATTATGTGCTATTTCCTTTTTGCTGACTAAGTCTAAAGAAATTTTTCTACATTGACATAAAAATATTTATTTCGTAAATACATGATATTCTGTCTACAAGACATCTATAATTGCAATAATTTCATTAAATTTAATACTAAAAAATATATACAAATACTTAGATCATTTCTCACAAATACTTTGACATTGATTTGAAATTCTGAAAGATTTAATTTTTCCATAATGTTAAAAATTACCGTCCTTTGAAAATTGTTATTTCCTTTAATTTACAAAAAGAGAAAGAATGGTATTCTTAACCTTTGGCGTGGTATCGTAACGAACTCGGTTCGCAATAAGACTGAACAAGGTTTTTCAAATTTTAACACTTTTCTATTTCGAATGTTGATTTTTCAACAAATAGCAAAATTGGAAATAATTCACATAAAGAGAAAATGTCCAAACAGACTGACCAGCACGTCTTTACATCAAAGTATACGTCTACAGAAACTATACAATTAAACAAATGATAAAATTAACAATGGCATATCAGTAAAAGAATCTATCACCAAAAAAACAATTTAAAATGTGTTTATGTGTAATAAAAATTATATGTAATCTATGACGTATCGTATTTATGTAGAAACTTCAGGATTATATACCTATGTCTAACAGTGTAAAGAGCACACGTAGTACTAATAAATTTTACAATTTCGGAAAAGAAATACAAAGTATAAATTTCTATGTAGGGTATAGTCAATGCTTTTTGTGTGCATTGAAAAAATATTTACATACTAAAATAAATGTCATATAAATAAATCAATATATAATTCTTTTGTAATTTATGACTTATATAATAATCTATGGATGTTTTGTATGAATAATTAAATAAGATTGTATCTTCATTACATGTCTAGGCCATTAATGTATAATGCAAGTAAATTTTTATTGTAGGTAATTTTTTTTTAAATTATACTAAACGTGTAGGTTGTTCATTTCCGCACAACGCAGTCTTATATTTCTGTTAGTAGGTTTTAAATTCATACGCATGTATAAATTTCATATATTTTAAAATTCTCTATTTTTCTAAACAATAGTTAAAAACAACTAATAGGTATGTTGAAACTAAACGCAATCAAAGACAATAGACAAACTTACATTAGAGCTTATATACTACGTATATATTTTAACGTCTACATTTCTTATTTTTTTGTTACCTTCATATAAGAAATGTGAATTTTCACTCATACAACACTGTTTCTTTCTAATATTTAATACGTTATCATGACATTGCTAAACTACTAATCCCAATTACGTATCGTAATGTCGAGTACATAGCAAGTAATTTACAGGGAATGTCATAAAATATAATTTCCCCATTAATTGGTTTCTTATTCTAGCAACAGTAAGATATGCAGAAATTTAAAATTAAAAGCCTACAGTGTAATAACCTATAACGTATCACTTTAGAAATTTATCTCACAAAAATATATTATAAACGAATATTTACACAAAAATATTTATTGTAATAGAAAATAAACTGTAGTGAATAGCGAAGTTGTAAAACGAAATGCCTTTCAAGTGTAGAACGAATATTAGACCCAAATTATATCTGGAAGAACACTGAAACATATACTTTTATTGTTACTATTTATTTTTTAACCAAAAGTTTTGCCTGGCATATGTATACGTAGTGCTTACTGAGGTCACTATTAAACAAAACAACGGCTGCAAAAAATCGTAAAACACCTATTATTTTAACATAAAAAAAGAAACATATTTACTGAGTGATGGTGGCGTAAATCGGCCATCCTTTACGTGAGTACTGTAATAGTTAATTATGAAAAAAGCTTTGAAAAGACATAAAGCGGAATAACCATCCAAAAAAAAGAGAGACCTGTGATAGCAGCATTAAGAGACGCCTATGTTTAACAATTTAGACTTTACAAGCTGATAAAAATTATAAAATATCTTACATTAAGGGGTTCGACGCAACCGGTCGAATCGAGACTATGAGTCTATGCGTCATGCATTTGGGAGAGTCTCTTAAGAACAACGAGCAAGCACTGGCTGATTCGCTATATACCTCGAAGGCTTTTCATGCTCTGACATGTTACCCTTATTCAACAGCTTCGTTTCTTTCTTCGTCTTATTCAAAAATCAAATTCTTTGCTCTGCCTACTACTCCCTAAAAGACTGATCCCTGCGTGTGGATATTTATAGTTGCTTTGCTCATCCGAGGCAATGGCGAATAACGCCGGATTTTCTGAGCATAAACATGTATTAATTAGTGCTATTTTATAAGTATGTATTATCCTACGTATTCTCACCACTACACTTCACATATTAGTCTACTGCTAATCATATTTCTCTCCCGAATAATGCAACGTGCAGGTCGCCACTCCATCTCATACACTGAGTTTGCTTCTCGTGAACTTCCTCAAATGTGGTCACTTCAGGTTTCTGGTCCTTAAGGCTCTATCGGTTACCCTAGTTCTGCTGCGGATTACTACCACAGTTGCAGATTCTATGTCGTAAAAAATACAGAGTTTCCTCATGGTGCGCTTCCGTAAGTTATGACTGAAAACATGCACTAGGTAGTTGTATACTTTCGAAGGGCAAAGACAGGTTGTGTCGAGCTTGCACCGACCAAAATGCTTCAGCCTTCACTTTCAATGTCGCCTGCTAGAGTTATATGTAATTATAATTATTACAATAGAATATGAACTAGATAGTATATAAGTTCTTATTCTATTACTAAATTCTTATTGCAATAAGGCTATCCAAAAATAAAAATATTATTTATATTTAAATTAAAAGAAAATTTTTCTCTTGACATACCATATATTCTGACATTTTTTCAGTCATTTGTGTATTATTATTTTTTTCTATTTTGACGTTCACACAACAGCTGTAAAGAAGAATAAAAAAGTTTTGACTTTAAGAACTAGGGTAACCGAAATAGCCGTTAGGATTAAAACGCTGAAGTGGCAATGAGCCGGCCAACTATAACTATCAGAATTGAAAAACGCAGTGTGGGACGACGCTCCACAGGATGGAGTGACGAATTCCAGTGCTGTAAGTAATGGATGGATGCAGGTAGCTAAGGACCGTGCTTTGTGGCAGTCTTTGGGGGAGGCCTATGCTCAGTAGTGGAATTACGACAATTTAGTATAGAATTGAGTTTCTTGTGGTCAGTGTAATAGTGTCCGCAAGGACAACATGCGATGAGGTAATTATTTTTTGCGGAATACGAAAGACATAGCTCAGGTCCCCGGGAAATGCTCAATATATTTATGTACGAAGGATCAGAGAGAAGAATAATCACTTACGTGCGCGCAAGGGGTCTAGCCGTTCTAGGGCTTTCTATATTTTTCACAAGAGTGGGATACAAATAGAGCAATGCGGATGCATTTTAAGCAGAAGAGAGGGCTACCGCGCGCCGACGTTAGTTTACAACAAATGTAATGTGTTGCCATGAGGTGATACCCGACGCTCTCACCAGGTTATCTCACCAATACATACATATTTTGAAGTGTTCTAGTGAGCACTAGGTAAAAAACCAACTTAGGGATTTTTCTCCTCCAAAAAAAAAGAGAATATATAGGAAGGTTTCATCCAATTACATTAATTTATAATTGTCGAATTTACATGCACTGCCAAGTTGCCACTGCAAAAAAAATTGCTGCACCGTTGAAGCAGGTTGTTGAATGATTATGATGTTGATAATATTATTAAGAAATTATATGTGTTCTAGAATATGTAATACTGTGCTACCGAGTTTTGATGTTTTAGGGGTTTTTTGTGTCACTTAGTGAGGGAAAAACTTTTGACAACTGTTGGCAATACTGTTCAATGTGTTGTCTAAGCTCTGCGTGTTGTAGAAGAGGTTATAATTTTAAAATAAGCTTACATCTAATTTTCTTTATTTCTATTAATTAAGTAATAAACGTATACTACACCATGGATTCGCCAATATCGGCATTTGCTATGTATAAAAATACTAAACAGCCTACACCAAAACGAAATAGGAAAAAGAAAAAAATACCCATTTCTCCGAAATCGTTGCCTCCAAATATAAATGAAAATGTTATTAAAAAAATTGCCCAACAAGTTAAGCGAAAGCAAAAAAAGACGAAAGAGCCAAAAAATATATTAAAAAAGAAAACGCATAAGAAAAAGAAATTAAAAGCAAACATAAAAAGAGATGGATTTATGAATGACCCAGTAAACAATGATGAAAATAATAGCGAAGCTACGGATGTAGAGGATGTACCTTCTCTGATTCGGGTTTCTTCAACAAAAACAGATTTAAAACAACTTGATAATGATGAAGTAAACTGTTCACACTCAAGCAATGGTAGTATAGAATTTACTCCAGTCTTAACTGACAGCTGTGAAGAAGCTTTGAAGGTATTCAAATGGATGATCGCCCCTTATAACATTAATGATTTCTTTAAGTGTATCTGGGAAAAGAAGCCCTTGCATATTGCAAGAAACAAGCCTAAATACTACAATGATATTATTTCTACACCAATCATCGACAACATGTTACGTACTGAGAATATACAGTTCACCAAAAATATTGATATCACTTCATATGTCGATGGAAAAAGGGAAACACATAATCCCGAAGGAAGAGCTCATCCTCATTTGGTGTGGGATTTCTATTTAAATGGCTGCAGTATAAGGTTATTAAATCCTCAAACTTATATTCCTAAATTACATCTCCTCAATGCCACATTACAAGAACATTTTAACTCCTTTGTTGGTGCTAATGCTTATTTAACACCTCCAGATAGTCAAGGATTTGCTCCACATTATGATGATATTGAAGCATTCATCTTACAAGCTGAAGGAAAGAAGCATTGGCATATATATAAACCTCGGGAAGAGAGTGAAGTTTTACCAAGAGTATCATCAAAAAATTTCACTGAAGATGAAATTGGAGAACTAATATTGGAAGTAACATTACATGCTGGCGATATGCTGTATTTCCCACGTGGATATATTCATCAAGGTGTGACAATTGATGGGGAACATTCTCTTCATGTCACAGTTAGTATGTATCAGAAGCACTCTTGGGCAGATCTACTTGAAAAAATTATTCCTGGTGCTTTACAAATTGCAATCAATGAAAACACAGAGTTCAGACAGGGTCTACCATTGGATCTCTATGATAATTTTGGAATTGTTCATTCAGATGTGAGTACACCTAGAAAGACAGAAATTGAAGAAATGATAAAAAACCTTTTTTACAAAATCAAAAACCACCTGCCTATTAATGAAGCTGTAGATCAAATGAACAAAAATTATCAGCATGATGCGTTACCTCCTGTTCTGAGTGACTTAGAGAGAGCATGTACAGTTTATGGGGACACAGATGTAATGGTTGAAAATGGAAATGTTACAAACAGGGTAGAAATTAACTTAGACACAAGAATAAGATTGCTACGAAAAAATATTTTAAGAATGGTTTCTGAAGATTCTATTAGATTATATTATTATGCTGAGAATTCTTTAGAGTATCATGGTAATGAATTATCATTTCTTGAAATCGAGGAAGAACTAGCACCTGCTATTGAAACATTGATCACTACATATCCAGAATATGTCACAGTTGAAAATCTTGAAGCACCTAATGAAACTGATAAAATACAAATTGCAGATGCCTTGTGGGGAAGAGGTTTAATTATGACTGAATACCCATTAGAAACCATATTTGATGATTAAAATGTTATAAATATATTTCACCTTATATTTTTTTAATAGTTCAAGTAAGATATGATTTTCAATCATTTACAAAAATTTTGACAGTGTGATAAACATGTACTGCCAGGGCTCACCCCTTTTAGTTTAAAATATCATGTTCATACTACAAAAATATACTAGCAAATTTCTTTGAGAGTACCACATATCTTTTTTTACTATTTCATCAAATATAACTTTTAAGCAATTTAATTTCTTTTCCTGTCTACTTGTGCACTCGAGTGCTGAATTCTACTTTACAACTGTCACTGCCACCACACATGATGATGACTTCTAAAATTTCAACTACAGAGACATCTTCCATTCCCTGAGTGAAGAGAAGCAATTTCCCCTACAACTATTTGAACCAATTACTCTTATGATAATTAACAGAATCAGGCATTACTTTGCAGAAATCCATTATTTTAAAGATGGTAGAAAATTGATTTCGTCAATTCTGCACCAAAAATAATATTTATTTATTTTGCCTAATGCAAAGAGAGAAAATGTTTCACCCTTCTTCCTACAAATACATGTACTACTCATGAAGTATGGACTCATGGTATTCTTAGCACAATCAAATCGCTTGATAATACCTTGAGACATTTTCTACGCTTGTTGGCATATTCCGTAGTGTTACTATGGGGCTTTAAACTTATGTACGTACGTTTTCTAGTGTGAGGAGTACACTTACACTAGAAAACGATACAATTCGAGACAGGGAGACCACCATAGAGTATGTGCATCTCTCTCAGACTGCATATGACCCTTGCTCCGACATTATAGCATATGCGTTACATCAAATACAGGAAAGATAACACGATTCAGTGCCGTGGTAAGCAGACATTACGGATTTCCATTTAGCACGACTCCGAGTAGCCAAACATACTTCTGCAAATCTTACTTTGTTGCCAACATGCCATATAACTCTATCTAATAATGTTTTACTGACATATTTTAAGTTAGAACTAGTTTTAGAATGTTAGTAGCTTAGTAGGTACATCATAATGCAAATATAATAATCTTAACCAGTCTTCTATAGAACTTCAAAGTCCTACAACTCACAGCCAATGAGATGGCTTCATAAAGAAAAAAACATGCTGTTAAATATAAAGTACAAATTTAATAGCAAAAATTTATGGGTTATTAGAGTCTTATTAATTTTTCTACATTTGGAGTACATGTTACTATCAACTTATTATATATCCTATAGCTGCTGAGTGTATACATGCAAGGCAATGATTTAAATATGACATTATTGATGAATATTAAGCTACCTTTTAACAACTTAACCTTTGTATGGATTTGGATAAATTGTTACTTCTCATGTAATTTGTAAAGAATAATATGGCAAGACATTTAACATTTACAATGCAAGATGTTTATTATGATTAACTCTCGGGTAATTTAATTATGATTATTACATTCACAAATCCTTTACATTAATTTTGCTAATTAATTTATTATCAATAGATTAAATTAAATCAAAGGTTGAGACAATTAAATACAAACAGTGTTCATTGTTATACATCAGTTTTGAAACTTTAAATTATAATATTAAGATCTATAGTCTGACAAAATTGTATGCAGCATGCCTTCGAAAGACACGTTGGGGGAGGCGAGGTGGCACGGCGTTCTCCTTTGCCGCTACGTCACCCTCTTCCATAAAAATCTAGAGTACCGATTCACGGGATCGTCGCGCACGAATTTGTCGAACTATAAATAGATATGACTGGCAGTAGTTCCCAATTAGTTTTTTCATTGAAAAAAAAACCTGGAACGCCACATATGTGAAGAAGAAGAAATCAAGAATCAAACGCCAAGTTGTCTCTTTTTACAGAATTTAATACAGACTTACAAAAAATTTACAAATGGAACATAAATGTACACATTTGTCTTCACATAGTAGATTGTAAATAATTTAGGTATAACAATATTGTTTGTCTCGAAATGATTTTATTAGTAAACATACTGCCATGGCGTTTCATGCATACCCTCGATTTAGCTATGCATTGCGCTAGAGGTATGCATACCACTAATTGGAAACCACTGGACAATTTGCACTGCCATTAAAAATCTGTTGACTATGAAAATTAATTTGAAAATAAGAACAACTTGCAACTATCCATATCAACCATCATTGAGTACAATAATTTTACATTTTATACACCAACTTTGGTTTTTTGTTCCTGTATTTTCATGTTTGATTTTGATGCACATTTATGTCTTCTCTTCACTTCATTATTCAAACCTTCTCTGTTCCTTGCAATCTCAATTGCATAGAATTGTACTCGTGGCACTAAGATAGTATTTCGTTCATAGTAATCTCCATTAGTGTCTGCTCTTAATAAAGTACCAAAACTGTAGTCCTCAACAACATTTTTAAATTTTTCACAGAATAACCTCCATCTGGCTTTGTTTGCACTATTTTTTATTTCATTCTCATTAATGTATCTGACATCCATGTCTGGAAAATCTTGTCTAAAGTGTGTGTATATGAGGTCATCATGAGGCGTGAGGCGAAGCCATGTTGTGTCTACTGAGCAGAGCACCTGAAATTGAGAGTAAAAATTTCATTCTTTTTCCTCTTCTGCCTATTAAAATCCACTGCTGAACATAGCTAAAGCTAGGTTATAGGGGTTGCAAAAACTAGAGTAGGGGTAGCAAAAACTAGCATGCATTTCATGAAAAGTATGCCCACACAGGCCAAGTGATTGGTGAACTCAGTGCCACTAGTGATATTGCTTCCCATCACTAATCTATAGGATTTTACCAGAGCCTTGTTTGTTAGTTAGCATAGTGCAGGGGAGGTTGCGATGACAGAAAAGATAGTATTCCCACTTACATTGCAAATAATTAAAAAAGGCATAAAATGTCATTAAAAATATTTTGGTATTAAATTTATACATGTTAGTGTTCTGTAACATCACTAATGCATAAAAAATGTTAAATTACAATCCCTCCATCCGACCAAAATACATCCAAACTGATATTATAAATGGAAAACGAAATTCTGGCTATCTGTTGCATTGATGAAATTTGATATGGAGATACCTTAAACCAAGGGAAAGGTTAGGCTACTTTTTGGCCAGGGAGAGGATGATGGCTAATAAATCACTGATGACCAAAACATGGTTCAATACAAACCAATTGCAATTGAATGGATTGCAAACAAACAAATTAATTGATCAAATGAACCATTATTCATTAAGGGAACAATCAACGGAATGTACTGACTCATTGGTAACCCACCATGCACACTGTCAATCGAACTTCAGTGATAATGATCGAAATATTTACTCTGATTTGATCACAACCTAAATGGACGATCATAGAAATTGAAATAGAAACTTAAAAGAGTCAATGTCTAGCAAAATAAAACAGATAGTCAGAATATATACATACATCACAATCTATAACAAGAATACATACAAAAAAATACATGAACAATGAATATTATAGTTAAGGGTTGTGAAATATAAGTACATGAAATGAAATAAAATTCTTTAGTCTTCCACATAAGAAAGATGAAATAATTTGTCAAATGTTAAAATGTCGAATTCTATCACAACTATTCAAGATCAAGACAAAATGATTTGATCATTGTTTGAATCTTTTTGACTAAAAAAAATGGGACATGATCGACCCTGGTTGTGTGAAATGATCAATTAACACAGGTCCAGTTCAGTTCAATAGTCCATGGGGCAACTTTCGGCTATACTCAGCAGGCATACATCCTGTGAATATCCAATATCTATCTTGATTACTAATGTTATAAGTATGAGGGTGTTATATCGAAAGGTGAATATGTGCGACTGCCTCAGTTATTGCACTAATATTTTGTAAATATTACCCTATAATTTATTATGTACAGATTACAATTTCTGATTAACCCTCCACGAATCATAACAATAGAATTTGTATTGTTTCGTCATGTTAAAAATTAAACGAGAGAGGTCGAAATCGGCAAGGAAATTATTATCACCATTATTTAATCACTACCGCTAGCGCACTGCTCTGAACATGGTCTTATACCAAATTATATTGATAATAATACGAACATTAAAGTAAATGTCACTGTGCTCCATGGCTTTGGCGGCCCATAAATGCTCCAAGGTCGCATCATTTCCGAATTCTTCAGCAGGCCTTGCTAATACATCCTGTAAAATTTAATACATAACTACGTATTATGAAAAAAAAACTGAAATAAGGTTATAATTTTAAAAATAATTCATTTTACAGACCATGGCAAATAAGTATTAAATCCCAACAATTGATGGATAGAAGTTACTCAAAATGGTATACAGTATCCCAACGAAGTTCTGTGTTAAAACATATATATAACTCAGTAATAAACAATTATAAAAAACCTCGCTTAATTAAATTATCGTTTCAAATAACCTATAATCAAAAATCAAAACCAATGATGAATAAGAATGTGAAAAAAAATCGATGTAAAGATGTTTTAAGACCAACGTATCGATATTTTACATCGATATTAATTTTTCGATACATCGATACAAAATTTCAAGTACCAAAAATAAGTATATAAAACTTATTTTTCCCAGAAACAATAATTAAGCACATTTATATTTTTTTCACACAATATTAAAGAAGGGCGAGTATTCATTTTCAATTTATTTAAATTCAGATAATTTACATTTTAAATATGAAATTATAAATACATTAAATAATTTTAAGGAAACCTTTTGTAAAGTGTTATAAACTCACTAAATAACATAAAAATACATTTAATGAATCGGGCATGATTTTGTATTGAAAATGTACTCCACTTCAAGGAGTTTTCCAGACACATAATTGTTTGTAAATAAACTAGCAAAAATGTTAGTTGAAAAAGTATTGTAACCAATTTTTTGATACCCTTGAAATTAGAGGTCTGTACTTTTACTCGAGCGATGGTCGTCTTTCTCTTTATTAGAGAAAAGTGCGTGATTTCTTTAACGACCTACAAGTAATTAGGTGATCATAGCTCACGCAGAATAGCCTAAATAAAGTGATAAAACGGGCCTATCGCTTGTGTATCGAACAAGGTAGACTCCACTCCCAGCACATGCCCCATCCAAAAAAGAGTAGGTAATTTGGAAAAATTCTTAAAAAGAATCCAATTTAAAGTAATAGTGATTTTTTAATCATCATTACTTTAATTCGAATTTAATACTATAACATAGCATGCTATGTAGTTGTAACGTCTATGTTAAGAGTTAGAGTCTAGATTACTTATAAACTTTTTTTTACTAGTGTAAAACTTTTAGCAAATGAAATCTGAATATATGTTGAGGATAAAATAAAATTTCACACGAACAATCTCTTTAATTTGTTGACATGTGTAGATGATGGCATTTCACAAAATGCATTTCATTGCATTTTGCGGAATGCCTCGCGTGAGTAAAACACACGTTCGCTCGATGAATCGGACGTTTTTAATTTATTTAACTAGGAGGATACATGTATCTTAATTCTTAATATGGGCGGCATAGCATATGAGCAGATCGCTCCCAAGCCGTTTTTTAAAAATATTTTTGTAACATTGTATAATTAAAAAAAGAGGATTCCTACGGAGGTTATATCACCTATTTCTTTACCGTCAGAGGAAAATCAATACGAAATGGTGGTACATTGGCAAAAAAATTACGTCAAACAAGAGAAAAGTGAAACTTTTGTTTCTTAGTCATTTCAAGTGATGATTTAATAGTTCTGATCAACTGCTGATTATTATGTATTATTTTAATTTTGGTAATTTTGAACGTTTCTATTTAAATCAAATTGAACGCAGCCATAGTTTTTAGACTTAAAGCGAGATAGAGGTACGTGGTTAGGAAAAGTTAAAAAGAGACAGCGTTCTCAGAAAAATTCGCTTGTGCTTCGTTTTATTCTATTGGACAACAGAAAAAGAGGGTGGCGCATGCGCGTTATGCCGACGCCATCTCTAAACTATTGTGCATAATACTTGTTGAAATATTTCGACAATACGAAGTTAACTTAGTTTTTAGTAATTTGTTGTTAAAAGTGTTAGTAATGGAATTATTTTGCCGCTAGTGAGGTTAAGTGTACGTTTTGTGTGATTGACGTTCGTTTAACTGAGCCCTCCATCGACGGCGGTCGGAATCTTGCGGAAGTTTCTTAGTTATAGCAACGCATATTTTTTGCGGCTGCTTCTTCGCAGTCGCTACACACTCGCAGTAATTTCATGAGCTTTTGACGACGAAATAGTTACTGGTAACTTTTCAGATCTAAATCATAGCTCGTAATCATCTTAGATAATAGAAAGTAGCGGTAAAGGCGGGCTATGTCGCGTTCGCGTTCTTACCCGCGTACGCCTATACATAGACACAGGTTGTGTTATGTATGAATTATTGTTTTGGGTCAAAGACATCACAGAGTGTTAATGTGCTACAATAACAGTGTCGTTAACGTATTGCCTTTATGTTTCAGTGTGAACGCCTGAAAATCGCATCAAGTTTTGTCGTCTGATATGAATTCTGCTTTAAAGCCGGTGCTGGCCCAGCCGGGGGTCCCGCAGCCGGGCGGTCAGGCGAGTCCCGCGAAAGGCAACGTGGCAACCGCCAATCACGCCGTCGGTCTCCCCCAGGGTGCTCAAAATTCTCTTCACCACGGATCCAATAATCTCATTGTCCAGAACTTATCGCATCACGTGACCGCACCTCCACCGCCTGTTCACGCAGTTCCCTCTATGGCGCCTGTGACAGCCAACATGGCACAAATGGCACAGAACATGAGTCACCATGGTAACCTATCACATGTAACACAGAACTCAATTCCTCCCCCAACCCCCAGCAAAACTGCAACAACCGGTGCTGCACTTAGCTTGGTACAAGATAAAGCAAACACTTCGCAACCCCTTGCATTGACTAGAACACCTGAGAAGAAGGAACCAGATTCCAGCAGTCCTGCCAATGGTACAATTGAATCATCCAAATCAGGTACAAATGCACCTACGGCTCTAAAGCCCCAAAACCCTGAATGTAATAAAGATAAACAGGACATTGCAAAGACCTCACCAAGTACACCAAAACCACCTGAGAAATCTGAAAAACCGGCAAGTCTTCAAACCACCCCACAGAAAAATGATGTCTCAAATCCAGTTGATCAGACTGACAGTCCTGCTCAACCTAAAGTCGCTACAGCCAATGAACCACCAGAAAAATCACCTTCCAAACCAACAGAACTTAAACCAGCTCCTCCGGCAGATGTTGCTCCTACACAGAGTGACACTAAACCTGTACCTGAAGCAGCTAATGACAGTCAGGACAAAGTGTCCGCATCTACTCCCCAAATTCAAGAGGCATCTGTAGCAGAGACCCTGAAACCAGATTCACCTTCAAAACCAGAAGAGAAAAAAGAAGAACCAAGTGAAAAACCACAACCGGTCGAGGAAAAAAAAGAAGAGGTCAAAGAAAACGTTGAAACTGTGAAACAAGAGGAACAAATTGAGAAAATACAAAAGCAGGAAGAGAAAGTGGAAGAAAAAAAACTAGAAGTTAAAACTCCTGTTAAGCTAGAGGTAAAGCCTGCCGCTCCGAAGTCGACATTGAAGCTGGCAACAGTGACCCCTCCAATGAGAAAGAGAAGACAGTTATCACCAATGAAAGCTGATGGTACCACCCCTGCCAAGAAGTCATTAGATGCTGATTCTACACCAGACATGAGAATCAAAAGGAATAGAACAAAGGTCAGTATTTATAATTATAGTTGTAATGCCTTATTGAAACGGACTATAACTTTTTACTTTCAATGAAGTATTTTATTTAAAAAAGTTTTGATCTACCTTTAGCAATTGGGCCTGAAAGCTTAGTAAAATATAGTGACTATAAAATGATAGACTTGTTCGTCCGATGAATAGAGAATTGCCAATCTCCATTCTTGAATTAAATTTTCCAATAATGTCCACATTGATAATCATTTACTGCATAACCCATTAATAATGTTATACCTAAAAACTCGAAATAGACTAAAATAACAAAATGACTTTAATTTTTAATTATTCTATGCCAAAAAAGCTTTTTAAATTTTAGTCCCATAGTTTTCAAGATAAAGGAAGGGGGAATGGTCTATATAATCCAGATTTTATTTATGTATAAACTAGCTAGATGTTGCACCCGATGTTGTCCGGGTTAAAAAGTATAAGAAAATAATTAAAAAGGTCTTTTGACCCTATGTCCTTATAAGAAACATACTTGAAATAATCCAATCAGTTTTGATTGGTCTAGTGAATTTCAAGATTAACATGCACAATGTACATAAGTGCTGTGTATAAAGTACAGAAAATTTGCCTCAAGCATATATCTAATATATAAATAAAATTTGTTCCATGGATTTCATTATTCTTCAAACAAATGCACAATGTGAACGTTTTGATATGATTTTTTCACGTTAATAACATTTATGAAATTTTTGGCGGGAAATACATGTACCACTATTCTGACAATGTTTTAATAATATATTAGTAAAAAGAAACAAAAAGCCTTGGTGGAACTCTGTTCTTGAGAGAGTAAAAACCTGGAAGTATCTCCCATACTGAGATTAAAAAGAATCTGTCACAATACTCCAGTATACATTAACATACTACACACATCCTAAATTTTTTTATTCCATCGAATTAATTATGTAATTATTAATAATGCAAATTTCATATTTCTGATGAAAGCTCTAATATACTGTGTTGCAGCTATAAAATTTAGATTCAGATTGCCCTGGGTATAATAACATATTATTAGAAATTAGTACTTACCTAAGTTACTTGATGTTTGTTTAATGCATATTTTATCCATTCCAATGATTTAAATAACCTTGAGTTGTTTATGCAAACATAAAACAAAGTCTGTGTAACATTAAAAAAAATGCTGTTTGTAAAATTTTGTTCAAAAATTTTTCATTATTATAAAAAATAAAGGAAACTTTTTTCTTTCTCTAAAATATCACGAATTAGTTATAAAAAAATTCTTAAAATTGTGATTAAATTGCACAACATTGTCCTACAACTCAACTTTAACACAAAAATGTAAATGGTCACTTATATGGTCAATTAATTACATTATGTCTTCAATCCCTGGCCCTGACATTTAATTTGTAAGTTGGAGACTTTAGTCTCAGACAAAAAAAAAATATACTTTCGATGGTTCGATAGCCTAGTTGATAGTGGTTAGTGGCCCTACCTTGTACTAAAAAAACGTTAACTAAACTGAAAAAGTGATGCTCCCCATCATTAGTCAATTTGCTAGAAACTAATCTGTTTCTCAATGGAGTCGCAGAGAGGGTGACATGAACCAGACTCTTTAATTACTTGAAATGTATACCTTGCTAAATCCAGGTTAAACAGTAATCAAATTACATTATTACTTAAACAAGGAAAATAAATTAAAAAGTAAATGAGATATTGCATGTGAACTTTATCTATGATGCATTGAACTTGAGCTATCTATTTAAACATTAATCTTATAACTATTATTAGTTTTTTATATATAGGATTGAATTTAACAATATAGATTTCGAATTAATATCCTTGATGTTTTAATACAATTGATATTCTGAAGTATTTTAGAGAGGAAAAATGTGTCTTTTATATATAAATATTGGATAATTTTAATTTTTTATGCTTACAAAGTAACTAATGATGTTGCTATAATACAAATTCTATTGTAATAACATGTTTAATTACATGGTCATGTCATAGAACAACCCATGTATATTTACTTAGTGTGCGCAATACTGTGCATGTCATAGTTCTAGTATAAGGGGGTTGCTGTTTGTTGGAACTATTTGATTAATTATGTTTGAGAACTGTCAAAACACACTGACAGCATTTTTTTTGAAGTAGTCGTTGGTGGAGATAATAGTCGTCGATGCTGCATCACAAGAATGGCTTTTGTTATCATGAAAATTGAGGTTCATTTTCATAACATAAAAATTGAGCTTTGATCAAACATTGGCTTAAATATTTATTGGCTATAATAAAAAAAGGTCTTTACATTTTTTTTTCAGTAATGTACCTTTCATTCCAGGTTCAACTTTACCAGTCGCCTACACCGGAGATAGCGATGGCCACCAAGCTCTCCGCGTCAGCTGGCCGCTCCACACCAACTAAGCCTAATGACGATAAGCTTATAGTCTTCTACAAGTAAGTTGTACCAAACATTAATTGCTCCAACGACTCCTTATATCATCTGCTCATAGTCATCAGAATTTGTCTCCAATATTATGTATGTATAGTGTTTTTTTTAATAATTACATTCTCAATGTATGATGATGTTCTACTGGCTTCGGCTAGGTATTCAACCCGCGAGCTGACAGTCGGCAGGCTAGTATGTCTCGCACTCAGCCCTCAAAATTCCGCAGGAACGAGTACCTGGCGGTGCGTAATGCTGAGGGCGGCTTCTACGTGTGCCAGGCCGTGCAGAACGTGTACCGCACCACCCGGAAGATCAAGATCCGCTGGCTGTCCCAGGACAAGGACGACTCCTCTGGTGAAACATACAAGCCAGACTTCTATGACGTCACAGGTAAATACACATTTCACTTGGTAATCCAAAAGCAGTTTTTCATTTGTTTCATGATTGACTGAGTATTTCAATGTGTTATTGAGTTTTTGTTGTTGGCTGTTTGCGCGGTGGCCTTGAAGAGAAAGCTCCTCTACAAATAGTATGTGGTAGAGCCAAAAGGTAGCTTTAGCTGTGTCTTTTTTTTCATTTATTCTTCTTTGCAAGCAGATTGACGATCGCAGTACCAGACAAATAGTGCTCTGGATGCTGCTGCTAGTCTGCTGTCTAAATTTACGATCTGGCCTTTTTCCAGATGGTTATTCCAACCGGAATAAGTTATATTTATAAACGACTATAGCCATCAGGTGAGATGAGATCTGCATCCTAATCAGGCGACTCTGGTTCGAGAATCCATGTATGAAGGGCTCGTGCCAATGGTTTAGTGAATATTAGTGCGCTAGCGCACTACGTCGTAACATTATTCAGTCTTCACGGCCCGATGTGGCTCTAGTGCTATCCGTAACTTTACTAACCGTTTTTTTTTGTCATTACGGATCGATTTGTCCATTGTCGCCAATTGTTTACGTCTTTTTATAATGCTTACATATTTGATTTATGTCAATTACATGAAACAATCTACCTCTTCTTCTAAATTTTTCACCTGTCACTAAATTTTGTTAGCTGCTTTCAATTACTCATGGTTCCGAATTCTATTTATCAATAAATTTTGTTTTCGCATATCCCTTATACAGAATATTTAAATGTCTACAAAATTGCATAATATTAAATAAAAAAAATATATTTTTTTACTACTAAATTTTGAGGTAAATCTATAAGTTGGCTATACCGTGATGACCTAGCAGTCTACCGCCCGTTGGGCGGGATCATGTCAATGACATTTCGGACAACATAATTACGCGCAATTAAGCGCACTAACGGACTCATCACCTGTCCCTTGTAAGCTCCGGTGATAAGTGTGTTGAAAGGACTAAAATTTATAGACCTCTGACCACCCCGCTATTGGTTATACAGTCGTGAGAGCTTATTTTAGTTTTAATAACTTACATAATAGGCCTTTTTTTAGTAGTGTTAGTGGCAAAACTCTTCAAACCATTACCAACTAGTATTGTCAATGTTTTTTTTAATATAAATACTTCTTTTAAAGGTTTTCAGAGTAATGTAATTGTTTCGGTTTCCAGACATGGAGTGTGTGCTGACAACTTTATCATTGCAGCGCGCCCCGGGCGGTGGCGGAGCGCAGGTGAATTATAAAATCCTATTCGTAATCATACTATAGATTAGGATAAGTAATATATATAGTCAGGACTGTAGCAAGTGGAAGAAGTTGTTTCTGCCTCTGCCCCGTTGGGAACAAGCCATGAATATATACATTGCTTAAGATTACAGATCTTGGTCACACTGAATGACAGAAATACACTGATCACACACAAAGTTTATGATGAAACTGAACGGAACCTGATCGATCTCAAGGCTAAGTGATATTACACACACTTGTAGTAGACACACAAAAGTAAATACGTACTACGTACATACTAGCCCACAGGGTTTTTTTTTGGTAAACTAGCTAGGAGCCAAGTGCGAGTCGCACCGAAGGTCTTCCAGACAACTACACAATGGTTCCAATCGGTTGGGTTGGGTTGATACATACGTAACACAGGTACATCGTGTGGTTGTCCTGAAGACTTTAGAGACTGCACTAATTGATGCACAAAATTTGTGTCCATGCGAGCGAAGCAACGTGCAAACGTTAGCAAACGATTACAGTCTGAAGATCTGATTACCAATAAAATAAAAATACAGATAGAACATATGGGAAGACATGTTAATTTATATTCAAATTTTAATGTTGTAAATTATTTTGCACAGCTTCTTCGGGCGGCGGAGGAAGCCCGTGCCAAGTCGATCCTCGAGCGGGCCATCAAGGCGGAGCAGAGCGGAGACGCCAACAGCATGGAGCTAACCGTGGAACATCCAGATGGTCGTAAGTACTCACTACTAATATTTAATTACACATACCTTTACAGACTGAGTAATACATATACATCATCATCTCAGCCTATCACAAGTCCACTGCTGAACATAGGCCTCCCCCAATGATTGCCACAAAGCTTGGTCCTGAGCCACCTGAATCCATCGACTTCCCACAACACTGCTATTTGTGTGGCATTCCATATTAAACCTGAGGGGGACAATGCACCTGTCAATCTCTGTTTGAGGTATGTTTGCAGGTGTCCATGGGCTGCAGTGGCCACTTGCCATCAGGTAGCCTGTGACTGACTGTGTCATTTGTCACCCACACAATAAAACATTAACCCAGTTCATAGCAAAGACTCATTCGATATAGTTTCACTGACTAACCTTTTAGTATCAGATGGATTTAAAAAAACTATAATAATACATTTGTCACCTTTATTAAAAAGTTAATTTATGTGTCAGTCTCTGCTAATTAGTTTTATATATAAAACTTAAAATTAAAAAGAGCCATGACTGCCCATGTAACATGTTGCTTGTCATAATCTCATAATTCAGAAGTGACATTGTTGACAGCCATTTTGAGTGCTGAAAGGTGTTCATGCATGCTCAATGGTGAAGCATAATATTATTAGGAAATGACGACATCTGAGAATGTGTGAAATTTGCCAACCCGCAGTGGGGTGAACCCATCTTGGCTCCAAGATTCTCTCAAATATTTGTGAGAATCGCATTGCTCGGAGCATATACAGACTGTTAATTTAGTATTACGTTTTAAAAAAATTTATTATTCATGTTAATTACTATGAAGTTCTTATAATATCTTTGTAAACTATTGATCATGAATGTCATTTAGGTTCACAGAAAGAATAATGTCTGCTTGTAATTTCTGATAAAGCCTTCATTAGATATGATTGTGTTTAATATTTAATAACGAATTACTCATCTTTTGCAATCAATTGTAAGCAAACATTTTTCTGTTAAATTTGTTATATTTTCTTTTTTCTAGTCTTATAAAATATGTAAAATGTAAAAAATCCTTGCTTTATGGATTTATTTTGATAAAATTAAAAAAGAAATATGTTGTGTTTATGTTTGTTTTCAACCAAGGCAACATTTTCTTATTAACACCCACTAATTGTTACATGAGAAGTATATGAATTTATAGTACCCTACGGTATGAATACAAATAAGGAACATATGTCCATGTTCAGCTGTGGGCTTCTGAGGGGTTGCTAATGATGATGAAGTACGCATTGTCGCAAGTCACGTAATAGGCTCACGGTGTATCGTGCGACGCGAATGTCTGACATTGTCCTAAACTAAACACAGTTCGAATGATCATTTGACGGTAGTTAACCTTGCAGTGGACCTATCACTGTACACAGACGAATCGCAGCTGGAGAAGAAGTCGAGGAAGCGGAACGGCTCCAAGTGCTCGCCGCGCGGCAAGTCCGACGGCGTCGCCGAGAGCGCGGTGAGTTGAGTACATCTACAGCTGCACGCTTGTCGCTGGCCAGGTAACCAACCCCCGCACCCCCTCCCCCTCGCACCGTTTATCCCCGCACCCATCCCCATCGCATCTCTTCCCCTCGCACCCCTTCCCCCCCTTCCCCCGTTTCGCGTGGAACGTCTGATTAAATGGTGAGCATAAATCAATAATAATTCAAAAACAATATATGTTATGGAATCATAGCGGTGCATACTGGATTATCACCTATGTTATCACATTACAGTTGCATAGAAATTACATTTTCTTTTTGTAATTAATGTACTTGGGATAGCGAATTGTACGTATGTTTGAATGGATTTAACTTTTTAATGAAACTTCCAAAAGGCAGAATTTCTCACTCACATACGCTCAATTTTTTTTAAAGCGCGTGTCGAGATAAGATTTGGGCAATGACCTCCTCTAATATTTGAGTGGGTGGAACGGTCATCCAGTGCGAATTGGCGGACTTCTCATGACTTTTTTTTTATATTTCTCTGACCTGCAGGTTTCCTCGCGATGGTTTCCTTTCGCCGCCGGGGTGGGTCGCTTGTTGCTCTCAACAGTGAACACTTCTGGCCAGCATTTGGTAGTATACCATACGGCATTGACGGCACTTCTTCGACCCCGTCAAAGAAAACTGGCGCTTCCGGATCGCTTCGCCACCAAAGGCGTCGGTTCATGTCGACAACAGCTAAACCGTCGGCTGGCGTTTCGTTTTTGGACAATCCCGATTTTCGGTACCCACCCCTCCGCCCACGCGTGGCCTGCTTCTGTGCTGTCCACCTCGCGCGTGGTTGTTCGTGTGGAATCTCGCGAACCGCTTCCCGATCCAATCTTCAGTATGCGCTGAATATTTTCATACTCAATTCGTCTTCTCTTCAAATTAAATAAATCAATTTCCCATCGCTGCGAGCGTGTTTTCTTCAGCAACAGCCCTCAAAGGGCGACCACTGGTTTCGTTACGGCGGCGTTACACGGCAGGTCTTTGAAGGGGCTCTATCCATAAATGCGATTTGATGTATCATCGAACGATTCGTTCGCTTGTAGGCGAAAAATTCAGAATGTTCTAGATCGTTTTTTCAAACGAAACTCGTGTACGATTTGTATCGTTGGTCTGTTGTGTACGTTAAGACGGCGATAGGCTCACCACCTGTCACGTTCCAAGTAAACTCTGGTGAAAGTTGAAACGACTTAAAGTCTAGAACTCTGATCACACCAGTATTGCGTTTTCTTTTTACTCGCGCAATACAAAGTAGTGTCGTCACTTCACGATAAACACGACACATGGGATGGCGAAGAGCATCGTCATCGTGTACACGTAACATTGCGTTGCAGGAAGCGGAAACGCCGATCAAAAAGGCGCGAACGGCCCCGAAACGCAGCCCGAAAAGCTCGCGCAAATCTAAAACGAGCCAACCGAAGCAAAACAACAATAAGAGGAAATCGCCAGGTAGTTCGCCCTTAGCGGCGGCCACAAGCAAGGTAGGCATAGTACAACGGATATATAGAAATGTACGTATCAGCAATCATCCCCCATTTTACATTCGTGTCTGAGAGTAAGGTGTGTGTGTGTACGTGTGTGTGGCTGTCTCCCTCCCGCTCCGCTCGGCATGCATGCGTGCGAGCGGGACGGAAGTGTGTTTCTGTTTGTGGTTGCCTTTCGGTACGAACTACGCAGCTTCCTTTTACGCAATTGAAGGTCCTGCTGCATTGAGACATTGTTAGGTAGGTTTCTGGACCGCCAAATCCTTAAAACTTTTTAAAACTAAATTGGGCATAATATTTTATTACTTATGAACGCGCATACACATTTATTTTAATTTAGTCTTTGGTTTTAGGTTTTGTGTGATATATGATGGAAATTAATGTTAAAAAAAATCTTTTTTGGGTCTCTAAGACTGCATTTGACCGGTAGGGTCGATCTACCAAACTTATGGCACAAGTACTAAAACACAATGGTTAATAGACTATAAATATCAGTGTTAAAAACAAAGAAAACAGACCCCAGAGTTTTGACTTTGACTTCCACTTTGAAGTGGTATATATACAGGAAGGTTAAGAGGTGTGAGTGTTTCTGTGGTATGACATATTCTGTACATATTCTCTATCTATTTCAAATTTCAAAAGGGGCTTTCCATAACCCACCCTTCACCATTCAGGAGACAGAACATAACGCCTGGCCAGCTTCTGAGCCGAGTCCAATTCCGGAAATTGCCATAAGATATTGCGTCTTCCTGGTGTCGCTACCATAGACAAATGTTTCTATTTTCATTGTAATATCCAAAAAAGCATTGGCAATTCTAAAGTCCAGTCTCTAATGTTACAGCCATGATTCGTCTATCATAATTTAAAAACAATTGCCTAGAGTACAGCAATATTTCTAATTTAAAACACCCAAACGGAAACATACACAGAATGAAGGAATGAAAAAGAATTAGTTAGATGATTGACGTTTGTTGAATTAGATTTAAGAATGGCATATATGTGAGAGAGTTATATGGGAGATATGGAGATATTTGAATTATTATGCATGCACAGTTGTTAGTTCGCGCGGCTCCAGTCCCCGAATATTAATTTTGGGTCGAGGTATTATTTTTGTAATCTTTCACATATCATCGCACGTTGGGCTCATTTTCATTATCACTACGGACAGATAAACTCACTGTATTCTGACTGTGCCAGCGGATATAACTTAAAATTGAAATAACATCAAATGACAGATTATATTAAATCATGTGATGTGATAAATATTTTGTTCATCAAAACATATTTCACTATTGTGGTACATAGGAAAAATGATACTTAATGTTAACATAAGAAACTTGCAAGCATAAGCGAGAAATATGCCTGATTCAATTTTGGGATATATTCAATGGCTTCGTATTCGAAACTTGAATGTTGTTTACATAATGATCTAATAGATATTGTTGCTTTTTTTAAAAATATAACAGTTGAAAATTCTCAAATATACATGGAATTACAATTTTAGAACTGCGCTGTCAGCGAATATTATCTCTGCATTGGTCAGAATAGATCCAACAGTGATATATGAAACATCTTTTTACTCTGTCAGCCTCATGAAATATAAATATGTAAAACAATACTTAATATAGTAAGGTCATGGTATAAGTATGGTCAATAGTGTGGTTAGTGCCGCTGCCTACGCTATGTGGGATTATGTTCAATGATACCCGAGTACATGATGAATGCTGGTTACTTAACAGTTCATCTCTTTCAGTCTTTTTCATTGCAATCATCTTTTATTATCTGAGAGATATTATTTTAATTATCTGGAAATAAATCTCATTCATCACCATCATTATTGCTTGCTTTGTGTTGAATTTAAATGAGTTTTATTTCAAAGTTTCTCCTTTTCGATCTTATCCCTTCTTATGTTTTGCCATCTCGGTTCCCTTTGCATGTGGCATGCAAACCTAAAGGGGTATTTTTTATGTAAGAATAATGTATTAAATGCATTATGAATAAAATGTCGTATAAACGCAAAACTACATGTTGGATGTCACAATGGTAGAAATACATAGTGATTTTTTTAAATTACTTACACAATTAAAGTATTTGATTTAATATTTATTAAATTTCAAATGAATTAATTTTAAAATAGTGAAGACAATATTCAAAATTAACAAAAAATAATATTTGCAAATAAATTTTCTGGGAAATATTGAACATATACAAAAATATTTCTGCCAAATGTATTTCTACTATTTAAAGTGTTTTGGTCCGTTCACTTTTATTGATTCAAAAAGAACTACTTAATTGAAATAAATGAATATTTGTTGTATATAAGATTGTGTAAATAATATTTAGGATCGGACTCCTAAGGTAGTAAGGTAGTGTAACAGTTTTTTAAGATGATTAATAATTTTAAAAACACTAGTTTAAAAAAGGATTTTCAATTAATTCCAATAAAAAGCGAACTGACTGCAACAAATTAAAACAACATGTGAAAATAATAAACAAACTGGTTTTTGTTTGTCTGTTGCACTGTGCATTCCATTTATGCTTATAGCAACATTGACCAACGCTCATATCCACAGACTGCGACGGCGGTGAGCGACAAAACGAAGGCCAAAGTGACGCCGACAAAGCGGATCCCCGCAAAACCGGCCAAAGTAGAAACCCCGCTCAGTACGACCGCACGCAAAGGCCGGAGCACCGGGAGAGGTGAGACTCTCCGACAAAATGCTTTCTGTCTTATAGTTATATAAATGTAGCTCTTAGTCTTCAAATATAAAATAAGCTCGCACGACCGCATGCTTAATGCTGGGGTGGGCAGATGTCTATACATGTTAGTAATCTCTACCAACTTTTCATTTATTCTTTACATTATGCCATTAACGGATACTTAACAAGAATTCCATATAAAGTAATTTCTCAATACAATCATGTTTTTTTTCACATCCAAGACATTGTTTTCCTTTATTCGTAATCTATCCCTATCTTGATGAGAATAAAAAACCGTGTTTATAATACTGTATTATTTTTTTGTTGTGTATATAATAATGTCGGTGCCTGTGCCTGTCTGTCTTAGTGTCCAGGCCATGTATACAAATTGGATAGAAGTTTCGAAAAATTCATTGGTACTGACAGATAGCAGAATACTTACACCTGTAAATATTCTACTACGAGACATAGGCCCCTCCAGTAACGGTTTACAAATTCGCCCATAACTGTTCTAAATATCTCAGATCCAAACTTATCCAGACTGGAGATGTCCAACAAGGCGACGAGCGCGGTTGGCAATCCGCCTGCCAAGTGTTCCGATTACGGCAATTCCTCCCTGTGGGACAGGCTTATGTCCAAAAGTGGACTGATTTCAAGTTTCTAAAAGAGGTCCGCACTTACTTTACTAGATAGTAGGATTCCCTCTCTGCCAAGGAGCCGTCTGGAAGAAGGGGAGCGTGTATATACGGAAACGGTACTCCTACTGGTAACATCTGGAAGATATTACGGGATATAACATCAATGGTTGCCAGTCTTAAATAAATATGTAATTAACATACAAACAAATATACATGTGGGCAATGTAAAATTATTTATATGGAAAGTTTTATTTTTGTACGAAATTACAGCACAAAATTGAACTGATATGACGATATATTTATTACATATGATTCCTTAATGAATGTGCCCAGCCGGCTGCATCTAACACCTAAAGAAGTCTAACATTTCAAATGATAGTTATTTAACGGGTGATTTTTTTGGTTCGCAGAAAGTAAACCATCACCAATCGTGCCCACGCCATCTACATCGACGGGCAAAACCACGCGCACCCCGAGGAAACCGCCCGCAAAGAAATAATATTCATCGCGAAGCAGCTCTTGTGAATGGACTCTATGAGTTGCCCGCAGATGGGTCTGTACTTTAAACCACTCGTAACTTATTAGGGGATATTTATTTGGGTTACTTCACTCTGCATAATCTTGGTAATTTTTTTTTATTAGTTCGTATCCTTTATTCGATTTGTAATGTTTATTCGTAACCAGGACTGTGTCTGATGTCGACGAATTCATTTTGTACGACTGAGACGATTTGGTAATATTTGGTTGAAGTAAGAGTTCACTGGAGCACTATTACTGTACAGACTTAGCGAAACGTGAATAATGCAAGATCATAGTTTACTTTCTAGAATTTTTTTAAATTAGAAGACCCCTATAGTTTTTAGGGGGAAATTTGGGGCAATATTTGTCCTTTTTTATATTTTTATTAATGTGAACTCTTATTTTTACTACATTTATTAAGTACACATAGTCATATCTTAACAATTAGCACAATATTTTCTATTTTTCAACGAAAATATCATTAAATATAGGAAACAGGGGTGGTGTAACTTTGATCATGCGAGAAGTGTTCTGTACCAAAACCCAAATTAGAAGAATTCTAATAATGTTTTGTTTTAGTTTTCATTCCAAAAGAATTTACTTGATGTTTATGAACAAAACAGATTTAAAGAGAAATAACATACAAATGATGTATATTCGTATTGTTACGATACGATTGTTCTGAAATGTGTAGATCAAGCAATATTTACTTAAACTAAAAATTTATAAACGGTTACTTCCTAAGCGTTCATCACAATGTATTAAGGAAACGTTATCATGTAATTTGTGAGTTATTAAAGTGAATTGAGTAGTGAGTAACTGGTTAATATTTTTACTAACAAGAATTTACTTAGCGCAGTTTGTAAATATTTTTAAAAATCAGCCGGTACCATACGGTAGCATGTTTTAATATCGCCGAGCAACAGGGAGGGCGTCGCTCTATTGGTTAGCTTCCAATCATATTTAATTGTAGCTCTGACGAGTGTAAGTTTAAAATGGACTTTTTTTTTTTATAATTTGATTTATACTTATAAGTGAAATTAATATTTTACAAAATGTCCATGGAAAAGTATATTTTTGCAATGTTTTAGCGTTCATGGATGATGGAAAGATTAGTGAAGCACGGATAACGGCTCGCTCCGCGCTCGGCGGCGAACAGTTATATATATTGTATAATGAGTTAATGAGGTATTTTTACCTCACTCAATCATTAGTTACGTAAGTTTTAATTTTTCGGTTAAGATTACTGATAAAGTATCAAAAGTTTTTTTAGAGTATTCGATTTATTGCAATGGAATTATTGTATATTAGTACAAAGTGGAAACGATCGGTTCAAGTTAAAGCATTGTATTAATGGTGGGTAAATAACGTTTGTTTGTTTGTTTCGCATGGGGAGATATTTTCGGTATCTCTCCTATGTATTTGGTTTATGATTATAAACACAGTCGCAATTTTGGAGTTTTGAGAAATGATATAGGTATCTGGACCAATGAATTATCGACGTGAAAGTGTCTAAACGAAGATTATACACCAAATAAATGTTCAACATCTAATTTAATAGATAAATTATGACTTGTTTAAGAGAATTCGTCAACACTATATCACTGTTATAGTATTCCGTGGGCCATATTTTGTATCTTCAATGATATTAGAAATCCCTGTAATGTAATGTGTTTGTGTTTGGGAAAAGGCTTATAATTTTTAATATTTTACTTTACTATTATATACGATCCCAAATGTGTAAGTGTCTTAGATATACATAACATACAAAATTGTATTAGCAAAAGGGCTGCACGGAAGCGTTTGTTTGTAAAGACTTGATTGTCAGAATTTCAATCCTAGTATGTAATACGTATAAATAAGCTACCAACACTGCCTTGTATTATAAAAGTGTTATTAAATCACTTTGTACTTCAAAAAAAAGTGCGTGATTTAAAATGTATCGACGTGCCCGCGGAATTCACGACGTGTCAAATCGATATGTTTTCTCAACTCTTGTTACATCACTAGTGTTGTGACCTGTTCAATGTAAGCCTCGTTTTCCTTTTTATGTTTGTGACATACCACACTTACTTTTCTTAATTTTGTTGAATTGTTTTTTTCCTTAGTACGAGTGACCATAAGTTGTTGCATCTGGAAATATCTATTGTGGACGTGTGTGAGACCTTAGCTGTTCTAAGTACCTAAGTTAGTTGGTAAATTTAAATAGGTTTAATTTTTAAAGAGATATAAAAGCATAGAATAAATTATTGTGTGTGCATCTTTCTGTTTCTGAAGGCGAACAGAGCGATTGTTGTCAACGGTCTCTGGTACAATAGATGTAAAACATATTTTAGCGTTTTATACAAAGGATATCACTCGAGAGTACTATTGTAACAGGAAGTCCACAAATTTATATGCAATTCAGAATTAAATATAAATAATTTAAGACATTGAGTGTTTTCATTTTTCACACGCATTCGGTTTATACATTCGCCGTTTAATGCGGTCTGATTGTTTATTCATATAGGACACCGGCAGCACAATGTTATTACATTTTCATAAAAATAGATTTGTACAGTAAGGGTTCTGATGTGTGCCCGCCATTGTAGGTGATTTATTACAAAATAACACCTTGAAAGTAAATTTTAAACACAATAGCGTTGCAGTTATTTAGAAAAAGATGCCTAGAATTACTTTAAATTATAGATTAGAAATCCAATGTTACTTAACAGTTTAATTTATCCTTTCTGCGACCGCATCGTATCTCATGTGCACACGACTATGTTGTTATGTTATGACGGGCTGGTATCCGCAACACCACGACTGTGGCGCGTGTTTTGAGTGTGGGCAGGAACATGAGCCAACCGAGCTCCTCAAGGAGACTCAGTAAACCCTTAAAGTTATCGGCGACCTCTGCGAGCCGATAACTTTAAGTCGTCGTTTCTTCCTCATCCATACAATCTCGGCACAGAGGGCTGTCTGTAACACCTATAGTAAACAGATGTCTGTTCAAATATCCATGTCCAGTCATGGTGCTAGTTACTATCCGAATTTGGGGCTTATACAGGCGTAGTGGCATCTTGGTTAGCAGCCTGTCTACCTGGTTTGTCCATAGTCGCGCATGCCAGTTCCTAGTGGGGTTTCGTATTTGTGAGCGAACGTGGCCAAAGGGTATTGGGATGATGGGTTCCGGTCCAATAGGGCACCGACCAGACCCGCCCCGGGCAAGCTCGTCCGCCGCATCGTTACCTCGGGAACCGCTGTGACCTTTTATCCATTGTAGGATTATATTGTTGAATTGACATACCTAGTTTAAGCGCTGGTAGCATTCGTAAATGAGCCCTGACGTCATGACGTTGCTGTAGAGGGCCTGTATAACCGCTAGGCTGTCGGATAGTATTCTAATATTGTGATATTTTCCTTTACTACTGGCGATTGAAATAGCCCCCTGGATAATGCCCAAGCATTCAGCTACAAGATATACGGTATTGTGGGCTCCGAGCGGTGTTTGTATTTTAATGTTTAAATCTTACGAGAAAGTCCCGGAGCCAGTGCCTGAATCCGTTTTGGATATTTCAGTAAAAATTCGTAACTCGCGCGGGTCTAGCTTCTACCTTCCGTACGATGGTCTCTGTAGAGTTTAATTTTATAATTTTCGTCAAAAACAAATTGTTTTTGGATCCTGTCATACGTGGCCTGAAGGATCGGCATTTCTGCAAACATATATTCAAATGGGGTTGTATGCGATACCCTGCGAGATTTCCATAGGTTCAAAGTCCTCAGCCTGAAGGCAGCCAACGCCGCTTCCGGCTGTATTAGTGCACTAATATATATGACACACAAACATATACTATATTATAGGGGAGATCTCTAAAATCACAGGGGAAAGTTGGCTACCGGTAGTCAATCCTGTAAACGTCCCATTGCCAGATCGAGTGGGTTTTTGCGCCACCCAGCTCCAGTGCAGGTTGGCGGACTTTACCATGTCCCATTACCAGACATGCAACGCACCAAGAACACTCATGGAATCGCTTAAGCCAGCCACGCGTGCTCGGTGGTTAGAGATCATTAGGAATATACCAAAATTTCCACATGAGCTCTCTAAAACAAACCAAATTCATCGTGTAATCATTTGCGATTCTCTATTCAGATCAATTACTGGTGATAAAAAGCGATGATGATGATATTAATTTATCCCTAATGGGAAAGGCAAAGGACTTTAGTCCATACAGCCAGGTCTGATGCACGTCTACTCTGTTCCACGTCTCCTACTACACTCCGTTAAAAAGTGAATTATGAAACAATTATGAAATGAAAAAATGAAACCTATGACTCGAACGTGCCAAAATGATCATGGGCAAAGAGCAGTCAAGCCCCACAGACTATAGCGAAATCCGGATTTAGTCCCAATGAGGTGATGCTGTGTGTATGGTGGGATTGCAAGGACATCGTTCATTACGAGCTTTCGTTTCGACCTTAAGTGAAGACGACAGCACTCATCAATAAAAGCTAGGGAGTGTGGTTGCGCATCGTTTGACAGGCATTTTGGAGGAGTGAGTCAATGTGTTTCTGTGAAAATGGAATAAATTTAATAACGACCTGTCATTAAATATTTGATTTTGAAACGCAAAAATTGTACGGTTACGATACACCATCATTTACCACCAAAACCAAAAAAAAAACAATAGATATGTAAAAACAAAAAGAAATAATTTAAGAGAAAGATTTTATAATTTATAACCCGTGTCGTGTCAAATGAAACTGTGCTGACTCAGCATGGTGTCGCGGGGTTAACCGCAAACGCTGATTTTCAGTCAGCACCGACCCTGTTGCGCGTTGTACTTCGCATACTGTTTCATAATCGCACTACGCAAGATATGTTTGCTGGAAACGAACTGCTCTTCCATGATTTACCATCCATATACAGGCATGACCAAGTTACTTATAACTAATTAATATCAGAGCGACAATTAATGTATAAAAGGAAATTTTCTCTAAAAAAAAACAAAAACAGCATAATATTACTTACTACCATATATAACCATCAATGAAAACTTAAACAATCAATCCAGTTTGAAATAAACATATTTAGTATATATCTAAAGAAACAGAGTATGTATTAGTCAATTTGACTTTTGCAAATTTAATAAATATAGACGATATAATTTTTTAAACGTAGTTTTTGTTTTAGCCTCGCGAATAGGGGGTGGTATGTCATTCCAGCATTTAGTAGCGCAAAATCTAAAACTCCCTCTGAAAGCGGCTGTTTTGTGTTTAGGTACAGATAAGATTTGCGAACAGCTAGTTGAGTATTGATGTTGAATAAATTGCCAATTTAGTTTTTTGTGCAAATAATCTGGCTTACCTGTTTGTATAATTCCGAAGAGCATAGTGGAGTAAAACAATTTGGGCGTCGCTCCATGTTGAGAGTGTTACTAGGATTTAGGTACGGCGTTACATGGGAACGGCTAGGGATAAAAAAACAGAATCGAACACATGCATTTTGAACTCGCTGTATTAGTCGAAGAGATCGTTTTAGAATACATGGTCCGTACACAGGCAAGTAGTAGTTAAGCTTAGACAAGATCAATGACTCACAAAGTCTCACTCGCAAATCGACACTCAAAACGTTCCGAATCCGATAGAGGACCTTCAGTCTATAAAAAGAGATTCTTACCAGGTCCAGTACATGTCCTTCAAAATGTAGACGACTGTACATAAGTAGGCCTAAGTTACGGGTTTCTTCAACTCTCTGCAGGCTGTTGCCTTCAATGAAAATTTTAGGCTTGTTTTTGTGTATTTTTTCATATTGTTTTCGAGACCCGAGAATCATATACTTGGATTTTGCTTTATTAAGAGAGAGATTGTTATTTCGCGACCATGCTGCAATATGTTTCAAGTCAATATTGAGCAGGCGAAGGGATGCATCTGGATCATTTGAGTTTACGGACATATAAACTTGAAGGTCATCGGCGTACATATGGTAATTACTGTTTTTAATACATTTTGTGATATCTGCGCAATATATTATAAATAATAGTGGTCCAAGGATAGAACCTTGAGGGACACCCCTGAGCACCGAATTTGATTGAGATGATCTAAGCGTACCATCACGACTAAGCATTACAACACGTTGTCGTCGATCGGCGAGATAACTATGGAACCATTTTACTGCCGACGGACCAAATCCATAGAAAGATAATTTAGATAAGAGGAGGGGTATGCTGATTGAAACAAAAGCTCTAGAGAAATGAAGAAGAGCAAGAATAGACCCACAGCCAATAAATATCCTGCATGGAGAGAATGCCATCGACAACATCTACCAGCGCAGTACATATACTTCTTCCCTTTCTAAAACCAGACTGATGTTCAGGTAGAATGTTATATATTTCACAAAATTCTGCAACTTGACTATAAATATTTTTTTCCAAAATTTTTAGACAGGTATGGCAAAATACTAATTGGTCTTAAATCTTTAAAGTCTTGAGGATTATTTTGTTTTGGAATCGGTTTTACTAGGGCTGTTGTCCAAAGTGTCGGAAACGTCGATGATGTAATAGATTTGTTTATAATTGAGGTAATGGCCGAAAGGGAACTCGGTAGAGACAAAATGAGCATATCTCTACTTACCCGTTCAACACCTTAAGCATTTGATTTTATATAATTCAAAATTATTTTGGCAACTACATTTTCATTTACTGGTTTTAGTTCGAAAATAGCTGCACTGTGTCTATGGAATTCGAAAAAAGTAAGATAGGATAGATTCACTTCACCATTATCAGCTAAACTGAGAAAATAGGTGTTTATGGCATCTAGGTCTTGAAAATTATCAGGCAATTCGGATTTAGGTTTGAAATTCAGGCCGGCGTGGCTTTTCAAATTCTTCCACAGGTCTTTAGGATTACTCAATTGACGATTTACGAATTGTTCGAAATAGGCCTTTTTCTCAGCATGAATGCTACTAATAAAAAGTTTTTTTAACAATTCTATATATGTTCTTATCAGATCTGTTTTTATCAGATTCAGATCTAGTCTGATATTATTTTCTTTTAACCTTGTTACGCAGCTGTCTGATATAAAGGACGTTACTAGTAAACCATGGTTGCTGGTACTCTTTGATTACTGCAGCTTTCTGCGGTGCATGCTTATTCAATAATGATATCAAATAGCTATTAAATTTGTCAACCATCAAATCTACACTGGTCAAATATTTTATGCTATGCCAATCAATTGACTCAGTATCAGCATCAAAACTAGCCACGTTAATTTTCTTAAGAGGTCTGTATATAATGTGTTTGGGTGACGGACGATCCTTTTTATCCTAAAAAGTGTCATAACGGCAGCGTGACCATTTAGATCTTGGTTACAAACCACATTTACAGTTAAAACACTTGTGTCACTGCACACGAGATCTATTAGTGTTTGATTATTTGTTGTGAAGTGAGTGGGCTCAGTGACGTGGTTAGCAAGACTGAGAGAATATAAAAATTGTTTAAGACGCAGTCTTGCTGTCACGTAAATCTAACATATTTATATTAAAATCCCCCAGTAAAATTAAATGATCGTAATTTACAAATGAAGTGATGGTGAGAGATAGCGCATCCAAGAATATATCAACGTCCACCCATGGCGGCCTATACGCAGTACCAATAAGAACTCGTGAGGATTTACAGCTAGACAGAAATCCACAATTGCTCAAAAGCAGCATCGTGCAAGGGGTGAGAGCAGATACAAGCCTGGATGTCTTTTTTGATCTAAAATCCCACTCCACTTCCGGATTTACGTAAATTATGACCGCAAAGTGCATGTTTTAGCCGGTATCCTGGTGCCATAGGGGTTTTTGCATCTTCCCCTTCTTTAAGCCAGGTTTCATTAATAGCAAATATGTCAGGTGATTCGCAAATAATTAGTGAACAAAATTCATCGTGATTGGTGCCTAATGAGCCAGCATTCAGTAACTCTACCTTTAATTGCATACACTTAACCATAGCGAATCATAACGGACTCCTTCACAAACGTTGAAAGGGTCAGAAAGTAATCATACCATTAATAGACCTAGTGTGTTATTTACGTTTTCAATAATGAGTAATAATAGTAACGACTCGAAGATTAATGATATGAAAAATGTGGAATGTAGATCATGGCGATAATGCGTATGGTGGAAACTATAACTTGAAAAATATGTTAATTGCAAATCAAAAAATAGTATTACGATATAATTTGACCAAATAAACAGTAGTTGGTTGGTTAAAAGCATCGCCTAGTGACACGACACGGGTCAGCTGATCATTGACAATAACAAAAAAAGAAAAAAGGTGGTCGTCTCCAGTTAAAAAGTCCGTCCGTATAAAGTTCATGACAATCCAAGTTTCATCTACAGTCATTTTAATGAAAAAAAGTTTCATCTACAGTCATTATAATGAAAAAAAGTTTCATCTACAGTCTAATGACTGTAGATGAAACCTTTGATACACTATTATACGTCCGAAACAAAAATAGTGGAATGCGAAGAGAGTTTGAAAACCGAATCTAATGGATGAAACTGGATTAAGCGCCCTCAAGCGACTTTTCTTTGTTCCCTAATCTAAAAATTTATTGCGCTCGGAGGACTAATTTTCGTCAAATATATTACCTTCGTAACTAATTATTTTGTAGAGAAAGAAGCAGAGTTGGATAGTGTGTAGACTAACAAGGAGTAGAATAATGTAAATAAATAATCCCCTATCTTTGTTAGGTCTCGAAACTTTTCAGACCATTCAGAGTTATTATTATTTAATGTGTTTCGCTTCTTATATGGACGCTTTCCCAGTCTTTAATACGCGACCGCAGTAACTTAGGCGATTTTCTTGGGAGTTTAGGGAGCTACGTTATGTATTCAGTGATATTTGCGCACGCCTCGTACGTCGCACATTCATGGCGAGAAACTACTAAACGTGCCAGGTCAAGGTGGGCGACGTTTCCCCAACAAGAATACGGCCCGGGTAATGCTCCTCTCCTCGAGGCAGAGGTTCCTAATACACACCTTCGCAACTAATAATCATCCTAATAAGTCAGGAGTGGTCCTGAACGAAGAGACCGTCCAAGCAAGCAGCAACATTTCTTGAAAGATTTGCCCATATTTACTATGCTGGGCATGCAGGTTGATAAGCAGTGCTTGTGCACCCCTGTACTAGCTGCTGTTCCCCATCTCTGGTCTGCTGTGTTTGGGTCGGGCAAATTAGGATTGAAAGTCTGCCTCAATATGGTCACTAGTCCAGTTTGGTGTTTTAGCTTGGCAACATGTCCAGGAGAGATAGGCATGGCAAAAGATGGTAATGACGGTATACCCTTGCACAAGTGAAATATCTGGTGTCTTTTCTATTAACTTGAATTGCAGATTTTTTGGGTAATATATTTTGAGATCTTCATAATAAAACACAACTGAATTTTAATTTTTTATTGAACTTATACCCTATATTCACGAGGCCTCCATAGCTGTGGCAGTCTCCTCTGTATATTTGCCTTTGTCCTTGCCCAGGGCTGCTAGTCTGCCCTTCGCTCTGCGGTCTAGGATGGCTTTGCGGTCTTTGTTCATTTTTAATTTGACAATTACGCACTGCAAAGAAAAAAACTACTAAGAAACATATGGTAGACATGTTGATATTTTTATTATGCATTTAAAATAAGCAGCGCCATGGAGTATTTCAACAGCAGCCTGCAGTTTCAAACATAAGCAAAGCCTCCCCAAGATAAGGACATAGTTTAAGATAAAAGTTCTCATCACTTTGCTTTACAAAATGATGAAAGATGTAATTCATTTGATAATTTAGAAGTTGTTACATTGTACTTCTGTTTCAGTATGATAAAAAAAATATTTAATGAACTGTGTGAAAATGATATGCAAGAACCTTTTTGAGAAGCACTTCAAAAAGAAACATCCAATTAAATTTTTCTAATAAAACAGTCCATGTTACAAGGACATTACAATAGTTATTTTAATATTGTTATTGGTTTGATATGACAGTGAAGATTGTGTAAAACATTCACTTATACTCTCATCACACTGTAGGTATATTTACATTGTAGTTATTTAAGTGTGAACACTGTAAATGTTAAATATTACTAAACATAGAGGGATTAACACCTAAGCTGCAGTCAGACACTATTATCATAAACTAGTTCTGCACACACATATTACTTACATTTCCTCACAATGTGAGTTTTATGCATTCAGGCATTGTTATTTAATTATGTTTCAGCACAAAGTGAGTTTTGTGCACTGAACATGCTAATATGATGTCCATAAATTATGAAGCTAAATAGTTGACTGAAAAACACTTGAAATGCACATTCAATGGTACTTGCATATCACTTGAAGGGGTTGGCAGTAAGCATAGTCACATATAGATTAATATTTTAAAGACCATTGGGGGATTTTCATGGCAAGAAGATAGGTGAAGCAGATTTTTAATGAGATGAAAGGGAAGTAAAACAGTTTTTAATAATTTAATATATAAAAGTTATATAGTTATCTATATAATTCTTATAATCCTAAGTACTGGTACACAACCTTACCTTACCAGACTGTAAAAGGAAAAAGATGATTTGAGGATTTACCATAATCAAGTGGATTGGCTGACGCAGGACCAACCTTATTATTGATCTGGTAATTTTCTTGATAGTTATTCTACTATCTGTCAGTAACCATTGCATTATAAAAGGCTATTCCTTTAATCGCCTCTTACAACAACCTCGGAAAGAAATTGGTTTTCAGATTCTTACACTGATCACCAAACAAGAACTTTATTTATGTAGATTTTGTCTTAATCATATTGGCCACTGATAAAATAAAACTTTGAATTTCAATAGCAACACACTTAACATTGTAACATTTTGTGAAAAGAAAAACTTCATTACCTTCGAAGGGTGAATGCCAACATAAGCACTAGCACCATTTGCCTTCTCGCGCTGAATCCTTTCAATGTACACGACAAACTTTTTACGGTAGACCTGAACCACTTTGCCTACTTGCTGACCTTTGTAGTGACCGCGCACAACCTGCAACAAGTTTGCATTTGCTAAAACACTTTCATGCCCATATTTGTTTCTCATTTCAAACTTAATTTCTGTATTAACATAAAGCTTGTGTCTACCAATTTTATGGGTCCATCATAAAGTATCAAAAAATATCTAGCAAAACAATCAGAGCCATATTTTGAACCATGGTGCAGTGTGACAGGCCAAGGAGTAAACGCACTAAAGAAAACCTTCAGCTTGTCCAAACCGAGGCAGTAACAACTGCAGTCTGTGAATGGTTTGTCTTCATCATTTTATTTTGCCATTATAGTATACCAATGATAACCGTTTCAGTTTGTGGTAAAAGATATTAATTAATCTTAACTAAAAACGTCACCTTCCTTTAAGACAGTTTTCGTAAGTTATTGAGGTTATGCATACTGCAATTTGATCAGTAGCAAAATACATTTTAAGTCCCACTAAATAATAAAATAACACTACCCGAGAGAGTTAAAACAATTTTACCTGAACTTCATCATCTTTACGAATAGGCATGGATTTCACGTTGAACTTTTGTCTCAATTCCTTGGAGAGAGGCGAAGACATAAGTACTCTTCTGATATGCGAGGGTGCGCTAAAGTGCCTCTTCCTGTTTTTCCTCCTCGAGGAGGTTACTTGCCTGTTGTACTTCATCCTGACACTTTGCTGAAAAGCCAAAATACCACGTTTATTTCTCGATCTCAAAACATCAAGTTACTTTTCTTTGCGTGCAAAACGTCAAGTTGCCGCCGCGTTTATTTTGATCACTGATATTGAAATTTTGTGAAATAGCCATGGCTTAATATACGACATTAAGTTAAGAATTAATTTTAAATGATTTTGTAAGTTATAAAGCTGCGTAACCGAGGATTTTTAAAGATTTAGTAACGTACCCGAAACGACACGGCAAAGAATCAAATTCAGAAAGACTCACAGACTAATAACAAAAACGGACATGAGTTTAACATTGCCAGTATTCAAAAACAGTAAATATATTTGCAGCATTTTATAACGATAGATACAAAAATAAACAAAAAATTTACATGAAATACTATATATTAATATTATTAACATTAATAGATTATACCTTGTATAGTCGATGTAATTAAAAATAAATTGATGTAGCGTGTCATAAGAGAGCTTCAAATGCGTCTAAATGTTTTTGTAACCAAATTTTTTATTACAAAATTTTTTTAAGATTCTTATGAATACAATATGAGACATAATAATATCTCGCTATAATTATCGATAAAATTGTTGTGTAGTTATATTGGGGGAACACAGCTCCACACGATACTTTCTTACTTTTTCACTATATTTCTAGCCAGACTAGACACTGACACGATTTACACACAGTGAGACGTTGCCAAGCTTACATGAGTCATCTCTTTTATTCGTACTGAGGTGCCGAGAAATAGGTAGAGACAACAATACCTCGATTGTTAGTTTTAACACCTGAATTCACAAGCTATAGCTCCGTCCAGTATAATATTGGGCATACGATGCTAACTTTATTAATTTACTTCATGGGAGAGATTCCCCAGTCTACCAGAAGTGGTTTATTCATTACGTAAAGGTTTCCAGTACATAAAGCGATTAAACCAAAAACGCACAGTGCGTTCGTTAGTTGTGTACAGGCCTTTGGAGAGGCCAAACTCAGTATTGATAGTGTAAACTGTCTCTGCAGTCTTAGAACCTCGTCGGAGCTTGTATTCCAAATTTACTCTAATTTTTGAGGATTTCATGTTTAACCCAAATACTGAAAGTAAAAAGAATTGGAAGTCAAACAATAGAATGTCATAAAATTTCTAGAATATTAAAAAAATGTCTACGTCTTACAGGTTTAATTTGAATTCAATATGGCAACTCCATTAAAAGTGCAATTTCAAATTTTGGTTCTAATATGAGTGTGTATTTACTTTTTTAAATTGATTCATTCGGCATCCTAAGCGAAAACACGACTCACACTTGGCCGGTTTTTAGACTTTATTGTTTTCCTTTAGAGCACTCTAATCACACCAAGTTTGACGCTTGTATTAATAGTACCGTTTTTACGATAGAGCTAAAAAAAAACACGTTTTTATTGATTGTTAGGATATTCTATGTATTATATACTATTATAACACAAATTCTGTGAAGATTTCTACCGACTAGCTGTTATGGTTATAAATACAGCTTTTTAATAGATATAAAGACAGGATTGGCCTAGTAATAGGGCTCTGTTTAGAACGCTGTAACGGGCGTATAGATAGACCAACCTAGATATTGGAGGATCTTGCAGTGTTTGGCCACTAGTTACTTTTCGCAATATTTTATCATTAAACCATAGATTTTTATTTATTATGTTTAATATATTGCAGAGTAAAAAAACAATTTAAGAGAAACATTTTAATAAATCGGTTTGATGTCCAGGAACGACATCTAGCGGCCATGATACACATTGAGGTTAAACAGCGTTTATGTAGGTAACTAGATGGCGCCACTACTCGCGTAAAATGATAAAAAGGCAAACGAAATAAGTACTTTCATCGTTCGATTTTGGTCCTATGATTCCGATGATATAATTTTATATATGATTTAATAGTCAAAATGTGAATGTGTTATCATGTTTGAAACTTATTATTACAAATATGAAAATAAGTCTGTTTGTCGTCTAATCACGCTGAAAGGAATGAACAGATATTAGTTAATATAATAAAAAAAAGCCTCTTTTTATGGTAGAGAGAGCCATGGTGCAAGTGGCTCACCTGATAGTAAATGATTACTGTCGCCCACGAACATCTGCAACCCGAGAGGTGCGTTGCCGGCCTTTAAGGATATTTGGGACATGGGAGGAAGGATGAGGACGGGGGATGGGGAGGGGAGGGGGAGTGTGCCTCCGGTTACTTTACTCGCAGAAAGAAACGCTGAAGCACAAGATGCCTCTACCTCACGCCGGTATTTTGCGAGGTCGGGGTACTACCCAGGTCGAGCCAACACATTCTAGCAGCAGCAACAGCCGCCGCTTGGCTCTATCACGTTTCAAACTAAACATAATTATAACTTCATTCTATTTCGGTCAATTGTTTGAAGCTGAAAGAGACACAAGGTAGTTTAGTTTTAAACAATGTTCAGGCAATCTTTATGTAGGATAATTTTAATCTCGATTAAGAGCGGTATAAGACGCGCGTAGCTGCTTGTAATGTATGTTACCTTAGCTTAACATCCTGTAAGTGGCTCACTGGAGGACATAGGCCTCTCCCATAGGGAGGATTTTCCGGAAGTCTTTGCACCTTGCGTTTTCATACGCGCAACTGGCACTCTGCTACCAGTCATCATACTGCTTATTTTTGACCTGGTATTTTTTGAGATAGTTATCCCGCCATTCGTCGGTAGCAACTTCGTTTTTCAAGGATTTTCCTTACATTCATTCATTCACAAATGTTGGTTTAGTGCCAAATAAGAAAATCACAAAATCTGGACACTCTGCGCTCTGGCTCTTACAGGCTGCTACTTTTATGCTAAAATGCGCTGTAGTCAAGTGTTTAAAAATTGTATATTTAAGGACCAAAGTGACTGATATTCACAAATGTTGGTTTAGTGCCAAATAAGAAAATCACAAAATCTGGACACTCTGCGCTCTGGCTCTTACAGGCTGCTACTTTTATGCTAAAATGCGCTGTAGTCAAGTGTTTAAAAATTGTATATTTAAGGACCAAAGTGACTGATATTCACAAATGTTGGTTTAGTGCCAAATAAGAAAATCACAAAATCTGGACACTCTGCGCTCTGGCTCTTACAGGCTGCTACTTTTATGCTAAAATGCGCTGTAGTCAAGTGTTTAAAAATTGTATATTTAAGGACCAAAGTGACTGATATTCACAAATGTTGGTTTAGTGCCAAATAAGAAAATCACAAAATCTGGACACTCTGCGCTCTGGCTCTTACAGGCTGCTACTTTTATGCTAAAATGCGCTGTAGTCAAGTGTTTAAAAATTGTATATTTAAGGACCAAAGTGACTGATATTCACAAATGTTGGTTTAGTGCCAAATAAGAAAATCACAAAATCTGGACACTCTGCGCTCTGGCTCTTACAGGCTGCTACTTTTATGCTAAAATGCGCTGTAGTCAAGTGTTTAAAAATTGTATATTTAAGGACCAAAGTGACTGATATTCACAAATGTTGGTTTAGTGCCAAATAAGAAAATCACAAAATCTGGACACTCTGCGCTCTGGCTCTTACAGGCTGCTACTTTTATGCTAAAATGCGCTGTAGTCAAGTGTTTAAAAATTGTATATTTAAGGACCAAAGTGACTGATATTCACAAATGTTGGTTTAGTGCCAAATAAGAAAATCACAAAATCTGGACACTCTGCGCTCTGGCTCTTACAGGCTGCTACTTTTATGCTAAAATGCGCTGTAGTCAAGTGTTTAAAAATTGTATATTTAAGGACCAAAGTGACTGATATTCACAAATGTTGGTTTAGTGCCAAATAAGAAAATCACAAAATCTGGACACTCTGCGCTCTGGCTCTTACAGGCTGCTACTTTTATGCTAAAATGCGCTGTAGTCAAGTGTTTAAAAATTGTATATTTAAGGACCAAAGTGACTGATATTCACAAATGTTGGTTTAGTGCCAAATAAGAAAATCACAAAATCTGGACACTCTGCGCTCTGGCTCTTACAGGCTGCTACTTTTATGCTAAAATGCGCTGTAGTCAAGTGTTTAAAAATTGTATATTTAAGGACCAAAGTGACTGATATTCACAAATGTTGGTTTAGTGCCAAATAAGAAAATCACAAAATCTGGACACTCTGCGCTCTGGCTCTTACAGGCTGCTACTTTTATGCTAAAATGCGCTGTAGTCAAGTGTTTAAAAATTGTATATTTAAGGACCAAAGTGACTGATATTCACAAATGTTGGTTTAGTGCCAAATAAGAAAATCACAAAATCTGGACACTCTGCGCTCTGGCTCTTACAGGCTGCTACTTTTATGCTAAAATGCGCTGTAGTCAAGTGTTTAAAAATTGTATATTTAAGGACCAAAGTGACTGATATTCACAAATGTTGGTTTAGTGCCAAATAAGAAAATCACAAAATCTGGACACTCTGCGCTCTGGCTCTTACAGGCTGCTACTTCAGAATGACAGGCATGCTCAGTTATCCTCGCGATGTATCACTGTTGGGTAAGTCCTTAATTTTTTCATTTTTGTGAGCTGTATATGTCCACAGGACAAAGTGTCAAAAGATTTGGAGTTGGTATGTGTGTGTGTGAATTGAAGATTTGCACTTATTTGTCGCACCTGGCAGCCAAGTTTGAGAGCCCTAGATTTAGGTTCGGTACATCCAAATAGATTTTTCGACATTAGCCAATCGTCAAAGCCTCGACAGTTAGCAACGTTTGGAAAAAACGTTCCTTTATTCTTAGAATTAGTAACCTATATCTAAGTGATCTTCCGTCACATTACTTTTGTAAGACGTTAAAGTTTCCGCCTTTAAGTAATCTTTTAATCATGTTTATAGTGAAAGGACGGATTTGGCAAAGAAAATAGAATATTGAATTTTTGCAATTGTTGTCTATTAACAATTTTTTGCGCGAAATTCTATAGTTTGTTTGTTCTGTAGATTTTACCACTCATGTGTTATTTTTCTAATTCCATGGCTTACGTATTTATTTTTTATTTAGTATTAGACGATATTATATTTTCACTTCTTAGTAACTTTAGTGCAGCCTTAACCCTTGCTCACTGGTCATTATTTCCTCTGCAAAATGGTTGGCTGGTAGAGATCGCTTCTAAGCGATAAGGCCGCCAATTGTACCTTTGTGTATTTTATGTTTCTAATAATTTTTTTTTTTCCTATTTTTGCTAATTGGTGTACAATAAAGTGTATTTCAGTTGTTACCATGGCCTCGCAGAATATCGGCGTGAACTAGAGGCATCTTGTGCTTCTGCGTTTCGTTCGGTTAGTGAGGTAACCGGAGGCCTCCACTCCCCGTCCCCTTCGCCCTCCTCATCCTCCCTCCCATCTCGCAAATACCCTTAAAGGTCGGCAACGCACCTGCAGCACCAGAGGTACGGCAGATGTATGTGGGCGACGGTAATCACTTACCACGAGTTGAAGCGCATGCTCGCTTGACACCTTTTACATTAGAAAAAAAAGGTTTCCTTTAAGAACTGAAAAATTTTGAAAACCTGAAACCGATGCTCAAATAAATAAGTTGTGGAATAAGTGCAAGTGAAAATCAACCGACCACAAAATTGATAACGTACTGTATATACTTGTCTCATAGAAATTCATGTGTAATATTCATTCAGTGTGGTAGATGGTAGAGTCGGGAGAAGAAGACCTAGCCGAACATTTCATGATCAAATCGGAGACGGTCTGAAGAAACGCCAGGTCAAGAGTACTCTAAACCAACAAACATCCATGCGAAGATTGATGAAAGTGGAAGATGCGAAAGACGTATGTCAGGACCGTAGCAAGTGGAAGAAGATGCCTCAGAAAAAAGATGTTGTCTCTGCCTACCCCATTGGAAACACGCTGTGAATATATACATACATATTCTCACTTTGTATTGAACGCCCCTAGTACTCGTATATCTGTATATGCATATTACATTTCAATGAAGATTTTCCCATGGACGAATATTAAGATTACGCGCCCAATAATAATTGATTTTCTTTTAAATGTCGTTTCGAACCAAAATGTATGTCGGAGTATGCAATAAGGGTAAGCTATACTACTATATATTGTGGACACGTATATCGTGTGTCGGGGGACTTTTGTGAATGGGGCAGCGTTACACGCAAGCTGCAATCTCATTAAGTAATCGAAGCCTCGTCTCCCCGTACGTTTGTATGTATATTTTTATTTTATTTCGCAACATACTACTGTCACGACCGTACACACTATAATGGGTCGGACAGAGATCTAGCAGACATATATTTTAGTGTAACTTTATCGACGTGACAGGTGATGAGACTGATGCCGTCTTAATGTCCATGCCGACGATAGTTTTGTACAGGGGATCGTAATCGGATCTTAAATAAAAATAACTATCTTCTTCATCAGCCTGCTGAAAATAGTCCTTTGCCGAACGAACAGGTCACTCGCGCTCTGTGAAACTAAAGCGAGTCCGCTTGTCCACTGGGCTACCACGGTTCTCACCCACCTCTTGACTTCAACACCTCTTGCACCCGCTGTGGGATTAGATCAACTTCTTCTCCAAAGATCAGCCTCATCTGCAAGCGCATCCTGCATCTGCACCCTGCTAACTAATGAACGTGGCTCTGACTTTTACTTTAACTTTTATTTAAATAAAATGATTAAACTTTTTTATTGAATACTATGTAGTTTTCGAGTAATGGAAAACAAATCTTAAATAAATCTATCTCTTTAGCTGCTTTAGTCGTGTCTGCGGATCGCGAACCGGAGACTTCCGGAAATTCTCTAATGTGTATCGCTGGTTCATCCCTATTTTATTACGATCGATTCAGTCGGTTGAACTGAGGAAGAAACAACTAAATTTACGAATGTAATGTGTACGTTATAGACAGAAAGCCATTAGACGGCTGGTGGGAAAGGGACTTCTTTTAATTTCGAGCCAGTACGTCACCCAAGCGCCACTTAAACAAAAAGTAAAGTAGCCTATAAGTGCCCACTGCTGAGCAAAGACCTCCTTCTCAAATACGAGTATCGGAGAGGGTTTAGGAGCCGGGAAGGGCCCGCCACGCTGCTCCAGTGCGGGTTGGCGAGCTTCACATATACTCGAAATAATATTTTTATTATTTCTCAGACATGCAGGTTTCCTCACGATGTTTTCCTTCACCGCTGAGCACGTGGCAAACACAGCACTTAAAATTGCTATTAACAATTTTAGTGGTGCCAGCACCGGGGATCGAATCCAGGTTACTCGCGCTCTATGAAACTAAAGTGAGCGTCCTGACCACGGCTCTCGCCACGCGCCACTTACGCCTTTCTCAGTAAATATTTTTTTTGGCCAACACATTTCTCTCTCGAATTATTTAAATATTCTTATAACGTTGGGTATGGGTTATTGAAAACAGCACTGGTACAACCTTAACTAACGTAACAACCTTAGTACTAGAGACGCTGCTCCCCGTCACTAGTCTGTAGGCTTTGGGTACGGAATGGCTTTACTGTCATCAGCCAATTGTCAGAGCCTCGTGTGCTAGATGAAATGCACCAAGTGAGGTGAACATTTAGAAAACAGACAGTATATTTCAAGCGCAAATAGCCAAATGGGTTAGGGTGCGGACTACGAAACATGACGTCGTAAGTGCGATCCCGCCATTCGACTATTGTCGTGAACCACTCCAGATACATGCCGTAATGCTTAGTTGGATGGTTAACAGGAATATTAGTGATTCTAGTTAATAAATAGAATTGCTAGTATTCTTTTTAAAAAGAAAAAAAAGAAAAAAATACTACCAAATTTGAGAGGCACGCAGGTAACATACGTGTACGTACGATTGTGTGTCCATGACAACGCTACGTCTCGTTTTCATCGAAATTAATTATTGCTGCGTGAGCCGCATTCGCTTGGCACAACCCGTCAGCGACCTTGTGACCTCTGAGACGTCGCGCCTAACCCGGCAGAATGTGTACCCGAGAGAAGTGAGCCTCGCAGAGGGCGCTAGTGTGCCCCGACGCACGTCCGAGCATGCGCACTCCGCACGTGTCGCCCGGGCCTGCCAGTGAATGAAGCGACTCTGTAGGGTGAGATCGTCGCTCCCCTGTACCGGACCTCGGAGTATAATATGAGTGACGTGCAGTGAAGTGATGGTTTTGCGACCGATGTGAATATAGAAATGGCCGCGTGCTCGACCGAGCCCGGCGATCACCTATCATGTGCTGGTTTGTAGGTGAGTTTGATTATCTCAAGGTCACCCCGTAAACAACCACGACCGCCACCATCACCTAGTGCCGTCCAACCGTGACCGCAGTTTTTGTTTTTGCAGTGCTCACACTGATCATTAAAACGAAATAGTATTATTTTTTTGTAGCTTAATCATTAATGTTTGGATTAGACCAACCATATGCCGCTCGATACGAGAAACGAATTATTTAAACTGTTATAATAAACTACAGAAATCACGTGTAAAAGTTTCATTAATGATCATTAAACCGGTCTAGTTTTAATTTTTATAACCATAGAGAGGCTATGTAACGTCATTAAAATAACAAGCTCTACAATCAAAGCTCATTAAGATCTTTCTAGTGGAAGCGACATGAATGGTCATAAACTTGTTGATTATCTTCTATCATGCCAAAAGTACTAATTGGTCACATACAGGTTTTGTTTGTACGATTGCACTTCCTATGAACTACTGCAAGATAAAAATCGTTATTAATTCAAATAACTAGAAATAAAGAAATTTGTATTATGACATTAAAGCATAGAATTTTATTTAAAAAGATAAAAGTTAGTTATCATAAGCAGATTATCTATTATACTTATTAAATTAATATAATTATATTATTTTTGAACATCATTCTTGTAATGCAAATATTATTTATGGATTTTATTGCGTTTAATTTTTGTTTTTACGTTCCCGTCGTTTCGAGTGCTTTACAGCACCCGGGTTTTTATTAATTTCTGACTTAAATACGAACATGGTTTCGATGTTAAACAATATCTATAAATATTATATTTTTACAATGAAAAATCTATAAATATCTAGATTACTTTTTAATTTATCAGTTTAAAAATACGTAGCATTGATTGACACCTATCCCAACCCTACACATTCATGGAAAAATCGGAAACGCCTTCTTTGACACATCAAAGGTTATTAAGTTAATTGTTCTTATAAAACAAACTCAGCCGCGCACAGAGTTTTTCTCTTCAGAATTTACGTTTCGTTATCTTTAAATAATGTAAAACTACGTCCATACACTGATATTTGCTTATATGCTTCAATTGGTTTTCACTTTTAACTCGTTTTGGAAAATTTCATGATGTAGGTTTATACATTTATAGATATATGTAAATATGTGTATATTACCGATCTGTCCGTGCGATGCTAGCACGGTTCGCTAGATATATATAAACGATGGCAATAATATGTACAGTTTAGATCAATATTGAACTATGTAAACTAATTATAGAGGTTCTTTTCAAATGCTTTTGACTTAGTTTATCACGTCATCCATATTTCTTTATTTATTTATTAAGTATATGAAATACAGTGCTGTGCATATAGGCAGACTTAATGCCTGAGACGTTCTCTACCAGTCCACCTGAGGGTGATGTAGAGATAAAAAGGACTGGGTGCGTCTATGAAAGTACAACATGGAATAATCTATTTAAATTAATATAACTAGAAAAGTATACATAACATATATGAATACATACACATTCACATTTTATATACAAAATTCTCGCTGCTGGCGTCGATGTCGGTCCAGGGGTTAGTGGAGGGCGACATACTTTCTATCGCGACAGGAACCAACTCCAGGAACGGCTCTATCACGACAGCTGTCACTTAATACTTACCATCAGGTGAACTGTTTGCTCGTTTGCCGCCTTTCTCATTAAAAAAAAAAATGGAATATGAATCAGTTGCAATTATGGAACTAGTTTGAAATGTCACAGGTTGAGTTGGCTATGACATCTGGAAGTCTATGCGTCCCACCTCAGTCCCCCCGTAAATGTACGCCTATATACAAGAAATCATTAATGACTGATTTATTATAATCTGTGTTAAAAAAATAAGTGATTTGTTTTTTTTTAATGTTCACTGTTTAGTCATCTCCTTTTAAGGTATCGCGGAATTTCTATAGAGGAAGATTTTGATCCCCTGGAGAGGCTACATCCTAACGTGGGACGCTACATGCGTGACACATTGGGGACCTCCTACGTAATACATGTTTACATTAGGGCCGGGGCGTCATTAGGGCCATTTGAATTGAGCAAGTGGAGCAATTATGAGTATCGTATTCGTACCTATAAGACTCTTTTTGATTTTTAAATTTTAATTATTACACTTTAATGTTGTAAATATAAAGCCGTGTTTGCGTAAAGGTCAGGTTGATCGTTTTAAAGTCTAAGTATGCGAGTGACCATCACCAAAAATAAAAGGTGGTAGTAAACGAAGGTCTAGATGATGAAGGAATTGAGCAAACGTCTTGGAGCAGAAGCTACCGCTAAAGAACTTTTTGCTAGATTCTTTTATATGCAACGACCAAGAGAGACTCCGATGCGTGACCATGGCACTCGACGACGGTCTATTCGAGCAGCAGCAAATTCGCTTTGGATCTACCGAGTGGGATACTTCCAATTTGTATCGAAACGTCATTGGTTTCCCAAACATGCGTTTTCATTTTCATGCACGTTGTGTGTGAGAGGTAACCGGAGGCCCACTTGCCACGTCCCTTTCCTCCTCCACATCCCCAAATATACCATTAAAGCCGACAACACACCTGCAGCTCTAGCGTGTTGCAGATGTAAGTGAGCGTCGGTAATCACTTGAGGGCAGGAGAGCCGCTTGCACGTTTGCTCTCTTTCCCATGAAAAAAAAAATGCTGTACAACTCATATTCAACCTATATATACCTATATCTTTTAAAGAGGCGTAATTCATTCGATTACTTTATTCACTCATCATCAAAAAAATTAAGAATTAGTTAATTAAGCTAATGTTAGATGCCGCTGGGTTATAATTTAATCCCGACATTCAGTTAATTGTTCCGCTGACCCTCGAGATACTGACGAGGAAAGTTTTAACGAGTCTTCAACAGAAACTCAAATCGTAAATTCGATAAGAACCAACAAGAAATTTAGAGAGGTGGGCAGTAATGATAAGGTGGGCATAAGGTTAGTCTTCAAGGTCCTAGAGAATGGTGATACTTGGAATTAGATCTTATTACCAGAATGCGGGCAAAGACAGGGGTTGCAGATGAAAATGTCACTGTAAGTATTTATAAGATCTAATGTGATCACTGCTTGCTGACAAATGATGGAGGAAAACCCATCCCAATTTTGCATCTGTCGATCGCGAGAGGGCACTAGTGCAGTACAGCATCATCAGCGCGACGTTCCTAAAAAAATATAGGCCATCACGCTTACACTTTCCTTAAGAGGTTTATGTTCAGCAAGGTAATAATTATGCTGTTGTGGTCTTTTATTTTATTCATTCATTCATTCATTTCATTAATTTGTTTCTTTCATTCATTCGCATAATTCATTCGTTGCGGAATATCCATCGTAGTGATGTCCTGTAACACTTGTTGGATGGTGCTGGTACTGTCCTAACTAACCTTGTATTTTATTTAGTGTTTTATCTTAATAATTTCCGAATACGTTGCATTTACATGAAACTAGTTATTAAATATTTACTGCAACTTAGTTAATGTGATCAACTTATGCTGGCGGCATAAGAGAACTTCTATTACTTGATGGGAACTTCCGTAAGTTAAATATTAGAAAAACTAGTGATCTCCGACAGATGGCGGTAAAACAATTTGAAGATACTTGATCAAATTGGAGTAGTTAGGGAACTGCCTCCGAATCAGGAGACTCGAGTTCGATCACCTATGTGGAGGGCTCGTACCGAATAGTTTTTCCAAACTTCTGTATGATTTGTATCTCTGGCTTGCACATTAAGACAGCGACAGGTTTACCACCTGTCACATTGTCCCAAATAAGCTCAGGCGAAAGCCAACCCACTTTTCGAGGTCTTAAAATGTTTATACCTCGGACCGGCCTTGTATTGGGTCACATGGTTGCGAGAGCTTATGTTATATTATTACATAAATTACCAAAAGCTTTAGCGACCTTATGATTTGGTTAGAACTATAATTTTTACTGTGCGTTAATTTTTTATGACAGAACATCGTCGCTGTACAAAGTTATCCGGTACGTGATTATTGCAGCATTATTTGTGAATAGAGCTTTTTTTTTGAAATGGCAAGTTGAAAGAGCGTCTCCGATGTGAACTGAGATGGAATACTGCACAGCCCGTAATTATACCGGCTCTCTATACCTTTCGAACCGGAACATAACAGTATTTGCACGTCGGAAATGGCTAAAAGAAGGAGTCACCCACCAACGTGGTTTAACGCGGCAGAGCCAAGCGACGGCGACCGGGTTAATTCTACGACCTCGCAGAATAACGGCGCGAAGTAGGGACATCTGGAGGCCCTCTCCCACTCCCCATCCCCTTCCTCATCCTCCCTCCCAACTCCCAAATACCCTTAAAGGACGGCAACGCACCGGCGGCACGTCTGGTGTTGCAGATGTACGTGGGCGACGGTAATCACTTATCATCAGGTGAACCGATTGCTCGTTTGCCGCCTTTCCCCAAAAAAAAATAGCTTTGTCACTTAAGTTCATTCCACGGCTGGTTTACAGCTGAATTAATTAAGCCAATTATAGTTTTCGAAAGATTGGAGTAATTGACTATACTTGTCTTAAGTAATATTATTTTCAAGCCCACGGAACGATTCTTTAAGATTCCCCTTTTTCACGGCCAGAGTTTATACTTTGTACATATAAATGACACGTACAGATCTACCTATCCTGCAAATACATTGGTCTTAAATTATATTATTGAGTGTTTACTTTCCGCGACAGCCCTATCTTGTTTCTTTCTGAATGTAATCTATGAAGAAACTTAAGACATCAGTAAATATACCACGACCTCGCAGAATACCGGCGTGAAGTAGAGCTATCTTATGCTTCTGCGTTTCGTTCGGTGAGTGAGATAACCGAAGGACCACTCCTCCCCTCCACCATTCCTCCCCTCACCCTCCTTCCCATCTCCCCAATATCCTTAAAGGCCGGCAACGCAACTGCAGCTCCTCAGGTGATGCTGATGTACGTGGGCGACGGGAATAATTTACCATCAGTTTAGCCGTCGGCTCATTTGCTTCCTTAACCAAATTAAAAAAAAATATTCTTATGTAATACAATCTTCCTTCCGTCCTTCAGTTTTTTAAGGGTTATTGTATACGGAATAGAAATATTTTTAGTTATAATAATTCATAAGAACTGAGGCAGGTGGCATCAGAGAACAATTTCGGTGTGCCGATTAAAATAACTTCCGTACGATCCCATGTAAAAATATTGGCGTTATCTCTCGGCGAGAATGTAAATTCCGTGTGTTGCCAGCTTGAATTTTTCATGAAGGGGAACGTTTGGGATGAGCACACGAGTAATACACTTATTAAGGGTTGATATACGAATTATGAAAGGTAGATAAGATCTTCGTTACATTAATTATTTAATGAAGAAATCTAAACCTACTGTAAAGTGATGTATAAAACTCTATGTACGTATGTTTGAACAGATTTAACTTGAAAGATTTTTACGTAACTTGATTTCAGACGCGTTTTGATCTATTTAATATTGAAAATGTGAATATTTGTACGTTCGTGTGTCGTTCAATCACGCTTAGAGGATGGATAGGATGTAAACTGAGTTAGTCAGAGATACCATACTTTTATCTCAATTAAGAGAGATTATTTTCTTAGGACCTAAATTGTGACCACGCGGGTGAAGTCGCGGATCACTGCTACCTTGAATATATCATTCTAGTATATAAAATTATTCCTATGTATGTTAACAAACCGATAAGTCTTGATGTTTTTTTTTTTATATATTTTTCTTGTTCGAAGTGTTGAGAGCTGTATCTGTCTGTATACGTTTCTATGGGCTCCCCATTGCTTGAGCAATAACTGAGAGCTAACGACCCAAGCGAGCCTTCACGGTATTCCAGACGTCCGTGTTCAATAACCTAATAAGTGACATTGCAATTAGTGAAGGTAATGCTGCGATACAGATCTCGAGAGTGGGCATCTTATGGGCATCGTAGAAGTTTTAAATGGATATCGTAGACACAGATCAGTCTGGTACTTGAGTTAGTATTCTATATTTTCTCCCTTAATATCGTAGCAAATTAAAAGTATGAAAATAATAGATAGCATTTATCTACAATGTTCTACTTTACGACTTTCAAAGGATAATAATTTTAATGGACATTGTTTCAGAACCCGACGTTTTCCGTTTAATGCGTTCGAAAAGGAATAATTTCTGTGGCGCGCTGAATAATATTTTCACTTTACAATATAATTTCTTGACCGTTAAATGTGACCTCTTTGTTTGTACATTGTATAATTTTTGTCCGATTTATATTAGAAAATCAGAAATAGATTCTGTTTACCTTTTAAAAAGTATAACTTTTTCTGGTATTTTTTGATAAAACTTAGTTTCAGTTTGCAATTATTGCAGTTGCTCTTTAAGTTTAAACTTTAATTAGAATTCTTTAAACTTTAAAGCGTTCTTATAATTTCAACTACGTGTTAAAGTGCAGAATAAGCTCTCACTACACGCTTTTAGTCGTATCAACCCACTAAGGAGTAGATCTTATTTCTGATAACGTGACAGGTTGTGAGCCTGTGGCTGTCTCAGTGTTTATGGTTTCACGGTCAGTTTCATTGGTACGGGCCCTTCACACTGGGAATCGAACTAACTAACCAATCTATCTGACCACCTACCTAACTCAGTACTATAGTGTTCTTGTTTATTTGGACCGAAAGACAGTCACACAATACGATTACATAAGAATAAATATTAACAAAACACATTTTTACACAAGCTTATTGCGAAACAAATTATATATTATATATAGTAAAGAGTTGGAAGTGATTATATATAATCTCTTCTAACTTAATTTAAAAGAAATTATTTATTATATATAATAAAGAGTTAGAAACAAACATGACTAGTTCACGTACTGATAATCATGTATACAGCTTAAGTTTTTGTGATTCATATCTTTTTTGTATATTAAACTCATGCATAAAAATGGACAATAACTTAATAAGATATTTTAAAACCTCGATATGTTAGGAACATGGATGAGAAAATTATACCGAAATATAAACTGATTTAAAAGGACTTTACCAATTTAGCACAAATCCGGGCGAAACCCAAATGGACAGTGACCCTTATCATATGAAATATTCCTTGTGACAACCCTACTTATAACCCTACCGAGGTAACTGCGCACGTTGACGAATACGACGCATTTGTCAGTTTTCGACGTGCATTTTTTTTTAATGAACGTATACTTTCCCTCGCGAAAGTGTTTAACGTGACAGTCACGTGACTTAACGTAAAAGTTGCTCAGAATCATCATCGGCGTCTAATTCGGTGCGATGCTAAACCTGCGTCACTCCGAGCTTGCCGTAATCGACACGGTTTGCTGGTACGGCTTCACCTACGTATTGACGATTGGAGAAGCTGCGAAGAACTGGAAGAACTGGATCCTTATAACCCCTGGGAATGAATTGATCGACCCCCAGCGGTTTCCGTATATTATATATATTATGTATAGTCAATTGTTATTGTAATGTATTCCGGTATTCTGTATAGAAAATTGTAATTGTAATGTAGTGTGGGTTACAAAAAAAAATAACAATAAAGAGGCTACCCACAGAGGTTCTTTCGTCTGTTTCTTCGCCGTCAGAGAAGCCTCATTATTACGAAACTGTGCTAGATTTAAAAATAACGTTTGACAAGTGACGTTTATGTCATTTCGTAGAATAATTTATTTGTTTTTATTTGATTGCCGATCTTTTCGATTTACCATTTTGGAGTTGGTGCTACATCAATGCGAAGCCGCAAGAATTTCCCCCATGTCCTGTAGTCGAGTGTGATTTTTATTTTGAACTTCAGACAGTCAAACGTGGCGCTTTTAATTATAGTCAAGAGTTAAATATAAGTGATGAAGGTGGCGAACCAGTGGGTTCTGGGTGCGTCTCCCAGAAGACACAGGTTCGTTCCCAGATGTTTGTTCTGTCATGAAGGGCTCTGACAAATACATTATTAAAACAGTTTGTATCCTTGGCTGAGACGGCGGACTCACTTTCAGTCACGTTGTTACAAGTCATCGCTGGTGAAACCTGGGATATTTTATTTTTATTTTTTTATTTAAAATACTTTATTGCATACACCCCAATTTGAGGTTACAAAGGGCGGACTTAATGCCTATTGGCATTCTCTCCCGGTCAACCCATGGGTTGGTGAGATAGCCGTAGCAGGTGTATTCATTTATTAAATTAATTAAGTAATAAAATGATTTTAAAATAACTATAAACAAATATAAATAGATATAATAAAATAATTGAATAAAAATATGATACAATATAAATAATATACATAATAATGTACTATTACATATGTAGAGAGATAAATAAACATAAATAAGAAACACATAATAATAAAACGATTAAAATAAATGTCTAGTCCTCTGATCAGCCCAGTCTTCAATGGTTATGGCAACGGTTGCGACAGCTTATTTGATATTTTATTACAACATAGTTTTTTTTTATTGACCTCTACCTAATAGACTTCGAAAGATTCAAGAGACAACCCTTTATAGGTAGGACATACCGACGGCATAAGCCCAGTAGAAGACCTCCGTACGGAACACTAAATAAATAAATTGTAAGCAAAGTGTGCGTACGTAATGTAACAGATCACTACGCATTACATTACAGATTCATAACACGTATCGTACATAGCCACAGGACTTTTAGTTTTTTTATATCTTTATTTAATGGAGGGTTTGTTCGTATGTACCGAACATGTTTTTTACCGACTTTTAGTTAACGTACTGAACTCACACTTAGGCGTTAGATTATATATTGAACAAGCGTACCGCACGACAGAAGTTTATTCACTTTTAATCATTAACCTTTATTAAATTCCGCATCGATTTACGCACCAAAAAAGCGACTACGCCCCTACGTGTACGTACATTTGTATGTTGCAACGCGCGGTGAAGCGTGCTGATGATGCCACGTGGCTCTTGGTGACTGGAGACAGGTATCCTGAGAACCGTACCGCGGTGTATGAGAGCACTTTTCTTTCTGACACAATCTCCGCGATGTAATCGATGTCTGATGGTAAGTAATTACCAGGGTAGAAGGAGGAAGGGAGGGAGAAGCCCCGAACGAAACGCAGAATGACTAGAAGATGCCTCTACTTCACGCCGATATTCTGCAAGGCCGTGGTATTACCACGAACGACCCGGTCCACGTGTTCTCAGACACTACTGTAGGAATAGATTTCCTTATGATGTTTTCACCTACCACAGAAAGTGTGCAATAAATTAGGCACAGAAAAAAAAGCATAGCAAAGCAGGGCACTCGCGGACAGTGAAATGAAAGCGAGGACACTTCCTGCCACGGTACCACCACCACCCTTCAATTAAATATTCCCGGCATAACCTTCCACGAGATTATGCATACAAGTGAATCTCATTCCGAAGACTCATTCGTGATTATGCAGACACATGTTAATAATTGTGACGCAGAAACAGAGCGAAACTGAAAACCTAGACAGACATATAACGTAGACAGGTATTGTAATGGAAATTTCCGTGTATTTACTCACAGTTTACTTCGTATCTTGCCTGCAAGCATTGTAGACATTAAATAATTGTGATAAATATTATATATATATATAGTAGTATGTGTTTTATAAATTCTTAGATTTTACTGTTCAGATATTAATGTCTTTTAGTTTTACTAGAAACATTTTTTTATCAATCTTTTATCATAATGCATCTTAACAATATCTCTCCTCGCCTCGGGTAGACTGGCAGGGAATGCTAAGGGGCATTAAGTTCTCCTATTGTATTGCTTTTCTTATGGTATACAAATAATGTTAAAACAATAAATAAATAAAATGAAACAGAATAACTTTAATATAGATACTCAGGGCTGTCACCCATAAGATTAGTTAGACCCTACGGTTTTCCATCAGCCAGCAGTAGACAAACGAGCTTCTACAACCCACTTTTCGCCTCTTCGGGAGTTAAAATGTGCCGGGTTGGACCATGGAGATGTCATGAGAATTTTAACTTAAGTGAAGAAAGGGGTAAAAATCTCTAATTTGACTATCACCCGGCAAAAGTAAGAAATTATAGTAACCCTAAGAAATATGTAGGCCGGATGAGGAAGCTCAAAGTTGCTCAGCGCGCTTTGGAAAGGGCTATGCTCGGAGTTTCTCTACGCGATAGAGTCTGCAACGATGATATCCGCAGCAGAACTAGAGTAACCGACATAGTCGCAAGGATCAGCAACAAGCTGAAGTGGCAATGGGCCGGCCACATAGCTCGCAGAACTGATAACCGTTGGGGAAAAAAGGTTCTCGAGCGGCAGCCACGTACAGGCAAACGCCGTGTAGGACGACCCCCCACAAGATGGAGTGACGACCTGCGCAGTGTTGCGGGAAGCCGATGGATGCAGGTGGCTAAGGACCGAGCTTTATGGAAATCTTTGGGGGAGGCCTATGTTCAGCAGTGGACTTGTAGTAGGCTGAAATGATGAATGATGATGATAAGAAATATGAAACGTGTTTTCAATTACTCCAAGAAATAGTTATGAAATACATATATATATATATATATCCAAAATTAAATCGGTGATGATGTCCTCCTGAACGATTTCGTCCACGGCGACAACTTCCGAATTCTATCGGCGGTTGTCAACTGCGCAGGTGACATTATAGTGCCGGAAGTGTACGCGGCAACAGAGCGGCACTCACTCAGTCAGAGACACGGGACGAGTACAAAACCCGAAACCAATGATAGTTTTTGAATAACTATTGACTTCGACAGGGACTTATTATTTTTTTTTATGGGAAAGACGGTAAACGAGCTAGCGTTTCACCTGCTGGTAAGTGATTACTGTCGCCCACGTACATCTGCAACAACAGAGGAGCTGCAGGTGCGTTGGCCACCTTTAAGGGTATTCAGGAGATGGGAGGAAGGATGAGGAAAGAGATGGGGAGGGGGAGTGGGCCTCCGGCTACCTCAGCGACCGAACGAAGCGCAGATACACAAGAGGCTTCTGCTTCACGCCGGTATTCTGCGAGGCCGTGATCGAACCGGCCCATTCGAACAGCAGCAAAGCCGCCGTATGGCTCCACCACGTACGTACGTGAACCTGGTGCGGTCCACTGGTGTCTATGTGAATTTGTTTCTGTAAGAAGCCGATACAGGAGAAAATCGAATATTAAATAAAAATACTTTACCGCGATTACCATTTCTTATAAAAAAAATATGTTTTTAAATTATGAGGTTGCATAAAATGAAAACAGAAAAAAAAGAAAAAAAAACTAGTGTAAATTTTATAAAAAAATTGTAAAATGAAATGCTACGGATTTGTGGCCCAGCAACATCGGAAACATATGACACTTTCCGTTCGTACGTTAAGCGGTTTTGATGATATTAAATAATTTTCTATATTTTTAATTGGATAAGTCGAAGTTTGTTTTTGAACAGAGGAGTGTTTGGTAATTTTTCTATAAATATATATGTTTTTTATAATAGCAAACAATTTTACCTATGTGTACCTTTATATGTCATTCTAATTTATGAATGAACAAATAAATAATTCAACTTTATAAGAGCTCTCTATACCAGTCTAATATAACAGTCGCTCTCGTAAAGGTATGTCGGTAGCTTTAGAGCGAGTTAAACGATCTTGTTCATGACGCGCCTTTACATATCAAAGCATCGTTTCTTGTTTGCTGAAAATTTAATAAGCTTCCCACTGACTCGCCTACGCAGTGACATTTTAGCGGCGTTCTTCTGCAGGCGTTCGTTTAACGAAATGTACAATGAAAGGCGAGGGAACTTAAAATAATAGAGAATGCGATAATGTTAGACATCGGTTTAGGCACAGATTACGTATTTACATTGAGCACGAGTTAGCGTAGAGAAACACACTAACGCACACCATTTTTCGTCTGTCAAATATCAAGGTCTCCGTCAATGAAACTCGGCTAGAATTTCCAATTACATTTACATTAGATGTACTCGTACATCTATCTCTTCTATATTGCAATACTAGAATTGATTATTGTACAATTTTTTTAAGTGATACATAGGGGCATGGAAGAAAATACCAAATTGATCACGCATTACGTTTTTTTTTTTTGGGAAAGGCGGCAAACAAGCAAGCGGTTCACCTGATGGCAAATGATGACCTTCACCCACGAGCATCTGCAACAACACAGGTACTGAAGGTGCGTTGCCGGCGTTTAAGAGTTTTTGGGAGATGGGAGGGATGATGAGGACGGGGAAAGGGGAGTCAGCCTCCGGTTACCTCACTCACCGAACGAAACGCAGAAGCCATGATGCGCTGTAGCAAATATTAATTATCAAGAAGCGCCATCTAGCGTTAGGAATAAAAATAATTGTTATACAAAACATGCGAAGTATTTAACATCTTTTTTATTTACTGTTAATATAATGTGACAAGTGGCAAGCGACAGGTTTGTAATTTTCAAGGCTTTTGTTCGTTTGTCCCTCATAGACTCTCAAGCCGCTCGATCGATTCAGCTCAAATTTATGGATTCTGTTTGAGTGATTAAAACAATATTAATTCAGTACAGCAGGCCTCAGCGAGTCTATAAGGAACAAACAAAGAAACACTGATTTTTATATACTCGTATATAGAAAATCGATTGTTTGTTTCTTTAAAATACACGAGTAACATAACAGGATCACATTACCAATTTAAATGAGCTCTGTATAGAGAAGCGATCAATGAAAACTCTCTAAGACTGTACACTGGTTTTCATTCACGCGTCCTCCAGGACAGTCCTGGATCCCAGCCTGCAAAGGGGTTAAATAATTCAGTGCGGTTTCGGATTCGTTTTCTTTTCTGACGTCATCTTATATAAAGTACTATTTGTAGGTGCCAGCTATCTATGCAGCTTGATAAATAATTCGATGAGTTTTGTTTTTTATTTTCCTTTCTAATTTTATCGTTATCTCATGTAGAGTTCAATTTGTAGGTGCCAGTTATCTATGCAGCTTGATAAATAATTCGATGAGTTTTGTTTTTTATTTTCCTTTCTAATTTTATCGTTATCTCATGTAGAGTTCAATTTGTAGGTGCCAGTTATCTATGCAGCTTGATAAATAATTCGATGAGTTTTGTTTTTTATTTTCCTTTCTAATTTTATCGTTATCTCATGTAGAGTTCAATTTGTAGGTGCCAGTTATCTATGCAGCTTGATAAATAATTCGATGAGTTTTGTTTTTATTTTCCTTTCTAATTTTATCGTTATCTCATGTAGAGTTCAATTTGTAGGTGCCAGTTATTCATGCAGCTTGATAAATAATTCGATGAGTTTTGTTTTTATTTTCCTTTCTAATTTTATCGTTATCTCATGTAGAGTTCAATTTGTAGGTGCCAGTTATCTATGCAGCTTGATAAATAATTCGATGAGTTTTGTTTTTTATTTTCCTTTCTAATTTTATCGTTATCTCATGTAGAGTTCAATTTGTAGGTGCCAGTTATCTATGCAGCTTGATAAATAATTCGATGAGTTTTGTTCTGTATTTTCCTTTCTAATTCTCTACTACTAACTAGTACGGTTAAAAGGTAGGATAGAGGGCTTAAGCTTAGTAATAGGGCTGTTTACGGAACCCTAAAAAGCTGAAGGTAGTCAGAGTTAACAATGACATCGGGACATCAAACACCTTCCGGATTCATAAGTGCTGTGAAGCACACGAAACGACAGCTATCAAAAAAAAAAGATTAAACTCGATGTAAGATAAGAACATTACGTTCTCGTAGCTGTAGCGTGGAAATGCGGCGTAACACTTGCTACGCTTCGTAGCACAATGGGTACTTGAGCTTTAACACCTTTAATATCGCAAAAATATTGACAATGGTGGGTTAACTTTTTTTTTTACTTTTTCGTAACAACTCCTTGTGACGCGCAAGATGTGTGCATATCCTATACTGTTTGCAATCGTGCCCGATTCGTTTCTTTCATAATAGTAACAGAAAATAACAAAACAAATGGATTTTCTAAAACATAAATACACTTGTATTGGATACTTGGTTTCTTATCCTACTAACTGTGATGAGTCGGCGTGAGGACGTGGCCGCGTGCATCCCGAGAGATGGACAATGTGCGATGCTCAGTAGAAGCCTGCGCACAGCAGAGAGCGCGACGACCTCAGTCGTCGGTCACTGTCCATTGAGCGTTTAGACGCTAGTGAACGGAAACGTATGGACAGAATTTTACTTAGCAGACAACTTTACAGAATCACATATTTATGTACAATTTTTTTAAATACAAGCGGCTTTTGCTGCTGCTCAAATGGGCCGGCTCGTCCGGTTTGGTACCACGGCCGTGAATTAGAGAGCATCTTGCGTTTCTGCGTTACGTTTTGTGAGTAATGTAACCGGAGGCCCACTTGCCCTTAAATATTGGAAACGCACCTGCAGCACCTCTGGCGTTGCAGATGTACGTTGGGCGACGGTAATCATTTACCGTCAGGTGACTCGCTTGCTCGTTTACCCGCCATTCCCATAAAAAAAAACATTATAACGAGTTTTATTTACTCACATTCATTACTCACAACGAATACCTCACATTTGTCAGTTGACAGTTGTCATTGTCAGTACCTGGACTGTAAGGGAATAGAAGTAAATATGAATTTGTGTATGTAGATTACTTACGTAATGTAATACACCAACTATTACATTATGTACAGATATTTAAATAAAGAATTGTAAAACATTTAACCATATTTGCTAGGTATTATATGTTACAGAGTACATAAGACACTAGTCGTAAGAGCCGCGGTAGTCCAATGTTCAGGGCGCTTTAGTTTCACAGAGCGCGAGTGACCTGGTTTCGATTCCCGGAGCCGGTGCCACTAAAATTGTTAATAGCCATTTTAAGTGCTATATTAAGTACGTGCTCACAACGTGAGTAAATGAAAAACAATATTATTTCGAGGATATGTGAAGCTCGCCAACCTGCACTTAGTAGCATTACGGGTCCTTGCCGATTCCAAAACCCTGTCAGATAATAATCTCAAATGAGAAGGAGTCCTTTGCCCAGCTGTGAGCACTTACAGGCCCCTACATTTATATGTTAGACATATTTGAATAAGTATATAAATATATATACAACATATATATTACATATGCATAAGCTCTCACATCGTGTAGTATCGGTAGAAAGGTGTGACCCAATCATACAATTTTTAGATCTTTCTACCCAGTTTTAACCAAAGCTTTTAGCTGTCTGTCTGTGTGAATTTTTTTTATCGCTGACCTGGACACTAAGACAGCGACAGGCTCACCACTTGTCATGTTATCCCAAAGAAGATATCGAAAGAGCAAAAATAAAAGGCCTCTGACCACCCCAGTATTGGGGTAAACGTATAGAATAATATTAAATATCATCGTTTTATAATTACTATAACGTATAAAATGAAGATCTTAATATCAGATAAGTGGTACAAATATGTTTCAGAAGAGAAAATGTAAGTATACATTCTTAATACATCGTAAAAAAGTAAATAAAATGTGAAGGAAATAAACCCAATTAAACGACATGAAAGCTCATGAGCTTTTATAAATGGGAAATAATTGATATCGGTGGCTGCCTTCCCACTTATCTGTGCCGGAAAAACGAGAAATTTAATAACACAAGTGAATGGCGCTTTTACTGATGTTTTTTTCTAAATAAATAAAAAAAAATGGCCATATGACGCGAAATACGCACTTCAAGCCAGTGTTCGACTGCGGCGCTAACTTCCGGATATTATCGGCAGCTGTCAAATGATCAAGATATATCATAGTGCCGTGAGTGTACGCTCTAACTCAGAGACACGTACGTCATCTTCACCTTCCCGTATCCGATGTAATGTTTAGATTTGGTGAAGGGTCACATGCAGTGTGAGAGGCATGTAGAAAATATAACCAGACCCAAAAACCAATAAATTGTGTGTACCACAAATATCGACTCCGTATGAAATACGAATTAGGACCAGCTATCTAATAAGTTAGGCGGTCGTCGTAGTCTGGAATGCATGTATAATATTTTTTTTTTATATTTTAGTGAAACAATGTAGCAGTGCTACGAGACGTAGCACTTGCTACGCTTCTCGGCATAATGTATGGTGTCGTGGATGGGTTTCGAATTTTTAATCGTTTTGTTACAATACTTAAATGTGCCTCCCTGAGTAAACCCGGCCAAGATACGTCACCCGTCGCTGTTTATATCCCGGAAAGGATACTTAAAGGTGGGGAAGAGCCCTGCCATTACCACTACTACATCAGCCTATATCAGTCAACTGCTAAACATAGGCCTCTTCGAAAAATCACCGGCCTAAACCGGTATACATTTTCAGGAAGGTTTGCCCACACTCACCACGTTGGGGCAAGCGGATCGGTGAGCGCAAAGCCGGCACCCACGCACTAGTGCCACTGCTACCCATCACTGGTCTATGGGATTTGGGTTCGATTGGATATATCGTCACCATTCGGTCGCTGGAGCGTTGTTTATTTGCTAGCAGAGTCCACCACTTGCAGGTGAGGTAAGCATTTGGAGCAATAAATGGTATATTGCTCCCCACACCCCTCAGACTATATAAATCAAACTATCGACTTCACCCTTGATATCTTTACTTATGCTTACAACCTTTACACAAGTTACATGTATTAATTGTTAAGTATAAAGACTTCGTCTGCGTGGTGGCGCGCTTGAATGGCTGGTGCCGGTGGTGGGGCAGCCGACGAGTTGCAGTGCCCTCCAGCCGCCGCCTCCCCCCGCGAACTATATGTTCACGCGTGGACATATTCTATCAGTAAAACACAGAGAATAGAAAGAATTGTTTGTTTTTAAGGATCTATTGGCACTGCATCATAGGCCATAAATATATATGCATACAAACTAATGTCACTTGTTAAAAAGTTCCTGCGTATTCTTTTTTTGATTACAACAGTCATTTGCCGCGTTTTTTTTTAAATCAATCTGTTTTATTCTCATCTTTTTTTTTAAGATAACCCACTAACCTACAAATCAAACTTGCACGCGATGCCTTCCATGATATATCTCGCGAGCGTGAAAGCCTCAAGAAAGGTGAACGTGACATATTCACACACTTCGTTATCTCCGTGGGATATCAGTATAAGAAATTTTATAAGCCGTGAGCCTGGGGCGAGGGTGCGATTTGATGTAAATTAGATAAGATGCAAATTTATGTTGGTTTTTCTTTAATATTTTCATATCATGAAAATATTTTCGTGTGTTTGTGTTGGTTTTTGGTTATATAACTTTTTATGTAAATTTTAGTACTTCGTGATGGGATAGCTTTTCGGAAAGGCGTACGTCCAGCAGTAGACAAGTTGATAAAAAGAAAACCTTCGCTGTATTCAATAATGTAAATACTATATATAAAAAACAGCTGGTAACGCTGTCTGTCTGTCTGTTACATTAGCATGGCAAAAGTACTAAACCGATTTTGATATAATTTGGTATGACTTGAACTCTAGAGAAGGACGTACTAGGTTACGTTAGTACTTAAAACTTAATATCCTCTCCGGAGTGAGACGGTACTTCACATCGGAGCAGCTATTAAATGTATACAAAGCTCAAGTCCGCTCTTGCATGGAATACTGTTCCCATCTCTGGGATGGTTCTGCTAAATATAAACTTGATGCTTTGGACTCGATGTAGCGACCAAAATTTAGATTAGAATTAGAAGAGAGATCTAGACCTAAGAACTCAAGACGGTCTTTAATCGGAACGGGGACATTCCGGAAAATCGGAGTCAGTTGGAATGGACTCCGTTTCGCCGAAAAAAGACAAGCCTGTGTTTTAGAGGGGTTAAACTCGACCAAATTGGCATCACCCTATTGGGAAACAGCCTCCAAAGTCGAGTTCACCCCCTCGATCATCGATTCCCTGAAAGACTGGACTTTTGCCGCAGACTTCGCATCGGACAAGTATCTCGCCGAGACTGTGCTGTCTGCATACCCAAAGATATCGGGTGCTACCAGCAGGTCATTGATGTGCAGCAAAAAAAGAGTCGCGGAGAGCACAGACCCCTGAGGCACACCGGCAATAATATCACGGGGTCGGACAAGGCGCCATTAACGACAACCCGAATCGATCTGTTCCTCAGGAAATCGTCGATCCAGATGCAAAGCTCGGGAGCAATACCATATGCCGGAAGCTTGCCAATGAGACTTGCGTGCCAGACCCTGTCGAAAGCCTTAGAGATAACAAGAGACACGGCAAGAGCTTCACCATGTGTCTCAAAGGCTTCGCTCCAGAGGTGAATAGCATACACAAGAAGATCCCCAGTAGATCGGCCTCGACGAAACCTGAATTGACGGTCACTGAGGAGGTCGTTGTCTTCCAGGTATGCAAGGAGACGGTTGTTTAAAACACGCTCCATAACCTTACAGAGTATGGATGTGATTGCGATAGGTCGGTAGTTAGCAGGGTCGGCACGACTTCCTTTCTTAGGTACAGGTTGGACATTGGCAATCTTCCAAGATTTCGGAACTTGGCCAGTCCTCAGGGACAAGCGATAGAGGTCAGTCAGAATAGGAGACAACTCAGGCGCACATGACCGCAAGACAATGGCAGGAATTCCGTCAGGCCCACTAGCCTTATTCAGATCTAGAGTGCTGAGTATTTTGAGTACCTCTTTTTGCCAAATGTGTACCTCTGGCATTGCATTTTCATATGATCTTTCTATGAGCTCTTTCAGTTGTTTAACCATATATTTTTATTGTCATGTAAAAATTGTAGCTGCTCGACCAAGGTAATATCAAGACCTTGCAGAACACCGGCTTGCAGTAGAGGCATTGTACTTATGCATTTCGTTTGATGAGCGCTGTAACCGGAGGTTTACTCCCCCTCCTCATCCCACATCCTCATCCTCGCTCCCAATTTTTTAATATCCTTAAAGGCCGACAACACACGTGCAGCCACTCTGGTGTTGCAGATGTACGCGGCCGACGGTGATCACTTGGCATCAGGTGAGCCCTAGATCGTTCGCCACCGATAAGAAAAAAAAAGATATCCTACATGTCCTATGTTCAACTTAATACCTTAACGGTAGGTATTTTAATAGCATCAACTCACTGATAGCCGACTAATATTAACTAATAACTAGCAGAATATGTCAGAAAATAAAAATGTTTTTTTTCCTTACTTCCATAATTTATAATGTCAATGATTATTAAAGTACTCGAGTACTTTTACATCCAACATAAGTTGCCACTTTTATGAGTGTAATAACTTAGAAATGCCCGGAATTACGGTGTTTTCATGAATTTATGATTATAATGCGATTATCCCCCAATTTACACACCTAATTAGACAACTAAACTAGTTGCGAATAAGTGATGTTGAAATCTATACTGTTGTAAAAGGGACTCCCGCTTTAATACTAAAAATACTCGCAGGTGGTGTTTCCTGATAACTCAAGACCGAGTCTTTATAATATTCTCTTTATATCTGTTAGGTAGGTTCGTGCATGCCATTTCAGCTTTTGTTGGCGTTGTCGTAGAAAATGGCATGAACTGTACATTCAGAGTACGTTTATACTAATACTTTTTCTCCAATTGTAAACGCCGAAGTTTCATATCGGCGACCGATGGCTGAAAATCCATCCCAAACAGCACATACCAGTGATGGGGAGCAGCACCACTAGTGCCTGAGTACTCTTGCCCAGCGTAGTGGGTATGGGTAAACTGTCCAAGAAGTTTATGACAACTTTTGCTAGTTTTTTTTTTGGAGAGACCTTTGTTCAGCAGTGGACTCAAATAGGCTGATTCACATGTTCATGTTCCTTAGATATTTATTTACTTGCAAGTATCCTTTACCGCGAAGTACGTGATATAATAACGGCATCGGGATTCAAACCTAGGTCACTCAAGTTCTATAAAATTAAAGCGGGCGTCCTGTATTATGCGTTACCACGGCTCGATGTCGGTGTAACTGACCTAAAATACTTACACTGATAATACAAATTAGCATTTAAGCGAGTCTTTTTAATATTTAGGGACGTAGGTCTTTATGAAATGGCCATTGATAGACAATTTTAATATTAAACGTCACAGCTGCTTCTTGTTAGAACTCGACTTAATTTATTTTCAATAAGAGGAGGTTTAATGGGCAGATTTGTAAAGCTCGAATGGAGATATCATAACTTCAGTTATACGCCGGGTTCGATGCCGGGCGCCTCCTGAATTCTTCAACAAATCCAATTAAGCGCCAGAGTTTGAGGGCTTACGCGGAAACTTTCACAGATATTGATCACTTTGCCTTCAATAATGGACCGTGAAATGAATTCTCCGATATTGCTTTCAAGTTTGTAAAGTATTGCAAAGGCAAAGGATATTTCTGTTGCTTTCGTTGAAACATGCAAAGAATGGCACTGAATGGTTTAATGACTTTGAAATAGTTCTAAAAGAAATCCAGATTTCGTTAGTCAATTGTCGTTTTTTAAATCTACCGCATTTTCGTAATGAGGTCAATCATCTCCTCCGTCAAAGAACTCCGTCAGACCCGCAGAAGTAACTCCGTATGTATCCGTTTATTTTCGAACAGATTTTGTACATACAAATAATATAACATAAAATAAAATAAAAGGCAACGAATAGTCTAACACGCAATTAAAGCACATTCAAGATAAAATTAAGCAAAAAAAAAGCGAAATTTAGAAAGTGCGACCCGAGCAAACTCGAGCTGACCAGCCACCCGAAGCAGCGTCTGTTCACAAGCATGACGCACCTGGCAGCCATCGCCCTCTACCACATATTAAAGGCAACTGACGACCCGTCACACATACATACATACATTAGGGCATTATTTAAATTTAAAAATATTTTTAGGTTGTTTGTTAAATCGTAAAACTTTATCTTAGCTTTAGCCTTAACAGCCTGTAAATAGTCCACTGCAGGACATAGGTCTCTCCCATCAGGAGCCTGGGCCAAAATCGCCACGCCCGGCAAGAGGGTTGGCGATGGCAGTACCAGACAGCACGCAACTCAGACGCTGGTGCCCATCATAGGTCTGCGTTAATTTTTTGTCCTGTCCAACCATCCGTCGGTAGTCACAGGGATTTTGCAAACTTTTCGCTTGCCGTCCAAGGTCTTGGGTTGTCGTCTTAGAAAACCCACTTAAGGAAAGTGGTGGCAGAGTCCTACCTCGATACCGCACGGCATCTCACATCTAATTATTGCTGATACGTGTATTATGTAAATAAGTTGCAGAGTTGTGTACAAAATCCAAGTGAAAGTTAGTAAATAGAATTAGGCGTTGGTTTGCGGAATATTATTATTTTAAAGATATGAAATGAAACTATACTTTAAGCATTTTATCGCGTTTAATTAGATTTATTGAATCCCGATGTTTTGGATGCTTTACAGCACCCGTGGTCACTGGTGGACTGAGGAGCTAGACGTCCTGATGTCATAGTTAAATCGGGCTACCTTCAGCTTTTAATTATAAATTTTTGGTCCGGTATCTTGAGGTCGTGCAGTGATATGCTTGGTCTTGGATAACATTTTATTAATTACCGAATCCCAAGCAGGTAGGCAGGCACCCCGCCATCTTCTCTATTGAAATTAGGATGTTTCTTAATTTCAATAGCCTCGCGAATCATCCTTGGTAGGAATCGGTGTCCTTTGCTGTTTGGACAATCCAGAATATGATCGCAGACTGCAGACTTCCAGGAAATAATTATTTTTAAAATGTTTGAAAAAATTACTTTGTACAATTCCGCATGCAAGAACAATAAAATGGCACATAGGTATAATATAGTTCAAAGAGAAGAAGAGCACAACCCGCCCTTCCACAAATACCTGCACTACTTCGTTCACACCATGCACCTTGTTTTTTTCATGCGGAATTATGCAAATTAATATTTTCCAACATCTTTTTCAAGTAAGAGTATTAAGAGAAAAGGCTGGAATCTGATTACAAAAATTATACAATAATACACAAGTCCACCTCGACATTTTCCCGGCCTTTCACCTTCATACAGGCTTTGAATAGATCGGTTTTTTTGTTCCACCGTCGTATATATACACCTGACCTATACTTAGCTGCGTGTAATGGCTTGATCAGGTGAACATGTGGGACAGCCACACTCCGCTAAGTACGCGATTAGGCCGGACGTGGCGCCGGCCATTTTGTATTTTTAGCTTGGGTCCAAGCGGTCCGAGTTCACTTGATTAATTTTTCCTCGAGAGGTTGTTCAATTGTAATCGCCAATTGAGTTTCTCTTAAGGGTGAGAAATGTTTAAATTAAAATTAAATGAGAGCAATCGAGATTCAAAAGCAAAGTATAGAACCCCGGAATTCAGCCGGCAAATGCGAGCAGCAGCAAAAACTGCCGCCTGGCTATAGCACGTACAAAAGCAAAGTATAGAACCCCGGAATTCAGCCGGCAAATGCGAGCAGCAGCAAAAACTGCCGCCTGGCTATAGCACGTACAAAAGCAAAGTATAGAACCCCGGAATTCAGCCGGCAAATGCGAGCAGCAGCAAAAACTGCCGCCTGGCTATAGCACGTACAAAAGCAAAGTATAGAACCCCGAATTCAGCTGGCAATGCGAGCAGCAGCAAAAACTGCCGCCTGGCTATAGCACGTACAAAAGCAAAGTATAGAACCCCGGAATTCAGCCGGCAAATGCGAGCAGCAGCAAAAACTGCCGCCTGGCTATAGCACGTACAAAAGCAAAGTATAGAACCCCGGAATTCAGCCGGCAAATGCGAGCAGCAGCAAAAACTGCCGCCTGGCTATAGCACGTACAAAAGCAAAGTATAGAACCCCGGAATTCAGCCGGCAAATGCGAGCAGCAGCAAAAACTGCCGCCTGGCTATAGCACGTACAAAAGCGACGAAAGATAACGGATTTATATTTGACGACACTCAGAAAAGGGCTTCCGAATGCCACTTTTAATTCTCCGGGAGATAAACTCGACCGGTGGCGCTTACCGCTTACCGCCGGGCGTGGTCCCGTTCGTTGCGACAGTGTCTTTTAGGTCTTTTATCACCTTCTAGGTGGAAAGGAGTTGGCAGATGCCGACCCAAAAAATATTTCATTCAACAGTTACTTTTGCATGAATCGTTAGTTATTGCTACATTGCGAAATTCCCGGTCGGTCATTTTTCAAATGTTTATTGGCATGAGCTGGAATTCAGCCAACATTAAGGTGCTTTGAAAGTACTTAACGTGAGCTAGTAGACGATGTCTGTGGTCTGTGAACGTCTATTTTGTATAAAAAGATAGGATTCTGATTTGCATAACTCAGTAGAGAAAGGTCATTGCTACGTACATCTCTATCCTCTATTTTTGGTGAAAAGATTAGAAAAAACTTTTAGTGTAATTCCATCCAATTTTTTCATCCATAAATCGGTAATGGTCAAACTTGGCGGATGTTTTAGCGTTCGCAGTACCAAATCCTTAGTTACTGCTGTCATCACAGAGTTTTTATACAAACTCTTTATTGTATGTTGTATTATGTGTAATTTACAAAATCTGTTTAAAAAACGACGATACACACGGAAACTCCGTTACCGTTTCATCGGTTACTTCTCCGTCTGAGGAACCTCATTACGAAACAGTGGTAGATTGAATAAAATAAATTCAATTGAACAACGAAATCGGAATTTATTCAGTCAGATAAACAACAATCATTTCATTTCAATTCACTGCTGTCATCACAGAGCGGCGTAATTTGCGTTAGTCATCATGCTGACGTCTGTTAGAGAATTGATAGAGAGGAGAGATTGATGACATTTACTTATAGAATTTTACGACACCAGGTTGTGGGGTCAGGTTGGCGGTTTTATGTCACTCTCGACATTTCAGCCCATCAGCATAATTTTTAAAAATCATTTTTTTTTATTGATGAATATAACCACAAATTATATTTGTAAGACGCACCTAAGCTTATAAAAGCTTCAAAGTTTATGACGAACAAAAAAAAATCTTAAAAAAAGTATCTGGTTGTATAAACAGTATGCACTACCTTTTTTGATTAGATTCTTTTAATTATTGTTAGAAAATTCTTTTTAATCTTTGCGGTAAGATAATTCTTAGCGTGGTTATTAAATACTTTCCGTTTCGGCTTTTACCGACCCGACCATAACTTTAGACTTTACTCTCTTCATTAATAATGCTTCAAAGATTAAACACATACATTTAATTTAGGAATAAAATAGAAAAACGACATTTAATAATTGATGTTTCTCTATGGTACTCAAATTTCGTGCGACACGGGTACAGTACATCTCCGTGTAGTTTATAAGTTATTACCACATCAGCCTGATTTAGTACACTACAGAACATAGAGTGTTCTAAGAAGGCGTCAGCGAACACCGGCATATATGCCTTGAAAGGTTTGTCAAAGCAAAGTTCAGCAAAACCCGGCATTTATTCCTTGGAAGTTTAGTCAAAGCAAAGTTCATCTAATTCCGGCGTTTATTCTTTTTTTTTTATGGAAAAGACGGCAAACGAGCAAACGGTTCACCTGATGGTAAGTGATTACCGTCGCCCACATACATTTGCAACACCAGTGCGTTGCCGGTCTTTAAGGGTATTTGGGAGATGGGAGGGAAGAGGAGGGGGGATGTGGGCCTCCGGTTACCTCACTCACCGAACGAAACACAGAAGCACAAGATGCCTCTACTTTACGCCGGTATTCTGCGAGGCCGTGGTATCAATCCGGTCGAGCCGGCCCATTCGAGCAGCAGGTAAAGCCGCCGCTTGGCTCTACCACGCTAAATTTTTTTTTTATTCCTTGGAAGGTCAGTCAAAGCAAAGTTCAACAAAAGCCGGCATATATACCTTGGAAGGTCAGTCAAAGCTAAGTTCAATAAAAGCCGGCATATATGCCTTGGAAGGTTTGTGAAAGCAAAGTTTAGTAAAAGCCGGCATATATGCCTTGGAAGGTCAGTCAAAGCAAAGTTCAACAAAAGCCGGCATATATGCCTTGGAAGGTTTGTCAAAGCAAAGTTCAACAAAAGCCGGCATGTATGCCTTGGAAGGTCAGTCAAAGCAAAGTTCAACAAAAGCCGGCATATATGCCTTGGAAGGTTTGTCAAAGCAAAGTTCAACAAAAGCCGGCATATATGCCTTGGAAGCTTTGTCAAAGCAAAGTTCAGCAAATTCCGGCATATATCCCTTGGAAGGTTTGTCAAAGCAAAGTTCAGCAAAAGTCGGCACCCTCGCACCATTGACGCTGCTCCCCATCACTACTGGGATTTGGGTTCGGCAAAATGGTATAGATTTTGCGTTAACACTCCGTCCCCGGGGCCTCCTTTGTTGGCTAGCAGGATGCTCCAGCTGCTGGCGAGGTTGGTATTTGGGAAAAGAGATGATGTATATACACATAACATAAAACGTTACTAATTATGGAAGCGTTCTTTACTGTACAGGCTGTCTGGTTATGGAACTTTCCTGAGATTAAAAAAAAATGTTTAAGGATTACTATCGCGCTCCCTAAAATGCAGCCTAGTTTTCACACACTGTGTATTACTATGGTTTTATTAAATTATGTATATATGGAAATTTAACTGTGGATTTATGTTAAAGTAAGTGCCCACGGCTGGATAAGGCCTTCTTCTCAAACATCTGAATGCCGAGCACGTGGTAAATACAGCACTTAAAATTGCTATTAACAATTTTACTGGTGCCGGGTCACACTGAGACTCGAACCCAGGTCACACGCGCTCCTTGACACTAAAGTGAGCTGCCTGACCACTAGGGTACCACGGCTCCCTGGGCGTTGGGAATATATCATTTCTTTCTCCAAATTCCAACCTCACCTGCGCGGGGTGCACCCTGCCACCCAATAAAGGTGGCTATGGCGAACGAATGATTAGCTTCAGCAGCGTAACAACTGTCTTGTTCCGGTTTGAAAGGTACAGAGATCCGGTATAATTACCGACTGCGAGGCACTCCATCTTAATCCACAGGAATGACAACGCATCTGTAACCTTCTTCGATAGAAGTTAGTCACAGGTGTTCATGGCCTGCCGCTACATACCATCAGATGGACTGATAGATGTTTTTTCACCCCAAAATAAAAAAAAGCATAATGAACATAACTGAATTTATATGCAGACAATGTTAAATTGTGTACACGGCCGGTAAACACAAGCTTGCGTTAACAAATGATCATTGCCGCGCCCCGCAGGGATGTAATATACACATTAGTTACTTCGGATGATCCTTTCTTGAGGGCGAACACTTTAGAAACAGAGTCCCTGTCAAAACACACCCATATGTGAGGCTTCCCATCAAACACGTTTACTCATGACGCTTTATATTCATTTAAGTATTATGTATGAAAGAATTTATTCGGATTTCATCGCGTTTAATTTTGTTTTTTATATTCCCGCTATACAGCAGCCGTGGTCATGGGGGGACTGAGGTGTTAGACGTCCTGATGTCATAGTTAACCCGCGCTACATTCAACTTTAAATTATTAATTTTGGTCCGATCTTCGCAGAATGTGTTATCTTTAGGCCGTGGAGTGGTATGCTTGTTTTTTTTTATTACTGGACTTAGACTTAGTTTTATTTATTACTGGATCCCAAGTCGGTGTTAGCATTCAGCCATCTTCTTTATTGAAATTGGGATGTTGTTTGATTTCCACAGATTATATATTTAGTATTAATTTAGACTTGATATTTCAAACCCGAAGTTTAAATATTAAATTTCGTATTTCTTATTGCGTTAATTTTAACTTATTGATTTGAAGTAGTTTACAAGTCCATGGACTGCAGTAGTTTCTTAACATCAGTTTTTAATGTGGTAGAGCTACGGGGCGGCTTTTGCTGCTGTTCGAATTAGCCGGCTCGACCGGGTTGATACAATGATTACAGATTTTCATTTGACACTACTCAGGGTACCCAAACGGACATCCTTACCTTGCCTTACCAACTTGTAAATAGTCTTCAGTTAGGACTTAGGCATCTCCCGTAATTAGAAGATTTTCCATAATCGCCACGCACGGCAAGCTGATTGGCGACTGCAGTACCAAATACCACGCCTTTCACACGCCGCTGCCCGTTGCATCGACCTGCTTAATTTTGGTATGTTATTTTTCGAGTTGGTTATCCCGCCATCTTTCGGTTTTCCACTAACATGTACGAAATAGACAAGTTTAAAAAAATTGTACATATCTATAATTTATTCATGTTCCATATAATAGCGTACCGAACATTGGCAGGTGGAACTTTTCAGTAAACGTACGTTAACTACGTACCTACGAAGGGCTGGGTGAAGGGGTGACAGAAAGAATATTTTATTTGATAAGGGTTGGCGTCCCTTGAATTTTACCCGGATATAAATAATGATTTTCGAAGGCTCCTTTACTGCATGAATTATTTGTATTTACCTGCCTTATTATTTGTTTTTCTTTGTTATGGTAATCCAGAGGGCGAGCTCTTTAAACATAAAAAAACTAGATTATAATATATAAACCTATTAATAAACTATTAACATTAGACGACAGATAGGTTATCTATCGTTCTAATTAGAGAGGACATAGAGTAAAGAAAGAAGAAGAAGAAGGCTATCTATCTCCTATATTCTTCACAAGTGGTGCACAAGTACCATATGATGCGCACCGTCTTGTGGTATTTGTCTTTTGTAAATTTACCTGTAAAAAACTATGGGAAGTCGACGAATGCTAGGTTAGAACCGTACAATCGAAGATTTGTGACGATGATGAAGATAATTTGTTTTATTTATTTATTTATTTATACTTTATTGTCTACACCTAAAGGATTACAAAAGGCGGACTTAATGCCTTTTGGCATTCTCTAACAGTCAACCCAGGGCGAGAAGACATGTGGTGATAGGTGCATCAAGTTTAAAATAATATAAATATGAAGGCTAATTCAGAAATATGCTACATAATTAAAACATATATAAATGTATAAGCATACATATCTACACAAACACATAGATATACAAATACATACTATAGTATATTCAGAAACTTCTACACAGATATATAAATACATACAAACACATCAATACATACATATATAATAAATCAGAATTAATACTAACAAGTATCAGATGGTTTTAAAAAGTGTAGCGTACCAATCGTTTGAAAGAAATTTTATTATGGGGCTTTTCTAATGTCTTCGGGCAAGGAGTTCCAGAGAAGTGTAGCCTGAACGGTGAAGGAACCACCAACAAAGTGGGTAAAATGTTACGGGATACTTATCATATGATTAGCAGAGGAACGAAGGACCCTATCATGGGTAGAAGAGAGATACTGAAATTTATTCTTAAGGTAAGAAGGGGTGGAAGGATCATACAAGATGGAAAAGAGTGCAAAAAGAATTCTAGAATCCCGCCTCTGCTGGATAGTGAGCCATTTAAGGCGAGAACGATAGTGAGAGATGTGGTCATACTTTCGCAGACCAAAGATAAATCTGATGCAGTTGTTGAGCAGGCGCTCTAGCTAGCAATGAAAACCTTTGTTCAGGTCTGAGTAACACACATCAGCATAATCAATTATAGGTAATATCAGTGTTTGAATAAGCATAATTTTGGACTTAGCAGAGGAACAAAGGAAATTAAAATTTCGTCTGTCAATTGTAACTTTTTTACAATGAGGTTAGTCCGACAGAGAAGAAAACGATCAGGAAAAATGCCACACGAAAAATAAATAGACCGATGACGGTCCTGGTACTGTGATCGCCAATCAACTTGTCCAGCGTGGCGATTAAGATAAGCCCTCATTATGGGAGAGGCCTATGTCCTGCCGTAAATAGAGGGACTATAAGTAAGGTATATTATATATGATGTCATATACATAATAAAAAAATAATGTGATCAGAGAGCGTTGAGCGCGAAAGACGATGTAGTGACACGAATTGAGAAAGGGATGCTGAGCTGGTTTGGACATGTGGAGAGGATGAATGAAAGTAGGTTGACGAAACAAATATATGAGGCGAGTGTAAATGGTAGAGTCGGGAGAGGGAGACCTAGGCGAACATTTACGAACAAATCGGAGACGTTCTGAAAAAAGGCCAGGTCAAGAGTACTCTAAACCAACGAGTATGCATGCGAAGATTGATGAAAATGGGAGAAGCGAAAGACGTATGACAGGAACGTAGCAAGTGGAAGAAGATTGTCTCTGGCTACCCCGTTGGGAACAAGGCGTGAATATATATACATATACATATACATACATAGTATATAGTATAATGTAAAAGTTAACATCACCACCATCTGCCGGTCGTATTTGGAAGTTTTCACCATATCGCCGACGACATCATATGTATATGCCAACGCCAATCGGATGCTACAGCTGGCTCAGTCAGTAGTCTACTTTCAAATAGAAGATGTCTTATCTAGTAATTATTCCCCATCTACGAGGAACATCGATTTAACCTAGGCACATGCATGCATATTAATTGAGTTTTAATCAACTGTAATTAATCTCATGACGACGGATGACTAATTACGGACTTATCGAATTAAATGGCTGTTTCTAAACTCTCAGAGAGAATCCTAGTGATATCTTTAATGAATAATGACGAAAATAGAAGAGTCAGGGGGCAGAGGTCTAAGCATTTTTGGACCTTTCAACCAACTTAGGTACGAGTATTATACGAATATAATACTCATACCCTTTAAAATGTATACACATTCAGACATACATACAAGTTATTAAACTGCTTAAACAACTCTAACGGTTTGGATGAAATTTTGTATTCAGTTAATGTTTAAATTTTCAATTCATTCTTAGATAGTCTTTAATACTTTGAGCGACCGATTGAGGTATATATGAACATATTTAAAGAGAAACCTATTTCGTATTTACGCATATACGTAATTGGTTTCGCGGAAACGGCTCTAAAGATTTGGATGAAATTTTGTGTTCAGCTAATGAACCACTTTCAAGTTTTTCTAGATACTCTTAGTACTTTAAGCGGATTACGATAATGGTATATATGAACATAAATATATACGTCATTGGTTTCTCGGAAACGGCTCCAAAGATTTGGATCGGAATATTGAGGTACCCGTAGGTTCTGAGTGTGGAGTGTGGAGTTTTAATCGTGATAGAGCCAAGCAGAAGCTTTTTCTGCTGCTCGAATGGGCCGGCTGGAACGAGTTGGTACCACTACCTCGCAGGATACAGGCGTGAAGTAGAGGCAACTTATGCTTCCGCATTTCGTTCGGTGAGTGAGGTAACCGGAGGCTCTCTCCTCCTCCCCATCGCCTTCCTTATCCTCTCTCCCATCTCCCAAATACCCTTAAAGGCCGGCAACGCACCTACAGCACCTCTGGTGTTGCAGATGTACGTGGGCGACGGTAATAACTTACCATCAGGTGTACCGCTTGCTCGTTGGCCCCTTTTTTATATATAAAAAAAAGGATGAAATATAGAAATTTTGTGCTTATGCGTTTCATACGGTGATTGAGGTAACCGGAGGCCCACTCCCACATCGCCAACTCCTCTCCCCATTATCCCTCTCATCGCCCAGATATCTTTAAAGGCCGTAATCATTTTCCAAGCAGGCGGCTCACCTAGATTCGCTTGCTTGTTTGCTCCTTTAAATATAAAAAAAGCATTTGCTACGTTTCTTTTAAGTGATCGCCCACTTTATTTCTATAAAGAAGTTTTTTAACGTCGAGAAGAATTTTGTTTCAATGTCCGATAGCCGTTAGGGCGAAGAAGTTATATATGTAAACAGTATGGTATAAAGGTATGAGTAACTTGAGAAATTACCCGATGCAAGAAGAAATCAGTTATATTTTTCTCTCATTAATTGAAACTTAGATTTCAATTACTCAAGAGCACATAGATCGTTTCGAAGAGAGTGCAGAGTATTCTAACGTTTATGCTTTGTAGAATACGCAGCCAATAGATTTGAGAACGAAAGGAAGATATGTGGTCTCATTTACAGATACCATAAATAATTTTATATTATTATTAAGAAAACCATCCAATGTATAAAGATGATGTTGAAATAGGTTTGAGCAACACATACAACTTACATAAACACAGGAGTGCATTGTACAAGAATATAGTTAACCTCAAAATTAAAAGCACATGTGCACTGCGAACACGAGCACACCAGCCTTCACAAACATCACCTGTTCACAAGTATGAGGCCTTTAAAAAGTAAAATTATAGGCTACAAAATCCTTTAATTATTGTTTCATTTCAATAAATTTAAAAAAATAATCCGCAAAGTGTACAAAACATAACGAAAGAACACACGTAAGCACGCTGACACGCATGAGCTTGTCGTCGCTCTAAACCGCTTCAAACCGGCTGTGTCGTCGCGCGTTTCATCTGTGAGCGCGTGGGTGAGGGCTGCGCACACAGCAATCGCTAATGTGTGAGTATACCAACGAACTCACGTTCTATGGCAGATTATCTTCTGTTGGGTACTTATTCCTGTATTAGCGGCTTCAAGTTACGTAAGATAGTTCATAATGAACTATGAACTGTCTCACGTAACTGTGTGGTGGTAATGGTCACTATTCCAAGCTTCCTTATCATTAAGATAATCATTGAGGCTATAATCGCACCATTAAGAGATGTATTCATCATTTCAGCCTGTCAGAAGTCCATTGCTGAACCTAGGCCTCCCCCAAAGATTGCCACGAAGCTCGGTCCTGAGCCACCTGCATCCATCGACTTCCCGCAACACTGCGCAGGTCGTCACTCCATCTTGTGGGGGGTCGTCCTACACTGCGTTTGCCTGTACGTGGCTGCCACTCGAGAACCTTTTTTCCCCAACGGTTATCAGTTCTGCGAGCTATGTGGTCGGCCCATTGCCACTTCAGCTTGCTGATCTTTACGGCTATGTCGGTTACCTTAGTTCTGCTGCGGATATCATCGTTGCAGACTCTATCACGCAGAGAAACACCGAGCATAGCCCTTTCCATAGCGCGCTGAGCAATTTGATTTAATAAAGCTGTTATTTGGTCGATCTTGCAAGACTCAGCATGTTCATAAAGCTGCAAACTATCAGCATACAAATCGTAAAAGCACTTAAGGTTAAATATTATGAGATTGATAAAAATGAACAATGAAAGTGGAGAGAAAATACCGCCTTGAGGGACGCCAATTAAACCAATTTCTGTCCGATACGACCGGCCTATTGACGTACTCGAAGATATAATATGAAAAATTCCTGAGCTGAAGCAGAGATATTTAAAAGAGAGGGAAGACTTGAATACATTGACATGAGATAAGAACTGTCAGTGTGGAATATCCATACTCTATCAGTATTTTCAATTCAAATATTGAAGAAATGATTCTGAAATGTGAAAGTAGTCTGCTATCGATTTGGGTAAAGTAATGATCAAGGCTTTAGGTTAGAGTTTTAAGAAAAGCACAGATTTTCTGCGAATAATTGACGATGTGAGTTATTACAGGTAACTCGGTGGCTTTCGACAGATCGACAGACAGACCGATTACAAAACTTTAGTATACCTTACAATTTAGTAGCGTAGAAGTAACGATATATTTGTGACAGCAGCCACTACCTCTAATTCTCCTGCCAAATATGGCAATTAGTACGAATCGCCCTAAACTTGCTGAGGCATATGTATATTTCAAAGACTGTTAAAGATACAATGAATTTAAGTGAAACGAACCGGCTAACATCCCCCGTTGTGAGAGGGGAGGAGTTTGGGCTTGGAACTATGAGTTTTTCGAAACGAAATAGTATCTTCGATTTTCTTCAATTTGATCCGTTAGTCTGAATATTAAGATAAGAGACTAGCTTACTGCTTTCCACGTTTTTCCAATGAATGGCTTTGAATATACCGTCAAGAGAGCTTATCTATATATAATTAAACTTATTTATAAAAAGGATTCAAACGCAACGAAGAAACGCCGATTCGACGTCTATAAGGAATCCTCCATAAATCGATTACACACAAAGCTTTGAACACAAAGCCGAAATATTCTTGCTCTACATGTCAAACGCTGACTTTTGTTTAGGAGCGGTTGTTTGATTATGTAAACGAGTTCGAGTTCGAGTGTACTTAACAGACTGATGGTTTTGTCATGGACATATTTTTTTTACGCTTATGATTATTTATCGAAATCTCGGACATCTTGCTTATTTATAATATTGCAGTTGTGATTTTATTAACTAGCTAGACTTTTAAGATAAGATAGCCTTAACAAAAACGTATACAGTCAAAAGGTAATAAGAGTCATATATCTTTTACATATCAGCAAAACTATTCATTGGCAACCTATCAATAAAAATACAAATTGGTTGTACATACGAGTATACATGGTATCTACAACATTTTAATATTAATCGTCAAAGATTCTAATAAATCATTTCGTCTCAAAGCAGAAGGGGAGCAGTATAATTTCGTCAATGACACTAAAATGCGGTCGCCAACTCATCCTACAAACAATGGCAGTTTGAAGGGGGCTGGCACCCACGAGCATGACTTGTGCCTTATTTTTAAAATAAAACAAGCGAAAATGAAATTAATATTGGCGTAAAAACGGACTAAATAAAACGAAGTGGTGGGCGTTTGATACGTTTAATGGTCACTAAAATCCCGCTCTATGTGATCAGTTTTGCTGGTGGGTGCAAATTTGTCTTTACCATTGACCCGAACAGGAGGCGGGACTCGCTTCTTCACGAATTTGTTCCAAATTCTTTTACATTTCGCTTTAAAATTTTGTACGTGTTAGAGCCAGGCGACGGCTTTTGCGCTGCTCAAAGGGTGGACTCGATCGGGGTAGTACCACGGCCATGCAGAATACTGTTGTGAAATAGAGCTTCTACGTTTCGTTCGGTAAGTCAGGCAACCAGTGTCCCCTTCCCTCTCCCCTCCCCTCCTCCCACCTCCTCACCAAATATTTGTGTTTTTTATTTTTTTCTGGGTACAACAGATAGTATATACTTTTTTATTGTCGTGCGGCAGCGACCTAAGCATCGGGCAACCTCTTCATAAATTTAAATTATCTTTTTTAACACTGTTTAGGCGCTGAGTTCAGCAAAAGATTAAAGGACGTTTAATGTCAAAACAGCCATTTATCACTAGTTTTTGTCTGCATAAACAATTGATTGACATTCTCTTATAAGCTGTTGGTTTTTTTTTTTGGTAAACTCCTGCCTGTGTATCGAAACCTGCTTCGAAAACAGATTTTGAATGTTATACATTATAACCAACATCTTGATTATATCAAGATCAGGCCAATTATACAAAAATTACCTTTTTCTAATGTCCTCGCTCAGAATGTCAGTAAAAATACTAAATTTAAGTTGAAGTTAAAATATTGTTAAAATTTGTGTGTGATTATTATTGTTGTTTAAATTTGATTTGAAAGATTGAACATTTCAGTAATTCAGCGAGACAAAGTTTTAGATGTAGGTTAGTACAGATTTATTATTCAGATTCATTTTATTCTTTGTACTACCATACCGATCTATCCAATTTTGCGTTTGCAGAAAGATTTAAATATCCAATTTTCCGATACTATGCATGCGAGGCAATAGCACAGAGCGTGGGCAATATAAATTCAGTGCGACTTCGTTCTCCCGTGAACCGTCCACCGACTATAGCGTGTATTTGAAAATAATCCTTACTGTACCCGCGGATATGACACCATTCGGGTCGTGTACAACATATTCTAATGCGTATTATAAAGGATGTCTCAGAATGTTTTTCGTTTTTAGATGTTAAATAAAAAACAAAATATCTATTAAATCTCGTTTTGTTTAGTGTTAATTTAAAGAGCAATTCTTGAAGTTTATTTATGAAAAACAACCGTTTGCAAATGCGCCCCATTCATTTGTTCACACTCATTTAACCTGGAGCTAAAATTTTCAATAACTCGCTGGAGCATCGCTCTTGGAATAGAGTTGATTTCTTCAGTGATTCTTTGCTTCAAAACATTCAGGTTGGGTGGCAGTGGATTGTAAACTTTGCTTTTTAGGTAGCCCCATAGGAAGAAATCAGCAGGCGTTAAATCAGGGCTCTTCGGTGGCCAATTGATGTCTCCTCGGCGACTTATCACTCTTCCAGGGAATAAATCGTATTAGAATTTGTCATTTAAAGGGTATTTGTAAGGAACCACTGATTTTAGTTGTTTCTCATGGTTCCACTTCAAATCTAATTAAGAAATATGTTAAGCTTTCTGGTATCGTTGTTAGATCTGCTGCCATCTCCTTTCATCTCGTGGGTGTCATCAGAGGCGACTAAGGGAGAAGCCTTCTTAACTCTATCCCCCGATGAGCCAAAGGTGGGTTGCGGAGGTCCGTTTCGATAAGAAAATCTGGACATCTCTTGTCTTGAGAGTTGACTAACAGAAATGCCTGGATAATCTTGAGGCTCCACACAGACAGCGGGTTTAAAAGATTTATTTCTGGGTCTGGGTAGGTACCGCCACCCATTTCTGCCGTCACCTTCTTCGATTGAAGTAGTTTGTAGGTATCCTTGGGCAACAGAAACCACACCATCAAGTGAACTGTCACCCCCTATCCAATAAAAATATATTTAAAATCTGCAGACAGACCCAATGATACAGAGAACCGCAACGGGCAGCAGCGTCTCATGTCTGGTACTGCGATCACTGGAATGCCCGTAAAGCGTGATGATTATGAAAAATAGAGAGGTACTATGTTCACCGATGGACTGATGACAATAGAATTTAAATTGTTTTAAAGTTTCAGACTGATAAAGATATCTCTCTTAAGAGACTTTTACGTAGTAGAGCCAACTGCTACTGCTTGTGACCGGGGTAGTAACCGGGGCTTCGAATAATAGCGCGGCTTGTAATATAAGTAGAGCCATCTTCTTACACTGCGTTTCGTTAGGTGTGTGTGGTAATCTGAGGCTCACTCCCTCTCCTCTGCCCCTGCTCTCTTCCTAAATATCCTTGAAGGCTGGCGACGCACCTGCAGCTACTCTGCTATTGCCGGTGACCACGTCATCAGTGATCACTTATCATTAGATGAGCTGTGCCCACGTCAGCTCCCATTTCCAATAAAAAAAATTAATAAAATCAATGTGTAAATACAAAATTAGAATTCCCCTAATTAATAAATTACTACGATACTTTATTACTGATACTATCGTAAGTTGTTTTTCGCGCTGCGTCTGCAGATGTGAAGTTTCCGTGAAAATTGGCTACATGATGTTTTACGACTTTGTTTACGTTCGACTTACCTCTGTGTACCATTTTATCATATATTTGTCACGCGCTGTCGCAAATATCTTAAAAATATATTGCGATTACTGTAAGCATAATATTTTGTCTCTCTTGCGTTTGTTAAATAATAATAATAAACAATATATAATAGAGTTGCCACAATCTCGTTTTTTTTATTTAGGTGCATAACGTGAAAGTTAGGTTGGCATTTGGTGATAAACATGATATATTCCCTCTTATCTGAATGATGTTGGGAAATCCATCCAAAATTGTCGAACCCAAATCTTTCAGACCATTTTCCCGACTTGGTAAATATGGAAAAAGAAAACTTTCGTGATATGCACGTCGGCTTTTGCTGGTGCATTCTTAGAGAGGCCTATGTTCAGAAATGCACTTAACAAGGCTTATGAAAAATAAATAGTTATAATCTTCAATTCATCTTTATATAATAATAGTTGGTGTGTCTGTTGATCGTGTACCTTCTGAACAACGACTTGACCGATTGATGTCATGACAATTGCCATTTTCACACAATAGATGTGTTGTGTCGAGACACAGAAAGTGGCGTTATATTCAATCCTAACCTCGGCCGAGCCGGCCCATTAGAGCAGTACCAAAATTATTTCAAGGATTTTTAATCATTTAGCTATTTAATGAAATCTTTGCGGAAATCCGTTACTTAACATATATTACCTAGTTTGAAAGGAAGAAGAGCGCCACCGTCCCTCCCTTTAAACAGGTGCACACCAACGTTTAAAACGTCACACGTGTTTCGCCTCTTGACGAGGCATTATCAATCTATTGGACTCCACGACCGCGGAAAGGTAGAGGAAAGGAACAAGTAAAAGTCAATAAAAAAAATATTAAAGTAATAAAATACATCGTAATATAAATGCGTTAACGTCTACGTTAAAAGTACTACGTGAAAGCAATAATACAAAATAAAAAGCACAGAGCCCTTCCACACTCACACTCGTAAAATTTATTATTAAAGCTATAACCACACGTCACGGAAGACATCCTCGTAGAGACGATGTTATTGCCTATTGCGCAATGCTTTCATGCTATCAAAGGCTCGTTATAAAACTGACATCTAACGGACGTCTGAAAAATTTTAGTGCATAGGAGCAAGTGCAGGAGTTTGACGTTTAAAGCTTTTGACAAAATGTGGCTGTTAATTTAATACGCTGTTATTTATAGACGGCCAGTAGTAGAGTCCCTAAAGGATCGTGACCAATCCCCTTCGTAGGTAGGAGACCCGAGTTCGATCCCTTACGTGGGGTGCTCGTACCGATGAGTCTTTCGAAACTAAGATGGTCACCGGACACAGGACAACAATTTTTTTAATGCTGAATGGGGCAAACGAGTGAGCGGTTCACCTGATGGTAAGTGATTGCGACACGAGAGGAGCTGCAGCTGCGTTGCCATCCTTTTAGGATATTTGGGATGGTGAATGGGGAAGAGAGAGGGGAGAGTAGGAGTAGGCCTCTGGTTACCTCACTCATCGAACGAAAGAGCCAAGCGGCGGCTTTTGCTGCTGCTCGAGTGGGCCGGCTCGATCACACGATATTTCGGTGATGGGAGGGATGATGGGAGGGGGGAGGGTAGAGGTGGCAACCGGCAACGCACCTGCAGTATCTCTGGTGTTGCTGATGTACCTGGACGACGGTAATCACTTAAGCCGCTTGCTCGTTTGCCCGCTTTTAAATTATTTGTTATCTGAACCACATAGGAAGTAGCGTTCTGACGTTACGACAGATTCAACAGTGTGACAGACCGCGCTGTAGACACTTGCATAGTAATCGAAATAATTTTTAATTTTAAACCGATTATCATTACCAGTTTACCAGTCCAATCTACTTTAGAAACACGTGGGGGGACATGCAAGACAACGAAACTCAAAGTAGTAAAGTGCCTTAGTTAGCGATGAACCAGAAGACGATACAAAGAACTGAGGGTTTTAAATTCCTGTCAAATAAGCGAAAGACAGTATGACGTCATTATCAAATAACTAATAAGGCATTTATGGTATTTTCATACCCATCGTAAATTTAGCTCGCTCATACCGACAAGGTCTACAGTCTCGTGATAAGATATGATTTGATTAAATATGATTCCAGCATCTGTAGATAATTTTTGATGTATTATTTAATTAATGCCGTAGTAGCATGTAATTTGCTTTTAAATATTATTTGCATTTTTTTGTAATGTTTTTGTAAATTGAATCTTGTGTACAACGTGTGTGATATTATTTGTATAAGCTGATCTGTGGTCTGTAAATTGTATCTAACTAAATAAATAAATAAATAAAGATCAACATTCTTAAAAATGATTTATTTTGGCGGCTTAGTAGCCTAATTGGAAGTGTTCTTGGAAACCGAGCATTGTGGGTTCGTAACCCGCTGGGAGATTGACTATTGAACGATGAATATAAATGTGTTTGAAATGTATTCCTGCGAAGGAGAGGTTTTGTTTGGAGTTTCTTGTCAATCAGAGGAACCTCATGTTATTGAGAGAATATACCAAGAATTTTTAGCGAAGAAACGTGGGCAGATTGTATAAAGCAAAATTGATATCAATTTCTTACGTCGAAGTATAAATATTTTTCACTTCAATTCTTTTGATTTCACTGTAAAAACATTATCAAAATAAAACAAGTTTGAACGGATTTTATCGCTGTTAAGTTTAAGGTTTCGAGTGCTTTGCAGCACCCATGATTACGAAGGTCTGAGTAAGCCCGAGCTTTCAATTATTAATTTTGGTTAGATCAACTCAGAAGGAGCTAATAGCATCTTGAGGTCGAGGTATGCTTCGCTTTGGTTTAATTTAAAAAATGCATGAACAATTTGTCTTAAATGAAAATAAATTCATTAAACTTAATTTTATCGACCTGTTCTATTTCGGGAACGAGGTACATCACTTATCACAGGCAGACAGGAAGTGGCTATTGTCTAAGACACAGGGCTCGACCTAGTTTAAACGCTAGTGATTAATTTAACCCTTTACGCATGGTTTTTCTATTTATATAGTTGTAGTTTATAACACTTTGTTAGAATTGGTGTTTAATTTTAAAGGTTAAGTTTGTAACTTTATTGTATGGAGTAAATAATGAATAAATAATATCACGCCCTACCTCCCGGAGTGTCGTAAAGTTCGTAGGAAAAGCTCGATTGCTACGCAGAGTTGTGATTTCCATTAGGCACAATTCGACGTAGCCCCTCGCCGCCTAAATACTGGGCGACGCAACAAATCTTTCGCCTCTTCAGGATATATAGACCGTGACGCATAAGCCGTTTTCATAGTAGTATTTGCTTTCGGAAATTATTATGAGATTTTAAAGGTCGCCTATAATGCTACAACTATAACAGCCTATTAAAGTTCACTTCTGAAAGATAGGCACGCCGAGCATCCTGATGCCGATACTCTCGCGCTAGTGACGCTGCTCTATATCTGTGGTCTGTGGCATTTGGTTTCGGAAAATTCGGATGAATATTCCGTCATCATTCGGTCGCCAGATCGAGAGCCATGAGGGTTTGCTAACCGGATGCCCCACATACAGGTGAGGTTGGCATTTGGAGAAAGAGATTCTATGTTCCCCTTTCATTCAATCTCATCATATTGATCTGTAACAGACAATATCTGTTAACGATTCATTAATTGAATATTTCTTATTCCAAAGTGCGTGCAATCTTTAAGCGTTCGAAACACGTCTTCGAGTAGATAAAAAACGATCATTAAATCCCATATCAATCAGCTCCGAGTTGCCTCCTGACTCGTAAACCCCCATTCACCTCCTTACTTTACGACCGCAGACAATTTACGAGGTGAATCATATGGTATTGGTGGTCGCAAAATGGCTAGTGATAAATTATAAAGGTTTTTTTTTAACAATTATTACTAGTTTTTTGTATCTGTTTAATGTATTCAGATTCAGAGGGCGTCAGTGCAAATACGTTTTTAATAACAACGGAGTGACAAACGAGCCCCCTTACGGTAAATGACTACCGCAGCCTGAGGACCTGCAAACAAATTCAATCGGATAAGGTTTTAGATACATTGTCACCCATCAGGACTAAGGTGGAACGCTTCACTTCACTTCAAAAAAAAATATTATGTTAACATAAGGTTTCAAGTACTTTTACCAATTTAATATTTACAACCTGTATATTTATTCCTTTTACACTAAAGCGTATGAAGAGCGTTCTTGAGATATGTTTCTTATACTACCTACCTTATAATACTACAGTAAAATAGCGGACTTAAAGCCCATTACTTATTATAATATTCTTCTTCATGAAACGTGATTAGATATTCAGGGAAAGATTACTCTTTATAATTTACATTTTCGATGAAAGACCAAATATAGTGATAATTAATCAAAAAAACAATATTACATTATGAGAGTACCATAGTCAAACGACGTTATTATAGAAATATATTTATTGCTATAGAATAAGGTTTAAACTTAATTTAAAAATATTAAAACTAGTGTTAGAAAAATATTTTTTATAGGTGTTGACGGAACGACATATAAAAAGAGTTTCCGTGTAAAATTTTTATGAAACTGAGTTGGAACAAATAATGGTAATAAGAGTAAGGAGCGCACAGGAAATCGAGTCTAGGCGGGAAATGATATAAAGATAAAAGCGAAGGTTGCGTGAAGGTGCAATTGATGAGTTTAGAATTTTTAATAGCAAGCTTACGTCAAAGATTTTGTGTCTGTTATAGATATTAGGCATTCTTTAATAAAAAAAATTGGATTTTTAGGATTGGATTCAGGATTAAGCCAAGGTCTCCAGTCGTGGTAACCCTTTTGATGACGATACATTAGATATATAATTAGATAGATATTTAAATCCAATTTTTTAAATTTATAAGATAATTATATTATGATATTTGTCAATATTAATAAATAGTTTATTGGTATCACAATATTCCTGTAAAGTAAAAAGATCTTGCTGCAGTGTCTTTTATTGAATTAACAATTTTACTTAATTTCATAGAAAATCTGAATAGATAAGATGAGCATTTTTAAATATATGTTCAATGTCATTTATGTATACGGAAGAAGAGCAGAGGCCCTAAATAGGATCCTTGTGGACCACCTGAGGGCATATATAGGAATTGGGAAGATATTACTCCTTATACAAACGGCTTGATTTTGTTTATATGTGCGTCTCGATCCATTTTATGAACCTTCCTCAAAACGCATAGTTTTGAAACTAGTCTATATTCTATAACTTTTTTATAAATTTTCGGAAAAAATTTTTAAAAGTATATTTAACAAGGTTTAGAAATTAAATTTACAAACACGAAATTTTGTTGTAAAAATTGAGTAGGCAATGGTAGATATGTACGAAAAATATGGAAAGTACAAAGCGGAGGCGGGAATGGGGCAGAGCCGTGAGCTTCTAATTAAATTCTCCAATAAAACGCGACTTAATTTTATAACACGTTTTATATTAGAAGATTACTCTGTACATTTTTGGTTTTTTTCAGATAGTGTAGAAACATAGACATGGTAGATTTGGTCGTTGAATATCATCAAGTGAAACCTAACCCAGTGTTATCGGCTGCTATTATCTATGTTAGGGCAATTTCTGTAACTTTGTTAGCGTAGACTTTGGAATCGAAGGAGACCAAAAAATATTTTGAGGAAATAAATCTTTATTTAACGCAGAGTTCGCGTCGGCAGTATGGTCATTTGAGAAGATATTATTAAGATCTGTTTCATTTCTTATCAGACGGAGCTCTTAATTAATGACCATCTTTTGATTTATTCGGAGCAGTTCTATAGTTTAAGTTCTTTCTATAGTCCTTAAGTTACCACTTTTGTGTATATATATATTTCAACGTGGTACAGCCAAGAGGCCGGTTCGACCGGGTTAGTATTACGACCTCGCAGAATACCAGCGTGAAGGAGAGACATCTTATGCTTCTGCATTTCTTCGGTGAGGGAGGCAACCGGAGGTCAACTCCTTTTTTTCCCACCCCCTTCCTCATCCACCCTCCCTGCCCTCGAAATGTCCTTAAGGGCCAGCAGCTCCTCTGGAGTTGTGGATGTACGTGGGCGACGGTAATCACTTGCCATCAGGGGAGCCGCTTGCTTGTTTGCGTCCTTTACCAAATAAATCTTCTATATGCCTTCTAAGTTCTGAATTCCAATCTCAGTCGTAGTAAATATCTGTGCAACCACGTCTTACTGTTATCTGTAAAATCCCCCTACGGAAAGACCCCATAGTGATTTATTTTAAGAAAAGTTCAAATATTAGATAATTCATTCCATCAAAATGCTCGTATTCACCATAACTTTCAACATCGTGTAGAGATATAAAATTTCGGTATGTGATCAATCACTGGCAAAGTATTTGCTTACTACTACAATAATAATTCGATTGGCAGAATAAACAATCGCTTATTGTGAGCGAGAAACAAAAAGTTTTAGGCTGTTGCCGATATCTGTTTATTAGTAAAGTAAGACAAAACTTTCTCAATGCTAGAGTCGATTTTTGTTTGGAAATATCATACGTTAGTATCAGTCGTATTGTTATGATATCTTGTATTTAAGCGAACACTACATAAATGAAATGAAACTTTTATTTATGAGTTTGGATGGCGTTTGATTTTAGTTTTTATATTTCCGATGTTTCACGTGGTTTGCAGCATCCGTGATCATGGGGCTCAGTCTGAGCTTGCTGAACGTGGTCTCTTTTGTATAGGGCAAACTAAAAAAACTGCAAGAACCCGCGTAAAAGCCGTTGTGACGACGCTCTAGGGAGTCTGCAGTCTGTGATCATATCGTAGATCGCACCAACCATAACATCAGATTTGATAGACCACAAATCCTCGCAAAAGAACACCGATTCCTGCAAAGAATGCCTCGCGATTTAAACAAAAACATGTATTCAGCGAGAAGTTCCACCCTTATGTTGTAGACATTCCTCCATTACGCACGAAGCGGTTTGCCTCTTCTTTCTTTGTGCGGCTAAGGAGTGGAACTCTCTGCCGAGGTCGGTTTTTCCGGAGGCCTATAACCTGGATATCTTCAAGGCCAAAGTGAACAGACATCTAGGCAAGCGTGTACCATCCTAGGCCTCATCTTCGCTTTCCATCGGGCAAGATTGAGGTCAAATGCAGGCCTATTTTTTCATAAAAAAAAAAAAAAATGTATGTAGTTACGCATGTATGCATGTATTTAATATATCTATGTATATTATTTAATTATATGTAATCTTATTTATTTAATTGTATACATATTAGAAATGTATGCACTAAGTTTGCCATTTCAATAAAATTTCCTGTTAGGGTCTGCTGGAAGAAATTTCAATGTATGGAATAAGTAGTACCCTTGTACTAATACTATGTTTTAATGTTTTCATGCCTTTTTGTGTGTACATAAATAAATAAATAAAGTCTTAATTTCAAGAGAGAAGATGGCTGGGTGTTACCACCCCCCTTAGATCCCATAATAAATAAAATTAAATCTAAAACCAAGCATACCACTGCACGACCTCAAGATAATGTAAGCACTGTCTGCGTAGATCGGACCAAAATTCATAATGAAAAGCTGAAGGTAGCCCGAGCCGTTAACTATGACACCACGACGTCTAATACCTCAGTCTCCCCTTGATCACTGGTGCTGTAAAGCACAGGAAACGACGTGAACACAATAACTCAGATTTAATGAGATGAAATCTGTAAATAATAGTATCATTTCGAATGATAAGATAAGATGTTCTTTTTTCAATAATATGGTAACATATAGATGTTTAAAGTTATTTTTGAATGCAAATGTCTGTATGTATGCCACATTATTATTGCATATTGGGTGCAAAGCAAACTTTTTGTGATATAATTAGAATAGCATTGTAACAATGCTGTTGAATCGTACCCGTATGGCCCATTGTCCTAAAAAAAAAGAAAAAAGTGAATTAATATCGTACCCGTGTGGCCCGTTGTCCTAATGATATACGTAGGCCTCTTACCTTACACGAAATGGTTTAGAAGCCGATAAGCCTAGCACGCTACTTGTGTACGTACACTGTGATAAATGTGTAATTTATCTGGTATCTCTAATTCATTATTTTGTTTGTTATCTTATCAGTATGTTTGTTATGGATCTTAGCCTTATATTATTTGTTAAACATACGATGACACCTGTACTGCTGCTGAAAAATACTTAAATGTAATAATACTGTATCTACCTTTCTGTCTGCCTGCTTATGACTTCAAGAAATAGAAGTGAATCTAAAACAAAGTTTAGTAGATATAACAGAGTTCAATTCCTATTTTCCCACGCAAAAGTATAAAATACATTCTGCACGTTTCTATGGGACTGATCTTGAGGTGCAGCATGTTGAATAAAAAAAACAACTATGAAAATCGATTTACAGTCGGCGAAGATAACACGTAATATATTTTTTTTTGGGAAAGGCGGCAAACGCGCAAGCGGTTCACCTAATGGTAAGTGATTACCGTCGCGCACGTATATCAGCAACACCAGAGGTGCTGCAGGTACGTTGTCGACCTTTAAGGATATTTGGGAGATGGCAGGGAGGATGAGAGTGGGGAGGGGGAGTGGGCCTCCGGTTACCTCACCCACCGAAGGAAACGCAGAAGCATAAGTTGCCTCTACTTCACGCCGGTATCCTGCGAGGTAGTGGTACCAACTCGGTCGAGCCGGCCCATTCGAGCAGCAGAAAAAGCTTCTGCTTGGCTCTATCATGTTTTAAATGCCGCGTATGTGTGGAATATACTAAAAAAATACAGACGATTTGACAACGTATTTCTTTTTTAAGTCTGTTGACAAGTTTCATACAGCCAGTGCTTGACAATGTTTACACAGTGGTTGAGTTGAAAACATACGGCTTAAGAAAAGAAATTTGAAGTAAAAAGATGTTAGAAACCCTTTATAACGTTAATGTCTTTTAATAAAACTTAGTGAAAGAATAAATAATGATAAACACGCCCGTTTAAAAACCTTTGAACAACCCGACTTCAAAAGATAAATAGTCGACAAAGGAATGTCTTTCACCGTGAAAGTAATTAACGAGAACAAATTAAATTACTTTCTAAATAACTTGAGAAAAGAAGAGATCATTTTACAGAAAGAGTACGAGTATATCATGTTTCTTTCCAAATACCAAGAAATTAAAGCAGGATAAATGCAGTAGAAATGAGAGCGTTTAGAAGTATGATTGATGTGAAGATAACTGACAGGGTTCGAAATAATGTGATCAGAGAGCGTTGTGGCGTGAAAGACGATGTAGTGACACGAATTGAGAAAGAGATGCTGAGCTGGTTTGGACATGTGGAGAGGATGAATGAAAGTAGGTTGATGAAACAAATATGTGAGGCGAGTGTAAATGGTAGAGTCGGGAGAGGAAGACCTAGGCGAACATTTCACGATCAAATCGGAGACGTTCTGAAAAAAGGCCAGGTCAAGAGTACTCTAAACCAACGAGTATGCATGTGAAGATTGATGAAAGTGGGAGAAGTGAAAGAATTATGTCAGGACCGTATCAAGTGGAAGAAGGTTGTCTCTACCTACCCCGTTGGGAACAAGGCGTGAATATATACATACATACCAAAAAGACTTGCACGTGGTGTATATAATATCAAAAGGAGTTTGAAAATAAAGATAGATTAGCGACAATCGAAGGTTTCGGCACATGTTTAACGTGGTAGAAGCGGCGGCTTTAGGTGCTGCTCGACTGGGCCGGCTCGTCCGGGTTAATACCACGACCTCGCAGAATATCGGCGTGAAGTAGAGGCACCCCTGTGCTTCTGCGTTTCGTTCGGTGAGTGAGGTAACCGGAGGCCCACTCCCCCTCCCCATTGCCCTCCTCATACTCCCTCCCACCTCCCAATTACCCATATAGGCCTGCAACACACCTGCAGCACCTCTGGTGGTGCAGATGTACGTGGGCGACGGTAATCACTTACCATCAGGGTAACGGATTGCTCGTTTGCCGTCCTTCGCATAAAAAAAATTTAAAAGGTGATAGGACTTCTCGTCTTACCTTGAATTCGTTTGGGTAGGTACCACCCTCGTGTCTCTTAATACTACCAGAAGCAGTGCAACCAGTGGTCGTGTTCCGGTTTGAGGGCTATAGAGAGCCAGTGTCATTACAGGCTGTGAGGCCATTCCATCTTAGTACTCATAAATGACGACGCATTTTTAGCTTCGTTTGAAATTGGCTTTCCGTGTGGCTGTCGGAAGTAAAGCATAGCGCCAACCCTGTCTGACCATGGGTGTCATAAAAGGCGACTAATGGTAAAAAATTATATTAGGAGGTGGGCAGCAGCATCTTCCTACATTAGAACAAAAAAAAAACTGCGGCCAACTCGCTCGCCAGGCGTGGCAAATAAGACAAACCCCCCCATTATTTGGGGGAGGCCTATGTTCAGCAGTGGACTTGTGATAGGCTGAAATCATGTTGATGATTATGATTGAAATTGGCTGCAGGTCGCAGGTGTGTCCATGAGCTACCATCAGGTGGACTGTTAGCACATTTAATACTGTCATACGACAAGCGATCCTTGCAATACAGTTTTCACACATTACGACAACGTGACAGGCGGTGAGCCTGCCCCGTCTTAATTTCATGGCCGACGATACAAAACATACGTAAGTCAGAAGCAAATGTCCTAGCCACACGGCACTTATCATAACAATAAGTATTCAAATCAGTAGATCTGTAGATCACTGTTGCAATGTACCTCCATTTGTTTAATTTCTTTTTGCAGTATACCCACACAACTAACGTTACAATATTCGTTGAATTGAATACAGCAATGGTATCGTATCGTATCGGTACAGGCAAACGCAGTGCAGGACGACCCCCCACAAGATGAAGTGACGACCTGCGCAGTGTTGCGGGAAGTCGATGGATGCAGGTGGCTCGGGACCGAGCTTCGTGGCAATCTTTGGGGGAGGCCTATGTTCAGCAGTGGACTTCTGATAGGCTGAAATGATGATGATGATGGTATCGCGTTTATTGGTTGAACGCATATCAGTGAATACTAGTATGTACACAAACCTATGAAGCTTTACTCATACTATATGTCAAAATTTGTGAATATACATTGGTTACAAAATAAATAAACAAAAAATAAATAAAATGAAAAAGATGCATAAAGTAACTGGTTTCGTGTAACTAACTAACTGTAAATGGAACTAACTTGCGCCATTTAGTTCTAATGGAGTCATTTTGTAGTCGTTAGAAAATGCAGTACAGGTTTGAAATCTTGATAATGGCTGTTTAATTACAGTATAGTTTGGTATTGGCACTGCATTAATTAGACATAAAATTAAATGTGAGTGTATAGTTTTTCTATTCATATATATATATATATATATATATATATATATATATATATACTATAATAAAAACACGTAAATATGTAAAGAATAATAATAATAAGTCTCGAAAATTAAGCGTTTTGAAGAGAGACAATTTTTCTCAGACTTAATGTGCTTTATTTATACTAATCGTTGTATATTAAATTCTGCCTGAATTCAAGCAAGCAATATTCGAATAGATCATGAAGTTGAAATCTTAATCTTGTGGTATAATATTACATTATTTCTACTTGCGATTGTTGGCACTTGGTGATACTTTATCATACTGGCAATTATTATAAGTTTTTAAAAATAATTGCTTAAAAATTAATAATTATAAATAAATTATTATCAAGGCACACACAGTTAATTCCGCAAGTCGGGAACGATTATCAAAATAAATAAAGAAAATTTATTGTGAAACTGTTACACGAGTTTATAATATTACTTTTGTGGCAAAGTGAAGTAAAGTAGCAGCTTGTAAGTTCCCATTGCTGGGCAAAGGGCTCCTTCTTAAATATCTGAGAGAGTTTTGGAGCCGGGAAGAGTCCGCCACGCCGCTCTAGTATAGGCAGGCGGGCTTCACATATCGTCGAAATAATATTTTTTATTATTTTATATTAGACACGTTTCCCCACAATGTTTTCCTTCATCACCGAGCTCGTGATGAATACAGGGCTTAAAAGTGTTATTAAATATTTTAGTGGTCACTCGCCTTCTCCGAAACTGAAGCGAGCGCCTTGACCACTGGGCTACCACGGCCGTTGTGAAATTAAAACTGTATATAATATTTATAATACAGTATAATAATTACCAAATCGCTATAATCTTTACAATCACATGAAACTAAAGGAAGCACCCTGACCAATGTACTACCATGGCTCGTGCAACATTAAATGTGGCAAGAGAAGTGAAAATTCTGAAATTACATAGCGTTCAGGAGTCAGCGAGCTCTTGATGGCGGATGATTAAATTTTCAATTAAAGATCGGGCGTCGCCCCGTTCGCTGTGAATATTTGATGTTGTTTCATTATCAAAATTACGTTAGGTTTCGGTGTAATTGCGCTTCGGTGTACATAGAGTGCTTTGACACGGACCATATGAATGAATGAATGGTTGAATGATAGAAGATTCAAAATTCAAATTTCGTTTGTCAATTTTTTCCTCCGTTATATATCTATAGAACAGAGTAAGAATCTATAGCACGCTTCTTTTACCCATTTTATGCTATGTTCTCATTCTATGATGCGCGTTCTTACGGGTCGTCGGTAACAATGGGCGTTCCCCAGGGCTAGATTCTCGGCCCATTTCTATTTCTTACTTACATTAATGACTTAGTTTACTTAGTAGGGGCTTATCCTATGTTGTAGTATTTTTTATTATTTGCTAATGATAGTTGATTAGTTTTTAAAATCATGCGTCAACTTGTGACATATGACGAGGTGAATAATAAATACTGTGTTAAAAATGGTTCATTGGTTTAATGTTAATAATTTGCTTTTATGCCATTTAAAAGCAAATTATAAACCTAAATTTATAAAATTATGAGTAAACGTGTGTGTTCATATTTACAGAACTATAATAAATGATAATTACTATTTGACTGTGTCAGTCTATTGTGTGCTGACTGGAGTTAGCTACATTATGTCATTTCTATTTAAATTCCTCAAAGCTTTACTAAATTATTAACCTCTTGCCCCCTCCCCCTAAATCTAGAAATGAATTACAATCGAGTCAATTGTCTTTACGACTTTTCGAATATCGGTATCGCAGCAGTAGATTTGATGGACGTACCTTGTTAGAAATTTACGACCGAGAGCGACGTCTGTCTAATGGAAGCCATTTGTAATTTAATAGGGGGTCACGAAGTGGGACACGCTGCGAGAGGAGATTTGAGAGGAGAGGGGGATAGGAGAGTGGACTGCACTTTATGGTATTACAATAAAACTTAATGCAGTATAACTCATCGAACGGGCTTTTAATTCTGCGAATTATTCCGTAGACAAGGGCGTAGCCGCTGCAGGAACGAGCTTGACTAATAGCTTCCAAACAATACAAATAAAAAGCACAAGGGATTTTCAAGCTGGTGTGGCTTAACCTGGCTTCATAGGTTTAAAGACTTATTTCTCATCCTTAACATGCAAACGATGTTGTTATCCTTCTGCCGGCAGTAGTCCATGAAACAAATCAAAGGATATATTTTAGTGCCGCAAGTGTAACCGTAAAAAAAGGGGCACTTGCTTATCTTCCATAGCACATATTCGATGTAATGTTTATGCCATAAGATTTGGAGGACTGACAAATGCAGTGTAGAACTCTTACTAGATAGAGTAAAACAATAGCAAAGCTGTGTCTGGTTGTGATTAGATTGAAATGTAAGATCTCCCTGCTTATCTTCCGTTACGGTATAATATAATGATGGTAATAATGATAATAGACGCTATTTATTATAAATTTAATAGTTACATCATAAGGGCGCAAGGGGTAGTGCGATTTATTTCTCCAAGTGCCAACTTCAGCTGCATGTGATGCAGTACCCTGCTAGACAATGGACGGCGATCTGGCGACCGAATTGTAAGGGTTTGTTGTTGTTCCCCATATGGGCAACCCCAGTGCCAGGGTCTGCGCTCATTCATCCGCTTACCATGCCGGCCAAGTAAAGTAAAGTAGCAGCCTGCAAAATACCCCCAGCTGGCCAAAGGTATGCTTCTCAAATATCTGAGAGGGTTTTGAAGCCGGGAAGGGGCCGCAACTGATTGGGGGACTTCACATACCCTCGAAATGATATTTCTCAGGCATGCAGTTTTTCTCACGATGTTTCCCTTCACCGCCGAGCGCGTGGTAAATTAAGCATTTACAATCGATATTAACATTTTCAGTGGTGCCGGTTTCGGAGATCGAGCCCAGGCCAATGGTGCTTTATGAAACTAAAGCGAGCGCTCTGACCACTAGGCTACCACGGCTCCCTGCTGGGCTAACTATAAAAGAAAAGCATGCCGGCGTGTTCAGCAGTGGACTAATATAGGTTGATGTAGTATGTAGTTGTCATATCGTCGATTAAATACGTCTCAACGTTGGTTATAAATATTTGTTAATTCTTAGAAAGATTTAAATTTTTTTACAGTTGTAACATATATAATATTTAACGATATTTCTGTTTGTTTTAGGTAATTTAATGCCTTATTTTAATACGAGTCATCGACCGTTTCATCTCACTGACTACATGAAGAATATTTTACAGCTAAGTAATAAAACTGGTTGTATAAATTTATAAGCAATTCAGTACGAATCGTAAAGAAGAAAATTAAATTACTTTTAACGACAAAAATATTTTTCAATTTGACAAATTGTTATAATTTTTTTTATTTTGATTTTAACTGTCATTTGTACATGGTTGATTAGCCTGCCTACATTTATATGCGTTCTTGAAAGCTATGTTTTTAAATTTCATCAGCCTGTACAAGTCCACTGCTGGACATAGATCTTTCCATGAAAGAGGCAACAAAAGCAGGCAAGCTATGCACGGAAGATTTGCCTATACTCACCATGCCGGGCAGGGTTGGTAAGCGCAGGGCCGGCCCACGCGCTGAAGATGCAACCTCCTCATCTTTCTGTTCAACTGTCTGTTGTACTATCTATTGGATTTTCCAGCAGTCGGCCGTCAGAGCCTTAGACGTTAGCAGGGTGCGTGCAGCACCTATTTCAAATTTGGCAAATGCAACTTTTGTACACTCTGTTGAATAGAATATTCACTACATTGTTCACTATGTCTTTATATGTATTTTGTATATATATTTGTGTATTATATATTATAAATATTTATTTATTATTTAATTATATAGTGTATATATTATGTCCACAGTGTACTCTTCCTATAGTTTTATATTCTTTATTTTGCACCTGCCAACTTTCACCATGACAAGGGTTGACTGGTAGAGAATGGCACTTTACATTAAGTCTGCCAATTGTAACCTTAAGCTTAAGGTAGATAAAGAATAAATAAGTAAATATTCAACAATCAATAATTCAATATCTGTAACCTATCAACATTTCACAAATAAATCATTATGAAAAGTTTCAGAGTTAGCCTCGGGACTCAACACCATACCAAAACACCTTTAACTTAATCATTTATGTTTTCCACAAACACTTTCCTTTTCTGGGAATTGAATCTGTAACTTACAATACTTAGAATGAAAGGAAAATCTTAGCGGGTAGTTACTCTTTGTAATAAGATAGATCAGTAAATATTAGCTGTGTGCAATATTTAATATTAAAATCGTAATTTGCCTGAGAATATTGAATTAGACTTTGAAGAGAATATTGACCAAAGAGGTTGGGAGTTTTAGTATGTACTTAGAGACCGAACTTTCTGATCCATCGTTACATTTTTTTTACATTCATAAGAGCTTTTGAGTTAATTAAATACGGACTGTGAGGCATTCCATCTTATTTATCTATATATTTATTATTTATTGAACCATAAATAATATATGATCAAAAGGCGGACAATTTGAGTGTATGTAAATACCCAGGTATAGCAAAGGACTTAAGCTGATAAAAAAGAAACAGAAATCGTCTAATATATGGATTCCCAAATTATTTTGAGCAAGAGACCCCCTTTCCAAAATGAACTCATACTTCAGACCCTCATAGCCAACTTACTTTAAGAATCCTATCGCTAGTTTTTTTCCTATTGGTGAAAAAACTAGAGATAAGATTTTTAAAGTAGCGGTTGGTGAGTAAACTTAACTAAAAGTGGTCGATATCGACCCCTTAGGGGATCCCTGGTCTAGTAAATATCAAAATACGTTACCTAGTGTCCAACATTTTCATATGCGAAACTGTAAATTTTCATTGTTATTCAGGTGAGCTCGAGCAAGGTCAGCATCTACGAGTAATAAATGATTCATACGTCACACGGTTCTACGGCCAAACGTGTTCTGTATGTTATGTAATGATAGATATTTATTTAAAAAAAAGAAGATTAGCCGTCACGTGACACCTGACAGATGTGAAACATCGAAATAATTTTTTTTACTCTTGACAATTATTTACAAAAATTTAAAGTTTGATCCCATATTTATTTCATACAATAGAAATATATTGGGGTAGAGGGACCGACGGTCGAGATGGGCCGAAGCGTGCGTTATTCCATCGCTCCACGTCGTTTCATCAAACGGTGTTCTTACTCCACAAACGCGCCAAAAGATGTTTCTCATCAAAAAGGCTCGCTGCCAAATAGTCTGCTACACAAAGCGAGCAAACCTGCATGATTAAAAAATGTTTATAGTTCGTGGACATGTGAAGGGCACAGATTAGAGCAGGTGGGACAGTGGCGGACTTTTCTCGGCTCCAAAACCCCTGCCCGGCAGGTGGAAATACAAAAATGTAAACAATAACATATTAATAAATTAACATAACGTTAACGTTAGTCGAAGACTATAATTAACAATCGTCTGGCTCAGTGGTTAACGTTGCTGCTGACTGTGGCGTTTTGGGTTTAGAACCCATTCGATTCGGTATGACAATGGATACATATTTAGAAAAGTGTCGAAATCGTCTTAATTACAAATCGAATAGAAAATATTACGAGTAATTAAATTACATTTTATTAATTCAATTACTGAGCTCTGCAGATAAGAATTGCTAGAGAAATAAGATTAAATTTTTGTTATTTTATTTGTTCGTGTTCAATCAGTTCTTTTATTACAATTTGCTCTGCGACTACAAAATGTTTATTGCAATCTATTTAATTAAACGTTTAAGCAAATAGTGCCGCAATGATATTTTAGACAAATTTTTTTTTTTTATGGGAAAGACGGCAAACGAGCAAGCGGTTCACCTGATGGTAAGTTATTACCGTTGCCCACGTACATTAATATATTTTAGGTGTGAAAGGGGAATATATTTTTAGTTAACGTATTTTAGGTGTAGGGAAGGACTAAAACAAACCTGAAACGCGGTAGAGCCAAGCGGTGGCTTTTGCTGCTGCTCGAATGAGCCGGCTACGACCGGATCGGTACCACGGACTCGCAGAATACCGGCGTGAAGTAGAGGCATCTTATGCTTCTGCGTTTCATTCGGTGAGTTAGATAACCGGAGGCTTACTCCTCCTCTCCATCCCTCCTCATCCTCCCTCCTATTTCCCAAATACCCTTAACGACCGGCAACGCACCTGCAGCACCTCTGGTGTTACAGATGTACTCGGGCGACGTTAATCACTTACCACCAGGTGAACCGCATGCTCGATTGCCACCTTTGGCAATAAAAAAAAACCTGACCTTACACATGGTGCACCCTGCCAAGCTATCAAACGAGGCTCTGGCGCATTCGCCATGGTGGGGAATCCATAAGCATTTATCAAGAACAAACCTCACAGAGTAATGATGGGGAGCAGAGTTATTAGTGCGACCTGCACTGCGCTCACCGACCTGTATGACCAGTGCGGTGAGTGGGTAAGTGACAATGAACCCTCACAGAAATGCAAGCCATCCTACTGGCCTTTTCTTTTATTGTATTGGGGTGAAATAATTAAGATTGCTAGTAACTAAATAAAAACTGATGAAGCGGACATTAACCGTCTATGATTATAAACTTTAACAATAGATGTGTCTGCTTTAGAATTTAATGGCGCTCTTAAAAACTACATTAAGGCGCATCTAAAAAGAAAAGACGAATACTTCCATTTATACTTTTGTAATAAAAAAAACCGAGCGAATGTGTTTTTCATCTACCTCTTGAGATGGTTGTTAAAATTTTCTACGATTTTCTTTTAGGGAAACGGCGCCGAGATTAATATTGTCTCCACGTCTCCAGCCTGTGAGATTTAGGTTGGACAATTTCGAATGAAATCATTATGTAGATGTGGTCGATATGAGCCGTGGTAGGTTAGTGGTCGTGGTAGGGGCGCTCGCTTTAGTTTCGTAGAGCGCGAGTGACCGGCACCACGAGAATTGTTAATAGAAATTTTGAGTGCTGTATTGATCACGTTCTCGGTGGTGAAGGAAAACATCGTGAAGAAACCTGGATATCTGAGACTAAGGAGGCCCGTGCCCAGCTGTGGGCCCTTACAGGCTGCTATTTTTTTATAGAAGAAGGGGGCAAACGAGCGTGCGGCTCACCTGATGGCAAGTGATCATCGACGCCCACGAACATCCTCAACACCAGAGGAGCTACAGATGCGCTGCCGGCCTTTAAGGAAGGAATAAGCTCTTTTCTTGAAGGTTCCTAAGTCTTCCTATTCCAGCTCCCGATCCTCCCTCCCATCCTTTAAATACTTTAAAGGCCGGCAACGCACCTACAGCTTCTCTGGTGTTGCAGATGTACACGGGCGACGGTATTTACCTAGCATCAGGCGAGCTGCTTGTTCGTTCGCCACCTAAACCGTGAAAAAAAAAAGCTAGCGCAATAATTTTTTTTTATTTTGTAGTTTCAAGTCATCCTGAACTATGTTGAAAGGTTTATTTTGTCACAAATATTAAAAAACGTACCGAGCCTTACCATCAATTTGACTTATTTAATTTTAGATACTTAAGCAAAGTTATTCACAACTGCCGCCACATCTTTAAAATATTAAGCCCGAAATAAAATCGGATCTAATCCTAATTAGGAGGCTTATTTGGTTCGTCATTACCTAAAAGCCATTGTTAAATATTTAATAAGGGTTGTTTGAAAATCAGTAAGTGCTTTTTTTTTAATACAAACTAAATATTAGAAAATCAGAAATTTTGACGACTTTTCTAAGGATACTATGTAAGTGTTTTCCATAAGAAAAAGAAAACTTTAACTAAAACGTTCGCTGTGTAAATGAAATGTGAAATATAATATAAGACCTTTTTCACCGCCGAGTGACGTTTTGACGAAACCCAAGGATAAAGTTAAAGATTTTATTATTGATATATTTACACACAAAAAGGCCTAAAAACATCAAAACCAGTATTTGGACAAGGGCACTACTTATTCCATAATTTGAAATTTTTTCCTGCATACCCTTTATTTTATTAAAATGTCGTACATTTCTAATACCTAAATAATACACATATTATGTAAACAATTAAATATATGTGATTAGATATAATTGAATAATATACAAAGGTTCATTTATAACTATAATTACATATATATATAGATATTCAATAGGCATACCTTCCAAGATATATATATATACGTCAGCTTTTGCAGGCGCTTTCTTGGAAAGGCCTATGTACTGACCCCACCCCACCGCTGAGGTGGACGAAAATTTTTGATATTATTATTATTGAAATTATTAATTATTATATTATCTCCGGAGCACTCGTGTAACAGCTGGTTTCAATAAAGCATTATAGCTGGCCAATTATTTACCCACAATCAAAAAATTTTCTAATAAAGTATTCATTTGAGATGAAATTATTATTAACGGATTTTATCATGGCGTTTAATTTTGTTTTCATGTTCCCGAAGTTTCGAGAGCTTTATCACGTGGTCACGGAGGAACTGAGGTGTTAGACATCTCGATGTCAAAGTTAATAAACGTAAATACAAGAAACCATTGAAGTATCCATTTTAGTCTTCATAAGTATCCGCCAAGCGTTGTAGCTCTTGATATGGATTTATCAATTAATTGCTATTAAATTCAGGACTCTGTTCGAAACAATGATACACGATATTGGATATTTGTAGGCGTGTCAGCGGCTGCTCGGCGTCGTTCGCTGTTTAATTGAAAATTTAATCTCTTGGCGTTGGGGCTCGACGTCGAGTCCCGAATATAGGGAATATACGAGGTGATATTTCGCTCCATATTTATGTATTTCTATTAAGTACTGAGGAACTGTTCGGATTGATCTCAGCTGCTGAGTTTCACCATCGTACGTCGCGACAGAATTCGAAGTTCCATCGATACCACCTAGATGGTTGGCATTCCACCACAGTGCGTTTTAATCGAAGTTTTCTGCCACGCACTCCGACTTTGTGGAGCTGTCGCCAGCAGTATTTCCGAATAGTTATGACCTAGGGACCTTCAAGAAAAGAGCCTATTCCTTCCTTAAAGGCCGGCAGCGCATCTGTAGCTCCTCTGGTGTTGTGGATGTTCGTGGGCGTCGGTGATCACTTACCATCAGGTGAGCTGCAAGCTCGTTTGCCCCCTTCTATAAAAAAAAAAAAGTTCACGTGACTGTGAAAAAAGCCCGTTGAAGTGTCAATCATACAACTACTTCTTTACCCCTGTCATAGTAAGATAGGAAAGGTGGAGAACCTACTATACAATCTCATCCCGTAGACGTGATATAAGTCTACTTAAAAAAATGTCAGAAAAATCTTAGGACCCACCGATAGATGACATATTAGTGATGAATATTTCAAATGAGTCAGACCTAAATTATACACAGGGGTATATTCCTCATGCGATGTGTGTCCCATTTATTTCTTCATATGCCAACTTCACCTGCTTATGATGAATTCCACTATCTAATAGAGGCTATGTTCAGCTGTGAGTTAAAGTAGGCTGATGTAATAAATACAGTAATGAGGAGCAGCATCTAAGGTGACTCTGCCATAGGCGTGCCGATTCTGTCAAGCCCTCTAATCGAAAACTCATAATAATTAACTCATAAGAAAGTAATAATTCCATAGGAAGTAAAATAGGTAAAATTAAACGCTATAAATTCAGTAAAATTTCTATGAATATAGCAATAAACTGTATGTTTAGTATACATTCATCCATGAAACATTTATATACATTAAGGAAATAAAAAAAAAAAAGCGTAACGCGTAACCGTAACCATTACTTTCCCTACAGCGCCCAAAGAAGTTTCGACATCAAAAAGACTTTCAGCGCAGCGAAAGTTCCACTTCGAATTTCTATTTCATGGCGACGTCGTCTTATGCGAGTGTTCACATACGTGACCTACTTGTGTGAGCCGGCGAAACAAATGTCCCATCAAATTTAACTATAACATAATCGTGACCTGCAGACCAGTGTCCCACGAGAGTTTCGCGTCATCTGAATGTACTTTAGTGATGTAAATTTTACGTTATCCGCGACGTATCTATGCGAAGTGATCTGTTTAGAGGCTAATTTTAATCGTCATTAATATCGTCATGATCATGAAAATTAACATATCTACAATTATATTATAAAGAGGAAAGATTTGTATGTTTGTAATGAATAAATTCAAAAACTACTGGATCGATTTCGAAAATTCATTCACCATTAGAATGCTACATTATCCCTGAGTAACATAGGATAAAGTGATATAACTACAATAGTTGGACATATGGTATCGATGATAAACATGACCATGTTTCTGAATTTCGAAATAAGCTTGAGTGGCTCCCAATTTCTCTTCGCAGGAATACTCATCTTTATCCCTTTGGTTTTCTGTTCTATTCAATCCAACAACTCCCTTTTATCTAAAAGAGCGGTTTTAGTATCACTGCGATGTTCATCCTGATCGTTCCCTTCGCTCTGATGTTAATTTAATACTCTGAAATCCTTCTCATAGCACTTCTTTTAATCTAAATCCTTTTCTATTGAAGCTGTTCGGCTTTGGAACTCTCTTCCTCTTCATACTAAGCGAGCACAATCCTTACCGATTTTCAAGCGTCTGTTAAAAAAACACTTTATGCCTCCTTAATCTTTGTTTCCTATTCCTTGACGTCGCTGACTTGTATTTTAGTAATACTATGTAAGTGTTTATCTATTTCATATTTATTTATATGTGTTATACATACGTGTTGTGTGTGTATGTATTATATGTTCACTGTAGTGTACACCCGAACCCGATACTTGTGTTCATATTTCCTTTTTCTGTCAGGGATGCCTAAAAGAAATCGCTTCTTAGCGATAAGGCCTATTGAATTTTTTTTATAATAAGCTTTGTTAAATCTTTGTGTGTAGAATAAAGTATATTTCATTCATTCGTTCATACATTCATTGCCGCAAAGTTTCAGTCTAAAGACGTAACTGTATTTCGTTGTGCGGGCTAATATTTAAATTCACTGGACCGATTTTGATCGGGTTTTTTTAGATATGTTTCTTATGACCTTACGAAGGACATAGGCTCAATTTTTTTTATCATTTTCTAATACTTTTTATTTGATTTATAACTCGGGCAACGCGAGGTTCAACAGCTAGTTATAAATAAACCCAAAGGTTTTCTTCACGCGTTTTGTAAAGACACAGAAACAAAACTAGTTTGTAGGTTTTTTAATTATATACTCTTGAGTTTTGTAACCGCCTGTAGTTTATAATTTTTATTTTTCAATTTATGGAGAGCCATTGCAATTGATTCAATGTACAGTTTTCGCGTAATAATAAAATTAAAATTAATAACCTGTACGTAATTTCTTTTAACGTGCCTTTGGAGCTTTCAGAGGCAATATAACAATTTTCCGTTTCAGAATGTTAAATATATTCTAGTACCAATTTATGACCGACGGGATAAACTGTAGCGCTTTTGCTGGCGAGACAGTCCAGTCCAGGCTTTAAGCCGGGCCCTAGATTGCGGCTTTGATAGTATCAGAGTAAGCCACTGGGCTTAAACATATGTTTTGCGATTGCCAACTGGCTTGCATCATTATTAACCAACACACACATTAAAATAGTTGTATTTTTTTCAAATTTCTTTTTTTTATTGATTTTTCTTTCTTGACGGCTCTCCTGGTGGTAAATGATTACCGTCGCTCACGTACATCTGCTACACCAGAGAAGTTGCAGGTGCGTTGCCGTAATTGAAGGATATTTGGCGGATGGAAATCGGAGGAGCCGCGGGCGCGTGGCCGACCTTGAAGGATATTCAGGGAATGGGAAGGATGATGGGTAGTGGAGTTGGGAGAGGTGGGAGTGGGCCTCCGGTTACCTCACTCACTGAACGAAATCCAGAAGCTCATGATGTCTCTACTTCACGCCGGTAGTCTACGAGGCCGTGGTACTCCTTCGAGCCGGCCCATTCAAGCAGCAGCGAAAGCCGCCTTTTGTTTCTACTACCTAATAAAATTTATCATCGCAACTGTAGTTACTAGCTGATGTTGCACTTTTACGATAAGACTGGAGGAAGTGTCACATGCAGTGCCAGAGACACGGTGCACGGTACAATAAGACTCGAAAACCAATAATTTGAGTCTTGCAAATATATTGGCTCCAGGTGAGATTATTTGGGAACCATAACCGCTAGCTATGCTCATCATGAAGCTACTATCTAGAAGGATGATTGTTATAAAACTTCCAAATAAATCAAGTTATTTATTAGTTTTAGTACGGAATAGATCCCGGCAGATACTCCCTGAACATGTTCTCCCAGAAATCGATTTCATGTTTATCAGGTTCCGTTCCCATAGATAGGTTCTCGTTGATTTCCAAATAAGCTTGTTCATCCATTTTGTATGGAGTCCATCTAAATCCAAAACTTTCATCTGGCGTTGGGTTTCTGAAATCGTATTTGTCAGTGCTTAAGCATGTAATGGTAAGTTCTTACTTTTAAAAATTTTACATTTTACATTTATTAATTAATTTAAAGCCCGACAGCGCATCTGTAGCTCCTCTGGTCTTGTGGATGTTCGTTGGCGTCGGTGATCACTTACCATCAGGTGAGCTGCATGATCGTTTGCCCCCTTCTTCTATAAAAAAAAACTACCGTATTCCCGAATGGTCACAGGTTTAGACATTGTAATCGGATGTGTTTACATAAGGAGCAAGTCACAATAGTCGAGTAGCTGGGCGATAAGCCTTGGCGACCTCAACCCTCGTTTTTTAAACTCTCTATACAATTTGCGTTGTTTGCCTGAACATTAAGAGGAAGCGATAGGCTCACCGCTAGTCGTCATGTTGTCCCAAATAAACTCTGATGAAATGTGGATTGAAAGGACTAACCTCTGACTACTCCAGTATATAACAGTAATGTGTGTAGTAGTTTCGGCGTATGAATCAGCCTAACCCTTTCTTCACTTGGGTGTTGTAAGAGACGACTAAAAGGAAAGCTTTGAAAATCTCTGTTCCGAGCAGGCTTGTCGCTCGTCACGTTCAACTTCCCGGATAGCTCGTTTGGATACGCTGAGCCGTGCCATGCGGAAGTCTGTTATCTCTGCCTACCAGGCGTAGACATACCACAGACATGCCAGGCGTGAGTGCTTATTTATCTATTTATATATATATGTATTTGTTTACGGATCAAGAAACATACGGTAGTAACATTGTAAAAAACATCTTAAACATCTTTGGCCACCATGTCGTATGCCTATATAGGCATATAGGTAATAAAATTATATTATTCGAAGAAAAGTTAGATAAAGCATTCATTTTAAACGAGTTACTTACCCGTACTTAGCGAAATTAGTCCAGAGTTTTGTAACATTTTCTATGATTCCAAAACTTTTCGAGGTTTTATCCAGTTTGAGGTTTGCTTTTTTCATAGGGAACACGTAATTCAATTCATCAGCGTGACAAACTGGTATTTTATCGCCGACTAAGTTTTCTAGTTGTAAAATGTGAACCATAAAATTTCTTTCAGTTTTTGCCGTAAATTTGTAAAAATAAACATTGTTTTTCAAGGAACAGCTCCGAGCCAATTGGAACATAGGATAAACGAACATGTTCATAGAGAAGAACTTTATCAGTTTCTCTATATTTGTCATTGTAACAATTTCATCATTGAAGTAAAACCTTTTTATTCTTCTCCCAACATTGAACTGTTCGCTTAGTGCACAATTGTTTGCGATATCTTTTGGTGCGAAAAATTCTCGATATTCATTAGCATAGACACAAAACTTTTCAAGTGGAATCCCGATTCTCATATTGATGAGGCCTTCGTCTTCCGTGTATCCCATAACGAGATCAACGCCCTCGTGTATGCCATTACGTAGTTTCTCTGTTACATCGCCGTAAATAAATCTTTCATTGTTGCCAAATTGTTTTTCGTTCACAACGCCAAAATTCATATCAAATGATTCCTTGGCTTTTTCAGACAACGTTATTGGTACTTGAATAGAAACAAGCGATTCCTTTGGCTGAGATTTGAAGAATTCATAAAGTTTCTCATTATCTTCCGAATAAAATCCTAATTTTCTAGCCAGAGCAAGCGCTCTTTCACGCGGTTCAAATACTTTGCCCCATGGACAAGTGAACGAGCCACTTTTAACTATAGCTCGTCTAAAGAGTCCTTTTGTCATAGGCGATATTAAATGGTAACTAACACTACAACCACCAGCGCTGTGACCGAAAATTGTAATATTTTCGGGATCACCGCCGAAGCTAGCAATATTTTTATTGACCCATTTCAGTGCCGCTACCTGATCTTTCATACCGGCATTGCCAGGGACGTCTTCTGTGTCCAGACAGAGGAAGCCCAGAACCTCCAATCTATAATTAAATGTCACAAGTATCACTCCTTGCTTTACTAAGAATTCAGGACCGTACATGTCATCGTTGCCACTCCCGCTGCATAGACCTCCGCCGTGGATATAAAACATGACAGGTAAAGGTTTGTCTGGATGTACTTCGGGCGTATAAACGTTCAGATATAAACAGTCTTCGCTACCGGATGGCGCAGCATTAATAGCATGCAAATCGATCTGATAGCAAATAGAAGCAAATCTCTTTGCTTCGCGAACTCCGTTCCAGGGTTTTTTCGGCTGTGGGGGCTGAAAGTATCAAGAAATCTTTTTATTTTAGGGTTGTCTATACCAAAATGAAAAAATAAAATCAAAATTATTTTTGTTATCTAATTTATATTTTGTGTATTCATTTTGATTTTTTTTGTTTTTATTACATTTAGCCAACGAGATGTACAATACCTTAAATCTTAGATCGCCAACAGGGGGTTGAGCGTAAGGTATTCCCCTAAAGCTGTAGAATTTTCCTCCTAATTCATTTTCAGTCACTTCACCCTCCAATAAACCTTCGCTGACTTTGACTTGAACCATTGTTAACGTTCTTTTTCGTCACTTATGTTTAAATGACAGAGTCCACTTGGATACCTATAAACTAAAAGTAAAATTTAACATCAATTACTTTAATTGAAGTCCACAAGTTACAACACTAGGAGGGTTAATTAAATTATAAATTTAAATGTAAAATTCTACTTAAATAAAATTCACCTGCGATTGTTAAAACAGTACGTAATGAACGTTCTTTTAAAATGAAAACAATACCATCGGTCGGATAAGATGCCCACAGCCCATTGAATGAGTGGCTATGTCACCCTGTTTAAACGAAGATTGATTTTTCTCAATTGGATCGGGGTGAAAAATATGTCAACGTGATGGTAAGTAGTTACTACAGTCCATGAACACCTGCACCTTCAACCGAAGAAGGTAACAGATGCGCCGTCACTCCTGGGGACTAAAATGAAATGCCTCACAGCCCGAAAATTATGCTGGCTCTCTATGCCTTTCAAACCGGAACAAAACAGTCGTTTCGGCGGCAGAACTGGGTGGTCTCTACCCAGACGATTCCTAAGCAAAGAAGGAGTCTGCCGACGTAGTGCCGGGGTAGCAACTCTTTCGTAGTCAGGAAAAATCAATACATGCAATCGAAACGAAATATTATTTTATTTCAAGTGAAGTTATATGAAGAAAAGAAATAAAAAGAAGAAGAAGAAAGTACTTTATTCATTGCCACAACTCAAGTAACAAATAATGAAAACTTAATTAACATAACAAAAAAAGAGTTGCAGCAACAAAACGGTGTCCGACTCAGCATAACGCTGTAGCAATGCTAAATATTAATTCACAAGTACAGCTCTGGTATTCTGTCTGAACCCTTTTATTTTTTTTTTCTTTCGCGAGCAGTGGTCAGGCTTTTTGTAATACATGAGGAATCAAAATATAAATAACAAATAATAATAATAATAATTCTTTTGACATTAAATGCGAATAATTTTAAAATCAGAGCGCTTATTGATAATCAAAATGCTCAAAGATATATAAGTCGATCATTAATCAAAACATTCAAGTGTTCTTTAGAAAGTAAAATCTCTATTGTGAATCAGCGAGGAGCATAATGGATATTAAAATATGCTTCTAATGAATGGAATTTTGTTTTCTTCAATTGGAAAACGCCCTTACAATAGATATCTTTGCTTCGAATCGTCTTTGAACAGTCCACGTTCAAGAATTTTTCTTAGCATGGTGATCATTGACTCAACTTTAATCTAAATCTATTCAAGTTATCATTTATGAGAAGTTTTTAAGTAAACAATTGTGAAAATAAATACGTTTTTATGTGCAACACGGGTATTCTCTCGCTCGGGACTCACAATTACTGGTACATTGATAGGATGTTGTTGATGATCTTGTTCGTGGGCGTCGGTGATCACTTACCATCAGGTGAGCCGCACGATCATTTGCCCCCTTCTTTTATATTAAAAAAAAAAACAATTTGGTTTCGGCTTTCCAGTATCATAACATCGTCTGATACCGGGGTGCACTGCGTGCAGGTACGGTCGACATATGGACAAAAATATATCTACGTCTGTGTAGCCTTGTTTATCAGCCTGCGGGAGTCCAATGCTGGACATCGGCCACGCAATGCTTAGTATGCTGTGCAGGCGGGTTGGGAAACGCAAAACCAGTACCCTCCCATTAGAGATGGTGCTCATTAAAGCCAGAGAGTCTTTGTTTCCTTGTCATATATGAAAAATAGCAGGTATGAGAAGAAAAACAAGTTTTTTTTATTCCCGACGTTTCGATTGCTTTACAGCAGCCGTGGTCACGGGGAGACCGAGGTGTTAGACGTCCAGAGGTAGGTAGCCCGGGTTAACTATGACATAGTTAACTCGGGCTACCTTCAGCTGTTATTTATTAATTTTTGGTCCGATCTACGCAGAATACAACATAAAAACAAAATTAAACACGATAAAATCCGTTAATAAGTAGTTTCATTTAAAATGTGTAGTGTTCGCGTAAATACAAGAAATCGTCATAGAAATAAAGTAACAAAAATTAAGTATTAATGAGCATATAGTTACAGAACTAGCTAATTGGGAACAAAACTGAAATTTGAAGTGATATTGTTGAAGCACTGCCTACAGCCTTTTCAACTTGTTTTGTAACTAAAATTTAAGCCCTCGTGTATTGTGGTTTTGTTTTATTGAACAATGGTTTTGTTACAGACAAACAGAGCCCTCTTGTAGAATAGTAATGGGCGGTAGACAGAGAGAGAGAGATAAATATTTTGTTTACGGAAGTATGATCGAAAAATTCGTTCAATTCAAATTCGCACAGACTAATCACCAAGTGATGGTGAGCAGCATCATTAGTGCGAGGCTATCGGCACAGAGTTCACCAATCCGCTTGCCCAGGGTGGTGAGTGATCGGCATCATCACAACCAATATTTGTGTATATGGCATATTTGTATATATTTTATTTATGTATCTATGTATGTAAGTATGTATGTATGTATCTACCTATCTATGTAAGTATATATTTTGATATTTATGTCCTTTTACTTGTTTTATTCTCTTAGCTGTATTACGCATATATCTCTGCTTAGCCTAATGGTTGACTGGGAGAGAATGCCTCTAGGCATTTTGCCCGCCATATGTACCAATTTGTGCATAGAGATTAAATAAATAAAATAAATAAATAAAACCAAATGGGTTAGGGTGCGGTCTATGAAACATGACATCGTAAGTTCTAGTCCGCCATTCGACTATTGTCGTGAACCACTCCAGATACAAGCCAGTGATGCTTAAGTTGGAGCGTTAACATGAACATTAGTAATGTTACTTAATAAGCCAGCTCTTGCTGGATTAATTGATTAGATAGATTGTTGTATAACGACAAACACACAAACATTCAAATCTGTAGTATGAAGTATGTTTAAAAGTTACAGCCTGTAATTGCCCACTGCTGGGCAAAGGCTTCCTTCTCAAACAACTGAGAGGGGTTTGGAGCCGGAAAGGGCCCGTCACGCTGCTCCAGTGCGGGTTGGTGGGCTTCACGTGTCCTCGAAATAATATTTTTTTCTATTATTTCTCAGACATGCAGGTTTCCTCACAAACGTTTTTCTTCAACACCGAGCACGTGTTAAATACAACACTTAAAATTGCTATTAACAATTTTACCACACCGGGGTACGAACCCCGATCGCTCGAGCTATATGAAATCAAGGTGAGCGCCCGGACCACTACACTACCACGCTCTAGTAGGGTTAAGCACTTCTGGAATAATAGAAAAAGTGTCATGAAAATCCGTGAAATTACTATTAAGTTAAACCCGTTCAAACATGCATACATACAAAGAATTTCATGTATTAGAATAGATGTATATCAACATGATAACAGTGTCTTATCTTGCATGCTTGCATGTTTGCATGTCATTGATACGAAAATATCAACAGCATTCGGACCAAAGATGTATAAGTATTTTTTTTTAAAAACCTTCACTCCCATATTAAGTCATAAAATTGTAACCTACAGTTTAATTACAGCATTGCTTGTATTCTTTCACCAAATAATGTAATAAAATAAATATTACAAAAAAAAAAAAGGACCTTTACACAGTGTGCCGAACGCTCAAAATCAAATGTTAATATCGGTAGAGCCCTTTCGGAACATTCGCGTACTTAGAAGAACCAAATGTTTTTCCAAAGCAGCGTGTGCGGTGGGACTTAAAGGCTCATATTGTTTTATATTTTGTTTAGTAGTCGAAGCTAATAGAAGTTATTCCAGTACTACTGGTGATAGTTGCTTGGCTTATACAACTACTTGTACGAGATGCTCAGTAGTGGTCTTTTATATATTTATTAAAGCGTGGTAGAGCCAAGCGGCGGCTTTAGCTGCTGGTCGAATGGGCCGGCTCGACCAGATTGGTATCACGGCCTCGCAGAATACCGGCGTGAAGTAGAGGCATCTTGTGCTTCTGCGTTTCGTTCGGTTAGTGAGGTAACCGGAGGCCCACATCCCCTCCCTATTCGCCTCCTCTTCCCACCCATCTCCTAAATATCCTTAAAGACCGGCAACGCACCTGCAGCATCTATGGTGTTGCAGATGTATGTGGGCGACGGTAATCATTTACGATCAGGTGAACCGCTTGCTCGTTTGCCGTCTCTTCCATAAAAAAAAATATAGAAGCTGGTTTCTCAAACATGCGAGAGGGTTTTGGAGCCATGAAGTGCCTGCCACGCTGCCTCAGTGCAGATTGGCGGACTTCATATATCCTCGTAATAATATTTTTTATTATATCACTTTTCCTCACGATATTTTCCTTCACCGCCGAACACTTCGCAGCACTTAAAATTTGCTATTAACAATTTTAAGCATGCCGGCACCGGGGATCGAACCAAGGTCGCTCGCGCTCTATGAAACTAAAGTCAGCGCCGCGACCATTAGGCTACCACGGCTGTCTTAAATGCAGTATGACGACGATGTATATGCAGTGATGTGTCGTAAAGATGAAGAAGCAAGTTACACAAGAATCGAGCGCAACATCAAAAAGCCATTACAAAACGTAATGTTACGGGTATACAACAGTCTTGGAAAACCATTACGTCTTTAGGGTTGCAAACCATAGATTATAAAAACGTATCCTACCTTTATTTTCAGCATACACTTTACACTAAAAAGTAATTAAAACTTAAACAACATGCGAGAATACTTTAATTTGAGTCTTAGTGCGATGTGACTAAATGAAACCCTTTCATACGTAACATCTGAACGAATGAAATTATCTATGTCTATGATAAAAATAGAATGGAATAATGATTTATTCTTCACTGCAGGCCGTATGAGGAAGCTCAAAGTTGCTCAGCGCGCTATGGAAAGGGCTATGCTCAGTGTTTCTCGGCGTGATAGAGTCTGCAACGATGATATTCGCAGCAGAACTAAGGTAACCGACATAGCCATAAAGATCAGCAAGCTGAAGTGGCAATGGGCCGGCCACATAGCTCGCAGAACTGACAACCGCCTGGGGAAAAAAGGTTCTCGAGTGGCAGCCACGTACAGGCAAACGCAGTGTAGGACGACCCCCACAAGATGGAGTGACGACCTGCGCAGTGTTGCGGGAAGTCGATGGATGCAGGTGGCTCAGGACCGAGCTTCGTGGCAATCTTTGGGGGAGGCCTATGTTCAGCAGTGGACTTCTGATAGGCTGAAATGATGACGATGATGATGAATGATTTATTATATTTACACGAACACTACCAATATATATATACTAGACCACAAATTCTCGTAAATGAACACCGATTCCTGCCAAGGATGAGTCGCCAGGCTATTGTAGTCAAAAAACATCCTGATTTCAATGGAAAAGATGGCCGGGCACTACCACCGCCTTGGGATGCAGTAATAAATAAAATTTAATTCAAAATCAAGCATACCACTGCACGACTTCATGATGCTGTGAACACATTCTGCGTAGATCGGAGCAAAATTAATAAAGAGTTAATAGAGTGTGACTGAAGGTAGCCTGAGTTGACTATGCCATCTGGAGGTCTAACACCTTAGTCCCCCGCGTGACCACGGCTGCTGTAAAGCACTCGAAACGTCGGGAATATAAAAACAAAATCAAACGCTATAAAATCCTTAAAGAATAGTTTTCATTTCAAATAGAATGCAATGTTAAATTATGGTTGTTCAATACAATTTAAATATGAAGGGAATATGTTTAACAATAATTAGTCCTTCTCATATACAATAGATAAGTTACTAATATACTTAGGACTTTTATTTGATTTTTTATGGACACTCTACATTAATAATGTGGCAGAACGTGGATGGACAAATCGAGAAACATGACGACAAACGTTATGGTACAGTACTAATTGGATATTTCATGAAATGCCACCACTTCATGAAATGATCTACTATTTCATGTTGCAATCAATTTTTCGTACGGGCACACTCACATGTCACCCACAGGGGTAGGCAGAGCCAAACGAAGATGCTCGCAACCCTCATTTCGGATCTTTGAAAGAAAGAACACAATGGCATTTTAAATTTTGTATATTATCTAGGCTTTTCCATCAGTCGCTTCTCATGTCACCGCGGTCTCGAGGTGACGGGTGGTAGCTTCTGGCGCAACCACACGGCTTCACATAAAAGGTTTACATCATAATAGCTCAGCAGTAGGGATCGGCCCTTATCAAAAAATTAACAAAATCATGATCATAGTTATAAAATAAAGAATTATTATAGGGTTATATACATATGTACTCATCTACTTGTGTGGTATATATAGATACGTACACGTACATAAAATACTTAAAGTAAAATAAGATAAATAAATAAAATATAACCTAACCAGACGGAAGCCCTCGGCAGAGGAGACCAGACGGCCGTAGGTTATGGGGAAAGGGAGAGAAACCGGCGGACGATGCGAGCGGTATAAGGAAGCTCCGCCTTCTGTATTTGAGATATTATTTGGGGGTATTTTTATATATTCTCATTTGGTTGGGTTGTATATTTCAATACGTATACATAAACCATACAATAAATATAATATTATTTTATTATTATTATAATGCTATATAAAAGCACAAACTAATTACTAACTCTATAGTCGATCAATAACCATTTAACTAAATGATTTTGTAATGACAAACGATATAGATAACAAGAGAAATCGTGAATTCATACTAATTACAATATATCGTACATCTATAATTAATCGACGGCTCGGTGGCGTAGTGGTTAAGCGCGGGTTCGATTCCCACGCGTGGCTAGAATTTGTATTGACAACAAAAAATTCCGGTCTGGGTGTTTGTCCGTGTGCAATTTATGTATGTTAATACATGACTTCAAAAACAAGAATTCTTTGCTAGATAGAGTTAAGCCAGTGGTACAAACCAATGTGAAACCGGTATAAACCAATTTTTGATATTATATAAAAAATATTGTGCAATAGACTTTTGCAGAGGCCTTTGTTACTCAAATGAGCCGGCTCGACCGGGGCAGTGCCATATCTTCGCAGAATACCGGCATAAAGTAGAGGCCGCTTGTGCTTATGCGTTTCGTTCGGTGAGTGAGGTGAGCGGAGGCCCACTCTCCCTCTCCCTCCACAGATATCCTTAAAGGCCGGCGATACACCTGCAGCTCCTCTGGTATTGCACATGTACGTAGGCGTCAGTAAACCGTTACCTATAAAAAAACCTTCAACTTATGTACTATATAGAACACAAGCGATACTAATCTACGATCCCAGAATAACCTCCTTCAGATAAATCCACGTATAAAACACTGAAGTTCAGTTATCGTTCACGTAACTGAACGAACATCTTCAATGGGATTGGAGGCGGATATTGTCGGATTTAGGTCAGCATCGACCGGGGTCACAAATAAACGGCCGGCCACAAAGCCACGTTCATTCACTATTTCTATTAGACAGACAGAAGCAATGCATCCTTGACAGTTTTGTTATAATTTAAAATCACGGATTACATATTTATTTGATTCTGCTAAAATATTATCGAAAGGTTGTTTTTTTTTAAGCTGTCTTCGTCATATTGCCAGTGTTACTTGATATTCTAAGGCTCGTTTTTATTAACTGTTTTCACCATTATTGTTGAAATAATACTATTATTTACGGATTTTATCTAATAAAGGATAGTATTCCTACAAGGTGCAGGAGTAAAGAAGCTTGATTGTTAATGTGGTCTCTCTTACATAGGGCAAACTAAAAGATCTGTATGGACCCGCGTCAAAGAACACATAGCTGACGTGAAACAACGACGCTGTAGGAAGTCTGCCGTCTGTGAGCATATCCTTGATCGCCCCAACCATTACATCAGATTTGATAGACCACAAATCCTCGCAAAAGAACACCGTTTCCTGCTAAGGATGATTCGCGAGGCTATTCAAATCCAAAAACATGCTAATTTCAATTAAGAAGATGGTTAGGTGCAACCATCGGTTTGGGATCCAGTAATAAACAAAATTAAATCTAAAACCTAGCATCTGCGCGACTTCAAAATGCTGTGAGCACATTCTGCGTAGATCGGACCAAAAATTAATAAATAAATACTAAAGGCAGCCCGAGTTATTATGACATCTGGACGTCTAACACCTCAGTCCCCCCGTGACCACGGCTGCTGTTAAGCAATCGAAACAACGGAAATATAAGAACAAAATTAAACGCGATAAAATCCGTAAAAAAAGTAGTTTCATTTAAAATGTGTAGTGTTCGCGTAAATACTAGAAATCATTATGTCTTTATCATATTTATGCCAGTGTTACTTCTTATTATGATTCGTCTATTGTTTAAAAAAAATAAACCGATTAGTCTAGTACTCGGCGAACACACAAGAATAACACGACACAAAGAGACCGGATTATCGATAATTTATCTGTTTTACATATATTAATTCCGGTCCCGACCCAACAATCGGGTATGCACACAACTTAGATACGAATTTTCTGGTCGTAAACCTAACACATACTAAAAAGGAATTCTTTTACAAAGAAAGAAAGAATAATTTAAGTACCAAAGATTGTGTAATTTTTGATAGTATAAAACTAAAGTAATATTTAATCCCTTTGTTATATACATCGTACAACATTTTCAGTTCGGTTCTAATATATAAAAATATTTAATTCGTATTATATGGTATAAAACCGCAGTAATGTAAGAACATTCTAATATATTGAATGAATGAAATTAATGAAAATTCTATATTTTTCGGAGGAAGATATTTAATTTTTTTTTTAATTTTCCACCGCTTTGTAATAAGACTCCTCTGACGAAGAAAAACGGCGAAACGCCGTGGGTTTTTTTTTTATTAATTTTTTTTTAATAATTTTACTGTCGCGAGACAAGTGATAACATCTCAAAAGTGATAACGTTTTTATAGTTTCATGGAAACATGAACACTTCTATTCTTTTCGATTATCTACGCTCTCTCATTTCACCGCGTAATGTATTATACATTATGCCGTATTCGAGGCAATGAATAATTTACGCCGCGAACAGGATAATGAGGAAATGAAAGCGTTTTAAAAGTAAGAGACCGCCCTTGTGTATTTTCCGCATCTGATATGTTTCCGATATCTCGTTGAAACATTAAAAGGGAAAAGTTAATGGGTGGGTTTTTAACGTGGCTTTTGCTGCTGTTGAATGGGCCGGCTCGATCGGGTTGGTACCACAGCCTCGCAGAATACCGGCGTGAATTAGTGGCACCTTGTGCTTCTGCGTTTCGTTAGGTGAGTGAGGCATCCGGAGGTCCCTCCTCCCTCCCTCCCATCTCCCAAGTACTCTTAAAGGCCGGCAGTGCACCTGCAGCACCTCTGGTGTTGCAGATGTACGTGGGTGACGGTAATCACTTACTATCAGGTGAACCGCTTGCTCGTTTGCCTTCTTTTCCCAAAAAAAAAAAAAGAAAAGAATGCAGGTGGCTCAAGACCATGTTTAGTGGCCATGTTAAGAAACCACACTGATTATGTTATCAGGCCAAGTAACGTTTATTATTGTACCGGAAGTGTACTTGCAAAAACATAAACTCAGACATCTCTATGAGATATCCCAAGAACTACAATTTGAGACGGACGTATTTCACAATTAATCGGCACATAAAAGCCGATAACTTGTTTGATGTGAAATCATTAGGCATTCGCTGGCCCACAAGACCTGGCTTCTTATTTTCATTAGCCTATTAAGGTCACTACTTGCAGATACCTATGTCCCACTACCCTGCAAGAAAGCGCCCAAGGTTGCCCATACTCACCATGCTGGGCATGAGGTGATCGGTTCCACTACTCAGTGGAATTTGGGTTCGACAAATTCGGACGATTTCTTCTTCCGCATGCGCTAACCAAAGCCTCGTCTGTTAGTTAGCAGGTTGCACCAGGGGAGGTTGGCAATTGAAGAATAACATAGAATGTAATCAAATATTCTTATCTAAGAAGATGAGAAAGTCCTTTTAAAGGCGCAAACTTTCAAACGAATTTCGTGAATCATTTTATTTAAGGTAACAAGATTAGTGGGAAGAATAGACGAACTGATATCTCGAAAGACTTACAGAGTATGAAAGTTACAGAAATTCGTTTAGTCGAATTCGATTATTTGAGAGTGGGATCATAAAGTTGATATAGCAAATGGGTTTAGATGATCAACCCACGTAGCGTGTCATGACCAGGGTAACATTTCTCAACGATTTTTTTGTTCAATGGATTGTGATGATGAAACGACCAGATAGTGGCTACCGGAAGCCCACGGGATGTCCAACTCCAATCGAAGAAACTTACAGATGCATTGTCACCGCTCTGAACTAAGGTGTAATTCTATATTAACCGTAATTATACTGTCTGTCTATACCCTTTCGAACCGGAACACAAACGTTGTTACACAGCGGCACATATAGTTAAGAGGTTGGCACCTACCCAGACGACTCCTCGGTAGAGAGAACGCCTAAGTAGCAGCCTATAAATGTGCCACTGCTGGCCAATGGACTTCCCTCATTTTTGAATATATTTCATACTAAATGATGTTTGGCAGTCATCAAACACGCGCTAAGGATTTCGAACCGAATGTAAGAAACTACAATTTTTCTGGTAAATACATAACATATCATATTGTGTGGTTGTACGGAACCCCACGGTGCGCGAGTCATAGTCGAAATAATATTTTTTATTTCATTCTCTCTCAGACATGCAGGTTTCCTCACGATGTTTTCCCTCACCGCCGTGCACGTGGTAAATACAGCATTTAAAATTGCTATGAAACTATACTCACTCGCTCTCTATGGAACTAAAGCGAGCACCCTGGTCACTGGGCTACCAAGGCCCTATCGTGAAATTACAAACCGAGCTCCCTGACTGCTTAGTTAATTTGTATATAATATTTATAACACAGTAAGATCCAACACGCCTCCAGGCTGTAGTTAAAATTGACAACCCCTAGAGCAAGTTTTTGAGGCGTGCAATCTAGGTGTAACATTCTATAGTAGCTTGCGATTTAAGGGTCATGTACTGGAGGGTGTGCGCATTTGCTTTTACCGTTTAAAATGTCTATATAAAGTTCGGCAGTACCTTAATGTAGATTTGCGCATTAGACTGTGTGAATCGTTAATACTTTCGGAAGTTAAATTATGCAGATGCTGCTCATGGACCAGGTTTACTAAGAATAACAGAGAGACTCTCTCTCATTCAGCGGGTACAAAACGCGTGCAGCCGATTTTGTTTTACTGTACCTCCTCGTAGTCCCGTAAAGTCATCTAAATGACGTCAATCTCACCGACAATTACACCTTGCAACCCTACTATACTCGATCACGATAAAGCGGAGACCGGAATATTTAAGTCTCAAGTTGAAATGGGCCCGTGATGATAATAAATATAACACAAGAGCCTCGGTCCATTCACTCGTAATAATACAACACCGTGCCGCTGCTTTCCGAGGCAGCTTAAATTTGCCGCAACGCGCTGCTGAAATTATTTGCCACCAGCAATTACTACCTTAAAAACATTGAATACTTTTAAAAGTGACTTAAAGCCGCGTTTTTAAATATGGTAGAGACAAGCGGCGGCTTTTGCTGCTGCTCGAATGGGCCGGCTCGACCGGATTGGTACCACTACCTCGCAGAATACCGGCGTGAAGTAGAGGCATCTTATGCTTCTTGCGTTTCGTTCGGTGAGTGAGGTATCCGGAGGCCCACTTCCCCTTAACACACCTTCCGTTTCGAAAGCAAAGAAAATATTATGTCAAAAGTATGTACAACTTAGTTTCTGCTGATTGTTTTTTATTATTTATTTATTTATTTATTTATTTATTTATTTATTTATTTATTTATTTATTTATTTATTTATTTATTTATTTATTTATTTATTTATTTATTTATTTATTTATTTATTTATTTATTTATTTATTTATTTATTTATTTATTTATTTATTTATTTATTTATTTATTTATTTATTTATTTATTTATTTATTTATTTATTTATTTATTTATTTATTTATTTATTTATTTATTTATTTATTTATTTATTTATTTATTTATTTATTTATTTATTTATTTATTTATTTATTTATTTATTTATTTATTTATTTATTTATTTATTTATTTATTTATTTATTTATTTATTTATTTATTTATTTATTTATTTATTTATTTATTTATTTATTTATTTATTTATTTATTTATTTATTTATTTATTTATTTATTTATTTATTTATTTATTTATTTATTTATTTATTTATTTATTTATTTATTTATTTATTTATTTATTTATTTATTTATTTATTTATTTATTTATTTATTTATTTATTTATTTATTTATTTATTTATTTATTTATTTATTTATTTATTTATTTATTTATTTATTTATTTATTTATTTATTTATTTATTTATTTATTTATTTATTTATTTATTTATTTATTTATTTATTTATTTATTTATTTATTTATTTATTTATTTATTTATTTATTTATTTATTTATTTATTTATTTATTTATTTATTTATTTATTTATTTATTTATTTATTTATTTATTTATTTATTTATTTATTTATTTATTTATTTATTTATTTATTTATTTATTTATTTATTTATTTATTTATTTATTTATTTATTTATTTATTTATTTATTTATTTATTTATTTATTTATTTATTTATTTATTTATTTATTTATTTATTTATTTATTTATTTATTTATTTATTTATTTATTTATTTATTTATTTATTTATTTATTTATTTTGTTTATTTTCTCCCACAAAACAGACCATACATTATTATCTAAAGAAAATTTATATACATTTAGATATCGGTGTGTCTAGTCTAGGATGTGTGAGGAGCTGGTGTCTGAGATAGGCATAAAAAGCCTGTATTACAGATCACCAGGACCCCACCCCACGGAAAAAACAAGAGCATTATTTAGCATTAGTGGTACTGGTGTTTAAACTTAATGTATAAAGAGCCAACTAATTTAAATATTATTGGCTATATTGTGTTAGGAGAAAAACATTACAGTGGTTCAAATTATATCAAGATGGGAGAGAAAAGATTAATACTATAAAAATAAAAGATATAAGGACGCCTCAGTAAGAATGTATATATGTTGTGTATGTTGATGTTGTGCAGTGTAATGTCATGTGAAGTGTGAATGTGCCTACCCACACACGTGTCTGTGTTGTGTTTGTGTTTGTTTTGTAAATATAACTTGTGATGTGATATGAGTGTTTACCTAGTTAGAAGTTAACATTCATTTATATGTAGTTAATAAGCTTCCTCCTGTGACTTTGTCTGCGTTTGCTCCAAATTTTTCCGACGCTATTCCGGGATCATAAATAGCAGGTTTTAAATGCAAATAAAACCTCATTGTCCAGAAGACCGAGATGTTCAATTTCTCATGAGAAACCCTTCGATCCAGCCAAAATTTTAGCGATGCTACAGTGTCTCCAGCGGTGCTAGATAGACTTCCTGTATAGCGAAGTGCTGAAGTGTTCCCGACAGGTTGGTATTAAAATGAACATCGATAAGACGAAGATGTATATCTAAAGTCGAATACCGGTTGTTGTTGGGAACGTTAGGCTCGAAGTTGTCGTCGAGTACGTATACCTAGGTCAAATTGTCCGATAAGGAAAATCCAACTTCGACGTAGATATAGACGACGAATCGAATGTGGTCGGGTTGCGTTCCGGAAATTACGTCACATCCTCAAGAGTATACAACCAGCGTGTATTGCCGGCGATGGCTTACGGAATCGGAACGTGATTTTTCACCGCAGGCCGTATGAAGAAGCTAAACGTTGCTCAGCGGGCTATGGAAAGACCTATGCTCGGTGTTTCTCTGCGCGATAGAGAATTAGGGTAGGGCCATAGAGTTCGTGGAACTGACAAGTGTTGGTAATTGGTAAAGAAAGAGTCACGTGGGACGTCTCCCCACAAGATTGAGTGACGACGGTGTTGCGGGAAGGCGATGGATGCAGGTGGGTCAGGACGGTAATGATGATGATCCTTATTATGTCTAATTTACTGATTACAGGCTATAAATGAAGAAAGTAATAATATTTCAAGCGTATATATGTCATACCAATAGCTTGCCAGTAGCGAACCGGCACTATAGTTCAGCTGTTGTCGTCTAAGTCGTCGTCGCGTAAGACTGTCGATGTCTCGCAAGTCGCTGGCACATTCCTATTGTTAAATATTTATGTGATGGTAATGAATGATTGCACCGTGGTCATGGATGTTTTTTTAATATATGGTAAATGACCAATGCCCAAAGTACACGGAATCGTGGTTAAGGCGTGCGTTTGAGTATCTGATATATTAGTATACGTCTCTATCATTCTATGTATGTCCACAGCTGAAGATCTTTTTGTGAAGGGACTAATAACAGCTGGCTTCCCATGCATGGAGGACTAGCTCATTCTCATTACGCCGGGCTGATGGGTTGTGAGCGCAGTACCAGAACCCACTTGAGACGCTGCTCCCTAACGTTAGTCTTTGGGATTTGCGATATTCTCATGGATCGGTCAGGTGGATCAGAAAAATATGGCATATTCTCCCAACGTAGGTCGTAACTATTAAAAGTTAAATAACTAGAAACGTTGTTTAAACACTTTTTTCGTACATTAAAAACCGCGGCAAATAGAGTTCGATTTAAACCGTACATATTTAAATGCAATCTCATTTTCTTAAAAGCTTTTAGTTTGCGTTAGGAAATTTTAAAACGTTGAAGCAGTTGGGAATTCGCTCGAGTAATTTTTTTGACGCAAGGTTCCTTTAATTACTTGGACTGAATTGTACGTCTCAGTTATACAACCATACCAATACTATCGGACTATAGAAATAGAAAGTAGCAGTATGCCTAAACAAATAATGGTAAAGGGTTTTGGAGCCGGGAATGGCCCGCCACGCTGCTCCGTACAGGGTTGGCGGGCGGCAAATGTCCTTTATTCTCTATAAGACATGAAGATTTCCTCACGATGTTTTCTTTTAACCGGTGAGCACAAAGTAAATACAACACTTAAAGTTGCTATTAACAATTTTAGTGGTGCCGGCACCGGGAATCGAGCCCAGATCATTCGTGCTCTACCACTAACCACTAGGCTACCACGGCTCTACTAAAATATACTTAATATATTACTTATAATTTGGGACTATCAAAGAATCTATATTCTATATTTTTATCTATCAGCGGGAATGGTTTTACTTCAATTCGATCGGGTATAATTCTGTATTGAAAAGGTTTTAATTTAATTGTTTCTGTGTTTGCAGTCTCATTAAGTTTATTTTCGAAATAATGACATGAACAATAACACGATTCGATGATAAAAACGTTTAAATCGTCGTGTAATTTAATTAACGTATCCATTTTCGTTTGTAAACAGTTAAAAGCTGGTAAATTCATTCGAATTATATTTTAACATCATATCACATTGCCTCCCTTTAAATGTTTATGAACGAAGCATACATCTCATCTCAGCTCTTTTTCAGTTCATTTGAAGCCGGTTGCGGACATTTTTTTGGTTCTAACTTCGCGGACGTACCAACTTAAAATGAGATTTTTGACGATGTAATTAACAGCGTTATAACAATATAATACGAAAGATTCCCTTTGTGTTTGTATTGTTTGTATGCTGATAATTGGACATTTGTTTTTAATGGAAAAGGCGGCAAACGACGAAGCGGTTTACCTGTTTGGCAATTGATTACCATCATCCACGTTCATCTGCAACACCAGAGGTTGTCTGCTGCAGTCGTGTTGCCGTGTTGTCGGCATTTAGGAGATGAGAGCGAGAATGATGAGGGGGACGAGGACGGGGAGGGGGCCTCCTGTTACCTCACTCAAAGAACGAAACGCAGAAGCGCAGGATGTTCCTACTTCACGCCGGTATTCTGCGAGGGCATGGTACCAACCCGGCCTATTCGAGCAGCAGCAAAAGCCGCCGCTTGGCTCTATCACGTGTTAAAACATCTGTACGGATGTCGAACTTCATCTGTATGAGCTCGTTTCGCAGCTGGGATTAGGATCTTGGTTCGAATCCCGGCTGCAGACAATATTTGCCAAACACCCGTTCTTTAGTAGTAGACATTTAGGGTACATTAATTTTCTATCTTAAGTATTAAATGTATGGTGTTTCATTAGTATTTAGTATTCCATTTTTAGAGTAAAAAAATACAGTATAATTTCTCAGACATGCAGGTCTCAAATTAGCAATGAACAACTTTAGCGTTGATCCCTTAGAGATCGAATCCGGACTAATGGGTTAGGGCGCGGATTGCAAAACGCGACGTCGCAGGTTCGAGCCCGCCATTCGACTATTGTCGTGAACCGTTCCAGATACAAACTGTACTGCTTAGTTGGAGTGGTTAGCAGGAATATTAGTAATGTTAATAGGATGGCTAGTATTCTTTTAAAAAGAGAAACTTAAAGCGAGCGCTCGTCCATGGCCGAGTTGAAACAAGAATTAACAACGAGACGGTTATTTGTGACTGTGTAAAAATAAACCGATCGTTAACCGTAAATAGAATAAAACGGTAACAAGTAGGATGCGAGCTACCGGTTAATTTGTTTGTTCACGGGTCGTTTGACCGGTTAACTTGAGATTGGATCCCGAAATGGATGAGCTTTGTGTTGTTTATCGCAGACAAGCTGAGCCGCGCGGGAGTACAGTTCATGTTAATCTTGAATCGTTTCAGTTAAGACGATCAAGCGAAAATTTAATTAGCTCCAGGTTTAAATAGAACGTTTTAAGTTGTATACCCTTATGAACAGACATAGAGAGTAGACTTGGTATTTTTCTGGAATATAATCGCCAAGCTTGGATAGGCGAATTGGTATATACAGAGAGATTGTAAATTCTCCATTTGTGGAGTATTCAGCATGGTTTCATTTTTATTCTTCTGTCGTTTCCTGAGCGAGCAGTTAGGGCAACGTTGAAGTGTTGGTAAAAGACGTGGCCTTAGGTCACATGGTATTTAAGTCCCCGAATAAGAAAAAAATAAAAAAAAAAAAAAAAAAAAAAAAAAAAAAAAAAAAAAAAAAAAAAAAAAAAAAAAAAAAAAAAAAAAAAAAAAAAAAAAAAAAAATAAAAACAAGATGTACGCGCTGATCTGCCGGCAGACAGCAAGACCTGGTGCGAGGTGACGGGTACTGTGATGTGTCCGTTGGCCCACGGGTCGCAGTGGTCACTTACCATCAGGTGAAGCGCTTGTTATTTTCCTCCATTTATTACATTACATTATCAGGACATAAAAGCAGTAATTATGCGACAGACAACGGTACTCACGCCTGAAATCCTACATTGGGGAAGTCAGAGGTTCCAGAACAATATAACTGCTAACAGGCAGGTGAACCAATTTTCAACATTTTAGCTGCTAACTGACAAATCGGTTAACCGCTAACATTAAAATTATAAGTGCTGTGCAACGAAATTTTACGAGAGATACGGTTGCAAAGAAGAAAGAGTGGCTTGAAATGAGCTCGAAAAGGTATCATTCAATTCGTATTTTCATTCATGAAAATTTTAGTTATGCTTTCATTTTAAAATAAAACCATAACTTACCATTATATATGTATGCACAGGGAACTTGTTGCTAATTTATAAAATTTTAAATAGTAACAAATTTTTACTTGTCGTCCTGATAGCCCAGTTTGTAGTGATTGTGCCCTCCATGACGAGGGTCACTGGTTCGGGGGAATCATTTCTATGATTAATATAAATGATGCTAAATACTTATTTTAGGGCACTATATTTCCTACGCCCCTGGTAGTCTGGTAAATAATGCAGAAACCATTTAATTCGCTCTTTGTAATCTTTCATTATTAAAGCGAACTCTATAAAACATCAATAAATAAATAAACGATCTACACTGTACTTAAGAAATGTAGCGTTGTTTTAAATCCATGTAGCCATGTCTGTCATCTGTCTAAGTCTGTCTGTCTAATAATGAACGATCATTTGTAATACGTACGTCGATTATATTTACATACAAACCACTGGCCTGATTCAAACGGGACATATTGCTAATAACCGGCAAGAACTGGTTCGTTATATGAAATATCCGGACGTTTCAGGCAATTCCAACCAATCCAGCCCTCGCCACAAGCCAGCAGTTGGCAAGCGGCCAGGGTCCCGTTAATACCGGCCAGTAATAACTGCCGCGTATAAATTACGACTTCACCGCTTTTGTGGGATAAAAAGAGAATTTCGATTTGGCTCAGTAACTGAACGGGATGGTTTCTAGTTTGTTTGTCGATACAAAACATTGCTTTGCTTCATTTTTATCAAGCATCGCTAAGGACCGACTCGATTGAATCGGCCTTCGATAAATGAAATCGCATTAAAAACGGTCCATCTGTTAACGAGAGTTTCTTTACGTGGTAGAGCCAAGCGGCGGCTTTTGCTGCTGCTCGAATGGGCCGGCTCGACCGGATTCGCACCACGGCAACTCAGAATATCGGCGTGAAGTAGAGGCATCTTGTGCTTCTGCGTTTCGTTCGGTGAGTGAGCTAACCGGAGGCCCACTCCCCCTCCTCATCCTCTCTCCCATCTCCCAAATACCCTTAAATTCCGGCAACGCACCTGCAGTTCCTCTGGTGTTTCAGAATACGTGGGCGACGGTAATCATTTACCATCAGGTGAACCGCTTGGTCGTTTGCCGCCTTTCCCATAAAAAAAAACGTACCACCGACAGACACACGTACAAACACAGGGAGAAAGTATTCAAACTTACATTTTATTACACAGCCATTTTTGCGTCGGGGGTTAAAATGAGATGAGCTCTGTTAACAATGGAATAAGTAAGGTAAGTAAATAAAAAAGCGTTTGGCTGAGGCGCTGGGGGACGGGGGTTCGGTTCCCGCTCGGGACAAGAACATACAAATACTTATCCCGTGGAATCTTGAACAACAATTAATTGTTCCGGGTCTGGGTGTTTGTTCACGCGCAATATATCTTTGCGAACTGCCTCCGCGACAAAGGAGGAATTCCTATTGTGGGAGTAAGGTTTTTTTTTGAAAACATGACGACAAAAAGCAAAGCAAAATAATGTGATGATTTGTAACATGTTTGGCATTGAACTGTGAAAACGTGTCAAGGTTTCCAACTTTGTCTGTTGTCAGTTGAGTTTCTTTGACACGTGTGATGTTACCACTTTAAAGGTTTACACGAACACTACGCATTTGACATGAAACTATTATTTACGGATTTTATCGCGTTTAATTAGATTTTTTTTTAATTCCGACGTTTTGTGGTCACGGGGGCTGAGGTGTTTGACGTCTTTGTGTCATTGTTAAAGTTAGAACTAATTTTATTAATACGCTCAAAAAACTGATCGTGTAATAATTATAAAATTTCAATTGTTTCATCGCTATAAAAGTTAAATGTTAAATCAAAGAGTTAAATTACGTTTTTGATTCCGAAAATTCATTACAAATCTAACGAACAACGGCTCGGTAGCGTTGTGGCTAAGCGTTTGGCTGTGGCGCTATGAGTTTCGGGTTCAATTCCCGCACGTGAGGTCTATATGGAATTTATATAAATTCCTCGACACAAGAAAAATCCCTACGGGGTGGGTTGCCTTATTTTACGATAGGTAATTTATCTGATGTTGCCCACATAAGGATGTCAGAATGAATTATTATGCTGAGAAAAAAAAATCTGCGAGTGTTCAACAATTGTATCATAATTATAAGTCCTCTGCTGGATATATAGCCATATGGCTAGATAGCTTTTTGTTAAATTTATTCACCATATCGTGTTTTGCAAGTCGACGTTTAATTTTAAAAATTATCAAAGTATCATTACAAAATAATACTGTATAATGTTTAAGCCCTACTAAGTAAGGTGTAATAACTTATGTAAATTATAAATAGAAATGGGCCGAGAATCGAGCCCTGCGGAACGCCCTTTGCTACCCCGGACTCGGGAGAGCTCGTTACATTGAAAACAACGTTTTGTATGCTCTCAAAAATGAAATTAATTAGAAAAATAAATGATAAGCTTCAGCGCTGCATCATGCACACAGGTTTGTTTTTCAAATGAGAAAATTGTATGAAAAAAAGACAATATACTTTCAAATCAGAATTTCAAAGCATAGTAATTAGAATCGTCAAAGAAATTAATTCACGTTGCCGACCTGAAAATATTGTTGTTATGTTCGCAGACGAAATTCTGAGGAATTGTTTGAGATTAAAATTTTACGTACAATGGACATAAGCATTTGATAAATACAAATTCTTATAATAAATTTATTTTTGCATTCAAATAAACATATTTGATTATTATAAATCTGATTCAGAGGGATGAGTAAAAATAACGTTTTTTTGTGTTGGTACGTGTATTTTATAGCGTTACGCTATAGAAAAGTTTTAACGCTATATTATACAAAAGTGTTTCTGAAAACTTGAAAATAGTTTCGACCGTTTTCGAACACTTAAAATCCGGAGTAAATATTCGATAGTAAGATGCATTATTTTGAGCACAAAGAGAACCAGCTGTCTTGTGTTCACTATCTTTATAAGCCATAGTTCATAACTGGACAAACAGCTCTTCAAAAAAACGACTCAAGGTTGTTTTTACTTTTTTTCTTTTTTTATTAAACATTAACTTTCCACTGTAGGAATTTCTCCAGTGTTGCGGAGGCAGTTTAAACACATAAATTGCACGTGCACAAATACCCAGACTCGGAACGATTATTTGTAGCCCATACAAATAAAAATCCCGTGCGGGAATCGAACCCGCAACCCAGATCGCCGCAGTTAAACGCTTAGCCACTACGCCACCGAGCCGTCATTTTTATGGAAGTACTTCACATACTCATACTAACAGCAGTTGGTAGTGTTGTTTCAGTTTTGTTTTGGTATCTACTTTAAAGTATGCAATTACCCCACTGCTGGATAGAGGGCAATTCCCATAGGGACTTGATATTCCCCAGATGTGACAAGCGAATTGACGATCGCCATGTGAGGCACCTCCTATCTTAATGACCTCTACACGTCAGGGGTCAACAGTATTACATAATTTAATATATATATATTTATTTATTGTTTAATTATTAATTATTGTTAGCCTTAAGCATAAGGTTACAATGGGCGGACTTAATGCCAAGTGGCATTCTCTACCACCCAACCCTTATTATGGTGAAAGGTAGTTGGCAGGTTCAAAACAAAGAATAAAATTAAAAAAAAAACTATCGGTGGACTAGTAGTAACACGTTAATAAATACATATAAACACACTATGTAAATAAATAAATATTTATAATACGTATACAAATATATAAAAAGAAACATAAATAAATATATAATAAAAATCGAAAATAGATAAGCCGAATATTGTCAATGATCTATTAGGTAATCACGAACTATATATGTTTTAATTATTTAGTATATTTCTCAATTAGCTATCACCATATTTCTTCACGCCCTGGGTTGACTGTTAGAGAATGCCAAACGGCATCAAGTCCGCCTTTTGTAATCCTTTTGATGTGCACAATAAACTACACATAAATAAATAAATTTAAGATAGGTTTCTAGTCAATTTCCGTCAATCGACTCTTGTAACACAATCATGGTAGTAAAAACTTCTGCTATCAATCGGTTGCCACAGTCGAAACAGCAAGGTGAATCGCGTTTAGATGAAGTTGAAATTAGAATACAGGGACGAATAGTATACAGAATGGATGCAACGTTACGACATTAAATTTAACCTTATATTCTACAGGTAATTTCTAGGTCATACACCAAAAATCAATTATACATTTACAGTAGTTCATCTGACTCAAGATGTACTTGCGCTAATAGTCAACTAGGCCAACGACACTGAGGTCAAAGAACTTATCGAGCTAACGCAACGAGATCCGATGTTCGCGTTTGAAGTCGCCGACGCTTGAAAGTTTGACGTTCTTACTCTTATTAATTATGCTCGGAAAAACGATTTTTGTAATTTTTTTCCTAATTTTTTTTTCTTTATTTTCAAATACTCGTATTAATGATCACTATTACTAACAAAGTTTACATTGAACGTCAATAAGGTCGCAGCCGTGGTAGCCTAGTGGTCAGGGCACTCACTTTAGTTTCATAGAGCGCGAGTGACCTGGGTTCGATCACCGGTGCCGGCACCACTAAATGTGCTGTGTTGTATTTACCACGTGCTAAGCGGTGAAGGAAAACATCGTGTGGAAACCTGCATGACTGAGAAATTATTTCGCGGATATGTGAAGCCCGCCAACCCGCATTAAAGCTGCGTGGCGGGCACTACACGAGGACCAAGGAGGCCTTTGTCCAGCAGTGGGCACTTACAGGCTGCAATTTTTTTTAAAGGTCGCATCGAACCTGTATATAGCACCCCTGAAGTGTTGTTGTTGTTTTTCTTGTTGCACCACTTGTTTTTAGGGCTCTGCGTTTATTATTTCATTACACACTTTCTTCCTGAGGGTATAAAAAAAAAGACTAAGAGAAGGTCTTGAAAATCTCATGGCAATCTTCGGAAGCAAAAGCGAGACTCGCCACAGCTAAAGCCACCGCTCTACAAAGTTCGTTCTCTAGCTTGGTTATCTAGATAGGTCACTCTTGAAGTTACGTAGAGAATATGCTTGGGCCATGGTCATGGGTTCGAATCCCAGCCAAATTCAATATTTATGCAGAATCATAAATTATTGGTTTTCGGGTCTGGTTGTGTTGTGTTCGTCTCGTATTGCTTGTCAAACAAGTGCAGGGGAGACCAATGTTCATCTGTTTACGGCCTGTAAAAGATGATGAAAAAGAAGTTTGCAACGTTGCATAATCATAGCTAATCACAGTTTCAGGCTGACTTAGGCGCTTGAGAGGTACAATTTGATACAATTAAATCTTCATGTCGGGGATGTTGGGGGATGTTTTTGGAGCTTTCGACTGGTAATTTTCAAAACATTCTTTGCATACAGCGATCATGTACAGTTAGGAAAACTGCAAGCACGTTTCACCTTTTAAAGATGGCTTAAGAAAATGTATCTCGTCTTTTCTTCCCGTGGGTGAGATAATGAGAGAATCGACTTGCGGAGAAATCTTGAAAATTTCATCCAAACATCCCAGACTCAAAGTGAACAGATTGATAACGAACAGAATTTAAGATGCAAAACATCTGATATGAGAGTGCCAATAGTGGGGATTGTGGCAAATTCACTTTTTTTTTTGGGAAAGTGGGAGTGGCCTATGTCCAGTGAACTTTATCAGACGGATGAAGATGAACAGTTCGTTATTTCAACGTTACGTAAATCTTGATAAGAATTCGGAGTCTGCATAGAGTTTGTGAACGATCCAATAGCTGTGTCTACGACAGGTGTTATCCCCAACCATTTTCTCCGTAGCCTGAAATTTCTAGATCTGGATCAACAGAAAGCTGCCATCTTAATCACGTGAAAAATCGTTAGAAATTACAAGCAACTAGTCGAAAATACACTCTGATCATAAGATACAAAACACGCTGCATCTACTTAAAGAAAGAAAGTACTCTATTCATTGCCACAACTCAAGTAACACATAATTTTAATTTTAATAACAAAATTATAATATTTTAATGAGTTGAAGCAACAAAATGGCGTCCGACTCAGCGTAATGCTGTAGCAATGCTAAATGAATAACCACAACTACAGCGCTGGTATTCTGTCGGAACATTTTCTTTTTGTAATACATGAGGTATATGACAGTAATCAAAATATAAATTAATAAGTAATATTTATATAGAACAATTAAAAGTAAGTTGTTGAGCTTAATTCCGCAACAGCATACACGTTCGTAAGTTGATCGTTGATACATATAACCTTTAATGGACAACTGTTGTACCTGAATTTCTTTAAACTGTCTAAGTTTCCTTCGTATCTTACAACCAGGACTAAACAATTTTAACACAGGCCATACCACTATTAACCTAATTCCTTCATGTAAAAGAAGTGACCTGTACCTAATTTTAAAACTAGCTTTAGATCGGTACCCAGGTAGAGGTGGTGGTAGGTTGTTCCAACACTTAGTGGCTAAATAAAGAAAACTTCCTCGAGAAAGCGGCTTTGCCCGTACTTGGTACGTAAATGTAGATAACACCAGCCTAAGAAATACTCTAATCTATCTCCGATGATAATAATAATCTTTATTTGCTTTCGATAGGGTTTTACAATGGCGATCAATATGGTAAGGATCTCCTATTTCAGCCAAAAAAAATTAATAAAAATATAATTACATATTACTGTTTGTACTAAGACTGCGCACTTGCTGGGATAGAATAGAAGATTTGCGAATGCACCCTTCATTATTTACAATGTGGGTGATGGACATGGACTGGCATTGCACTGACGTTCCGATGCTGGAGATTATTGGCCGAGAACATGAAACTCTATCAGTGGGATAGGCAGTTAACATTCATTGGGATCATAGGGGATCGGACTCGAGCCTCCTGATACGGAGGTAGATCTCTTCAAGCGAACGGCAGTAATTGTTGCACTGAAGGTTTGCCCATACTTACCACGCTGGGCAAGAGGGCAACGCCCGTGCTTCGCCGTGCCTATGCACTACAGACGCCGCTCCCCTTAACTAGTCTGTGGGAATTAGGTTCAGCAAATTCGGATGGATATTCCACACATCATTCGATCCCGAGAACTTAGTTTTTGTCCTAGCAGGGTGCTCCACGTGCGAGTGAGATTGGCACGTGGAGAAAACGATGATATTCTCCCTTACATTGTAAATCATAAATAATAACTAAAATTAAATTCCCGTATTGCTTTAATAAATATTGTACTGCAGCTGCTTACATTAAGTATTCCCCTCGATGAATGTACGAGATTTCCCTCGAGAAACAATTTCCTAAGTAGTTGCATATAGTTATTTAGTAATACCTAGATTGAACTGCAAATTTTCAAACTTTGCGTAGGAAAGTGATTTATAACTTATAATATAATATATAATAACTTACAGTATATAATGATTGTTTTAGCATTAATTTTTTTTAGTTATTCTGCAACCGCCTTCGATGAGCTTGGTATGTGATGCCTATAGAATTATGTCCGCTTTTGATCCTATATTGCATAAGTTTAAATCAAGAATAAATAAATATATAATTATTTGGATTGAGGTTGTTTGCAGGTGTTAATGTCATGGGCTTTAGTAGCCACTTACCACCAGGGGGGCAGATAGTTCGTCAGTCTCCCCAATGCAATAAAAATATACTACGATAGCAAATAGAATCAGACGTTACTTTGTGGAAATCCATTATTTTAAACGTATGTCACAGAGTCTAATCGCTTGACAATGCCTTGTTGCCAGACCAAACACGTGTCGCGTATTAAATCTTGGTGGTGTATATTACCTATTGTCGAGTGTATCGCTTGTGTGGGTGGATAATATTTTTTTTTTTTATGGAAAATACGGCAAACGAGCAAGCGGTTCACCTGATGGTAAGTGCTTAGCGTCGCCCACATACATCTGCAACACCATAGATGCTGCAGGTGAGTTGCCGGTCTTTAAGGATATTTGGGAGATGGGAGGGAAGAGGAGAGGAATAGGGAGGGGATGTGGGCTTCCGGTTACCTCACTCACCGAATGAAACGCAGAAGCACAAGATGCCTCTACTTCACGCCGGTATTCTGCGAGGCCGTGGTATCAATCCGGTCGAGCCGGCCCATTCGAACAGCAGCTAAAGGCGCCGCTTGGCTCCACCACGCTTAAAACTTTTGATAGGGGTAAAGAAGGTGATGTTCTTCTTCTCTACGGACTAGGTGTTATGTTGTTGTTTTATTTTAATGTCGAATTATCTATCATGGTAGGACCGGTAATATAAAAACAAATTAGTAAACCGATTATCGTAGAGCTTCACCGTAGCATTTCGTAGCATTTCGTAGCGCACGCTACATTGAGCGAGAGTAACCGACTTATCAGGGTCGTTATAGAAAGATTCACGACAGCGTCGGAGCTGTGGCTACGCCTCGTAAACTTTATGTCTCTCCTGTGAGATATTAAATTTCCATGTTACATATGCCACAAAAATCATAGTAATACTGATATTACTTTCGAAGAACTCCCTTGGTTGTGTGGCGAAATTGAAGCAAATGGACAGATACTCCTCTTCAAAAGAGTCGAGCTGAAAAAAGAGGAAATTATACGCACTCTTTCTCTCTCTCTTATACTCTGTGCTGTCTCTGTTCTGAACAGTCCCACAAAACCCACACACGATTCGTAATAAAAATATGACAAGACACTTCCAATTAAAATTTGGAGAAATAAATTACATCTGATCTTTCTGCCCGATTTCGATCTCAAATACAACTTCCGAATAGATATTAGGGGCTGAACATCGGCCTCTCCAAGAAAGCGCCAAATAAAGCTAGCAATATTTCTTCGACCATACTCACCATGCTGGTTCACCGGTTTGGTGAGTGCAGAGCAGATGCCCTGGCACTGTTAATGATGAAGCTGCTCACCACTACTCTGTGGTGTACGGTTCTGTCGATTTGGATGGATATTCCGCCATCATTCGGTCGCCAGGGGCTCAATTGATTACTTTTTTTTATTTATATTATTATTTTACTATATTATTTTATTTATTATATTATTTTTTGTATATATAACGTTGAGATAGAGTGTTATTTCTTATACCCTAATTTACAACATTATTATATATTTTATTACATATATTCTATATTAGGTCGGGGAAAAAATCCTGTCCATCCAAAGGTTGTCTGGAAGAGATCGCTTTTAGCGATAAGACCGCCCATTGTTCCACCTCTCATCTAATTACGTTTTTGTACTATTACATTATTTTCCTCTTTTTGGTGTGCAATGAAGCGTATTCTATCTATCTATCTAAAAGTTTTTCGTATTTTTTATACAAATTCAAGATATTTTTTATCATAGTTTATTTACATTTGATTATAATATATATATATATATATATATATGTACCATTGCTGTACAAATTTTGGGACTTCAGATCAAAAAACTGCGACAAGTAGTTTTGACAGTTCTTTCTTGATGTTAACCTAACACTACCTAAAGAATTGTCAAGAGACCGAAACAGGTGAAAATCTTAGAGGGCGATGTGAAGACTACATGATGGATGCTTGGATGATGGACACTTCCCAACAAAGCTCTCTTAATATCTGCTGAGTGGCTAAAGATGTAGTGTTGATCAATTCCGGCCGCCTCATCAGCTGTTAGCAACAGAGATATGAATCGATGAACCGGAACCGGTTTGAAAGTTACTTTACCGATATTCGATTTTACGATATATATATAACCTTACCGGTTTCTAGACTGAATAGAAGTTCTGTCCCCTAGTAAATGCTTCCTCCTCACCTGGGATCAAAAGGGGATACTAGTGTCTAGTAGCGTATTTACTCGCAGATTTTCAGTGCTGCTGGGTCAAGTCTATCTAGCTTGGCTCTACCGCTCTCCTTTTTATAGCGGTAGAACCAAGCGGCGGCTTGTGCTGCTCGAATGGGCCGGCTCGTCAGAAAACCGGCGTTATGTAGAGGCATTCTCCTCACAACGCCGTCTCAACTGCATTCTCACGTAAAGTGGCAACGAAGACCTAGCCCTAACCTATTCACATTTCTCTTGTCGAACCCCATGTTGACGGACGGAAAAACTGACCACGGAAAATTAACTGCTGTACGCATTAAAAACGATGAAGCATTACGCGAAGGACAACTGTAACTAAGGGAAGAAAATCACCCGTACGTCTATACGTCCGATATTAGAGGAGTGATGGGCGGAACTCTTTTTTTTTTTTTTATAGAAGAAGGGGGCAAACGAGCGTGCGGCTCACCTGATGGTAAGTGATCACCGACGCCCACGAACATCCACAACACCAGAGGAGCTACAGATGCGCTGCCGGCCTTTAAGGAAGGAATAAGCTCTTTTCTTGAAGGTCCCTAAGTCGTAACTATTCGGAAATACTGCTGGCGACAGCTGATTCCACAAAGTCGGAGTGCGTGGCAGAAAACTTCGATTAAAACGCACTGTGGTGGAATGCCAACCATCTAGGTGGTATCGATGGAACTTCGAATTCAGTCGCGATGTACGATGGTGAAACTCAGCAGCTGGGATCAATCCGAACAGTTCCTCAGAACATTCCCCGTGGAAAATTTTGTAAAAATGCAAAGAGAAGCAACATCTCTTCGCAAGGCCAAAGGATCAAGCCGATCAGAGAGAGCTTGGTCGCCGACAATTCGAGCCGCTCGACGTTGGATGCGGTCAAATGGAAGGAGTTGGTACTGGGGTGCCCCTGCCCAGAGATGAGAACAGTATTCCATGTGGGGCCGAACTTGCGCCTTATAAAGTTGCAAACGGTGGACCGGCATGAAATACTGTCCCGCTCTACAGAGCACACCAAGCTTTTGGAGGCCAATTTGGCCTTTCCTCCAAGTGACCACGGAACTGAACGTCGCTCGATATGTCAACGCCAAGGATTCTGATACTGGCTGAGGCAATAAGGGAATGTTCTCAAAAAGAGGAGAAACGACAAAGGGATTCTTTTAGCGGTGAACGCGCAAACCTGTGTCTTTTGGGGTTGAATAGGACCAAATTACGTCGACCCCAATCCGAGACTTTGAATAACAAGGTCTCGACTTCAGACACAAGTTTGTTCCGGCACTCGTCGACGTGTTCCCGAGAAATATTCGCACGGCCTGTATATAGGGCATCACCCGTGCTGTCGTCTGCATAGCAATGAATGCTACTGATTTGTAGCATGTCGTTGATATGCAGAAGGAACAGAGTGGGAGATAGCACACAGCCTTGTGGAACACCAGCATTCACGGGTTTGGGGTCCGAGCATGCACCGTCGACAACAACCTTGATGCTCCGATCCGTGAGGAAGCTGGTGACCCAGTTGCACAATCTCTCAGGAACCCCGTAAGATGAAAGCTTTGAAAGAAGCGCTTTATGCCAAACCCTATCAAATGCTTTCGCTACGTCCAGACTAACCGCCAAAGCCTCCCCCTTAGACTCAACTGCTTCTGCCCATCGGTGAGTCAGGTAAACTAGAAGATCACCAGCTGATCGTCCGCGACGGAAACCGTACTGTCGGTCACTGATCAGCTGGTGTTCCTCCAGGTACCTCAGGAGCTGGGTGTTGATGAGTGACTCCATTATTTTAGATAACAAGGGGGTGATGGCAATAGGCCTGTAGTTGGACGGATCGGAGCGGTCGCCTTTTGGGTATTGGATGCACAAATGCTGTCTTCCAAGATTCCGGGACGACGCCTGAAGAGTAGGAGTGCCGGAAAAGACGCGTGAGAACCGGTGCCAACTCAGGGCACACATCCTCAGCACAATTGAGGGATTCCGTCCGGCCCACTCGACTTATGAATGTCCAGGAGCGGAGTGCCTTTCGCACTGAGCTCTGCAGAAACTGAATTTCCGGCATGGAGCACTTACACCACGGGATGGTAGGTGGAGAGTTTCCCCGGTCATCAAGAGTCGAGTTGGATGCAAAAAGAGAGCCCAAGAGATCGGCTTTCTTTGCAGTATGGGCCAGCGAATCATCCTCCTTGTGTAGAGATGGGAGAGATGGCTGACAGAAATTCCCTGGACAGCCTTGGCGAGAGACCAGAATGCGCGGGATCCCGATGGGAGGCGAACTAGTCTCTCGCCAATTCTGCCAATGTGCTTTAACTTTGCCGCAGCGATAACTCTTTGAAGGACCTGGAGGCAGAGTTGTACTCGTTTTAAGAGCACTGGTTTTGCATCCCGAGACGCCGATGCATCGGCCCAGGCCTGGTAGCACTTCCGCTTTCGGCGTGACGCTATTTTGCAGGTGCGACCAAACCAAGGCTGGGATTTACCTCCGACAGGCACTGCAGAGAACGGAATAAAAGTTCCATTCCTGAAGTACCACATCGGTGACAGAATCTGCAACGACGTTGGGATCATCCAGCGAGAAGCAAACCTGCCCCCATGGGTAGGAAGCAAAGAAAGACCGCATTCCATCCCAATCTGCCGACCTATAGTGCCACACACGGCGGAACCCCGCAGATCGCGTTCGGGATCGGCGCGCGATAGGCACTACACTCCGGATCAGACAGTGGTCCGACGAGCCAAGAGGGGCATCGACTGAGACCAAATATCCGTCCGGGTGTGAGGTCAGCAAAAGGTCCAACAGGGAAGGTGTATGACCTTCCACGTCTGGGATCCGCGTCGGCGAGGTTACCAGTTGTGTCAGGCCATATGCTAATGCAAAGTCGTGAACAGATCTCCCGCATGATCGGTTATGCGAGAACCGAGCCAATCGGTGTGGTGGGCATTAAAATCGCCGAGAATCACGATCTCTGCGGATGGGATCTGTTGTAGCACGGAATCTGTAGCCATTTGGATGTGGTCGATGAGTCGGTCAGTTACGGTATTACCGCTATGGGACCTGTAAAGGCACGCATAGACGCGCGGATGGTCGTCGCTGTCGATGCGCAGCCAAAGGGTAGAAAGGTCCAAACCTTCAAGACTACCGAGGCGTCGAGAACAGATATCATCTCTGACGTATACGCAAACTCCGGCACGGGGCACAAAGGAGTGTTCCAGTTTGTACCCCGGGTAATGGAGATAAGAGGTATCAGCCGGAGACGATATCTGAGTCTCTGTAAGAAAAGCAAGGCCGGCTTCGCCGTTTCAAGATGGTAATGAACGGCGCTAAGGTTCGAGTGGAGTCCCCTGATATTGCAGAAATCCACGGCGAGCGCGGTAGGGGATGCCATAGTTTCTTTGCTGCGTTTGCCTCGAGTAGGAAAGAAAGAGAGCGGAATATTGCCCCCCCCAGAATACGCGGGGCAGACTGAGCATCCACGATTAGGTAGCGTAGGAAAGCCTGAACGTGGATGCTCAGTGAGGGATTCTCCAGAACCGTAGGTACTGGTACCCTCCTGGGGTAGCTCAAAATTATATACCGCTACCATATTTGGGGAGGGGGGGAGGGGGGAGAGGGCCTCCGGTTACCTCACTCACCGCACGAAACGCAGAAGCACAAGATGCCTCTACTTCACGCCGGTATTCTGCGAGGCCGTGGTACTTATCCGGACGAGCCGGCCCATTCCTGCGACAGCAAAAGCCGCCGCTTGGCTCTACCACGATTAAAACTCTTGCGCACAAATGTGTATTGGTGATGACGAAGAAGTATTAGTTGAAATAGATTATCTCACTACCTAGTGAATAATTAAATAAATACAGAGAGCACCAAGTTCATTATAGATGTTAGTAACAGGCATATACTATGTTCGTAATATGACTATAATTTACGTACAAACTAAAGCCATCGTCCAGTACGCTTTCAATCCTTTTCTGCAAGGATAAAACGTTGCAATGTCCGTTTCAATAAATACAAAATCACGATTCGTCTCGTGGAATCGTACTTATACGTTTCTCTAAGGACTCGGTACACTTTTGTATATAGCGTAGGAATCCTCTATGTCGCCTCACGAACGCAGAGAGATGTCGTCCATTGATAAACGTGTCTTCGAATTAATTCGATTTGGTGTAATGCAGTTGAGGGACGTTCCCTCTCGCTTCAACGTTCACCGAAGGCTGACGCAGGGATTCAGTGGTTCGCGTACCTGACGGTTGTTAGTTCTATATTTAAATACTCGAATATATTTTAGTATGTATTTGTGGTGCAAGAAGGCGTTGTAAAATACTGGCACCTTATCACCGACTGATAAGGTCAAACTCGGTCTATCTCTGATGTTCACCGTGCGTCACGTTTTGCTTCACTGAATCATGTCAAATGGAAATTTATGGATCTCTCACAATGGTCTATGGATAGGCGCGCGTCACACAAATTTTTAGTTTCACCTTTTCAGACTCTTTCTATCTTATGCAATTTTTTTTTCATTTGTTCACACACAAAAAGGCTAGAAAACATTAAAACATAGTATTTGTGCAAGGGAACTACTTATTCCATACATTGAAATTTCATCCAGCACATCCTAACAGGAAATTTTATTGAAATGGCAAACTGGCGTAATGAATGAATGAAATACACTTTATTGTACACCAATTAGCAAAAATCGGAAAAAAGAAACATAAAATACATAAAGGTACAATTGGCGGCCTTATCGCTTAGATGCGATCTCTACCAGGCAACCATTTTTGATCGCGAGGAAATAATGACCAATACGTACATTTCTAATACATATTATGTATACAATTAAATAAATATAATTACTTATAATTAAATTATAAACATATATATAATTAAATAAATATGTATATGTACATACATGCGTACACATATATAAATACGTAAATATACAATATATATTCGTTGTTGCAACGGTCTTAGAGATATTAATATGCGCTAGTACATCTGTGCTTGCTATAATGGTCTGAAGACATCAATAATAGAAAGTTAATACACTCTCTTCCCCTTGGAGTTCGGCGCACCTATGAATTGATGATATGAATTTTTATTCATGAATTAAAATAGTTAGTTGATAGAGTGTTGGGAAAAATGTCTTGACAATTACCCTGTTGACAACGAACTGTTGGGAGTAATAAGCGAGTACATCTGACTCTCGCCAATCATGAGAATGAAAACATGCTTTATTTAAAAGTCAATCAATTTCCTCTAAGGAGCACAGCGCAGAAAGCTGCATGAAACTTATCGCAGTTTATACCCCCGACGCACGAGAGATTGAACAAGCCCCCATTAGGAGCCGAGATCGATCCTCCTTCAGCGGTAACAGAACACTTTCGACCCATTTTGATGGTGCGCTTACGAGAACGCTGGCTGTATAGATTATTTATATTTAGAAAAAAAAAATATTTTGCTTTTTAAAAAACAGTTTAAATCATAGAAAGCGTAGTTATTAATCTTTATAAACCTCCACAAACCACGTTGACTGGTTAACGTAGATTATATTTCAATTAATAGTCCTTTTCACTTCGCCATCTTGCATATGTATATATTCACGTCTTGTTCCCAACGGGGTAGGCAGAGACAGTCGTCTTCCACTTGCTACCGTCCTGACATACGTCTTTAGCTTCTTCCACTTTCATCTTCGCACGCATGCTTATTGGTTTAGAGTACTCATGACCTGGCCTTTTTTCAGAACGTCTCCGATTCGATCGTGAAATATTCGCCTAGGTCTTCCTGTCCCGACTCTACCATTTACACTCCTCTTTACCTCATATATTTGTTCATCTTGCATAAATATGTATGTATTCCATACATGTCGTACTCGTAAAACGTGTTAACAGTCCGCTTGATCGTTAGTGGCTTCTACAGCCAATGCACATGCAGGTGTGCATTGGCTGTAGAAGCCACTTCAAGTTACATATGCTCACGCTACTATGTAGCCAATGCTGATCAGTGGATCGTCGTGAGAGACTATATAAGCCCCAGTCTAGACATTTCTTTTAAATCGATACAATCCACATTTTAACAGAGCTTAATTATGACAACGCGACTGGTTGTGTGCTTATATAAGAGTAATGTAATTGTAAACGCAAACATAGAGACGCTCATTCATCATTATCTTCCCATACCCGATGCGATAAGATCGGAGGAATCCTAAGATGCAGCGGTACACGGGGCGCGACACAATATTAGCCAGACCGTTAAACCACCCACATACATATATATATGACACATATGGATCTGTAGTCAGGTACGCTTAGGATGTTTCACTGATCGACGGCCCATTCTAGTATGTTATGTTAGAAATGAATATCATTCTAGATCGATTACGTTTATGTTGTACAGTCGGCAAAGAAAGCTCCAGATGGAGGCAATTGACTAATATGTTCGTTGGCGTTACAAAGAAGAATAGCCCAATTAAGACAATTTTTAATGTATACAACTGAATCTTTAATAACACCCCTAACCTGATTAGGTTCCGATTTCTGTTATGACCTGATTAATCTCACGGAAGGCGCATGTATGCACAATAAACACACAGATACAAAACTTATTGTTATTTTAGATCAGAGGTTCCCAGACTTTTTTTCTCATAGACTACTTTCAAATTTTTTCTGGTTCCGGTGGACCCCCTGCAGCTTCTACCATATTCCCAAAACACGACAAAAACTGTGAAGATTAGATATAACTTTGGAAATTTGCGTTGCGGAGTTCCAACCGCGAATTAACAACTTTTTCTGACACCGGCAAACACTAACATCGATTCGCTTTACTTTACCTTTCTTTTCGAAATTACTAGTAACAGTCGCTGAGCTTCTTAAAATATTATCTGCCTACATTGATAGGTGAAGTCGAGCCGACATTTTAGTTCTTCACTATCGAAAGTAAATTAATTTTCGTGGCTCCCCGAATTGTGAACCCCCATTTTTTTGTCACACTAACGTAGACCCCCGTCGAGTCTCCCGTGGACTCCTGGAGGTCCACCTGAACCACTTTGGGAACTAAGGTTTTAGATAATTTTTTTTGCTATAATATTGTATTATTAATAATGCTACTTTTAAGGGACGAGGGTCTGGTGTTTAGTCACACAGATGTTACCCAGCACTGACACCAGGCTCTCAGAAACTGTTAAATGTAACTTATTGTTAAGTTATTAGTAATCTTAGCTGTAATCTCAAAACTCGTGGGTGGAAATTACAAAAACACGCAATTAAATAATTTTTAAAGGATGTGAAAGAGATGAGAGTTGTGTGTCAGAATCGTGTCAAATGGAAATGCTTAATATCTGTCTACTCCTCAAGGTGAAAAGCGGGAGTGCTTATGTCATGTCATCGATCTCGGAAACTATAGTCGTTAAATCGTGTTCGAGTATTCGCATGCATAGGTATCTCAGGATGCAGTTATGAGCGTGATACATATTAGGAACAGAAGCGCTGTCAGTTCCGGTAACACACCTGTCTCTACAACACGGATAGACAAACTACGTTAAATTTAATGAACAAACACCGTTCCGGCTCCAGCAACTTTATTCAACCTGAGAATGCCAATGACACCCATGTAATACAAATTATACTTTAACACCTAGACTCATGGATACATTTCGCTTGTCTCTCTTTACAGAACGGGAAATTCATAATCTAATAAGGGTTTAGTTAGAGCGATTCGACGAGTCTAAATGGATATTTCAATACTAAATCAAATGTAGTAACTATGATTTAATAATACTACAACCATTCAAGTCTGTTGTCCATACCATGGCACAGTATAAAAATATGTCCCGCCGGTAGTTCGTCTCCTTTGTTCTAGAATGCATGCCGACTCAAGAGACAGGGTTGTCACAAAAAAAATGTCGAAATTATTTTAATGTTGTTTTTACTTAATTACAATTTACGGCGTCAAATTATGTCCTCAACAAAAGGCTTACTTACTATCCGCTATTTTCCTACGACAAAATCTCCTAAACGTTTTCAATATAGGATGAATAGCAGTGTCAGTTAATACGATTATGAGAGCTCATAACGAAAATACTCATTTTCTTATAAAAAGTACATATCGTGAATTTGCCAGATAATTATCTAATAATCTAATATATAGTTCAGTTCAAATCTCATAACAACCCTTCCCAGCCGCTCAATTCTCCGCTTAAAACTGTATGACGGTATGGCATCCCAGCTTTTGTTGGTATTTTCATAAAGAAAAGAATATCAAATATTTATAAAAGCATGCAACTGAAACATTGAGATTTAATGAAATTGTTTGTTCGCAGGCGGGTTGGCTCTCGGTCGGCGTAAAAGCCGGGGAGGAGCGGGGGCCGCGGGCGGCTCGCCGAGTTGACGTCATGCTCAACGACTCCAACCTAACAGTCAACCTCACAGACCCGGAATTCATCTCGGACCTCCCGGCCAGCCCCTACAGCCTGGCCCAGACGATCGTGATCGCCATCATCGGCAGCGTCCTCTCCGTTCTAACCGTCGTCGGCAACTCCATGGTGATGATAAGCATCAAGATCGACAAGCAACTGCAAACCATCAGCAACTATTTCCTTTTTTCTCTCGCGGTAGCTGATTTCGCCGTCGGTTTGATATCAATGCCGCTGTTTACAATGTTCACGATATACGGCTATTGGCCGCTCGGGCCTCACGTGTGCGACACATGGCTAGCGCTGGACTACTTGGCGTCGAACGCGTCCGTGTTGAACCTGCTCATCATTAGCTTCGATAGATACTTTAGTGTGACACGCCCACTGACCTACAGGGCCAAAAGGACTACGCGTCGTGCGAAGGTAATGATAGGTAGTGCGTGGGGTTTCAGTCTAGTGCTGTGGCCTCCTTGGATTTACGCGTGGCCGTACATAGACGGTGAGCGGAAGGTGCCGCCTCACGAATGCTACATTCAGTTCATAGAGACCAATCAGTTCATTACGTTCGGGACGGCCATCGCGGCGTTCTATGTGCCGGTGACAGTGATGTGTATATTGTATTACAAGATATGGAGGGAGACGAAGAAAAGGCAAAAGGATCTGCCTAACCTTCAAGGCGGGAAGAAGCACGACTCGTCGAAAAGATCCAATTCAAGGTGAGTGAACAATTGAAACGTTCGTCTGAAATACGATATGCTTTACTATAAATAACGAGGTCCGGTTCTACGAATATAGGATTTATCATTTTGTCAAGTAATTTTGTTAAAAATCGTAGCGTTTCAATAATGAAAGGCATGTATAACTGGTTGGTTCCATGTTTCCGGTGCCTCTTTAATGGGACAGGGATGCGAAGAATGATTGTGGGGCGATGAATGATAAGACGAATGAAGTATACGATATGATGTACGACAGAGGAGAAGATGTTTTATGTGTAAATCAGAAGAAACGAAAGGGAAAGGATACTGTTGCACATGGCATGTATCCTTACTAATATTGACGATACTGAGCCGGCATGCCAGGACCTCAGTGGTATCCTTTCAGAAATAATGGTGAAGTGTGTGAAAGAGAATGAATGTGTAAACCCGAGGCGAGGAGAAAGTGGACTTAAAGATAATGGGAGTTGGTACCACGGCCTCGCAGAATACCGGCGTGACGTAGATGTATCTTGTGCTTCTGAGTTTCGTTCGGTGAGTGAGGTAACCGGAGGCGCACTCCCCCTCCCTATTGCCCTCCTCTTCCCTCCAATCTCCCAAATATCCTTAAAGACCGGCAACACATTTGCAGCATCTATAAAAAAAAATGTTTGTTCTGGAGGTTTAAACCACAGACATATCAAAACCAACCCATATCCGAGAGGAGTTTTGGGTCTTACCCACTGACTGACTGACTGAAATATTATTATACTAGGTAATTTTAATGGAAGGGTTAGAGTCAAAAGGACTTGTTATGGTAGGGTGTTGAGAACGTTAGGCGATGAATGTTTACATTAGAATGGCGAAACCCTACTCACAGTATGTTTGGAAAGAAACCTACATATGAATCTTCTTGTGACGTAAGATAGTGTTCGTCACAAAAACATTCTTATGGGAAAGAGAAAGAGACAGAAGTATGATCGATTTCATGATTGTGGATGGAAGATTGCACAGTGCAAATACAAGGGGGATATATAACACATTGGGAACGGCAAAATCTACAAAGTTACGATATAATAGTTATTGTTTACGTCTCCGGCAAGGAATTCGAGCTTTTTTCATGGCAATACTACGTCTAGATTACACCACAATACACACCACTTAAAAGTTTAAAAGCTCTTGAAACTTGGAGACGCGTGTTTTTTGTTTGAATGATTTACCATTGTCGGTGTACAACAAAAGTCATTTGAAAAAGCTCTCTCTCGCGAGGAAGTGGTACGAGTAAGTAAGAACCACCATTACGTTTCTCCGACAAGTAACGGGCGGGGCACGCGTCTATTAACGTCTCGTAACTCGCGAGCTTACGCTGCGAGCGGCGAGACTTAAAATAAACTTCAAGGATGACGTTTTAATGTCATTTATTTATTTATTTAAACACCTTTATAAGAGTATGACAAGGGGCGGACTTAATGCCTCTTTGTATTCTCTGCCAGTCAACCCGAGGTGTGGAGAGATATTGTAAAGGTGCATAACATTAAAGTTGTACAAAAAAAACTAGAATACTATGCTATAAGTTAACTTAACTATAACCTAAAGATATTCTTTGTCCTAAACATATGATTTTATATAACACATACTACTGAATTTTTTTTTTTTATATAGAAGAAGGGGGCAAACGAGCGTGCGGCTCACCTGATGGTAAGTGATCACCGACGCCCACGAACATCCACAACACCAGGGGAGCTACAGTTGCGCTGCCGGCCTTTAAGGAAGGAAAATTTACAATTAGATACATACTACAACAGAATAAATACATATAAACAAATATGAATACTATTACTATAAGTGCAATGACCGGTGATATCAATTCCACTAAGTGGGAACGGATATCTTGAAGAGGTGTTCACGTACCAGTCTCTTGAACGATAACTCACTGAACATTTTCCTAATGTCAATGTCATTGTACGTATTCAAGTTTTTTTTAATAAATTTTGTGCAAATAAATGTCACTAAAACATATTTTTTTTCATGGGAATGGGTGCAAAGGTCCAAGCGGTTCACTTGATTATAAGTGATAACCGATGCTCGCGTACACCTGCAACGCCAGAGGAGCTGCAGGTGCGTAAAACTCCTCAGTCTCCACGTGACCACGGGTGCTGGTAAAACACTCCAAACGTCGGGATTGTAAAACGCGTTTAAATTTTTAAATGCTAATTTCATTTCAAACGTGTAGCAAAATGGGTAATGGATTAAAATCCGACGACTTAGCGATATAAGTTTTATTTACATGCGAAATTAGTTCAATCGTATTTTACGCACAAATTTACGTCAAACGTTACGTTATCGTTAACGTTTACGTTAGAAGTAGGGGTAGAGGGGCATGGGAGAGGGACGATAAAGGTTTATTTAGCAATTACCGTGTGTCGCTCAAACATGTCTACCCGATACTTATTCTCTGCCGTTCGCATCTGTTTCGCAGAAAGATTTAACGTTTACATAGTCTCTTTAAAAGGTTTCTCGTGTTATTCACGAGGCAGGTTTGCTTTTGCGGTCCGTACATTTTATATTGATGGGATTGATTCACGAAACACAATTTGCTTGTAATCGACTTGATTACTTTGAATCCTTTAAAGCGATTTATAAGTAAGATAGAAGCAATGAAACGGCAAGCGTGAATGTTCACTGTTGAACATGTCCGCTCCAATTACGATGATTTCTGTGTGTATACAGAGAAGTACTTTTTTTTCAAAAGAATACGAGCAATGCTATTTAACTAACATTACTAATATTCCTGTTAATCCTTCAACTAAGCATTAGAGCTTGTATTTGGAGTGGTTCACGACAATAGTCGAATGGTGGGCTCGAACATGCGACGTCATGTTTCGCAGTCCGCACCCTAACCCATTAGTCTATTGGCGCTTTATACCTTCCTGAACCAGATGAAACGCTTATGCGATAAGTGAATTGTCGGATCCAAGGTAAGAGACAACGGAACGCGACATATTATAATCTGACCAATAATTTCTTTCTTATCCCCGCTCTTCCAGTCTGTGAATAGTCCTCTGTGGGACATAGGCTGGGCTTCCCATAAGGAGGATTCGCCTCGATCGCCACGCTCGGCAAGCGGATTGGCGATCCCGATATGAGACACCTCGCACATTAGCAGCTGCTGGCCGCCCTCGGTCTGCTTAATTATGGTCTCGTATTTTTCGAGCTGGTTACCCCGCCGTCTGTTGGTAGCCATAACGATTTTTCAAGGCTTTTTCCTTACTGGCCTCTTACGACTCCCACGGGAAGTAATTCGGTAGTGGATTCTATTAGCAAAAGCACAAAATGTTTGTTGCACAAATATCAGCAAAGTCTAGGATTCGAACACAGGACCCATGACAGAGCAGTCAGGTACAAGCCACGCGGTCGTCCTGAAAGTAATGTATTAAGAGCAAGAACCTTAATGACCAATGAATAATATTTGCTGTAATCCTGGACGTTTGCCAGTCTTTGACTATAATTTATATACTTCCGATATTTGCTCGCTTTACGTCAAGTTACTTAATGCCAATAACGTGATGTACGGTTGTGTCCATACATATATTATATATACAGATCACAGACATACATATATACAGTACATTTCATGAATGTAAGTAAAAGTAGGTTATTCATTTGAGCCGTGGTAGTCCAGTGTTCAGGGCGCTCAGTTTAGTTTCATAGAGCGCGAGAACTGACCTGGATTCGTTTCCCGGGAGAAACGCTAGAGGCACCACCAAAATTGTTAATAGCAATTTAAATGCTATATTTACCCCGTGCTCAGGGGTGACCTACATGTCGGAGAAAAAAAAAACAACATATTTCTAGGACTTGGAAAGCCCGCCAACCCGCACCGGTGCAGTGTGGCGGCCCCATCCCGGCTCCGAAGACCCTCCGCGATATTTGAGAAACAAGCCTTTGTCCCAGCACTGGGCACTTACAGACTGCTACTTTGCATTGCTATTGCAACTTTAACGGTTTAACGTTTCCTCGTAATGTTTCATTTCCCCGACACGCGTATTTTTGTTTGTGTTCGTGTATAATTACGTCACCGTAATTTTTACTGCGCAGTTGACCGTCGATAGTGTACGGAAATAATCACCATGATGGAAATCAACAGGGGACACATAAGCGATATATAAGTAAGGGTTGTAGAACACTTTTACCTAGTGCATATATATTTCGTCTCAATCCATAAAACGTTTCCGGGTAAATTGCCCGACCCCAATATTCCTGCGCGGGATTACGGTATAAAATAAACGCTAACATAAGCGTTCGTTCGTCAGGGCATAACTCTTCACGACCGTATCTCTGACTAATGTCTTTTACTTTGCCTTGAAAGCTTAGCCGTAGAGGGGATATAGGGGTGTTGTTAGAGGGTGGAACTTAAGGAGGGGGTGCCAATGAGATTGAATGGACTGGCGCGGGTGAAGGCGTGTAGCGGTGAAATTTTTAAAGGAGATTTTGAGTTAATGATTTTTATTAGGATGGAAATTGGGCTTGTTAAATGCTAAATTCTTATTGCATGGCTTGTATGGTTTTAGAGAAATTTCATCTGATCTGATGAAGAATCATCATTTCAGCCAGTCATAAGTTCACTGCTGCTCATAGACATCCTACGAAGATTGCCACGTAGCACGGTCCTGTATGTTTCACTTCTGTTAGAGACTGCGTATAAACAATTTCAAAAATATACAACGTGATTGAAATTGCTTTATTTTTGTATTTCATGGAGCTAGAGTCATTATATACGTATCAAAGTGTTGCCACACCAAATCCGAACAAATTGCCAATTAGTTTTGAAGAAAATGTAAATAGCTTTCACGTAAAATGAACTGCTTAACTCTGAATATATTGGTGATTTACAATGACGAACGTTTTTAATAAAACTCAGTGAAGGTATTAGGTACAAACGTGGGTGTGGGTGTGTATATGGGGGAATAACGTCCAACAACATCTGGCCTCTTAATTAGGAGACTCGAGTTCGATCCCCTATATGGAGAGCTCGTACCAATGAGTTATTCGTATCAAACGTTGTCCTGAACATTAAGAAGAGGATAGGGTCACCACCTGTCACGTAGTACCTAATAAACTCAGGTTGAAACGATTAAAATAAATATCTAACGTCCGCATATCCAGACCTCTGACCCTTTAAGTGTAGTGTAAACGGTCGCGTGAGATTTTTTTTCTCTACTAATGTCAATCTTACATGTACACTGCTAACTAACAAAAGCGTTTTCGGTGACTGATGTTGAAACATCAATCGACATTTGCCAAAGCCAATTCTTATGGACCAGTAGTGAATTACAGCATCACTACTGAGTACCTCTTCTATCTTGAATTAGGAGAAGCTACACAAACGTATACTAGGAAGACGTAAGTTCTATTATATTATACGTATACTACGTATAATATAATCGAATGGAACCATTTTTTTAAATTAAATAACTTTAAACTATTTTCGAGGACATCAAAATAATAAGGAAGCAAATGCAAACTGCTAGTCAAAGGCTTCTTTCTCAAATATCTGAGAGGGTTTTGGAGCCGGGAACGGTTCGCCACGCCGCACAGACTTCATGAGTCCTCGAATTTTTTTATAGAAGAAGGGGGAAAACGAGCGTGCGGCTCACCTGATGGTAAGTGATTACTGTCGCCCACGAACATCCACAACACCAGAGGAGCTACGGATGCTTTGCCGGCCTTTAAGGAAGTAATAGGCTCTTTTCTTGAAGGTCCTCAAGTCGTAACTGTTCGGAAATACCGCTGGCGACAGCTGATTACACAAATTCGAAGCGCGTGACAGAAAATTTCGACTAAAACGCACTGCGGTGAAATATCGAAATAATATTTTATTTAATGTTTCTCCGTCATGAAAGTTTGACGAAGCATGTCATAAAATTGCATTTAACAATTTTAGTGGTGCTGGTAGCGGTGACCGTAAACAGCTTACCCGGGCTCTATGAAACTAAAGCGAGAGCCCTGACCACTATGTAACATATCAATATCATAATTTCTTAACGAAATCCTATTCTCGTGACACGGATCCGGAACTATCTGGCTAATAAACGGTGAAATAATATTGTTAATTTGTCCGTACTATTATATATAGGAGAGTGTAGTTGGACTCGGCTGTACCGAATACGCTGCCAACAGTTGTTAGCGTGCTATCGATCCAACGAATCCTTTCTGCCGTGTGCCGTTGCATACTGGCTTTCTAATTCAGCGCACGGCTGTGTGTGTGAACAACAATGTCCCCATGAATACTGGTTTTGTGCAATATGAATGGTATTGATGAGCGATATGTACGTATGTTATATCGTGAACGTGAAGTTGTTCAATTTTGTTAACAACGTTTTGAACAACATAGCTTAAGAACAAACAATTCCTTTTTTATGTGATCGTGGTAGTCTGAGTTAGTTTCTTATGGAAAGAGGAATTGGATAGAGCTACGTAATTAATGTTCATTTTTCTATGGGATTATTGTGTGAATTTAAGACTAACTCACGAGCGGGTGAACTGATATTTGTTTTGAGACACCTTGAAACCAGAGGAAAGAAGGCTTTTTACTTTTTATACCGTAAGGAGCAAGATTTTTTTCCACGCGGACTAAGTCGCGGGTTGAAGGTAGTACGTAATTTTTGTACGTGGTAGAGCCGGTTGGTTTTGCTGCTGTTCGAATGGGTCGGCTCGATCGGGGAATACCGGCGTGAAGCGGCAGTGAGGCATCTTGTGCTTCAGCGTTGTGTTCGAAGAGTGAAGTAAGTAAGTTTGTAAGAAGACTGGAAGTTCACTTGCCTCCTCCCCCGATTCCTCCCTCCTTCTCCTGCTCGAATGTCCCCCAAGGCTAGCAACGCTCCTGCAGCTCCTCTGTTCTTGCAGATGTAGATAGGCATCAATATTCATCTACCATCAGGAGAGCTGTTTGCTCGTTTACCCACTTTTCCATAAAAAAATATGATGTATGTAATATTTTTAGGATGTATATTGTTACCACTGATAACCAGTGCTGGAGCAGAAATTCTGCCGTATTTCTGAGTATCAGTATACTGTGCTGAATGTAGCATTGGTTTCATTATTTAAAGCAGGATTAATTAAAAACTCGGAACGCTACAATTAAAATGATACTGTTAGGACATGATAAGGGTCAAAGCAATTATAATATACATATTTTATTATCAATTGGTTTACCATTTTTTTCATACTAATCCTAATATATAACACCTCATAATACCTCATAACAGCCATCTTCTTCTTTTGGGTAAACGGTTATTTTGTTTTTATTTGTATCGCTAGGTCTTTTATGAATATTGTTACGAGGTACGGATTGCGATAGTAGAATAAAAGATCGGTATCTTTAACCTCTATTTGTTTGACTTCTTACAGGGGTTCAGAGTTTCTACCTAATGTGCTATCCAACGCCCTTCATCTTTTACAGGTCTTCCTGCCAGTAACCAATCCTCTGTCTTTTCTTTCTCAGGACACTTCCTACACTTCTTGTCTTTTGACTCCTTCTCCTCTTCGTTTTTCATGTTCATCTACCTTTTCTTCCTGATCTTCCTCTACCACTTACTTCAGAACTCACCACTGAATTATCCACCGTACGCTCCACTGTTCCTTACATAGACCCGAATTTCGATCTTTTCTTTATTTACGATTATTTCAGAATATTCTCGAATTGATATTTAATTTTTATTAATGTAAATATGCTTATATTTCAACCAGAGTTTCGTTAACATCGACTGGTAATTTACACTAATGATGGGAAGCACCCCTAACCAGTATATGAGGCTTGGGTTCTACGTACTAAGATGAATTTTTTGTCACCAATTGATCTTCTGTGCCTCGTCGGTTACTGTACCGTTCGTCGGTCGTGGTTGAAATCGGCCCGACATCATGGTCAAGAATTCGAATACAAAACGGTAATGATAAATTGAAATTCTCGATTAGATTTTGTATATGTATTCTAAATCGTCTATATCCCGGAGCATTACTTTTAATATACTTTTTTTTCTTTTTCAATCAGTTTCTATGAAAGATATTATGTTGTGATAGAAATGGCACGGGAATTCTCTTTGACAGTTCCACGGGCGAGTTTGCAGCTTCGTCTTTTTGCAATTCATTTTGTCTCAGTGCGATTTTTATTCCAATCACATACTTTACTGTGCTTCAGACAGAATTAAATTTACTGAGAATGGCTGAAAGAATTGAACATTTGTGAGAGAATTTTCTGCGTTCCGTTCGGTTAGTGAGGTAGCCGGAAGCCCCTTCCCCCTCTCCCTCCCCCATCGTTATCCTCCCTCCCCATACCCAAATACTCTTGAAAGCCGGTAACGCACCTTCAGCCTCTCTGGTGTTGCGGATGTACGGACGACGGTGACTTACCATCAGGTGAGGGGAAGAAAGGGCTATGCCTCGCCAAAGATTCTTTCAATCTTTGGGAGAGGCCTATGGTCAGCAGTGGACTTGTGATAGGCTGAAATTACGACGATGATCCCACATCATGTCGGGATCAGCACTAAAGGCCGGATCGAGTAAAATCCCCACGACAGGAGATACGCTGTTCGCCCGGCGGTGTTTACAGCTACGGCGGAAAAGACTTGCGTGCAGAAAGATCGCAAGTAACAGTTCAGTTTATAGAGACATAAATCTTCGGGGTCCTTTTACTAGTAGTAGTAATGTTTTTTACTTACATAGCGTTGAAAGTACTATACTATAGCGAGAAGGGGTATGGGATAGGGCGAAAGAGAGAGACCCCTTCAATAAGTCCCAGCAGTGGACTGTTAATAGTACACTTGTTTTTTTTTCATTTGAAAGAATAACCGAAGTGGTTTATTCGTGTGTCACATCAAGAAATACAGATTTTTTAAATTTAATTTTACATATTTCAAAGTTAACATATTAAGTAAGTACATTCTTCTAACTTTTTTATAAAATATTTCACGTCTATCTTTCGGTATTGCTGTGAGATTTTGGAATTCCCTTCCTCTTCACCTTCGATGTACGTAGTTTCTATTGATTTACCATTTAATTATTCGTGGTATCCTCGTCACTTTTTTGAATTATCAATTTTATTCATAGCTATTATCATTATAGGTATTCATTTTTAGTTTATAAATTAGAATTATAAATAGGTTTTTTATAGTATTAAGTTCTTTTTGTTTTCTACTTCCTCGCCACCTAGAGATTAGTCCGAAAGAAATTGATTTCAGATCGATAACACCGCCTACTGTTTTACTTTTTTAATAGTGCTGTACAATAAAGAAGAACTAAAATAAATAAATAAGTTATTTTTCAAGAGAGACAATAATAAATATGGTTCTTTTATAAATATGCAGTAAGGCATAACGAGCTACGTCGGTAGCGAACTTTGAAATGTCCAACGCTTCGCCCCGCAACATTCTGCCGCGACTGATTAATGGCCCCCCGCCATTTTGTTTCGACATTTATTAAAAAGAAAACACTTTCTACGTGACCTTTGTTAAGTCAAAAGCCGTCTCATTTGAAACATGCAATGGCTGTATTGTTTTAATGAAAGACGTTTGTTGCCACTTTGATGGGACATCAAAGTGGCAACTAAAAGTGTTCTCCCTTTCTTTTATGAATACAAACATATTATATACAGACAGGGGTGTATCGGGGAGAATACTATTTTGGTTTCCATAGGTCAACGTCCCGCGAATGCCGTGCATCCTGTTCACTAGCGGACGAAGCACGGACTACTAAACGATGGCGCGATATGCCGATCCCAAATCCCGCATCTGATGGTAATCCAAATGATTTGTCCAACTCGGCGGACTAAGATTGAATGCAGCACATACTGTAATTATACTGGCTTTCTTTACCTTTCAAACCGGGTCACAAAATTGTAGCAACGCTGTGTTGTGGCCGAAATGACGGATATGGGTTGTAATTATCAAGAGATGTCCTAAACAGATGAAGCCTACCTAATAAAATAATACTACATAGCACTGCCATGTCAGCTATGTATAAACCCCATTCTTGAGTACAGACTTTGTACCATTTTGAGATGTCTCCAATGCTCATCTATATGTACTACTTTTTATGTAATTCTCTCTTTACGTTTAACAGTTTTAAAACCGTTCAATACAGGGGTTTGTGATGATGCGGAGGGGTTGAGGGAGGGGAAAGCGTGTCTTCGCTTTCCCTACTCACCGAACGAAATGCAAAGGTACAAGATGCCTCTATTTCATACCGGTATTCTGCGAGGCCGTAGTACCAACCCGGTCGAGCCGGCCCATTCGAACAGCAGCAAAAGCCGCCGCTTGGCTGTACCACGTACCTGCCAGATTTACGGAATACTCTTTGTTGGGTACCAAAGCATACAAAAAAGCATAAACATATGTATACAATAAAGTAAATGTAAATAATTTTATTTTATTTCTTGTACAATGGGCGGTCAAATTTTTATAGCGCTTTGATAAATAATAGTTTTATTTTATTGCAGATTCTTTCTTGTCCCCTTTTTCCATGTCTATTTTTTTTTATTTGATTGCTCTGCATGGTTCTTCGTCCACTTCTCTCTAATATGCTGTAAGGTGAGTGGTGGCTGCCACATACGTCATGAATGTGAGGGCAGGTCAGCTCGGGTCTGCAAATCCGCTATGAGTTTTTTTTTTTTAATTGTCGTTTTAAAATTTTACTTTATCTAAGAATATGCTTCCTGAACATGCCTGTGAGACTATTTATCGTCGAATAATGCATTTTTATTTGAATCCTGTTCCCAAGAACGTAGAGGCTGAATTAACAAAAGCACTGCATACTTTGTTTGGCTGTAACCGCTTTTTTCTTAACGATAATCACTTTTACAAAAGTTTCCTTAGCATTCAGTTCTTGCCGGTTTCTCAATATAACTAAACTGGTTGCATACGAAAGTATTACATGAAATTTACTCAAAGGAAACGCGCTGTATACTGCCCCAAGTTTTTAATTCCTTCTTTCCAAGCACTTTTTTTCAGTGTTAATTTTTTTTTAAATGTCTCGTGACACATATTCAGCGTAGAAATTCAGCCAGCTTTATTTTTGTCATACTACGAGAAATAGGGCTTTATGATTATTATAATCTAATACTTAATAATATTTGTAGTTATTGTAAATATAATTTATTATATTGTTTAACGTAAAACAAATATAAATACATTTATAAATATAATAATAAATTTTGTAATAAAGGATAAATAACCATATTAATGTGGCACTGTATATTAATAACTATACCGAATAAGTACTGGGATTACAGATGCCGAAACAGATAAACATCGAAACATAATGAAGTATATTTGAAATTAAATTAGTATTTCGGATTTCATCGTGTTTAGTTTTACTTTTTCATCTCGTAACCCTGTCTAAATTCGGAATTATACCCGATAAAACTTAAATAAGTTTTCATAAACATTGGTATTTTAATATTAAGTATATTGATTGTTTCACTGTTCTCACTTAATAAAATATGCAAGTCTTCTGGCCAGGGGGTTGTAGTTACGATGTGTTATTAGTATAGACATGCAAAACAACGGTGTTCTAGAAAGATTCTCGATGTTAGCTTGTACACATAACAGAAAAATAACATCGCAGCTATGAAAAGTTTAAAAAGTATTTTTCTACCCCGGCGTGCGAGGGTAGTTCGCATCTATCAAAGTCAACTTGAACGTAAGCTCGTGCTATTGGTACAGCTGTAGGACAAATGACATTCCGCCTTAATAAAATTACACAGAATCTACATTCGTAATTTGTCAGTGTTATAGTCCGTGCTCATTTTGTGTGAAGAAAACTGAATTGTGATTTTATGCAAGTTAAACTTTTAAGTTTTACTTTTATTATTATTGTAATGGGAGACAAACGTGCAGCAAGCTGCTCGCCTTGTGGTAGGTGATTATCGACGCTCAAGTATATCTGCAACACCAGAGGAGTTGCAGGTGTGATGCCGACCTTTTAGAATATTTGAGGAGGGGTTGGGGGGGGGGGAGTAGAGCTACCTCACACACACGAACGAAACCGTGCCGATGTTCTGCGAGGCAGTGGTACTAATATAAGTGTGCTTTAAGTTGTCTGTACGAAGAATTAGTCGTAATTCTTTGTGTGAAGCTTTCAGAATAAAAATAATGTTGGAGTAATCATGCATAATTTGCATTTTGAAAACATTTCCATACACCTCTGCTGACGTCTTGACGCATAGATGTTCGTATTAAAGTTCAAAAATGACATCCATTCAAAACATTGACTGTCTGTAGTTCCATTTTTTGTATACATGTGTCATCCATTTAACATGTGATGACTTTGAAACGATTGATATTCTATTGTTATGATTAACATTAGGAATTGTGAACGCTAAATATTAACGCAAGATGATTCAGAGAATGCAAAATATGAACGGACAGAGACGTCTGCAAGAAGATCTATAAATAAAATCCTCTCAAGGATGCCGTAAGAGTGCTCGATGCACTCGCTTTAAGAACCTCCGGAGCACTCTGAAGTTGTTCGAGCGTCGATCGCGAGAAAACTTTTACACGTCAAGCATATTTTATTATTATATTGTATTTAATAACGTCTCCAAAAGACACAGGGAGGTGTTATTTTGATTTTTGATTTTGGATACATACACGAATTACTTAGCATTCTATTACTTAGAACTTTAGAAGATATGTGGATCAAGTGTACAAAGAGAAAGCTTACGTATGTTGGAATCGTCTAAGGTCTTAGTTGCCAAAATAACTTAACAATAAGTTACAATGAACAGTTTTTGCGAGCCTGGTGTCAGTGCTGGGTAATATCTCTATGACTAAACACCAGACCCTCGTCCCTTAAAAGTTGCAATATTATCGCAAAAAAAATATCTAAAACATCAGTTCACAAAGTGGTTCAGGTGGACCCCCAGGAGTCCACGGGAAACAGGACCGGGGTCTTCGATGGCGTGACAAAAAAATGCGGGTTCACAATTCGCAAGCGGAGGTCCACGAAAATTAATTTGCTTTCGATAGTGAACTAAAATATCGGCTCGACTTCACCTATCAATGTAGGCAGATAATATTTTAAGAAGCTCAGCGACTGTTGCTTGTAATTTCGAAAAGAAAGGTAAAGTAAAGCGAATCGATGTTAGTGTTTCCCGGTGTCAGAAAAAGTTGTTAATTCGCGGTTGGAACTCGGCCGCAACGCAAATTTCCAAAGTTATATCTAATCTTCACATTTTTTGACGAGTTTCGGGAATATGGTAGAAATGTAGCTGCAGGGGGTCCACCGGGACCAGCTAAATTTTGAAAGTGGTCTATGAGAAAAAAAGTCTGGGAACCTCTGGTCTAAGAGATACCTTCGTCAACATCGCAATTGGTCAAGTGAGACGGAAATAATATTAAATATTGGTGTCACTTGTCCGTCTGGGGTTATTGGTATGAAAGAAAATCTTCTAGATTTCACATATTTTTTGCATTATCATTACGCGCTTGTTCTCTGACGGCGGTGGATAAAAGCGACGTGAGGAAACCTGAATTCCTGAGAAATATTTCGAGAATGTGTAAAGTTCACCTACTCTGAGAGGGTTTTGGAGCCGGGTAGGGTCCGCCACACTCCTCCAGTGCGGGTTGGCGGGCTTCACATATCCTTGAAATAATATATTTTATTATTTCTCAGACACGCAGATCTCCTCACGATGTTTTCCTTCACCGCCAAGCACATGGTAAATACATGACTTAAAATTGCAACTAACAATTTTAGTGATGCCGGGGATCGAACCCGGGTAGGTCACTTGCGCTCTATGATACTAAATTGAGCGTCCTGACTACCAGGCTACCACGGCTATAACTGTAAAATACTATTTAAATGATTATGTACTCGTTCATTATAATTTTGCGTAGATAGCGCCTGGACTGGTGGCACCTACCCAGACTCCTAGTCTCCCCGCCTATCTCCTAGTCTATCTTATGTGGCGGATTTCGACAGCGGCGACAACTTCCGATTACTATTTTGTTGTCAGCAGTTATCAACTGTGCAGATCTGTGTTTTAAACGCCGACAGCGCATCTATAGCTCGTCTGGTGTTGAGTATGTTCGTGGGCGTCGGTGATCACTTACCGTCAGGTGAGCCGCACGCTCGTTTGCCCCCTTCTTCTATAAAAAAAAAGAAGATATTATAGTTTCGCAAGTGTACGCGCAAATACAGAGGCAACGCATATGCGATAAGATCCGAGGAAGGGTCAGATGTAGTGTCAGAGGCACGGGACTTAACGCAACAGGACTAGATCCGAAAGTCAATTATTTTAGTTGTTGCACAAGTATTGACTTCGGCTGGGATACGAATCCATGACTCGTGTCTCAGCTGTCAGGTACGCTTATCACTAAGACACGCGGTCGTCAAATGTATTCGACGAAATAATAACAACGGTTTATATTTATTTATATTTTTCTCTGGCCAGTGGAATTTGTAAAGAAGCTCTCTGTAAATATCCCACTTCTGGGCAAAGGCAAGTAGCTTTTATGTTTAAGGTTTTTAAGTCGAAAAAAATCTCATTGCCACATTGCAGTTTAGCCGATTTCAAATTACTTAAATTTTTTTATTTTTATTTTTATTTTTTCTCTCCGAGTTTCGAACCCAGGTCACTTGCGTACCATTAAGTGAAAGCGGCGAGTGCACTGAACCCTCAACTAACACGACTCAGAAGTGGTAAAAAAAATTAATTGTGAAGAAATTGCGTACATCGTTTATCAATGTCTCCTTTTACGAGATCAGACTTCGAGAAATGTGGACGAATGAACAAGTTAATCGGTAGGCATTCAGACGTATTTTTCAGATGGAATGTATTGATCTATGTATTTATTATTTAAATGTTTAAAATGGACCACCCTGTCGCATTGGGTTATTGACCTCTAATGATGTCAAAAAATAGATCACTATCGTAAGAGAACTCATTTTCTACACGCTTTCTCTGTTGTCTCTAGGAATCGCTTGGGAAGTTACCACCCATTTCTGCCGCACATCAGCATCGCAACTGCTGTTGTGTTCCGGTTTGAAAGTTACAGAGAGCCTGTATGATTACGGGTTGTGAGGCATTCCATCTCAACCCTCAGGAGTGACAACGCATCTGTGACCTTGTTCGATTGAAGTTGTTTGCAGGTCCATCGGCTGCAATAACTACTAACCATCGACAAAACCGTGGACTGTCAGTTCATCAATAATCATATCGGATGTACAGGTCTAGTGACACTAGATGGGGTTAACATTAGACACGTCCCACGTCATCCAGTCCGAAACTAGGATTTCCTATTACTACGTAACTGGCTTGTGACAAAATAAATATACTAATACTTAAATAGATAAATAATGATATATGTATATAAACATCCGTGACCAAGGTACAAACATTAATCATACAAGCATTTGTTTTAAGTGGAATTCGAAATTGTCAACCGTGCAGAAGATATTATAGTGGCGCAAGTGTAAGCCGTGGTAGCCCTGTGGTCAGAGCGCTCACTTTAGTTTCATAGAGCGCGAGTGACCTGGGTACGATCCCCGGTGCCGGCACAACTAAATTTGTTAATAGCAATTTAAAGTGCTGTATTACCACGTGCTCGTGCGGTGAAGGAAAACATCGCGAGGAAACCTGCATGACTGAGAAATAATTTCGAGGTTATGTGAAGTCGGCCAACCCGCACGGTCCGGTTAAGTGGGATTCGAAATAGCTACCGACAGCTTCGAAGGCCGGGCGACCACTAACTAGGCTATCGGATCGTCAGCTGCTGCAAAATGATGATGATAATGTTAAATCATGAAAATTTCGAACAATTTCGTAAAAATGTAAGAGAAATAGCAGCACACGTTTATTAAAGCAAACGTTTCGATTGCAAATTCCTTTCTTCAATTTATTGAAAACTGCAGAACAAAATACGAGCAGGAAAACGTATAAAAGAAATGGTCGACGGAATACTTACCTAGAGGTTACGTTCACTCAACAAATAGAAAATCTCATTCGATTTGGGAAATGCAAATGAAATACGGTTACTGATCGGTTTCAGAGGAGCGAGGAAACGATAAAGTTGTATAAAGCAATGCAGGCAAATGTTATTTTCTCGCGGAGTAAAGTTTCTCACCATCGGGGAATTCGAGTCTTTGGCCGATTCAAGATAACCGCCCGTATCTAAATGTTGAGCAGTTATCGTGATGGAATCTCGTGCGCGCCCTGCTCCAGTTCCACGAAAATGCCTAATATACGAGTAATACCATTTATTTCTCTTACTTATATGAACAAATATGACCTTACAACGACGTCTATATTTTTAAGTATAGCGTTGGTCTCATCGAAAGAAAACATTACACCGAACCATAAATTAGTAACGTATATTGATAATGTATATGTATATGTGTATTTCATATATGGACAAACTATATAATAATATAAACAATCTACTCATATATTAGAAACAACTGGCAACATAGCTTGCAAAACTGACAACCCTTGGGAAAGGAAGGTTCTCAAGTGGCCTCGAATAAACAAACAAAGTCGATTGTCGAAGGGATGCAGGTGGCACAGGACCGTGTTTTCTGGGAATCTTTGGTGGAGGACTTTTTTTATGGGAAAGGCGGCAAACGAGCAAGCGGTTCAACTGATGGTAAGTGATTGCCGGCGCCCACGTACTTTTGCAACACCAGAGGAGCCGCAGTTGTGTTGCCGGCCTTTAAGGGTATTTGGGAGACGAGAGGGAGGATAAGGAGGAGGGTGGGGAGGGGAGTGGGCCTCCGGTTACCTCACTCACCGAACGAAACGCGGAAGCACAAGGCCGTGGTACCAATCAGGTCGAGCCGGCCCATTCGAGCAGCAGCAAAAGCCGATGCTTGGCTTGAATACTTATCTACTCTTCGCCAGGCATCGGAGTGTCAGGTCAGACTCCACCAGCCGGCACATAGACCGCGACGGTGGGATTGCTTGGGTGTCCATGACGTACGCGGCGGACCTTTAGCCTCTTCCGCTGGATGTATTACTCTATCATATATATATGAGATATACCATACGTGGATCAGTGCTAGTGAAATCAAGAACTGAAGGACACTGTGCACGAACACAACAGCACAAACAAAGCGCAAGTCACGCGAATATAACTTTATTTCTATTAATAAATTAAGTTCGTCTAAAACTTTTTACATTTTAATAGTTGCACCAAAATAAAACATTTGTAATTTCCTGGAAAAAGTGAAATTATATTCATCCGACGGTATCCGGCGATTCTTTTATTCAACATTCCCACTCGAAACATCTTCAAATGACGGAGTAAGCTGAAGTGGAAGCGTCTATGAAAATAATTCCACTAATGGATTTCAACTATTAAAAAAATGTCACTGCGATTTCATTTCTGAAGAAGTTTTTATTAAAATTAAATTAGTATTTTGTATGTAGAGGTGTAAAGATCGAACAACACTATTGTGATGGTAACATTTTCTTTCTTTTCAATTACATGTAGATAAATATTCTGTATATTAATTAGAGCCATTCCATAAGAGTCTATGTCCAGTAGTGTGCTTACATACGCAACAAAAAGAAGAAAAAAAATTATTTTATGAATAATGATGTTTACACAAATTAAATAGTTATGGTAGCCCAGTGATTCCTAGTACGCAGCTGATTTTGGTTCGATCCCCGTTGAAATTATTAATAGCAGTTTTCAGTATTGGAGATATCACATGTCTGAGAGATAATTAAAAAACAATTGTTTCGAGGAACGTCTGTGAGTGTCCGAGTGTCTCCACTTTTTTGCCCAGCAGCGGGCATACAGGCTGCTGCTTTACTTTTCCTTTTACTACTTGAAATATTAGTTGATGTAATAGTAATTTGTAATTTCGATTATCGGACGTATGAATTAATAAACCGGCCGATTAGGGATGTCTACAGCGAAATATCAAACGTCGAATAAAATCGACTTAAATCTTCTTCAATTTATTGAAAACTGCAGAACAAAATACGAGCAGGAAAACGTATAAAAGAAATGGTCGACGGAATACTTACCTAGAGGTTACGTTCACTCAACAAATAGAAAATCTCATTCGATTTGGGAAATGCAAATGAAATACGGTTACTGATCGGTTTCAGAGGAGCGAGGAAACGATAAAGTTGTATAAAGCAATGCAGGCAAATGTTATTTTCTCGCGGAGTATAGTTTCTCACCATCGGGGAATTCGAGTCTTTGGCCGATTCAAGATAACCGCCCGTATCTAAATGTTGAGCAGTTATCGTGATGGAATCTCGTGCGCGCCCTGCTCCAGTTCCACGAAAATGCCTAATATACGAGTAATACCATTTATTTCTCTTACTTATATGAACAAATATGACCTTACAACGACGTCTATATTTTTAAGTATAGCGTTGGTCTCATCGAAAGAAAACATTACACCGAACCATAAATTAGTAACGTATATTGATAATGTATATGTATATGTGTATTTCATATATGGACAAACTATATAATAATATAAACAATCTACTCATATATTAGAAACAACTGGCAACATAGCTTGCAAAACTGACAACCCTTGGGAAAGGAAGGTTCTCAAGTGGCCTCGAATAAACAAACAAAGTCGATTGTCGAAGGGATGCAGGTGGCACAGGACCGTGTTTTCTGGGAATCTTTGGTGGAGGACTTTTTTTTTATGGGAAAGGCGGCAAACGAGCAAGCGGTTCAACTGATGGTAAGTGATTGCCGGCGCCCACGTACTTTTGCAACACCAGAGGAGCCGCAGTTGTGTTGCCGGCCTTTAAGGGTATTTGGGAGACGAGAGGGAGGATAAGGAGGAGGGTGGGGAGGGGAGTGGGCCTCCGGTTACCTCACTCACCGAACGAAACGCGGAAGCACAAGGCCGTGGTACCAATCAGGTCGAGCCGGCCCATTCGAGCAGCAGCAAAAGCCGATGCTTGGCTTGAATACTTATCTACTCTTCGCCAGGCATCGGAGTGTCAGGTCAGACTCCACCAGCCGGCACATAGACCGCGACGGTGGGATTGCTTGGGTGTCCATGACGTACGCGGCGGACCTTTAGCCTCTTCCGCTGGATGTATTACTCTATCATATATATATGAGATATACCATACGTGGATCAGTGCTAGTGAAATCAAGAACTGAAGGACACTGTGCACGAACACAACAGCACAAACAAAGCGCAAGTCACGCGAATATAACTTTATTTCTATTAATAAATTAAGTTCGTCTAAAACTTTTTACATTTTAATAGTTGCACCAAAATAAAACATTTGTAATTTCCTGGAAAAAGTGAAATTATATTCATCCGACGGTATCCGGCGATTCTTTTATTCAACATTCCCACTCGAAACATCTTCAAATGACGGAGTAAGCTGAAGTGGAAGCGTCTATGAAAATAATTCCACTAATGGATTTCAACTATTAAAAAAAATGTCACTGCGATTTCATTTCTGAAGAAGTTTTTATTAAAATTAAATTAGTATTTTGTATGTAGAGGTGTAAAGATCGAACAACACTATTGTGATGGTAACATTTTCTTTCTTTTCAATTACATGTAGATAAATATTCTGTATATTAATTAGAGCCATTCCATAAGAGTCTATGTCCAGTAGTGTGCTTACATACGCAACAAAAAGAAGAAAAAAAATTATTTTATGAATAATGATGTTTACACAAATTAAATAGTTATGGTAGCCCAGTGATTCCTAGTACGCAGCTGATTTTGGTTCGATCCCCGTTGAAATTATTAATAGCAGTTTTCAGTATTGGAGATATCACATGTCTGAGAGATAATTAAAAAACAATTGTTTCGAGGAACGTCTGTGAGTGTCCGAGTGTCTCCACTTTTTTGCCCAGCAGCGGGCATACAGGCTGCTGCTTTACTTTTCCTTTTACTACTTGAAATATTAGTTGATGTAATAGTAATTTGTAATTTCGATTATCGGACGTATGAATTAATAAACCGGCCGATTAGGGGATGTCTACAGCGAAATATCAAACGTCGAATAAAATCGACTTAAATCTTCTTCATTCATACTCACTACGTTATATTATATTATATCACATAAATAAATATGGGAAAATTGTAAATGCTATGAGAAGTAGTACATACTATCACTATTACCTGAAATATTCTTATAACGCATACCATACAAAGCTTCACAATAAGACATATCTTTTGACATCTGTTCTCTATACGAAGCGCATTGAAATGCTGTGACAGGCTTTATCGATAGGATCCGCTGCCTACTCTATTGTAACCTCCGGAAGGACGTGTCAGCGAGAGAGACGGTATTATGCCCGCGTCTAGCGCGTGAAAGGGAAGGACATGCGTCATTGTGTTGCTCTTCGATTGTGGCAACTTTGTATTCAGAAAGGAAACTGCTTTTATATCGGGCGGTACGTATCTAAGTTTTATGATTCTATATGCGGTTTCTATTCGAAGAGCTTATTCGATTTCCGCTTATTTTTCAAGTCACTTGGAAATTTCAAGTGTGTGGAATTAAATATTAAAAGTGCTGTTGAAATATATTTAAACGTGATAGAGCCAAGCAGGGGCTTTTGCTGTTGCTCGAATCGGCCGGCTAGACCGGGTTGGTACCACGGCCTCGCAGAATACCGGCTGAAGTAGACGCACCTTGTGCTTCTGCGTTTCGTTTGGTTAGTGAGGTAATCGGAGGCCCCCACTCTCCGTCCCCATCACCCTCCTCATCCTCCCTCCCATCTCGTAAATACCTCTGGTGATGCAGATGTACGTGGGCGACGGTAGTCACTTACCATAGGTGAACCGCTAACCCGTTTGCCGTCTTTCCTATAAAATAAAAAAAAATAAAGTTCAATGTCAGTATTTGTGAAATTGAAGGAATATGTGAAACGTTTGGTGATGAGCGTTATTAAATATATATTTCTACGTGGTGGAGCCAAGCGGCGGCTTTTGCTGCTGCTCGAAAGGGCCGGCTCGACCGGCGTAGCACCATGGGCCTCGCGGAATACCGGCGTGAAGTACTTCCACTTGTGCTTCTAGGTTTCGTTCGGTGAGTGAGGTAACCGGAGGCCCTCTCCCCGTTCTCCATCCCCAAATATCATTAAAGGCCGGCAACGCAAAGCAATACCTAAATAAACTATACCAATATTTTATGTTAGAATAACCGTATACAAAAAAATACAATAGGCTTAAAAACATACTAAAGTAGCAGCCTGTAAATGCCCACTCCCGGGCATAGGCCTCCTTCTCAAATATCTGAGATGATATTGGAGCCAGGAATGACCCGCCACGCTGCTCAGGTGCGGGCTGTCGACCTTCACATATCATACAAATAATTTTTTTTTAATATTTCTCAGACATGCAGATCTCATGCAGCTCGTCTCCTCATGATGTTTTCCTTCACCGCCGAAAACGTGGCAATTAAAATTGCTATTAACAATTTTAGTTAGCCGGCGACCGGGGATCAAATCCAGGTCAATCGCTCTCTATGAAACTAAAGCGAGCGCCTTGACCATTAGGCTGCCACGGCTCTAAGGCTGCCAATGCTCTTTCACAGTCTAAATAGTCACAAATACATATAAATTAAATAAATAAAAATAGGAGACGAAAAAATATTTCAATTGTCGCTAATGATCATTAGTGATTTTTAACATCAGTCTTTAACTTATTATAGTGTTTTCGCACCATTAATTTGCGGAGGAAGCTTGTTCCATTAGGCCTTGATGGGGAAATAGTTCTTAAAGTATTTGGTTCGATAAATGTGTGGTGCGACAATAAGTTACATGGCTGACCGTAGAATTCTGTTCTGTCTGTTATGACCAAGAAACTTAAAGTTTTCCTTCAGATATCTCGGAGTCATACGACTGAACAATATGCAGTGGAAAAGAGAAACCAAGTATCAGTCATCGGCTGAGAAACTTTGAAATCACTCTTAAGCAGCAGTGTAAAAATTATTTCAACTCCTCCTGTGTTGTAAAACGATTTTAGTTGTGGATGCATAGCATAGCGGAATATTATGACTACATTATGCGTATTCCGTAGTGGTTTTCGACGATTTGTTTTCATATTACACTGGAACGAGAACTGGAGAATGTTTCAAGCGAACGTAGAACTTGAAATAGGCTGTCGTTCCCGTTTCAAAAACTGTTTTGTAACTGGTAACGGTCTTCATACACCTCTCGTTTCTCTTCGCCATGTTTCGTGACTGGACTTTACAAGCTTTTAATTTATCCATATGGGTGCTATTTTATCTAACATCTGTAATAGTGGTACGGTAATAATAAAAAATAATTTTGGTATTTATGCCCCAGCCAGAAGGCTCAATTTTCCATTGGCTACAGTTTCTGTAGAATTCAATCGAATATTTACTTACAAGTTTTAACATAGAGTCATAATTGCCGTCAGTACTTTGGCAGTGGAAGGACCAAGCTATTTATATTTGTATTGCAAATATCGGTTGAATCCAAAGGCACGTGGACTAGATATAATTAAACGATTATATTCTATGTCTCTCTATGAATCTCTATCACAAGAACAAAACACTCTTGAGCAGCATTCGATATCCTAAGGAAAGTGGCGCCATCGTGTGATTAAATTATTTACGTTTATGATTACAAAACAAATACAATACAGTTTTAGTATGAGAGAGATCGTTATTTTTATTTTTATCAGAGGTGCTGCGGGTGCGTTACTGGCCTTTAAGGGTATATGGGAGATTGAAGGGAGAATGAGGAGGCGGATAGAGAAGGGACGTTCTGAGACCTCACTCACTGAACGAAACGCAGAAGCAAAAGATGCCTCTACTTCACGTCGGTATTCTGCGAGACCATGGTACTACCCCGCTCGAGGCGGCCCATTCGAGCAGCAGCAAAAGCCACCGCTTGGTTCCACTACTGCTAAATACTTAGCCCCTACGCTACCGAGTCGTCTATATAAATTGGAATAAAAGAAGGAAACAAAAAACGTTCCTTTTCTGAGCACAAGCGTTCACCCCATTTTTGAGGCTCAAACCCTCAAAAATGGGGTGAAATGGGCACGTAACGTCTGAAGAGTAACGGACTTTGTTTGTTTTCAAATGCCAACCTCATCTGCACGTGGTATACGCTGCTAGCAAAATAGGCTCTGACTATCCTAACCTTATCGACCTGTAAATAGTCCACTGCAGGACATAGGCCTCTCCTATGAGTAGGGGTTCCCATGATCGCCACGCGCGGATTGACCTTCGCAATGACGGACACTTCGCACTTCAGACCCTGCTGCCCGACATCGCTCTGCTTATATTTGTTCTGGTCATTTTCGTGATGGATATGCCAAGATGGATGTGACCTTTCATTGTCAATCCATTACCTCGTTATTTATTATTGTGTATTACTCACTAACGTAAACAATCTCGGTAGTCGGATGGTGATAGCGGGAACCGTAACATACGATACACAGATGAGTTATTATCTCTCTCGAGAATTGAGATTGAGCATTTAGTTCTTTTAGGTCTCTGGTTATCTTCTCTCGTAATACGAAATAAGACGGACTTCTCGGACGAACGACTCCTAGTTTTAATGTTATATATACAGTAACACAGGAAGTAATTAAAGATTATAAAATTGCTTTCAAACGTTCGGTACGCGAACACTTTTTAAAACGATCTGATACTTGTTAGTATTTATTTTGTTTTATTATATATATATGTATTAATGTGTTTGTTTGTATGTATATATCTGTGTTGTTATTTCTGTATATATTATAGTATGTATTTTCATATCTATGTGTATGTGTGGATATGTATGCTTATACATTTATATATGTTTTAATTATGTAGTATATTTCTCAATTAGCCTTTTCATATTTATATTATTTTAAATTAGATGCACCTATCACCATATGTCTTCACGCCCTGGGTTGACTGTTAGAGAATGCCACGAGAAACAATTCGCCATTTGTAATCCTTTTGGTGTACACAATACAGTATCATTAAATAAATAAATAAATAATATTTTAACTATGAAAATAACTATAGTTTCATTTCTTTCTAAATCAAGCAAATCAATGTGAGCTTAATGATTAGTGGACAATGTCTCGTATGTGTTTCACTCACACTGTTACGCACTCGTATATACACGCGAGCGCGCAAACACAGATAAACAATAAAACTCATTATTAAAAATGTAAGCATGACGTAACTAGAAAAGCCCTCCATTTTATACTGGAACGCGCTGAACCCAGCCGGTGTGATTAAATCGTAACTCGTATCGCGGTACAATTTGTTTTCGCAATTCATCTAAAGTTTTCCTGTTAATTGGAGATGAATAACGCAAATCTGTTGTATCTATTATAAAGTTTGCATAGGCGATGTTAACGAAGCCTCCCAGTTCTGCTATTATTGGATATTTAAACGAAAAGGACATTTTCCAGAAGCCGAAATCCTTAATTTATGCGATCCGAAATTAAGGATTTCCATTGGTTAGGACTCTCGGTAGCCAAATAGACATGTGTAACCCATTTTTCTCTTCTCTGGGAGATAAAACTTGACGGGTGACAAGACTCGTCGTTGAATTTGTTCCCGGAGATTGTTATGAGATTCTCAAGGCTTTTACCTTAGTCGTCTCGTACGACACCCATGGGAAAAATGTGTTAGAAGATTCTAACGTTGCTACCTCGTGTGGTAAAAAGCACCCATTAACAACATGGAAGTTTGAGTTTTATTGAAGGAAAGTAACGTTATTTCTTGTCACATTCTTGTAGACAAAATAAAATAAAATATAATTATAAAATAAAAAGAAACATTTAACTAAAGAGACTGCGCACTGCATTACTTACAGGTAACACTGATTTTTAGAGCAGCCTACATTCCATCTCAGACCTGACATGCTCTCACAACTTATTTTAAAAATTAATATATTTACCATAAAAAATTACACACAAAGATATAAAATAAAATAACACATATAAAACAATGAAACTTCAGGAAAAAAAAAACTAAATTGTATTTGTTTTTCAAAACAATCACTTACACTACACCTTTAAAAACGCCCTGAATGTCGCTCGGAAAAAAAGCTCGATCCTGGGTATCGAGAAAGGCCTCTACAGCACACAAACTAAATTATGTACCACGCAAGTGCTTTTTCCCATTTATGTGACAATGGTTTCTGATGAATTAAAGATCACAACGAAATAGAATGCATAACTGTTACTTATTGTAAAGTATTCCGATTCTAAATCATATTGATCAATCAATATTAAACTGTATTGGAAGCACTTTAAAGTATTGACGTAAAATTGATCATACTCACAAGTTCATGATAACTTGGTAAAGTTTAAGGTATAATGCGCTTTCTGATGCTTCAATAGTTTATTTTTAATGGTGTTATTACTTTTTAATTTTGTCAAATAAGTTGTCAATGTTGTGTACGATGAAGTTGTCACATTGATCAAAACGTAATTTATTATTTTCTTTTGTCCGTTTTAGTAACTTTTTCTTTAAATGTCAATCTCACCTGCACGCGTTGCACCCTGCTGATAAAAGTGCCAGGCTCTCGCGACCGACCCACGAACCCACCCATCCAAAAATACCACACCGCTTTCATGGAAAGACCTATGACCACTCCCGCTCCCCATTCCACTCCCATCTCCCAACTACCCTTAAAGGCCAGCAACGCACCTGTAGCTCCTCTGGTGTTGCAGATGTATGTGGGCGACGGTAATCACTTACCATCAGGTGAACCTATTGCTCGTTTGCTGCCTTTACCATAAAAAAAAGGTAACCTTGAAGCCCCTTCCCGTCAACCTCCCCATCCATCTTCCTTTGGATAGCCCAAATATCCTTAAAGGCCGGCAATGAAACTGTAGCTCCTCTGGTGATGCAGATGTTCGTGAGCGACGGTAATCACTTACTACCAGGTGAGCCAATTGCTCCTTTGCCACTAATCCATAAAAAAAAATACAATGAAAAACACAATGAACACTCCCGTTTCTTAATTAAGACGAGGCGGAGTCTGCGGTTAACGTTCGTCTCATGGTTAGATAGCATTGTATTGATTGAATCTACGAATACTTTCGAAGTGCTTTTGTTTATCTTCGAAGCTTCGTTGGAAGTTTTCTGTTGACTAATGAATTACAAAGCTCGTGAAAGCGTTGATTTTATTTTCAATTCGATTAGCCGGTTACCGGGAAAATGTATTTATAGTAGTAGTTGTGAGTACTTTTTAAATACAAACATAATGTTTGATGAAAGAATTAAAATGAATGCATACATAAATCAAATGAAAATAATTTATCTCAGCATTAAATAAAAATCTAAAAAGGCGACTAAGGGAAAAGTCTTGAAAGTCGCAAAGGATACCGACAGATGGCGAGATAACGATCTCGAAAAATATCAGATCAAAATTAAATAGACCGAGGATTATGGAAAATCCTGCTAAATGCAAAGGCAGTGGACAACTTTTAGAACTCCCTCTCCTAGTTCTTTTTCAGTCTACTTAAGGCCTACATGAATCAAGAATGGGCAGAGAGTCATGATGTTTTTTTTTAATATTGTACCTATATTCAGCACATTGGCCAAGCGGGTCAGTGAGCGCAGTGCTAGTACCCTTACCATTACTAGTCTGTGGGTTATGGGGTTCGTCAAATTTGAGTGGATTTTCAGATGGTAAAGGTTGGCACCCCATTTTCCCTTAAGTATTCCTTAGAACGATGGCTGTCACACGTTTACTTGTGTAGATAGGTCAGTCCACTTGTGCTTTAACTTTGTGGATCTCTCTATGCTTGTAGCATGCTTTCAGTGAATGTTGAAAGCATGATTCTTTTATTTCATGACATTGTATGCATTACCATAACTGAAAAAAAACCATAAAAGAGCATACTTACAGAGTATCGTTTGCCAGTTTCTTCTCCGTCAGAGGAAGCTCATTGTGTGACGGTTACATTGTAAAAAAATCAATAAAAATTGACATTAGACAAACCAAACAAAATAATTTTCAGTTGTTGTCGAATCACTTTATTCTTAAATTTATTTTCAGTGACGAAACCCGCGAAGTGGACGGCCGGGCGCGTTCAGAGTCCGGGGACGCGGACTCGGTGTACCACGTGCGGGGTGCTCTGCACGATCAGCGCTGGAGGGACCACCAGGTAATCATAGTTGCATTGGACACACACAACCTCTAACCAGGATTTTCTACATGTTTGGTCACTCTGTATCTGTGTTTGATTGTTGAATTTTAGAATGTTGATTTGGTGAAAGAAGTGTTTCACTTTTTCTTTAGCCTGTAAGTGTGCTGCTGAACATGAGACTATGATGGCGAAGGGGAGACACTGAATATTTTAGTGCGCATATCAGATGGAAGAGCCAAGCGGCGGCTTTAGCTGCTGCTCGAATGGGCTGGCTGTACTCGGATTAATACCACGACCTCGCAGAGTACCGGCGTGAAGTGGAGGCATCTTGTGATTCTGCGTTTCATTCAATGAATGTGGTAACCGGAGGCCCACTCCCACTGCCCCTCCCCATTCCACCTGTAGCTCCTCTGGTGTTGCAGATGTATGTGGGCGATGGTAATCACTTACCATCAGGTGAACCTATTGCTCGTTTGCCGCCTTTCCCATAAAAAAAAGATGAATAAAGAGGGTAGGAGACTCGTAAGATTGGATTACCAGTCTTACTAGGTAACAAAATTAGCTAATTACAATGCATTTTTTCTCAAACCTTCAAGAGCAAAGTATAGAGCCAGTGCGGGTTGCCAGTAATAACTTACGGAACCGAGACTTGGTCCATCAGTGCAGGCCAGTGCAGGCAAGTTGCTCAGCGCGCTATGGAATGGCCTATGCTCGGTGTTTCTCTGTGCGATAGTGTCTGGAACGATGATATCTGCAGCAGAAATAGGGTAACCGACATAGCCGTTAGGATCAACAAGGTGAAGTGGTAATGGACCGGCCACATAGCTTGTAGAACTGACAGCTGTTGGGGAAGAAAGGTTCTCGAGTATTGGCCACATACAGCCAAACGCAGTGTGAGACGACCGAACCCCCACAAGATGAAGTGACGATCTGCGCGGTGTTGCTAGAAGTCGATGGATGCAGGTGGCTCAGGACCGAGCTTCGTGGTAATGTTTGGGGGAGGCCTATGTTCAGCAGTGGACTTGTGATAGGCTGAAATGATGATGAATGATGAAGAATGCATTTTTTTGTTTACCGATTGATGACGTCAACAAATAATCAACTCCACTGCCGTACGGTAAAATCTATTCAAATTACATTAAAAATATATGTTTTTAGAACGAAGAAAATGTAATTTTCCAGAATTCCCCTACTGGCTGAAAACGTTACGGAATTATTAATTCACCAACTGTAATGAAATGAACATTTGAAAATTATTTTTAAAAATGGAAACCATCCTCAGAGGCTTCCATGGAAAATGCAACGCGTAATTGCCGCCTAATTTGAGTCTGGCTAACATTCAATTGTAACTTTCCCGCGTACGGTTTTTAACTCAATTTACTTCGTGAGGCTTACACGGTTTTGGAATTTAATACTACTTATTCTTTGCACTATTACTTCTATGTGCCAGATTTAATTTGATTTGGAAACTATATTCTAGAAATTGTTCCAGCAAAGTAAGCATTTTCTTCAACTATATTAAATCAGCACTGGTATTATAAAGCTGCAGAGTTTGTATGTTTGTATTTTTGTACGCTTAATCCACGGTAAACTACCAGACCGATTAGAAAATATTTTTTTTGTCAGATAGCGCGTATATTGAGTAATGTAATGTTTACAATGAAACCAGCAAGTGTATAACCATAATATGGACAGCCCAAGACCCTAATGGGTTAGGGTGCGGACTGCAAAACATGACGTCGTAGGTTCGAGCCCGCCATTAGACTATTGTCGTGCACCTCTTCAGATACAAGCTCTAATGCATAGTTGGGGGTTAACAGGAATATTAGTAATGTTAGTTAATGTTAGTTTTAAAATATATATATGTATATATACTGAGTCGTGGTAACCGAGAGGACAGGGCGCTCACTTTAGTTTCATATAGCGCGATTGACCTGGGTTCAATCCCGGGCGTCGGCACAACTGAACTTGTTAATAGCAATTATAAGTGCTAAATTTACCACGTGCTCGGCGATGAAGGAAAACAGAGAGAAAATTGCATGTCTGAGAAATAACCCAACAGCCGGCCAATCCGCACTGGAGCAGCGTGGCAATTTGAGAAGGAGGCCTGTGCCGATCTGTGGGTACTTCCAGACTGCTAGAAGTGCTATTAGCACTACCAATAAGGAAAAATATCATTCCACAAAAGAGCCAAAAATTTTGGTTCGCAAACCATGAACAAGATACTGCCTATACGATCAGTGTCCTGGCCATAGCGCAGTGACAGTATCCTGAAATGAAATCAATGCAAAATCTTTATTCAGAATAAAGATAATTTCGTTTGTCAAATGTCAAATCTTTTTACAATCTACCATCGTTTCTTAATGAGGCTCCTCTGACGGAGAGGATGCCTGACACTAGATAGGCCCATCATCAGTCTGTGGACTTGGATTGAGCATATTCGGATGGACCTTCCACCTTCAGTTGTTAGAGTCTCGTTGGTTAGTCAGCAGGTACAGCCTGTGAGGTGATCAGTTTAATTTCAGTGATCAGCTATTTATGGTGAGATTGATAAAAATAAAAGATATACTTTCCCTGATATATTTGTATTTACGACATTGGTTCCAAGAAAAACCTTAAGTCTTGAAACTCGCGTCTTGAAACAGCGACGTGTAATTGAGATTTATTATTCTTCAGTTTCTCTTTCAAAGTTCTTGAGAAATGGATCGTAAAACTATATATATACGAGAATAAGTGTTAAAGTTTAAAACATTCACAGACCTGAATGGAATAAAATGTTTTTCTGAAGTTGTCTTAATATCTATCATAGTCATAATAATTTATTTGTAAAATATAGGTACGTCGCAGATGTTGAATTGTACACTGCGAGGAAGTCGATGGATGCAGGTGGCTCAGGACCGAGCTTTATGGCAATCTTTAGGGGAGGTTTATGTTCAGCAGTGTACTTGTGATAGGCTGAGATGATGATGATTCTACTGTATTCAACAGAGTTATCTTACATGCTGGTTAAAAGATTGTCACACACAATCATTAATATTAAACATTTCAATAAATTAATAAATATTGATAATAAAATGCCAATATTGGAAAACAGAAAAAGTCAAATAATAAATAAAATTAACATATATAAAATATTTGTCCAACAGAAATTCATTAATACTATAATAATATTTTCGAGTCAATAAATAGCGCCGTGGCAGCCTAGTGGTCAGGGCGCTCACTTTAGTGTCACAACAATTTTAAGTACTTTATTTACCACCTGCTCAACGGTGAAGGAAAACATCGTGAGGAAACCTGCTTGTCTGAGAAATAATAAAAGTATTATTTCGAGGATATGTGAAGCTCGCCAACCCGCACTGGAGCAGCGTGGCGGGCCCATTCCGGCTCCTAATCCCTCTCTGATACTAGTATTTGAGAAGGAGGCCTTAGCCCAGCTGTGGGCACTTATAGGCTTTTATCTTTACTTTACAATAAATAGAGCAATATTTTCTGAAATCAATTTTAATTTATATTCCTTTAAATGTTTATTACAGATTTTACATATTCTACAGATGTTAAGTCTAGTAGCTATACGACATATAGTTGTTTACCTTACTCACCGAACGAAATGTCAAAGCACAAAATGCCTCTACTTCACGTCCGTATTCTGCGAGCTTGTGGTAGTGTTAGATTCGAGCAGCAGCAAATGCCGTCGCTTGGCTCTACTACATATAAAAATGATTAGTGATCCATATGTATGCAACCACAGTGCTTAAACTCATACCTCATGTAACGCTTATACGATGAGATCGGAGGATTAGTCTAAAGATAAGGTACACAACAAGAGCCGAAAGCAAATAATTTAAGTGTTGCCCAAATATAGACTCCGGCTGAGATTCGAACCCACTCAAAGGTCTGACACTCTAAGCGCACGGTGTAACATGTACGAACGCTCACTAAATACTCTAAAAAGTATACCCATATAGAACCATATATCTATATGGTTCTACAGTCTGCGTGACCTATTTTTGTTTCGTGTTAAAATTATACTTTCGTCTAGATAACGCTCTATTTTTCGCTATTTGAATCGAACTCCAGACTCTACTTTTCATAAATTTTTAAATACAGTTGGAATATAGGGCTCTATAAGAATGCCTTAGGAAGGCCAGCACGCTTTTGTTGAAAGGATTGACCATACTTGCCACGCTGGGCAAGCGTACACTGTATCATGAACCTTATTTTCATTATTCTCCCTAACTTTTCTCGTGCAACAGATGTCAACCTTTCGGGAATAGGGGATTTTTATGCACATCGCGAGAGAGCTCGGTCTCTACAGGGATATTTACTCATGCGGCCGGTAGCTTTGCATTAAAGATGCTGCTTCTTGTAACTAGTGTGGGATTTGGTTTCGGCGAATTTGGATGATTATCAGCATCTCAATCACCTGCTCACTCAGCAGCTTTCATGCACCATTTGGAGGAGAGGTTGGCGTTGGAGAAAAAGATATCATATACGAACTCAACGTCTCAGTTCATCATTTCAGCGTATCACAAGTCTACAGCTGAACATTGGCCTATCCCAAGCATTGCAACAAAGCACGGTCCTATGCCATCTGCGACCGAATCCATCTACTTCCCGCAACACGAATTAGTTTAATCAAATTATTTTCTATTCAAATAAACAAATAAATATTTACAAAAGTTCGCTGCCGTATTTCTTGGTATAAAGAACGCTACACGAAGCAACATGGCGTCGAAAATGCCAAACTTTCAACGTCAACTTTTCTTCGCTCCGCTATAATTCGATTTATTTCGAATGAATTTTACGCTTTCGGCTTTAAAGGGAATTTTACTCGAGATTTACGTGCGATGGTTTTGAGCAAATTAAGCTTTGATTAATCACACTTAAGCGAAATTATACTCGTCGTACATTACGGTGGCACTTAAAGGCTCATATTTTTTTATATTTCGTTTAGGTGTCGAAGCCAATAGAAGTTATTCCAGCACTACTGGCGATTGTTTTCTGAGTAGATTCCATATTAGATTAAGTTGAGTAAAACCCCCTTTTACTTATACAACTACTTGTACGCGATGCTCAGTAGTGCTTTTTTATATTTATTTATTTAAAAAAAAGTATAGTGGCTGCTTGTAAGTACCCACAGCTGGGCAAAGGTCTCCTTATCAAATATCTGAGAAGATTTTGGAAATTCGGAAAGCCGGAAAACGCCCGCCACGCTGGTCTAGTGCAGGTCGGTGGGCTTCACATATACACACATATTTCCTCACGATGTTTTCCTTCACCGCTGAGCACGCGGTAAATACAGCACTTAGAATTGCTATTGACAATTTTAGTGGTGCCGGCACCGGGGATCGAACCCGGTCACTCGCGCTCTTTGAAACTAAAGTGAGCGCCCTGACCACTAGGCGACCACGGCTCTCTTTATTCATTTAATCTTTTATTGCTAACCTTCAACTGAAGGGTTACTATCGGCGGACTTAATCCTTCGTAGCATTCTCTCCCAGTCAACTTTGCGCGATGGACAGAAATACGTTGCAAATGCACTATTGCGTTTTAAAAGTAAAGTCATTATGTTAATAATAAATTAATATTAATAGATCTATTCCGTAGTAGTTTCTTGTTTAGGTAGTCTTTTCATAATATGGTTCCGGAGAATCTTATGGTATGCAGTAGTGGGTTTCACATTCTAACCACATGAACTGCAAAGGAATTGGAGTAATTATCGATAGAAAGGCAACACTCAAACTTAAACAAAGTACTTTTTATTTAGTTATTTATTATATGTATAGTCTGATATATTCTATCTGTTTTATGTATTGTACAGATTCCATATATATATTTTTAATTTAAAGTTCCTTACTGCTATTGTGATACCTCGTAATATCGTTTCAACCATGGCGAGGCTCTAAAACTTAACGTTAATCGCATGGGTACCCACGATACAGATTATTATCTAGTGTGGGTATCATAGTAAAGCAGACATGACTCTTACCACCAGCAAATCAATGTTATCGTGAATTTAAGGCCCTGAACACATACATCCCTTAGATATAAATATATTAATTATTTACTTATTACACGTTTATGTATTAAATACACACACATATGTATTATTTTAATGTATTTTAAAATCATTTAGTATATTACAGCTAAATTAGCCTAAACATGTTTTAATCTGTCTATACTTTGTTGTCAGATATTGTTTTTGCTGCAGAAATATTTTTTTGGATTTTTTGATTTTGAAGGTCAAAGAGAGTTATTTTAAGCGCCAATAGCCAAATGGGTTAGGGTGTGGACTACAAAAGATGTCGTCGTAGGTTCGTGCACGCCATTCGACTATTGTCGTGAACCACTCCAGATACAAACTGTAATGCTTAGTTGGAGGGTTAACAGGAATATTAGTAATGTTAACTTAACTTAATAAATATCCTTAATAGTTCCCTTTTTTTTTTAATACGGATTTTCATTTGTAACAATCCTTATTCTCTGCTTACTCCCTTGGGTGATAGGCGTGAGTGCTTTTATCGTGAATATGTCACGACAACAAAATAAAGAAGACACTTGAACATCATATTTTTATTAATAGCATTACATATATGGAATGGCTGGGTATACACTATAAAGTGCTCAAAGCCTAAAAGCCGTCTAGCTCACTAAGTTTTGCTTTATGGGACACGGCCTACATGTCAAAGGTTTACTACGTAAATACATTTATAGCATTGGATTTTAAACTCAGTCTAATTCTAGTATTCACCTGGGTCGGTGTTTCCTAAGTCTAAGGATTTAATATTCCTTCCTTCCTGTTTCATGTCTAAGGAGGCTGTGCCATATCCGCCACGATCGGCGAGCGGATCGACAATCTCTGATTCGGACAACGCGCACATTAGATGACGCTGCTCGTCACCATTATGAATAATTAAGGTCTTGCATACTTAAAGATTGTTATTCCTTTATCTGTATGATTTTATCTAGCATTTTGCACCAAGTACTATCAGCAGGTAAAATCAGTTAGAGCAATAAAGTACTATTTGAAACGAAACGGTTATTTACGGATTTTATCGCGTTTAATTTTGTCGTTTGTTTAATATATTTCCGTCGTTTCGAGTGATTTGCAGCAGACGTGGTCATACGGGGATTGTGGTGTTAGACGTTCAGATGTCACAGACAGCTCGGGCTACCTTCAGCTTTTAATTGTTAATTTTGTTCCGATCTACGCAGAATGTGCTCATAGTATCTCAAGGTTGCGCAGTTTTATGCTTGGTTTTGAATTTTATTTTATTTATCACTGGATCCAAAGCCGGTGGTAGTTCCCAGCCATCTTCTGTATTGAAATTAGATTGTTTTTTGATTTCAATAGTCTCAAGAATCATGCTTGGCAAGATTCGGTGTTCTTTTGCGAGGATTTGTGGTCTATCAAATCTGATGTAATGATAGGGGAGATCTAGGATATGATCACGGACTGCAGGTTTCCAAGAGCGTCAGTGTTTTACGCCAATTATGTGTTCCTTTACACGGGTCTTTACAGACCTTTTAGTTTGCCCTTTGTAATAGTTTCATTTCAAATGCTTCACATTTCGCGTGAGAATCCTAGAACAATGTTCGATTATAGAAATTAATTGGTCTTTTCTTCATGAGTCAGTTTTCCTTCACAAGCATAAACAATACTTACTTTTCTGATATTTTACCTTTTTTTTCTTTATTGATTTTAATATCGTAGGTGGAAGGAATCGTTTTCGGAGAAAGGATATAGAGGTAGCAGAGAAGTTGAGGAGGGGTGACCGGGAGGAGTAATCGGGGCCTCCGGTTACCCCGACCCAGCCAGTCCATTCGTGCAGCAGCAAAAGATGCCGCTTGACTCTACCACGTACATAAGGTACATAAGGTACATCCGTAACCAACTACGATTAAAGTGGTTTGCAGGTCTCCATAAACCACAGTAGCCGCATATCATCAGGTTGACTGTTGCCCTTTTCAACCGACATCAAAAAAGAATAAGGTTAACAATTCGTTTATGTTTTTTTTTGTATGTATGTTACACGATATCATGGCTGATTATGAACCGGTTTGGATAATTTTTTTTATTGAATGAGATATACGTTCAGGTTGATCATATAAGAAGAAAATATTTCACTCCTTGAATTCACAAAACAGTGATTGAAGTCTGTTGCTTCGCTGAACCTTTGTTTTGAATTCACTCCGATTTTCTAAGAAAAAAAAAACCCCATTTTCGGGAGGTACTCAACGTCGTATTCGTTGTATGGAATGCTACGAGGCGTATAAACATAAATATGCCTAAGGCATTTAGTATAAGACGAGTTTAAAGACTCTTTTGAAATTATGAACACTCGTGTTGGAGCCTGTGTAGGGTCGTAGAATTCTTTCTCGGCCTTGGCCTAGTTTCACAATGTGATTGTTGTAGTTTTAAAATTTCAGCCTAATATATTAACTTAAAAGTATAGTATGACAGATGAATACATTTATTTATTTAAATTTTATTTAAATACCTTTAAACAAAAGTATTACAAAGGGCGGACTTAATGCCTCTTGGCATTCTCTGCCAGTCAACCCGGGGCTTGGAGAGATATAGTAAGGATGCTAAACATTAAATTAAAAAAAAAACTAAAATAAATGAATAGATATATAAAATACACTTACAATTAGATACATACAGACGGAATAAATAGATATAAACAAATATGAATACATCTAAATATATACATATATATATACATATACATACAGCATACAAACTATTATTATAATTACAATGACCGATGATATCAATTCCACAAGTGGGATCGGATACATGAATATTCTCCAACATAAACTTTCTCATTACTGTATATGGTTCATAGGTGTGAGTGGTCTACAGAAATTATGGATCCGCATCCGACAGGACTTAGTACTCCGGCCTTACTTTGACAGCCTGTAAATAGTTCGCACCAGGACATAGGCCTCTTCCATAAGGAGAATTCGCTTTAATCTCCACGTCCGGGTAGAGGATTGCCGATCGCATCACCAGACACCTTCTAGCTTAGATGCCGTTGCCCTCTTTCGATCTGATATTTTTGGCGGTGGCTATCCAGTCGTCATCTGTCGTTAGTCCCCTTAGTCGCTCCTGAAGCTTCCGCCGATACACGGCACCGCCACTTTGGTACCACATACATAAAAGAATAACTCGGTCGTAGTTAGGTATTTAATTCATCGTCACCGTAATATCCATCTCCTTTTAAGAATTAAATGAACATACGAACACAAAAGACGACGATGGTATATTGGCTGAATGAAACGAAACTAGGCGCGGTGCCTCGTTTAGTCATATAGTTGAATCTTAGTCAAGTTCAAATTAGTTTGATAATTTTTTGTGTGGCTCATTTGGTCGTAAGTGATTACCGTCCCCCACAATACATCTACAACACCAGAGGTGCTGCAGGGGCGCCAGGTACTGGCCTTCAAGAGTATTTGGGAGAGAATTTTGAAAACACTGAAATCTGACCTTTAGAACGAGCTGCTATTTTTTTTTAGTTTAACTCGAGGGGAAAGATGCTCAACCACCACGGTAGATACGCTGTTGGCCCAGTGGCCTCTACAACTTCAGCGGTTGACTCGCGAGCAGAAGGCCCGCAAGTTAAGAGAACGTGCTGCAGAAGCGTTGCCGTCCTTAAAGGGAATTTGGGAGGAGGGAAGATGGGGAAGATGATGGGGAGTGAGCCTCCGGTAACCTCACTCACCGAACGAAACTCAGAAGGACAAGATGCCTCTACTTCACGCCGGTAATCTGCGAGGCCATGGTACCCAACCCGGTCGAGCCGGCCCATTCGAGCAGCAGCAAACGCTTCCGCTTGGCTCTACCACACCTATGAAAGATATTCAGATAATAACCTATTCAGAGTAATTAAATAGGTTTTAAAGGGAAATCTAGTTGGTGTTATTATGTAAACACACTGCACACCCTTGTCGCGGATGTTGCAACGGGGGACTTAAATAAAAAGCCTAAAATGTAATAATGAATATTATATATAACGCGACTCGTCACGTCGTATCTCCCGGAGAGGCGAATGGAGGGTTGCGAAAGCCCGTGTGGCTACGGTAAGCAATGCCAAATGGAAATTCGGAACTTCTGCCTATATTCATAGGTTACAGGCGTGGTTGTATTTAAGTGACTGTATGGCTTAAACAGTATGTCTCCAACAGGAAATCAAAAGTAAAGGAATCTTGAACGTTGGACTCGGTTTCCTTAATTAAATTTCAAGAAAGCTATTTTTTACTTACGGCCTCTCCAGGGTATTCTAAGGCATAACCGGTACTCATATAAAACAATATGTAGTGAAAGAAAGTGCAATAAATGAGAAAAAATGTTCAATACAATATAGTTTCAAACGACAACAATCAGAAGTATGATTAATAAAAAATATAAAAAAAATATAATTTATTTAATTTTTTTTCATTTAATTTTATGTTTTTACTTACGGTGCTGAGTTTTAATTCGAAGAAAGAAATAACGGACCTCCAATCATTGTTCCCCCTGGATGGTGTTTCCCGTAATGACACAAACAGACGACGCCATTTAATACCACGTCAAAATTTGGAATTTTATTTTTGTTAATTGGGTTTCAATGAGCTACTTTTTAGCTAGTCTATCAGTTTTAGACCGTTTTTGTTACTAGGTAATATACCGCATACAGTATTTAAAAAAAAAAATCTGAAAATGTCGACTCACAGTGTAGCTTGTAAGCTTTGACCAAAACAAACAATAATTCTTTCACGGCTTGTTGCGACGTTTCGTTCGGAAGCCAAATGTTTCATAGACCGGAAATAATTTACTAGTTTAAAAAAAATGTGAATTGGTTATATGGACGGAACCATAACAAAGCGAGGCCCGACTCGCACTTGGCCGGTTTTTTTATTATCCAAATACAAACCTTACCTGCATGTGATGCGCTCTGCTGACTGACAGATGGAGGAATTATTTTTTATTTCACCAAAGGGGATGCCGGTGCGTTGCCAATCTTTAAGGATAGCCGAGTAGAGAGGAGTTGGGGGGGGGATAGGGTTCTCTGCTTACCTCGCTTACCCGTGGCCGTGGTACTAACCCGGTCTAGACGTTCCATTCGAGCAGCAGCAAAGGACGCCGCTTGGCTACAATAAAAATTATCTAGTCCACTTCTGGACGAAAGTGTTTTCTTTTATCATAATCTTTAGAAGTATTTAACATGCTCACCACGCCAGGCGATTGTCGACGGCTTGGCGGCGTAGTGGCTAAGGGTTTAGCTGCGGCGCTTTGGGTCGCGGGTTCGATTCCCGCACGGGACTAGTATTTGTATGGACTACAAATAATAGTTCCCGGTCTGGGTGTTTGTCCGTGTGCAATTCATGTACGTAAACTGCCTCCGCGACACAGGAGAAATTACTACAGCGGAACGTAACGTTTTTTAAAAATAAATAAATAACAGTGATGCTGCGTCCCATCACTTGTTTGTAGTTTAAATTAATTAGGTGGTCCTTGATCAAAATTACACACGTATTTCTTAATAAGATTTGCAGTAAGCGGCTGCGCCCTTTTTTCTATTTACGTTAGGTACAAAAGTTTATTTAGTTAGAATGATCAAATCAGTAAGTTAAACCGTCCAGTCAGTTTTGTTTTCTTTCTCAAATCTAACTACAAATAATATTTTGGATAAAGTAAAGTAGCAGCCTGTAAGTGCCCACAGCTGGGCAAAGGCTTCCATCTCAAATATTTTTGGGAGGGTTTTGGAGCTGGGAAGGTCCCGCCACGCTGCTCCTGTGCGGGTTTACGGGCTTCCCGTATCATCGAAACAGTATATTTTATTATTTCTCAGACATGCAGGTTTCCTCATGATGTTTTCCTTCACCGCCGAGCACGTGGTAAAAGCAGCACTTGAAATTGCTATTAACAATTTTAGTGGCGCTGACACCGGGGATCGAATCCGGGTCACTCGCGCTCGATGAAACTAAAGCGAGCGTCCTGACCACTAGGATACCACGGCCACTCTTACCCATATCCGCCGCCGAACAACAATGCAAAGAGTTCCGGTTTGTAAGGTATAGACAGTAAGCATAATTACAGACTATGAAGCATTCATTTCAAAGTCAGGGGTGTCAACGCATGCGTAACCTTCTTGGATTGCAGATGACCATTGGTTTTAGTGGCTAGCTCGTTTTTCAACCCTATTCAATAAAAGAAAAGCACATTAATTTGGTAAACTTTTTTTTAGAGAACTAAAAAATTTTAGCTTTCAAGTAAGATACAGCTGTTTATGTTACTTCTGTGGAAGTTAACGACATCGTTCTTGGTTCCCCTCGGGGGGAGGGGAGTGTAGGTTTTACGATGCGCCGTTCTTACCGTTATTTAGGGTAAACACACACTATGCCGATATGCGACGAAGATGGAATACCGTGTCGTTAGTGTCTACCGTTTCAGTCGGTGCGAGCCCTTTCTTTATATGTGGGTAAACACCTGACGTAAAGCTCAATGTAACTTTTCCTTTCGAGTGCATGTATGCGTTAGGTAATTCCCCACTTATAAAAAAGTAAGGTCCACTAGTCTGTTTTTAGATGTACATTCCGCTATCTATCGGCGGTCACGAGATTTTTGTGATATTTCGCTTTAAAAATGATGATATTGTAGATACTTATATGCCGCCACCATAAGACAAATTGGGTATTATTCGTATAATATTAATAACTACATCGAATATAATTTATTCTCGTTCACGTTCTAACTAAACGATCAACTTGCGGGTGCTGCTGTAAATGGAGGCTAAATTATGGAGTGCCCTCGGATAGACTAAGTTTCGGGTGGGAGCTTAGCGAAACTTTGAGCTACAAAGGAGAATTCACCCCCCACCCAGTTGCCCACACGTGTGTAAATAGCAATTTGCTTAAACTCCTTTAAACCTTAAGGATCCCATTTAAATTTTAAATTACTGGAAACTATGCTTTTACATTAAGTTTTTTCTACGTTTTTTTGGGATTTAATACACTACGAATGTGAGATATTTATTGTAGTGTAAACGATAGATATCTTCGTCATATATATGTACTCGGATAAGGGTTGCTATTATATAACAGTAAAAACCGTTATGCACATAGTCACCAAAATATTAAAATTTTCACGTTGTCTTCACCTGCCATTACCTAGCAACTTACATGTTCATGCTATCATGTTCTGGCATGTTCGGACGTCATAAAACTGGCAAGACTATTCCCTTAGTCGCACTCTTACGACGACACCCGTGAATGGAATGTAGTTACCGCCAACATACATATAATATACAATTGATCTCCCAAATACCCTAAAAGGCCGGCAACGCACCTGCCGCACCTCTGGTGTTGCAGATGTACGTGGGCGACGGTAGTCACTTACCATCAGGTGAACCGCTTGCTCGTCTACCGCCTAATTAACAGAAAAACTTAATTAATTAAAAGATAAGTGAAAAATTACAAGAAAAAACGTTAAAAGATCAAAGCTTGTAACCTTCCAGCTCCTGGAAAAAGAGCTACTTTCAAATCTTTAGATATGATGTGAAAGGGAGGGAGAGTTCGCCTCTCTGTTGATGGTTTTCACGTACCTTCCAAAAATACTTTTTTTTTTATTGACCTGAAGGTCAATCAATCAAGTCAATCTAAAAACCTACTGACAATGCTATTGACATCACTAAAGTTCCTCTTAACCACTCCAACTAAGAGCTGGTGGTTCACGATAATAGTCGAATGGCTGGCGAAACCTCCGACGTTCAGTTTCAATCCGCCACTTCACTATTGGACTATTGGAGGTTCATAAGTTTATCGTTTCGTTTAAACCTTAGCGTTCGTGGAGCATACTGTACTTCTAAAAGTAAATAATCTATTCTTCAAACTCATACGCTGCCATGCGTTGTTTATGGATTTCATAAATCAACAGTCCGCATGCCCTTCAGCCGTGCTGTAAAAGGCGGTCAAGGCTGCATGAACCTATGCAACCCTAGTAAAGTCTGTATTTACATCGTCTCTAAAGACCTCTCCAGCCGGTGGCCTCAGGTGTCAACGTTACAAGTTGCTTTGAGTTTGAAAACATGCTCAGTCACTTTGAGTGAAATGACCTTTTCACGTTTCAAGTCAAATCTCTACATTGACTAAGGTCTCACTTGACATTGTTCTTAAAATATTGTATTTTCACTATTCAAAATACTAAGTAAATTATGTAGCCGCATGTTAATGTTAATTCATACGCAGACTCACATATCAGATAGAAGCGTAGTACCTAGTTCCGGACCTCAGTGATCTAACAAAAGTTATGGTCACTTTCACAACACAAATTGCACATTAGAACACTCTTAAAAACAAATAGTTGGTTAGTAAAGAGCTTACACAGTCGTATGTCCATGTGCCAAATCGAAGTTTCTAAAAGGAAAGCGAATTTGCTTAAAGCATTTAATTTGGCGAACCTCCAAAAACGTGGGAATTACAAGCTTAAAGTCACATATGGTCCGACGTTGAGTTAGGTTGAGTATTTAGAAAAAAAATAGCTCGCCAATCGGCATACTGTGCGAAGCGTGTTTTAACAAAAACAAATTCGACCTCACTTCTTACATTGGGACAACTGAATCCTGTGTCATGTCATGGCGGCGTTTTACTGACATATATTGCGTATGAACAAACATCCGGACCCGGAACAATTATAGATATTTAAACACGTGCCAGTTTGATAAAAATTTAGTGAATTTTTTTAAATTTTAATATTTTACATATATTATATTATTACTCTCTCTTGCGTAAGAAAAAAACATTAGTTCGCGATTTGCAGAGTAATGAAAATCCACATTTATCATAATTTTAATCTTTACAAAAATAGAGTTCAGCGAAATTCATAAACAATATACCCATACCCAATAATTGCATATTAATAATAACTGAATTACCCTGAAGATGTTATAAGACGAAGTCAGTCGGTTACTTTTATATGTAAATAAATAAAATGTTTTCTGATACTAGTACAAAAGATATTAATAGTCAATTCATAAACAATTGTTATTACTTTTAATAACTTAGGACTTCAGGCATAAAACAGATATTTTGTCCGGAAGAACATTTCTCTTTATGTGTATAGACTTAAAATACATATTTGCAAACATTTTAAATTTAAAATGTTGTTATTAGACTTGGACTTTATACTCTCACGTGTCATAACTTTCAAACAATTGAAATCTATTATGAGTCATATCAAGACTTATGACACTAATAGCCATTCTAGTAATTTCACATGTGTTGGTCAGTGGCTGACAAGTGAAATATTGGCTATTTCATCCCTTAACTTGCCACAATAAAATAATTCCTGTTATTGCAAAACGTTACGTATATTTTTATTTTTTATTTTTATTTTAAAAGAACGTTACCTTCCGCTGTAGGAATTTCTCCTGTGTCGCGGAGGCAGTTTACATAAGTGAATTGCATATGGACAAACACCCAGACCAGGAACTATTATTTGTAGACCATACAAATACTAGTCTCGTGCGGGAATCGAACCCGCGACCCATAGCGCCGCAGCTAAACGCTTAGCCACTACGCCACCGAGCCGTTAGTAGTCATTATTGTACTTAATTGGCATTTCGTTTGTCAACAGAGTTCTAATTTGCGACGCACCAGGGGCGGTTGGATAGCAATACAGGCGTGGTGCATTGCTTGGTGGCATTCTGGACGAGAAGATTTAGAGGACACCGAGCCGGAGGAAGAACCGTCAGATCCTGGTTACGCGACACCTGTGTCCGTAGAGACTTCTGTGTCCAGGTTAGATATAACTTTTTTTATAAGAAACTGCGTTTGAGTTTCCTGGATATCTTATAAAAAAACTTATCCTTATTACTTATTTAATTAACGTTAGGACTCGAACCTACGATGATAAATTTCATAGACCTTAATAAGAATTAATTAGTCCACTGCAGAACAAAGACCTCTAATTAATGAGAGGCTAAGCCATAGTCACCACAGATGGCTGGTGGTTTAGCGATTGCTGTAACAAATGCCTCGCACTACAGACGCTACAGACAATCATCGGTCTCAACAGACATAAAATTTGATAAATATGGCATTAAAATAAAAAAATAACAGTGTGAGAAACTACATGTGTATTATATAAATAGATTTAGATTTATCATAATTTTTTTTTCCTCTCTTTAGTTCTCTCTATTCTATCACCTACACCTACTTCATTTCATCTCTGCATCGTCCAAAGGTTGACTGGTAGAGAATGCTTCTGGCATTAAGTCCGCCTATATAATACATTCTCATGTATATGAAGTTTAATTAATAAATATATACATAAATATTTCTTATTTATTAGGCTTTATTAACGATATTAATTTTCACAGGTGCACATCCCTTAATGTCATTAGAGATCCGTACGCAGCCCGCGGCGGGTCTGGCGGTTCGTCCGCCGGCGATGGAAGCACATCACCGATGCGTAGAAACTACGATAATCCAACAGCTTCTATACCAGCAGCAAGAGACAGTCGCTCTCTGCCACCTAACACCAGAATTAACACAACTGCCTCACCTGCGCCCAAATCGGCATCAGCTGATTCAGTCTATACTATACTTATTAGGTTACCAGACGCAGATACGGACAGGCCCAGCATCAAAATGATCACAGAGGAATCACCGCCGTCTAATGCCAGAACACACTATCGACCACCAGCGAGAGGTGATTCTGAACTGAATCTACATCCCGGTGGTCATTCTGCATTAACGAGGCGAACATCGCATATACAAGATGTTAGGATTCCCTTGAACGCTAAAATAATTCCTAAACAGCTGGCGGGCAAAGGTGTTACTTCGAAGCAGCCTAAAAAGAAGAAAACACAGGAGAAGAAACAAGAGACAAAAGCGGCTAAAACATTATCCGCTATTCTTTTGTCCTTTATTATAACTTGGACGCCTTATAATATTCTCGTTCTGTTAAAACCTTTAACAGCCTGTACCAAATGTATCCCAGATGAACTCTGGTCTTTCTTCTACGCTTTATGTTACATCAATTCTACTATTAATCCGGTTTGTTATGCTCTATGTAACGCAACATTTAGGAGAACGTATGTCAGAATTCTGACATGTAAATGGCATAACAGAAATAGAGAAGCTATGACCAGAGGCGTGTACAATTAGATTTGGATTAAGTGTAATCTTTATTATTGGTTTCGACTAGTGCATTCAAATCAACTTTGAACCTATCGTACCAAAATAGTATTGCCCAATTTTGGTACAAGGTAGTAAAATGTAATTTAGTTTATTTCACTCGAAGTAAAATAACTTCAGTGATCATCATTGTGAATAATTCTTACTTCTTTCGTCTGTTTTATATGATTTTAAAACTATATAACTGTTTCAATGAGAAACTTTGCTTTTGTGCTTATAAATATAATAAACATTGATTCTGAATATAATAAAGCGATACCGAGAATAGGCGCGGTATTAATTCCTACTTAAATGCAGATCCTAAATTGTTGTTCGACACTTTATAGATTCGTTCAAATACTAACAATATATTGACCGTTCTTAAAGCAACGATTGTAAAATATTGACCTTAAAGCACTTTGGTGTTCATGCATTATTTGTAAATAAAACATCTTATTCTTATAATTCCAATTATATAGTAACCTTATAATTCTTATAATTCCAATTTAAGTTAGTGAGTTACTCATCCCGTCCATCATTAGAATCATTCTTTGTAGTTTTATACATTTTTGTGATATATGTCTCGTAATTCTTTTTTAGTTTTTGAATATAATCTTCTGTTGTAAGAAGATCGGACGTTAAATACCTATCTTTAAAAAATTGAAAGGCCAAAGTATTTTAGGGATGAATAAGAGTTTAGATAAAAAATAACTATGGAAACTGTGCCGTAATAATACTGCAACAATTTAGTATTTAATCTTGATAAGTGATGTATCTAGTGAACCATTTCTGGTGTTCTGGTAAAGTGTGAGCTTTTAGGGTAAATGTCGTCGAATTTAGGCTTTCTTTAAAATGCGAATATATTTTTTGATTGCTTCGAATGCCGGATAGTTTGATTTTTTAATAAAGCTCGTTGCATCGCTTTGGGGATACTGTAATATTTTTTATAGTGTCACTTTGTTTAGTATTCAAAGAATTCTTTGAAGGTTGACGTTTTCTCCTAAGTTAATTTAAAATTGTGCAGTGATTTTGTAGTTTAAAGTTCATACATTAAGTTAAATGGATGTGTCAAAGAATTAAGAGTATTTGGGTATTTAATGTTTTAATTTTAAGGTGACATGTCTTCAAGAGAGAGCTCTAAGCCTTGATTTTCCAATATTGTATGTTCAAATATTACGTGTATTTATCTTTAATGTACGTACTCATTCGTAAGTTTCATATTTGTAGTAATTTTAAGCAATATTAAAAATCTCGTGCGACTTACGATTAATGTGTCTATGGATTGTGAACATTAACTTAAGATATGTTAAGTAAACGAATCAATCTAATTTCTCACCTGTGTAGTATAATTTTTATTTTATAATCTGTAAATTTTAGATAGAAGTTATTACATTAAAGTTTACAACGATTACCATTTATCTAGGTGTGGTTCCATTTGCAACGTCTTATTCACTATTGGAAATACTGTTCTCTTACGACACACACGATCGTTAAATATTTAATCGACATTTTAGATCGATTTTTCTTAAATCACTTTTGTGATACTAAAAAAAAAAGTATTAAAGGATTAGCGCTGAACGTGGTTGTTGTAGATGGCTAAACATACAATAAGTTAATTTGAAGAAAATTTTGCATTTTTGGACTCGAGTGAATTTTTTTTTTTTGATAGATTGACGCGTACTTCTGTATAATCATCCATAATAGATTGTGCAGAAGTAAAGCTGTCTCTGTCAAAGGTAGCCAAGTGAAAAGATATGTTATAAACTGAATTCTAAATATGTGTATAAAAAGATCCTTTCAAAAGAGTGGCTCTGAACAAAAGTTTTACATTTATACGGAACATTGAAATATGTCTGCGTATTCACATAAAAAATCCTTTATATTTGTAGATATGTCATTATATAGAACATTATTATGATATTGCGTGTATTTGAACTGTACTGGTAGCTATATAAAGAATACATTTGTTCAGAGGAGCTGTTTTGAAGCGATCTGTATGTATGTTAAACGAACTTGAAGATATTGTAAATATTAACCTTAATTCGATAGTTGGTATCTTTATGAAATTTGTATTGAAATTATATATCTAATAGTGAATGTACTATTTGAATATATATTACCTATATTATACAAGTAATATGTGTAAGAATTTACATAAATTGTAACATGCACAAGAAATCTATGTGTTGTATAACGTTCCTTTGTTGTGAATGAGGTTTTTTTAAACCTATTTATAAATATATATGTGTAGAGATATAGAATTATCGTAATGATATATCAAAGATAAACGCCCTAAGCCCTAGATTCATGTAATATTTCGATATGATTGTTGGTGAACTGCGCATTTTCAAAGTGAATTACAATTGTCGTAAAAAGAAAAATATTTAAAGTATCTTTACCATAGATATTACCTTTTGTTTGACTATTTTATAATTATTTTTCAAATTCTATTGATAATAAAATGATAACACCTTGTTAAACAAGGCTGTCTATTTAATTTTTATTGAGTATCACAGTTAAATAATAGTTTTTTGAATGCGTAATTCTACCAAATTAGTGCAAGCCAAAATGATTACAAATCAATATGTCTACATTAATATAGTTCATTGGGATACCTAGTTGTATCATGTATTGCGCTATAAATATATCTTTTATTAATATTTAGTTGTGTCTGCACTGGTATTACACCTCTCGATTCTCGACTCGAACTCGGAATCTCGGACTCGATTATAACAAATTTTCCGGCCGCGAATTTACAAAGGACCTATGTCCACTATCAATTTTACTTTAAATATTCCTCGTTATGTTACTTTGTGGGGATCTACTTAACCATTTTTTATCGAAGCAGACGGGAAAACTAACTAATGTTTTCTATATTTTGTACTTTAACCTGCTTTCATGTTATATTCTGTAATAAGAAGCCAACAAGTTTCCCAGTACCTGGTTTGGTGCGACCAAAGAATTTCAATTTGATTAAACTTACGTTCACAGATATATAGCAATACTAAATGTATCAATGTAGATACAAGTGCGTGCAAAAATAATTTTATATTTCTTATTTTTACGGGCAATGTACAATTGTTTAACCGATGCATGTAATTTCTCTGTTGTGTTTGTAATATTTTGGCAGATATCGTAATTCCTAATGTTATTGTCAAAGCGCACAGTAAATTAGTTCTATTTTCTTTTTTTTTCTAGTCTGAATTTTTTTGTAGAGTATCGTGTAGTTTTAATACATCTGTAGTGAATAATGTTTATTAATGGATGAGGAATTACCATGTACAGTTTCTACAGAAGAAAACCAAAGACGTTATTTAAATTTAGCAAATATTTTCGCAGCTATACACTTCTATGAATTGCACTTGGAGGAAGAATGTTTTAATCACTTTGTGTGTCTATTGAAGTAAGAAAACGTACCTCTTCCGCGAACAATCCTTATATATTAAAAGTCGCTGCGTATGGTGAGATTAAATAAATAGTACAAATACTTCATTTTTATCGAGGTGCAGTGATGTTATCAAATTGACACGAGGCTGTTTTCTACACAACGATCTCGCAACCGGTTTTTTTTTAAAGTATAGTCTCATAAATGTATTAAGCTTATGCTACTGTAGTAAAAGGAACTAACCTTCTCGAAACGAATACTGGCATACATTTCGATAACACAGATCCTGTGTATCATCGACTACCATCCTATTGATATCTGAGTTTTGTATTCCCGTGTTCTAAGTCAATATTTAATATATTTCCTTTAGATAGGTGAATGGTGAAGAGAATGAAGATATTTTCACGAGCATGTCTGTTAAATTTTTTTCTTCATTGTCAAATCTTTCGGTTTTTAGTAAATCAAATTCTACTGCAGTTACTAGAATAACCATGGACGTTGTCGATAGATGAGCCTCCATTAAACTTCTATAGCTGTGACAATATATTACTTTATCTGATTCTCTGTAGTTAGTAAAGAAGTGCCAATCATACTTCAGTGATTGAAATCTTTTGTAAAAACAAAACAATTCTTCACTATGCCGCGTCTACGTCATTATTACACAATCGCACAAAAATTACATTATTATCATTGCGTTGTATCATTCGCGATATAAATTCGTATAAATAAGTAGGACGATGTGATGCTCTTCGTGTAAATTTAATTTATGTAATTATTATCATGGGTAGTAACCTCAAATATTTAAATTGATCTGAAGCTTATTAATTACAGGTTGTTATTTTTTTTCTGATATGTCTTTAGCTATGTGATCTTTAGTCTTTGGAACTCTATTTACGTCAGTTTAAAAAAAATAACTTGTTTTCTTTTATTCTCTTCATGTCACCCAAACACTTTTCTTTATTTGATCTGTTCTATCTGCTATGCATTCTTTGTCTTTACTGTCATATGCTTCTCGTGCGTCTTCATTTACTTCGAAATAAATAAGTAGATCTAAATGACTTCAAAAACAGATTCCGTTTCAGATGATTTTTTTAATATGTCATATTTATTTTAATCTTGACAAACTTTATCATGTAGCAGCACAAAGCTAAGTGACTTTGTTAATATAAAACAAAGAAATAATTGACATAAAAAAAACATCTGCTAGTATTTTTGTAAATAATGTAAAGTATTGCTCATACTAATTGTATTCGATGTATTTATTGATAATTAAATAATATTACGTAATTAAAAAAAAAACTCACTGCTCAAAAATATTTGAGGTTTCTACATTTTACCGATCGGATGTTAGATATACGAAACGTTTTAGATGTCGAATTTTAAAATCATTGATATAAAAACAAGGAAATAAAATGAACTGAAGTATATAAATAATAAAAAAAAAAAACAGTCACATATTACATATTATAGCGTAAATATAACTAAAGATAATTAAAATATACGTCGAGATAGGCACGTGGTGGATTTTGTACGGGAGTTAAATAGTCGATATATTCTTGCTACAGCTAATACAAACCTGAGCGATGACCACTTTCGGACACACAACTTGGTTCAACTTGTTCGAATTATGCCCACGAATAAAATAACAGTTTCTGTCTGTCAATTTTTAAATTTATAAATAGTTTTTCGTGTAATATATTACCTTACTCGACATAACCTGAATCGCTTGGACAGAACAACAGACCGTTACACACAACAGATCTAAACGTTTCCTTACAATTAAATGTCCGACACCGCATGACATATTTCGGAGCTCTGCGCGTTTCGATAAACAAACCGGTCGTTAATTTTTTTTTAATATTTAAGACTTATTACTTTAATAAAACGTATTTGAATTTTTTTTGCTAGATAACTTACTCAAGTTTTTTTTATAGAATTCCTAATTCCCTTTAAAATGCTTTCAACATCTTGAATATTCCTGTTAATCACTCTTCAACAAAAGGTCGTGTTAACTAGTGGTTCACGTCAATGGAATCGAACCTAAAACATGACGTTTTATTTCATATTCAAATTTGTAGTTACAGTCGATGCGCAAAATTAACCAATTGTATTTACATGACAGTGGTTATAGCTTAGGTAGGTGGTTAAACAGTGAAACCATTAGTGTCATTGTGAAAACAACTGGCAACATTCAAAAACGATATTGGAAAACGTAAAATACGAAAACGTTTACAGAATAACGAAAAATAACGAGCCCTGCAATTTTGTTAACAGTCGCGTAGATTCGGAGTTATGGCGGTCCAAGGCCATAGGGTAGTAATGATTGCCCCATTAAGGCTCTTGAAGTACATTTAGTAAAAATACCGTCTAACACGCGTTTTGTCGGTTTTCGTATCGCAAAGAATTACAATAGCGTTGAAATAGTTGCAGTATTTGTTTTGTCAATGCAGTGTTATTTTATTTTAGTTTTATTATCTATGTTTAACAGCATAAGTTTTATGTGAATTGTTTAATGATGTAAGTTACATATACTTTTGAATTGTTCAAAAATATTTGTAAGGCCGACCCCATACTCCGAACATGTGTTGAATTTGTCAAACATAAAAAATGTCATAAAATATAAAGTAATCTAATTTTATTATCATCTGTGTACAAGTTTAGTATTCACAACGTGTTTATGAATAAATAGATGTGGTTTTTGTAAGTTATTTTAAAAATTAATCCATGTTTTTGTATAACCAAAGACAATAAAAATTTAACTAAAAATAAATGGTTTATGATTCGATACCCTACGTAAGATAATTTAATTAGTTGACGCTGTGTGTTTGGCTGTGGCACTGAGGGTCGCGGGGTTAATACCCGCATGGGACAAGTAGTTGTAAATAATTGTTCCGGGTCTCGGTGTTTGTCCATGTGCAATTTATGTATGTAAATCTTCTCCACGATCCACGACAAAAATCTTCCTTTTTTTTCCAATGGTAAAGAATCGAAATTAAGATGGGCTCCGGAGGATTGCAATGGCTTACGGAGGATTGTAACATCTTCACCATTTAGTGGATGGTTCCATATGCAGCCGTTCTCTTGTCTCACCAATCCAGGACATAGCAGCTTTACTCTTTTTCTTAAAAGGGGGCTGCTACTAGGGAAATATGCCGACTCCTATGTTATTTTTACTTATTATCTTTTAGATTAATCCAAAAAATAATGCGTGCAAATCAAATCGATCAGTATAGTAATTAGAAAAGCGGCTATGAAATCTAAACAGGCAGACAAGCCTTATCATGAGGTAACATTGTAAGTTAGAAACACTTACTTAATAAACATTTGTCAATAAAACAGAACAAGCATACGTCTCAAATTATTAATCTTTTGACGTGTAGTAAAATTCAAACTAAAGGAAGGTTGGCAGTAAACCGGCGGATTTGAGGAATCATCTTAAATATTAACGTAAGACTAGACAAGGTATTGGCCGTGAGAAGAATCTTAGATGCAACTGTACGCCTACTCAGCTCAGTTAATATTTAACACTAGTATTGCTTACGTGTACAAGATAGAAAGTGAATTTAAAACAAAGTTTTATCGTTACGTCTGACTTCACCACTATTTTCCCAACCATAGGGGTGTAATATTTTAAATTTATGTGGGACCACTCTTGAGGTAAAACCTATTTAAGCTATCGCATAACGTCCTACAAAATAAAATACAGGCGTATTGATAACCTCCCACTTTTTTGAAGTCTTTTTTAATGGGAAAGGGGGGGGGGGCAAACGAGAAAGCGTCTCATCTGATGGTGAGTGATTACCGTCGCCCACGTATATCTACAATACCGGAGGAGCAACAGGTGCGTTGCCGGCATTTAAGGATATTTGGGGGATTGGAGTAAGGATGAGAAGAGGGCTCGGGGAGGGTGAGTGAACCTCGAGTCACCTCACCTACCGCACGAAACGCTGAAACACAAGACACCTGTACTTCATGCCGGTATTCTGTCAGGCCATGGTACTACTACTGTGATAGAGTCCATTTTTACCGACTAAGGGAAGACCACAATCACAATGGCTACCCACAGATGACGGGACAATCGTCTCGAATAAATAGAGCGATCGCGGGCAGCAGCGCGTAAGGTGCGAGGTATCTGGTATTGTGATCGCCAATCCGCTTGCCGATCGTGGCGATTGCAGCAAAAGAGAGCGAAAGAGAAAGCGAAAGAGAGACAGAAAGTATTTTTTAGCCCCGAATACAGGTTAATTTGGATAGTGGTAAAATTTTAAATTAATTTTCTTTGGGGGAGGCCTATGTTCAGCAGTGGACTTCTGATAGGCTGAAATGATGATGATGATGATGATGACCCGATTAAAAGTATGTCATACATCAGCATCAGAACATCTACAGGGAAAGTTGGTCTGCTAAATAAAATAAAAACTTGCTAAGCTGACCCGCGCATTCAGGGTTCCGTATAACCTCTCAATATGTCTGGGTTATACATTTACCGAACAAAAAATTGTGTTTTCTTTCATTCAGTTTGAGATCCATAGCAAGAGCTCGACTCACGCTTGACTGGTTTTTTTGATTTTTTGTTGTTACTTTAGAGTTTGCACTTTGATGATAATCACAAAAAGTTTGACATTTGTATGTGAGCGTATTTAATAAAAACGTTGAAAAGCTACTTAATTTTTACAGTTCGTTTTTTATTTTGTTATTGTTTTATTTTATAAGCATACCTACCATAATAATAAACATATTCTGTTAGGATTTACACCGGCTACCTATAACCAGACAAAAGATTTATCCCTTTAAACATACCACTCGACGGAGTGACAGACGGCGAAGGCAATTGCTAAACTTAAAAACGGCTCCGTATGGAACCCTAAAAATACATCATGTACAAACATGTTTGCATACACACCCTGACGGGCAGGGTCGGGGTGCGCAGATGAGACTAGGGTTCGGCATTCACGGAGTCTTTTGCATCTGATCGATCGTTGGAGTCTCTTTCGGAGTGCAGCGTATGTATTTGGATTTCGAGATAAAACCAGTAGCGGGCTAAGAAAGATTCTAAGCCTGTCTTTAAAATAGTACTAAGTACAAGCAACCTGTATCCTGCATGCCATAACAAATATATCGGTAACAGCAGTATGAATATCACTAAACATTTGCTAGCTGTCAAGTACTTATTTGTTCTTAACTATAATTACAAATACAGTTAGTTAAAATGGGAAGTCTAATTCAAATTTGATGGCGATGATACGATTAAATTAATTTCGTTAGTTAAAGTCACGTTTTGATATTTCAATAGAATGCATAGTTCAGAGAGTAAGAGACTAACTCATCGACAAGGCCCTGGGATAAAGGCGTTACGTAGGCGTAACGTTTCAATAACCTAATTCGTTCTATATGTTAAGTACTTAAACATTATGTACATTTAACTAGTTTCAAATGTCACAGAAAAGTAAAAGAACAAAGCTTGTTAAGATTTTGCAGGCTCCCCAGAACACAGATATTTTTTGTCTCAATTACCGTTTTGTAAAATTCCGATACGACTATTGGATTCCAAGAGGTAATATAGAATCCATGATAACTAAGAGCCGTGTGGTGGACGTGGGTGTCGTAAGTCAACTGAATCCTTGACCATTCCTAGGTCACAGACCTTAAATACATGGAACGATAACGAGCACCCGCGTTTAAGGCGCGGGGTGTCTAGAACTGAGGTACTGCAACCGTCATCACACCTATACAGAATGGTGATTGGGGTAAATTGTCCAATTCAGAACACACTATGTTCAGCAGTGGAGAGAATTACGAAAGTAGCAGCCTCTACGGCATCGATGAATAATTTCTTTTTCATTTTAGATATTGAAGGATATTTGGTAGATGGAGTAGAGGGAGGATGAGGAGGAGGGATGGGGAGAGAGAGAGCGTGTCCATTTGCCTCAATCACCGAATGTAATGCAGAATCAGAAGATGCCTCTACTTCTCGCCGGTATTCTGCGAGAACGCTCGAGCCGGCCCATTCGAGCAGCCGATAAAGCCGATGCATGGCTCTACCACCTCTTAAGTAATTATTATAAATATTTATATACTTTTAATACGATACAAGTAATGAGTTCGAACACTACACATTTGAAATGAAACTATTATTTACGGATTTTATTTTTGTTTAATTTTGTTTTTATATTCCCGACGTTTTAATTGCTTTACAGAAGCCGGTTTACTCGTCAGGGGGGGAGGGGAGGGGAGGGGGGGGGGACAAGTACAAGTAGTAATTTCTCGTATTTACCCGAATACATTTTGAATGTCCCTACCTCCCCTCTGTCACGGGTGGCACTGAAGTACTCGACGCCCTGATGTCATAGTTAAGTTAACCCCGGCTACCATCACCTTTCTAATAAATATATTTTAATCAGATATACTCAGAATGAGCTCGTAGTGTCTTGAGATCGTGCAGTGATCCCAAGCAGGTGGTACCAAACACCCATCTTCTTTATAGAAATCAGGATGTTTTTCTTTTAATTTTCAATAACCTCGTGAGTGGATATATGAATAATGGTTGGGCGCGATCTGTGTGACGACTTCGACATTATAAAGTAAAATTAAACGCGATAATTGTTTCACTTCAAAAACGGAGCAAGTTTGTTCATTTTCAATCTTCCAGAAATTATATTAAAATAACTTCCGTCACGAACGTAGTGCAGCTGAATACAAAGCGTCCGGGAAAATTAACAGACCGCTTTAGAATTTCAATTAACGAGATGTGAAATAACAAATTTCATGTTCGCTCAGCTTCCGCATTATTCAGGAGAGGCATGTTAATTCTGAACCTAAACATAAACTGTAAAAACCCTCCTGCACGACACACGCCCCTCCTATCTCCAGGATTTCGCATAATGGCCACACACCTTAGTCGCTGATGAATGAAAAGTATTTTCACACCAAAATGCAAAAATAAAAAACGAAAGAAAGAGAAATAATAGAAAGGTACAATGGGTGTCAATGCTTAGAAGCGATCTCCACCAGGCAACCATTTTGCAGAGAATATAATTACCAGTGAGCAAGGGTTAAGGATATACGCAAGTTATTAAGAAATTAAGAAAAATGCTGCTGCCTGTCAACGGTCTGCTCAATTTTGTTTGGTAATTTTTTCGTAATTTTTGTCCCGCCATCTGTCGGCAGCCATTGTGTTTTTCAATGCTTTTGTCTTAGTAGCATAGCTGTTTACTCAGATTTTAAAGGTTTTTTTTTTATCTTGCGAAAAGAATAAAACTATAATTGAAAAATACTGATAACTTGTTTTCCTCGAATCGCCGAGTGGAGCTTGTTTAATGTCTGCATATTTGCATTTAAATAAAGCTGTTTAGCATTCTTAGGTTCATTATATTCCGCATACAATGCAAATAATTGTTTTAGAAATTTTCTTTTTTACGATTAAAAGAGATATATTTCTTATTTTTTATGTAATAAATAATGTGGTTAACGATGTGAGTGTGTGTGTAATTAACAAGCACATTTACAAACAATAGAATTTCAATTAGTTGACGTCAGGACATAATCAGGACAACCGAGAGGCCTGGTGGTTAGCGCACATGACTATTGAGTAAGTTCGAATTTGAATACGCGATAGAGGCAAGTGGCGATTTTTGCTGCTGCTCGATTGGGCCGGCTCGAACGCTTCGGTACCACACCAGCGTGAAGTAGAAGCTTCTTCCGCTTCTGCGTTTCGTTCGGTGAGTAAAGTAACCCGAGGCTCTCCTCGTCCTCCCTCCCATCCACCCAAATACCCTTAAAGGCCGGCAACGCACCTGCATCACCTCTGGTGTTGCAGATGTATGTGCGCGACGGTATTCACTTACCATCAGGGGAACCTATTGCTCGCTTGCCGCCTATCTCATAAATAAAAAGTTCTGGGTTCAAATTCCAACCTAACTGCGCGAAAAATTATTAGTTTTCTAATCAGTTTCTATTGTGTTGCCGTGTCTCTGACCGTACCGCACTTGCTTCGCTTTTACCGCACGAGGGTTGCATGGGACACACGAAGGTTAAGACGAGAGAGTGCCTCTCGTCTCTTGTACACATGTGGCAACATTTTAACAGGGTCGTAGAGCAATCTTAAGCAGTTGACAACCGCCGATAGTTTTCCATACAGTGTCTATGTCTGTCTCTGTCCTGTCTGTCTCTCGAAGCCAGGACTTGAACCCGAATCAAACGAATGCCACCACGATCTGTAAGCATTCTAACCGCGGCGTCGCTTGCGTACAGAATCTCCCCGTGACTTTACTGGGGTAGAAAGTAGCTTATGTACTCCTAGAGACTATAAGGTAAATGCGTGATAGAAAGACAAACACCCTAACGAACAAACTTTCACACATTTAATATTTGTATGATTACAAAGGAGTATTCAAACTTGGGTTGGGGAAAAAATGTTCTCGAGTGGCAGCCACGTACAGGCAAACGCAGTGTAGGATGGAGTGACGACCTGCGCAGTGTTGCGGGAAGTCGATGGATGCAGGTGGCTCAGGACCGAGCATCTTTGGGGGAGGCCTATGTTCAGCAGTGGACTTGTGATAGGCTGAAATGATGACGTGAGCCGCTTGCAAAAACACAGATTAAGAAACGCCGAAATACACCAATACTTAAAGTAACAGCAACCTGAAATCCAATTGCTAAATACAGGATGACAATAACACTATGCATAAAAAAGTATTTTCGATACCTTTATCTTACCAATAACTATATATTAAATACCTTTGTGTTACATTTTCAGCTCAAAATAATGAAAACATTCAATTTATTTTTATAAATCCAATACCGGACGACAGTCTTGGATGATGATTCAAACTTGAATCTTAAGAGATATCTGACAATATAGGGTAACTTTGTTCTTTAACTAACCTTCCTCAAATCGGATCATTTGATTCGTTAAGTAATCAATGCCGTAACTGTTTTCCCTTAAGGCATTAGCTCTTACTAAATAATATTAAATTAATTGCTGGATTCTACTTGTCTCAATTATAATTGTACCTACGCGCTTGTGTAACGACAAATGAGTGTTATCATTTGATTAGATTTAAAACAGAAGAATAAGAACTAATGATCGAAGCAGTTTTAATTTTTTTTTTTTTTTATGAAAGGGAGCCAAATGATCAAGCGGAGGAGGTGTATACAAATTGAAGTGATTACCGTCGCCCAAGTACATCTGCAACACCAGCTCAAAGAAGATACAGGTGCGTTACCAGCCTCTAAGGCTATTTGTGGAGGGACGATGGGGAGGGGGTCCCAAGCGATTGGCAGTAATTGTGGGTTCGTGAGCGCAGTGCCGGTACCCGCGCACTAGTGATTCTGCTCCCCATCATTAGTCTGAGGGGTTTGGGTTCGGCGAATTCGGATGACCATGTATCATTTGGGTGGCGGTGCCTCCTCATATTTGTTGACTACTCAGGGTGCACCACGTGCTGGTGAGGTTGGCATTTGAAGAAAGAGAGGGTAAGTTTATAGGATTATATCTCAGGTAATATTTATTGTAAGTCAACCATTTTGTCCGCGCATTTATCCGTGGTAGCCTATTGGTCAGGGCGCTCACTAGTTTCAGAGAGCGCGATTGACCTGGGTTCGATCCCCAGTAGCCGGCACCACTAAAATTGTTAATTTAAAGTGCTGTATTTACCAAATGTTCGGCGGTGAAGGAAAACATCGTGAGGAAACCTGCATGTCTGAGAAATAATAAATGATAATATAAAAAATATATTATTTCGAGGATATGTGAAGCCTGGCAATACCCACTGGAGCAGCATAGCAGGACCTTCCCGGCTTCCCTTCCTAAACCCTCTCAGATACTTGTTATTTTTCTCAGGTATTTGAGAAGGAGGCCTTTCTCCCTCAGTGGGCACTTACAGGTTACTTTAAACATTTTTAAAATTACGGGTACCTATTAATTTTCTTAGGCTTCAAAGGCTAAAAATTTTAAATATTCTCGTGCACTTGATTCTGTAAATATTAATTATCTGAACTGATCTATTCTATTCGCCTTCGAAATATTCCAATTAACGTTTTTAATTTTTATTTAATTCACACGAGAAAGTTGCTGCAATGAATGTTGCAAGTCGCAAATAAACGAAACAAGCGCGCGAGAATATACGACATTCATAAAATTCTTAGATTGTGAAGCTTACGGGTTGTGAAAGTCTGAAACAAAGAAGCTGCACTATATTCAGAATACCTTGGAGTTCTAGAATGCGAAATGGTTTTACAAGTCGCCATTTTTGGTATTTATTTCTTTAAATTTATACACGAAGATAATTTTTTGTTTCTTGCTCAAAACTTTTTTCATACGTGTATATTTAATTGCATCTATAAAAATCAATGTATCTTTGTTTTACTCTTATAGACACGCGAGCCACTCGACCGATTGATCTCAAATTTAAAGGCTTCTTATTGGACTGCTGACTGGAATGGTGGAGAAGGAAGAACATGAAAATGCAGTACTTATGCAACAAGAGTATACGCAGCAGAATTCAGCTAGAGAACTGTTATATGTTATATAACTGTTTATACATATGTCGGAAACTTCTCGTAAGGTTTATTATTTAGCATTGTTTAGGAAACACATTTTATGTAAAGAAACGGAATTATAAAGGTTTAAGGTTATTCCAGAGCCGTGGTGGCCTAGTGGTCAGGACGCTCACGTTAGTTTCATAGAGCGCGAGTGACTTGGGTTCGATCCCCGGTGCCGATACCACTAAAATTCTTAATAGCAATTTTAAGTGCTGTATTTACCACGTGCTCGGCGGTGAAGGAAAACATCTTGAGGAAACCCGCATGTCTGAGAAATAATAAATGATAATATAAAAAATATATTATTTCGAGGATATGTGTCTGTGTGGAGCCCGTCAAGCCGCACTGGAGCAGCGTGACGGGCCCTTCCCGGCTCACAAACCCTCTCTGATACGTAGGCCTTTTCTCAGCAGTGGGCACTTATAGGCTGCTACTTTACTTTAAGGTTATTCCTATATGAAATTGGAGGTAGAGCCAGCAGCGGCAGCTTTTGCTGCTACTCGAATGGCCCGGCGCGACCACGGCCTGCCTCCCTGCTCCCTCCTGCCTCTCCTCATCCTCTCTCCCATCTCCCTAATATCCTTAAAGGCCGGCAACGCACCTGCGGCCACTCTGGTGTTGCAGCTGTATGCGGGCGACGATAATCACTTACCATTACATGAACCGCTGGTTACTTTGCTATACATATGCAATACACAAGTTATGAACGGTGGCTGCTGCGTAAGAAAATCTGCCAGCCCCTCTCACCCCGCGCCTTTAGTTATCAATAATATTATATGATTTTCTAATAATTGAGAAAAGAACAGTTGTTGAATATATTTTAAGAAACTATTTATATAAGAAAATTAGACAAAAAACCGTAACTAGAGTAAACTGTAGACTGAACGATCTTTAAAGCTCTCAGTGCATAGAGAGCGGTAATTAAAATTCTTGAGCAGTCTGTTAATATCCTTGGACGCTTTTGTACACCCGTACAGCGGTGCTCGTGCCCGAGCCATGTTAAATTGTTATTTCTCCATACTTGAAAATGTATCCTGAATTCTGAAAAAATTTAGTTCTGTTTAGGATACTTAATAGTCGAATGCATAGGTTTAGCGATTCTTAAATTAGCATTTGAAAAAAGAATTTTTCGCTTAAACGGTTTATTTGTTTATAGAAAATGTACCTTACAAAATGTAACAAACATTTAGCAGGAGTGCAACGTATTTCCTGGGTGGCTCCTGTCGGACTTCTCTCATGCTGAGTTTCACCAGACTCTAAATGCTGAGTAAGCAGAATGATTATTGTCAGCACTAACCCTTACAGTTCAGGGCTGTAACACCCCCTTTAAGACTAAATGACCGAGTATTATTAATGCAATGCTTGTGATGTCGTTAAGATTTGTCGGGGATCGAACCCGGATATTGTAAGCATGACGTGCATACGCTAGAATACTTATACTCAAAATCAAACACTTTATTCCTCGTCATAGGACCATACATTTCCATGTATTCTGTTTTATGTAGTCTTGATTTTTTTTATTTATGGGTAAGAGGGCAAACGTGCAAGCGGCTCACCCGGTGGTGAGTGAGTGATTACCGTCGCTCTAACTCACGAGGGTTACATTGTTTATTATTAGTTATAATTAAGTACCTGCTTCTAAGATAAATCTCAATCGCATTGGGATTTTCCTGTAATGGTTGTAGATTGTAATGTTTAAATAAAAAAAAAAAAATTTTTTTGTCTCTTAAATATACATTAACCTTCCACTGTAGGAATTTCTCCTGTGTCGCGGTGGCAGTTTACATACATAAATTGCACATGGTCAAATACCCAGACCCGGAACAATTATTTGTAGTCTATTCTAACACTGGTCCCGTGCGGGAATCGAACCCGCGACCCACAGCGCCGCAGCTAAATGCTTAGCCACTACGCCACAGAGCCGTCAAGTATGTATGTAATGTAAATAATATGATCAGACACATGATTGTAATGCCATTTACTAGACAGTACATAGAGTCTGTAACACGTCCTGCAAAGTCCTATCAATAAAATATATCAAACCATATTATTTTTGAATACGTTAGAGCCAAGCGGCGGCTTAAGTCGTGCTATTAACAATATCGGCGTGAAGAGGAGCCATCTTGTGCTTCTGCGTTTCGTTCGGTGCTTAAAGTAAACGGTGGCCCAGTCCCATCCTTCCCTAACCTATCCCTTTCATCACCCAAATAACCTTAAAGACCGGCAATGCACCTGCAGCGCCTCTGGTGTTGCGGATGTACGTGGGCGACGGTAATCACTTACCATCAGGTGAAACTGTCACGTTTTCCATAAAAAAAAAATTGGAGTACAGTACAAACCCGGAAACCCGGGTTAGGAAGACTCGTTTTTAGTTGTCGCGTGCTCAGAAGTAGTGAAATCGAATTGGAGCTACAGCAGGTAACTTTGTGCATTGTCAGTATAGGCGGAATAGCAGAAGTTGCCTCGTAAAGATCTCTCGATCGAGGCAATTTATCGCTTCCTCGTTTGAACTTGCCTCCGTTAGGTAACAGCTAACTTTATGGTACTCTCGCCTATACTATATTTACGTTACGTTTCGTATTTGCACGCTTTGCTCATAAAATAGAAACATGAAATAACACGCTCGGTTTATGTATTCTTAATACATTACAAATTAATAGTCAAAATTTATTTTTTTATAAATAATTGACTAGGGTAACTAACTATTCTTCTGTCGCAGGTCAGCTGGAAGAAATTTCTTAAGAAATAAGCAGTACCTCTGTACAGACCATTTCTTCCTATCATATTTCTTTTTTTCCGCTTTACTTGTGTGTACCTAAATTATTAGATAAAATAAATAAATAATAATAATAATGAAATTTTTATTTACGGACTTTATCGCGTTCAGTTGTATTTAGCCGACGTTTAGAGTGCTTTACAGCATCCAAGGGGACTGAGGTGTTAGACGTCTTTAACACGGTCTAAATTCTGCTCGTAATTACTAGTCCGATTTATGCAGCTAAAAACTACAAAAGATTACAAGGTATAATATTATATTTTTATTGTAACATTAGAGTTTGAAAATAGGTGATAACTTCATGCTGCAGGATCCACTTCATGGTAAGTGGGTACTGCAGCTCATGGACCGTAGCATACATTCAATGAAAGAAGTTTACAGATGCGCTGTCACCCCCGAGGATCGAGATGGGATGCCTCACAGCCTGCAACCGAAATAGAAACTGTCACGTTCCGGTAGTGTTGGCTCTGATAATCGGCGGCAGATGAAGTGCGATACCCTCCCATACGGCTCCCGAGCAAGAAAAGAAGGCTATAAAAGTAGCCGCCTGTATGTGCCCACAGCTGGGCAAAGTTATCCTTCTTTTAACATATTCTTGAAATAATTTATTTTTTTAATTTTTCTCAGATTTCCTCACGTGGTAATACACCTCTTTAAATAACTATTAACAATTTTAGTGGTGCCGACCACTGGGGATCGAACCCAGGTCACTCGCACTCTATGAAACAAAGTTATTTATTTAATATTTATTGCCTTTCCTTTGTATAGAAGGACACAAAATGCGGGATTAATGCCTATAGGCATTCTTTACCAGCCAACTTACGGTGTAGTGAAATTTTAACGTAGGCGCAAACAAAGTACAAAGGATAACCAAAGGCACATAAAATCTAAATTACTAATAAACAATGAGACGCATAAAATATTGTTAATTATAGGGGTAAGCAGACAGTACGGATTTCCATTTGCTACGACGCTGCGTACCCAACCGGCCTTTCTGCTGAACAACAAACATATAGAAAAAATAAAACTGTCACTAGGCCTTTATTTTCTTAATAACTTTTATCGTTCTTTCAAACATTCCAAAGTTTATGTATGATCAGAGCTCCTGAAAAGCTCCATGCAAATGATTTAAGCTCAAATTACTTCATAATTACCACTCAGAGTAAATTAGCGAAGTCAAATGGCTCTGTCAACAGCGTAACTGCATGAACTCGGATGCTGGAATTCATTCGAAGCTGTTAAACTTTACGACTCCAAGACTTCTTGTTTAATTGTTCGAATAAAATGTGATGTTATTCTGCAAAATTGGTTTTAAGTCCTATAAATGTTCGTTAATCAAAATATGTGTCTGACCTTCATTTATATTTATATTTAGTCAAAATAATTAGTCAATAAATAATATATATAAAATACTTACTTACTTACTTAAAATGTTTTTAATAAATTTGAAGAGATGAATTTACCACGTGCGCGCCGGTGAAGGAAAACAACGCGAGGAAACCTATATATAATGAAATAACAGAAAAATATTATTTCGACGGCATTTGAAGTTCGCCAACTCGCATTGCAGATCTCTCACATAATTGAGAAGGAGGCGTTTGCCCAGCAGTGGGTATTTTCAGACTGTTTCTTTTATTATACTTTACTACACTATTCTATACTAATAGTGTAAATAGCGTTTATATGTTAGTTTAGGTAATCTCCATAAACAACTAAACTGTTTCTTTCACTATTTGCTATCACGAGCTATATTACTGCCGATGTTTGTTTTCTAAAAAACGTAAATATGGGATCTGCAAGAGCATCCGATATTTGTTTGAGTCATCATCATCATTTCAGCCTATCAGAAGTCCACTGCTGAACATAGGCCTCCCCAAAGTTTGCCACGAAGCTCGGTCCTGAGCCACCTGCATCCATCGACTTCCCCCAACACTGCGCAGGTCGTCACTCCATCTTGTGTGGGGTCGTCCTACACTGCGTTTGCCTGTACGTGGCTGCCACTCGAGAACCTTTTTACCCCAACGGTTGTCAGTTCTGCGAGCTATGTGGCCGGCCCATTGCCACTTCAGCTTGCTGATCTTTACGGCTATGTCGGTTACCTTAGTTCTGCTGCGGATATCATCGTTGCAGACTCTATCACGCAGAGAAACACCGAGCGTAGCCCTTTCCATAGCGCGCTGAGCAACTTTGAGCTTCCTCATACGGGCTGCAGTGAAGGACCAAGTCTCGGATCCGTATGTCATCACTGGCAACACGCACTGGTTGTATACTTTCGTCTTGAGGCTTTGCGGTATACTCGACGAGAAGATATGACGTAGTTTCGCGTACGCAGCCCAGCCGAGTTGGATTCGTCGATTGACCTCTGAGTCGAAGTTGGACTTACCTAATCGGACAATTTGTCCCAGGTATACGTACTCGTCTACAACTTCGAGCCTATTGTTCCCAACAACAAACGGTATTGGTGTGACATGGATGTTTGACATGAACTTGGTCTTGTCCATGTTCATCTTAAGACCAACCTGTTGGGAGACGTTATTGAGGTCATTGAGCATTGTACTAAGCTCCTCCAGCGATCCTGCCATAAGAACTATCTCGTCGGCTAATCGAAGGTGAGTGATGTATTCGCCATTGATGTTGATACCGTATCCTTTGTTTGAGTACTGCGACTAAACTGCGAAGAAAACACACAAACACACAAAAATACGATAGTAATAGTACAGTTTTGGTACGTTAAGGTACAGTTCTTTAATTCCGATAGCTTCAAGGAGACAACCAGACACGTAAATATGGTATTTAAAGAGAAAAAGAGATTTCTCTTACACTCCTACTGTGTACTAGAGAGAGAAAAAACCGAGGCCTACATCATGAGGCTGTACATCGCTGATAACTCTGTCACTAGATTACTACTTAACATGTTCCGTTCAAATTCTTTACTCAAATATTAAAGGTCATAGTATACAAAGATTTAATTAAAACCTAATACATTATTAATTTTACCTCCCTCCGTACATCCTTTGCATAATTTGCATATTATAGGCCTTAAAGGAGCACGGGACGCTGACGAAATGTTGATTAAACCATTTAATGCGCGAGGTTGAAGACTTCTTAATCTATCAGAAAGTACAACATTAAATATTTAAAAAAAATTACGTAGTCTTAATGATTTCTTGTGTTTACGTGAACACTACACATTTGCAATGAAATCTGTAACCACGGATGCTGTAATAAACAATGGAAACGTCAAAAATTCCCGAGGTTTTTAAAAAAATAAACGCTACAAAATCCTTAAATGGTGGTTTAATTTCAAAAACGTATTTTTAAATAAATTAGACAGGCTCTATGGCGCGATCTGTCAATGGAATCGTCAAAATTCGGACCAGATTAATAATAAAAAGCTGCTGCTGCTGTAAAGTACTCGAAACGTCGGAAATATAAAACCAAAATCAAAAGCGATAAAATCCGTAAATAATAGTTTAAATTCAAACGTGTGTTGTGTTCGCGTGAATACAAGAAATGATTGTTTGTTTGGTTTGTTTATTGGCACAGAGTGGCAGCCACGTACAGGCAAACGCAGTGTAGGACGACCCCCCACAAGACGGAGTGTGCGACCTGCGCAGTGTTGCGGGAAGTCGATGGATGCAGGTGGATCAGGACCGAGCTTCGTAGCAATCTATGGGGGAGAGATATGTTTTGCAGTGGACTTGCGATATGCTGAAATGATGATGATGATGATTTGTTTATTTGAAACCGAAACGAGCTTACAACCACTACGGTAGTCGGGGACTGAGTCGCAGCTATTAACACCAAATCCTCCGGTACTCGGAGGCGACAGTGCTCCAATAACAAAGCATAGTATATAGTACAAAATAGTATATAGTATATAGCAATAAACAATAAAAACAAAATGAAAATTTTAATTAAAGTATGTATTATTGATGCATAAAAAAAGGTATATGCAAATTAAAACAATATTGTAATATAGTACGGTTGGCAACCCTAGCCCATACCCATGTCTATTTTGATTCCACCGCGTGTGTGTGCCAACACACCCGAATTCAGTTTATCAACATGTTAATTCCTGTTCATACAGGAATTCGCATTCGAAGTTCGTCCAGCCTCAATGAGTACACAAGTTTGGGAATAACTTCGGCGCAATGCACCCACACGACCATCGCTGCCGGCACAGACAGCCATTGATTTGCAGTAAGTGCGAATTTCCGATCAATTTCTAACTAAAACAACTTCCTATTACTGAAACATTGTACTAAAGGAATTTCCTCTGAAAATATGCAGAATTACGATTACATGTACTTTTTAAGGTTTCAGAGTGCTTAGAAAGTATAATACTTGGATTAACTTGTACTCGTGTATCTAAGTAGTACATTTTTAATTTAAAAAAAAAATCCAATGAGAAAGTTTGTCTATGGTTTTTATGTAGGTAATAAAAACGAAATAAATAGGGTTGCGAATGCTTTATTGAGTGCATTGACCAATGGAAAGGGATAAGTTAGGATTACAATTTAACAGGTACTCCGTCTGTATTTTTCGATTAATACGACTTAATGCTTGCCGTAACCCGATCCATATGAGAGTCCTTGTCCGCCAAGGCCGTATCCGCCCAGGCCGTATCCGCCAAGGCCATAACCGCCAAGACCGTAACCGCCAAGACCGTAACCGCCAAGACCGTATCCGCCAAGACCGTATCCCCCAAGGCTGTATCCAGTCGAGATGATTGGTGCGGAAACTGTCTTCAGAACAGGCGCGCTAATGATGGGAGCGATGGGCGCACTAATGATGGGGGCAGAGATGGTCTTGATGACGGGAATGGGTGCGGCTTTGATCAAGTTGGCGGTAGAGATGGCCGGCGCTGTGTAGATGATCGGTGCCGAGATACCTGACAGAGGAAAGAAGTAAACATTTTAGTCAAACTTTAAGTATATATATGTTGCCGTTTGAAATCCTAAGAGATAAGAAAATCTCTGATCACAGTCCATTTGCGAATTCTTTTAACAGTCTGTATATAGATATGTATGTATGTAGTTCACGACTGAAGATAGGCCTTTCATATAAGATGATTTGCCGTAAGCGGCCTGGTACCGCCACTTAGACCTTAGACCCTGATGGCCATCACTAGATAATTAAGGTCAGGTATATTCGAAACGACGGAATCTATACGCTTTTCATAACTTTTCTCTTAGCGATTTATGCCACAACCGCGGGAAGAAAGGGAGTGACAGCTTAAGTTGTGGTCCACACAGTATTTGATGAAGTTACAGAGAGATAATGTACCACATCTAACGATTGTTCCTTCTGACTTCAACCCATCTTCAACTAAGACTTACGAATGATGGATTATATCTGGTACCGTTTATGTAACCCAGGCACAATGCGTAGTCACCCTTAATGGATAAGATCAAATGGTTCGTTATCATTGAAAGGATCTGGGTGATTACCTGATGGTGGTTTCAAACCGAAACTCAGCAGTGGTTGCACTGCTGATTGGCAGTAGAAATACGAAAGAGTGTTGTATCTACCCAGATGACTCCTTGGAGAGAAGGAGCCTACCACTCAGTCTTCGGTTTATGCACTCACCATAAAAGACACAGTAGTATCATACAGCAATTACTATATTTATTATATATACTAACTTATTATATTATATATACTAACTATTTCACGCTGGTATTCCATGGGGTCTAAGGGTGAATATACCATACCATATCTTTCATGAAATACCAATCTCACGTGGTCAATCTGACGAATGGTGTTGAAATATCTATCCGAATTCGCCGAATCCAAATCCACAAACTAGTGATGGGGAGCAGCGTCATTAGTGAGAGGTGCCATTGGTACCAGGACTGCGCTCACAGATCCGCTAGCCCATCGTGGTGAGTATGGACAAACGTTCCAAGAAATATATACCTGCTTCAGGTGGCACTTTTTTGGCGAGAGCCACGTTCAGCTGTGGACTAATATAGGCTGATGAAGATAGTAGTTCTCTTCTGTGCTGCAGCTATAAACTGCACAGCTGCAGCTTGCCTCATAATAGGGTGGTCCTGGAGTGTTTATTATAGCCATTTCCAAGCACTTTTCACCAGAGGTTATTTGGAACGGCCGGACAGATGATAAGCCTTTAAATAGTGTTGTCTAGGTCAACGATAAACATTGTGAATAAATGTAAGTTTCGAACAACTCGTTAGTGCAAACCCTCTGCATAGGATCAAAGTCTGATCTTCTAATTCGAAGGCAGATCCCTTAACTATGGTTCATTCATTTACTACAAGGAAATATGAGAAATGTGGAAGTTGAAAGTTAACTTTCTGTATTAATTAAACTGCGATTGAAATAGTCCCTAACCGTATCCACCATATCCACCATATCCTCCGGAGCCTCCATATCCTCCGGAGCCTCCATATCCTCCGGAGCCTCCATATCCCCGGAGCCTCCATATCCCCCGGAGCCTCCATATCCCCCGGAGCCTCCATATCCCCAGGAGCCTCCATATCCTCCTGCTCCTCCATATCCTCCGGAAGGAGCTCCATGGGCTACAGCCAACAGACAAGCGACCTGAAACAAGAAAAATTAATACATCACTAACTTCTCGATGACCACCTTGCCGATTTCGACCACAGCGACAACGTAATTCTATCAGCAGTTATAAAATGCGCAGTTTATGTTATAGTGCCGGAAGTGCACAACAAACACAGATGCATTCCCTCATCTTTGCCTACCCGTATCCGATGTAACGCTTATCCGATCAAAATCAGAGGAAGGGTCAGATTGTCATTGCATTGTCAGAGATACGAGACGTAACACAATGAACTGGTCCAATGAACAAAAGCGTTGGCTCTGGTTGTAACTCTTATCAACACTATTATATAGTTCTCTTAGAAACAACTCTGACACAAATAATATCACGAAAATTTAGTTTTACATAATTCTACTATAAAGTCACAGCGTGTTTCGAGTATTTTATAACGTGGTTTCGTTAATCGTTGTGAAATATATTTATGGCATAGCGGATAATGCTCCTGTACGAAATTTACGCTAGTTGTGGACTGTAAGAAACGTATTTATTTACGTAAAGGTAACTAACGAGTATATAGTGCGCCCCTTATCCAAGACTAGCAGCCGCTCTCGGCTTCACCCGCGTAGTACAAATCTCAAGAAAACTCTTAATTGAGATAAAAATAATCCTTTATCATATTCCATGGCATAATCTATATCTCTACCAAATTTCGTGCTTTTAAGCTTTAATAAACGTGAAACATACAAACTTGTATTATTAAAAACACATGTAAATATTAAGTAAGGTATGAGTATATAGTCTAGGGTACTTCTGGAATTGTAAGAAACATTAAAAACAGAACACTACATACAGACGAAGAATATTATTAATGAGTATAGATAATAGAGTTTGACGAATCTCGTAGCTCTCCAAAGATAAGCCTTGAATACTAAGATTGTTTTGTTATTGTTTATACTAGTAGATACGACAAAATTAAGTGGTTATACTTCAGTATGTAATATTAAACTATAAAAAGATGTCTAATAATATGTATGTAAGTAAACTATCTCGTCACGCTCGATTAATTAAACATGCGTACTGTTACTCAAACGGAACATGCGTCTAGTAATGTGACTTATTATTGGGTAATATTTAATATTAAAGAAGTTACTACTACAAAATCACATTCAATAATACATCTTCGTTTCTTGAAGTTTTTTCCTCTTTATTGTTTTTAAAATCAGTCAAATTTTAAATTGATAAATAGTTAAAATTGCCTGCATCAATCTGTTCAAGTATGATGTTTTTTTAAATATATTTTCTTGTTATATTTTAAAAATTAAGTAATTAAGTACTTTGTAAAATTATGTATTTCTAGTTTCATCAATTATGAAAGAAATCTATCTATCTATCTAGTAATTTTTGCTAAACACCGATTAATAACAATATGAACTAGTTAAATTCAAAAATACAAATTATTAATAAATTTTTAATATAGATGCTACGTTACTATTAAATTTAATATAAAACGGAGGGAATGTTTATTAATAAATGAATGTTACTTACAGCGATGTAGGTGAACATTTTGCTAGGATTTCTTCAGACGAAGTATACTAATTGACGGAACACGCTTCGTATTTATACTAAAAACCCGATTTCCCGCAACCACCGAAATCCTGACGGTATTGTTCGTATTTACACGCAAGTGTTGTAACTTCGGACCAGTTGGGTTCATTTGCATCAAATATCCTTGCAGTGTGTATGTATGTTGCGGCCACGGAAAGTTTTTTGTGGATAGTCTTGCTTGCTGTTCAATATGAACCTGAAGTTGGATCCGCATAATGAGCAGCGTCTAGTATGTATTTCATTAACTATATAAGTGTGTCGATTTAATTTTGTATATTCGGTAATCTACGTAAGCAGGTGTTGCTAAAATAAGTTAACTGCGAAATATTATGTAATATCAATTAGGAAGAGAATTGGCACTAAGAATGTTCCCTTAGGAAATCTGCTACATTATGAGTAGGTTGCTAATAACAGTTGCTGGTTGGTATTTTATAATCGAATTTGAATAAATCTGTAGGATAATCTCCGGTTCTACTCGACCAATTTTAACACTTCTCTTTTGGTAAGCTACTTTACTTCTGATGTGTCATGTTCTATGTCTATAACACTTCATCTGTCCCTTCCTCCGATATTATCACATAAACTTTTCATCGGATTCAGGAAGGTAGATACGAGTAAGTGCTTCTGTGTTTGCACGTTTGGGGAACATTTGGGGCACTATAGTATCTCCTGCGCAGTTGACAACACCCGGTCATCGGAAGTAGTTGCTGTGATCGTACCTTCAAGAGATTTCTCCCCGTGGGTGTCGTAATGGCAAATATGGCAGCTATTTCAGTCCACTGCTGAACAAACTTTCTAAGCGTGGTAGAGCCAAGCGGCGGCTTTAGCTGCTGCTCGAATGGGCCGGCTCTACCGGATTGATACCACGGCCTCGCAGAATACCGGCGTGAAGTAGAGGCATCTTGTGCTTCTGCGTTTCGTTTGGTGAGCGAGGTAACCGGAGGCCCACACCCCCTCCCTATTCCCCTCCTCTTCCCTCCCATCTCCCAAATATCCTTAAAGACCGGCAACGCACCTGCAGCATCTATGGTGTTGCAGGTGTATGTGGGCTACGGTAATCACTTACCATCAGGTGAATCGCTTGCTCGTTAGCCGTCTCTTCCATTAAAAAAAACATTGGCCTGAAAGCGCCGTCAAAATCAGTAAAATGTATAGAGAGCTAGCATAATCACGTGCTGTGAGACATTCCATCTTAGTCCTCAGGAGTGACAACATATCTGTAACCATCTAGGAATTTAAATTGTTGTTAAATGGTGTCCATGGGTTGCAGTAGCTGGAGTTGCCATCAGATGGGCTGATAGCACATTTTTCACTTAAATCCAATGGAGAAACCTAACACTAACCAAGCGAGTATTGAGTTTGAGCAGACCTGTGAAACGCTTGGCGATTTCAGTGGTGTTTATTTTGAAAAGTTGTGTTTGTTAAAAATAATATATTCATAAAAGACAAATACCTCTCTTCTAAGATGTATTATCAAAAAACTTAAAATTCCCACTACAAGAATCATATATATTGTGGGAATATAGAAAATACACTCTTAACATTTTACCAAACAGTAAGAGAACCTTTAGAAATTGAAGCTGCTATTTGTAGCCAAACATCAAAGAATTTCATTCGCAATCTCCGTTTACGAATCTGAAGTTACGAGCTATCCGAAAGCCTTAAAATACGCGCAAGTACTCCGCCTCGAATATTAACTGAACTCCCCGGGGAAGCCCGGATCTTTCATTGTACTAAATTCACCAGATATCTCCTTTGTAAGAAATTAGTTTTACAATTATGAATCTAATATATCTTTATAACATATATTTGTGTGTATATCTACGTTCATATATTTAGTAACCTAAGTTTTCGATAAATGTTTAGCTTGACTTAGATACAGTTTATTAATACAACCATAGAGGGGGGGCAAAATTACGATGTTTGAAATGTTAAACAATTTTAACGTTTTAAAAAATTGACAATCATTCCATTCCATTAGGGATTAATTCTTCTTCTTCGGATCACGGGTCTTGTAAATCAGCATTCTCCCCTAATCATTCGGCGATATTGGAACTTGGTCTAGTCACATAAAACTTAAAATTGTTCTTCTAAACCAGAGGTTCCCAGACTTTTTTCTCGTAGACTTCTCTCTTTCTCGTTTTTTTTTCAAAATTTAGCTGGTCCCGGTGGACCCCCTGCAGCTACATTTCTACCGTATTCCTAAAACTCGACAAAAAATGTAAAGATTAGATCTAACTATGGAAATTTGCGTTGCGGCTGAGTTCCAACCGCGAATTAACAACTTTTTCTGACACTTGCAAACACTGACATCGATTCACTTTACCTTTCTTTTCGAAATTACAAGCAACAGTCGCTGAGCTTCCTAAAATATTATCTGCCTACATTGATAGGTGAAGTCGAGCCGACATTTTAGTTCTTCACTATCGAAAGCAAATAAACTTTCGTGGACCTCCGCTTTCGAATTGTGATTGATCCCTGGGGGTCTACCTGGACCACTTTGGGAAGTAAGGATCTAAACGATGACTAAATAAAGTACATTTTAAGCAGACGACGCTCGAAATAAAAAGAAAAAAACTAAATTCTCCGCTTGTTCGTTCATTACGTCTACCGTCCATCCTGAATTGGTATAATAATTCGGAAACATAATATAAAGCTCAAAAACTGAAACAACCTAATTATGAAGATAATTTCTATATTTAAATGTCTGAATACTTTGATTTGGTAGATTAAGGTTTAATAATTTCGACCGATTTCGGCTTACGGCATCTTCGGAACCGAAACCGTATGGTTACCTATATAATAATTAAAATGTGTTGTGAAACTTGTACAAGAGATAATAATTATTGTGATTATGATGTTTCACTATCGCAAGTGTAAATTATTTAATAATTTCATTACACAAAAATTACCTACGTTCATAACACTAGCAACACTTTTTAGGCACAGAGCATAATCAAATAGCCACTGGTAGCCTAGTGGTCAGGGCGATCACTTCAATTTCAAAGAGAGCGAGCGACCTGGGTTCGATCCCCGGTAGCAATTTTAAGTGCTGTATCGATCACGTGCCCGGCGGTGAAGGAAAACATCGCGAGGAAACCTGCATGTCTGAGTGATAATAAATAATGTTATTGGGCACTTACGAGGCTGCTACTTTAAAATGAAAAAAGAAATGTGTTGTGAAACTTGTACAAGAAATAATAATAATTGTCGATTATTGAAAATTTATTACCGACACACAAGTTTTCTGTATTTAAATATTAAACTGGCAACAAATTAAAGGTTTCCCAACAATAATGTTCTTGATACTAGTAGAAACGATGGCGAGGACATCAAACCTAAGTTATTCAGAGCAGTAGGGAATAATTTCTGAACTATGTCCTTGGAAAAGAGCCTTTTGATCTGTTCGAAGACAAGATACCGACGTAAAGTGGACGCATCTTGTCCTTCTGCGTTTCGTTTGGTGAGTGAGGTGACCGGAAGCCCACTCCTCCTCCCCATCATCCTTTCTCATCCCCATGTCCCAAACATCCTTAAAGGCCGGCGACGCAGCTGGCCGCACCTATGGCGTTGCAGAAGTACGTGGGCGACGGTAATCACTTGTCGTTTGCACGCTTGCCCCCCCCCCCCCGCCGCTTCTACCATAAAAAAAATATTGACCGTGCATCAACGTCTGCTCATGCGAGTAAATTATTCTCTATAATTACCGGTAAAGCAATCGATTATTTGGAACAAACATAAACAACGGATATTAGGAATCCATTGTTAATTGTTATGCGAAGATTTATCAGTCTATTTAAGCAAATTAGCATTGTCGTACATTAATTATTAATGGTTATAATTGGTCAAGTTTCCAATTTCAATCATTTTTTTGTAATGCTAGTGTTGTTTTTTAAGCGTAAGAGGTTCTATGTCCTCAAATGCCATTCTCTCCTTCACTGAGTGTATTTTGCTGTGTAACAAACGATGGTTTATCGAACGTTAGACTATCTGACCATGCCTTAACAGCAGTCTGTAAGTCCCCACGGCTGAGCAAAGGCCTCCTCAAATATTTAAGAGGGTGTCGGAGCTGGGAACCACGTCACCGGGGAGTGCCGCAGATTAACAGCGTGAAGTATAGGCATCTGGTGCTTCCGCCTTTCGTCCTTTTCCCTCATAAAGAGAGTGGCGCACCAGCAGCTCCTCTGGTGTTGCCGATGTACGCGGGCGGTAATCACTTACTATCAGGTGAGCCGAGAAAGGTCGGGAATAAGAAAGTCAAATGAACGCGATGAAAATTGCGTAAAACCACAGTGGGAGAGGGAAGCCTAACTATTATTATAAATGATCATTTGTCAATTGTCGGTGTGTGTCAGTGCCATTGTCTAAATCGACCCACACATCGTCATCGCCATCGCCATCGCCTTCGATGTTGATAAACTCGTACCAAAGAAAATAAAATTACCCGACGGTAACTCAATCTCGAGTTCTACCATGAAGGATCTAAAATTGAGAGGATAGAAGACAAGAGCACTTTAGATGATGTCTTTCAAGGAACCGTGACAAGACAGCCTGCAAGCGCTTTTTTAAGCAAAAACCGCGTTGAATTTTTTGACCTCTGGTTGGTTTTAGTGGTTAGCGTAGCTGACAGTTGAGCCATAAGTTCTGAGTTCGAATCCCAGCCGTGGGTCTGCATGTGTTGTGTGCTGCGTCCTGTGTGTCTCACATTGCACCTGACCCCCTGTAACGTTAACCTGACCCCCTGATAAGCGTTACAGGGGGTCAGGTGTGCTTACACGCACTTACAATATTTATTACCTACTACAGATACCTACGTAGGATCTTTCCCCGGTTACATCACCGCCAGAGGAACCCCATAACGATAATAATAATAGTTCCCGGTCTGGATGTTTGTCCATGTGCAATTCATGTATGTAAACTGCCTCCGCGACACACGAGATATTCCTACAGCAAAAGGTAAGGTTTTATTTAATAAATAACAAAAAAAACAATCGGCGGTAGATTAAAACAAAATGACGTTCAACGATTTGATTTGATTCGTGGCCGTGGTCTGAATCGTCCCGAAAGACATTATCCTCATTATGAGCATTACATTTTCATATTCTATTCTTCCCCACGTTACATTTGTACGCTTGCAGTCGACTAAATTATGGCTGTTGTTAGCAAACCTTTTTAGCAACGGACGATTCCCCGCTGCCAATTGTATATTCAGTTGAAATCGAGCCAAGCCGTGCGTGAAGCTATTGCTAATTCCTCGGTTAATTAAATCGTAAATTAATCTTTCGCTTGTCAGTTTCAACGTTCAATCGTAATTAAGCATCTGGTACGTCACGATGTCCTTCAGAGACCATCCAACCAAGCCTTAACAGCAGTCTGTAAGTGCCTATGCCTGGGCAAAGGCATCCTCAAATATCTAAGAGGGAGCCGGGAAGGGCCCGCCACGCTGCAAAATCACCGCGTGAAGTATAGGCACCTGGTGCTTAGAGATTTAAATTAGATCTCGATAAAAGCAATGTACGGGCAAACGCAGTGTAGGACGACCCCCCACAAGATGGAGTGACGACCTGCGCAGTGTTGCGGGAAGTCGATGGATGCAGGTGGCTCAGGACCGTGCTTCGTGGCAATCTTTGCGGGAGGCCTATGTTCAGCAGTGGACTTCTAATAGGCTGAAATGATGATGATGATGATGATGAAAAGCAATGACGGCTTGGCGGCATAGTGGCGGTTCGATTCCCGCACGGGACTAGTATTTGTATGGCCTAAAAAAGATAGTTCCGTTTGGGTATTTGTCCGTGTGCAATTCATCTATGTAAACTGCCTCCGCGACACAGGAGAAATTCCTACAGTGGAAGGTGAAGGTTTTTAAAAAAAAATATATATGCCATAGTTGCCATTAGCGAGCTGAAGTGGCAATAGACCGGCCACATGACCTGCGCAGTGTTGCGGGAAGTCAATGGTTGCAAATGGCTCAAGACCGAGCTTTGTGGCAATATTCGAGGGAGTCCTATGTTCAGCTGTGGACATGGCATAATATAGCATTCACATAATAGGCTGAAATGATGATCATGATCAAGCAAAATTTTCTAAATTTTATCAAAAAAAAAAAGGATGTTAAGTTAGAACCGTTCAAACATGCATACAAAGAGTTTAATATAAACGTATAGATGACAATGTATTTTGAAACACTACAAAAGGTACACAATATTTGATATGACACTCAATTTTCGACGCTGAACGCCAGATGTTTTCGGATATTTCCTGTGAGAGCAGCCGTCGACCGGATTCATTTCAACATTAAAATATTCGCTTTGCAGACGCAAGCGGGTTCGTTTACGGAGAGCGTAACAGAAAATTGGAGCACTGTTTCCTAATTTCGATTTTTTACTATTTATTTTGTAACTTTTTCTGATAATGTTTTATGTCGTCTGTCGTCTCACACTGCGTTTGCCTGTACGTGGCTGCCACTCGTGAATCTTTTTTCTTCAACGGTTTTCAGTTTACCTTTAACGTGTCGTATTTATTTTTGAATAATACGACCCGTACTTTATTAATCAAAACAAAAATGACACATGCTCCTCTTCCAACAATTCATACATTTAGTAAGAATTAGTTTAAGTTTTGAGCTCCCAGACACCGCGCAAAACGTTAATTACTGGTACACTCACCTGTTATGTATTCCTGGGAGATTTGTAACCAGCTTCCAGCATCGATTCCAATACATCGTAATCAAACTTAATACCTGTTCTCCCCCGAGAGACATTTTGCAGGTCGGACTTCTACTTCGGCTAAAAGGAAAACACATGCTACCTATACATGGCTATTATTTAATTCTTTTCGAATACATTGCTGCCAGACATTTGTAGTGTTGTATTGTATTTGTAAAGAGATATTTAAAATCGTTCGAATTTCGTTTCATCTTTAGTTTATAGGCATGTTCAATAAAATTCGGCTCAGGCTCGGGGATCGGCACCTGGTAAGCATACTTAGAGAGTAAGAGTAACCTGGCTTCTAATCCCGTTAGCGGCACCACTAAAATTACCAAATAGCAATTTTTCAGTGCTGAATTTACTACGTACTCAGCCGTAAAGAATTGAATTGTGAGTATTTCGAGGGCATATGAAGTCCGATAAGACGTACTAGAGCAGAGCGGCGGACCCTTTCAAAACACACTCAAAGATTGCTTGGTGGGATTTTGCCCAGAACTTTAAGCTTGAATTTAAGCTTGAAACAGAAAAGTTTCCTTCCATCAATATCATCATTATGACAATCATAGGCTGTATAAGATGATTATCAACACATTTCTTTCTTTTCACTTTCCTCCCATAAGGAGGATTTGCTCTAATCGCCAACTTCGCCAAGCGTATTGGCGTTCGCAGCACCAGACACCTCACTTAGGTCGCTACTGTTTAATTTTGATACGGTATTTTTCGAAATGTTCATCCCGCCATCTGTCGGAAGCAATTGCTATTTTCAATTCAGTATCTTAGTCGTTTCTTACGACACCCGCGGGAAGAAGGTGGTGGCAGATCTTCGAAGAGAGAGGGGGAGGGGGGGAGGGGTTAGTAACATTAATGCTCCTGTGGTATTGTATCACAAATAATAACTACAAGGAAATCTGCTAGTATGGTCTGTCAAAGAGAGAGGTCAGACCATACTCTACCAACACCACACATTGTAGGATACTGGTGCTGGCAGTATGGATTTTCAGCAGATCTGAACAAAATAGAAATGGTGTTGTTTATCCACACACGAGTGCCATGTGCTAGTCACCATCTAGACTGTTGGGCACTGAACTACGGTATTAGTTTGCTGTTAATTTCACTACATGAAAAATTAACTGGGAACTTTATCTTAACACTGAAGTGTCATTTACCGTGCTAAATAATATTTAAGAAACCACCCGTGTGTCACTGAATTGCTTAGCGGTTTTTTGGGTTCCAAAAATAATGAGCTACGTGTCTTTATTTCAAGGAAAAACATCAACACACCAGTTACAATAATATTTTGATATAAAAAATTAGATACAGAAGAAGATCGGGTATTCTTTAAAAACAGTTAAATAAAAAAATGTTTTTCAAATCATGTCTCTTTAATTTTTCTACCTGGATAGTTTTTTATGGAAGACACCAAATTCAAAATAATTGAAAATCAATTAATAAATTCGAAATTAAATAATGTTTTTCGGTTTATTCCAGCACAGCGACGATATGCTTTCATTTCATTTTATGAAACCGCCTTTTTTTATGGCAAATCTAAAAACAATTATAAAAACGTCATTAAACTATATCGCAACGAGCTTATAAAATAAAGTCGAGGAATTTGTTACGTATATTTCTGAGCCTATGCAGTTGATAACAAAAACGCGAAAACGTTTTTTATTATTTAAGCATACATACCACGGGTGCCGGGCATAGATAACTGAACTTTATTGTACAAATTTTAAAGTCAGGACTATTTTATCTGAATTTTATTAAGACCCCTAATATAATTTCAGTCGAATAAATTTCGCAGTGTTCATTTCACCTTCCAAATATTATTTTCGTTCGCATACAGCGTGAGACTATTCTAGAACAAAGTGTCATACCGCGCTGAACATAAAATTGTATATTTTCCAAGTTGCTCGTACGAGTTCAAGTCTACTGCGCAAATTGTCTGCACGAAGACGTGAAAATTTTTTTTTAAAAATAAGAACAAAATCAAACCTATCAAACGTTGTTTTTTTTTCATTAAAAATTGTCTTTTGTTTTCGAATGTTATTTTTTTTAAGTAAAAGTAACCTATGCTTTCGTGTTTGTGATTGATGAAGCCGGATGGATGCCACCTTTCACCAGAAAGTGGCAAAAGAATCATTAGTTTCATTAGCGAAAGTTAATAAGAACCTATCATAATTTTCGTCAACCTTTAAGGTTTAAGTAGAGTAAATGTTAGAAAAAAGTCGGTGTATTGTATTGTTCTTTTTAATTATATTAATTCGGACCTACAATGTAGGAGATATTTTTTTACTAAACACAGTACAGAGCGTGGTTCGAGCGAATCGACCTCTACAGTATAGTAGTGTCAAAGTTTAAGATATTATGCTCTCTTTTGAAACTAGCACCGTGGTACCCTGTCCGTGGTCCTGTCACTCATAGTCTGTTTATTGAACTATTCCTACTTTTTTTTCCTAATATCTCATATCCCCCATATCTGCTAACACCTACCGGTCACTGAAGGCGCCAATGGAGCTGCAGGTGATTTGTCGGCCTTTAAGGATATTTGTGGGATGGGAGGGAGAATAAGAACGGCCACCTCATTCGCCGAACGAAACACAGAAGCACAAGATGCCTCCACTTCACGCCGGTATTCTGCGAGGTCGTGATGCTACCCCGGTCTAACCGACCCATTCGAGCGGTAGCAAAACCTATCGCTTGTCTCTACTAGCTACTAAATATATGCCGCATAAGGTACTAATTCCGGTGACGACATGTTCGCTCAACGTTCTTGAGTTCAGTTCAGTAGTTGCCGATGCGCGGAGCACAATTGGTGCACTAAGATAGGGGATAGGAAGCGTGGTATTTGGCCGGTAGACCGTCACTTTAGTTTGTTTACTCTGGTATATAGCTGCGGACAAGGTCGTTGGCGATTCTATCGAGAAACCCAGCGGGCATAGCTTTTTCCATTACCTGAAGAAAAAAATTAAAAAAAAAATCTTTTACTTCAAATGAAAACACTGGCACCCTGTGGGAAATAAGTAGCGACGAGTAAATTGTTTCCCGGAGCGGGGGACGGATTTAAAATTCATTACATGTTCGCCGGCCCCCGGTGACGTGTCGCGCTCCTTCAAGAAATTCTATTTGCAACGAAACAAATCCCATTATTATCTGTTACCTACGTTATTAGCTATATCGTGCCGTTGTTATATTTGTACTGTGAAACTAGCTGCGTCCGCGACTACGTCTGCGGTGACCTTAAAAATGTGTTAAGAATTAATTTTGTGTCATATTTTAAATATTGCTATAGAGTAAAAAGTAACGTAAAGTAGCATCCTGTAGCCACGACTGGGCAAAGGTCTCCTTCTCATCATATCTGAGAGGGTGTAGGAGATGGGAATGGGCCGTCACGCTGCTGCAGTGCAGGTTGGCGGGCTTCACATATGCTAGAAATAATACTTTTTTTTATTATTTCTCAGAGATGCCGATTTCCTCGCGATGTTTTCATTCATCGCTGAGCACGTGGTAAATACAGCACTTAAAATTGCTATTAATAATTTTAGTGGTGCCGGTACCGGGGATTGTACCCAGGTCACTTGCGCTTTGTGATACTAAAGCGTCCACCAGGATACCACGGCTACTATATAAAATATGAACAGAAGTCTGCATTCATCAGCTTAAGTCTTCTCGTAGATAAGATTCCAGTTCAAGTTCATATGGGCCAGACCTAAAATGGCTATCAGTCTCAATTCATTGGCATATGTCATATGACTTGAATGGCATTTGTCCACCTGCAATTTATGTAAGCTGCCTCCGCACACACAGTAGATAATATCCTACAGTGGAAGCTTAATATTTTTTAAATTAAAAAAAAAATCTATACAAGTTTATAATTTTACTAGCGGCTGCCCTCGGCTCCGTCCGTGTGGTCATTAATTTTGTCTCAATAGAACTCTTTATTGATATAAGAAGTATACTATTTTATGTAATATGCATATTAATTTCGTTCATCACTGTACAGCGGTAAAGCTTGATTAAACAGCAAACAGACAAACTTTACTGGAATCATGAGGAATATTCTGTCATATTACTTCTAAGTTAAATCCGTTCAAACTCGTGTAAGTACGCACATAAAAAGAATTTTATATATACACACTCTTATTCCTTCCCCACTTTGTTTAATGCTCTCAGCACCACCTCGCTAAGTGTAATCTTTGTTTCGAGACAATCCATTGTTTACTCGCATCCTCTCGATCCGTTAGTCTAATGCGTTAATCTACTGCTCACGTCACGACGTGTATGTGTCGTATGCGAGCGAACATTCTGTTCTGTTAAATGTGGCATTGGGTAATTTACTAACGAGCATGTTCATTAGAAAACTTGTTGTTTTGTATAAAGTTTTAATATATATGATATACAGGTTGGATGCGACGTTAGGACATTAAGTTTAACCTCATATTTTGCAGGCAATTTTCTAAGTCATACACGAATTATAGAAGTACAATAGTTTCGTAAAAGGATTTTAGATATGCCTCAGGTCAAAGACCTTACAGACCTTTCGCACCGGCGTCCGCTGCCCGTGTTTGAAGTCATCGACGCGCTTACAATGAAATCCTGCGAGGTTGCCGCTCTTATCGAGGTCAGTAAACTAATAGTCATGATCAATAGCGTTTTCCTTTTAATTATGTTATTTTCTTTTTCACTATTTCTTAATTATCGTGACCACCAGTGCCTATATTTCTAACCAATTAGTAATATAATTTTAACCGATACGTTCGCATCCAACCTGTATATTATAGGATAGGTCGCAGTATAGGCTCAGTGGTTAGCGTAACTGGCTGTTATGCCATGGGTCTTTAGTTCTATTCCTATCCCAGCTTAAGTAAATATTTCTGGTTTTCGAACTTTTTTGTTTTGTGGGTTGTATCATTGCCACCGACCCTGTCCGTTTCTTTGAAATGATCCCAAAAACGAGAAGAATAGGAGTGAATGCCTCTGGCGGTTTACCGGTCTTATAGTTGCCTAAGGTGGACGACCTAGTGTCCTAGTAGCTAGCGTACTTGATTGCTGAAATTCGAATCTCACAGCTCATCTTCAAACCTAACCACGAACGTTACATCGAGTAAAAGGAAATGAACACACGTTAGTGTCTCTCTGTTGCCCATGTCTCTGGTTATGCTCAAACTTTACGGCACTATATTATCTCCTGCGCAGTAGACTGCTTCAGGTTTTTAACCGGGACTTAAAACCGTTATCCAAGATCTTTTATATAACACTTATCTGATATATTTTTTTAATTTTTATTAATAGAATCTTACAATAAAACGTTACAAATGTAACTTAAATGCTATACCTTAAACTCTTGACAATAAAAAATATATTAAAACTATGTAGTGTATAATTAGTGATTGATTTTATCATATGTTTTTATCTTCGCACACTCCGGGTTCCGGTGGAATGGTCAGCATATTGGATCCATGCTTGTTGCTCTCGGAACCCTGTAAGCATATTAGAGAAACTCGAAAATGATTCACTCACATATTCACGCAAATCAAACAAAATAGCACTTTAACATGTATATAATCATGATAGGAGTGGAAGGGAGAATATACCATATTTATATATATATATATATATAATTAATAGGCTGTATGCAGATTCAATTTCACCCTGCATACTAACGAATGAGACTCTTGGAACCGATTAAATTGAACCTAGTGGTCAGAGCGTTTGCTTTAATATCATAGCACTGTGTGACTGTGTGACACTGAGTGACCAGGATTCGATCCCAGTTGCTGATACCGCTACAATCGTTAATGCTCAAAATTTCCAGGAAGGAAAAAATCGAGAAATAAAAATAATATAATATATAAATACTGAAACAATCGTGAAGCGTTCCAGGCTCCAAACGATTTAAAAAAAAAATTATAACGGGCCTCTGCGCAGCAGTAGGCCTTTACGTTTATTTTTGTGCCGAATCCAAATTCCACAGACAAGGAGAAGCATCATCTGTAGTGCGCGGGTACCTGCACTCCGGTCACCAGCCCGCCTACTGTGGTGGGTGTAGACAAACCTTGCCATTGCATATCAGCTTTTTTAATACAAACCTGATTTATTCCGTTGTTGCCAGTGTCATAAAATGATTTCATTATCTTTTGCGCCCTCTTTTGAGCAGATGCTGCCCGCTGCTGCAGAATCTACGGCAATTTAAAAGATTACATTAAATAGAGATATATTTTGTAGGTTAAGGAGAGACGTGAGGGGGAATTTTGCTGCCGCTCTACCGCGGTAGAACCTCCACAATGCAGTAATACCGGCGTGAAGTAAAGGGATTATGTACATCTGCGTTTCCCCTTCGCCTCCCCTACCCAACCCCAAATATCTATAAAGACCGCCATCGTATCCGCAGATCGTGTGATGCCAACGACGTACGTGTGCGTCGGTGACCACTTACCATCAGGTAAGCATGTGAACTGCCTCTCGATTTTTTATCGGATACATTTGGGGGAGTGTGCGGAGATTTTTCATGACCTAATACTCCCTTCCTCTTTCCATCTCCGAACGACTAGGCGTGGCGAGCAGTTTCACCTTTATGTTGTAGACATTCCTCCATTATGCACGAAGCGGTTTCCCTCTTCTTTCATTATGCGGACGGCTGAGGAGTGGAACTCTCTGCCGAGATCAGTTTTTCCGGAACTCTATAATCTGGAGATATTGAAGGCCAATGTGAACACACACCTTCTAGGCAAACGTGTTCCATTCTAGGCCATATCTTCGCCTTCCATCAAGCGAGTTTGAGGTCAAACGTAAGCCTATTTTGTTTTTAATAAAAAGCATCTTGTTCGTCTGCCTCCTTTCCCTAGAAAAAAAACTAACGTTTCACCAAATTCCAACCTCACCTGCATGTGGTGCAGTCTGCAAGCAACCAAACGAGGCTCCGGCGACCGCAAGACAGTGAATAATCCATCTGAATTTGCCGAGAGCAAGACTCGAGGAACAGTGATGGTTAGCAGCATCAGCAGTGCGAGGACACCGGCTGGTGCAGGTGCTTTTTTGGAGTGATCTTTGTTCAGTGGTGGACTAAAGTACGCTGATGTAGCGTTTTCTCGTAGGGGGCCGTGTTCAGTAGCGGGCTAAAGGAGACCGATGTAGGTGATTGATGCATCGATTTCCCCACGGGAGAGTTATTACTTCTATCGCCTACAAAGTAAGGTCAATCTAGTCGATCTAAATGTTTATGCGTAACAGATTTATCGTATGGTCATCATCATCATCATCAAATGATAATGTAAAAAGTAAAATAGCAACCAGCAAATGCCATCTGCTGAGCAAAGGCCACCTTCTCAAATATCTGAGAAGGTTCACCGCCGAGCACGTGCTAAATACAGCACTTAAAATTGCTATTAACAATTGTTACGGTGCCGGCACCGATGATCGTACCCAGGTCACCTGCGCTCTATGAAACTAGAGCGAGCACCCTGACCACTGGACTGCCACGGCTCTCCAAATCAAAGCTAGATAACTGAACAAAGTTTTTCTAGGGTTTTATTAATGAAAACTTAAACGATGCAAATTCTCATAAGTAAAACGCCTTTGAAACCTCGTTCAATTATCTTCTACTTTTGATGCTATACACACGCGATACTAGAACTCTACTGTAGAGAAAAGGAGAGACACGTATTTGAGAAGGTTCTAGCTAGCTTGCTAACTCTAACTTCAATGCTCAGTAATACTTTATGTTATACCGAATGCCTTCTCTGTTCTGCTTCAGCCAACTTCTCTTCTATGTCAGGCAGACTGATCTCCGCGCTGGGAGGCTGCAGTAGTCGCTGCACATGGGGCGGTGGCGTTGCAGTCGCTCTCCGATTGCCGTCAAACTCTTCCAGCGGTATCTCGTATGCGACCGCTGAAACAAGAACAACAACTTTTTCAAAACTTTCAAAGAATATAGTAATCTATTTATCACGTAAGTTAGAACTGTAATTTACTAATAAACTATGTTTGATAGCTTGTAGCGTGCGTCACGTGTGTAAGCAGAGGCTTTAGCTGCTGCTCGAATGGGCTGGCTCGTCCGGGGTAGTACCACGACCTCGCAGAATACCGGCGTGAAGTAGAGACATCTTGGGCTTCTCCCTTTCATTCGGTGAGTGAGGTAACCTGAGGCTCCGCCTTCACATCCCCCATCCTCGTTGTCCCTCCCAACTCCCAAATATCTCTAAAGGCCACAACTCACCTGCAGCCCCTCTGGTGTGCTAGATATTTGGGGGATGGGAAGGATAACGGGGAAAGGACGTTGGGAAGAGGGAACGAGACTCCGGTTAAACCGGGCGCATTTGATACCCTGACGAAACCAGTAGCTTTGACTTACAAATAATTGTTCCGGGACTGTTTGTATGTCCGTGTTCTTAATAATCACATCTTAATAAATAGGCTAAAGGACCGATGACAAATTATATCGTCTACTCCTCACGTGGAGTTATTGACGAAACTTACGAGGCTTCGGTTTGATTGGAGTGTCAGGTAACACGACCGTGGGTAGATCGTCATCATGATGGCCGTTGCCAACGTTCCTACCGTTGCTGAGGCCGTCGTTGGGCGTATCTTGACTTGACATCACTTGACCCGACGATCCGCAACCCATATTGAATCTATATCACTGGCAGTTTTTCAAACACTACGTTTTCACTTAACTTAGAAACACTATTTTAATAACTGTCTTTATAATTTAGTTTCAGTTCAAAGTGGCTTACGCTTGACACTTAAGTTGAATATTTGAATAACTTTTCTGTACATTTTAATTATTCGTTTATTTAGTTAGTTTTGTTATCTGTTATAAACGTAAGTGACAAACCTGCTAAATGCTTTAATCGAAGACGCATCTGAAGCATTTTCAGCCCCTTTTTAATATGGTTTCGTTTATCCAAGTGATGATGACTTAACCATGTCTTGGATGTGAAAAATTAAACGATATGGGTTTTATCGAGAAATGACTTAACACGTAATTTTTGTGAAATTTTTTTGTAAAATTACGCAAAATGCCCATGGGGACTAAGATTTGCACTGCCGATTAGCGGCTGAAGTCATAGACAGAGACGGTCAGAAAAGGAATCGCACCACTTAGTAGGTTTTTTTGTAATATATTTACAGTAACTCCATTTTGATATTTAAGAACAAACAAACATTTTTAGATTCTTAAAAAAATTCATAACGCTATTTTTAGTTCACTATATACATATTGTATTCGCTGGTCGACCCCGGAGCTTTGATGGCTAACCATAAATTTGGGTCTGATTGCTGAGCTATGGGTACTGGTATCCAATTCCAGCCGGCGTCAAATTTTATGAAACAAACAAGCCTGGTAGAGCCAAGCGGCGGCTTTTGCTGCTGCTCAAATGGACCGGCTCGACCGGGTTGGTACCACGGCCTCGCAGAGTACCGACGTGAAGTAGAGGCATCTTGTGCTTCTGCGTTTCGATCAGTGAGTGAGGTAACCGGAGGCCCACTCCCTCTCCCTATTTCCCTCCTCTTCCCTCCCATCTCCCAAATGTCCTTAAAGACCGGCAACGCATCTATGGTGTTGCAGATGTATGTGGGCGACGGTAATCACTTACCATCAGGTTAACCGCTTGCACGTTTGCCGTCTTTTCTATAAAAAAAAAAACAGATTTTTGGCTATCGGGTCTGGTTACACCGTGTAGTATCACCCTAAGAATCTTCCTTTCTAACCACTGTGACGTCCCTTCCGGATCGTAAGATCGTAGAGAGAACAACCTTGAAAATCGCAATGGCTGGCGACAGATGGCAAAATAAACATTTAAAAAATACAAGAAATGAAAAATGAAATGAAAATGAAAATACACTTTATTGTACACCAATAGCAAAAAAAAGAAAAATAAATAAATAAAAAGAAACAAAGGTACAATTGGCGCCCTTATCGCTTAGAAGCGATCTCTACCAGGTAACCATTTTGCAGAGGAAATAATGACCAGTGAGCAAGGGTCAAGGGTGTACGCAAGTTACACAGAAGTGAAAATATAATGTAATAAATATATTGATATATACACAAATATATATATATACACTAACATATACTGATATATCTAAATAAATACACAATATATACCCATACACATATACAGGAACATACGACGCAAGGAAAAGTAAGTGTTAAAGGATAAACAGATAACGAGAGATGAAGGAATAATCATTTAGGGAGGAAGGAAGTGCGCTTTGACCAGCCTTTTAAAAGTATCTAGGGATTGCGCACGCTTTATATGAAGTGGTAGGGAGTTACAAGAAGGATATTAAGCAGAGCCATGACGGGCAGCAGAGTCTTAGGTGGTATGTGTCTATTACGGCGATCGGCAATGCGCTAGTCGAGCGTGGCAAATGGCAAATATTATGGTCGGAATAGTCCAAAGCAGGGCATGGCCCCTTCACCTGTAACTAGTTAAAGGCTCGTAAGGACGGGTCGTGTTGAGTTGTGATGTAGTATGTGATGCAGTAACTAACCTTCTTACTTTCCTCGTTACAGCGGGTATGAAAATTAAAGACAATCGAATGCACCTTGGTTTACACATACACTCGATTTATTATAAGTAGTTATTTTATGAAGCCTCGGTAGTCAAGTGGTTAGGGGGTTTGGGTTCGGATCAGAAGGAGCATATAGGTCGTACCAATACTCATTGGTACGAAACTCTTTTACGATTAGCATCACCGACTTGAACACTAAGACAGCGATAGACTCCGCCCCTAGCTGGTCCAAATAAGCTCAGTAGAAAAGTGGGTTGAAACTACAAAAATAAACGTCCAGAACTCTGACCACACCAGTATTTAGTAGGTAATATGAAAGGCTTACATTTAGTGTTTAATTTCGAAGAAAAGAATAATGAAAATTATGATGTATTAGTAGTGAAGACCATTGTTGAAATATATATGTATGTATGTAGATATTCACGCCTTGTTCCCAACGGGGTAGGCAGAGACAATCTTGTTCCAATAGCTGCGGTCCTGACATAGGTCCGTCCACTTTCATCAATCTTCGCATGCATGCTCGTTGGTTTAGAGTACTCTTGACCTGGCCTTTTTTCAGAACGTCTCCGAATTGATCGTGAAATCTTGGCCTAGGTCTTCCTCTTCCGACTCTACCATTTACACTTACCTCAAATGTTTGTTTCGTCAACCTACTTTTATCGTCTCCACATGTCCAAACCCGCTCAGCATCCCTTTCTCAATTCGTGTCACTACATCGTCTTTCACGCCACAACGCTCTCTGATCACATTATTTCGAATCCTGTCAGTTATTTTCACATCAATCATACTATAAAATACATAAAATATATATACGAGTACCTAATATGGACTTAAAAAATATATGAAACTTATTGTATAATCGAATATTTCCATGGGAAATTAAGCCACTGTAAGCTTTGAATATTTCTTGTGAAATTCAGTGTCGAAGTAATTTCTTCAATTCAACGTGTTCAGAGGACGAGCTCCAGCTACATTGATCACGAGCCAAGTTCCAGATGTCCCTGCATTGTGACCAGGAAGAGAGTTTTACTGAAGAGCTCACGGTACAATTTTGAAAAGTGTATTATCTTTCTTCGTCTATCTTCTTTTTCCTGTCGCTGTCTTAAACCATGATTGATACAGGACGATGACCACAAGTTTTTCCGAGAAATTCTCCAACAAGTTCAAAAGCTTCTTTAGAACTGTGTAATTTTTGCTTGTAACAACAAGTGAATACCCGATACAGTGAAACCCGAAAAAAAAGAACTTTTCAAATTGTAACATTATTAATGGCCAGACCTAAAAAAATATTTGTTATTCTATTTGTATTGGCATTTAGACCTATTTTTCAGTAATAGCGTTTTGAATAAACCTTTGTCTTCGCGTTCATAGCTTTTCGTACATGTACCATTGCCACGGTGTGGTACGACCCAAATATAACTAACCTAACCCATGTCCTCAATCGAAGCCCAAGCCGTAGGTTCATTAACCGTTGTTACACTTATGCCAATTAGAATTCGCTTCATCAGAAGCTTAATACTTTGTATTTGTAATTAATATAATAATATAGTGCGGATTGTGAAACATGAAGTCGCATGTTCGAGCCCGCCATTCCACTATTGTCGTGAACCGCTCCAGATTTAGACTCATAGACTTAATTGGAGTTGTCACCAGTATTAAGACCAGAGGAATCATTTTATCCGATATATAGGTAGTAAAAAAGAGTAAGTAACCCTTTTTTAATGTTTAAAGCAATCGTGTAGTATCGTATCCTATCTCTATACATAAAATTTGTACAGGAAATTAGTAAGAAGTTGTTAATATCTGTGACAAACTGGCGCCATCTGTGTTTTTTTTTTACATTTCCCGCCTCCGCGCCGGCAAAGAGTAATCAGGAAATACTGCCGGCAATCCATCGTATTTCCCCTTGTTTACAAGAGGAAAGATCGCGCTAACAATTTTCCCGGTAACGGTTCGTGTTAGGATGCTTTTTAATCTGTCGAACGAGGTTTCTTTATTAACGCGCAAACAATGTCCGCTAATGGACACGTTCATTAAAAATTATTAATTATAAAAAAATATATGAGGCAATTGTAGTGTGTCGTGTGATATTGGCATAAGAATCTGGCACCCCTTTCCTTCCTGTGCCGGCCGTAATAGATGGCTAAGGGAAAAACCTTGAAAATAGCAATGGCTATCGACACATGATGGAATAATCATCTCAAAAAATACCTGAACAATTTGTGCTTCTCCGTTTCGATCGGTGAGCGAGGTAACCGGACGTCCACTTCCCCTCACCATCCCCCTCCTCATCCTCCCTCCCATCTCTCAAATATCTTAAAAGGCCAGCAACGCGCTGCAAGTACCGTTACAAGTACCGTCTTACCGGACTCGAAACACGCCTCTGCCACACGTCTCCCTCACTCAACTACGAACTGTGCTCAACATTCTGTACTATGCCGTGCTGCCCGTACTTACAACAAATATTACTCTAGCTTAGACATATTTCATCATTCTAAAAATGTTTTTAAACGTCAAGTCAAAAAGATGCACAGATCCAATTAATATTTATTTATTCATATTTCATATGCATATTATGACAAATAACTAATAGTAGCAAATACAAACCACCTACCCATACACACATACACACACTCATCCATACACCCACACACAGCCACCTACATACCCAAACATACAAACCAGAGATAGCAAGTTGAGCACAAGATTTCTGTAAAATTTTGATATATTTGTGTAATTCGTATTTGGCCTTATTTAATGTTAGAAAAGATGTATTCATTATTTTGTAAATTGCTGTTGGGTTGCCTAATAAAATAAATAAACGCATTTGCAGATGCAGAGCAGCAGAGTACGTGGGCGACGGTAATCACTTACCATGAGGTGAGCCGCTTGTTTGTTTGCCACCTTTCCCATTAAAAAAAAATGTGTTCTGAAAAGTATTGTGTTATTGGGTATTCGCTTAGTACTTCTAAAACTCTTAACATGAGAACTTGAGGGTTTCCCAGTTAAGCATAAAAACTATTTATTATTTTTAAATATGCAATATACTAATTAAGCAGACCATTTAGTCTACATTTTTTATTCTACCTTGACTACAAGACGATCGTTTCCCACAACGATATATATCAATAATTCACTGTGGAAACTTTCAGACCAAAACATAATATTGAATATCTTACTGTTTACCTTACCTTACCTTACCTTAACAGCCTGTAAAGGTCTACTGCAGCACATAGGCCTCTTCCATAAGGAGGAATAATATTGAATATCTTACTGTTTACCTTACTTTACCTTATCTTAACAGCATGTAAAGTTCTACTGCACGACATAGGCCTCTTCCATAAGGAGGAATAATATTGAATATCTTACTGTTTACCTTACTTTACCTTATCTAAAAGCCTGTAAAGGACTCCTGCAGTAGGCAGGACATAGGCCTCTTCCATAAGGAGGAAATATTGAATATCTTAGTGTTGACCTTACTTTACCTTATCTAAAAGCCTGTAAAGGTCTACTGCAGGACATAGGCCTCTTCCATAAGGAGGAATAATATTGAATATCTTACTGTTTACATTACTTTACCTTGTCTTAACAGCCTGTAAAGGTCTACTGCAGGACATAGGCCTCTTCCATAAGGAGGAATAATATTGAATATCTTACTGTTTACCTTATCTTAACAGCCTATGAGGGTCTACTGCAGGGCATAGGCCTCTTCTATAAGGAGGATTTGCCGTAATCGCCGCAATCGCCACGCTCGGCAGGCGGTTTGTCAATCGCAGTACCAGACATCTCGCATTTCAGACGCAGCTTAATTTTGGCCTGGTATTTTCAAGAAGGTTATCCATCTGTCGGTACCCATTGCATCATCTTTGGTGCATAGCATGGCGGCTTTAGTTGGCAATAAAGTAATACACGTTATTTTAAGAAGTAGCTTAAAATCTCTTCCTGCAAATTCATAAGTAAGTGAGTACACATACATTCTAATGCCAAATAATTAATAAATTTAATTTAGTGAAATACATACATAATCAGTTGTATTTATCACTGCCACAGACGACAGGCTCACCGCTTGTCACGTTGTTACAAATAAGCTCTGGTGAAAAGCTGCTTATTAACGTCTAAAATAAATATCTAGTCCCTGTATTGGGTAGACGGTCGAGAGGGCTTACTTTTTTTTTTCAACACTGTCACTCTGACACTCCACTCAGCGCCTCTGTCGCTACGTCGGACCTATATATACGGAAATTTTAAAAACGAGTATACGTGTCTGTATTTTCGGCAAATCCTGCACATACGACAGGTTCTGGTAGTTACCGTTCTTGAAGTACGTCGTGATGATAAAGATATTGTGGACTGGACTATTGTTTCGTTGGAAACTATAGCTTTTATATCAAAGCCTTATCCGTGAAACAACAAAGTGCACGTCGTGTTAGAGCAGTACTCCTGGAACCTGAAAGGCTTTATTTCAATTTTCTAAGAGGGTTTTACTCCAACACACCATGGGCGAACTTCTGATTTCCTCGAAATATTCCTTTCATTATTTCTCAGACATACCGGTTTTCTTCACGATGTTTTCCGCCACCACTTATATAGTGATCTATCACCGAATTTAAGTACTTAAAATTGTAATAGACAATAACAAGGGTACAGGCACCTAGAATCCAACTGGTAACCCTTGTCTCTAAGCTACAATTCTCGTATCACTGTATGCATTCCCTAACTACTATATTATTACTCTATGGCTCTATGTAAATTTTGATTCAGGCACTTTTAACTAATTAAAAAAACTAATAGATGACAGGACTTTTGGCGCGAACCCAAAAAAATGTGGTTGTGTTTTTGCTAGTTCTGTCTATGTTAAGTTTTGATGTTTAACGTTAATATTATATTAATCAGCAAGTACACGTGAATGAATACGGTGATTAATAAATTCAATTATACTATAATTAATATAATAGCAACAGATCGTCACTTTTTACTGTCGATATTACAACAAACTTTCAAGCAATCAGAACTGTAAATTCAATAGAATTCTGCCAAATTGAACCAACTGTGACACTGGCGCGGTGGTTTGGATCGGAGGCCCGCGAAAAGAACATAACTTCGGAAAACGTATTTCACGCTCAAGGCATGTTAGACCCTGCGAAGGTATACTTTATTATGTTACGATGGCAACGTAAACGCGGTGAAACCTTCGTGTCGACACTTAACAATCGAGCCGACAACCCGCGCGCCGGAGACCGCATCGTCGGCGTAACTATCCATTCGCATTAATATAGGTTTTATTTTCACCTAGCAACAATATACTTTCAGCCCTCAACAATGTTGTGTAGTACGCTCGGAACGTTTAGATACTTGAGAAGTCTTTGCTTATTTCACTAATTGATACTTTAAGGTGCAAGAGGAAATATAGCATTGTTTCTCTAATCACACGTGCATCTGTTGTAATTTTTTTTAATGGAAAAGACGACAAACGAGCTAGCGGTTCATCTGATGGTAAGTGCTTACCGTCGCCCTCATACATCTGCAACACTATAGATGCTGCAGGTGCGTTGCCGGTCTTTAAGGATATTTGGGAGATGGGAGGGAAGAGGAGAGGAATAGGGAGGGGATGTGGACCTCCGGTTACCTCAGTCATCGAACGAAACGCAGAAGCACAAGATGCCTCTACTTCACGCCGGTATTCTCAAGCAGCTAAATCCGCCGCTTGGCTCTACCACGCTTCGTTGTTGTATTCTGTTGACCGGCAGTCCGGGACTCTGAGACTGACCGATGGCAGGAAAATCTATCCGATTATGTCCCCAAACCCCACAGTTTACGTGCGATGGTAATAGCTGAGCTAAAATCCTCCCCGTTCCACCTTCCACGGATGATATAGGCTGATTGCGACAAATAAAACGGATTGTCACCGTAATTACGTAAAGAAATCCTTCAATGCAATTTTATGGCCATGGGCGTAAATATTAATAATAACTGCTTAGTCTACAACTTTGATGTAAGACTAATGAATTTCAGCTCTAAATCGTCTGTCATTTTTATCTAGGGACTGATCTAAAAGATACAAATAAATAATACTTTTATTTCAATAATAAAGAATAGATACGAGTAGCTCTATATTAAAGAAATTAGAGCTTTATAAGGCATGTTTTACCTTATCTGTATGGTATTAGATAAATCAGTCTTGTGCTTTCTTTCCAAGCTGTGTATAACAGTCGCTTCTCGTGAATGTGATTTTCTTATTTAGGTGAGACAGTCGGATCTGGCATGTGCTAAATATTAAGTATCAAGACACACAGCGCCGAACGCGGCCAGGACTCTAACAATGCTTATACAGAAGCTACTGGCGCACTGTAACCCAATACCCAACCCTGCCTATCGTAATAACAGAGACTGCTAAAGAGTCGAGACACTGAACATTTTATTTTTTTTATCTATCAACGAAACTCATGGTATATTCTTTACTTATCGTGAAATGATTATATTTAAGTAAATATAAAATCTCTTTAAACTTTTGTTTTGGTTTCTCGGTAACGGCTCTAACGATTTGGATGAAACTTTGTATTTATATTAAATATTTTTTGCTTTCCAGGTCTATCTAGATAGATGTCATCACTGAGTAAATTCTCTTTCATTAAAAAAAATTAAAAAGAATTTCCTAAAGCCGTCTCCTGGAATATTGAGGTACCAGTATGTTTGCTACTCAACAGCAGATGGCACTGCGCTACACCGTTAGCGGTTGCTACAGAAGGCTGAACGAGCGAAGCTCGGTCACCCATGTTTTAATGCTTCATATCTGAACAAAATCGCATATAAATATGTATAGATAAGCATTTAAGCACCGACCTTCATGGGTATGCGCAGAGATTATGAATTTCCATTTTTGGAACGTCCACGTCTCAACGTGGTCATACGAGCTTCCGCGACCCATTTTTCACCTCTCCGAGAGATGTACGCGGAACTGTTTTCATGAATTATGTCGATAATGTTACATAGAAATACTATCTTAAAACGTAACCGTGGTACATAACAGTTGGGCTGAAAAGGCATAGGCTAACGCAAAAAAAAACTTTTTTTTTTGATAGAATATCATTTGATTATTCAATATAGTTGCGTTCGAGAGCGATACATCGATTATAGCGGTCATACAATTCTTTGATACCATTTTATTGTACGATATGTCTTTTGCCTCAAAATAGGCTTCAGTTTCGGCGGTTTCCTCTTCATCAGCGCCAAAATTACTGTCCAGCGAGCATTCTCTTGAGGTCTGAGAACAGGAAAAAGTCGCCGGGGGCCAAATCTGGAGAATACGATGGATGCGGGAGCAATTAGAAGCCCAATTCATGGAACTTTGCCATCATTGATTTGTAACGTATCCTGCATATAACTTAATACAATGACCAAGGTGAAAGAGCTAGGGATTTAAGAATGACATTGAAAGGATGTCTTTTACATTATATTAAGTGAAGCGTACGAAGCTCGCGTTCTGCGATGTTTGTTTTCAATAAATTAACACGTAGTTTAATTAAATTAAAAAAATTAATTAAACAAAACAATTAAGCGCTTCAATAGCTAACGCTTTAAAACCGCAGACGGACACTTCCATTTAATTTGTGCGCCAGAATTCAATTATAACTTTCGTTACCGGATAATATGTTATTAATTAAACATTTAACATTTAAAGTACACGCAACGCTCTCTATTTATTGTAATGGTTCGTTGATAATCTACATTCTGTTTATGTGTGTGCAAAGTTTATGTAAGGTTTAGACCTATAACGATCGCATCCTATCTCGTGTACGGGATCTAATTTTTATTTTACACTTACAGTCGATCAAAGTCAAACTCAAAGTCAGTTCGCCCGCAGCCTATTTGAATTGCCATTTTAGCTGCGTCCCTGCTGCATTTCCACTAGGAGATGCTCGTGCCTTGAGTTCTTAAAGAATCCTCGTTTAAATAATGTATATGCACGAATAATATAATGTAACTTAAGCGTGGTAGAGCCAAGTGGCGGCTTTAGCTGCTGCTCGAATGGGCCGGCCCGACCGGATTGATACCACGGCCTCGCAGAATACCGGCGTGAAGTAGAGGCATCTTGTGCTTCTGCGTTTCGTTCGGTGAGTGAGGTAACCGGAGGCCCACATCCCCTCCCTATTCCCCACCTCTTCCCTCCCATCTCCCAAATATACTTAAGGAACGGCAACGCACCTGCAGCATCTATGGTGTTGCGGATGTATCTGGGCGACCGTAATCACGTACCATCAGGTGAACCCCTTGCTCGTTTGCCGTCTTTCCCATAAAAAAAAAAATTAAATTCCATTTTTTTTGTTACATGTATTTTTTTCGCTATCATTTTAAACTTTGTAAAACTGACCTATTATTGATTCTCTGTTGCTTGTCATACAATTTATTGAATTCAGTTTCGACAGTCCCGCGATTCAGACGGACGCTCAAACATTAGAATATCGATTGAATAATAAGTAACTGTCGATATTTTATACTGAACTAATAAAAAAGAACCAATGATCGAGAACTAATGTCGACTCCATAGCAGCGGCCGAAGCTACAGTTTGGACTAACTATGATCGACCAACACCTACCATTGATTGCCCCCCTCCCGCCCCCCCCTCAACCATGATGCATAGACAACCTCCCTCTCCGACCCACTGCTTTGAATTATCCTTTCCGCCAATTTATGTAGATCGTTCTCTAGCCCTTACATCGCCCGTATACCATCAAATACAGAGCGTTACAAAGCAACGGCGCCAGTTCAAGATACGCTGGTAACAGAATGCATGTCACTAGTTCACAATCGATTTTAATAATTATGATATTGTAGTCATGTTTGTATGTTGTTAGTTTTTTATCTTTTGCGGCGTAGTTCTAGTGAAGTTAAGAGTTATACGTAGAATTAACTCCAATCAACTTATTAAAATTAACTTTTTCCTTCATAGCTTCATAGCTACCGAATAAGTTAATGGAAAAGCTATAACAAATAAAACTAAAATGTATTAATATAACAAACAAAACTAAAAATAATCAATGTTCTCATTTAACAAGGTAGACTGTTTTTAAAAGTCAAGAAAGTTTTTAATAGGAAGTTTTATTATTACGCCTGCAATCAAACTAATAGCAAAGTTACATTTCTAAAGAATTGCCTTTACTTTATTATTAATTCTGTTGAAATTACAGAAAGATTAATTTCTCTCAAGATATTGTGGGTTTGTTGTAATCGCCACGCCATGCAGGTGGATTGGCGATCACAGTACCAAACGCCTCACTTTATATTTCGAAGTTGTTGCTCATCATCACAATGTTACGATTATTCCGTCAGCAGTCGAACATATTTAACAATTTTCAGAGTAGCCATATTACGAAACTGTGGTGGATTGTTAAAAAATTTGACATTTGACAAATGAAATTATCTATCTTACGTCGAAGAATATAGAATATATATTCATCTCTATAACAACAGAGATGTTCAGAGATCTAACCATTTTTAGTCCTTTCAACCCTCCAGAGCTTATTAGGGAGAACGTGACAGGTAATGAGACTGTCGTCGTGTTAGTTAGATTAGATATTTAATTGTATGATTATTACACAATATAATTAGATGGTTAACTATGCTGACAACCAGTTGGTTGCTGACTTTTGTAGAAAAGATTTATCTCCATATTGCTTAGAAGAGCATGTACGAAATCAGTGTTATGTTCGCTGGTAGATTTTTTTTTTTTCTAATCGGTACCTATTTTTTTTAAAGCAGGCATGTGAGACCAGACAGCGGGGCCAAGCTTTAAGCAACGTTTAGCTCAAGTCTGTCGGGTCATGAACTTTGCCGCCATATTAGGGCGGCGTTGCTTTATTAATTTGATCCGCTGTCATGTAGCGCGTAGCTAACACGAATTGACTGCTGGTATGGAAGTATATAAATCAATAATCAATCGATCATAGTCCACGAAGGTAACACAAAGCAGATGCCTTTTTTTTATTGACATGGGGAAATGTCTAACGCGCACCCGCCCCTCTCGGCGGGCAAGGACGGCTTATGTCGAGTTAGCACCGACTAAAACACCATGGCGTTCCACCTTCGCCGCATGTCGGCAGGGTCACGGGAACGCTTTTGCAAACTTCCGCGATCCCACCAGCGCCGGCCTCTCCTCAACGTTCTGGCTAGACGCGCCGGACAAAGCAGGTGCCTACCCTAATCTACTTGCTTTTCGATCACCGCGTGGCTGAGTGGTAAGCGTATCTGAGTCTTTTTTTTTCCGGGAAGGAGGCAAACGAGCAAGCGGTCCACCTGATGGTAAGTGATTACCGTCCCCCACCGACATCTGCAACACCAGAGGTACTGCAGTGCGTTGCCAGCCTTTAAAGGATATTTGGAGGAGGAAAGGAGGACCGGGAGAGGGGTAGGGAGGGGTGATTGGGCCTTCAGTTACCTCACTCACCGAACGAACAACCAGAGGTGCTGCAGGTACGATTCCGGTCTTTAAGGATATTTGAGAGATGGGAGGGATGATGACGAGGGGTATGGGGAGGGGAGGAGGGGCCTCCGATTAGCTCACTCACCGTTCGAAACGGAGAAGCACAAAATGCCTCTACTTCACGTCGGTACCAACCCGGTCGAGCTTTCGAATACCAACAGAAGTCCACATTTATCCATAAACACTGGTTCTGGTTTTGTCCCGTGTCCCTGACACTGCATCTGACCCTTCCTCCGATCTCATCGCGATAAGCGTTCGGTCTCACGTCGGCCTCGTTCGGTTCACTGCCCTTTGAACATAGGCCTCTTCGAGAAACCATCAGCCAAAGCTTCTTCGCCAGCCAATATATTTCTCGGCAGCTTACGCTCACAACACTCCAGCAAGTCTGTGAACTCTGTGCCGGTACACTTGCGCTACTGATGCTGCTCCCCATCGCCAGTCTGTAGGATTTGTGTCTTGGCAAATTGGGATGGATATTCCAGCCAGCATTTCGGTAGCGAGTGCCTCGTTTGTTACCTGGCTGCAACACGTGCAGGTGAGTCTCGAATTTGGAGAAAGAGCTGATGATACCTTACCCCTTGAACCCATCGTATTAGATCGACGACGGGAATGTAAAGAGAATTGCATGTAGATATATGCAGCAGTTATCTCCTGCGCAATTGACAGCTGCCGAATAGTATTCGGGAGTTGTCGCAGTTGGCGAAATCAACTAGGTAATCATGACACTTACGGTACTATCTTACGGCACGTCATGGCACTATGTTATACTACGCCGATGTTTATTGGTAATGAATGAAGACACCATAACACAAATTGTCTAGCTTTCAATAACCTATTTAAGGAGATAAAAATTTAAAAGCAGCTAAAGCCACTGCTTGGCTCTTGGTTACAATAATATAGTTATAACCTTAAGCAATGTTACTTGTTAATTTTGTGACTATAAACCTTCCTGGGATTGGAGAGCCTTATAAGAGGCCCATAATGTCTGATGATTTTTTTATTTTAAATGAATAAATAAAATAGATAATCGAATAAAGTATTGATTATCGATACGGTGGTATTGGTGATTCATAAGTTAACGTGAATATTTTATGTGTTTAATCATTGTTCAATGTTCCAATCTATATCACCACAGTCACGTGAAATGACATGTTTTCCTGGTACCCGCCTACGCATCGCTAATGGCATGTTGTTTAAAATATAAGCAGGCAAATGAATATTTATTAGAAAGCGCCCTGAGCATGTCAGGGCGCGCGTTTTAATTTCATAATAACCACCTGAATTTACCGTCTGCATGTGTGTCAATAATAAAAAAAATATTTAGTAGGTATGCTAAATTCGATAACCCCCACTACAGCAGCATGGCGGACCCTTCCTGGCTCCAAAGTCATCTCAACAATTGACATAGGTGGGAAGGCTTCTTCACGGCAGAGGCCTAGGAGTCGTCTGGGACTTGGACTGTTAGCACGTTTTTCAGCACAAGCTTTTTTTTATTGCTTACACTGTGTAACTCTTGTCGTGTTGCAACAATTGAAACTCTACATTTATAACACGTTAAGAATGAATATTAAGTCAATAAAGGCGTCGAATAAAATTATTACAACTTACCTGACCCCAAAGGGATCATAGGCTTGAGTTTGTGTATTGTGTTATATAAATGAATTATGTCATTATAAAAATTAACTTTAACAATTCTTACATTACATACATAGGCTTCTGCCAATGGGTGGATTTGCTATAACAGGCACGCTTGGCAGGGGATTGAAGATAGCAGTGCCATAGCCTGATATCTGTATATTTCGGTAAACAAGTTTTAATAATGAAAAAAATAGAAAAATTTAAAGTTACGATTTTAAAATTACAATGACAAAATCGTTTTGTAGTTAGGCTCGAAAAAGGGATTTTGATAGAAACTCAGTAAAACAGAATTTACCCCCACCGGTACAGTAAAGTTGTGAAGTCGAATCGGAAAGTTCTATACATTTTTGTATTCACCGACAGATGGCAGAAATAAGTGAAACATCGGTGATATTATTAATTAAATGCCTGCTAAGCTCGGCAGTTAACGACCCTGCTGTCTACGTCGAGCAAAGCAGCCTACAGATTGAAAAAGATTAATTAATGTTACAGTGCCATCTAGCAGTACCCTCATGAATTAGTTCGACATATGCATGCGATCAAGCGACAAGAAGAGCAGCCTAATCGATTACATATATAAATTTTCAAAAGAGGTCACTAGTAGTCCCTCAAAATAAAGTTGAATTATATATGTGATAAGATATATTTTTCGTTTTCGTTTTACTTCTCAAAATTATGGTGAGATTCCCAAGATTATTCTATATATTTAATTCTATATATTTTATTCAGTCTGAATATATTAATAGTGTACTTCTACGAAAAATTCAAAATTTTGTTTCACAAACATAGATATGAATTTGTAAGTTTTAATTTTAACTTTAAATTCCCATATTGTGTTGGTGACAACGTCATAGGTAATAAAATCATAGAGAAGTTTTATACTTTCCTAGTTTTATTGTTGGAAAGTCATACAGTTTTCGATTCGAGATTTCGAAGAAAAGAAAAATTTCAAATAGGCTTACTATCTAGGTAGACATAATCGCAGTTTAGAAATTATGAGTTTATATATACAGCGTTAAAAATCAAATGCGAGGATTTGAAATATTTAAGAAATATAAGGTGAAATAGCTAATTAATATTCATTTCCGATTTAAAAATCCGATCCTGCGAATCGAATATCTGCCGATCAATGATGCACTATAAACAGCGTTATACAAAATGAATAAGTGAATATAGCAATAGATGGCGCCAGTAGTCCCACAAAATTATAAAGCAAAATTTGAAAATTGACGAACGAATCTTAACGAACAACACATTTAACAATTTAATCATGTATCAATTTCCAGTAATATACAATTATTATCGCGCTTCCATTTGCAAGAAGTAAGTAATACAAAATTAAATAAAAATAAAAGAAAACAAACATTTTCCACAGCTAGGCAATAATAGCCTGCTCTCGGTTCGTGATCCGTCAATTAGGAGACGGGTGGTGTTCGTCACACTGCTCCAGGGTGTATCCAAGCCTACGTGACGTCCAGGCAAGACTCTTGGATTTGTAAAGTAGCACATGACAAGACTTCACATGGATTTTTTGCTAAATATCCGTTTGTGGGATAGCCGACATATTACATTTTAAATAAATTACATGTTGGAAATACGAAAATTAAAGAAAAATTATCTTCAAGGATTCTGCCATGGGAATACCCATTACTTTTTAAAACCCAGCTGCCCTGTGCCACAGATTAGTTAATAATTACTGATCCTAGGCCTCACGGACTTAAGACTTAATCCTTCAGTAAGCTTTCTCTGTTAGCAAGGCCTTTTTTTCAAATTTAATCATCATTTCAGCCTACCACTGCCCTTGAGTCCACTGCCGAACATAGGCAGAAGGCTCCCCCAAAGATAGCCACAAAGCTAAAAAAAGTTATCTTACAATCACTGTATCGGAAAAAGCTTTTAATTATAAAGCTACGCGATCATAACGCGCGAGCTTCATGCAACGAGCTCAAAGTGAAGACGTCTTACTATCATTCATAGCACGACGTCATCATCATCATTTCAGCCTACCACAAGTCCACTGCTGAACATAGACCTCCCCCAAAGATTGCCACGAAGCTCGGTCCTGAGCCACCTGCATCCATCGACTTCCCGCAACACTGCGCAGGTCGTCACTCCATCTTGTGGGGGATCGTCCCACACTGCGTTTGCCTGCACGTGTCTGCCACTCGAGAACCTTTCTTCCCCAATGGTCGTCGGTTCTGCGAGCTATGTGGCCGGCGCATTGCCACTTCAGCTTGCTGATCCTTGCGACTGTGTCGGTTACCCTAGTTCTGCTGCGGATATCATAATTGCAGACTCTATCGCGCAGAGAAACTCCGAGCATAACTCTTTCCATAGCGTGCTGAGCAACTTTGAGCTTCCTCATACGGCCTGCAGTGAAGGACCAAGTCTCGGTTCCGTATGTCATCACTGGCAACACCCACAGACTTTGCTCTTAAGAAAATGACAAACATACGAACAAATTTTCACATTCGTGCATTAAAATTTATAGGATTACAATAAGCTCACACGAACATATACGCAATACTGGGGTGAACAGAAGTTTAGACTACATCGGCCTATTTTGGTTCACTGCTGAACTGCTCTCCAGGAGTGCGCCAGCAAAACCCTTTCAAGGTTTGCCTATACTCACCAGGGTAGGCAAGCGGATTGGTGAGCGCTGTGACTGCATTTTTTTTTATGGAAAAGACGGCAAACGAGCAAGCGGTTCACCTGATGGTAAGTGATTACCGTCGCCCACATACATCTGCAACACCATAGATGCTGCAGCGGTGCCGGTCTTTAAGGGTATTTGGGAGATGGGAGGGAAGAGGAGAGGAATAAGGAGAGGATGTGGGCCTCCGGTTACCTCACTCACCGAACGAAACGCAGAAGCACAAGATGCCTCTACTTCACGCCGGTATTCTGCGAGGCCGTGGTATCAATCCGGTCGAGCCGGCCCATTCGAGCAGCAGCTAAAGCCGCCGCTTGGCTCTACCACGCTAAAAATCCTCGCACGAGCGGTGCCACTCCCCAATCCCCATCACCAGTCTGTGGAATTTGTGTTCATCGAATTCGGACGGATGTTCCGTCATCATTCGATCATCAGAGTCACGTTCTTTTGCTAACCACGTGCAGGTGAGGTTGTAGAAAGAGCTGATATCTTCCCCTGTCGTCTTGACGTTTCAGTCCTTTCAACCTACATTTCACCAGAGCTTATTTGGGACAACGTGACAAGTGGTGGGATTGTCGCCGTCTTATTGCTGTACTCAGAAAGATTATTTTAGACTCTGCTAATCTAAAATTTGACATAAATGGTACACGAAAAAAAATTATACGTGTTAGATTTAATTATATAGGATGGAAAAGCCCGCTTTTATTTCATAGTGAAGTGACGACGGTTCGAATCCCGGCAACGTCACCACCAATATTGTTGATTGAAATTTTAAATGCTGAACAATGCAGGTAAAGAAGTGTATCTGATGTATAAGAAGACATTTCGTGGGCATGTTAAGCTCTCCAACCCACACTGGCGCTACGTGGCTTTGGCGTTAGAAACGCTATTAGTTTCCCTGACTTCCTGAGCTCTCTTATAAACAAGATGAGGTTTTTGCCATATTTATATGCTGTAGTGAAACATTTATAGGCTGTTACTTCAGGTCTGTGTTTTATTTAAGCAGGTGGTTGTAATCTAATCTTATAATTTTACATGAAAATATGCGAATAGATAATAAAATTTTACCAAAATCATCGGGGTCGTGAAACTTGAGTTCATTGATCCTGCGGTATATCGTCGTTGTATAGCACTGTAGGTACCTACGTCATTGTATATGCTTAAAAAAAACTTCCTTTGTTATATTCTTTGAACATTTTTTTTTTAATTATTTTCAACAGCGTTTAAGCTCATCTTGGCTAACCCGCTTTACGAATAAGATATACATGTTGTGTATAATAAAATGACTTCGTAATAAGAGTATGATGTAATTCTTTCTGATTTCGACCACGACGATATTCTACGGGCAGATTTGAACTGCGCAGGAGATATTACAGTGCCGCAAGGTTAAGATAACACAGAGGCACACTCGTCTTCACCTCGTTTAGTGATATAATCGGAGAAAGTGTCCGACTGTCCAGGGCACACGGGACGCAAAACAGAACAACCACATCCAAAAAACAATAATTTGTCTGATGTACATGTTGACATCGGCTGAGCTTCGAATCCCGGAGCCATGCCTCGGTAGTTAGATACGCTAATCACTAAGCATAAGTATAACTTAGGATCAGAGCGGCTCTCGCTTACCTACCAGGGGCCTTCTCCAATCAAAAAGACCATAAAGACTTGAGAATATTATTGTATCCAATGGTTGCCAATAAACTAAACCTAATATAAAATAAAGCTAACAGTACATCTGATGGTAAGTGGCCAACGTAACCTGTGAACACCTGCAAATAAACACAATACACAGCTGTAATATTCTTCGATCGAAGTACCTCTGTGGACTAAGATGGAATGGAAGCAAGAGCTTACCAGGCTCGAGCTAAGAGCTGGCCTTGCCTGGTGGGTAAGCTCTTGAAAATATGTGAACCTATTTATTGATGACTTGATGCCTCTTGGCATTCTCTGCCAGTCAACCCGGGGCGTGGAGAGACATAGTAACAATTTTAATGTTTGGCACCCAAACATTAAAATTGTAAAAAAAAAACTAAAATACAGGAATAACTTACAATTACAATTAGATACATACTGAGGGAATAAATACATATAAACAAATATGAATACATATAACTAAACTTATATATACATATATATATATATATATACACACACATACATACAGTATACACAATATTATTATAATTGCAATGACCGATGATATCAATTCCACTAAGTGGAAACGGATATCTTGAAGAGGTGTTCACGTACCAGTCTCTTGAACGAAAACTTACTGGAAACTTCCTAATGTCTTCAGGCAAGGAATTCCAGAGTAGTGCAGCCTGAACAGTGAAGGAGTTGCCAACAAAATCGGTGAAATGTTGCGGAATGCTAATATTATGATTAGATGAAGAGCGAGGGACCCGATCATGAGTTGTAAACACAAACTGAAATTAATCCTTTAGGTAAGAAGGAGAGGTAGGATCATTTAAGATAGAAAAGAGAATAAGCGGGATTCTAGAGTTACGCCTTTGTTGAATAGGGAGCCATTAAAGGCGAGAACGGTATTGTGAGATATGGTCATACTTTCGAAGGTTGAAAAACTATGTTCAGCAGAGAACTTCAATAGTTTACTATGGTACACTATTACAGTATACTTACCCCATTTAGTCGTTAGTAGTATAATGATTTCTTGTGTTCGAGCAAACACAGCTTAAAAATTTTGAAATTTTTGAAAACACAAATACATATTTGAAATGAGACTATTGAAATACACCAATCACTTGAAAGTCAGCGGTCTGTAATCGTATCCTTGCTCGCACCAAACAATTCCATCCGATTTGATAGTCCACAAATCCTACCAAGGATGAGTTCTGACGTTACTGAAATCAAAATACATCCCAATTTCAATAGAGAAGATGGCTGAATGCTACCACCGACTTGGCCTTACGTAATGAATGAAATTAAATCCAAAACCAAACATACCACGACCTCATGATACTGTCAGCACATTCTGTGTAGATCAGATCAAAATTAATAATTAAAAGCTGAAGCTGACTGTGACACCCGGACGTCTAACACCTCAGTCCCCCCGTGACCACGGCTGCTGTAAAGCACTCGAAGATAAGATAAGTAATTAATAGTTTCATTTCAAAGTCTTATTAGAGTAAATTTTAGTATATTATACTTAGTATAGTATAATGTACCTGTAATTTTGTCAGACAGTAATATTGATATTTTGTCTTAAACCAATTAATTGCTTTTAGTTCAATGCGCAATGGCGGCGGAAGGTTCGAGGAAAAAGGAAATTGAACATGAATATTCATATTAAGCTGATACATTTTCTGTACACTGCTTTAATTGTGCTGAATAAAATTAAATGAAACGTCGAATTATGTAGTTAGACTCCTATAGCTTTCCACCTAAACCCTTCCCTTCGACTAAACCATAGGAAGCGTCTGATACCGCGATCGGCAATCTTACCCAAAAATGGGGATTAGAGCAACTATTATAATTAAGTTTTTTTTTTGGATTAGGAAGAGAATACAAGCTATCGGTCAAGCTGATGGTAAGCGGCTACTGGATACCTGCAATCAGCTACAATCGAAGACAGTTTCAAATGCGTCCTAGCTCCTGAGGGCCTTATCCATGCTACACAGCTCGTAATTATACCGGCTCTCTATACCTTTCAAAACGAAACACAACTCCCGATGCACTCCTGTCTTGCGGCTGAAATGGATAAGACGGTGGTAGCCCACCCAGACGAGTCTTAGACAGGGAAAGAACCTGCCACCTAGTGGAACATAATCATGTCACCGAAATTAAAGGAGGAAGTGGCTCCTTCACACTTCGCCTGTCACCGTATATCATGTATTTATTTCTCACAACACTATATTACGGGTTTTATTGCGCTCTAAGGATATCCGTTAATGGGTCAGTGAACCGTTGTTTTCGTCTGTCGAGACCCTAAAAGCCGCCTTTTAAAGTAAACTGCGTGGTCCGCCGTGTGGAGCGAAGCCTACACGAACATATTAGAAACAGTTACGTTGTATGTTTTACATTCGTTGTCGTATTTATTGGAGCTATAAGGTGGCTTAGTGTGAAACACCACCCACGGGGGTAAGCAGAGATTGCGAACTGCCAAGTGTCAGTAGACAGCTACGTGACGGAACAAGCCACGTCGCCGGGTTTGATCTCGGAGATTGCAATAGTTTCGAAAGGCTTTTCTGTTAATCGCCTCTTACGGCAAGGCAAGTACATGATTAAAATCCTCATGGGGGAGAATGCGGAGATATGAGGAATATACAACCATATTCTCTAATTTGGTGTTTTTTTTTTATTTTGTAATTTTTATAATTCTTATGTATCATCAGATCACGTACTATGTGTGTGGATGTTAGTGTCGGAATAAATGTCTTTATGTCTTTAATTACCTTACTTGCACATCTTTGCTCTCAAAGCCGTAAAGATAATCTGCTGAAATTGATTTTAGGTTAATGTCGATCAAACATACTTACTATTATATTTTATTTGAAAATTTAATATACTTTTTTTATTATTTCATAACATTTTATTATAATGCTATTTTGTTGGGAAACTTATTGCTATCGGTAGAAATAATAATCTGTAAAATATTTTTCTAAAATTTTTCTAAAAAACTCTGGCCTCTGGTCTCTCTTGACGTAAACCTTACTGTGCTCAGAGAGTTCTGCCAACAAAAACGCTGAAAATCTGATGTTGTAAGATCGGCGAAGGCATCAGAACTCCCCAGCCAAGCTCTTCATAAGAGTTGCAGAAGATGTGTGTGATTTGGCGTTAACTTGATGAAATATCATACGCTTCCTGTTTATCCATTAGCGCGGTAAAATCTTTGTAGTATCTCGTTAGGCCGGATCTCGCTACTGTTTGTGGAGCTTGTTCATACTTGTTCATGATGAACCTTTTACAAATCCTATCACAGGTGAAATGATCGCCTTCTTCAAAAACTTGGCCGACTCGACCGTGTTGATACCACGGCCTCGCAGTATACCCTCTCGAAGCGGACGCATCTTGTGCTTCTCCGTTTCGTTTCGGTGAGTGATGTAGCTGGAGGCGCAAACCCCCTTTCCCATCCCTCCTCATACTCCCCCCTATCTCCCAAATACCCTTAAGAGGCCGGCGACGCAACTTCAGCTCCTCTGATGTTGCAGATGTACGTGAGCGACGGTTATCACTTACCATCAGGTAGGCCGCTTGCATGTTTGCTCGCTTACCCATAAAAAAAACTTCACGGGTTCGTTGCGTTTCAAAGTGAATCGCTCCAAATACACGGTCCAGCGAATTTAGTAAAGTTCGCTGGTCCCACAAATATATAGCTATCTATATTTTAAAATCATTTTGTAATTAATATCATATATACTGCAATGATCAATGTCGTACTAAGTTAGTGTCTTTTATACGTCACCTTATCAGCAAGCTGAAGTGGCAATGGGCCGGCCACATAGCTCGCAGAACCGACAATCGTTGGGGAAAAAAGGTTCTCGAGTGGCAGCCACGTACAGGCAAACGCAGTGCAGGACGACCCCCCACAAGATGGAGTGACGACCTGCGCAGTGTTGCGGGAAGTCGATGGATGCAGGTGGCTCAGGACCGAGCTTCGTGGCAATCTTTGGGGGAGCCCTATGTTCAGCAGTGGACTTGTGATAGGCTGAAATGATGATGATGATGATACGTCACCTTCACTCGTAACTACTGATGTAGCGATCTTGCTCCAATAGTTCACAGGTGACATTTGAAATATGTAACTTATTTTCTTTTTACTGGTTTTCTTTAGTTTTTTTTTGTTTTTTTTATTAGTTTCTCTCTTTCGAGATGGGTATTCTACTCAAATGTACAATAATTTAACAACTGTGTATGTTTTTTACTTTGTATAATTATATTTTAAATTTTTTTATGTTATATCGTTGTACTATGTACAATATACTTTTTGTCCGGTTGTACGTGAAGTCGATGAAGGACCCGACTGAAAAACAGTGCTGTGGTATCACTAAGACGGGAACCTTTTCGACATCGCACAACGAATTAATCTTTTTTATTTTGGTTTTTTTTAATTTAATTTTTTATTATGTTGTGTGATTTCCAAATAAAAGTGTTTCTTTTCTTTCTTTCTACTAAAGTGACAGCAGCTGGTACTGATAAGTTTATAATAGAGCGACTAGCTGCTTCTTTAACGTTAAAATCTTCTAGACTCAAAACGCTTTCTTTACTGACACTTCGTTAGTTCCATAAGCAGCACAAATTTTGTTCGGGGCATGGGTGACATTTTTCTCTTTTTTGTAATAAAACTTCAAATGTTTACTGAAAAATGATGGAAAATTTGGCGGGAAACAGTTCCTTTCTTTTTCTTTTCTCAGGCACGGAGCCTTGTCAGGCAAAGGATTAACTATCTGCCAGTATCAATGTGATATTATAACAATTTTCGAATATAAACACAAACGATCTTGAAGTATTGTTCAAGTGCTTCTTCGCTGAAACTATTGTCAACTTTTATCGAAGACCTACTGGATTGCATCTAAACGGTCTAAATTTCCAGTCTTCAATTGAATTTTTCAATTACTTTGTATACGTTCACAAGCACTTGCAGCATATTACACTATCAATATTATACATTGAAACTCGAAATATACAGAAATAACAATATTTTTTTTTAATTCTTAAATTCAAAATAATGTAAAATCCCGCCAGTTACAAATAGTACAACCAAAGAGTTATGATTAAAACTTCATGCCCAAAGAGACGAACATACCTAATTTCTGACCTTCCCGAAATAGGACGGGAAAAAAGTATTTTCGTCTCTTCTTCTTTGGATGCGGCTCTCCGGGTCGCGGGTTCGATTCCACACGGACTAAGTATTCGCATAGACACAAATAATTGTTCCAATTGATTGTTTATGTATGTGCAAATGTATGTGTATGTAAACTGTCTCCACGAGAAAGGAGAAATTCTCACAGTGAAGTTGTTTTATTTCTTAGATTACACAAAAGATACAATGAAACGTTTCCTGCCTCCAATAAACTTTGAGTGTTTATTGATAATAGACAATGTCGTGGCCCTCCTAAAACTTTTGACCACAAACGAAGAGAATAAACAAAGAAAAAGTTTCCTCCCCGTCCGGACAAAACCAGTAAACGTTCATTGTTATTTATTTCGCGTGCCATTTGCTGTGTTTTAGTTTAACTTTTTTGTCGTTTTAAAACTCCAGAGTTCTGTGCACCCAAATGTTTTGTAATATATCTTATTAGATGAATTTTGTGAAACATTCTGAACAGTTTCTACGGGTCATTGCTGGACATAGGCCTCTCAGTACCAATGGCAAAAGTTGGAAGCTTTGCATGGAAGTGATGCCTACACTTGGCGTTCGGGAGCAGGCTGGTTGGTGAGAGATGCCGTCTAGCTACAAGCCAATACAAATAAATCGGTAGAAAAACAAAAATATCTTAATAAATAAATCACACCTCATATTCTTCTATTGGATTGGAGTGACAAACGTGCCGACATTCCTCCAGGTGGTAAGTGGCTTCTGCAGCCCGAGGAACCTGTAACAGCTTCAATCGAAGCACGTTACAGATGCCTTGCCACCCACGAGGACTGAGACATAATGAATCACAGCCTGTAAGTATACTGACTCTCTGTATCTTTGAAACCGGAGAAACAAGATTAATTACAATGCTGTTTGTCAAGAGAAACAGGCAGGACAAAAGTGTGGTACCTACCCAGAAGACTCCTAAGCAGAGAATGTTTAAATCGAATTTTTATGAGCAGGATATACGAAGATTGAAAGTATTTCAATACCGACGGCTCCAAAACTCTCTGAAAAATGTAAGGAGTCCTTAGTCGAGATGTAAGTTTTTATGGGCATAAAGAAATCTAAACCCATTTTTAGCCTTTTTTATGGTAAAAGGGAACAAACAAGCTAGCGGCTCACCGGATAAGGGTACGTGATTGCCGACGCCCTCGCGGAGGCGGGCGGGATGAGGAGAAGGAGGAGGGGAGGGGGAAAGGACATCCAGTTACCTCACTCACCGCTCGAGTCGGGCCTTTTGTACAGCAGCAAAAGCCGCAGCTTGGCTCTGCAACGTTCAACTGAAGGTGGTTTAAGAAATTGTACTCGGGAATAGTTTCTACTGGGCATAGGCTTTTTCTACTGGACTACTTGGCGGACTTCACGTGCTTAGCATCTGACACATTCGGCATTTAAAATAGCAATTAACGATTTTAGTGATGCCGGCACAGGAATCGAACCGTCGTCATGAAGCTAGCGCTCTGACTTCTGAGCTATGCCGGCTCTCCACCAACATGTCTAGCATGCATATATAGCAATTTATACGTGTGGAATATGTTTAAAATTAATCCTCAAGCTTGCTTTAATCGGACTCAATAGAAATCCATAAGATCACGTTATTCAGATAAACCGTTAATTTCATTAGAACACCGTTACGTCGCAATCTGGTTTCCTTAAAAAAGGACATTTTCTGACTCTAACAGAACAGAAAACACAATCGATTTGGTAAACAACCAAAAAAGGACACGTTAAAGTGGCGTTGGTTCGTATTCGATTCAATAATCATAGAGTTTTGGTAAGAATTGCGGTTTCCAGAATTAAATGTTCTACACAGCCTCAATCATATGAAACATACGATTTAACAAAATAAGATTCCGCTATGTGAATAATAACAATACGCTTGTTCTTGTTGCAGGATAGGTAGTGTTTGAACTTGTGAGAAAGAGCGGTGTACTAGAGATTCCACATCTTCAAACGATCAATATATATATAATAATAATAATTAGAAATGTAACTATTATTTACGGATTTTATCACGTTTAATTTTGTTTTTATATTTCTGGTTGGGTTTTCATTTATATTTTTTTAAATATTATTTATTTTATGGTATTTTATGTAATTGTTCTAGTAATGTTTTTGCCAACGTCTGACCCTATTTAAGTTATTTTACGCGTGAATAGATATTCATTTCAGTTGTATACTTTTAATACTTGGAGATATGGTTTTTTATGGGAAGGGCGGCATACGATCTAGCGGCTCACCTGATGGTAAGTGATTACCGACTCCCACGTACATTTGCAACACCAGAAGAGCTTCTGATGCATTACAGGCCTTTGGTAGGCGGGACAGTGGACGAGAGGGAAGCGGACCTTACTCACCGAACCAAACGCAGAAGCACAAGACGCTCCCACTTCACGCCGGTATTCTGCGAGATTATAGCACTATCCCGGTCGAGCTGACCCATGCGAGCTGCTGCTACGCCTTTAGCTGCTGCTAAAGTCGCTGCATGACGCCACCACATCAATATAATCAAATTATATCGATTGTGTCATATAGCACAGAGCCTGTCACACCTGTGCAACGTGTTACATCACAGCATAGGAAAGCAAACACAAGTCCTTGCGACGCAATGGCCACTTAGCGCGACTTTTGTTAAGTCCCAAGACAAAGTTTGAACTCCAATTCGCATAACCAAATGCGTTGTTTGCCTTCACAACTTTGTTACGCCCAATAAGGCATGTGTCGCTTTTGGTGCTGCCCCACTAATTAGTCCGAAACTAATTTTGTCACATACGTCGTAAAATGTAACATGACTCGAGGTCTGTTATTGTCGAGGAGTAGGATATACGGAATTTTTATGTCGACTTTTGCTGTAGCTTCAGTTTCGTAATTTTGACGTCATTATGACGTCATTGTGTAATTTTTTTATAAATGTTTTTTTTTTGTAGAATAGACGGCAAACGAGCAAGCGGTTCACCTGATGGTGAGTGATTACCGTCGCCCACATACATCTGCAACACCATAGATGCTGCAGGTGCATTGCCGGTCTTTAAGGATATTTGGAAGATGGTTCCGGTTACCTCACTCACCGAACGAAACGTAGAAGCGCAAGATGCCTCTACTTCACGCCGGTATTCTGCTAGGCCGTGGTATCAATCCGGTCGCGCCGCCCCATTCGAGCAGCAGCTAAAGCCACCGCTTGGCTCTACCACGCTTAAAAAAAATTCTATAAATATATCGGACACATGCGTTATTTATTATCAATTTTTTTTTTAAAAGAAAAAGTAGGCAAATGAGCAATCGGCTCACCTGTCCATTCCTGCTGGTGCATTCGTGCAGCAGCAAGGATGTGCAGGAAACACTATGGTAGCGGCGAAGGAATATCTGCCGCCCCCTTTCTTCCCGAGGATCTCGTTAGTTGTATCTCCGTGAGCAAAACCGGCAACGAAGAGTTGCGGAATGTTTGGCTATGCTGTGTCGTGCCAAAAAGAAATCCGTCATTACTGTCTACCCCTATAGCTGAAAGGCGTGAGTATAAAAAAATATTTATGCAATGTTTAGATTTAAATGCTCTCCGTCTGTCCGAATAGATAAAACTTCTCTATCTAAAAGCCTGGTAGATAACTAACCAGCTTCAGGCAGAAGACTGATAGAGTAAAAGGAAACCCATCCGACTATGAACCCAAATTGTAGTATATTCAGAATACAGACATACAGACTACTGTTGTCTATAGTGCGATGGTACCGGCCTTAGCTCACCAGCCAACATGCCCAGCGTGTTCAGTGTGACTTCAATTTGTTGCCAGTTTAAGGTATATGTCCAGCCCTGGACTTTAAAAGGATATTAAAAAATTAAACAGAACCCTTGCAATTACTCAAAACATACCATGAGAATATTTTTTAATTGTGTTTAACGCATTCATGTGAGTACGGTAATGGACAATAGACAATTTACGATAAAAAAAAAACAACACTAATTAACAACCATAAACATTTCTTTGAACGCCACTTGAAACTCGCTACGTATTCCGTCCATCTGACATCACATTACCATATACTACTGACGCGAGAGTGATTCTCAAAAGGGAAGGTAAACAGAGCTCAATCGACTGTTATGTAACGCGACGGTCACCATCGGCTGCCGCTCCATTTTCGGACGGCGCAGACCTAAAACGAATATCCCACAGTACATAAATGTGCTTCTTTAGTGTATACCTCTTAAGGCACAGTGCCTTACCGATATCAATGCGGCTAAATAAGTAATGTCGCAAGTGGGGTAAGGTATCGGGCCTGTTCGTTATGGATTGAGTCCAAAATTATGGTCTCAGAGCACTTATGGAGATGCACGTGGTGTCTCCCGTGCTGGGGTTTCCTCGCTTGACGAATCGGCGTGTAACGAAAGTGACACTTCATAGTTCAAGATATTTGATGTTTCTTTGAGAACTTTATTACTTTATGAAACGTTACATTTACAGGTCTAAATAACTACCTTAAGAGCATGTGACTACTGCATCATTGGTGTGGGTGGGGCTGGTGAGTTTATCCAATACTTCTACTACTGCATCAGTATACTTTAATTCACTGCTGAGCCAGACCATCTCCAAAAAAGCACCAGTCAAAAGCGGTGTAAGCTTTTTGGAATGTTTGGCCACACCCACCACGCTGGGCAAGGGGGTTGGTGGGCCACCGCGCCCAATGCGGTACCATCGCACTAGTGATGCTGCTCCCTATCACCAGTGCCTGGGTTTTAGGGTACAGTCCATTGGGATAGATAGATATGCCGGCATCGTTCGATCGTCAGACCCTCGTTTGTTTGCTAGCAGGGCGCGCCATGTGCAGATGAGGTTGGAGAAAGAGCTGATATCTTCCCCAGAGCTCTAGAAGTTTAAGTCCTTTCAACCCAGTTTCCATCAGAGCTCATTAGGGACAATGTGACAGGTGGTGGCGCACCCTCCACCGCGGCACTTAAACGTGAAAAATATATATGAATTGTTGAATTATACAGCGTTGGATTATAATTGAGATTTGAAGATTAAATGCACGGCAGAATATATCTAAACCACCCCAAAAGAATGCCACCAAGCATGGTCCCGAGCCGTCTGCGTTAATCCCACAAAACTATGCAGGTCGATACTCCATTAGTCGGGGTCAAAGAGATGAGAGGGAATAGGCTCTAAGCCACTGAACTACCACCAAGAACCTCATCACCACAACACCTGGTGAGATTGTAAACATTTGCAGTCGAAAACTAGCTTATGTCAGTAAAAGAATTGTCATATTTTTTCTAACACAAAATAAATAGTCAGTGTTCATTATTTTCTTGAATTCAAATTACAAAACAAAAGTAGTAGCAAACTGAACAAAATTCAATTATTCATATTAAATTTCACGAAAGAGGTGTTTTTTTTTCGTTCAGCCGTCGTTAGGAAAACGGTTTCAACGAAACTGCAGGAACAGATAGGTTTTTTAATAATTTACATATCATGTAAATTTTCCTGGGCAGACACAGAACAATTTTAGTAATGATTTAATAACAAGCGATTTTATCGGGTTCGAATCCCAGCTCCAGCCCCATTCAGCATTTAAAATTCACCGCCTTCAGGAAGAACATTGCGAGGTAACTTGTACCTCAGAAATAATGAATAAAAATTTTCGAGGACATGTGACGTCTGCTCCCCCGCACTGAGCCAGCGTCACGGACCTTGCCCGGCTCCTAAACTGAAGGAATCGAGGAACCGAGGAGATCTTCATCTTTTCTGTAATGTGCATTTTTGGTACTTGATCCTTGTTTTATCTGGAGCGTACTCACTTGCAACTTTTTTAATAGCCTGCGCATTTCCCAGGATATTCTTGATTGTGCCTAAATTTTTAATTTAAGTTTTTTTCAGGAGGGGGAAAGTGCAGAAGTATGGTGTAAAGCAGGGTTTCCCAAAGTGGTCGACCCCTATTAAAAATTATTTTGGTAAGTATTATGTATCAAAAGGAAAAAAAAACTAGAAATCGAATTTTTAAAGTAACTTGGCTATGGGGCCAGAGGTATCAGTTAATTTTGGACATGGGGTTTCTTGCCCAAAATTGTTCGGGAATCCCTGATGTAAAGAGTAACATAGAAAAACTTTTTCTGCTCGTTTCTACCTAACCAGCCCGCGGTGTTCCCTGTTGGTTAATGAACGAGGCACCGGGGAGCGACTGATGACGGGAAATCGATCTAAATATACCGAACTCGAATACCAAAGACTGGTGATGGGGAGAAGCATCACGGTGGTGTGATGATACCGGTACTGGGGAATCCACCCCAGCGTGATGAGTATGGGCAAATCCTCTAAAAAGTAGGCTTCTTGATATATTATTACACTCTGCAATCGTCCCACGTAAAGGACGGAGGTCCCCTTGGCTGATTTCGAGCACGGCAACAACTTCCGAATGCTATCGGCGTTTGTCATAGTGCCGTAAGTGGACGCACAAACACAGAGGCACTCGGCCGTCATTACCATCCTATATCCGCCAAGATCCGCTTATGCGAAAAGCATAGAGGAGCTTAGATGCAGTGTAAGAGACACTGGGTCCCAACACTACATAAGTAGACTCGAGAGCCAATCATTTATGTTTTGCACAATTATTAGCATCGACCGCGATTGGAACACAGGAACCATGGCGCTTACCATTCGACCCTGTGGTAGTTAATATAATAAACAATGTCTCTCAGTTAACTACTTACGAGATCTAAAATCTTTATGTCGATCTGCAAACAGTCTCTTCACAGGTTTTCCGGCTTGTTAACGTTGTGTTAAAGTTGAGAGCGTCTTGTTTACTGCAGTCTTAGTTAGAAGTGACTTTGCTAAGGTCCTCAGGTAATTTTTTCTCTCTCTTTGATGCTTTGTACAGCTTTCCGCTAATTGATGTAAATTTTGTAAGTTTTAATTTCTAGGAGAAATTTATGTAATTATTTCAAATTTTCAGGATCAAATAGAAGCTCGGTACTTTTTATAGTCCGGAGAGGCAAAAAGTTTGTTTCGAGAGTACGCTTGGCTGTGCTATTTAGTGTTATCGAAATTTGTGATCTCTGCCTACCAGTATGGCTACAGTCGAGATTGCATATAATGCAAATGTTTTTTTTTATAGGAATGGCGGCAAACGAGCTAGCGGCTCTCCTGATGGTAAGTGATTACCGACGCCCACGTACGTCTGCAACACCAGCGGTGCTGCAGGTGCGTTGCCGGCCTTTAAGGGTATTCCGGGGAAGGGAGAGAGAATGCGCAGGGGGTATGAGTGAGAGGGAAGCGGGCCTCCGGTTACCTCACTCACCTCTCTAACTCACGCTTCTAATTCATGCCGGTATTCTGCGAGGACGTGTTAGAGTCGATCGAGCCGATCCATTCCGGCAGAAGCTAAAGTTGCCGCTTGACTCCATTAGAAACAATGCATTACAATCTTTAAGGCCAAAGTGAACAGACATCTAGGCGAGCGTGTACTATCCTAGGCCTCATCTTCGCCTTCCATCGGGCAAGATTGAGGTCAAACGTAAGCCTATTTTTCATAAAAACAAAACATGCTAAGAAATGAGATATTTTGTTCCTCTATGAGGGTTAAAACCCTGTGTATAGCCCGCTCATAGACATAAGTTCCCATGTAGCATATTTACCGTAGCATCCACCCCTGGCAAGTAAACTGCCAATCGCAGTACAGGGTAGTGTAGGCACAGACGCCGATTCATTCTACTAGTTGAAAGCGTACAAATTGTTTTGACTACCAACATCAAGATAAGTAAAATTTCAAAGCCTATTCGGGTCAACGCGCCGGTTTAGCAGCATGCTTCCGCAAGATTACGATTGTTATGCGATTGGCGCGAAAGTAACTGTCCACGTCCTTCCTGCGAGCACCGGAAGGGAAAATAAATAAATGGCACCGCATTAGGCTTCCAGACACGTTGCTGTCGAACGGGGTCATATTGTGAATGACATTGAAATATTAAATTAATATTATGTCGCTTATATTTGTATGCCATCAGCACAGGCAGCGGCTGCACTTCCATCGATGTCCGGTACTCGTGTCAATCTTATGACATTGAAACTGTAAACATTTGTATGTAATGATTTCTTGTATTTACGCGAACACTGCACATTTGAAATGAAACTATTGTTTACGGATCTCAACGCGTTTAATTCAACTTTTTAAATTCTCTGCCTACCCTTTTCTGCCGCCTATCACTGTTGTTATCCAATTAGACGCTGGTCGCTGGTTGACTTTGATCTGTTTTTTTTATGCGAAAGGCGGCAAACGAGCATGCGGTTCTCCTGATGGTGAGTGATTACCGTCGCCCACAAACATCAGTAACACCAGAGGTGCTGCAGGTATATTGCCGGCCTTTAAGAGTACTTTGGAGAAGGAAGGAAGGTTGAGAAGGGGGAGGGCCTCTGTTACCTCACTCACCGAATCAAACGAAGAAGCACAAGATGCCTCTATTTCACGCCTGTATTCTGCGTGGTACGAACCCGGTCGAGCCGGCCGGCACATAAAAGGTTGGTACTTATCAAGACGGATTCTACCACCAGTCAAAAGACCTTTTTGTGAGTAGAGTTGCCATGCCCTACCAGTATTATTTATTAAATAATCTACCACGTTAGCTCGACCTGTGGCAGCCATAAAATCGGATTACGTTAACATGCCTTAGCGGCGGCTTTTGCTGCTGCTCGAATGAGCCGGCTCGACCGGGCAGGTACCACGGCCTCGCAGAATACCGGCGTGAAGTAGAGGCATCTTATGCTTCTGCGATTCCTTCGGTGAGTTAATAAAAAAGGTTACCACGTTTATAACGCAATATTATATTAAAAAACCTTCATTTACCATCGCATCTCGTTCCCTCAGCTCTGTCTAACGACGAGTCTGACCCGGACATAAGAAACATAATCACGAATCTGTTTACAGCGCTAAGTTGGAATCAATCTGGGTCGCGACTACCGCCATCGGCTTAGGCCTAAACGGTCCGGCGTGGAGCGGCCCGCGTCCGCCGGATGCGCGAGGTAAGTAAACTAAGCTGATGGTCTCTCGTGCCTTATGCGTGCCTGGTGCTTAGTGCGTTCACGCTTTGACACGTCGGCTTGACGTACCGTTATAAGACGGATCGTAATTTACCAAGTTGTTCGATAATCGAAGTGACTTCTGCCCTGCTTATATATGACATGCATGACATGACCTGCATCAGACAGCACCCGTGACTTATATACACGAACATTAGTTCGTGTAATCCACATATATATTAGTTGTCTGCTCGGATCTGAAAGTGTACGTCGGTGATGGTTAGGAGCTGCATTAGTTCCAGGGTTGCGAATAACGAATATATCCATAATGTAAGGCATATATATACATGCCTTATATTATGGCGTGTTGCGGGAAGTCGATGGATGCAGGTGGTTCAGGACCGAGCTTTGTGGCCTTTCAAATTATGATGATGATGATATGCCTTATATATATATAAATATAGATATTCACCGATATACAACGGACCGACCACTTCAAGTATCTTACCTAAACAGCCCGTAAATACTCCACAGCCTGACATATAGGCCTCTCCTATAGGTAGGATTCGCCAAACTCACAAGCTCCAGTATGTGGATTGGCGATCACTTCAAGTATGCCAGAGCTTAACTATCCGAACTGGCGATAGGGAGCCGGTGTCCAAGGTGCGGAGGTGTGTGGATCAGCCGGACCGCACGACAAGCAGTGGGGTGCATTCCATATAGACAAAAAGGCGGAATCGACCCGAGCTAATTTATTAAGAAAGGTTAACAACGTTTGAATTGATACCAATATATATTTATACATATGAGGTACATGTGAGGTAAACGGAGGCCCACTCCTTTTCCCCATACTGTCTCCCATCTCCCAAATATCTTTAAAAGGCCGGCAACGCACCTGCAGCTTCTCTGGGGTCGCAGATGTACGTGGGCGACTGTAATCACTTACCATCAGGTGAGCCTCTTGCTCGTATGTCCTCGACACGTAGATTTTTTTATTGTGGTAGAGCCAAGCGGCGGCTCGAGTGGTCCGGCTCGACCGGGTCCGTACCACGGCTTCGCAGATTACCGGCGTGAAGTAGAAGCATCTTGTGCTTCTGCGTTTCGTTCGGTAAGTGAGGTTACCGGAGGCTCACTCCCCTTCCTCATCTTCCCTCCTCCCAAATTCCAAAAGGACGGCAACGCTTCTGCAGCACGTTCTCTTCACTTGCGGGCCTTCTGCTCGCGAGTCAACCGCTGAAGTCGTAAAGGCCACTGGGCCAACAGCGTGTCTACCGTGGGGGTTGAGCACCTTTCCCCTCGAGTTAAACTAAAAAAAATAGCCGCTCGTTCTAAACGTCAGTTTTCAGTGTTTTCAAAAATTAAAAAAATCGACGGAAGTGTTGAAACATACGTCCCGTCGAAAATGTTGCGTAGCGAGCCCCAGGACCGAGCTTCGTGGCAATCTTTGGGGGAGGCCTATGTTCAGCAGTGGACTTCTGATAGGCTGAAATGATGATGATGATGATGATGAGCCCCAGGTATGAATCACCCGTATAGTTAGCTTTCGTCCATTGTATATTGTTTTCAGTCCCTCCGGTCGCAGATCCATACACTAACACATTATCAGACAAGATACTATGAATGTATGCAAAGAAAGAAATTTAGTTGCCATATCAATCAATGCGGAAACAATAAAAATGGTATCCAGCATTAATATTTTTAAAGCTATCAAGCTATGTATCGCTGTATATTTTCCGATTAAATAAAATAAAGAAATGGTTAATGAAGTAACGTAACCTAGAGGCTCGTGCAGACAGTCGAGAGCTATGAACGATCTACAGACAGGCAGTCTCTGTCGACAGTATATGTGTGTTATAACCATACCCCCTAATCTAAATTCCATTACAAAATAACTAAACCGTAGCTTAGTTATAAACACAAAAATAAAGAAAAACTTCTGGTTCGTTATTTTATAAGGCGTATTGGCTTGTGATTGACGAAGGTTTACCTACAATTGGTAGTTATAATAAATCAAGTGTAGAACAAAAAAGGAATGTAAAAAAACAGGTTGTTGTTTCTCGAAGTAACACTGTGTCTTAAAATTTACGATGAGAAAAAAAAAACAGTTGTACATTTAAATCTGACCACTTAATTTGTAAATTAGAGGCTGTATGTCACAATATCCTTACCTTAAACGACGAAATGCCTTAAAAGTTGAACATAAAGGACTAAAATAAAAAAAAAAAACTATATATATGTTTTTGTATTTAATACCTTAATTTCCTAAGAAAATTGTAATCGATACAATTTCCACAGAATTATACTTTTAAATTGTTTCATATTACATCGTAATGAGACACAAATTGCCAAAGAAACAAGCTGGCGTATGTAGTACGACATGTTATTTTTCGAACGAAATAGTCGCCAGGCTGAACGGCATTTTTATAGTATAATGTACATGTGGTTTTTTTTTCCCCAACCGCCGGGCTAGATTGTGCGCACATAAACGTAATTATGCATGGGCAGTGGCGCGGGAGGTGTGCCGCGAGCATTGCAGGTGTAACTCTAGTCCACACCCATCACCGCTGTAAATGCCAATACCCCATCGAACTAGTTACAAGACATATCGAAATTCGCGACACGCCGCAGGGCATATATGTTTTTTTTTTTTTTCCAAACTGCCCTCGTAGGAATCTCCCGTAAATTCCAGCGAATGCATTAAAATTGTATAGGATATTCGTTTTTGCCGGCGCGTCGTATGTGACGGTTCTTGTAACACTGCACAATGCAGCGCGCAATTAGACAGCCGTCCGTTCTGGCGCGATTATCTCCATTAGCCAGTCGGGGAATACGGGCCAATATCCCATGCGTTTGTTAGCCGAAGTGTGGATGCGGTCATGGATCGCTGTACAAGTATATAATTGTAATTAACATAAGATTTCCCGTAATAACCGGAGAGTGCGCGCGCGCGTCCAAAATGGCGGCGTCCGCTTTTTGCCGCGCGAGCGTACGCTGAATATCATAAGCTACGTACGTGCGTGGAACGCTCCACACTGGGGCATTTTTCCAATCGAAAATAGAAACCAAAGGAATTCGAAAAATTTTCAATTATATCATAACATTACACAGAATTTAGAATAACTTAAAAATATATGTAATAACTTAATATATATAATAAAAATAATAACTTAAAAATAATAATGGCGTATAAAGAGAGCGACAATTTAAAATCCTTGAAGAAATTTTAATCAACGCAACATAATTATAAAACTAAATCTATACTTTTAAATGTGACCTTTGGTATATATTGGTATATATGAAAGATGAATTTCAAAATTATTTAAAAAATCAACCCATGTGTATGTCGCATTGTCAGGGGGAGACAAAGCTACGCCCTGTACGCCTGCAGATCACGACTGCTACCTATCTTACAACTGATGGGGTACCTTTTCTAATCACGAAACGACTACGACACGATTTCTTCGTGGCGGTAAAGAGTTGAAAAATGCACACTATTTCTGATTATTCTCAGTTTATACTTGCGTATGTCAACTCAAGGTAACTATGACTAGTTTTTACTTCAGTACTTATTTTCAGTATTTATTTATTTTTTGTTACAAAGCATTATTAATGATTATTTAACTAACTTATTACAAATACGACATATATATATGAACGACGGAGAGAAGCTAGATTAATGTCCGATTCTCACATCGGGTTTGCGTCAGCGTTAGTTTACGTTAACTCTATTATAACCGATAGTAAAGTTAAAGAAAACGAAAAGTTCCACATAACAGTTACGGCCACCAACATCAACGGCTTAGCAATTGCAGAAAAAAAAACATAAATAAATTATAATAAAACCGGTAGTGTGTCACCGTTCTTAACTAATGTAATTTAAATTCATACAACTGCAGTATCATGCCCCGTACGTAGCAGAGTGAAATTCTTTTAGACAAATTTAATATCGTCAGCACAAATGAGGGTCCGAATCAAGTGGACCCCGGCAACTGGTCTCGTACGCTGCCCTGCGCTGGCTCGGTTTTTGCACGGACCCGTAACACGATCGGTCCATCTCATAATTTTAGAGTTTTTTCATCCGATCCAGTCGCAGCCTTATTAAGCCGGCGATCGATTCCTTGATTACGATCTGCCGTAGCGGAATGATTTACACTTTGTGTTGCCAGCATATGCAACAGACGGAAATAAAGCAGCGAAGAAGATTGTGTAACGCCTAGATGGGAATTGTTGCCTACTTTTACAATATCGGACTTACTATCTATTTTATATGTGGTAGAAGCGCCAAGCGGCGGCTTTCGCTGCTGTACGAATGGGCCGGCTCGACCGGATTGGTACCACGGTCTCGCAGAATACCGGCGTGAAGTAGAGGCGTCTCATGATTCTGCGTTTCGTTTGGTGAGTGAGGTAACCGGAGGCCTGCTTTCCCTCCCCATGCCCCTCCTCATCCTCCCTCCCAACTCCCAAATACCCTTAAAAGCGGGCAACGCGCCTTCATCTGCTTCTCTGGTGTTGTAGATGGACGTGGGCGGCGGTAATCACTTACCATCAGGTGAAACGCTTGCTCGTTGGTCGCCTTACCCAAAAAAAAAAAATCCGGAAAAGACGTAGCTGCAGAATTTTGCTGATTTTGGCCGGAGCCAGCTGAGCGTAGCGAAATGGATATGCATCTCCTGGCACAGGCATTTATTTGCTTAAAAGGACCTCTCTTATCTCCAGATAATAATTATATGTATTCTCTGTGTTTACGTAAATAAAGATATTTTTATTTATTTATTTATTTACTGAAACAAATTATCCGATTTTGAATAAACTCATCAAAGATAATCTAAATAATGTCTTTAGCCATTTTCATTGATATAGAAATCGAGATTTTCTTTCACACAAATTACATAATACATTTAATGTTCCGCCTCACGAGAAAACTTCACCTCCCTATCTTATTTCTCATTTTCTCCATTCAACTCTTGACCTCTCGGACCTTGTCTACTAAACTAGCTTAATATGCGTCTCTCGCAGCATAATATGGGAATTTTTAGTTCTTCTTCCGTTCTTTTTTTTTGGTATTTCCCCGAACACTACAGATTAGAAAAGATAATGTTTTTTTTACAGATTTTATCGCGTGTCCACGAACACGGCAAAGCACTCGGCGAGAATATAAAAAAAAAACGCGGTAAGATCCTTAAATAATAGTTTTAATTTCCTCTTTCACTGTTCATTCCAGTCCGACCATTGCAAATCTTTAGGATAAGGTGCCAACATTTAAAAATAACGGTCTCATCTACCAGATAATACACAGGAGGTCAGCATCTGCGTAGGATAAGCCACAGTGATGTAAATGTCAGTGCAAGGATACAGGCGTTCGTCTTTATGCCCGATGTTCTTGGGGTTAGATCATAATAAGCATCGCATACCATGTTACAGACACGCAGACGTACTCGTGCATCAGAACCGAAAATCAACGGACTTGTCTCATCGCTATTTTGACGCATGATTGCGGGGGGAGGGGGGGTGATAAATGAGCCAACAATATGATGGTACCCTTGAGCCCTTGAGCACCTGCAAACAACTTCAATCGAGGAAGGCGTCAGATCCGTTGCCACCCTTGACAACGGATCTGGAATAGTGTGGACCTGGAATGTCTCGTAGCCCGTAAGACAACTGCACTGATGATTGGCGGAGGACATGGGTAAGTGGGTGGTGCCTACCCAGTCGGCTCCTTGACATAATCGTAGCAGGATCCTAACACCTACGGGGCTATCAAAGATTCTCAGAGGCGAATATCTCAGAAAGTACTAAAAGCATCTGGGTACCATTTCTTGCTTTGTGTTAAGCGCACCTGACTGCTAGTGCGCCATCGGTTGGAATCCCAGCCGAGGTCAGTATTTTTGAAAAAAAAACACGAATTATTGGCTTTTTATTATATATTATTAAGATATTTGCTGATTTAAGTTGGTTCTTTCTCGAAAAAGTGTTTAGAATTATTAGTGTAATGAGATATTGAAGGCTTTTCTCCTATTCTTCTCTTCCGAGACCCGGGTAAAGCAAGGCCTGGCAGATCCTTGCACCGTCGTCACACCGCAATCTCCGGAAGCATATCTGACGAAGCGCGCCAACCGTAATGTTCTATATTCCGGAGAGTTAAATAATGGGTTAAACGGAAATGACCAGTCCTTGCCTACCCTCCTATAGTTAATATATAAATAAGAACTAACACCGATAACCTATTGCGTAACTTTTGATGTAAAATTAAAAAAAAAATATTTATAAGCTCTCTCAACCGTATACTCAATACTTGGGCGGTCAGAGGGTTTTAGTTTCGATCCACTTTTCACCGGAGCTTATTTGAGACATCGTGACAGGTGGTGAGCCTGTCACCAGCTTAGTGCTGGGACCAAGGTTAGAAATCGTACGGAAGTTTCAGTCAGCAGTTCCGTCTGCAGCCTGTGATCATATTCTGGTTCACCTCAACCGATCAGACTAAGATTTGTCTGTCCACATATCCTCGCAAAAGAAGGATGATTCCCGAGGCTATTGAAATTAAAAATCATACTAATTTCAATAGAAAAGATTGCACCCAGCAAATTAGTAAAATTAAATCCAGGACCAGGCATACATCTTCATGTTGAATCTTGGACAACATGCGCCTCTTAACCCAATAGTCAAGAAATATAATAACCTAGCGAAGACTTTATAGTTAGACTTGTTCTCAGATGCGTTTGGCGGGCTTAAGAGGAAATTGCTATTATCTTAACAAATTATGATTTGATTTTGTTTTTGTTAATTTTTGAGAGCAATTTATTCACAATTTAAAAAAAAATACTAATCATAATCACCATAAGGCATTATTATTTTGTCTATGATTGGTTTGTGTAAATTAAAACATAATTTATCGCTCATTATATTTTGCATGTGGTCTTCGCCTGTAACTGTAGTGGCGCTGAGCTAATATCAATGATGTATACATTTCATTTGTTGTAATAGTGTACATTATGTTGGCGTTCATTAAATAAAATAAATAAATAAATGTACTCAAGATGAAGAAGATGAAGAAGAGACCTCACGGTAGCTCATTTTGCTTAGACCGGACTAAAAATTTATAATCACAAAGCTGGCGGTATCCGGATCAACAATGACATCCAGACGTCAAACACCTCAGGTCTCCCTTGACCGTGTGCTGTAAAGCACCTGAAACGTCTGGATTTAAAGAAATCTAATTAAACACGATTAAAATTCGTAAATAATAGTGCATCAGTAACATGGCCTGAACATTTAGACAGCAAGCTCACCACCTGTCACATTGTTACAATTAAGCTCCGGTAATAAGTGAGTTTTTAAATATTGCTTAATGCGATTCCACGTAATCGCTGCTTCAGAATTGTTTCCCAACAATGTAACCAGTCCCCACTTGTAATTAATTACTACGATTATGAACCATCTACAAATAGAAATACCTTTTTTATATTTTCTCATGATTATAAGGAGACATAGCATAGGATATAAGTGTTCTATTGCTGGATACAATATCTTTATATTATTTTAAACTTGATGCACCTATCACCACATTTCTTCACGCTCTGGGTTGACTGTTAGAGAATGCCAAAAGGCATTAAGTCCGCCTTTTGTAATCCTTTTGGTGTAGACAATAAAGTATAAATAAATAAATAAATAAATAAATACAAGCTTTTAAGTCAACTTATGAGAATTTTGGAGCGAGATTGTTTCAAAGCCAGCGCCGGATTTCACATAACCTCTTAAAAGTAAGTTTCAGGATCAAAGAGTAGGTAAATTTCATAATGTGTTTGCTTTTTCGTACATAAAAAAAAAAGATTGCATTCAAAAAAGGATCGATTTATCCCATGGACCCATTTACTACTCGCCACTGAGCCTTTCTCCGCTTTTCTGATACTGCACACTGTACATACTGGATATATAGGTCCAGGAAAATATGCTAAGATAAGTTTGCCATAAACAAATTTTAAGATATCTATGGTGAGATAGGAATGGTGATTTTAGTCGATGAAACGCTTCGTTGGTCTTAATTTGTTGTTTTTTTATTGGATTGGGGTGGCAAATGTGCTAACAGTCCATCCGAAGGGAAGTAGCTTCTGAAGCCCATGGACACCCATTGGAAAGAGGTTACAGATGTGTTAACATCACTGTGGGCTAAGATGAAATACCATAGAGCTTGTAATTATATTGGAACAGTATACCTTACAAACCGGAACTCAACAGACCCACCTACCCAAATGAGTATAGAAGGAGCCTAGTGTAGGTTTCTTGTTAGGTCGCCCATATTCACCACGCTGGGTAAGCGGGTGTACAGTGCAGGTACTCTCGCTCCAGTGATGCTGCTCGCCATCACCAATCTTTGTGTCCAGATTTGGATTCAACAGATCCTCTGCCATTTGACGGTAGCAGGAGCCTCGTTTAATGTTTAGCATGCTGCAACACGCGCAGGTGAAGTAGGGCGTAGGCGTTTAGAGGAAAAACATTGTTTATTGTATGTTTTTAATTGTTCAGTCTTACGTTTTCTATTCTTTTATTCTTCTATTGCTTCTCATGATTATAAGGAGACATAGCATAGGATATAAGTGTTCTATTGCTGGATACAATATCTTTATATTATTTTAAACTTGATGCACCTATCACCACATTTCTTCACGCTCTGGGTTGACTGTTAGAGAATGCCAAAAGGCATTAAGTCCGCCTTTTGTAATCCTTTTGGTGTAGACAATAAAGTATAAATAAATAAATGTACTCAAGATGAAGAAGAGACCTCACGGTAGCTCATTTTGCTTAGACCGGACTAAAAATTTATAATCACAAAGCTGGCGGTATCCGGATCAACAATGACATCCAGACGTCAAACACCTCAGGTCTCCCTTGACCGTGTGCTGTAAAGCACCTGAAACGTCTGGATTTAAAGAAATCTAATTAAACACGATTAAAATTCGTAAATAATAGTGCATCAGTAACATGGCCTGAACATTTAGACAGCAAGCTCACCACCTGTCACATTGTTACAATTAAGCTCCGGTAATAAGTGAGTTTTTAAATATTGCTTAATGCGATTCCACGTAATCGCTGCTTCAGAATTGTTTCCCAACAATGTAACCAGTCCCCACTTGTAATTAATTACTACGATTATGAACCATCTACAAATAGAAATACCTTTTTATATTTTCTCATGATTATAAGGAGACATAGCATAGGATATAAGTGTTCTATTGCTGGATACAATATCTTTATATTATTTTAAACTTGATGCACCTATCACCACATTTCTTCACGCTCTGGGTTGACTGTTAGAGAATGCCAAAAGGCATTAAGTCCGCCTTTGTAATCCTTTTGGTGTAGACAATAAAGTATAAATAAATAAATAAATAAATAAATAAATAAATAAATAAATGTACTCAAGATGAAGAAGATGAAGAAGATGAAGAAGATGAAGAAGAGACCTCACGGTAGCTCATTTTGCTTAGACCGGACTAAAAATTTATAATCACAAAGCTGGCGGTATCCGGATCAACAATGACATCCAGACGTCAAACACCTCAGGTCTCCCTTGACCGTGTGCTGTAAAGCACCTGAAACGTCTGGATTTAAAGAAATCTAATTAAACACGATTAAAATTCGTAAATAATAGTGCATCAGTAACATGGCCTGAACATTTAGACAGCAAGCTCACCACCTGTCACATTGTTACAATTAAGCTCCGGTAATAAGTGAGTTTTTAAATATTGCTTAATGCGATTCCACGTAATCGCTGCTTCAGAATTGTTTCCCAACAATGTAACCAGTCCCCACTTGTAATTAATTACTACGATTATGAACCATCTACAAATAGAAATACCTTTTTATATTTTCTCATGATTATAAGGAGACATAGCATAGGATATAAGTGTTCTATTGCTGGATACAATATCTTTATATTATTTTAAACTTGATGCACCTATCACCACATTTCTTCACGCTCTGGGTTGACTGTTAGAGAATGCCAAAAGGCATTAAGTCCGCCTTTTGTAATCCTTTTGGTGTAGACAATAAAGTATAAATAAATAAATAAATAAATAAATACAAGCTTTTAAGTCAACTTATGAGAATTTTGGAGCGAGATTGTTTCAAAGCCAGCGCCGGATTTCACATAACCTCTTAAAAGTAAGTTTCAGGATCAAAGAGTAGGTAAATTTCATAATGTGTTTGCTTTTTCGTACATAAAAAAAAAAGATTGCATTCAAAAAGGATCGATTTATCCCATGGACCCATTTACTACTCGCCACTGAGCCTTTCTCCGCTTTTCTGATACTGCACACTGTACATACTGGATATATAGGTCCAGGAAAATATGCTAAGATAAGTTTGCCATAAACAAATTTTAAGATATCTATGGTGAGATAGGAATGGTGATTTTAGTCGATGAAACGCTTCGTTGGTCTTAATTTGTTGTTTTTTTATTGGATTGGGGTGGCAAATGTGCTAACAGTCCATCCGAAGGGAAGTAGCTTCTGAAGCCCATGGACACCCGTTGGAAAGAGGTTACAGATGTGTTAACATCACTGTGGGCTAAGATGAAATACCATAGAGCTTGTAATTATATTGGAACAGTATACCTTACAAACCGGAACTCAACAGACCCACCTACCCAAATGATTCCTGAGTATAGAAGGAGCCTAGTGTAGGTTTCTTGTTAGGTCGCCCATATTCACCACGCTGGGTAAGCGGGTGTACAGTGCAGGTACTCTCGCTCCAGTGATGCTGCTCGCCATCACCAATCTTTGTGTCCAGATTTGGATTCAACAGATCCTCTGCCATTTGACGGTAGCAGGAGCCTCGTTTAATGTTTAGCATGCTGCAACACGCGCAGGTGAAGTAGGGCGTAGGCGTTTAGAGGAAAAACATTGTTTATTGTATGTTTTTAATTGTTCAGTCTTACGTTTTCTATTCTTTTATTCTTCTATTGCTACTCATCATTATCAACAGTATGCTAACAGCTCTCTATTGGACCATGTTTCTCCTAAGATGAGAGGATTAGTTTGCAATCGTCAGATTTGGCAGAATACCCACTCGGCATTCGCTTCTTCGGTGCTGAAGGTGCCATCACATAGCAGCATATATAGTTTAATTTGGCACATTGCAGCCAAAGTTAAAGTTTCGTTAATATATAAAACAGTGTGTTAGTCATAAGAATTGATCGGCGATGAAAACCAGCGCCGGGCTCTAAACTCTAAAAAACAATAAGCTGATCTGAAGACCTAATCCAGCCAGTGGTCCAGCCATGAGACATGCAGAATGCATTTATTTTTCCTTTATTTTGAAGTCTGATTTTACTTTTGGTTTATTTTGTACTTTATGCTTTTACTTTTGTTTACTATGTTCTGTGTGTGTGTTGTCTTTTTATGCTGGTACCAATTAATATGTTTCTATTTTTCTTTCTTTCCGGCTATGGGTAGGTGATATAAAAGGGCGACTACGGGAAAATCTTCGGAATTGAACCCGGAGGGTGGGAAACTGGACAAATGGCATCAACACTTTTTAAAAAAATCAACAACAATTCACAAAATCGTGATGGAGAAGGTCCGGCGAGGAACTCTGAGGCGGTGTTGTCATTCTCCGAGAGCTACGAACTTTTTCAGCTATGGCTAATGTAGAAATGAAATCTAAATTACAGTTGTTAATCACACAATGTAATAAATTTTTAAGTCTATACTGTATTCTGAATATCTCTGTATCCTCAACACTGCGTCCATATCCCACAAATATACGTACAGCTCAACAATTTCCTACAATAGTAATCAATATGTTTATGCATTCTATGGTTCGACAACAAAGAAAATCCATTATGTGTCGGGGTACTTTGAAAATCGACCTTCAGGCAAACCAATGGGCAATTGGTACTTTGGACAATGAGCGTCCCCATAATGGGAGCGGACGCGACTGTTTAGGAGGGCCAGCGTCTGCACATACTAATTTCGTGAATACGGTGACCAACATTCTAATGGTTTTTCAGACCGTCTACTATGTGTCTGAAAGAATCGCTTCCTTTGTACGTAAAGACGTTGGATTAGCGTAAAGGCATGACTTAGTTTTTAGCGTAACTAACACTGATTATTAGTTTTCGGGTCTGAGTTGTGTTGTGTTCACGCTCCCGCATCTCGGAGGAAGTCAGGCCTTCTCTGATATTGTTGCATAGGCTTTACATCGGATATGGGAAAGTAAAGACGTGTGCCTCTCTGTGTTTGCCCCTAAATATACGCCACTATAATATCTCCCGCGCGGTTGACATCTGCCGATTGTGTTCGGAAGGTGTCGCCGTGGTCTCGGTTATTGCGACAACTTCATGCAAGTAGGCTTCCGGCTTGATTTTAACTGTTTCATATACTTTCTTAAATTTACCGATCGACCGCAAATAGTTGACAATATATTTTACATATGAAAAAAAATCAGAAAGGCTTTATTGTAAGCAGTAGATAAAGTGAGACAATATGATGGTCTGGCAAGCTTTTAGCAGAGGGGTGGCACATATTATAGCTCTATGTTGGCAATGGCTTCTTCGCCTACCCTATAAATCATTACAAGCGTGATTTTGTGATGTGTGTTGCTGATTGATGACAGAATTCTCTAGTTACGACATTTATACTGAGATTGTCAACCCGTTTGCTGCGCGTTTTGATAATCCCGTGTCCGTGTCCGTCTAGAGTTACAGAAACGTATTAATGAAAATAATTATGAGGGATGTAATCAAAAAACTGAGTCGAATTTAGTTATCCTTAAAGACATAGACGTCAATGATCAAAATCATGCCCAGCTGTTTGTCTCAATGGTTTTCAAGTTTTCAACCGAAGTGCTAATTAACAAACCTATAACTTTACTCTAAATAAATAAGACGTACGAATATAGCATATTTTCACTTAGAAGAAAACAGACAGTACGTTATTATGTACCTTATAAGTTGCTAAACAACGACGCTCTATAGAGGGGGCAATTGACGTCCAGTCTGATTTCAGCGCAAATTAAAAAGTTGATATAATTGTACACAACATTCAAGTGAACTTTATGGCAGCATATCTACCTTTTTATGGACTGGTTTCTCTATATCTATTTCTGAATTATTTAAGTGATCTGCCGATCTCTTACTTAATAGGATGTTGTCTATAATTTTCTCTATAAGGTGGACATTTTTGCAAATTATATTCATTGCTCGTTACATTAATGTAGTTATTAATGAATATTTGTAGGGTAGTCAGTATCAGTAGCACATACATTGCGTTTCAGTTTTATTTTAACTGTTATGAATGACGTTAACGTTTCAATAATGATTTCTTCTATTTACGGGAAAACTACACATTTGAAATGAAACTATTATTTACGTATTTTAACGCGTTTAATTTGATTTTATTTTGTTTTGATATGTAGTCTATCAAATCTCATGTTTGGTTTTGGTTGGGCCCATCCAGAATAAGATCACAGACTGCATAATTCCTAGAGTGCCTATGTTTTACATCAGCTATGCGTTCAGTTCACGAGTGACCACGTTTGCTGTAAAGCCTCCGAATGAAAAATCTAATTAAACGTGATAAAATCCCTAAATTATTGTTTTGTTACAATAATCATCATTTATTCGTATCTCTTCGTTTTATTTTCAGTAAATAAATAAATCTGCTAATGTTAATTAGCCTATTTTAGTCCACTGTTGAACATAGGCCTCTACAAAAAAGAGACCGTGAAAGCTTTCATTATATTTCTTGTTACATTTGCCCATACTTACTGGGCAGGGCTAGCGGTTTGGTACACTAGATGATGCTGCTCCCCATCACTGATCTGTGGCATTTGAGAACGACAGATTGTGTTAGATATCCTGACATCATTCGGTCGCCGGTGTCTCGTTTTTTATCAATGAGGCTTGACAGCTAGAGCCAAGCGGCGACTTTTGCTGCTGCTCGAAGGGGCCAGCTCGACCGGTGTATTGCCACGGCTTCGTTTCTGTGTGAAGTTGTGGCATGTTGTGCTTCTGCGTTTCGTTCGGTGAGTGTGGTACCGGAGGCCCAATCCCCCTCCCCAACTATCCTTCCCGTTTTCACTCCCATCTCCCAAATATCCTAAGGCTGACAACACAACTGCAGCTCCTCTGGAGTTGCAGATGTACGTGGGCGACGGTAATCACTTACTTTCAGGTGAACCGTTTGCTCGTTTGCCGCCTTTCCCATAAGAATAGAAAAAAAACTCTCCCCACAAACAAGCGAAGCTCGCGTTCAGTCTGAAGTGAAATAACTTTTCTTTTTGATGCTGTCAAGTTTTGTACGTGTCAACGAAACCACGGTGATTACTTGGACTTGCGGGTTTCCCTGTACAACCTTTTATTATTTCGGTTTTCGTTATTCTATGGTACAGCCCACACCACAAACCTTTACCATTAAAAAACGGTAAGAGACTTTAGAAGATATAGATGGTAAATTCCTTTTTAGACCTACAAATGAAAGAACAGCTAAAGCAGAAATGATATGTCAAATTTATTCCATTTATTTATTTTTTATGAAAAAATAGGCTTGCGTTTGACCTCAATCTTCCCCGATGGAAAGCGAAGATGAGGCCTAGGCCTAGGCCTGAGGATGGTACACGCTTGCCTAGATGTCTGTTCACTCTGGCCTTGGCCATTTATCCTAATACCATGGTCACTCTTAACAAATTTGACGCGCGAAACCAATTATGGCTTGCGTTATTAAAGCAATGCGTCCATAGAACGTTCGCCCGCGAAATATTTATGCGCGGGCGGCTCGGAATCGTTAATGCGCGTTTTTCTTACAGCGCCTACCGTACGCGGAAAATTCACTTGTTATTTATAACGCCAATTAACTCTATAACGATCAGGAACAAAATGCTAACGGCCGTGATTTTTCACAACAGATTTATGATAAGGAATTGCAACCGCGGCGTCGCTTAGGCTTTTAAGGAAGCAATGAGAGAAAAACTTTTATTAACAATATATGTATATATATATATATATAATATAGGGCGTATAGTGGCGGTGTAGGCCCTTGTCGTAACAGGCAACTAATGCATTGAACATTTCATGGTAATCTCCGGGAGCAAACACAACGTCGAGACTTGCCGGCTATCACTTTCTATCTCCCGAAGAAGTTGTAATTGGATAGTTGATTGTTGAAAACATGGCACCTCTTTTTGCCGCTGGTATCCTTTCCTAATTCCGATGTAGTTTTATCTGGAAGGACGTTTCAGTTTATCGCCAGAGAAGAAGCAAAGAAACATTGAACAGTAACCAAAAATGCCTAATAAATTATGCTCGGGAAAAGGAGGCTTCTTAATTCTAACTCAGTATACTATAAAATGTGTATAACATGAAGGTTCTAACTTGACTGATATCTTTAACTGCCGGCGCCGGCTTTTGGGACTCATACCACCATACCGTACGTATTTACCGTAAAAGAGGAGAACGAAACACAGCGTCAAATTATTTTTTTTCTATTTCAATTTATATTACTATTTAAATATTTCGCGACGGGCTGTAGAGTTAAGGCGTGAGATTCGGTGGATCGCCAATCGCCCACCAAGCGTGGCGATACCGTGATGATAGTGAGTAACACTAATAAGTTTAATTAGCAATTGATACAGTGATTATTCTCGATATCAATTGCTCTCGCAAATCTTTATGAAGAGCTGAGTACAAGGAGGATCTAACCTGCGCTCGATTTGAACCAGTTCACTAACAGGCGAGGATCTGGCAACCGATGGACGGCCGAAAATACATTCGACTATGCCGAACCCAAATACCCTTCGGCTGCCTCGTTCACCGAACGTAACGCAGAAGCACAAGAAGACACCTCTACTTCACGCCGGTATTCTGTGTGGCCGCGGTACAGCCCCGATCGAGCCGGCGCATTGGAGTAGCAGCAAAAGCCGCCCCTTGGCTCTACCACGCGTGCGATTGATATCATTAAGGCTTTACCTACCCAATTAGACATTCAATATTCAACATTATTAATGAAACCGTCAATGCTTCCAGTTAAGAGGTATGTATGTCTGCTTCTCCGAAAGAACACCTTCTTAAAACGGGGGTGAAATCTAAACGTTTAGGCAAATGAACCAGCCACGAAGACTCATGAACTATAGATCCTTCAGACTTGAAATTAGCCAGGTAGATTCCTTGTAAGATGGATTTCACTAAGCCTCTCTGAAGATTAATCCCTTTAAGAGAGAAAATGGTGGTTGAAAAGCTTTAGAAAGCCCTATGCTTTTGAAGTTAGAGACATTAAAGTTCATAGTTTTCAACAATAAAATTACTATATAAGCGCTGATGATAGGGGATAAATAGGGAATGAATAGGAGATGAATATGGGATAAGTAGGGGATGTATGGGAATGGTTAGTTTCGGCTCTTTCTACTATTATTTTCTTGAAACTTATTGATGAAATGAAATGAAAATACACTTTATTGTACACCAATAGCAAAAATAGGATAAAAAAAATTAATAAAAAGAAACATAAGATACTCAAAGGTACAATTGGCGGCCTTATCGCTTAGAAGCGATCTCTACCAGACAACCATTTTGCAGAGGAAATAATGACCAGTGAGTGAGGGTTAAGGGTGTACGCAAGTTACAAAGAAGTGAAAATATAATATAATAAATATATATTGATATATACACATACATATACTGATATATCTAAATAAATACACAATATATACCCATACATATACAGGAACATAAAGAGTAAAGAATAAACAATATAATATAAGAGCCATACGCTCTTCAAAATATATTCCATTCGGTTTACTAGTAACTAAAGATTTATTAAAATGCGTAAGAAGTAGCAAGTGACAGTTAGCTATAAAGCGTTCATGTACCAATGATAAAGTGGCCATAGGTTTTAAAGATGGAATTTATTTTAGTAATTTCAATATTCTGACACCCGAGCCATCTTTAGTTTACCAACGATTACAATTGTACATGAGCTACAGAAAACTGTTTAGGCTAATTCCACGTTATACATACTACTCAGATATATAGTAGGTCTGTGTGTCTCCGTTGTGGAGAAAACCGCCTGGAAATTACTTTTGGTATAGATACGAACTGTGAAATCAATGTTGCTTAAGAAAGTCGCTCAAAGCACAGTCAATAAAATAATTTTATATTTCGTCACTCTTATTGCAAGAGCTCTAAGGTTCTGAAGCCGTGGTTGCCTAGTGAGCAGGGCGCTCACTTTAGTTTCAAATAGCGCGTGTGACCTGGATTCATTCCCCGGTGGCTGGCACCGATAAAATTGTTAATAGCCATTTTAGATGCTGCCACCACGTTTTATTTACCACGTGCACGGCGTTGAAGGAAAACATCGTGAGGAAACCTGCATGTCTTAGAAATAATATGTGAAGCTCGCCAATTCGCACTGGAACAGCGCGGCGGGCCCTTCGCGGCTCCAAAACCCTCTCAGATATTTGAGCCCTTGCTCAGCAGTGGGCACTTACAGGCTCCTACCTATTTCATTTCACTTTTTGCTCTTATTAATTTACTGAAACGGGTATAATTTAAAAAAAAACTGTCTTTAATTTAATTTGTGTATTAGAAAAAACTTTACTCCCTCCTGTAGGAAGTTCTGCTGAGTCGCGTAGAACCCGGACTACAAATAAATATCCTGTGCGGGAATCGAACCCTCGCATCAACGCCGCGGTTAAACGCCTGACTAATGAGCCACCGGGTCGTATTATAAATTTAGTTCGGATCTCTTTACTCAATACCTAATGATGTAATTATACTCAATTTATTTAATTACTGGTTTCATTCATGCAATGCATATTCAAAACATGTAAATTTTCTACCCAACTAGATTATACCAGGATTTATCGAGTGTAGAGTGACCAATTATTTTGAAATAAATGTCCAATTAGGCGAATCTCATTTATTACAAAGAAACGACACACAGTGGAGAATCGAGCTGTAACAATTTCCAGTAATTAAAATTGAAATGAAGCTGAAATCCACAGCTTCCCTCCAACATCGTGTCAAGTACGCAGTCTGCATTTCCGAACCGAGGAAATATACGCAGCCGTGTAAGTTATTTAAAGAGGCATCTCAATAACACCACGTTCTTTGCGTTTAAGGAAAACGTCATGAGAAATCTTTGATAATATTTCGACTGGAGACTGGTAGAGAATGCCAAAAGGCATTAAGTCCAACCATGTATTCCACATTTTTAGGGACACAATAAAGAATAAATAAAAAATAATATTTAAACAAAGATCTCGGGCATACGGAGGAGGACTACTCTTTTTTGCAACGTACCACTTTCAATAATAGGAAACCGATAAATGAAACATTCAAGAGACGTTCCTTTTTTAAATAAAACGAACATAGCTTTTCCGATAATGACTTTCATGGAAATCATTAGATATTTTCATCAGCCATTCTTTAGTGTTTCATTGCGATAATAACATAATGCCAATAGATTTGTCGAAAAAATTCTTTCAACACATTTCGATAATGTAGTAAGCCATTACAATTCAATTTCCGTCAACCCCTACCATCGGTGAAAGAGAAATACATTTAACTTTGCTCATGCTCGTTACGATTGAAAATTCGTGGTACCAATCACTTGTCTGTAAGAAGCTTAGCCTTTTGGATCTACAGAGAATATTTTAACAGCTATTAATGTTTTAAATGAAACTTTTTCACGTGGCAGAGCCAAGCAGTCGCTTTTGCTGCTGCTCGAATGAATGCTGCAGAATACCGACGTGAAGTAGAGGCATCTTGTGCTTCTGCGTTTCGTTCGGTGAGTGGTACTAGAGACCTACTCCCCCTCCCCATCCACTATCCTCATACTCCCCTTCAACTCCCAAATATCCTTAAAGGCCGGCAACCTGGAGCCCCTCTGGTGTTGCAGATGTACGTGGGCGACGGTAATCACTTAACAACAGTTTGGCCGCTTGCTCGTTTGCCCCCTTGTGTAATGTAATATGTAAAATAATTCACTTATGTGAATAAACAAACTTCTTCTCCAACTTTGAAACTCACCAGAACCTAATGCGTTCTGCTAATAACCGGGAGAAGCACGAATGATGGTGGAGAATGCATTCCATTCCATTCACGGATTAGTGATGAACAGCAGCATACCTAGTGCGAGAGTCCCGGAACTGCGCTCACGAGACCAGTGAGTGCCCAGTAAGGAGAGTATGGACCGATCTTTGACATCCATAATTTGGAAGACTGGGATGACTTTTGTTAGTGCTTTCATGTAAAGGCGTGTGTTCAGTATTGTGTGTACCGAATCTAATAAAAAAGAAAAATTAGGTACTGTTGATCATTAAATAACTAGATGGCGACAGTAGCAATTTACGTTACGATATGGTGTTGCCTGTACAAAGTGTAAGGTTATTGGATAATTATAATAAATAGATTTGTGTTTCCCCATACAGCCTTGAGTTTTATTTATTAAAATCTTTATAGTCACTGGGGTCGATTTGGACCTTGTATAGATACCATTCGATATAGATAAGGTTTACAATTGGAGGATAAGCGAATATATACGTATGTAAAAGTTAAAATGTATGCTTAAAATTTGTATATTTTAGAAAAAAAATCTTTGTAAGATTTTAATATAACATTCAGTTTTCATGCTCTAACGTTTTTTTCATTTGCTATGTATAAATGGGAATACTTTTGTACATCATGCTATGTACGAGAATACATTACATTACATTAAAAATATTTAAAAAAAAATCCTGTAAATAAATAATAACGGTGAACCCACAGATAACCAAGTATCTATCCTACGATGATAAACTATTCAAGTCATCTCGTTGTGAGGTATTTCAATATATTTCCATATGCTACTTGTCAAGGCAGGCATCTTAGTGTACTAGGAGTACATGAGTCACAACGCTATGTCGCACTCATGTAGACGCGTGACGGGCGTCAGATAAACTAATATAGTTAAGAAGAATAAGTTACTATAAATAACAGATCCTATGAACATTGTAGGCGTGATATTGTATCTGTATTCGAATCCCGATGCCGGGACCACTAAAATGGTTAATTATAGTTTTAGTGCTGAATTAAGCGCGTATTCGGCGGTGAAAAGTAGTAAGCGTGGTAGAGTCAAAATGGCCGGCTCGACCGGATTGGTACCACAGCCTCGCAGAATACCGGCGTAAAATAGAGGCATCTTGTGCTACTGCATTTCGTTCGGTGAGTGAGGTACGCACCTGCAGCATCTATGGTGTTGCAGATGTGTGTGGGCGACGGTAATCACTCACAATCAGGTGAACCGCTTGCTCGTATGCCGTGTCATCCATAAGAAAAAAATTTCGTTGTCCCGTGACGAACGCCGAAACACGTCGGAGCAACGTCTGTCCACTCGTCCCGGCTTTAAATAATATAAAACATACTTATAAACAAATATAGACGTTTTTCTCTTCACCCATCGGACCCATGCCATCAGGTGAAATTAATAGGAATCGTTACGACAAATGTAATTGGCCCCAACACAATGGGTTTACTTGTAGCCATTCCAGGGTTCCGTTACCCACGTTCCAACTTTATCGGGAGATCAGCTCGATGGTACCATATTATTATACAGTCCTTGGTTCTTAGTACGTGTGCAAAATGCCATACTATTCAGATGTCTGGAAGTGGGTGAAAATTTTATTTAAATTTAATTACATTATGCATACGGGTCAAGCGTACAAAAATATTATTAGCGTATATGATAAATGTCTAGTATGTACGCGATTGAGCCAAGTGGTGGCTTTTGCTGCTGTTCGAACGGGTCGACTCGACAGTGTTTGGTCGTACCAGGGCCTCGTAGAATAGCTTCCGCGCTACGTTCGTTGAGTGAGGTAATCGAAGGCACATTCCTCCTCCCCATCCCCTTCCTCATCCTCCCTCCCATCTCCCAAATACCTCAAAAGATCGGCAACGCACCAGCAGCACCTCCGGTGCAGAGGTACCTGGGCGACGGTGATCACTTACCATCAGGTGTGCCGCTTGCACGTTTGCCGACTTTCCTATAAAAAAAAATGTGACTTCACAGTGGACATTTGAAATTAAAAATTGTAAGTGAAATAAGTCCAGCTTTAATTTATAAATGCGTCTGAAATCCGTACTCGTCGACCTCATCGAAGTGCATTGCCACCGCTGCAAATATTTACAGATTGTTCGTTGCAAATGGAAATCGTATATAATTTAGCCCGCGATTTAAGGCAATTTAAATACGAATGAAATACGCTTTTATACTAAAAAATAAAACACATATTCATGAAATCACAAACGGTTTTACAAATAAAAAAAAAAGAAAACTAGCAATGCTATTTTTTAAGTAACATTATTAATATCAGTTAACGCTCCAACTAAGCATTACAGCTTGTATCTGGAGTGGTTCACGACAATAGTCGAATGGCGGACTCGAACTTGCGACATCATGTTTTACGCAGTTCGCACCCTAACCCACTAGTGAATCACAAGTGCAGATGGAGCATCCTTGCCTTACCAGCCTGTAAATAGCCCACTGCAGGATTAAGACCTCTCCTGTAAGGAGGATTTGCCGTACCAGACATCTCGCATCTTAGACGCTGCCACCCGACATCGGTCTACTTAATTTAGGTCTGCGATTTTCAAGGCTTTCCCTTAGTCGCCTTTTACGAAACCCACGGAAAGAAAGGGTGCCGACCCCTTTCTTACTCTTACACCGGCACCACACTGCCATTTGTATATCTGTAACACATTCACTACTAGTAAATATTTTTCAATATCTGTCCGTGCAAAGCTAACTGCCTAACACTATCCGACCGCTACGCTGTGAATTATATGCATGTTAATATCCCAATTGTAAGTCGCTATCCCACACGGTGCTCGCTTGTACTTCAATCACTCATATCTGGCAACACGGAGCTGACTGGATCTGGATTTGAGGGGCGACATGCAGACGCCGCAGAAGGCTATCGAAGATCTCCGTTACGCCGCGCTGCCGTCCACATTTGCAAAGCTAATTCCGCGACCGATGTACACACAAAGAGACCGTTATTTACTGGCGTGAGGCGTAGTAAGTAAGTACTTTACAAACGTAAAGACAGAATGCAGACACTATAAATGTATAATAAATGTAGACACTATAGAGCAGTACTAAATTAGTACGATATTGTATTTAAATAAGGTTTTCAGTTCGAATTCCAAACCACTAAATACCTTGTGTGCCTCCGGTTAATTCACACACAGAACTAAACGCAGAAGCTTCTTTGTCACGCCGCTGTTCAGCGATGTCACGGTACAACCCCGGCCGAGAAAACCCATTCGAACCAGCAGCAAAAGCCACCAGCTTGGCTCTACCACGTACAAAGGTACCACCCACTTCCCATTTCTACCGCCAATCAGCAGTATAACAATTGACGTATTCAGATCTCCTAGGTTACGTCTATATTACAGGCTGTGACAAATTCCATCTCAATCCTCATGGGCAATAAATCTATAAACTTCTTCGATTGAATTGGTTGCAGTTGTCCATGGGCTGCAGAAGCCATCTACTGTCAGATGGACTGATAGCCAGTTTGTCACTCCAATCCAAAAAAAAACTTATGTATGTTTATTATTGTTGACACTAAAACGGCGACAGCCTCACCACCTGTCACGTTATTCCAAATAAGCTCCGGTGAAAAGTGGGTTGAAATTACTAGACCTTATTATTTTATCACTTTTGTAATAAAGCTTCTGACCCTATGTCATGATATAAAAGAAGTTACGAAGTAATAATAGGTACATTAATGAACTGGAAAAGCTCATAAAAGCCCATATTTGATCGGCCGCATCCCGCCAATGCGAAAATATAAAGATAATTCGAAACAAATGGAAATCGAGTAATATTTATGCATCATTTTAAGGAAATCGAAAGAAGTTTTAAAATGGTTATTAATGGATGAAAATAAATAATGTGGACAGCACGAATTCATGAATAAATGACAATTTTGCTATTCTGTGGAATTTTTCGTAGTTAATTTTTTTTTAATTCGAAAGACATTTATAGTTTTTGATTATTAACCGAATAATCTCTCACGACTTGAATAATAATAATAGTTTTCTCTTTCCTCATGGGTCTGCTGGAAGAGAACTCTGCTTAGGGTTAAGCTCGCCTTTGTGCATTTATTTTGTATATTATTAAACTTGTAAATTTAATTCATAATGTGTACAATAAAGAATAACAATGACTAAGTCACTAGAGTGTGATGCCACTACTGAACATGTGAATGAATTAAGGAATGAAATGAATGAAAACGAATAATAATGTGTAATAGTCATACAATTGTATCTAATCTAACTAAGACAACAGTCTCATCACCTGTCACGTTCTCCCTAATAAGCTCTCTTGAAAAGTGGGTTGAAATGATTAAAAATGGTTAGATCTCTGACCGTTATTATTGAAATGAATGAAAACTCGATATGCTTCGACTTAAGAAAGATAATTTCATTTGTCTAATATCAAAGCTTATTATTTTACAATCTACCCCCGTTTGATAACGAGGCTCCCTCTGACGGAGAAGAAACGGGCGAAAGAAATTCCGTAGGCATCCTCTCTTTTTAATTTTTTTTTTTCAATAATTATAATGCACTTTATAAAATAAAAGGTAAAAGGCCTTGCCGGATTGATGATTGCAGTATGCCCGTTTGCCGCCTTTCCCATAAAAAAAAATAAAGGAGTCGGAACTCGTGTTTTCTGATTCGGTGGTAGATTTTTTTCACACCGATCAAAAATATGGAAAGTCCGTGTCGACGAGTGAAGTCGAAATTTCCGTACGATTTGTATCGTTCACCCGGAGACACCGTCATAGGTTCACCGTCGGTCACGTTTGTCCCCAAATAAGCTCTGGTGAAGTGTGGGTTGAATGGACTCAAATGTCTAGACCTCTGTCCACCCCAGTGTAACGCAAAAAATCACAAAGCCACAAACGGGTAACAACGGCAGAACACACACGAAGAAAACTCACATAAAAAATTCAGAAGTTGTTACGCGGACTCCACATGTCATTGGTTCGCTCATATTACAAATTACCGCATATACGTAATTTATTTTGTAATAATTAACTGCAATTGTTTATTCAATTGTTATTGTAATTCGCACGGACGTTAAACAATTTCCAATTAACGAGTATTCGCAATTTCTTAATTTAATTATACAACAGGTATTTAGCTTCATCGGACCGAGTAGAGCAGACGCTTTCCCATCGACATTGTAGTGATGGGATAGTTAAAGACCGACTTTCGAGTCAAGGCTATCTCGGAAATGGCCCACACAATTTTTGGGAAACCTCTCGGTGAGTGTTATTCATTCGTGTATCGATTTCAGATCAAAAAGTATTAGAACAACACAAACAATTACAATGCCTATTCATTAATAAAAAAAAAATTAAATTCTACGCGGGCGAACGGCGCGCTTCTCACTGACATTTATATTCAATGATAATTATAATATAACCAGGTTACAAATGTCATTTAAAACGTTAAGTCACTAATAAATTTAAACATATTGCAACTACAGGCATTTGCAAACAGAGATCATCTTTTATAGTTTTCTGTATAGCTGCCTGAGTCGGTAGAAGAGTGTGTATCTTACCCAATTCTGACGCTAAGCAGAGCTAAGTTTGATTGGTATACAGAGCTGGTGTAATTACAGACACTGAGGTATTCCATTTTAGTCTTGAAGAGTGATAACCCATCTGTAACCTGCTTCGACTGCAGTTGTTTGCAGGTGTCCATGAGCTGGAGCTGTAGACACTTACCATCAGGTGGGCAGTTATTAAAAAAAAGAACAGGATTTTTCTGGGTTTCCAATAAAAATGGACCGCGAATGCCAATATCCTTCTTCTTCTAAATTGGAGTCAAGCGGCTTTTCATTTTACTACATCTTCTCGTATATATATATCCTTGACAAGGCAAACCGTTTCCCTGCTGATGCAGTAGCTTTTAAGAATCGATAAAACTTTTTAGTGAACAAATCGGGAATGCAACAATCAGTTCATGATCCCTAAAGTTCTTGAGAAATTCGTAATACTTACATTCGCGGGCGTGCATTCATACAAATATTTAAAAGGTAGATGAGCGTTGCGTTCAGTTTTGTGTTTTATTATCTTTTACAGAAACATAGAGATTTCAATCCAATACATGGTGCAAGTTTAAAAAAGAAAATATTACTACCACAAATATCTAACCGCTGGACATATGCATCTCTCAAATTTAAAGGAACTATCAAAACCCAAAAGAGATATAGAATTTTTCACTTTCGATTATACGTCAATTAAATAAAATCTCATAATATCGGGAGAACACCGATTAGAGCTAGGGCGGCATCAGAGAAAACTAATTTGGGTAAGTGGCAACATTAATCTTTTTTTTTATGTGAAAGAAGGCAAACGTGCAAACTCTACTGTTGGTAAATTATTACCGACGCTTCAACCACCAGAGTAACCGCAGGTGCGCTGTCGGCCTTTAAGGATATTTGGGGGATGAGAATCGGAAGTTGGAATAGGGCAGGGGAGGTGCCTTCGGTATCTTCACTCTTTTTTTTCTATGGAAGAGACGGCAAACGAGCGAGCGGTTCGCCTGATGGTAAGTGATTACCGTCGCCCACCATAGATGCTGCAGGTGCCGTTCTTTAAGGACGTTTGGGAGATGGGCGGGAGGAGGAGGGAAAAAGGGAGGGGGTGTGGGCCTCCGGTTACCTCACTCACCGAACGAAACGCAAATGCACAAGTTGCTTCTACTCCACGCCGGTATTCTGCGTTGGAACTACCCCGGTCGAGCCGGCCCATTCGAGGAGGAGCAAAAGCTACCGCTTGGGTCTACCGCGTACTGAACTCCTCTAAGGGAAGACTAAGGGTTCGGTGCGCTGAGTACAACACCTCGGTTGTGACGTTTCTAAAATAATTGTATTAGCAAATGGTCCAAGCCGCTGATGACATGAGGGTCAGGGAGGGAAGGTGGGGAATTTTTTTTGTTTTTTTTTCATTAAGAGGTTAACCTCTTGTACTTGCAACTAGCCAGTGGTATTCCTAGTGGCGTAGTATGTCTTGGTATGAATATGTCAGTATGATTTATTTTCTTTTTTTTTGGGCCAACCAGCAAGCGACTTACCTGATGGTGTAACGTTAATTGATTACCGACGCTCCCGTACATCTGTAATACTAGAGGAGCAGCAGGTGCATTGTCGGCCTTTAAGGATATTTGAGAAGGTCTACCGTGGTACCGGGGTCGAGCAGGCCCATGTGTGCCACTACCTTTAATGACTAAATTGTAGTTTTCCTACGGCGTTTCTTTTTTCTTTTGACGGCAAAGACCACAACGCTGTCTTCATTTATGACATTTCCCATCACTACCCACACTGTCCTTTGGGAAAAACAAAAAATATCTCATGCATAACTACAACGTGTATCCATTTAACGAATACTCTTTGTCTCTGGTCTATCAAGTATAATTTTTTTCATTGCACCATGTAAATGTCGCACGGTTCATTTGCTAGATGGAATTCGATTAAATGTCGAGTTCACTTGTTAGTTGTGTTTTCATTTATGTATTTGTGTGCGTGTCTGCGTGCGCGTCGATGGAACGCTATCGCCATGCATTGGCCACCTTTGAAGGGTGCTGTTTAGCGACGAACATAAATTGGAATGGAGTCTATGTCAGAGTATTTTCTTTTTAAATGCTTCGTATTTATATTCCGTTGCCTTATACAGACTCGGGAACCCGAACTACCTACTTTTAAATAAAACTCCAATACTTCCAAATTTAATATTTGCTACATAAAAAAATATATAAGCATTGTGAAGATGTACTAACTATTATTGAAAAATAAGAACGTCTATACTGTCATGCTAATGTGTACTGTTAATTAAACACAGTTTAAGTGTGAAACTTCCGCTTTCCATTCTCTTCATCTAATATAAATAAGTTAATACAAAATAATACAGGAAAAACCACGTCTTATATTTTAACCTTATAAAAATTTAAATATAATACATTAGATAATAGCTCTTACGAACGTATACACAATGCTGGGGTGATCAGAGATCTAGTTATTTCAATCTTTCGACTTTTCGAAAAACTCATGCGAGTCATACTAACGGGGGATTGAACTCGAGCCTCTTGATTCCCGATTCCAATCCCCTTACCACTCGGCTATAGAGGCTATCGAAAAAGTGACAAAAAAGGAATCGTTACAAAATTAGTAAATTATTTCTTCTATCTCAGTATTTGTATACAAAATATTTAAATGAAGTTTTCCGAGGAAACATTGTGCTGTTAAGTCCTCTCTACAGACGCTGTGTTATCGCCGGGTACCATTATCAATCAACTCTACGTATTGGTCGGAAGGCAACCAATGGCGGGCTTCAGAACATTAAATATCCAGCATATCGATGACGCCGATATGCCAAATATCGCTCTTAACATACCGTCAAGATGTCCGTCCGTATGCTCGTGTTTTTCTACGTAGCATTCAGGTGGAATTCGGGGGAGGGGCGGTTATTTCATTTGCTACCTTGAAATATTCGATTATCGCGAAAAGACTGACTACTATGATACCGGACTGAATAAACTAATAATTTCCCCCCCTAAGTTCCTGAGGGGTTGAAGGCGGAGCGGGGGCTCTTATACAATCGGTCGACGTTATCTATGGGATCTTTTAAAGTTTTTCAAGTAACTATAATCCCTGTTCAGTTCTTGTGTTTGTTTCAAGTTAATTTGTGTAGAGTTAGATAGTAGAAAGACGATGTATTGTGATAATAAAATGTTTCTGTTAAGTGATATAGATTTAATGCTGCTTTTGTAATAAATATTTATTTATTTAAACTATATTGCTACATAACCTAGAAATGATAGCAAAGGGCGGACTTAATTCCTTCTGACATTCTCTACCAGTCAACCCGGGGTGTGGAGAAATAATGTAATAGGTGCATGTGTGACTTTACTATATTCATTTTCACGTGTAAATAGATAGAAATATGTCTCCGTCCTTTCTCTTTGTGATAAAAAATATATCTTACAACACTCGCCCGATCAGGATTTGTCGTCTATGCAATAACCTTTTAAATGAGAACATTGAAACCATAGATATATTTAATAATAAACCAGCTGTCATTTAAGAGTTATATATGATTCCGATGAATAGTAAAGTGTACACAATTTTTTTTACAATACCATCTGGATCAGAACATTTTATACTTAGTGTGCTTCGCTTCTTCATGTTTCGACGTTATTTAGTTGAGTGCCTGATTAAATAAAAAAATAAAACAAATAAAAATAGCAGAATCGTTGATACCATCAGAGTTCGTGCGTTCAATCGAAGCTTGGGTGTCTAAAAGTAAGTAGTAAAGTAGCAGCCTGTTAATGCCCACTGCTGGGCAAAGGCCTCCTTCTCAAATACGAGTGCCAGAGAGGGCCACGCTGCTCCAGTACGGGTTAGCGGACTTAACATATCGAAATCGTATTTTTATTATTTCTTAGACATGCAGGTTTCCTCACAATGTTTTCCTTCACCGCTGAGCACGTGGCGATGGGAGGGTGAGCAGACCTCCAGTTAACTCATTCACCGAAAGAAACGTAGAAAACCAAATGTCTACTTCACACAATTCGAGCAGGAGCAAAAGACGCCGCTAGGCTCTACCACGTACAACACATTTTTTGGTTTGTGATCATACCTTCTCCTGTTTATTAGCTAAGTGTAGCTAGCTTGCCCAAGAATCTTTGGTTCTAGCTTCGAATTTGAAATACTACGTGGTCGAAGTGCGATCGGCGGCGGAGCAATAGACTAGATCTTGGCTTAGCTGGGTATCTAGTGAACGTGAACGCGGGAGTAAGCAGTGCTCACTCCAGATTTCCATTCCACCACACAAAGATATGGAATAACTTACCACCGCCTATAAGATCACACAAAACTATACATTCCTACTACTCCTTCCGCGATATCTTATCGATACACAACGGAAGCTAGATATAGTAAATATTAATTCGTCATTTATATGATATAATGTATGTATATTTTAGTTAGAATATATTTTAATTTAATAAGATTTGATGATTGATAAGAGACCAATATATATAATAATGGATAGAAATATACATTCATTTATTTTTTTATATTATGTTATGCCTATGTTTTGGGTTACGTAATATATGTTTTTAGTATGCTATAAATTTGACATCCATGATGAACTTAGGTTCCAGGTGAAAACCAGCGTCAGGCTCTAAAGCTTGACAATAAGCTGATCTGGAGACCTATTGCTCCAGCTATGAGTCACGCACATAGTATTATGTATTGTGAAGTTTGATCTTACTGTTCATTTATTTTGTACCTTCTGCTTTTTTTATTATTATTGATTAACATGTTCTGTGTGTGTCTTTATGCTGTACCAATAAATATTTTTCTTCATTTCTGTCAGATCCGCAGCGAGGTGCGGGGTAGGGCTGGTGCTTATGAGCGCTAGCCTTCCTGATCACCATGACCTCCGTATGGGGTGGATACGAGGATCCGTTGCCCACGTGGAATTGGATGCCGAGTATTAAGTCGCGACTAGCCAGGAAACACGGAGAGACCATGATTGCCGGCGCTGTTGTGTCACGGATGTGTGTGTAAGCGATCCCGCGGCCCTACCCTTAGTCGGCGAACGGTGGAACACCGTGGGGTCATAGTCGGTGCAAGGCCGACATTACCCATCCTTGCACCAGCGAGGGTGGATATGCGTTAGGCATGTATAAAAAAAACTTAAGGATCAGTGAAGCGACGCTTTAGTTTTTCGTCTACCGTGTCATGGGGTTATCTATATCCCGAAACCTGTACGTGTACTTTCTTTTTTCTTTTTTATTAGAATATTGTCAAACCTGCAGAAGGCGCATGTGATTGGTTACCGACGCGCACGTACATCTACAACACTTGACTCTGCCACGTACAAATTTACTCTGTAAATTTCGTACGAAATTAATTTCATTCTTTCCATTTCAAACCATTTTTTTTTAATTTAGAAACACCAACAGTCAACATAGAACACAACCATTACTACAGCCTAGTACAGTCCAAGGAAGCGTCAACAAAAGCCAGCATATATTGCACGGAAGATTTGCCCATACTTATAAGCGGGTCGGTGACCGCATCTGCTGCTCCCCATCCCCAGTCTTTGGGATTTAGGATCAGTAAATTCGCTTGGATATTCCACCAGCATTAAGTCGCCAGAACCTAGGTTCTGAGCTTGATTATCGACACAGAACGTGCATAAGTTGTACATACGATATAGGAATCCCCGGATTCGCAGGCAGACCCCTCCGATTAAATATCAGAAAGAAAGAGAGAAAAAAAATGTAAGTACACACATATTGTATGACAAAAAAAATTAAGATGCATAAGACAAAATAAAAAAAATATTTCTTGTGTTCACACGGAGTACATATGGTGTTCAGACATATAAATTTTACTACTGCTTCTACTCTTAAGGGGCCAGCTCGACCACGGCCTCGCTGAATACCGGCGCTAAGTAGATGCATCTTGTGCTCCTGGGTTTCGTTCAGTGAGCGAGGTAACCGGAGGCACACTCCCCCTCACTACCCCTACCCCCACTATCCACTATCCTCATTCTCCCTCCTAACTGCCAAACATCCTTAAAGGCCGAAAACGCACCTGCAGTCCCTCAGGTGTTGCGGAGTTGCAGATGTACGTGGGCGACAGTAGTCATTTACTATCAAGTGAGCCGTTGGCTCCTTTGGCCCGTATCCCATAAAAATGCCATACTAATACCGCCTAAAAAAGTGAGAGATTCGAAAAACTCATTGGTACCCTCAAAATAGGGGATCGAACTCGGGTCTCCGGGTCCGGAGGCAGGTCCTCTTACCACTCGGCTATAGGGTGGAGCCCTCTCCCCATCCTCCTCCCGAAATACCCTTGAATGTCGGCAACGCACCTGCAGCTCCTCTAGCGCTACAGATGTACGTGGGCGACGGCAATCCAATACCATCAGATGTGCCGGCCGCTAGTTTGCCGCTTCTCCCGTAAATAGAAAAAACCCACCAGCCTAGCATGTGGGTAAGTCTTCTATGCAAGGAATTTTAGTTGTTCTTGGCACTATCATGGAGAAGCCTTTGCCCAACGGCGGTATTATATATGCTGATTAAAAAAACAACCACGAGCAGTTTCAATTGTCATAATAACATATATTTGCAATGTTTCAAATTGAATTCATTCATTCATTCGAGACTTCGAACACTTAGGATTTCTTCACCAGGCAATAATACACGCATGTCTTATGTAAATAAATATTCAACCTTGATCGTTGGTAAGCGCATCACATGAGAAGCGCTGGACCGATTGAGGTCATATGACCTCCTAGACCCACATTATATTTGTACTGTCGAAACGGTGCTTCCTATATGGTGGGACTCGATAGGTGGCGCTGTGGTCAAGTTATTAAACACATTTTATTCTCATTACACCACCTATCGGAAAGGGCTGAAGAACTGCCAGGGCCAGCTAGTTAAAAAGGTTAAGGTGTTATTAAAAATAAACCAACTTATGAATGTTTAATATTTTATTACAAAAAAAAAAGGAGATAATAAGGAACATTAATCATTACAATAAGAAAAACAAATCAATACACCATAGTTACGTACAGTCAGCAAAATTAGCATAAAATAAACTGTTCTTGTTAACATGAAATTAACATTACAAGTAGGACTGAAAACTCTCCAAGTATCGTGTTTGTGGTGCGGGCTGTACCATAGAATAACGAAAACCAAAATAAATGCGTAAAGGTAGTACAGGGAAACCCGCAAGTCCAAGTATTCACGATCGTCTTATGTTGACACATACAAAACTTGACAGCAGCAAAAAGAAAAGTAAAAAAATGAAAGTTATTTCACTCCAGACTGAAAACGAGCTTCGCATGTTTGAGGGGAGGGTTTTTTTTTCTTATGGGAAAGGCTGCAAACGAGCAAACGGTTCACCTGATGGTGAGTGACGCCCACGTACATCTTCAACACCGGAGGAGCTGCAGGTGCGTTGCCGGTATTTGGGGATAGGAGGGAGGATGGGCAAGTGAAGTGACTGGGCCTCCGGTTACCTCACTCATCGAACGAAGCGCAGAAGCACAAGATGCCTCTACATCACGCCGGTATTCTGCGTGGCCGCAGCAAAAGCCGCCGCTTGGCTCTAACACGTACAAACTTTATTATATTTGTTTATTGGTTATAAAGGAGGGAAGGGTTGAAAAATTATCTTGAAACCACGCATGAAAATGGTGTGCTATCCGAAGAATGATTCAATTCGTATGTCTGACAGTAGAAATAAGCTCAACTTTTCGCATAGTCATAAGGCTCTATAATATAGAGATGCAGGTAAAACTTGTACTGGAAAATAACTATTGCGTTTTGTTACACTAAAATTGTGAGAAATATTCAAGTATACATCAATTACATCAAACACAATGCCAATGAACTTACAACGTAGAGCACGCGCCGTCGATGTAAAACAACTTAAAACTGTTCATTTTTAAATATTTTTTATTTACTAAATCATTTGAATGAGTGACTATTTTTTTTTGTTAATAAAAACTAAACGAGTCTAGTGAGATGAATTAAAAGTTATTAAATTTACTAGGAATATTATAAAATAATTGATACGGTAATAGAAACTATACTATAATTTTGCAACACTGACTTGAAGATAAACAAAAAGACGCAATAATTCACGAGAGTTAATTTGTAACACCTCTGTGGATTATAATATGTAACATGGTAACATTTGCGAAAGCTGAAACGTTACAATGTACAGTACCATTTCAATTGGGTAGGATGTTACACACGGCCCTGTGTACCCGAGCTTAAATAAGGTAAACAAAGCATCCAGAGTCGTTTTGGTATAAAAAATACTCCTATGTTATATTACACGAATACTTAATTACAATTAAATATAATAAATTACGTTTTGAAATATTTTTGACTTATACACAGCGGGATATTGTGACTTGATTCTTACAATTTTATAATTGGCAAGCTTTTCGGAATACAAGTTTAATTTAACATATTTTAAATACTGCAAATACAATTAGAATGAATATGCCGAATGTGACAAATGTTTTAAGCGATATTAATTCGACCTATTATTGCAATTTTACATCAACTTCCATACTTTGGTAAACATAACTGAGAAAAATCAAAAATTAAGTAATACTTCATCGCCCGACTTCCGTCTGTAACGAAAAATACATCATCGATCATTTTAAAAGACATTTGGAGACTATATTTAATCTTTATTGATACATCAACGATGCAGTGAGCACTGCCTGCAGCATGAAGATCAAACAGATCACCATCATCAATACAACCTTTCACAAAACAACTGCCGAGCGTGGTCCTTTCCCAAACGTTGCTGCAAAGCACGGTCCCGAGTGGTCCGGATCGTCCCACACTGCGCGGTTGCCGTTAGAGAAGCTTTCTTACCCAACGGTTGTCGATCAGTTGCGAGCTATGTGACCCGACCATTGTCACTTGCAGATTCTGTCACGTAGAGAAACACCGGTGAGCGTGTAAGGGGGAATAAGATATTTCTTTCTCCAAATGCCAACCGATGTAGCGACTGAAAGAGAGCTGAAAATCCATCCGAATTTGCCGAACCCAAATCCCACAGAATAGCGGATAGGGGGAATACTGCGCTCACCAACTTACTTGCCCAGTGTAGTGAGTTTGGGCAAACCTTTCAAAAAATATATTTTTGTTTGCGCGGTCTTGGAAAGGTCTATCTTCAGATGTGAATTCCAATAGGCTGATATAGTAGTAGATGGGAGGTAATCGAAATCCCACATTGACTGCAGGAAGAACCCTTGCATTAGATGCTTCCATGGCCTGGTACACTATTCACATATCACCCTACTCTTCGCACCGAGTGCAGTTTATATTGACGTTTAGAAAAATCCTCCTCCCTCCCATCCCCCAAACACCCTTGAAGACCGGCAACGCACCTGCAGCACCTCTGGTGTTCCAGATGTACGTGGCCGACGGTAATCAATTACCATCAAGTGAACCGCTTGATCGTTTGCATAAAAAGAAAAAAAACCTACAGTCTTCCACTTATGGTCACTTCCTCTCTCCAGTGCTTAGGTCCTGTAGTTCGCTGCTGTCGTCACTGGATGCGGATACCGGGCAGCCGTTGGTGGTGGCATTGCCAGCCGCTGCCATTGCCATCGAAAGTGGTATGGTGATGAACTGGGGCTGGGACGACGACGAAGCTACGAAATAACATATTGGTATTTAATAATTATCGATTCAGAGGTTAACGTATATGAATAAACATAAATAAGCTATCACATCTACCTAATACTGGTGTAGTCAGAGATCTAAACGTTTTTAGTTGTTTCAATCCACTTTTCACCAGGGCTTTTGTGCTACAACGTTATAAATCGTACATATGTTTCGACAACCACATTGGTACGTGTCCTCGTTATACGGAATCGAACTTGAGACTACGAATCCGAAGGAAAGGATCCTTTAACCGCTCGACTATCGTGGCTATAATAAAATCTAATATCTAAGTCTACTAAATATATTTTTTTATTAAATTACTTACCACCGTCTTGTCCTTGATTGGCAAGTCCTAAAATAAAACTGTGAGGGTAACCCATTGCCAAGTTGCCAAGGCCGAGGTTAGTGCCAAGTCCATCCAAGCCGACGCCAGTCAACACCCCTGAGTGGTACAGCATCGCTCCACCGGGAAGATTGATGTTTGGCAAGAGTTTCGGCAACGACGGTTGGCTTGACTTGCTGCTTTCTGGCTCCTGGTTAGTTGAGGATGTGGATGGTACGTTATCATTAAGAGGTTCCCTGAAAAGATAATGACAAAAATTCTAATTAGTGGCATGACCACGATGTCGTCGTTATTCATTAACACAGTTAAATATTTAAAAGAAATACCAAAAATCTCTCTCGGCTGTTTATCCAATAATGGGGTGACCAAACATTTTTTCGTCGTTTTAATCCACTTTACACCACAGGATATTTTAGGAAAACGCTTTTGACAGATTGCGCTATTATTTTTTTTAAATACTCTTAACACACTTGCCACGCCACGGGTTGTCTAGTAGGGAATGCAAATAGGTATTAGGTCCGCCCTTTTTTTTGGTATCGCTAACCAAGCGTGGCGATGACGTCACATCCTTCCTACGGCAGAGGTCTATGTTCTGCAGCAGACTGTTGCAGGCTGTTGAAGAAGAAGAAAGAAGAGACTGTCAGACCGAGCTTTAAAGGTTTTCTTATCGGTCTACGGAACCTTCAATACTGAACGCGTTACACTTATCTATTATGTCTAATTAAGAAAATAAAACGAAAATCAGTTCCTTATACAAGGCTTGACATGTGTGCTCGTGTATTTTGCGGTACCAATATGGTACAAAATTATTTAAGACTTACCTGTTGTTGCTCCGGTCCAGGTTGTCGCTGCACGCCCACTCTTGTTGGAGGTTTTTCTTCTCGCTGGGCGACTCAGGTTCACTTCCGCTTTCGTCTCCGCTGTCTCCCGACGATGCCGGCTCGTCCTATGTTCAAAAACAATCACTATTACAATAAACATTATCAACGTGGTAGAGCCAAGCGGTGGCTTTAGCTGCTGCTCGAATGGGCCGGCTCGACCGGGTTAATACCACGACCTCGCAGAATACCAGCGAGAAGAAGAGGCATCTTGTGCTTCTGCGTTTCGTTCGGTGAGTGAGGTAACCAGAAGCCTAGACCCCCTCCCCATCCCCCTCCCTAATCCTTCTTCCCAGCTCCCAATTACCCTTAAAGGCGGGCAACGCCCCTGCAGCATCTCTGGTGTTGCAGATGTACTTTGGCGACGGTATTCACTTACCATTAGGTGAACCGATTGCTCGTTTGCCGCCTTTCTCATAAAAAAAAAAAAAAAAAAAAAAAAAAAACCTACAGTCTTCCACTTATGGTCACTTCCTCTCTCCAGTGCTTAGGTCCTGTAGTTCGCTGCTGTCGTCACTGGATGCGGATACCGGGCAGCCGTTGGTGGTGGCATTGCCAGCCGCTGCCATTGCCATCGAAAGTGGTATGGTGATGAACTGGGGCTGGGACGACGACGAAGCTACGAAATAACATATTGGTATTTAATAATTATCGATTCAGAGGTTAACGTATATGAATAAACATAAATAAGCTATCACATCTACCTAATACTGGTGTAGTCAGAGATCTAAACGTTTTAGTTGTTTCAATCCACTTTTCACCAGGGCTTTTGTGCTACAACGTTATAAATCGTACATATGTTTCGACAACCACATTGGTACGTGTCCTCGTTATACGGAATCGAACTTGAGACTACGAATCCGAAGGAAAGGATCCTTTAACCGCTCGACTATCGTGGCTATAATAAAATCTAATATCTAAGTCTACTAAATATATTTTTTTATTAAATTACTTACCACCGTCTTGTCCTTGATTGGCAAGTCCTAAAATAAAACTGTGAGGGTAACCCATTGCCAAGTTGCCAAGGCCGAGGTTAGTGCCAAGTCCATCCAAGCCGACGCCAGTCAACACCCCTGAGTGGTACAGCATCGCTCCACCGGGAAGATTGATGTTTGGCAAGAGTTTCGGCAACGACGGTTGGCTTGACTTGCTGCTTTCTGGCTCCTGGTTAGTTGAGGATGTGGATGGTACGTTATCATTAAGAGGTTCCCTGAAAAGATAATGACAAAAATTCTAATTAGTGGCATGACCACGATGTCGTCGTTATTCATTAACACAGTTAAATATTTAAAAGAAATACCAAAAATCTCTCTCGGCTGTTTATCCAATAATGGGGTGACCAAACATTTTTTCGTCGTTTTAATCCACTTTACACCACAGGATATTTTAGGAAAACGCTTTTGACAGATTGCGCTATTATTTTTTTTAAATACTCTTAACACACTTGCCACGCCACGGGTTGTCTAGTAGGGAATGCAAATAGGTATTAGGTCCGCCCTTTTTTTGGTATCGCTAACCAAGCGTGGCGATGACGTCACATCCTTCCTACGGCAGAGGTCTATGTTCTGCAGCAGACTGTTGCAGGCTGTTGAAGAAGAAGAAAGAAGAGACTGTCAGACCGAGCTTTAAAGGTTTTCTTATCGGTCTACGGAACCTTCAATACTGAACGCGTTACACTTATCTATTATGTCTAATTAAGAAAATAAAACGAAAATCAGTTCCTTATACAAGGCTTGACATGTGTGCTCGTGTATTTTGCGGTACCAATATGGTACAAAATTATTTAAGACTTACCTGTTGTTGCTCCGGTCCAGGTTGTCGCTGCACGCCCACTCTTGTTGGAGGTTTTTCTTCTCGCTGGGCGACTCAGGTTCACTTCCGCTTTCGTCTCCGCTGTCTCCCGACGATGCCGGCTCGTCCTATGTTCAAAAACAATCACTATTACAATAAACATTATCAACGTGGTAGAGCCAAGCGGTGGCTTTAGCTGCTGCTCGAATGGGCCGGCTCGACCGGGTTAATACCACGACCTCGCAGAATACCAGCGAGAAGAAGAGGCATCTTGTGCTTCTGCGTTTCGTTCGGTGAGTGAGGTAACCAGAAGCCTAGACCCCCTCCCCATCCCCCTCCCTAATCCTTCTTCCCAGCTCCCAATTACCCTTAAAGGCGGGCAACGCCCCTGCAGCATCTCTGGTGTTGCAGATGTACTTTGGCGACGGTATTCACTTACCATTAGGTGAACCGATTGCTCGTTTGCCGCCTTTCTCATAAAAAAAAACTATAAACACTACTTTAAACACCTTTTATGACAAGTGAGTTTTAGGACCCCTGCCTTAGTAGCCCCTTTGCGACACCCACGGGGAGAAACACTAAAACTAAACACAGATTTCATTCAAATCCTTCGTCTTAAAATAAAATATACTCCTTCCAACCACATAAACATATATATATTCACGAATTATCGACGAAAAGTTCCAATCGCTGAGACGAGTCGGTGCATCGATTCCCCGGGGTTCGGTAACTACGCTATCGTTTCCGAGTGAACGAACCCAATCTGGCTGATATCGCGAGGTACAACATCGGGTGCTCCATCGATAATTATAATATCCTGTCACAGTACTATCCGATTACTTTATCGATAGAGCGTTGACTAGGGTTGGGTTAAATTCACGTCTCCTCGCGAAATGTAACGGTAACAAAATATGTGTTTTATACTTCTTTTTAAATCTCTCCGAATAACGAGGTCCACACATAATTCCCACTTGACATGGAACGCTAGAAGCGTGGTAGAGCCAAGCGGCGGCTTTACCTGCTGCTCGAATGGGCCGGCTCGACCGGATTGGTACCACGGCCTCGCAGAATACCACCGGGAAGATTGATGTTTGGTAAGAGTTTCGGCAACGACGGTTGGCTTGACTTGCTGCTTTCTGGCTCCTGGTTAGTTGAGGATGTGGATGGTACGTTATCATTAAGAGGTTCCCTGAAAAGATAATGACAAAAATTCTAATTAGTGGCATGACCACGATGTCGTCGTTATTCATTAACACAGTTAAATATTTAAAAGAAATACCAAAAATCTCTCTCGGCTGTTTATCCAATAATGGGGTGACCAAACATTTTTTCGTCGTTTTAATCCACTTTACACCACAGGATATTTTAGGAAAACGCTTTTGACAGATTGCGCTATTATTTTTTTTTAAATACTCTTAACACACTTGCCACGCCACGGATTGTCTAGTAGGGAATGCAAATAGGTATTAGGTCCGCCCTTTTTTTGGTATCGCCAACCAAGCGTGGCGATGACGTCACATCCTTCCTACGGCAGAGGTCTATGTTCTGCAGCAGACTGTTGCAGGCTGTTGAAGAAGAAGAAAGAAGAGACTGTCAGACCGAGCTTTAAAGGTTTTCTTATCGGTCTACGGAACCTTCAATACTGAACGCGTTACACTTATCTATTATGTCTAATTAAGAAAATAAAACGAAAATCAGTTCCTTATACAAGGCTTGACATGTGTGCTCGTGTATTTTGCGGTACCAATATGGTACAAAATTATTTAAGACTTACCTGTTGTTGCTCCGGTCCAGGTTGTCGCTGCACGCCCACTCTTGTTGGAGGTTTTTCTTCTCGCTGGGCGACTCAGGTTCACTTCCGCTTTCGTCTCCGCTGTCTCCCGACGATGCCGGCTCGTCCTATGTTCAAAAACAATCACTATTACAATAAACATTATCAACGTGGTAGAGCCAAGCGGCGGCTTTACCTGCTGCTCGAATGGGCCGGCTCGACCGGATTGGTACCACGGCCTCGCAGAATACCGGCGTGAAGTAGAGGCATCTTGTGCTTCTGCGTTTCGTTCGGTGAGTGAGGTAAACGGAGGCCCTCACCCCCCTCCCTATTCCCCTCCTCGTCCCTCCCATCTCCCAAATATCCTTAACGACCGGCAACGCACCTGCAGCATCTATGGTGTTGCAGGTGTATGTGGGCGACGGTGATCATTTAACATCAGGTGAACCGCTTGCACGTTTGCCGTCTTTCCCATAAAAAAAAAACTGCCAGAGTTTTCACATCGCTAATGAGTACTCTGTTATGACTCCCGTAATCTACATAGCTGATACAAATTTAATACTGTATATAATACAATAAAGCGCATTTCTGTACGAGGTAGAGTCAAGCGGCGGCTTTTGCTGCTGCTCGAATGGGCCGGCACGACCACGACCGCGCTAAATACCGGCGTCAAGTAGAGGCACTTTGTGCTTTTGCTTTTCGTTCGGTGAGTGAGGTAAACGGAGGCCCTCACCCTCCCTATTCCCCTCCTCGTCCCTCCCATCTCCCAAATATCCTTAACGACCGGCAACGCACCTGCAGCATCTATGGTGTTGCAGGTGTATGTGGGCGACGGTGATCATTTAACATCAGGTGAACCGCTTGCTCGTTTGCCGTCTTTCCCAAAAAAAACTGCCAGAGTTTTCACATCGCTAATGAGTACTCTGTTATGACTCCCGTAATCTACATAGCTGATACAAATGTAATACTGTATACAACACAATAAAGCGCATTTCTGTACGAGGTAGAGTCAAGCGGCGGCTTTTGCTGCTGCTCGAATGGGCCGGCACGACCACGACCGCGCTAAATACCGGCGTCAAGTAGAGGCACTTTGTGCTTTTGCTTTTCGTTCGGTGAGAGAGGTAACCGCACAGCTTCAACTTCCGTACAGCTTACCGTAAAAAAAACTTTAGAACTCTCTCACCATAACCTTTAACCCCGTATAAGATAGTTGTAGGAATCAGGCGCTGCTTTAACAAAATCAATTGTATTTAAGCTGAAGAACAAAGTTATTTTGCTTAGATGATCATAGAAAATAACTAATAAATGGTGTATATTAGCAGGTTATGGCAATCTGCCCCATTGATTCCTCTAGTGTGTGCACCGCTTCGTGGGATTCGAACTTGGTAACAACGACGCAGTTATATCTGTACGCTGACCACTGAGCCACATTGTCACGAATTGTAATAATTAATTAAACATTGTATGAACATAAACTCAAGACTTATAACTTTGTGAAAATTCTGAAGTACATGTTTAAATGATTAAAAACATGTCTGTTCCGAAACTGTCTCGTACCGGCGAAAACCATTCCCCAGCTTCGTCGATATACAAAAGATTATAATCAGACTTTCTCCGATACTTCGAGAGATGTTCAGAATACCGAATCGAAATGGAAAATTTGCTCATATGAAATATTTCTCCATTCAAACTAAGTTAAATTTGGTTTATGTTGTCGAAAAATAAAGATAAATTAACACTGACTGATCGATAAATAAAAACAAATTTTATTAGCTACCTACTGTCCGCGGCTTCCTCAGCGTAGACTAAAATTTTATCCCGAGATAAATCTTCTTTGAGATCCTAAAAAAATCCTCTCTTATCATAATTTATAATGTACTGGATGTGAAAAATAACACGGCGTTATTGTATAGAGGCATGTCGTCTTATATAACGGGACTTTTGTGAGATAATTTACAAACTGCTATGATACCCTAGTGGTCATGACCACGCTTGCTTCAATTTAAAGCCTGTGTGTGTGTAGCCGTAAGAATAACTTCTTACGTGCGTACATAGATACTTCTTTAGCGTCACGAAACATTAGCCCGTCTTCCAGTACTCTTTGTTTGTGAAAAAAATACATTAAACGCAATTGATAACGGTTTATTTTAAAAAAAATTACTTCAAAAGGCTTTAAAATAAACTATTTATTAAATAATAATGTGATAATAATTTATAATGAAAACAATTAATAAGAATACATACCGATAGTTAACCTCTGATTTGAGGTCACGTAAACAAGTAAACCCACTTAAAAAAGTTTATAATATAAATAATTTAAGAGACATTTAGAATACAACTTCATCCTGTTATTATTAGATGTCGGTGTGCGCGCGAATCGTAATATATTAAGAGACATTTAGAAACCAACTTCATCCTGTTAATTTTAGATGTAGGTAGTGAATTTTTCCCAAACACGCCTAAAGAAGTATAACTTCTAATCTTAAAAATCTTATTGCGAGGACATGTCTGCCAACCCTTTCTGGAGCAGCGTGGCTTATCCTTTCCGGTTCCAAAATCCTCTCTCAAAACATTGACAGGAGTCCTTTGCTCAATGGGTCCCCAATTACAACATTACATTACATAACAATATATCGGATAATCACAGACGTCATCCAGTTCCAAATTAGGATTCCCGGGGGTCATACGATAGATCTACATAGACAAAATAATCATAGATACATATATAAACATACATAACTCGGGTACAAACATTTATATTCATTATACCGTCAATGAAACTGTCACCTTCTTTAATCCCACGGGGTCTATTTTCATCTATTTACACACGTTCTTGGTTGTTTAAAAAGTTTAAAGCAACGTATTCTTTCGTGACTAAGTAGTATGCTTGGGAGCTTCAACATGTTAAGTGATATAAAGCGCATTTGTAATCTTCAAATCGATTTAACACAGGATTTGAAATCCATGACATAACAGACAACAGACAAGTCATTTAGTTACAGTTTAGTTAATAAATACAATTAAATCTAAAACCAAGCATGTGACGATTCTGCACGACTTCAAGATACTGTGCACTTTCTGCGTAGATCGGATCAAAAGTAATAATAATTAATGCTGAAGGTAGCCCGAGTTGACTATGACACCAGGACGTCTAACACCCCAGTCCCCCCGGGACCGCGGCTGCTGTAAAGCACTCGAAACGTCATGAACATAAAAAACAAAATTATACGCGATGGAATCTGTAAGTAATAGTTTACTTCTAATGCGTAATGTTCGTCTAAAAACAAGAAATCATTTTAAAAGTTGTTTACAACAGTCTTCCCCCAAGATCAATAAGAAAATTAAATAAGAGAACAGGTCGGAGAGGAGAACAGCCGTGCTTTTTGCACTAAAAGATTTTTTTATGGAAGAGACGGCTAACGAGCAAGCGGTTCACCTGATGGTAAGTGATTACCGTCGCCCATATACATCTGCAACACCATAGGTGCTGCAGGTGCGTTGCCGGTCTTTAAGGATATTTGGGAGATGGGAGGGAAGAGGAGGCGACTAGGGAGGGGATGTGGGCCTCCGGTTATCTCACTCACCGAACGAAACGCAGAAGCACAAGATGCCTCTACTTCACGCCGGTATTCTGCTAGGTCGTGGTACCAATCCGGTCGAGCCGGCCCATTCGAACAGCAGCTAAAGCCGCCGCTTGGCTCTACCACGCTTAAAATTGACTTTGATTGTGATTTTTTTAGTGGAAAAAGCACTAAATGCTGGATAGTTTTGACAATATAAGCAGGACGGTGCTCCATCGAATACGTCCGGGGCACGGTTCTTGTAGCCCCGCGGCACATCATCGGGATAATTAGCCGGTATCGGTGGATCGCCGGCACAATTGTTAATAAATGCCCACAAAGGATGATTCCCAACGTCTCTCGGTGCGCTCGCCGATACAATCGGACGCTAACCGACGACGTTGGATTTGTGTGGATGAGACGTGTCTTTTTTTTTTTTTTTTGATATTTTTGCAATTTTATTCTGTTTCAATTCAGTCAATTATTATCATTGTTTAACAGTGTAGGAATCTAATAAAACATAATAACATCTCCGAAAACGATACAAAATTGCAACATCATTCCAACTAAACTGTCATAGTTAAGAATGTCTTAGACCCATACTTTGAGAAACAATGAACTAAAGACATACATAAGAAATGAAACTTATGTAATAAGTCTGTTCATTGCTCTAAAATTTGCTATATTTCTTTTCAATATGCGAACAAAGCATAGTTAATTGCGTAATCATTCAACTGACGAACTCGACATCTGTTTAGTTCACTGATCAAAACCCTTACTTCTATAATTCAACTATCAAATTAAAACTAAGGTAGTAGATAATATCTCACAAAAGGTCTGTTCTCATTTGCAAATGTGTTTTGAATCCGGGATAAGATCACGACGCCGTTTCAGTGCAGTAACGGAAGTCACATGGCATCCAAACATTTTTAATTTTTCGATCATGCACATTTCTTTGCCGCAAAGTACGTAGTGGTAGTGCACAAATTTGCCATTAACAACTACGAAACTAAAATCGAGGGCTATAAGTGAAACAATCCAATAAAAGTATGGATAAATATACAATGCTTTCATCTATTTACGCAAAGATCACATGGTCACACGAAAGTTTTGGTCTCTGAGTCGTTGATCCAATACTGTGGTGGTCAGATATTTATCTCTAAATAGATATTTATATCTTAGCCGATTCTATCAATTTTTCACCAACGAGATTTGCAGCAACCTCACAGACGGTAAATCGTCGCCGTCAAATTGTACAACATTAATTATTCCAGCACTCCACATAGAGAATCGAACTCAGATTTTTTGATTCAGAAGAAGCACTCTGCTATCATGTACACATGCAATAGAATATTGAGTATAATTTTTAATATAAAAGAACAAACTAAAAAATTTTTTTCAAATTTATAATATGAATTTGAGCATAAGCTAGGCTCCTCCTCTGCCAAGAAGTCGTCTGGGTAGGTTACGCCCATATTTCTGAAGCCAAACAGCAATGTTGTGTTCCGGTTAGAAACTTATAATTACAACACTCTCACATTTTCGAAAGGAGTTCTTTGCCCAGTAGTGGACATTTACAAACAGCTGCTTTCCTTTAATATTTATTCTCATGTCGAACTTAAGCTTCCTTCGTAGATTTGAGGTTAGTAGCTAAAGTAAAAAAAAAAAACTATTGCAATCGACTTGTGTAACAAGTTCAAGTCCTATCCGCACTAAGCTCAGCGTTCAGTCAATACCGCGTGGGCGTTACCTTTATTCACCGCCGCACTAAATAATAATAATCACGGTTAACGAACTACCGTTTAACGCATTCAGCTCTCCTCCATACATCTGATAAGGAGCAAATTGGTAAGGTGCGCAGCGAAACGCATCTTAAATCGTAACGAGCACGGCGCGCTCTGCTCTGGTGAGTGGTATCGGTGGATCACCACTCATTACCTATACATTGGTTACTCAGCGAGCGTAATACTTTTGTTACGATGGATTACATCAGGGTTTTATTGTACAATATCGCCACGCGCTTCGACTTTGTGGAATCAGCTGTCGCCGTGGCAGTATTTCCGAACAGCTACGACTTAGGGACCTTCAAGCTTATTCCTTTCTTAAAGGCCGGCAACACATCTGCAGCTTCTCTGTTGTTGGTTGCAGATGTACGCGGGCGACGGTAATCATTCACCATCAGGTGAGCCGCTTGCACGTTTGCCTTCTTGTTAAAAAAAAAGTTGACCTGGTACCGCGGTCTGCTTAATGTGAAGATCGGTCTGCGTTGAGCTTGGACACAATACGCTTATTTATAGAATTTCTTCTTTAATTGGCAAAATTAAATTTAAAATCATCAATCTTGATGAGGTCGAACAAAAAGATTACGTAGGAACTATTTATTATTTAATACTAATAAATAATTTAACATTTTATTTATTTAGATTATTTGCAAGAATTATAAATTTATTAATATGTACAATAATTATTAATTTAATTTAAATATCTTATAAACTGAGTATAATATTGAATTATAACGTAACGGTAGTACGATATATCAAAATTTAGAAGTTCAATTGCATTTCCTACAGATTATATATTTGTTTGACATACTTACGTGAAAACTAATAGTTATGAAAACACATGAACAATGGCAATAATAAATTTGAACTACTTAAGTCGTTAAGCACCGCATTTGTATTAGTAAAACCATAGAAGTTGTGAGTAGATCGCTGAATTGGTTAACCATACCATTTTCAGATGCTACCGGTTAGAATGTCCACTTTCTATCTGTGTGTCAGTTGACGCAACAGCCTCATTGGTTAATAGAATCATAATGAGTCAGATATTGTCTTTGTTTAGTTGCTAATGATTTCGAAACTCTTTTGAAATAGCGGTCTGTTTGATATTTAGCATGTCCGGGTTTGAATGTTAAATTGTCTATCGAACTCTTTGTTAGCTCTTTGTTTCGCGCTAATAAAATAACAACATCCAATCTCCAATCCTTCTTAACCTTTCCACCGGGCCTCTCCGTACTCCTTCGCCATGTGGTAGGTTGGGGTAACCACCCCCCACTAACGTTTGTTGTGTTCCGGTTTGAAAGGTATAAAGCCTGCTTTCATCTTAGTTCTCAGGGGAAAAACACATCAGTAACCTTGTTCGACTGAAGGGTGTTTTCAGGTGTCCATGGGCTGCAGTGCAGTACCAGGAGGTGAACTCTCAACTCCATTGTCACCTCAATGTAATAAAATAAAGAAGGTTCGCTACGCTCGGCTTGGTGGATGTGAATGGCGTGTGTCTCGTTATGAGGCGAAACACGTGTTGCACGCTAATTTCAGCGGTGTGTAGTATTAACCAAAATGAAAGAGTAAGACGAGGAAGAACCGAGATTGAGAAAAGAAAAGAACATTTATGAACAAGTGGCACGATTTTCCAGTGGTTGTAATAGTTACAGTATTTTTTTTTTAATAACCATTTGTAACTGTTAAAAGATGTCCGTCTGACGTACAAGCAAGCAAAGACGGCATGTGAAGAGAGAACTGATATTAATCGTACACCCTGTTGCTAATCCATCAAATTATGAATGAGCTTAAGAGATCACAGATAACGAATGTACACGACCACACCAACACAGTCAATTTTCAGACAATTAGCCGTGATGTTATCGTAAGTGCGGCTGCAAGATCAGAAGCGATTCGATTACACCTTACGATTATATCGGTAAAGTCGATTGAATGGATCGATTCATCGAATTAATCGCGAAAGCTTTTATTATTCTTATACTATTATGTGGTGGTCCGTGTGTATCTCATCGCATCGACTACAGGAATGTTAATAAGTGTTCACGTTGACACTTGCTGCACTTTGATACGTCATCCACAGATGATTCTTGCTCTACTTGTGTCTCTGGTTGTTTACTAATCTCTCCCGTCACGCACTCACTCATAATTTTCACTTCTAAATTTTCCTAAATCTACCTTTCTCTGTTTTTCTCTTTGAGAATAATCACACACACACACCATCCAGTCCCAGACTAGGTAACTGGACGTTGATAAATAAGATCATCTGACATAAATAAACAACCATGAGTCGGTTACACTCACTCATTATAATCATACAAATGTTTGTCTTAGCTAGTTTCGAACCCGCAACCCTCAGCTTCTAAGGTTCACTGCTAACTGGGATATCGGGCTGTCAACTGGTACACATGCAACACTCTTGTAATATCCGATCACGGCAGTTACAGCAGGTAACGGTAAGATAGGTACAAAAATAATCATACTTTTTTTTTTTATACGAAAAGCGGCAAACGATCAAGCGGTTCACCTGATGGTAAGTGATTACCGTCGCCCACGTGCATCTGCAACACCAGAGGTGCTGCAGGGGCGTTGCCGGCCTTCAAGGTTATATGGGAGATGAGAGGGAGGATGAGGATGGTGATGGGGAGGGGGAGCGGGCCTCCGGTTACCTCACTCAGCGAACGAAACGCAGAAGCAAGGTGCCTCTACTTCACGCCGATACTCTGCAAGGCCCCGGTCGAGCCGGCCCATTCGAGCAGGAGCAAATGCCGCTGCTTGGCTCTAACACGACTTGTACCAAGTGTTAAAATGCAATACAATCTAGAACACATTTCACCACGTAGAGAATAAAAAACTTGAAAACTTTGCACGTAAACTTAATTATTACTAAGTTATTAACTTACCAACCATTTACAAGTATTAATAAAATTGCAAAGCTATTTGTCATTATGATTGTTCTTTGTTAATTGCCTCAGTGACAAAATGCTTCAATATTTCAAGTTGATAATCCTTATAGTCTGAGGGAGAAGTAAATGTCTCCCCGAATGATCTACGGGGATTCTGCGAACTATTTTGCTAGAACTATAACAAGATCCGGCCGAGGCTTTTATCGCTTTCAAAAAAAAAAAAAAACCTATACATAACCGCAAATTACACAACAACGTTTTTGTTAAAAAATATTTAATCGCTATGACTATTTTAAGAAACATAATTAATGTACTATCGATTTTCAGCCGAGGAGGTATGGACTTCTGTTTTTAGTTTTAATTCGTCATCCTCAGCACTCCATTCTATATCCATACTCACAGGTGTGGGCAGGTCGGGTTGGTTGGCAAACAAGAAGTTGCTCAGCAGCAACAGCAGCAGACGCCAGGATTTCTCGCCATCTGTCGGTCGTCAGAGCTGACGTCCGTTAGCCAGCGGGGTGCACCGCGTGGTATATGGTGCACAAGGGGGGGGGCATTTGCTGCTGCTCGAGTGGAACTGCTCGACCGGGGATAGTACCACGACCTCGCTTAATACCGGCGGTGAAGCGGAGGAGTCTTGTGCTTCTGCGATTCGTTCGATGAATGTGGTAACCGAAGGCTCTCGCCCCCGCCCGTTCCATCCCCTAAATATCTTTAAAGAACAGCTCCACAGGCGTTGTACGTAGGGGACGGAATTGTTTGCACTCTTTCCCATGAATCAAAGGTGGGGTTGAAATTTCGAAATGGGTGGTATAAGCCACTTTACACCCTTAAACATTGCGCAGAGGCATTATCGTAACGAAAATCAGTTGTTTTAAATAAATTTTACAGTTTGTCTATAGACGACTAAACTAATATAAATAAATAGACTAATATAAACCGTTATCACTAACTCCATTCATTCAATCAAACAAACTCAAATGTTATCCTAAAAAATCTCTTTCACATGCGGATTCGAACCCAACACATTGTAAATCATTATTCCGCGCCCCATACAAATGTCCGGACATACTCGCGGACCCACAAAACATGTGTATAGCCAAGAATTCCTATTATATCGGCCGGAATGCATCTGGTTGATTTTGAATGGTCGCTTATTATGCACCCATTTACACCAGAGAGCAGCAACCAATGATCTGTGATGCACTAGAAGAGCCTATACCTTACTAAACTATGGCTCAATGTCGTTTAAAAACTGTAGCAGAGCGGTTAGAGGCGACGAATCAAGTTAAAGCTCTTTTATTTAATTTAGCCATGTTTAAAGCTCTTATGAAGGTTAAAATCTACACCGGTTCGCAAACAAATCTCAATGAAAAACCGGCAAGAAACTATGATTTTTATAATGTTATTTCTATGACTCGAGTTCCACCATGGAGCGCACGTTTTCTTTTCGAAAGTTATGTACAAAGGGGGACGGAGACCGGTTGATCACTAGTCACGATGTTCCGAATAAGCAAGGGTGAGAAGAGACGTCAGCTGTGGTCTGAGACCTAGGTCTAAGAACTATTAAGTTCACTAGGCCTACGAGGCCTAGTGAACTTAATAGTTCAAATACATCTTAGCAAAAGTAACAAAAACCAAAAACTGTAACTTATCTACTGTACTTATGTAGTTAATAATTGGTGTTGTACCTAGAAATTGCCTGATAACTATACACGTTAAATTAATGTAGTAACGTCACATCCAACCTGTATATAAAAGATAACAATAGAATGACATATATATATATATATTTATGCAAATCAGCTGAGCACTTTCCAGTAAAACTTTAGGTCCGTAAAAAAAGATACGAAAACAGTAGCCCAAAGGCGTACGATACGCATCTCGAGGCGGCGGTAACAAGCCCCTTGTTCCTGTCAATCGTGCTAATGTCCCGCGCGGCACAAATGCGCATGTTTGTGCATGTTCGGCGATTTTCATACACTGCTGCTGTGCATGTGGACGTCCAAGCCGCGGGTGTAAGGGTGTGTTATTTACGTTATGATGGTGAAGAATGTGTAGCCTCGATTTTATTCCTGTTAATGGACAAAGAGTTTAATAAATAAAGAACTCTTTCAACTAGTAAAGCAAAGTAAAGTAGCAGAGGGTTTTGGAACCGGGAAAGGGCCGGTAGCAGAGGTATGACCGGAGGTCCACTGCAACCCCTCTCTCAAATATCCTTAAAATGACGGCAACGCACCTCCAACTCCTCAATTGTTGCAGTTGCTCGTGGGCTACGGCAATGACCTACCATCAGGTGAGCCGCCTGCTCGTTTGCCTCCTTTCCCATAAAAAAATTTAAGCCACAGATAAGGCATAATCTATCTTAACTATTATGCACTCGGACCCAATAAATTTGGTAGTCATTCACCATGTCACCCTAGTACAAACGACAAAATATAATAAAAAATTACGTTATTTAAGTTTGTCTGTTTGTCTTACATCGTTTGACAGCTGACTTAAAAGGTTTAAGACGAAAGAAAAACTATTTAGTGTTTTGTATTTATTTGAGTGATCATTTTTGTTGAGTGCGTTAGTAGAGACTAATCTGTCTGTCTGTACTTGCTGCATGAGTTAAGTATATACATTCTAAAGAGGGTAAGAGCAAGCACTACCCGGAACAGGCGGCGTTCATCGATACCTAGCGGCAATCAAGATCGCTGTTGACACGTGTCCCATTGAAGGGCCACAGTTCGAGTCCGGGCGGCGTAGATAGCGGCTGACGTGACACTTGAATTTTAAACGCGCGTGAGTGGGTGGCAAGGGTGCCAATTACCGGCTGCGGTTTTTTTTTTCCCCTTTTAATCTCACCGACCACCTCCGATACGTTGTATAGGCATCTTGTATAAAAGATGCGCGAGGAAAAGAGATTTGGTAGGTTGTAGGAGTAAACAAGGCTTAATCTATTTAGAAGTTGTTTTTTATTTGATTTTTTTTTATTATATAATAGGTAGAGGGGAACTATTATCAGATGTGTCATTTATCGTAAGTATTGTCAGATCGGTTAATTAGTTTTTCATTTTATATTTGCCAAAAATATGTCTCATTCAATGTCCTCACAAGACAGCGGATTAAAGACATTATATCATAATTTATAGTTGCGATTGTTATCCCTTGGTAAGAACCTCATCGAATTCATGATGATTGAATACCGTGATGATGCCGTAAGGCGAAACCGGTCACTGAATACAACAAAAATCAAAATGTGTTGTAAAACTCGCACAATAGAGTATAATTTCGTTTAAAAACCAGACAAAGGATAGTCAGTTAGTCAAACAAAAATGTTGACTTCTGCTGGGATTTGAACGCTTGATGTGCAACGTAGTTACTACTCTACTTATAGGGAAGGGGAGAGGTTTTTTTTTTCCTTTTTTTTTTTTCTCTAAAAAACGTTACCTTTCGCTGTAGGAATTTCTCCTGTGTCGCGGAGGCAGTTTACATACACGAATTGCACATGGGACAAACACCCAGACCGGGAACTATTATTTGTAGTCCATACAAATACTAGTCTCGTGCGGGAATCGAACCCGCGACCCACAGCGCCGCAGCTAAACGATAAGCCACTACGCCACCGAGCCGTCAAAATTTTGGTTTGATGTCCTTATTTCATGTAGTTGACCATCGAGCTTCTACACTCCTGTATCTTGTAGAGGAATATTACACTTGACACGTCTGACGGAATCTCGATAGAAGACCGCTTTATGATGTAGCTGTTATGTAAATAATTTCCTTTCAATGTGTTGTCTTCGCGTGAATACAAGAGGTTATTATTCTTTGTATGTATCGAAATAACAGATAACTTGCGGATCTAAATGAAAATCAAATTTCTTGTATTTACGCGAACACTACCCATTTGAAATGAAACTATTATTTGCGGATTTTATCGAATTTTATTTTGTTTTAATGTTCCCGACGTTTCGATTGCTTTACAGCAGCCGTGTTCACGGAGGGACTGTTTTCTAATTTCACTTCGCTTCAAAATTACAAACAAATTGACAGATCTTGATGATTTGTTTTTATCTCCTACGCTTCGAGAATAAACAAACAACTTAAGTTTTGTCCTTTGTTTTATTAAATTTTTCTCATTAATTTTCAAGCCTGTTTATTAATATACTTTTTATGCTTTCTGCTACCTAAGCCACCACTGAGATCCACTGCCCCACAATGTTCAAGCGTATTACATTTCGGCATAATTAACAAAAATATTGCATGATTATTCAAATTACACGTTTTGGCAAAGTTTACGCTTACACTAACACGCCAATTAAAATTTGTCAGAACCGTAAATAGTTAATTCAACGCGACCATTTAACAGAAATTTCGGGATAAATTTCGTTAAGGTCACAAAAAAAAATATGTATATCATAATCTAATCGCAGAATACCGGCGTGAAGTAGAGGCATCTTGTGCTTCTGCGTTTCGTTCGGTTAGTGGGGTAACCGGAGGCCCACTCACTCTCCCCATCCCCTTCCTCATCCTCTTAACTCCCAATTACCGTTAAAGGCCGGCATCGCACCCGCAGCACCTCTGGTGTTGCAGATGTACGCGGGCGACGGCAATCACTTACCATCAGGTGAACCGCTATCTCGTTTGCCGCATTTCCCATAAAAAACCTATAAATAAATTGATGAGTTTGCTCTTCTGATCGATTTAGATCATGGCGATAACAGGCGAGTTCTGCAATCGGCGGTCGTCCACTGCGCAGGAGATATTATAGTGCCGTAATTGCATGCTCAAGCACAAGAGCATTTACTCGTCTTTACCTGTCCCCATCTGATGTTGCGCATATGCGATAAGGTCTAATGACGGTTTAGATGCAGTATCCGATATACGAGACTGCACTAAAATACTAGAAGACCATTAATTTGTATTTCCGCACAAATATTGATTTCAGCTGGGATTCGAACCCCTGCAGCCATGTCTCAGCGGTCAGGTATGCTAACCACTCTAAGTGGTTGTCGTTTAGATATAATATACTATCATCATTATCCTACAATGGTATACTCCTTCTCTGGCTAGGAGTCGTCTGGGTTAGTACCACACTGTTACCCACATCTGGCGCCAAGCTGCAGTGCAAGTACTGTTGTGTTCCGGCTTGAATGGCAAAGAGAGCCTGGCGGCGCTGGCGGGCTGTGAGGCGTTCCATCATAGTCCTCAGGGACGAAAACCCTTCCTTCTTCGATTGAAACTTGCAGGTGTCCGTGGGCTACCGGAGCCGCTCACCCTCAGCTGGAATGTTTGCTTGTTTGTCATCCTAAAACAATGGCGGTTGTGAGATAAGATACATTCACAGCCCGTTGCTAGATATTCGTTTCGCCAGAAACATTTCATCTGATCGACACTCACGGCATCCGTGTGAAGAAACAAATGCAATGGAAGATTCAACGGCGTGTTACTTGTAGCGCCAGCCTTTAAGAAACAATCGCTTAAACAATCTCAAAGAGCAACAATGAAAATGCTCTATGGAATAAGTAAAGAGCGTTCAATAAACTATGTCATAGATCAGGTAACGCAAGCAGGGCGACATTACGTTAGATTACCGCCGGGGATCTGCGCGGATACCGATTAGAGGACAATAAGGTGTCGTAATTTCTGATGTTAATAACATTATAACAGGACACGGTACGTTTCGGTGCGAGCTCGAGAGAAACGGGAGCAGGCGCAGAGCAAAACCACATAAGTACAAAAGTTGAGATTTTGAAATTTTAGTTTTTTTTTTTTGCAAATAAAATATGAATAAAACGTCTATCATATACACTTACGTATATCTTTGTTTTTTTTTATTATTATTTAAATGACGGAAAACGAGCAAGCGGTTCACCTGAAAGTAAGTGATTACCGTTGCCCGCGTTCGCATCTGCAGGTGCGTTGTCTCTAAGAGTATTTAGGAAATGAGAGGGAGGATGAGGAGGAGGGTAGGAGTAGGCCTCCGGTTACCTCACTCACTGAACGAAACGCCGATGCTTCTACTTTACGCCGGTATTCTGCGAGTGGTACTAATCCATTCGAGCAGCAGCAAAAGCTACCGCTTGGCTCAACCACGTTGAAAAAATGTGGAATCTCTCGTAGGGGTAGACAGACAATGCGGGTTTCTATTTTGACACGATCCTGTTCTGGAGTCCGCCATCCACCTATGGTTCTTTCGGGTTATATGACAGTTGATAGTCTTTTCCTATGGCAAATAGGGGCAAAAGTGTAAGCGAAGCCACGGGCAGCCCGCTAGTTCAAATAGGCAGCTGGGCAAAGGACCCGTCTCAAATATCTGAGAGGGTTGTGGAGCCGAGAATGGTCCGCCACGCACTGAAGCACTGCCGACTGGCCTACTTCACATATCCTCAAGATTATATTTTTATTATTTCTCGGACGTGAAGGTTTTCTCTCTATACAAAATAGAACAATTTTAAACACTTAAAATTGCTATTAAGAATTTTAGTGATGCCAGCGTCAGGGATCGAACCCTGGTCTTGCGCGTACTATGAAATTAAATCGAGCATCCCATCCACTAGCCTTCCACGGCACTCAACTTAGTAGTAGGTGCGTGAAATGCTTACAATTGTACATAACAATTTTTTTTTATAGAAGAAGGGGGCAAACGAACGTGCGGCTCACCTGATGGTAAGTGATCACCGACGCCCACGAACATCCACAACACCAGAGGGGCTACAGATGCGCTGCCGGCCTTTAAGGAAGGAATAGGCTCTTTTCTTGAAGGTCCCTAAGTCGTAACTGTTTGGAAATACTGCTGGCGACAGCTGATTCCACAAAGTCGAAGTGCGTGGCAGAAAACTTCGATTGAAACTGCACTGTGGTGGAATCCCATGCCAAATTTAACGTCTGTTAGTACTTCATATCTGAACATAGTTGCTTTAATAGGTCAGGAAGTGATTAGCCCCTGTTGTAACATTAAAATGGCATAATACAAATTCTAATAACAAAGTATAAAAAATTTCTATAAAAACGCAGCAAAGAAAAAAACAAAACCATTTCTAAACAACTACATAGAGAAGAAAACCGCATGAAACTACGCTCTATTCGAAAAAAAAACAAAGACATTGTTTCATCTATTTATTTTTCTCAGCGTGTAATTCCATATTTAAAATTGGTGTCAAAAAAACAAAAAGGAAAAAGCGACAGTATTTATTTTTGTTAGGCTGAAAATCGACGAAGCGTTCATTTTGCGAGCGTCGGCTTCGACGGCGGCCGAATGAAAACCCCTTTGTATTACGTGGATCAATTAAAAAAAAAACAACAGCCTGTAGCCGGTCCGCTTCGGATATTTGATAGGCGGATTTCATGACCTAGTTCATCTATCCAGTGGTTTGTTTTTTTCGAAATTTACGCGGCGCTTAGTGGATAGCCGACTGTTGAACGATGGGTCACCCCGGTCCGGATGAATTTGTGCAAAGTAAACATTATTAGTTCAATGGTGTGGTTTGTTTTATGCAGTGTCTATAAAACTGCATACGTCCCTTTCCCCCGGTCAAATCGAATAAAGTTATAAGTTGCAAAGTTAGAACCGAAACGCTTTGGGTTAATATGATTTTCTTCAGAGTCGTGGAGGCATTTTTCTAACACAAATTTCAGATGTAGAAATACCCAGTCCCGTTGCAAATTGTAGGAGTTACAAATCCTTGTTCCGCGCAGGTAACGAACCCGCGACCCTCAGCGCCGTACCCCCATGCTTAGCCGCTGGGTTGTATTAGACAGCAACTAAGATATTCATACGGTCAGATACAAAAAAAGGTCTATTATCTTGTTTTGATTTATATATGCTGAAGATATGAAAGATAGGAAGTAAAGTTAATACGTTGAGAAACTATACTATATTTCTAAATAAATTACATATTATAATGGCCTATTGCCGTGCCGTGATAAGGGCTTTAGTTTCGGTAAAGCACGATTAACCACTGTTTATTTTTTTTATGCTTTTATAATATTTTTTTTGTGGTTTTGTATAGACGAAAAAAAATTGTTCATATTTGTTGGAGCTGTAGTTACCTTATTTTTATTATGGAGGAGCGAAATCTCCGGATATATGTTTCTATAAACTTACTACTTGTTTTTTTTATCAATTGTTTATAAAATGTTTATGGTTTTGATTAATAACAAAAAAATTACAAGTGTATTAAATGTTTTCGTTAACGCGTACATAGTGTTGGCCGTTTGGCATCGGCTTAAGAATCTGTCAACACCTGGAAAGGGGAATCCCGTTTGGGATCTTAAGAGGCTACTAACGGAAAGCCTTGAAAATCCCAAAGGCTACCGTCAGATGACGGAATAACAATCTCGAAAAATACCAGAACAAAATTAAGTTTACCAATAACGGGTAGCAGCGTCTAAGTTTCAAGTGTCTGGTTTCAATCGCCATTCTGCATGCCGAGCGTGGAAATTATGGCGAACTATACGGAAGAGGCCCGCGGTTCTGCAGTGGACTATTTACAGCTCGATAATGTTAACGTGCACTTACATAGTTTGCAATTCATTTAACTGTTTTAAGCAGCATGTAAATTCTCCTTCATGAAAAATATCTCGTAAACCACGCCGACAAAATTGCGAACGACTTTTTCTATATTCGCGACTTATGTCGCTGCGCTGTGCGACCGCGAAGCACACGGAAGTCTCCGGACAGCGGTGCACAATGGGCGGCAAGATGAAAGCATGAAGGCAACGTTTAATATGCCCCGCGTAATCCCCGCTAATGGTGGGCCGAGCTCGCCTCTGGGAGCATTGTCATGAGCTTTATTTACCGAGGCACACTATTTTGCCACAGTGCACTGTAAGCACTTCACCGGCGATATGTGATTCATTTATGACGTAAATGTTCAATGATTGAATAATTAAATATACGTGTTGCGGGATGTTGTGCCAATCTTTGGCAAACGCCGTGTCCAACAGTGAACTTGGGAAAGGCTGTTATGTCTGTTATGATAATGAATGTTTTAAAAGACCTGTGAATGTAACATTTGTAGGTTGTACGCGGTAGAGCCAAGCGGTGGCTTTTGCTGCTGCCCTAATGGGCCGGGGTAGTACCACGGCCTCACAGAATACCGGCGTGATCCCCACTCTCCATCCTCATCCACCCTCCCAACTCCCAAATACCCCTTAAAGGTCGTCAACGCACCTGCAGCACCTCTGGTGTTGCAGATGTACGTGGACGGCGGTAGCCACTTACCGTCAGGTGAACCATATGCTCTTTTTACCCATATAAGTACATAAGCACACATGGCTGGCCGTAGGAGCCTAGTGACCAGAGCAGATAATCTAGGTTCGATCCCCGGTGCGGCATCACTAAAATTTTTAACTAGTGAATTTACCACGTTCACGGCTGTCAAAGAAAATATCGTAAGGAAACCTGGATATCTGAGAAATAATAAAAAATATTATTTCGAGGACGTGTAAACTTTATCTCGAACTGGAGCAGCGTGGCGGACTCTTTCCTTCAATCTCTCTCAAAAGATATTTGAGAAGAATCCTCTGTAATGATAGGCTTTGGCATTAACAGGATGTACTCATGCCTAGACCAAGGATAGCCGAGTGGTTTGGGTACGGCCTCCGAATCGGAAGACTCGAGACCGATCCCTTATGTAGCGACCCAGCACTAATGTACGATTTGTATCGATCGACGGCAACCGGCTCACAACCTGTCATGTTATCGTCCGTTGTCACCTTGTTGCCGGGTTTGCTGTCTGATGCCATGACGTTATGAAGAATTTTCCTTGGCTCCCTATATCACCTTTAACAACAGCCACCGACAGTGACACAAAGATGTACAATAAACGTAGAACGCAAATAGTCGTCAATCTTTGACATATACTTGAAAGCTGTTGTACGAGTATGAATTGCAAAAAAGATTTGCAAGTATGAAAAAGATATTTTTACAAATATTTAGGTGGTTTATATAGTTTACACATTGTTCCTTTAAGCCATAGTGCCGACAGAAAGACGATTCTGTGCTTAAGATAGTCTAATAATGAAATGGTAGCAACTAACTCATACTGGTCCTCGTAATTTTTTTTATATGGAAGAGATAGGCAAACGTGAAAGCGTCACATCTAATGGAAAGTGATAACCGACGCCCACGTGCAGTCACACCAGAGGAGCTGCGGGTGCTTTGCTACCCTTCAAAGATATTTGTCGAGGGTGGAAGGAGGAGCCACCGAACGAAACGTAGAAGTACAAGATGCCTCTATTCCACGTCGGTATTCTGCGAGGCCGTGGTACCAGCCCGACAAAGCCGGCAGCATTGGAGCAGGCTCTACCACGTATTAGTAGAGGAAGTTACCATTTTGAAAACAGTGCAGCGAAATCAAAAAAAAATACCCGAACAAGTCAGACAGAAGGTGGCAACGTTTTCATTGGACTCACTTATAAAAGTATTTGTTTGAAAAGAATATCTCACTACTGTTAGAACCTAGTTAAATGGAAGTATTGAAGCACCCTCCAGACAATCCTATAAAGGGTAATGTGAAAAGCGATCGGAGAGCCCTCATTTAACAAAGAGCGGTCTATGCGGCAAGTCTGACGCTACTGAATAAAGTTTTTATTTAAAGAGCGGAAACAATATCTCTTGTTCGATTCTTTCAAACCCTTGTACTTGGGTATTTTCTTTTAAGTTAAAAAAATAAGTTTAAACACCGACCTACCCGAATCGTCTTTAACTCGGGTAAATAAAAACGAGGATACCCTCGTGAATGTGAAATGCGCCAAACAGCAACGTCAGTCGTTGCGCAACAGACCCCTTTCGGCTCCAAAACCATTTCAAAATTAAGAGGAAGTCCCATCTCTAAATTTAAACACTCCTACTTTTAAACCTATTATTCCGAGGCTAGTTAATCTTCTATAATAATTCTACTATTTTAAAATATACAACTCTTAATAACACAAAATAACATATATATAATAAAACATCACCTTCATCATCATTATAGCCTATCACAAGTCCACTGCTGAACATACGCCTCCGTCAAAGATTGCCGCAAAGCGGTCGGTCCTGACCCATATAATAAAACTTAAACATATTAAACATAAATAAACCTTCACGTGTTTTTACAATTAAATAGAAATTTCCTATTATTTCAACACATGAAGAATTGTACAGAACACCAAATACATGCCAAATTCCCGTACAATAACAGTAACTGTTAAAACGGAACGTAAAAACAGAACTCAAACCGTAATAAAAAAAAAAAAATAGGGAGGAAATGCACTAACGAAACGGGGTTGAAAATTACCAATCGGTTCACACTGTTTGTTCGTCCGTACATCGTCTATTAGCGGCGAGCGTGACGCGCCCGGATCCGAGCAAACATCAACTGAAGTGCAAATCACAGCCGAGAGAGATCGCGGCGTGCCGCCCCCGGGCGGCGAGCGCTTCACTTGCCACGTATACAACGGCTGGATGAAACACGGGATTTATTTGTTAGAACATCAATCGTAAGCTGTGACAGACGAAAATGGCAACCAGTCAATACTGTACATTACCAGTCCAAGAAAGCGCCAGCCAGGCGAGTAATAAACACTGAGTACGGCGGGCGGGGTGACAATCGCAGCGCCGAACCTTAGGCGGCGTATTTTCAAATCTGAAATTTCTTTAATTAGCTAATACGCCACTCGATGCCAAGGTTTTCAGGTATTTTCCCTTAGTCGAATTTTACGACACCTTCTGACAGTAAAGGGGTTGACAGATTTTGCTACGCCGCTGCCTGAAGATCAACTCATGGGAGAACACATTAAATGCTGCGTAATTGTATGCCAGTGAATATAAGGTATCACATCTATTATATGTTGGCATTTAATATGGAGTTCAGGAGCAATGTATGCGACACGATAGGATATTTTTGATTACGTGAACAAAAGGTTAAGAGTAATCGGACACGCTCGCGCCCTAGATAACTAGTTCACACTTGAAGGCGATGTGGTATGTAGCTGGTAATAATATCGTTTTCTAACAAAATTAACACCCTAGTATAGAAAATTTCTTCCTATCATATTTCTTTTTCTGATTTACTTGTGTGTAAATAAATACATAATATTTTAGCACATAATATACATATCATACAAGGACTCGCCTATCACCCACAGAGGCAGGCAAAAGTAAACTTTTTTTTATTTAGCACGGTTTCTGTGTAGCAAAACACAAACAAAACACACACAACACCATAGCCTACTAATCGTCTTTAAAGGAGATAGACGGGGGCTGGTGACGAGCCATGTCTTTATAGATTTAAGGACAAATAAAAGTCTTACTTATATTATAAATGTCTGTATGTTCGAATGTTTATCGCACAATCAAGCGTAATGGGTGAAACAGAATGCAATATTAGGTAGAGGTTTATATTATGACATATAATAGGACATGGGATACTTTCTATCCGGATTTATACTTCTTTAGGGACAACAAAATTTTCTCATTTTAAATAAAAAACAATTTAATAAAATAATTGCAAATACGAAAGAAAAACTTTTCAATAAACCGTAGGTCGAGAAAAATATTGAAACAAATAATAATTGTAGTTACTATTTGTCTAATTTCTATACATTGTTATACCAATGTAAATTATAATATTACTACTTTACTTAGACTACTACTATTAGTAGTCTAAGTAAAGTAAAATAGCCTATAAATGCCCACTGCTGGGCAAAGTCCTCCTTCTCAAATACGAGTATCAGAGAGGGTTTAGAAGCCGGGAAGGGCTCGCCACGCTGCTCCAGTGCGGGTTGACGGGCTTCACATATCCTAGAAATAATATTTTTATTATTTCTCAGACATGGAGGTTTCCTCACGATGTTTTCCTTTACCGCTGAGCACGTGGTAAATACAGCATTTAAAATTGTTATTAACAATTTTAGTGGTGCCGGCACCGGGGATCGAACTCAGGTCACTCGCGCTCTGGGAAATTAAAGTGAGCGTCCTGACCACTAGGCTACCACGGCTCTAGTAGCCTAACTACAATATATATAACATCAGTTGTATCCGTTTACAACTACATACCTCCGCGCGTCCCGGCACGTGGGAGAGTGCAGCAGAGCACCGCCTGAGGCTTTTGATCCACGGACGTTTATCGCCTATTCCCCGGCGACCGGCGCGAAACGCCTTTACGATCCTAACTGTCTTCACGTTATCGGATCGTACAAGTGGATGTTTGTGAACTGGTTGTACGAAGATATTAAGGGGGGCAATGAAAATATTGCAATAATGGTTTGGGATACGGCGATAGCGCTGCGTATTGGCGGCCGATTATAGAGACACGAGCTGGTATTCAGTGTCGTAATGATCGGGTAAAGATTCTGGCTATTTTATTCTGTACTATAGGGCCTATGGATTCATTGAACATAATTTGTCACTTGTTTTATGTTCGATAAATTTATTATCATATTATAATACTGAAAATGGCATCCACGAGATCATAAGGAAAGCATCAGTGGGGGTTAGTAAAGGCGTAATCAATATACCAACAACAGTTATATAAAATTCAGAATATTTTTGTTTATATAGTAAAGGCGTAATCAATATACCAACATCAGTTATATAAAATACAGAATATTTTTGTTTATATAGTAAAGGCGTAATCAATATACCAACATCAGTTATATAAAATACAGAATATTTTTGTTTATATAGTAAAGGCGTAATCAATATACCAACATCAGTTATATAAAATTCAGAATATTTTTGTTTATAGTAAAGGCGTAATCAATATACCAACATCAGTTATATAAAATTCAGAATATTTTTGTTTATATAGTAAAGGCGTAATCAATATACCAACATCAGTTATATAAAATTCAGAATATTTTTGTTTATATAGTAAAGGCGTAATCAATATACCAACATCAGTTATATAAAATACAGAATATTTTTGTTTATATAGTAAAGGCGTAATCAATATACCAACATCAGTTATATAAAATACAGAATATTTTTGTTTATATAGTAAAGGCGTAATCAATATACCAACATCAGTTATATAAAATACAGAATATTTTTGTTTATATAGTGAAGGCGTAATCAATATACCAACATCAGTTATATAAAATACAGAATATTTTTGTTTATATAGTAAAGGCGTAATCAATATACCAACATCAGTTATATAAAATACAGAATATTTTTGTTTATATATAGTAAAGGCGTAATCAATATACCAACATCAGTTATATAAAATACAGAATATTTTTGTTTATATAGTAAAGGCGTAATCAATATACCAACATCAGTTATATAAAATACAGAATATTTTTGTTTATATAGTAAAGGCGTAATCAATATACCAACATCAGTTATATAAAATACAGAATATTTTTGTTTATATAGTAAAGGCGTAATCAATATACAACATCAGTTATATAAAATTCAGAATATTTTTGTTTATATAGTAAAGGCGTAATCAATATACCAACATCAGTTATATATAAAATACAGAATATTTTTGTTTATATAGTAAAGCGTAATCAATATACAACATCAGTTATATAAAATACAGAATATTTTTGTTTATATAGTAAAGCGTAATCAATATACAACATCAGTTATATAAAATACAGAATATTTTTGTTTATATAGTAAAGGCGTAATCAATATACCAACATCAGTTATATAAAATACAGAATATTTTTGTTTATATAGTAAAGGTGTAATCAATATACCAACATCAGTTATATAAAATACAGAATATTTTTGTTTATATAGTAAAGCGTAATCAATATACAACATCAGTTATATAAAATACAGAATATTTTTGTTTATATAGTAAAGCGTAATCAATATACAACATCAGTTATATAAAATACAGAATATTTTTGTTTATATAGTAAAGGCGTAATCAATATACCAACATCAGTTATATAAAATACAGAATATTTTTGTTTATATAGTAAAGGCGTAATCAATATACCAACATCAGTTATATAAAATTCAGAATATTTTTGTTTATATACTATAAGATCATGTGATTGTATTGAGTTAAATCTCATCATGGTACCATGGTACCTTCTGATGGTATGGACAACGATCATCACTAGCGATATCCAGTGGGCTAACCCGCATGCGGCTCACCTGATGGTAAGTTATTACCGATGCTCGCGTACATCTGCATTACCAGAGGAGCTGCAGTTACGTGGCCGGGTATAAGGATATTTGGTGATGGGGGAAGGTAAGGGATGAGGTTACCTTACTCACCGAACGAAAGGCAAAAGCACAAGATACGTCTACTTCACGCCGGTATTCTGCGAGCCGTGGTCTACTACCCCGGTCGCACCGGCCCATTCTAGCAGCAGCAGAATCCGCCGCTTCATCTTCGTGGAGTCATTACGAAACTCTTAACCACGTCGTTTGCTGCAAAGGCTTTCATCTCGCTCATCCCTTCACGTGTCATAACAGTAGAATTTCAGTTTTTTCGACACGTCAACAATTATAACGTTTATGTACACGATCTAGAAAAACGTATTCAAGTATGCTGCATTTGTCATTCCCTTGCATGCACCTCTTACGCACGACCGCGAATCTGGGCTAACGCATCGTCTAGTCAATCATTGGGCCACAATAAAATACCGTTGGCGACACCCTAGAGCGACGTAACACCCGCGAGGAAGAAGCTAGTTCCCCTGCATGGGAAAATTGTACTGCAAATTGTACACCAATAAACAAAAATAGAAAAAAAAATTAACATACATTTTACAAAGGGCTTATTTAGGTGGTTGTATTTTTTTCACCCTCACCACCGTCTATTTTATGTCACCCCGTCCATTGTGGCATGTTAGATTCCCGCAGTCGTGTTAATTCAAGTTCCATACACACCAATATTTGCACCAATCTCACTAACAGCGCAGTATCAAAATCGTGACAGCACCAGTAAATCTATGAACTCCGGGTTGATTTAAGGGCACCGCCGAACGGAACGGGCGAGACGCCGCGGGCCGGCCGCCCTATCACGAGCCGCTCTATCTCACAGCACTCGCATCCATTGCCTCTCCGATCTGGCTCATCCGATATTTGTGCCATTCGTCATTGCTCCAAGATGATTATAACGCTCTCCAAGAACTTACCGAGGAGTTGAATTTGCAACAACATGCACTGTTTGAAATTAAACTATTTATTTGTGTGTTTTATTTAATTAGATTTTTTTTTAAATACCCACGTATCGGGCGCCTCAGGAAGTCTGCAGCCTGCGATCATATTCTGGATCCGCCCCAACTGTTACGTTAGATTTGACAGACCACATCGAAGAACATCGATTCCTGCCAAGGATGAATCGCGAGGATATTGAAATAAAAAAAAAAACATCCTAATTTCAATAGAGAAGGTGACCGGGTGCTTATACGGAATTGAAAAAATTCTATCTAAGACTCATCAGTGCACGCCGTCGAGACGCCGTGAGTTCGTTCTGCGTAGATCGGACCAAAAGTTAATAATTATAAAGCTGTACAGAAGCCGAGTTAACTATGACATCAGGATATCGAACACCTCAGTCCCTCAGCGACTACAGATGCCGTAAATCCCCTGAAACGACGAGATTTAAAAAAAAATATCTTCATTTGTAGAACCATTTTTGTTTAAAACTATCTGTGGACTAATTGTTAAAAAATTAACATCTTTTAAATGTCTCTGCCTAGAAATCGTCTGGGTAGATATCAACTCTCTTAACTAGTTCCCGCTGTCAAACTGCAGTGTAACGACTGTTGTATTCCGGTTTGAAAGGTATAGAGAGCCAGTATGATCACGGGCTGATGATGATGATGAGGCATTTCAGCTCAGTGGACTGATTTCTTTTTACACCAAAACCAATTAAAGAAAAAAAAACAAAGAACTCCGCCCACGTGGAGAAATGGGGAGGCGGATTTTCTCACCCGCCAGTAAAAGACGAGGCATCGAGTACGCATTAATTTAACCTTGCCTTGTAACTTGTGTTAGTGTCGATCAGCGCTGGCCTGTTGGCGTACTGGATAGCATTATCCGTACATCGATCGCCCGGTCGCTCCGGTTATTGAAATTATAATTGAAATTCAGGCATGGCCGTTAATGTATGCTGTCATGCATAGCATATTATCCAATTAAGTTATTGAATTCTGCAGTGTTGTTATATTCAAAATCATGTTACAAATACAAAAGTCCGAATTTTCAGTTTTTATTCATTAGTAGCAACGTATCACATTCTTTATCTTTTTCTTAATCAGCCCATTCAAGTGATCGGTGTGTCCAAGAAAGCACCGAAAAAACCAGGATGCGTTTTTTTTTTATAAATGTTGTTATGGGTACCAGTCTACGAAGTTTGGGCTCATGGATCCAATCGCACGCCAGAGCCCCGTCCACTTGTCAGTACTCCACAGGGTGGAACGCATCAGGTGAGGATCGAAGAAAAAAATGTATATTCCCCTTGACATCCCAAATATCGAGACCATCCTTTTTGATGGTAATAGATTACCTTCGCATTACATCTGAGACACCAGAGGTGCTGCGGGTGCATTTTGCCTTTACGGAAGATGAGGAGGGGGGTGGGGAGAGGGGATTAGACCTCCGGTTACCTAACTCACCGAACTTAACGCAGAAGCACAAGATGGCTCTACTTCACGCCGGTCATCTGGGAGTTCGTCGTACTACCCCGATCGAGCCGGTCCATTCGAGCAGTTGCTTGGCTCTCGAGGTTAGGATGCTTTATAGTAGTAAAAGAGTATCTAAAATAGATTTAGTAGTTTTCTTTGGTGTTATTAATCACCACAGTCTTTTAATATCACCAATGAAACACCTTGTCTCAAGAACTGATCCAAAATGGCCGACTATTAAATTACCAACAAGTAAAAACTAGAATAAAATAATATAAAACGGAAAGCCCCGAGCGACACGCATCGCCCGGTATTCGATATTTACACAGAGGCGTAACAAAGTGCACGCGTTCATCTAAATGCAAATGCACAACGCATGTCGGCTTGTCTCGTCTTGCTGATTTGCACAACGTTTAGAGACAGGTAATTGAATAGAAAAAAAAATAAACTTTTATCCTTATCCCTTACAATAACCCATTAGAGTAGAATCCAATCTAAACTTACTACCTAGTATTTATCTGTTAGATCTCTAAGTTTTTGTTTCTTAAAACTGTGTTTGAATTGTAACGAGATGTTTAAACCTGCTACTAAACCAGTGCTAAAGATGTTGTGTGTAACGCCGTTGATATCTTCGTTGAAGGGTTAACAGGAATATTAATAATGTTAGTTAAATAGCTTGGCTAATATTCTTTCATAAAAAAAAAAATTTGTTGTATGTGATTTAGTTCTAAAGTCTTCATAATTTAAAAGTAAAAAAAATAAATAATAATAAAAAAGTATAACATTTAATACAGTCAATAAAAATGGGTCTCCAGCTCAGCGTAATGCTGCAGAGGTTGCAGCGCTGATTTTCAGTTGGAGCCTCGTGACGTCACCGACGACCCGATGTGCGAACCCACAATAGTTTTCTACTTTAAATTTTTTCTCGGAAAGCTGCAACTAACTTACAGAACATGAATCTATATTTTGAAAGATTCAGGGATCAGTGTTAATTCTACAAAAGCAAGGGATAAGCTCCATCTACAAGGACATGGGCCTTGAGGCCTCGCGGCTCTACGCATCTATTATCTTGACACTTCCCTCGTTGTTTATTTTGGAAAACATTATGTACGTACGGAAAAATATGAATATATGTAATAAAAAAAATCACTGTCTCCTGTAGAACGGATCGAGGCGATGCGCTAGAAGTTCCTAAATTTAAGCTAAAACTAGAATGTCTTTTATTTTTGTAAATTTGCCTCTGCACAGTACAAAGGCCAAAGTGAACAGACATCTAGGCAAGCGTGTATTATCCTAGGCCTCATCTTCGCCTTCTATCGGGCAAGATTGAGGTCAAACGTAAGCCATATTTTTCATAATAAAAAAAAAAACACGTAAACCCGAACCCAGACTCGAAAACCAACAATTTGTATATTACACAAATATAGTCAATATTGACTGGCCGGGGTTCATAGTTCAAAAGTTAGATAGGCTAACCACTTCTCCAACTAAAAATTACTAAAAGAACCGATTCGAAATTACATAGTTATATGTTTGATCGGGGAAACAAACGGACTAACATAGTTTATCTGATTGTAATTACTGAAGCCTATGGCAAACAACTTCAATCGAAGAATCGAAGATTAAAGGTTACTGATGCGTTGACACTCCTGAGGACAATGACAAAACACCTCACAGCCCGCAATTGTATTGGCTTAGGATACCCATCAGACCAGAACTCAACATTGGTTGCAGTATTCATTGGCGGTAAAAATGGGTAAGTGTATGGTGCCTGCCCAGAGGTCTCCTAGGCCGAGAAGGACCTCGCCATCTTGAAAACTAAGATTACTTAAGATAACGTATTAAAAACTTTCTCAGTCACCTAAACAACAGAATTAGAACTAGTGTTCTAGTAGCAGTAGTAGATTTGATCTCTACTGTTTCTTAATTTCCTTACGAGTAGTAAGGTAAAGTAACCGCCTGTAAGTGCCCACACTGCTGGGCAAAGGCCTCCTTGTCAAATACCAGTATCAGAGAGGGTTTAGGAGCCGAGAAGGGCTCGCCACGCTGCTCCATTGCGGGTTGGCTTCACATATCCTCGAAATAATATTTTTTATTATTTCTCAGATATGCAGGTTTCCTCATGATGTCTTTCCTTCACCGTTGAGCACGTGGCAAAAACAGCACTTAAAATTGTTATTAACAATTTTAGTGGTGCCGGCTCCGGGGATCGAACCCAGGTCACACGCGCTCTATGACACTAAAGTGAGCGCCCTGACCACTAGGCTACCACGGCTCTTACTAGTAGAGTCATATATTTGTGAGTTACAAATTATGACATTTTGAGGGATATTTCTGTATTCTTTTTTCTGTATTCTCATCTGGTTGGGTTGTATGTATACGTATAGATACAAATAACATTTTAATAATTATTATTACTATATACCATCAAAGAACACCTAACATCAAATCAGGAGACTTTTTTTATGGAAGAGACAGCAAACGAGCAAGCGGTTCACCTGATAGTAAGTGATTACCGTCGCCCACATACATCTGCAACACCATAGATTCTGCAGGTGCGTTGCCGTTCTTAAAGGATATTTAGGAGATGGGAGGGAAGAGGAGGGGAATAGGGAGGGGGTGTGGGCCTCCGGTTAGCTCACTCACCGAACGAAACGCAGAAGCACAAGATGCCTCTACTTCACGCCGGTATTCTGCGAGGCCGTGGTACCGATCCGGTCGAGCCGGCCCGTTCGAGCGGCAGCTAAATCCGCCGCTTGGCTCTATCACGTTTGAAAAACTTGCCGACTTGCTTCTGCAGTATTACAATGCAAAGGAAATTATTTACTTGTAATAATTACTATGTGTTCGTTCCAATACATACAAAGTCCAGTATTGATGAAATACATAAACGTAGGCAAATGAAAATTCTTCGCCTCGTTCACAGGACCCCGACTAATAAAGGTTACGATATAAAAAGAAAACAGCCTCCGACTAGTGACGGACGGTGTGACACTGTCGGGGTTTGATTAATACCTGTCAATGTCAGTTTTGACACATGTCACTCCCATTACAATGTTAAAAGGGGCTGGAACAAATATGGCCACCGATGATCGTGTTAGGAAGTCGTCATAAGATATATTTAATGCAGGTGTAAGGCGAGTTGGAATATCAATGTCTACTAAAGACATTTATAGAACAGACTCTAGCTTTGTAAAAACAATTTACTTGAAGTAGATGCATGATACAACTTATTTTCCGAACGACCTAAAATGATTAGGTCACATTTAACAAATTTTTTAAATAATTTTATGTTTTAAGCTAATATCTTTAAGATAATGGGTTTTAAGATAAAGATTTATGTACATATATAATATTCAATAATTCCTAAACACATTTCTAACTTAAACTCCGTTCCAATGTTCATCCTCAATAACATTCCTAAGCTAAATTTCCTTTCTTTGTTATTACAAAAAAAAAAAAATTAGAACGTAAACAGGAGAATCCGTGGTGATGAATTGTAAACAAACAAGAAGTCGATAGGAACAAATAAACAGAATATAAACAATGCATACGAGCATTGCGTCGCAGCAGTTACTACATATCGCGAAAAAATTACAACTTATACGCCGGTCCGCGCGCCCGAGCGTTCATTACAAAAAACGCAAACTCTAGCCTCTGATTTATAGCACGCGATTTTCCCACGTGCTACGGGGAAGCAAACCCGGAACCGCTCGTTCCTGGGAACGATACGCAACGCGAGGAACGTGCCGGGTATTTTCTAGTACACCTAGTGACGACCAATAATTGGTTAGCGACAATAATAATTGTAAATAATTACGGAGGAAAAAAAACAATGCTATTCTAATAACGTTGGGTTTGTTACTCTTGCTGCGCTGATTACGGTTTTAATTCTGTTTTTTCAACGATGATGTCTCGCTTCGGAGCGATTAGAGTTTTTTTGCGGTCCCAGCAGACTCGCTGACGGAACGTCTGATAGGATATATATATATATATATAATCGTCATAGGGTTCGAACATCATTAAATAGATACAATATTTTCATATTCTCATTAACTCATTTACTTTTTTTAATTATTCGTATGTGATTTAAATAAAACACAAATAAGTGTTATTTTTCATACGTGTTTTTCTACCATAATATGGTAAACAAAACTTGCAAAATATAGAAATAATGTCCACGGTGGTTCTATAAAATTAAGGTCCACAGGCTGGTCATCGGGTTAACACTGAAGATGCGTATTCCTTTTTTACTTTATAAATTCTCATGCACCGATCTGTGAACACAATGCTGCTAAAGTCGAGTACTCTTTCGCGAACCAGAAATATCAAACTAAACAATACTAATTATCAAAATATTTTCGATTGCAGTATCTGTCTGGCACTAATATATTTCTTCAAAGACAAAGTAAACACCCGGAGACCGGAATCAGTGATGTATGAACTAAAAGTACGGACCAAAGACAATCACGATGATAAATTGTTAGTACATCACTATCGATCATAGTCCGCGGCGTTTACCATATAAAATGAAGAGGTATGTCGCCACACCGGCTCCTTGTGGTGCCCTTACAGTCTGTGCCGTTAGCTGGCGCTATGGATACATTTGCTGAGCTCTTATAGCCTTGTAGTAATAAATATTTTATTTAAAAGTATTTTAATTAAATAGTCTAACATGAAAAATTTACCTATTTTATGACAAGTCGGTATTTTTTTTAAATACCTACCAAATAGCATATAACCATTGGGTTTATTCCAAATTATATAATTTGTACTCACTAAAACAGTTATTAATTGTCAAAACGTACCTATTCTTGAAAGGTCATTATGTATTATTCATCAACGTAATTAAAACTATAGAAAACCGGTAATTTCATAACCGTGACTTTTTCTTCCCTTCAACATTATCGCAATTTACGCACAAATATGTATTTATATCTTCATACTGTTGGTTTGATGCTATCGGGTTTAATTATCGAAAAATTACGGCGCATACGCGTGCCGGTAAGAAATTCGTGTGCGCGGAACGCACGCATCGGTCGATTGCCTTTCATTTATCGGATAAATAAATATAAATCGTTTTATTGTGCGGACACGTTCCGGGATGGAATCCCGCCTAAGGGCCGATCCTTAAAAGGGCAGGGAAGCGCACAGTTCCCTTTGTATTCGCGTCTTGTCGCGCGCTCGCCGCAAAAAACTACGCTACCGTACTCCAACGTACGGAGATTCCGGGACTAACGAGTTGCCAACTGCGTCCTCGCAGGGTTGCCAGCCTCGATAATTAATTTTCTCGTTGTGAGGCACGGTGCGTGCTCCCCTTTTTTACCTCCAGCCCGCGGAAGCGTTCGGAATTTTGTTTCTTCGACTGTTTTAAATTAGTTAAATTAGTCGAGTTCGACACTTTTATCGAGCACGAGACTAGCTGGCCGGGTTTAAAAAGAACTCACCTACAGAGCGACAATCGGTCTGATAGTATTCCGTCTAGGTTGCATCCATTGCGACGATATAGCTTTTGTCAGTCAAATGGGGTCAATAGAAGTAAGTCAATGAGTTTTTATTATTGCTGATAATGTAGTATCAGATATTATAGTCATCATTGGAAGCAGGTTTTTCGCCTAGAACATAACTAAAATAATATATAAATACGGTGGAACGAGTCGAGGTGCCGAATAATAACGTACAGACACCAGTAAAGGCACTTTTAAGCGTTTATTTTGGGATTATTACCTAACGATGCAATAGTAGTACAGTTATAATTTTTTTTTTATTTATCTTTCATTGACAGTTATAATAAAATATAAGAAGTCATTTAAGTTTACGTTTGTAATATATAAATATGTATGAATGTGTGTAATGTGTTTTATATAATGAACTACTATAATTACAAATATGTCTAAGTACCGCCATATATAAGTATTGTATCGTATTATATTATTGGAGTATATATATATGAGCATAATATTTATGTGCACCCTTTTACATTTTCTCTGTTCAATCCAATGGAAGACTGGTAGCTTGGCTTTAAGCCCGCCTTTTTGTTCTATAATGTGCAAAAAATGTAATTAAAAAAAATATTTAAAAAGTGGTCAATCGGACACAAAATAAAACCTACACTTACGTGTTGGAGATATCCTACGACCTCCGATTGATGAAAACAGCTAGTTGCATAGGACATTATAGTCCGCGCGCAGAGTTTTAATTTTCTCGTATCAGATATAGTATTTATAGGACGACAAGATCAGAGGCGCGGTCAGATGTGCTTTTAAAGACACGATGCACGATACTGCCGGACCCAAAAATCAAAAGCAATAATGTGTCGCAACCCACTACACCCAGTCCTAAACCAGGATATCTTCAACTTTGCACGTAGAGTCCCTATCACCAAGGTTATAGGAATATTCATTCATTCGATAAATAGGCATTGATTTAGATTTGGATATAAAGTCGTAGCCTAAAGATATCCCAGTGCTGGCAAAAGTCTCCTTCTGTCTTTCTTTCAGTGGGATTTAGAGCCGTTAAGAGTAGCAGATGAGTTATTAGTGAGAAGATGTGAATACGTAGATAAGTAACCGTATTTAGTCTTGCAAGTACGGATAGATCACGACAAAAGTAAAGTAATTTCTTCATTGAACGTTATGAAAGACGAGGGAGAGAAGGAAAAGAATAGCTCTCCTTCTGCAGGGTTTTTTTGGAACTTGTATTTATGACCCGTAGAAACTTTCATATGCGCAGGATCAATTTGTAAATAGCGCCATCTTGAGAATGGATTTCCTAAATTAATGTCTGTCATATTTGAGCTTCTCAAGTGGAGAGGTAGATGTCGCCAGAACGGTTTTAGTCTTAGAAATGAATACTATCCATAGAGCAGTATACGAGATGATGAAGTTCATTACAATTCGTCAAAGAGCCGTGTTAGCTATATTGAATTTCATAGTATATGGATCTAATCCCGGTGCTGGTACTGCAAACATTGTAAATTGCAATTTTTAGTGGTGAATTTACAACGTGCATAGCAAAACATCGTGGGGAAACCGGCATATTAGAGAAATAATAAAAAGATATTCTTTTGAAGACACGTGAAGTCCCTCAACCGGCACTAGAGCAGCGCGGAGGACACTTGGCAGCTCCAGAAACCCTCTCAAAAATATCTAGGAGGCCCTTTCCCCGCAGTACTGTATATACAGGCTGCTACTTTACTTCGCTCCTAATTGCTCGCATTGTAAAAAAAAAACGTTCAATATCTCTCTCAACAAATTACTATCAAAAAGTTTAAAACCGAACCGTTCGCTGAAATAACCGAAGTGTCGCACGTCTCTCTATTCGAGGTAGGACATAAACGCAGATGCGTTTGCGTTTTCATATCGGGCAGAAGAAGCCCGCGCGGCAACATGTACGAAACATCATGAACATGCACTAAAAATCATGTCGAGCGCTAAAATCGATTCTCAAAACCGTTCGCCGCTCGCGAGGAAAAACAAGGACAAATTGTTTCGAACATGACACGAATAAGTCCCCCGCTAAAACATTCGACTCGCAGACCCCGCGCTCTTATTATATGAACGCATGCGAAATAGAAACGTATCATATATCATTGTACTAAAATGAATCCGATTAAATGTCGTTGTGAATAAAATATATTTATTTATTTAATCTTTATGCAGAGATATTGGTACATATGGCGGACTTAATGCCTAGAGGCATTCTCTCCCAGTCAACCATTAGGCTAAGCAGAGATATATACGTAATAGAGGCGATACAGCTAAGAGAAAAAAAACAAGTAAAGGGATATAAATATTGAAATATATACTTACTCGGATAGGTAGATACATGTATACATACATACATACCTAGATACATAAATAAAATATATACAAATATACCATATACATATAGAATAATGAGTTTCAATACAGAATACAAACAAATATACATGTCAGGACAAACAACTAAAGCGGCACAGTGACAAACAGCAGCACTAGTACAGACTTGCAACATTTCTGTAATGTTTGCGGATGTTATTTTTAAATGCAAACTTATTAGGAGCTTTTTTAATGTCAAGAGGGATTTCGTTCCAGATAAAATATATACGGATTAATTTTGCTATAGTTGAGCGAAAAATAACTGAGCGATATAGAATTTATCTAGGCAGTGTATGACACAGTTCTGAATGAATAAATCAACCAGCTGCCACATACTTGTGAACATGCGCTGCTTCTGGAGGCTGGTCTGCTCGAATCTTCAGCGCACTTGTGCTTTTATTTCTGTCGATCACCATGTTCTTCTAGCTGGCTTTCAGGTATTTTATGACATCGTACGCATTACAGTTATTGAAAAGAGGATACCAGAGTGTCTTACGTCTATTTCTAACCCATCAGAGGAACCTCAAGAAACGGTAGATTGTGAAACAATAAATAAATAACGGTTGGCCAATTATCTTTCGAAAGAATTTTTTTTTTTTGTCTATTTTGATTCATTGATATATCTTGTATGGTTGACAAATTTTGAATTACCCCGTGAGGCGAATTGTAATACGACATCGACTAATAATATATTATAGCTTAACTAGATTGTGAATTCATTTATAAAATTAGATAAATAAAGTAGATTTAATCGAATTCACATCAATCCATTATCAAGGCAAAGTCATCGGTAGTGAAAGTCAAATACAAACATGGTGTTTCCGAGCCGATGTACTCTTCTTATACTACGATTATTCCAGAATAAGGCGTTCGTGTAGTAAGACAGAAATGTTGATCAGACATCGTACGTATGCGGTCTCCAGCTGTCATGCAAGTATTACAAACTGTCAACAGAGCACACGCAACTTTCGACCCTAACAACGAGACGAACAGCCTAAAATAGCAACGCAGCTCGTTAATATATTTCAATGTGGTAGGCAGGCACTAAACACTCATGTATTCCCGCCTAGTTATAGGCGTGTTGATAGGTTTCTCAGTTCTTTTTAAAGCATACACGTTTTGTAACCTTCCATTAGAATGCACTTTTATTCTATTGGATCTTATATCTAAAGACCTGGTCATATTCGAAATGACACTTATCTAGTACATTATTTTGTACAATTATTCTACGTGCAACGGATGAACATGGGAAATCGTTAACTAACCAAAGTCCTTGCGAAGCTCTTCTATGACATACGTCTATTATAAACAATTGAAGTTCAGTCTAACCCTCTAGTGCCACTAGTCTTGTTATAACGCATAACAATATAATAAAATAATAAATGAAAGAAAGTTGACGAAACAAATATATGAGGCGAGTGTAAATGATAGAGTGAGAGAGGAAGACCTAGGCGAACATTTTCCAATCTAATCGGAGACGTTCTGAATAAAAGGCCAGGTCAAGAGTACTCTAAAGTGTAAGAATCGAAAGACGTATGTCAGGACCGTAGCAAGTGAAAGAAGATTGTCTCTGCCTACCCCGTTGGGAATAAGGCGTGAATATCTATATACATACAATGTAATCAGAGCCAAGCAGCGGCTTTGTCTGCTGCTCGACCGGGTTGGTACCGCGGCCTCGCAGAATACCAGCGTGAAGTAGAAGCATCTTGTGTTTCTGCGTTTCGTTCGGTGAGTGAGGTCACCGGAGGCCCACTTCCTCTCCCCATTCCCGCCTAATCCTTCCTCCCATTTCCCAAATTCCCTTAAAGGCCGGCAACGCACCTGCAGCACCTCTGGTGTTGCAGATGTATATGGGCGACGGTAATCACATACCATCAGGTGAACCGCATGCTCGTTTGCCGCCTTTCCCATAAAAAAAAAGATTTCAAAATTATGTCACGCGAAGAAACATTTAATAAATAAGAAAATAACTTCAAATCATTATAGTACTATATAGATAGAACAATGATTTAAGGTTAATTGCAAATTAGACGCTAGACAAAGCCTCTGAAGGCTGATGGTGATCAACCGGAATAACAATAACAAGAGCTTTAGAGAAACAACCGACTTCAATCTCTATTTTCCTACCCCTGGTAGTGTATCGTTTCCTTCAAATTTAAACGAGACCACCCTCGAGCTTATTCAATTGAAAAAAAAGATTGGAAATCGGTTCGGTCAATGGGCGTAGGATATCGACCTCCCGTTTTGAAGTCGCTTGAAAATGTACACTACAGATACGATAATAACAACACAATACAATTTGTAACAGATTCGGTGTTTACCAAACACTACTCGAAATTTGACAGAGCCGCCTAGTGGCCGGGGCGCTCACATTAGTATCATAGAGCGCAAGTGACCCGGGTTCGATGCCCGTTGCCGGCACCACTAAAATTGTTTATAGAAATTTTAAGTGCTGTATTTACCGCGTGCTCGGCGGTGAAGGAAAACGTCGTGAGGAAACCTATCATAGCTGAGAAATAATAATAAAAAAGTTGTTTCGAGGATATGTGAAGCCATTCCCGTCTCCTACACCCTCTCAGATAATTGAGGAGGAGGCCTTTGCCCAGCAGTGGGCACTTACAGGCTGCTACTTTACTTAATTTACTCGAAATTTGAGGTACAGCGGTCAGCCGCCAGATCTTCGTCTGTCGGCCAGTAGCACCAGGTGCAGTTGTTGTTAACATTTGGCGTAACAGTTGGTATATTGCCTCTAATATCTCAACGACATTGTCGATTTGAAAGTCTAATACGTTGATATTTTTGTTATTTATTTATTCTTAATTGAACAATAAACAATATTTGATCAAATAGCGGGCATAATGCTAAAAGCATTCTCTGCCTGTCAACCTTTAGGAGTGATAAAACATCGAAGTCGGTTACGGAATAGCTAAAAACAAAATAAAGATTTAATACAGAGCATAAATAATAATTCGGAATATATATAAAATACGTTAATTAATTATATACGAATACAATAAACAACGAATACAATATGTACATACATACAGACATACGATATATATATAAATTATTATATCACTATGGACTATGATAATGCTGATGACAGCTCAGTAATTATGATCAATTTTAAAGAAATGAGCCCTAACGTTATTTTTGCGTTTATGTGTACTGGAGGGATGTCTCGACTTACACAATAACATAATTTACATAATATCTTAAAAAGAATTGAGAGTCTACACATTCACGTACAATATTTTAACACGGTATAAGATAGTTTTCGAATGAAATCATTGACAGGCATTAAACAAGACAATAACAATTCCACGCGACCATGTTAAGTTGTGTAATGAATAAAAAAAGCGTTAAAAGTGAAACGAACACTTGTTGATATAGCTTAATTGATTACCATATTCAACCATCCCACCCGTGGCGACGTCCAGCTCTTCCAATTCAAATAAAGCTCAAAATATAGACGTCTCTATTTGGCCAATGCCATGGATACCTTCCTTAATAAAGACCTAAAAAAATTCCAATCTTTAATTAACATCTGTTTTCCAGAACGGTTGAACACCCACGGTTTTGGATTTTAAAGTTTGAAAAAACGCAAAAATCTAAACAATTTTGGGCCGCCATTCATATTCATGCGTAACCCGAAACTTAGCGGTGGCCTTACCGGGCTTGAATTCTTCAAGCCGTTCAATAAGTTTTTCGCTCGCAATTAACCTTTTATAAAGAAGAAGTTTCGTTGCCACGCGTTGGGCGCGCGACTTCCCTACATGGCGACGTCACTTCTCAGATCACCCCGTCCTGAACTTTTATACTCTCCAAATTAGACAATGACTTAACCACGGCATCGGTAAAATTGATTTCGAACGTTGCTCCAAAGTATTTAAAACTGAATCAGATTGAAGCGAAACCGACGAAGACGTTAACTCTGACGGTGAAGCAAAGAATTACACTATCAAAATATTGACAGACAATCAAGGAACAGTAAGCTTTAACAATACTGACATAGATTGAAATTCGACTGTAGCCGATTTCATTATCGGTCATTATGATATCAAAAGAGACGAAGAAGACAGAAGGCCGGCACACGACGAATTCCATACGATTCTCGGACACGATTTAGTTGAATATAGAGCATCATTAAGATAGTCGAGGTGGCGTCGTGACTGCGGTGAAAAAAAAATTAAGGAATCGAGTCGTGGCTCATATTCATAGATGAATTGGGTATAATGAGTGGTAATGGTGTTGGCGATACTGGCCGTGGTCAGTTTGTTAAATGGGATTCGGTGGGACGTTACGTAATGGCGGACCATCGTGACGGTGTGTCACGAATCAGTATCATATATCGATCTCAGTGTGCCCTCTCTTGACTATGCTCAATTAAATACCCAGGTGACATTTGAAAAAATAAATCTTAACATTAGATTCGAATCAATGTTAAGCAGAAGTGTTGGGAATTTATATAAAAGTATTGAGAGATACCATTGCCTAATAAAGGCTTCATGTAAATGCATTCCTTTCGCACAAAAATTTGCTGTTCGTCTATGTTTTTCACAACTGGAAATTTATTATCATTACTTATTTTAAAATAATATCGGTTAAATAATAATCAATGATATTTATTTTTTCTTTGCTGAAAAAGAGTTTGATGTGTGCAACAGAATAAAACACATGTACGTTAAATTGACATGCTGCTTCGGCAAATTCAAAGATTTTAATAAATATTTACAAAAGAGATCGCCCCAAGAACATATGGAACCTAAGTATAAATTAGATTTTTTTTTTTTATGGCAAAGGCGGCAAACGAGCAAGCGATTCACGTGATGATAAGTGATCACCGTCGCCCACCTACATCCGCATCACCAGAGGTGTTTCAGGTGCGTTGCCGGCCTTTAAGGGTATTAGGGAGATAGGAGGGAGGATGAGGAGGGGGGTGGGAAAGGGGTGTGGGCCTCCGGTTACCTGACTCACCGAACGAAACGCAGAAGCACATGATGTCTCTACTTCACGCCGGTATTCTGCGAGGCCACGGTACCAACCCGGTCGAGCCGGCCTATTCGAGCAGCAGCAAAAGCCGCCGCTTGGCTCTACCACTTTTACAAATTACTGTATTCATTTAGTCATCTGGCCGGAATCGTGTCACAAAGGACGGGGCTCGTGATAGATTTTTATATAGCGCCTATTTTCTACATGTTTATTAAGGTAAATCAATTGTAAAGCGAATTAATCACATAGATTAGAGATTCTAGTTTTTTAATGTTCCTGAGTAGAATGAATTTATTCTGTAACATTTTTTTTTTTTTTACGAAAAAATAGGCCTGCGTTTGATCATACGCAAAAGCACAGAACGATTTAAATGTTACACTCACTATCCGGAAGCTTATGGGTAAGTAACGTGCCTGTTATGTTTTTATGTATTACGAAGCAAAATTAAAAAATAAACTGTACCGCACTCATAGATTATACGAGGGTGAAATCGCGGGTAAAAGCTGGTCACAAATATTTTCAGTCTTTAATCACTTCTGTTCGAATAACGTTATTTAATTATTCTGCTTAAGTAATGAATTGATTTGTTTAAATTGAATAATGAATTGTTTTAATTGAATTTCAGGCTTCAAGGTCCAAAAACCTTAGCTAATAGACTTAACGCAGCTGCTTATGCTGTAAGCAATAATGAATGTAGCCAAGTGACTAACATTGCTACCGATAGGTTCGTTTCCTTTAGTTACTTTCACAGCATAATGTCTTATGGTATTTTATTCTGAGGACATGCAGCTGATGTCTATACTATTTTTAATTTGCCTAAAAAGAGTAGTGTCGGCTTTCCATAATATGCGGTCTTCGTGATTCGCTTAGAGAACTATTTAAGGGAAACAATACTTTATATTTAGGAAAATGTTATGTATGTACGTACTACGTACGTAGACTAAATAAAGCTAAGAATTATTTTCAGGGCACACACTTGTAATAAAATTCCAGAATGTATATTATAATATTGAATCTTTCAGAGACAAAGTTTATGTAAATGATTATCTTAATGATAAAGAAGCATGGAACAGTGACCTTACAGTTTAATACGAACTATTTTTTTTTGGGAATGGCGGCAAACGAGCAAGCGGTTCACCTGACGGTAAGTGATTACCGTCGCCCACGTACATCTGCAACACCAGAGGTACTGCAGGTGCGTGGCCGGCCTCTAAGGGAGAATGAGGAGGGGGATGGGTAGGGGGAGTGGCCCTACGGATACCTCACTCACCGAACGAAACGCAGAAGCATAAGATGCCTCTACTTCACGCCGTTATTCTGTGAGGCCGTGGTACCAATCCGATCGAGCCAGCCCATTCGAGCAGCAGCAAAAGCCGCCGCTTGGCTCTACCACGTTTAAAACTATCTTCTAACTTAACATAATTAATTGATTTATATTTGTTATTATACATTCACATCGTTGTAATAGTCTCGATAAAATTGGTAGGTCTTTGGGAATGTGTTAATGTTTGCTATAATTGTCATATCTATGTGTAGTGCAGACTTTAGTACATGTGTATCTATGTCATATCTATGTGTATGTATGTCATATCTATGTGTAGTGCAGACTTTAGTATGCCAGGCTCGCTAACAGCCTCTGCTGTCGTGTGGCGGTGCGTCCACTCCACTTTAAATATGATCGAGGAGCATCTACACTTCTCTATACTTATGAACAGATCCTGCTTGTGGAGGCTGCTCAATTCGCGTTTGGTGCGCATTGGTGCTTTAACTTGACGGATCACTATGTTCTGGTAGCACACTTTCAGTTGCTTTTGGGACCATACCTTTTATTTTATGATACACTCGTACATTATAATTATTGAGAAAAAAAATAATAAAAAAGGGGATACCTATGGAGTTTCTTTCGCCTGTTTCTTCTCCGTCAGAGTAACATCATTAAGAAACGTTCGTAGATTGTAATATTACAATCGTGATAAATAATAATAACGTTTGAAATTTGACAAACGAATTTATCTCTCTTACGTCGAAGAACAAGGAATTTTCTTTTCATTACAACGTTACTTAAACCTTTTCGGCACTAAGCGGTATATTAAGATTAATTCTGACGACGTTGGTCCAGAATTTGCTTCGAACAAAAAATTTCCCTACAATTCCGTGGTCAAGTCGATCAACATTACAATGCACGTATATCCCGGGACCTCGTCCTCCCTCTTGTAAATATCTTATTGTGCTCAGCTCGTCTGTCTGTCTGTCTCTCGGTTGATTTGCTACCCGCTCCTGTATAGTAATGAAGGTGCAATCGGACGACTGGATCGCTTGCTCGAATCGATGATAGATTTCTCGATTATAATCGATTGTTTTGCGCGCAATCGATTACGTATCCGAGTTAGCGGCTTAATTATAGTTGACATTGATTTAGAGACGTTTAGAATTGCTGTTCTATTGGGATTGATTCGATGTTTGCTGATAGTTTTCCACTTTAATATAAATCAATACAGCTGAAGATTCCTTAACAAAAAAACACAGAGTAATGTATGGCACAGAGCATTATTGGCTGGTGTCCTATGTCTATCTAATATGCCAATACTTTAAGCAGACTAAACACACTGATTGCTTGCATAGAATCTTTAGAAAAACAAATGCATGAGGCATTAAATGCAATTAGGACGAGGATGGGGCGTGGATAAGGGGAGAGGGAATCCGGATACCTCACTCACCGAACGAAACGCAGAAGCATAAGATGCCTCTACTTCACGCCGTTATTCTGTGAGGCCGTGGTACCAATCCGATCGAGCCAGCCCATTCGAGCAGCAGCAAAAGCCGCCGCTTGGCTCTACCACGTTTAAAACTATCTTCTAACTTAACATAATTAATTGATTTATATTTGTTATTATACATTCACATCGTTGTAATAGTCTCGATAAAATTGGTAGGTCTTTGGGAATGTGTTAATGTTTGCTATAATTGTCATATCTATGTGTAGTGCAGACTTTAGTACATGTGTATCTATGTCATATCTATGTGTATGTATGTCATATCTATGTGTAGTGCAGACTTTAGTATGCCAGGCTCGCTAACAGCCTCTGCTGTCGTGTGGCGGTGCGTCCACTCCACTTTAAATATGATCGAGGAGCATCTATACTTCTCTATACTTATGAACAGATCCTGCTTGTGGAGGCTGCTCAATTCGCGTTTGGTGCGCATTGGTGCTTTAACTTGACGGATCACTATGTTCTTGTAGCACACTTTCAGTTGCTTTTGGGACCATACCTTTTATTTTATGATACACTCCTACATTATAATTATTGAGAAAAAAAAATAATAAAAAAGGGGACCTATGGAGTTTCTTTCGCCTGTTTCTTCTCCGTCAGAGTAACATCATTAAGAAACGTTGGTAGATTGTAATATTTGATAAATAATAATAACGTTTGAAATTTGACAAACGAATTTATCTCTCTTACGTCGAAGAACAAGGAATTTTCTTTTCATTACAACTTTACTTAAACCTTTTCGGCACTAAGCGGTATATTAAGATTAATTCTGACGACGTTGGTCCAGAATTTGCTTCGAACAAAAAATTTCCCTACAATTCCGTGGTCAAGTCGATCAACATTACAATGCACGTATATCCCGGGACCTCGTCCTCCCTCTTGTAAATATCTTATTGTGCTCAGCTCGTCTGTCTGTCTGTCTCTCGGTTGATTTGCTACCCGCTCCTGTATAGTAATGAAGGTGCAATCGGACGACTGGATCGCTTGCTCGAATCGATGATAGATTTCTCGATTATAATCGATTGTTTTGCGCGCAATCGATTACGTATCCGAGTTAGCGGCTTAATTATAGTTGACATTGATTTAGAGACGTTTAGAATTGCTGTTCTATTGGGATTGATTCGATGTTTGCTGATAGTTTTCCACTTTAATATAAATCAATACAGCTGAAGATTCCTTAACAAAAAAACACAGAGTAATGTATGGCACAGAGCATTATTGGCTGGTGTCCTATGTCTATCTAATATGCCAATACTTTAAGCAGACTAAACACACTGATTGCTTGCATAGAATCTTTAGAAAAACAAATGCATGAGGCATTAAATGCAATTAGAGAAACACGCAAGAAAAACTCGCTCAACATTCACGAATAAATCCGTGATTATTTGTTTTCACAGCACTAGATTTATCATACAATTTCTGAAATGAAATAATAAAATTTTTCCTTCCTGTTTTAAGTTAGCTGGGAGGACGAGGATGGGGCGTGGATAAGGGGGAGAGGGAATCCGGATACCTCACTCACCGAACGAAACGCAGAAGCACAAGATGCCTCTACTTCATGCCGGTACTCTGCAAGGCCCCGGTCGAGCCGGCCCATTCGAGCAGCAGCAAAAGCCGCCGCTTATCTCTACCACGAACGATATGTATGTTTAAACGTATTCAACATGAAAACTGACTAAGGGATTCTTTTCCAGAAACGCTACAGCCCATGTTTTATCTCTATAGAACAAATGTAAAAGTTTCTGTTTGTTTGTACGGGTACAAACATAACTAGTGTATTAATTTTTTTTTAGTAAAAATAGTGCCGTGTTACCTGTTAATCTTAAAGTTAAACCACTCTCTTTCTTCCTGGAAGTAATCGAAAAGCATTAAAAATGTAATGAGTACCTCCGGGTACGACCCGGTGATGAGGCTCGCAACTTCACGTTCAATCTTTAGATTGAATGGCTGATATGAATGAATGATAGAAAAACTTTTTTCGGACCACTAAGGCTAAATGGATAGCCATAATCTTTGTCAAATTCAAATGTGCAGACGTGAATATCAGTCACAAGCCCACTGCTGAACACATACCTCCCCCAAAGGTTACCACAAAGCACGGTTCTGAACGGTCTGCATCCATCGACTGGAACATTGTTGCAGGTCGTCACTCCATCCTGTGGGCGTTTCTCCCATACTGCGCTGCCCGCACGTTGTTGTTCACTAGAAATCCTTTCTTACCAATGGTTGTGTGTTCTGCGAGCTGTGTGCCTCTTTAGCTTACACATAAACGGTTATGTCGGTTATGTCTGCTGCGAATATCATAGTTGTAGATTGTATCTAGAGAAACACCGAGTGGTTTCCATAGCCCGCTGAGCAACTTTGCACTTTCATATGCGGCCTGCAGTGAAAGACCACCTGTCGGTTCCGCAAATCATCACTGGGAGCACGCAACCATTAGGTTGTACCTACCCAATTTGGTGTTAAGGTTTTGAGGTTTATCCGTGGAAAAGATGAGACGTGGTATTGCATACTGTAATGTATATTTAATGTCTAAAAGTGCAATTTTATATTACCAAGACCGAATTTGCACATTTAAGTGAAACAACTTTAGCGAGCGTCGAAATTGAACGGTAAATTTAAATGGTCGAAGCGCCCAAAGGCCCGCGACCATGGTGCAGACATTAATCACACTTGTTAAACTCGAAGATGTTCCGATTAAGGGGGATAAAATAACGCCTCCGTATGAGTTATGGTGCGACCAGCCCCTTACAAATTAACTGTTCGGGTTTTGGGCTGTAAAGGAGACGAAGCGGTGTGTTTATCACTGTTGAATATTTCCGTTACACATCCCGTCTTATTTAAAATAAGCGTTTTGAGCTGTAGCCGTATCTAAACGGGATACTCTTTTTTTTTCGTAAGAAATTAATCATGCCAAAGAAATTTGAAGACACGGTATGTTAGGGGCTTCCGAGCTCGATCCCTCAGGTGGGAGGCTCGTTAGGGTTGTAACGAAAGAAATAAATTTCCCAGCACCTAGTAACCTACCCCGAATTTGGTAGACGATCGTAAATAAAGAGATCTAACGGTTATAACATTAAATCGGACTCGTACGAGGATATACAACAAATGTACAATGGCTATTTAGATAAAATTCGCATTGCGTGGTATTTTAAGAAGGAAAAAATCGGAGAGTCCGAATAATATATTGTATTGGTGATTATTATTAAATATATTATGTATAATATTGGTAAATATATATACACGTATATGTATACCAAATTTATATGTTTATATATGTGTACATAGTATATTTTCATATATTTAGACGCGATATTTAAACGTTTTGTCATTTTTTATATATAACCAATTATATTAGTTAATATATTATTAGTTAAGTACCTACCTACCTACTTAAAGTACAAAGTACAAAAGGGGCAGCCTGTAAGTGCCCACTGCTGAGCAAAGGCCTCCTTCTCAAATCCGAGAATCAGAGAGGGTTTAGGAGCCGGGAACGGCCCGCCACGCTCCTCCAGTGCGGGTTGGCTGGCTTCGCATATCCACGAAATAATATTTTGTTATTATTTCTCAGACATGCAGGTTTGCTCACCGCCGTTTTCCTTAACCGCCGAGCACGTGGTAAATACAGTACTTAATCCGAACGTGGTGCCGGCACCGGGGAGCGAACAAGCATCGTTCGCGTTATGTATTTAACGAAAAAAATTGTATTACTTTTTTTTCAATTTGGGATCCTTAGCGCAAGCCGACAGTTAATATTTTTTTTTTAATTTTTAATTTATAATGTAGTTAAGAGTATCCACTATAATCACACATGTTCGCCGCATGTATGCTTTCGCGAATAAGCAAAAAAAAAACGTTGAAACAATCACGCTTCTCGTTTTTCCTTTTTGTTTTTTTTTTTTCATTATCTGTTAAGATATCCATCATAATAACACATTCAATTCATAACGTCCTCTCACACACACAGTCCTTTAAATATAAAACGGGACAGGCCGACAGACGGACGTACGAAACCTTAAGAAGGACCTTCTGAAGAATAGAATTCTATATCATAACCTTCGCTTCTAAATATATCCTTATATGGAAATATAAAAAATTCCTCCCACTGGGAGAGGCCTATGTTGAGTACACTAGCCCCTATTGTAGTATTGTAGAGGTCTAGCACTGACCTCTACTATATCTATTACAAGGGTAATAAAATAAAAAGAGAAAAATTCAATAAAAAAATATGTTCATGGAAATAGAACTAACACAACCTTATAAGGTCAGTAACTCTTAATCACGTGATCATAAGGTCATTCAACAAAACCCCAGAAAATTTAATAAGTTACTAATCAAAAGGTACAAAATTTTATAAAATAAGTTATATATTAAGGAAAAAGTAGAAATCATAGCCTGAGTATGAGATGATCGGTTTCTAATTAAGACCAGCGTTCAGTCGTCTCGGCGGGGGGTAAGCTAGATTGATAAGAACAATTTTCACAAGCAAAACATCACTACACTGACATTTTTATCCTAAGACATAAAAATAAGTTGACTATGACATCTGGACGTCTAACACATCAGTCCCCCCGCGACAATAGAATCCATTTGACATGACAAGAAATCATTACGTAAAAATAAATTGATTCTAACTTGCTAGTTCAATAAAAATATATAACAAAATCCCTCAACAAACAAACAAACAATAACAAAGACTAGATGAGGACAATAGAGATGATGATTTTAATTTATCCCTAATGGGAAAGGCAAAGGACTTTAGTCCATACAGCCAGGTCTGATACACGTCTACTCTGTTCGAGCTGCAAAATGTGACTCGTCGGACAATATAGATTCACGGATCAAAAATTTTAAAATTATTTCATAGACAATAGTCTGCGGCAGTTTTTCGATGAAAATTTAAAAATTAAACTAAATAATCTAGGCCTTCTAAAAATTAAAAATCACAAAACTATAATTAAATATTATTGCAATAAATTGTTAAACGCCTTTTGCCTAAATTAATTAATTATATACTATCGGAATGTGCAAATTTGACTTAAATTCTCACTCTTTAAAATCTAACATCGAATTTGTCATATACGGTAGGACAGACGGAATTTTTGTGATTTTTTTTTTTTTTTTCATTATCTGTTAAGATATCCATCATAATAACACATTCAATTCATAACGTCCTCTCACACACACAGTCCTTTAAATATAAAACAGGACAGGCCGACAGACGGACGTACGAAACCTTAAGAAGGACCGTCTGAAGAATAGAATTCTATATCATAACCTTCGCTTCTAAATATATCCTTATATGGAAATATAAATAATCCTCCCACTGGGAGAGGCCTATGTTGAGTACACTAGCCCCTATGGTAGTATTGTAGAGGTCTAGCACTGACCTCTACTATATCTATTACAAGGGTAATAAAATAAAAAGAGAAAAAATTTATGTACATAATAACTAGATTCAATAAAAATATACAACAAAATCCCTCAACAAACAAACAAACAAACAAACAAACAAACAAACAAACAAACAAACAAACAAACAAACAAACAAACAAACAAACAAACAAACAATAACAAAGAATAGATGAGGACAATAGAGATGATGATTTTAATTTATCCCTAATGGGAAAGGCAAAGGACTATAGTCCATACAGCCAGGTCTGATACACGTCTACTCTGTTCGAGCTGCAAAATGTGACAATATAGTTTCAGGGATCAAAAAATTTTAAAATTATTTCATGGACAATAGTCTGCGGCAGTTTATCGATGAAAATTGAAAAATTAAACTAAATAATCTAGGCCTTCTAAAAATTAAAAATCACAAAACTATAATTAAATATTATTGCAATAAATTGTTAAACGCCTTTTGCCTAAATTAATTAATTATATACTCTCGGAATGTGCAAATTTGACTTAAATTCTCACTCTTTAAAATCTAACATCGAATTTGTCATATACGGTAGGACAGACGGAATTTTTGTGATTTTTTTTTTGTACATAGCATACAGGACAGGTCAATGGAATGAGATCGTAGTTCATCACATTCATGAATTGTTATTTAATCAACGCCCAATGTTTCATACTCTCTATGCTGGGCTGGCAGAACAGAATTCGTTATAGAGATTACATCTGTAATTTCGTAAATGGAAGCTGAGCCTGAGTAAGAGATTTTAATTATTGTCACAGAGTTTGCGTTTACTCGAAAATTATATGAGAATTAGTGAATTATATCGGTGTCAGTAGCCCAACCAAATTACTCGGGAAACTATGGTCGGTTTCATTCAAACTTAACGCTAATATAATGTTTATATGAATATAGTAGTCACGGGGCGACCGAGATGTTTGACGTCCATGTGACATAGAGCTGGTATGTTAGACGCGCTAAAATTAATAAATAGTCCACTGCAGGACATAGGCCTCTCCCACAAAGAGGATTTGCCATAATCGCCACGCTGGCCTAACGGATTGGCGATCGCACAACCAGGCACCTCGCACTTAAGACGCTGCAGCCCGTCATCGGTCCGCTTAATATCGGTGGTTGCTATCGTGATGGTTATCCCGCCATATGTCGGTAGTCGGTGATTTTCATGACTTTTCCCTTAGTCGCCTCTTTCAACACCCACGGGAAGAATGGAGGGGGGTAGGGAGAGGGGTTCAAATGTGTAGTAATAGTTAAAACCTACAGATATTTTTATTTACAAACTCCCGGCATTCATAACACGCGAAAAGTAAATATGAAATCCCCAAGAGTTAGTTATTACATAAGTTATTCTCAGTCATGAAATGTACTGGCAGAAAGTAGTATTTTCAATCGATCCAAAGATATTTTATATTCGCTTAATGTACTATTAGTCCATTTATAAAACAAATGTAACGCACGTGGATCATAATACACAGATTCTCTTCGACTCATCTTTGTATTTGGATAACCATAAAACGCAAGCGGTTAACCGATTCTATTTCACTGTATGATGTTACAAATTGAAATGGCCCCGCCATCGAATCTTATTGGTGACAGAGGCGAGATAAACAATAGTCGTATGGTGATGCATTTTTATTTAATAATCGATAACTATGCAAATAATTTTAGAAGAGGCATATATAAAGCAAGCTCAAGCCGTGACAGCCTAGTGGTCAGGACGCTCGTTTAAATTTTATAGCAAGCGAGTGACCAGAGTTCGATCCCCGGTGCCGCCACCGCTGAGAATCGTCTTTACCACGCGCTCGGCGGTGAAGGAAAACATCGCGAGAAACCCGCATGTCTGAGAAATAATAAAAAAACACGTGCAGTCCGCTAACTTATATTGGAGCAGCGTTGTGGATCACACCCAGATATTTGAGTCAATGCCTTTACACAACACTGGACCTTTTCCAGCTGCTACTTTACCTTTTTACTGTATTTATTTATTTATTAAACTTCATATATATGAAAATGTATATAGGCGGACTTAATGCCAGAAGCATTCTCTACCAGTCAACCTTTGGACGATGCAGAGATGAAATGAAGTAGGTGTAGGTGAAAGAATAGAGAGATAAAATATTATAAATGTAAATCTATATGTACACGCAATATTCAAATACGCACACAATAATAAATACATATATAATAATAAATACATACACACGTACGTACATACATTTAAAATTTTTAAATATATTAAATATTTATATAGACATGTCATTAAACTTAGGTAATGGTACCAAAACAATACATAGTTAATTAATAAGAACCAAATAGTGCGGTTTAAAGATCATAAAGACGCTGTTTTTTTTTCATCTTTTTTTGTATTAGGGTGAAAACCTGTATACAGCCCAGCTGATGTTAAACGGTCACTGCAGCCCATTAACACCTGCAAACAACTTCATTCGAAGACGGTTACAGATGCGTTGTCGCCCACAAGAACTAAGACCGAATTCGTATTTCGTAATTATACTGGCTCTCTATACCTTTCACACCGGAACACACAACGGTTGTTGCACTGGCGTTTGACGCCAGGAATGAGCATGCCGACGGTCAGAGCACTCTTAGGTAGATAAGAAACCTGCCACATAGTAATTTCTAGTATTTCAAACTTCACACACCCTGTATGGTAATATCGAAACAATGACCAACCAAGATCGAATACGAGACACGTGTTTCGCCTTGCAACGAGGCATTAATAAGCCGGGGTGTGCACGCTGTGGGGAGCGTAAGAAGTGATTAAAATAAAACCCTCGGTAGAGCCAAGCGGCGGCTTTGGCTGCTGTTCGAACGGGCCGGATCGACCGGGTTGGTACCACGGCCTCGCAGAATACCGGCTTGAAGTAGTGGCATCTTGTACTGCTGCAAATACCCTTAATAACCGTCAACGCACCTGCAGCACCTCTGGTGTTGCAAATGTACGTGGGCTTCGGTAAACACTTACCATCAGGTGAATCGCTTGCTCGTATGCCGCCTTTCCCATAAAAAAATAATATTTCTCTATTTGGTACATAATTTCTGTTAGCTTTTGATCGCACCTGCCAATATTGTTCTGTTATCTTTGACTGACGGAGAAGATCACAAGGCATCAACTCCGCCCATTGTAGCCTATAGACTAAGGTGTGTACGGTGAAGTGTAAATATATAAAAAAAAATATCCATTGTGAGCTTTCAATTCAATAAGCCTTCTGAACGATCCTATGCTGCTATTTAATTGATCAGTGCCTATAATGGCATATTTATGACCCTTCCTAAGTGAACAAAAAGGCTCTAAATTAATAAATCGTCGTAGTTACCGGACACGTCCGCGTAGAGGCCGGCGGCGCCTCGTTCCTTGTATACTTCTAAAAAATAATATCATAAATGCAGTTAAAATATGCTGGGCTAGAGAATTTTCGGACAGTATAACCATAATCGGCAGAGGCAACGTTAATTGAAATCGCATTGAGCTTTCTTAATTTAAAAGTAACAAAGTATGTGACAATTTATACACGTCCCACAGTTGGACCTCTCATATCTGCTTAACTTTTGCCCAAATATTACGATGATGAATATGAATTAATAACTAGATATATATTTAAAGAAACATAGAGACACACACTTATTGAAACAATAAATCGGTATTTCTTAAGACCAGTTCACATATAAAAATAGCACATCGACAAACAGCCATACCCGGATCAATGATCTGTATTCAATGCAAACAGTCTGGTGATTGCAACCGCGACCTGCAGCGCCGCTGCCAAACGCTCGACCACTGCGCCTTCAAGCAGTCTTTATAGAGTAAATTGAAGATTAAAAATCATAAAACACGCTCTCATGAAAATGATGCACACAACATAATGTTTCGATTAACATTAATGGTTGATCTTTAGCCGCCGTTTAGCTCTACCAAGTAAAAAATAAAACTAATCACTAAACAATAATTAATAGAAACTCTTTCAGGCGGATTGGTCAGCGCGTTACCGGTACAGGAGGGGTATGCGCTACCAGTTGGAAGCCAGAGACGCCAGAGACTGCTTCGTTAATCATCAACGATTGCGTCCAGAAGAGAGTTGACATTTCATTAAAAAAAAATAGATAGTGTTACGTACCCCATACCATCGTAGTATCGATTGTTTCATCTCAAAGATTGATGTGTACTGTGTTACGGCACGGAGCGACAAAACGACTAGCAAGTGTGGTTTGGTCGATGTGCAAAAAGCTAAATATGATTTCCGAGACATAGCCGACTCCGAATAACGCTCTATACGACCTATACCGGAATTTATCTCCTATAAAAAACTATGAAGCGCTGTTTTGCTGGGGCCGCCACTGAAGGTGAATATTTCTATGTGCATTATATCCCCTTAATGTGACAAGACTGAATGTATTGTTTATTTATGTTCGAAACGTTTCGGGTCTGTTGAATATGACTTAGGCAGCAGAAATGTTATTGTTATGCCGATGAAGGCTTAGTGCCTGATTTGTAGGCCGATGGTGTTCTCGCGAGCGTGCAACAAGCGTCAGAGAAGAAATCATTAGATGTGCTTTTAGTCGATAGGAGTTTTTAATCTTTATTTTAAATTACCTTCTTTTATTTGATTTCTTGTATATACGCGAACTCTACTACATTTACTACATCTACTACATTATTTACCACGTGCTCAACGGTGAAGGAAAACATCGTGAGGAAACCTGCATGTCTGAGAAATAATAAAAATATTATTTCGAGGATATGTGAAGCTCGCCAACCCGCATTGGAGCAGCGTGGCGGGCCCTTCCCGGCTCCTAAACCCTCTCTGATACTAAAAGGTATTTGAGAAGGAGGCCTTTGCCCAGCAGTGGGCACTTACAGGCTGTTACTTTACTACTACATTTGAAATGAAACTATTATTTACGGATTTCATCGCGTTTAGTTATGTTTTTATATTCACGACGTTTCCATTGCTTTACAGCAGCCGTGGTCACGGGGGGGCTGAGGTGTTAGACGACCAGATGTCATAGTTAACTCGGTCTACCTTCAGCTCTTATTTATTAATTTTAGGTCCTTACCATCTTTTGTTTACCTTCTTTTGTTTACAGATGGTAGATACACTAGCGAAGGGAAGTGGCATCACTAATGTGAGGATATCAGTTATACTGCGCTCCCCAAAGCGTCCGTCCAGCGTGGTGAGTTCGGGCGAAATTTCTGAGAAATGTACGCTAGCTTGCTGTCGCTTCCAGGAATAGGTCTGTGTTTACCGCTTCACTGTATTCGGCTGATGAAGGAAGATGACTGATGAATGGTTTTCTCTTCACTAGTACGAAGTCATTGGATGTCAAGCGATCCTAACTGAAGCTTTCACGAGCTCACTGTCGCGGATCCAATCGCCGCTTTACATCACGAGCGACACCTTTGTTAAACCTTAGTTTGTTCACAATGAGAAAAATAACGTACTCGCTGGGTCTCGCATGTCCCATAGAGAAATAATTCCACAGAACTTTAAGCTGGAACTATCGGCATAACACTGATGGGAGAGATTATAGATAGTGAGTGTAGTGTAAGTGGTAGAGACAAGAGGCTTTTGCTGCTGCTTGAATTGGCCGGCTCGACAATACCGGCGTGCAGTAGAGGCATCTTGTGCTTTCCCATTTCGATCGGTGAGTGAGGTAACCGGTAGGCTCACTCCCACCCCCTCCCCGTGTCCCATATTCTGCCTCCCTCCCAATTTCCATCAGTCCCCTATACCATAGGAAAGAAAAAAAGCATTTCATTCGTAGAGGACAAATACACGTCTCTATGTGACACAGTGATATGTGATAAGTCGTACCTATGGTTTTAGATATTTATTGAACATAGTTTATACTAATACATGATCATTACTCGAGAGCATACTTGAGAGCGGCAGTACAATAATAATTCGTAACACGTTGCTGACTACTACCCACACTATCACAATCTCGAGCATAGACGGACACAGATATAGATAAGCACTAGTCTGCTCGACTAGATGTGACTTTTTCAGTACATAAGATGGTTTATGTGTGTAACATATGTATGGTGGTAGAAGTCAATATGGTTTTCTACAAGTACCCCTGATTTATCAGGCAGTCAATGAATGGCGATTGTAGAAAACCCTATTGACATCTACCAACATACATATGTTACAATGTGTTCATTTGATAATTACCCTACGTTATAATTAAATGCATCCTAAGTCAACGAAACCACAATAGAGCAGTGCAGCGAATGTGATTCTACTTACAGCGATTGAATGATAATAAGATTTTGCAGAAGTAAATAGTATGGATAATCCGATAGTTCACAACTAAAACTTGAGAGAATACAGAAGCGTTTTCTGTGGCACCTTTCGTATGACTGTGGTATTATAAAGAAATTACCGAATTACAACACCCGTCTAAAGCATTTCAAACTTCTGCCTCTCTCCTCCCGTAGGCAGCTTACAGATCATCTTACCCTATACAAGATTGTCAATAATGTTATTGACTGTCCATGTTTACTCTAAAGACTGCAATTTTCAGCACCAGTTAAGTCAGTACGATTATCTCGTTTTGTCCCTTTCTCTACCAAAATGTCTCGTACGAATGTAGGATTTAATGCGCCTCTAAATAGAATGGTTAGAAAATATAACGAGGAATATAAAAAAGTGGACGTGGACATTCTCTCAACCAAAATTTCTGAACTTTGGACTAAAATGCGGAGGGCATTATACAATAATTTATAGAAGTAAATCGTAGGTTGCTTAATTATTTCATTATTTTGTTATTACCTTTCTTTGTAATAGTGTTACTTTAGATAAGCAATAGATCTGCTTAATATTAATATTCATTTAACTTTACTAGACTGTGTCTACTGGCATTCCGTGGTTGCCTTTAAGTAAGGTGGCACATGCCTTTTTTTTTAAAAAACATTTTTACATAATAAAGAATTTGTTATGTGTTAACCTTGTTGGTAATCCTTAATAAATAAACAAAATAAAATAAATAAAATAAAATAAAAACGCCCGTGTTAATAATTTAATTTCAAATATGTAGAAAATACAAGAAATCATCGTATGTGACTTAAACATAACATATTTGTACCGTTTTCTCACGCTGCTTTAGAGAAGCTACAGGTGCGTTGCAGCCCTTTAAGGGTTTTGGGGAGATGGGAGGGAAGACGAGGGGAATAGGGAGGGAATGTGGGCCTCCGGTTACCTCACTCACCGAACGAAACGCAGAAGCACAAGATGCCTCTACTTCACGCCGGTATTCTGCGAGGCCGTGATATCAATCCGGTCGAGCCGGCTCATTCGAGCAGCAGCTAAAGCCGCCGCTTGGCTCTACCGCGCTTAAGCTCTACCACGTTTAATTTTACTTTTTAATCCCGACGTTTCAGTCACAGTCTCAGATTTCTAATTAATAATTAGTCACGACGTCAAGCACTTCAGTGCTCCCGGGACCGCGGATGCTGTAAATGACTCGAAACCACGGGATTTAGAAGTATAATTAAACGCTAAAAAGTCTGTAAATAATAATTTAATTTCAAATATGTAGAAAATACAAGAAATCATCGTATGTGACTTAAACATAACATATTTGTACCGTTTTCTCACGCTGCTTTAGAGAAGCTACAGGTGCGTTGCAGCCCTTTAAGGGTTTTGGGGAGATGGGAGGGAAGAGGAGGGAATAGGGAGGGAATGTGGGCCTCCGGTTACCTCACTCACCGAACGAAACGCAGAAGCACAAGATGCCTCTACTTCACGCCGGTATTCTGCGAGGTCGTGGTATTAATCCGGTCGAGCCGGCTCATTCGAGCAGCAGCTAAAGCCGCCGCTTGGCTCTACCACGCTTAAGCTCTACCACGTTTAATTTTACTTTTTAATCCCGACGTTTCAGTCACAGTCTCAGATTTCTAATTAATAATTAGTCACGACGTCAAGCACTTCAGTGCTCCCGGGACCGCGGATGCTGTAAATGACTCGAAACCACGGGATTTAGAAGTATAATTAAACGCTAAAAGTCTGTAAATAATAATTTAATTTCAAATATGTAGAAAATACAAGAAATCATCGTATGTGACTTAAACATAACATATTTGTACCGTTTTCTCACGCTGCTTTAGAGAAGCTACAGGTGCGTTGCAGCCCTTTAAGGGTTTTGGGGAGATGGGAGGGAAGAGGAGGGAATAGGGAGGGAATGTGGGCCTCCGGTTACTGCACTCACCGAACGAAACGCAGAAGCACAAGATGCCTCTACTTCACGCCGGTATTCTGCGAGGTTGTGGTATTAATCCGGTCGAGCCGGCTCATTCGAATAGCAGCTAAAGCCGCCGCTTGGCTCTACCACGCTTAAGCTCTACCACGTTTAATTTTACTTTTTAATCCCGACGTTTCAGTCACAGTCTCAGATTTCTAATTAATAATTAGTCACGACGTCAAGCACTTCAGTGCTCCCGGGACCGCGGATGCTGTAAATGACTCGAAACCACGGGATTTAGAAGTATAATTAAACGCTAAAAGTCTGTAAATAATAATTTAATTTCAAATATGTAGAAAATACAAGAAATCATCGTATGTGACTTAAACATAACATATTTGTACCGTTTTCTCACGCTGCTTTAGAGAAGCTACAGGTGCGTTGCAGCCCTTTAAGGGTTTTGGGGAGATGGGAGGGAAGAGGAGGGAATAGGGAGGGAATGTGGGCCTCCGGTTACCTCACTCACCGAACGAAACGCAGAAGCACAAGATGCCTCTACTTCACGCCGGTATTCTGCGAGGCCGTGATATCAATCCGGTCGAGCCGGCTCATTCGAGCAGCAGCTAAAGCCGCCGCTTGGCTCTACCGCGCTTAAGCTCTACCACGTTTAATTTTACTTTTTAATCCCGACGTTTCAGTCACAGTCTCAGATTTCTAATTAATAATTAGTCACGACGTCAAGCACTTCAGTGCTCCCGGGACCGCGGATGCTGTAAATGACTCGAAACCACGGGATTTAGAAGTATAATTAAACGCTAAAAAGTCTGTAAATAATAATTTAATTTCAAATATGTAGAAAATACAAGAAATCATCGTATGTGACTTAAACATAACATATTTGTACCGTTTTCTCACGCTGCTTTAGAGAAGCTACAGGTGCGTTGCAGCCCTTTAAGGGTTTTGGGGAGATGGGAGGGAGGATAAGGAGTGAATGAGGAGGGGGAGTGGGTCTCCGGTTACCTCACTCACAGAACGAAACGCAGAAGCACAAGATGCCTCTACTTCACGCCGGTATTCTGCGAGGTCGTGGTATTAATCCGGTCGAGCCGATAAACCTTCAGAGAAGTACTACAAAGAAACCTAACATAATCTCCATCTTCTACCATGTTGTATTTTTCACTATTACTGAGGACTGACTGGTAGAGAATGCCACTGGAGGTTGAGTCCTAGATAATAGAGTACTTCTCTGCCCAGGAGCCGGTCGGATAGGCCACCAACTGTGGTGTGTCAATAAAACGAGAAACAATAAATAATAATAAACATCTCAATATTGTTCTTTTTTATAAGCAGCAATCAATGAAAGAATATAGCAAGAAGTTACGTAATCGCGACGCCAGGAAGGAGGATTTGTTATCTCCTTAGACGCTGCTAAAGACCCTTGGCTGAATTGTAGTTAAGAAGAACGTTGTTATTATTCCACTGCCAAGTTTTTGTACTTTTCACTTTAATTTTTATTCTTTTCTCCTTTTATTTGCTTACTTTAGTCACCAAATGTAATTTCAAATGCGCATGCGTTAACGTACAAAGACAATGTTTTTCTTCGTTGGCATTAAACAACGTGGTACGGAAAATGTAAATGCTAAAATCGAACGCAAGAAAGTAATCAGCCACGGTCCCGGTACAAAGAAAACAATCAATTTACTCCGAGTAACTAAGTATTTATTTACTCGACAAGGAATAAATCCATCCACGAGCCGCACTAAATTCCCTTTTTGCCAATCGTTTCCCAACTAATTCACCGAGTTTCGCCTCGTAATACAATAAACAATAGTTAATTGTTGTCCATGGCGGGCAAGAAACATAAAAGTATCGGGTTCGGTGCTTCGGCGATGCACTTTTGTGATACTGTCGCTTGAGCATGAAGTTTATGATTGATGATCGATATTCCCAATTCGAATTAATACGTGAATCGATTTGATGGAAAGGAATTATTTATTTTCGGACAAACGAATGCCTTTCAGAAGTTTTGAAGCGACCGGCGAGATTTTTGCAGCGAATTTTTCGGTTCTAGACAAACGGGAATTTCTGAGCTAAATTTTTTTCTCGGCGATATCATTCCATCGATATCATATCGATTTTTGAAATTATTTCCAATACAGTCGTAACAATTTATTTATCATACAATAAGGATTGTGTTTTTGCTTATTGCGATAAATAAAATATCGATTTAGTAAATAAAATAGCAAGGTATAATTTTCGAATATTTTTAGTCTTTTGAACACTTTGTACCTAAATCGTAAAAGGACAACGGCGGACTCCCGTACATAATTATAGATAAAATTACAAAATGAAAAAAAAAAGGATTCTTTAAATTTTGAGCTTTTCTGAGTAAAATGATGTGGAGTGTGGCGTTTAGCCAGTTTAAATGTTTCAGTCAAAATTGTAAGGTGTAAAATGTGTCCAAAAGTTTTTAATAACGTACGATAAATACGTAACAATTAATTGCAAGTTTCTATAAATAAAATTAAACATACGTCGATGAGCCCATCCGTGCCGTTTTATCTCACGGAGAAGCGAGAGATGGTTTTCGTCGTATCAAATTGAAATCCGTAAACTAGGCAGAGTTGGTGTCCAGGACGCCGCTGAAGTGTGTATCGTCAGACTTCACACGTGGGCGAAATTATAGCATTTGTTAAACTTGGAGATACCTTATGTTTTCTGTCAAATAGGATATCTGACCAATCAACATACATCGGAATCTAGTGGTGCCATCACCGGTGATACGTCATAATGTATTTTCAACATTTATATATAATTCCAACGGCATTGTAAAATAATAATTTCAGTAAAAGGATTTCAATACATGTTTTTTTCCCACTAAGAAAGTAAAAGAAACTCTGCGAACAGTGGGATTCCTATGCAAGCAAGTAGCTGCCTGACAATGGACCTCAATACAGAAGCTTGCCACGACCTTTACCACGACACGATATCTTATCGTAACATCTCTGCTACCGATGCGACCCCGCGACCTCAGGGGTCACCATGCTTCAGCAATGTTACGGGATAGGTTAAGTTAAGAAGTGTTTGTAAATTAGGTAATACTTGTTGGCGTATTGCTGGTTAATTTCTTGAATATATAAACAGAGCATAAAAGTAATATAACTCATGACGTGTGCGATAGAAATTCTACTAGGTACAAACCCAATTTAATACTTTACGTCATGTGCTTAAGGTGTTAATTTCTATGGAAGTGAAGTAATAATCTCATAGACAATATTCTAATTGAAACAAATACAAATTCGATATTCAAAAAAGGTTTGTGTCGTAACAGCTTAACGGCCAACTAAGTTGTGAGAACACCTACTAAGAGCCACCAGCATCATTGCACATACGTGGTTAATAAACATGAACAGATTTGAAATCCGATCAAACTCTCACGGCTTCCAAGATTTCGAACGCGGGAGAATGGGTCAAGGTACGTAAAGTAAGGAAATTTCATATGTCGTAAGTTCAAATTTCCTTCCTGAACATTACATGCCTTAGTAGCCGAGAATTGGTTAATTGCGGTGAACGAAAAGACTATTTAGATTGGCCGGACTGGCCTGGAGTGGGCTTGCCCAACCCTCCACTCGCCCCGCGCGGCCGGGTATGAATTAGGTATTTCCATGGTGACTCTTGCGGGTCTCCTCCCTTGGAAATTCTCCGTGTAGAGCCGCGTGACATAGATCAAACATTTATCTGATCGTATTTATTGAAATTGATATCCTGCCGGACGCTTGTCACCCCAGTGTTAGTCCATGTTGTTCGTCGCGAGCTTTTGTGTCCTGCAGTGAAATCCGTGTATACGTAAATAAAAACGATCACGTTTCCATCACCTCGACGCAGACGTGTCCCATCCGACGACGGCTATTCGCACCAAGTTGATCGAGTTACAAAAGGAAAGAGCTTCGGATAACAAATAACGTTACGCGAGGGCACAATTCGGTCGTGTTTCTCGTAAGTCCCTGTAGAATTGAAAGGAGCACTTGTAACTGGCGTTCAGAATGTTTGTATAGGATTACCCCGTATTCAAAATTAAACTATTATTCATTAGTTTTTATCGTGTTTCATATTTCTTCAAACACTTTCAGACACCGTCAGGACGTCGAACACCTCAGCCTTGTGTAACACCCGTGTGAAGCACCCGATACGAAGAGAATACGAAAATAAAATTGAACACGATAAAATCGTTCAATAGATGGTTCATTTCAATATAATCTGCAACTGAATATTAATAACATAACATATCTTACTAACATGTACCAAATGTACACGGATATAATTTAAAAGCTATTTCACAAATTGAACTTTTTGTCTTATTATAACAAATATCAACGTTTTCATGTTTGTAGTTTTATGGCGCTTAGGGGACAATTGTACAGAATTGGACAGAGAAATAGATTATACCAAATTATGTTATAATAGGATATTTTATTATATCAAATGAGTTCTCTTGAGGCAAAAGTTGTAACCGCGCAGTCGACGCCACGAACAGCCGATTGTTTTCTATATACAAAAAAAACTGTGTCGCAGTTTTAAATCTGAGACGGTATACGCATTCGAGCACTGACTGCACGCCGAACACCAAGCTGATCCCAACAGCTGAACGCTAATTATTTGTCAAAAGAGATAACGAATAAATTAATTTATGTTGAAGTAAAATAAACATTCTCCAAGGTTCTCGAGTGGCAGCCATGTACAGGCAAACGCAGTGTAGAACGACCCCCCACAAGATGGAGTGACGACCTGCGCAGTGTTGCGGGTAGTCGATGGATGCAGGTGACTCAGGACCGAGCTTCGTGGCAATCTTTGGGGGAGGCCTATGTTCAGCAGTGGACTTCTGATAGGCTGAAATGATGATGATGAAAATAAACATAAACAACACAACAGAACAGCGACCGGCCGATTGTTGATGGCTTCGATTTGAGGTACGAGGCACAGGAGTAAATATTGAGGGTCACCGAATGATCTAGCTCAAACGTCGTGGAGCATGCCTCGATTCTTCACGGATGCGTTCCGTTGCCATGAGAGTATTCGTATTCATTGCATCACTAAAAAGTTGTCGCCCAATACTATCTTAACATCCCCAAATATTTGGTTTTTGATTTACAAAAGCACTAACTGAATAATAAAATATTGCTTAAAAACAGAAGTCAGAACTGCTACAACGATGTCACAAACAGTTCAACACAGATTCAAGGTTAAGGTCGGAGATATAGTTTTTGTTCGAGTCGGAGTGTATCAAGCGCCGGCGCACACCGTTCTCTATTAAATGGGCTCTGACAGTATATGAATCATAACCGATGTCACCGAATTAGTGATTTATGACGGTTGGGAGCGTGGTTTTTTCTCACTTTTACTTACCGAACGGTCCGCGGAATAACTCCACGGACCAGGGGCATACATCATCTTGTCTCATTAAGACATTATTGGGATGAATAAAAACGCGTAAACCCGTGCTACTTAGTATTGTATACGGACATTAAGCCTCAATAAATACAACACATTACGTAACGCCATTTGTAAATTATGATGTACAGACTGCGGCAGAAACAATTTTTTTATGATCCTACAAAGAGGTCGTAATTGAATTTATTATGAATAGTTCTTGTAAGAATTTCAAGTAAAATCATTATTTATATCTTCCTATAACAGTATATTAGCAAAAGGGGCAATCAAGGATAAATAAGCACACTACTGTGTATATTTAGACTTTAGGCTTTAACGACTTATTTTTATCGGATCGTTTAATAAAATACTTGATTTATTTATAAGCTAACCCATACTTATGCTAAATTATTTTAAGTGTTTAGTTAAAAAAAACGGTCGGCACCTTTTTTAAACCAAAAGGCAAAAAACCCATAATTTATTATTACTTAAGAAAGTATTTTTAAATAAACCACAATTGCAGTGTTGTTCTCTAAAGACATTTAACTGGTGTGTTTCTGCCAGTTGCCGTGTGCTATCAGCGTACGAATCTGCCATCACCTTTCTTCCTAAGCGTAAAGCCTTGCAAATCACAATGTCTACAGACACATGGAGAGATATCGATCTGTGTAAATAACAGACAAAAATTAAGCAGACCGATGACGGGCAGTAGCGTCTATAAGATCGCCAATCCGCTTGCCGAAAGTGGAGAGGTCATGTCCAGCAGTGGACTATCTAAAGGCTGTTAAGGTAAAGTAAAGTGAGGTAAGGTAAACTGGTTTATGCATGTGGGAAATGAACATTTATGTCAAATTAATTTACACTCGAAAAAATCCTATTACACGCAGAAAAAAACTTTTAGACATCTATAATGGTGAATTAAATAAATCCAAATCATTAATTCATCAACGTGAGATACATGAAATTCACTTGTCTGACTTTTTTTTTAAATCTTCCACCGTTTCGTTTTATTAATTAGGTTCCTCTGACGGAGAAGAAACTTTTTAGGTATCCTAAAAAAATGCCAAAATCTTTTTTGGCATTCTTAAGAAAGGAAGACTTTGCGCCGAAACTACATAGTTATTAGAGAATTTTGATCTTGATTACAGAATGGTTATCGAAGCAATGACGATGTTGTGCATAGATTTGATTACGACTTGTTCATGTCATGACATGAATTAGTTCTGCAGCCATAAAATAATTGAGTCACCACAAGCACGCAGCCCGACCATTCATATACTGGCTGCGCTTCCGTCTCCGGGCGGACCGATTCGTTAAATCGATGACAATGTTTTTACACACAAACGGACGCACAAATCATGATTATCGTGATGTCCTGACAAATGATTGATCACTCGGGAATGCTATTACGATGGAACAAAGGCACATTTCGGCAATACAAACGGATTGCAACCGTATCTAGTTACGGGTAAAGTGTTATTTCGCGTTTCATGTCAAATTATTAAAATGAATTTGATATATGAGAAAATTTCACTTTAAAATAATAGAAATTATTCATGTGGGCATATTTTTTGGAATGACTAATGAAACGAAAAATATACTAGTTTTGTATTATATTTTTGCAACTTTTGCTTATTTTTTTGCTTAAGTTTGCCGGCACACAAGAACAACGGCCTTTTACAATTCTAAGTGCTGAATGGCCTGGTCACGCACATCCTAACGTGGTAGAGCCAAGCGGAAACTTCAGCTGCTGCTCAAATGTGCCGGCTCGACCGGATTAATACCACGACCTCTCAGAATACCGGCGTGAAGTTGATGCATCTTTTGCTTCTGCGTTTCGTTCGGTGAGTGTGGTAACCGGAGGCCCACTCCCCCTCCCCATTCCACTCCTTATCCTCCCTCCTATCTCCCAAATACCCTTAAAGGCCGGCAACGCACCTGTAGCTCTTCTGGTGTTGCAGATGTATGTGGGCGATGATAATCACTTACCATCAGGGGCACCTATGGCTCGTTTGACGCCATTCCCATATAAAAAAAAACATCATACTGGGCAAGCTGGTCGGTAAGCTTTGTGCCGGTAACCTAGCACCTAGTGATGCTTCTACTCTTCATTAGTACTCTTCACTCTTCTTTGAGATTTAAATTCGGATAGAAATCGGCTAGCTCTCGCCTTTCTCATAAAAAAAAAATCCTTCTTCGACGGACGATTAAGATTTGAGTGCTAAGTAGAAAAGTCCGTTTCTAAAGCTATGCAGCATGTGCAGATCCTAACTACAAGAACAACGGAGAGCCACTATAATAACAGGCTGGTATTAGCCCTCAGGGGTGACAACGCACCTGCAACCTTCATCGATTCAATTTGTCAGCAGGTGTACAAGAGCTGCAATTGCCACTTAACACCAGTTGTACCGTTATCACGTTGGTCACCATATAAAAAAAAACAAGCCTCTTTATCAATGAAGTGAAACAGTTAATTCTTCGACATGGGGAGCATAAATTTCACTTGTCGAACGTAATTTTTAGGTACACCATTTCCAGTTACTTCGGGCGGATATGTAACACTGAGAGGATGCACATTCGTACGCACAGGTCACAGGTCTGTGTCCAGCTGTTTGCGCTCACGTGAACCGTTACCGATCTAAACAGGTTAGTTTGGCAGGAAAGTCAATGTTCAGCAGTTGGGTCATTTTGTAATTATTACATCAAAGAGCAGAATGACAAATTGAATGACAAAACAAAGATATACTTTTTTTTTTTCAAAATTTGTAATTTAACTTTTGAACAATTGTTTATAATAACAATTATGACACACGCTATATGACATGCCATCTACGTGTCATATTAAGAGACCAACTTTGCAAAGTGGGACCTTGCATTTAGAAAATATGTCATATACATTTAAATTCGAAACGGCTTGATGAGACGAGATCTGTTATCCGTGAGTTGAAAAAACTGAATTCCAACTACGGGATAGCACAAAATCAAGTTAATCCTACGATAAGAAGTGGGTCATAATGTCACCACATAGCCTCGGACACGCAGGAGCTTTAATAACAACTTTCGACAACTTATTTAACGAGATATGATTAGTAGCTTAGGAGTAACACGGGAACAGATGAACATATCAACATACGAACATACATACATACATAAACCGCTAAAATCATAACCCACGCGTAGTCGGGAAACAAAATATTTTTCTTTTTAGTTGTTTCGCATACGAGATGGTTTTATCGTATAACATTTATAACTCTTCACATACCAGTATTCCTTTATACATATTGCAATGACTTTCTCCGGCTATATCGTTACACTTAGGGTCAATGGGTGGGTCTCTTTAGCCCTAAGCCGAAGTCTTGCCCCACCTAAACGTACATTAAAGTTTATCGCCGATACAGAATCTATAATTTTAAATTGATAAATTGTACATGAAACTTAAATATATTACATTGGTTTCTATTTTCTTATGTATCCAGTTTCCTAAGGTAAAATAAAAACGATTGTATTAGTCTTCCTTCATACGCTGTAAAGCCCACTCGACTGCCAAGATATTCAAAAAATATAGCTTGCTCTGTGACACGAGCCCTTTTGTCTATATTGTAAATTGGGTTCTGTATAACGTTGCAGTGCTCAAGTTTTATACGAATAAGAAAACGCTGAAGAAGGCAATACGATTCCGGTATATAAAAACCAGTTCCGGTAACAATATTTACAGATAAACCCATTATTTTCTGCACGAGGAAGACAGAACAAACAGATAGATGTTTAGTTAAGTTATTCATGTATTTTAGTTATTTTTTTTACAACTTTAATGTTTTGCACCTTTACAATATCTCTCCGCGCCTCGAGTTGAATGGCAGAGAATGCCAAGAAGCATTAAATCCGCCTTTTGTAATACTTTTATAAAGGTACTTAAATAAAGTTTAAATAAATTAATAGAATACGCTTTATTGCACACCAAAACAAAACACAGTAAAATAAAACAAAGCCATAATAAAACATACGACGAGCGGTCTTACAGCTAAAAGCGATCTCTTCCTGGCAAACTTTGGATGGCCAGAATATAATAGTTAACTTGGAAGTTTCCCGTTAATGTATAAGAAATATACATAAAATAATAATGTACGCTCATTCTAGAAATACATACACAATTATATAAAAATATATGTGTATATATACATAAATAAAAAGACATAGTGTCTAAATAAACAAAGTTAGTTTTTATGGTTCTGCAAGCCTACGCCGTCTCTCCGTCCGTACGTCTATTTATGTGCGGAAGCTCTTGCAAAAAACAATAAAGAATCGTTATTGTTTACTTTTGTTTTCTGGTGCGATTACATTGTGCACTATAATGTAAAACAACAAATAATAAATACTGACCAAATTTGAACTGAGCGAAAGAAAACACTTAATTTTTTTGTAATTATATAACACATACATTGTGTGGTTGTACTGAACCCACGGCGCGCGAGACCGAGTCGCACTTGGCCGGTTTTTATACAACGTGACACCTAAACCACAAGAGGACGTACAGTCGCCGGCCGGGGTAGCATTATGATTTCACAGAATAGCTAATAAACGAGCAGTGACGCTGTTTGGTGCATTACGTAAAAATACAAGAACCAGAGACCCAATTCGGGAGCATCGTAGTGAGGTGAAGACTAATAAAGGTAGGATACGGAAGTTCATAAGAACATAACTTTAGTGAAAGGTCAGCAGTCTCTTTAGTTTCATAAAGCGCGAGTGACCTGGGTTTGAACCCAGGGGTTGAAGGCCGGTACCACGAAAAATTCATCGCTACGAGCCCTTCACAAACAGGATCGAACTCGGGTCACCAGATTCGGAGATAAATCTCCTAACAACTTGGCTATCGCTACTTTTAATTTAAATTTCTAGGTCTACTCTTTTTGGACGGCTCGGTGGCGTAGTGGCTAAGCGTTTAGCTGCGGCGCTGTGGGTCGCGGGTTCGATTCCCGCACGGGTCTAGTATTTGTATGGACTACAAATAATAGCTCCCGGTCTGGGTGTTTGTCCATGTGCAATTCATGTATGTAAACTGCCTCCGCGACACAGGAGAAATTCCTACAGCGGAAGGTAACGTTTTTTTTTTAAAAAAAGAAAAAAATTAAAATACTCTTACTGTCTGATATTGATAGACGGCCAGACACGCAAGTGATTTTATAAGATTGTTGCTTTTGCTTTGGAAGTGCGGAATCCTGAAAACTGAATCCGAACATAGTAGGAATTGTGATTTCTTGTATTTACGCGAACACAGCACATTTCAAATTAAATTATTATTAAAGGTTTTAATGGCGTTTAATTTTTTTTTGTTTTTTTTATTCCGATTTTTCGAGTGATTTGTGGATTGAGGTGTCGGCTTCAGGGGGAACACAAATAATAGTTTCATTTCAAAATAATAGGTATTGATTGAACCGTCATATTGAGTAGGTGAAATGAAAACAAAGTTCCTTATCCTTTCAAATATAAGCACTTTCATAGACCATCTAATTGACGATTAAACTCGGCTCCGATTCAGGCCATGCCTCCATTGCTCAAATTATCTAGTCATGGGAATTAATTAAAAAAAAAAACACCAAATACTCCATAGAACCAGATCTCGAGCATAGGTAACAAGTCGCTACCTACAGAACAATGGATTCGCCAAAACTACTCGATAACGGCCAACCTGTGTGGTCGCCCGCTCGATCACAACAAAAACCAATATCGATTTTTATACACGAACAAACATAAAATTTCAGTCGAGGAAATGAATTTTGATTCGCTTTCGACCTTAATCTACGCAAAAAACGTCGAGCGATCCGTTACATAGGCGCAAATCTAATTTGGAAGAAAAAATCAAATAATTGCCCTTAGGACCTGTCAAGACGGAATGATTTCGTCGCGACCGATGTCTTAAATTAATTGATTGAAAAAAAAAAAACTACTGTAGTGATGTGATGTGAGTGACATTTTTAGAGTATATAATTTTTTATGAAAAGTTTCAGGATGACTTTTTGATTAGCTGGCTTCTTTTCTATTACCATGTTTCAAGAGGTATTTAGATAGACAATCTTTTGATAAGGTAATAGAATAATCAAAAGAAAAATATTCTTTGACATAGGAACATAAATTTCACTTGTTAAAAGTGATTTTTATTTTTAATGTACCACCGTTTCTTAATGAAGTTTCTCTGACGGTGAAGAAACCGGCGAAAGAAACTCCGTTGACATCCTCTTTCTTTTCCAAATATTTATTTAATAATACAGTATTATATTATTACATTTCATCTTTTAGAAACAGCTTGAAAGCTTTCAACTCACTCCCAGAGGTAACAATCTTCCATATATTCCTTTATATTATAATAGCCCTTTTCATAAAGACTGTTTAATACATTTTTAAACTTATCTATAGGAAGACTTACTGAAGCACTTACTGGGATTTTATTCTACAGAGGTATACATTGACCCACCCACCTTGTGTGTGTTCCCTGTGTTTACATTATGTTCGTCTCTAATCTTGGTAAATATATATATATATATATATATATATATATATATTGTGAAGCCAACGTTAGAACATTTATTTCTATAAATTAATCTCTAAGATACACTTTAGCAAGACGTATATCGTTTCAATATCAGCTGCATGTTCCCACAGTAAATAACCATGTGACATTATGCTTCGGAAATAAATAAAATGAAATGTTCTAGATGTTTCGACATCAGTCAGACTTCTTACGTTCCATACAGCGTAAGCTGCAGAGCTAAGTCTCCTAACAATTTTGGATATATGAGTACTCCGTTGAAGTATTGCATCAAGTGTTATTCTGTTATATTATACATGTTAAGTGGTACCTAAATATTGAACACAAGGCGTTGAGAATTTAATACATTTAGTTTTATTGCCATTTAAAAGCAAATTGTTAACGTTAAAACATATTTTTTTTCTTTCATATAACATTATTCACTTCGTCGTGTATTGGTAGATGTCGTTTAATTTTAAAAATTGCATTAGATAATGATACTGTAGTTATCAGGTTTATTCCCTACTAAGACAAGCATGTGAAAAAGTACAAGTATGCACATTACGCACATACGTAAAAAAATACCAAAAATCCCTTAATATAGTTTGGTTTCAACAATACGCATACGAATTAAATGTATCTTCAATGTATTCCATAATTCCATTACACCTGGACATCGGCCGGTATTAACCCATAATAATACCGGCACCGGCACATCCCTATCTCGCGAAAATAAATCTCTGGTGAGCGGTGGCATCTAAAAAGGACCGCCCCCGTCGAGCCCAGTGGGGGTGACGTCCCGATGGCAGATGGAGACGAAATCACCCGATTATTAAGTCAATTCCGACGAGGAATTATGGGAAACGGGCCTTTCATTTAACCCGTCAATGATCGAAAAACGACGTAAACAACGAATGTGACGGGGAAAAAATAAATGTTTCGTTTTAACTTCGGCGATGTTCACTTGCCTGTATTTTTATTCATGCAAGCAAAATTAAAAGTAACAGAATGAAAATAAAAAGAGGTACTCCTTGAGGTAGTTGAAGTAAAAAAAAAAACTTTTATTTTAAGGTTCATTATACACGAATACGGGCTTCAGGACTAGAGTATTGTTGTCTACCACTAGGCTCGTACCTATACAGAATGTGCGTGTAGAAGACCGGCCATGGTAATCCACCAAACACAGTAATTTTTGTAAATGTGAAGTAGCAGCCTGTAAGGACCCACTGCTGGAATCAGAGAAAGCAATTATCGAAGCCAGGGAGAACGTCGACATTGAAGACCCATCGGTGCCAACCACAACCACTCTGGCAAGAGTGCCCAATTGAGAAGAAGATGAGAAGAGTGGCTGTTACGAACTGTGATAGAATAAAATTTCTGTCCGTTAACCGTTAGAAGTATTTGAACCTCTGCCTACACCATAAAGGGTTGCGTCTTTACCGAGTGCGTCGCGAGCAAAATTTTTGCGACGCTCTTCCTGCATTTGGATATTAGCATATTAACTTTCATTAATATAAATTTGTTGCCGAGCCGCTCAAGAAGCCGATACCTCGTCACCTCCCATTTCCGCAGCAATCGACGCACAGACGAACGTCCGTCCGATGTGATTAGGAACGTTAATATTCGTGTTAGATCTAACTCTCAACACTGGAAGGTAGCATTATTATACAGATATATAAGTTATCACGACCGAATACCCAATATTGGGAGAGAATGGAAAGTCTACATATTCATTACAATGAATTTAAACCGTTTGACAAATCAACAATCAAAGTCAAAACTCAGCACAGTTACGTCACCATGACCCAAAGACAACTTTTTGTATTGGATTGGGGTGAAAGAGACGCTAGTGGTCCATCTGACACATCTGAGGACTGCCTGCCCATTGGCCATGTACCATCAGGTGGACTGTAAGTTCTTTAGTCAACAGAATCCAATAAAAAAAACACCTTGAGTCCCTTATCACGTATTTTCACGAATACCTCTCTGTCTGTAATTGAACCATTGTCTCTTTACTCTAACCGGAAGCCCACTCCACTCCACCCTACCCAACTCCCCTCTCTGTCATCCCTACCTTGTTAAAGACCGGAAACGCACCTCTGCGGCTCCTCTGATGTTGTAGGTGTATGTGGGCGACTGTAATCACTTATCATCAGGTGATCCGTTTAGTTTTAGTTTTAGTAACTCTGTCTGTCTGTTTGTCTGTTACGTTTACAGCTAAACCGCAAAACAGACTCGAAATATGGTACGGAGGTACCTTAAGCCATGGGGTACGTTCCACCAGGCTGTCGGGGACACGAGCGGAAGCTAGTTGATACTAGCCATGATGATTCATAAGAAACAAATACAAGGAAAATTTTCTAATTCCTGACCTCGGTAATCCCACCGCGTGTACAGTCATAACTATAAGCTGAGCAGCGGCGCGTGTTCAACACGGTCTTCGGATGCCAGGGGACAATGTCGGCGGCGAAAAAAAAAAAGGAAAAAACTACGAGCCGGGGGACAGCGTACAAGTGCGAAAAATTCCGAGAATTGTACGCCGTGAAATTTTCAATCAGCAGACTTAACGCAACGAATTAACCGAGCGTAATTCTTGAATAAGTTAAGAGAAGAAAAAAAAATCGTAACGCTTTTTGTGCACTCAAATAGGTTATATCAATGGCAGCCTTCATAGTGCCATAATAAAAGCTAACAGAGTATCAGATCAGAACATGTTCAAAATTTATCCATTTTCGGGCTTAAAAACGTCATGAGATACTACAAATTACTCGACGAAGCAAACGTATAGTAGAAAATTCATCACCTTCAATTCAACACACAATGGAAATGGATAATACTAGTACAGTACTAAAGTAGATGTCCCCTTGTAGTTCGATTCCTTTGTTCTTGACCGCATGCCGCCGCCGCCGCCGCAGAAACTCGCACGACGGTTTTAAATAATCATTTGAATAACTCAAAGTTTTTCTTTTTCACATAATTACAATTAACAGACTGAAATTATGCACTTAATAATGGTGTTTGAGAAATAACTGGCTTACCTGCTACCTACTTTACTGAAAACCTAGATCTTAACTGCCTGCAAAAAGTCCACTGCAGGACATAAGTCTTCCTCATAAGGAGGATTCGCCATAACCGCCACGATCGACGAACGAGCTGGCGGCTGCAGCACCAGACGCTGCTTCCCATCATCGATCCGCTTACTTTTGGTCTGCTATTTTTCGAAACAATTATTCCGCTATCTGACGCCAGTCATTGTGTGACCCGTTGAAGGGTAAACCTTAGTCGCCTCTTACGCCACGACCCACAGGAAAGAAGGAGTTGGTAGGTTCTAACGTCAATACCACACTCCACTTTTCCAAGCTAAAATAACCAAGGTTTGTATTATTACATAAATGTCATGAGGATCGTTACAAACAAGAAATGTCATAGAACAAAATCTCCTAAACGGTTCTAAGATAGGTATGAGATGAACAGTGGTGTCACTTATAGAACTATGTTAGCTTATAACAAGTAAACGTCACACTTTCAATTTTGTTAAAAGACATTTCTTGTTATAAATAGAACAATGTCTATACACCATAGTGAATTTGCAAGATATATATTTAAATTCCTTAAGAGCGTTCCGTTCAAGACTCACACGTAATACGAATTCAGACTAAAGAGCGCAATCTTAAAGGGAAAATCGAAGTGAAGTTAAACGATACAAAATCCTTAAATAATAATTTAATTTCAATGTTGATTTAAACAATTTAAACTTCCATTTAATTATTCCCAATCAACAGGTACCAAAGAAAAATAAAACCCACACCTAGTAATTTGTTTGTAGCAAAAACAATGTAAATTAATAAATTATAGCTCGGCATAAACATTATCATTACAATTAGACATTTTCATCGACCAAGCTTTACAAACAAGAACAAATTAGATTCAGAGAAACTTGACGAAAGAACGTCGTGTCGAAATGGTAAACATCTTTATCGCTCGTGTAATAAACACCAGTTTTAAGGTCTTAGATGTAGTTTGCGTTGATGTGATGACTGTTAAATAATAATGTTTTGCGAACCTCACAAAGTTGAAGCAATGTCTTTTAACAAATAGGCACCTAACATTAAAATTGTTGGCTGACGTGAAGAAGTGATGCTCGGAAATGTCAAAATGCGCGGACACGGAGATCGCTGCTCCGCGATTGTAAATGTAAAATAAAAACAAATATTTCGGGACACGGTTCCGACACGCCACGAGTTGTCCGATACTTTTTTCTGTCATTTGGAAACTTGTCTCTATATTCATGTGCGGAACGAGAGAATCTGATTCTCAAAGCCGTTAGATATGTTAGCGTACGTTAGAGATGTTAGACATCGAGGCCGAGGTAAAATCTTTGACATAACTAATACATTGAAGGCGAGTTTTTTTTTTAAATTTCAATCTCATCGCATACGCCGAACTCAAATCCCACATACCAGCGATGGAAGGAATTTAAGAGCACTATCTCCTTAGAGAAATACTATAATGTAATTGTAAAAGTAAAGTGAGTAATAACTAGCACAGATAACTAACCTAAATTATCTCGACTGTTTTTATTGGATTGAGGCGCGTGTGTCGCCTCAATCCAATCTCAAGCCTAATATTCCACCTGATGGCAAGTGATACTGCAATCCATGAACACCTGCAAACAACTTCAATCGAAGCCGGTTACAGATGCGTTATCATCTCTGAGAGCTAAAGTGAAATGCTCCACAGACCGTAATTAAACTATCTTTTTTTTTATAGAAGAAGGGGGCAAACGAGCGTGCGGCTCACCTGATGGTAAGTGACCACCGACGCCCACGAACATCCACAACACCAGAGGAGCTACGGATGCGCTGCCGGCCTTTAAGGAAGGACTAGACTCTTTTCTTGAAGGTCCCTAAGTCGTGACGAAATACTGCTGGCGACAGCTGATTCGAAGTCGAAGTGCGTGGCAGACAACTTGCATCTTGCAACTTATCTGAGTATATCTTACAAACCAAAATACAAGAGCGGTTACATTGCTGATTGGCTACAGTATGATGTGAGGGTTCTACCTACTCAGACGGTTCCTAAAGACAGAGCTGACGAGGAGGCTATGGGCTATGTTGACAAGCTGCTAAAGAAGAACCATCATATTAACAGGCACATAACACCAGCCACTAGTCGGTTCTTTTTTGATCTTTGAAGGTTCCAAAAAAGTATTAACACCTTTGCTTTCCGTTTGAGAGATTAAAATCATAATTATTTGTCAGCCCTATTTATTTCAACAATGGCTGTAAGCAGCATTACAATATACTATCCTCGCCAACCTTCGTCACTACGTCGAGTTGACGACGAAGCAGTTTCTTTATTAGCTATACCACCCAAAATTTCACAATCATCCTTTGTGATATCATAGTTTAATTTATTCAAAACATGTTTACCAATAAACGAAAAAGCGTCTTCGATGTGTAATATAACACGGTATGATCTTCAGTCCAGTTTTAAAGGTATAGTATAAAGCTTTTTCAACAATAAGTCAAGGGAATTCGATGAGATTACCATATAAGAAACGTACGAGTTTTTATCGAACGACATACCCAATAGCGCCCCAAAACGAAATTATACAACGCACCGTTCGACAACAGCGTTCGTATAATGAATGCGTCTCCGCTAAACGTTGTTTTTGTCCGTCTGCGCATTGACAATATGGGTATAGTGACCAGCGCCGGGTGCGTATCCTCATAGCCCACTCACCTCAAGTCCACTTTACATTCCGCTGATTAGTTATTTGTTGTATTCAAACTTGCATTGACAATTTTGAATACAATAACTAATCAGCGATTCAAGACAGCATTGAAGTACTCGTAATTTTGAAATCTAAAGCGCAATACTACTTTTTAACAAATACCAAGATCACAGACAAAGTTTACAGAGGTTCTGACGTTCCTCATCACCCCGACATATTACCGTGGGTATTGAACAAGTCATATATGCGAAACATCCCAGCGTATCGTGGCAAGGGAAGAATATGTCAACTCTTTTCTTCCCGTACCGTAATAAGAGACTAAGTAACTAACTAGTGTTGAAATTATCATCCTAATCAATCAATGAACTTGTTGTGTTTCATTTCCCAGGGACGGGAAAGTGGGAAGCGGAAGCCCGTTTGGCTGCGCTGCCAAATGGAAATACATAATATCTGCTTACACCTATAGGTTAACAAAGTATGTGGATATTGTGTGAACAAGTATTTGACAAGTTTTGTCAAGATATTGAAACATCTGGCTGTTGTCTTATTAGTTATTGTTGTTATCAAACATGTTTATTATTGGAGTAGGCTGACACTAAGGATTTTAAATTTCGACAATTCCGGCCTGTTCGTGCTTTCTCATAAAAAGGTACTCCTTAATTTGGCTTTACTGAAAATCAGTATCTTGCATTTCAGTATTACTAGGCTGTGTTCGTAGTACAAAGGCGCATTCGGGTTCCAGTGAGCTTTTCCAGGACGGAAAGGAAAAGCCTTTCCCGAGATAGGGCTGCTGAGAGTGTCCGGTCCTGGTGGGGTCGCGGATGTGCACGAAAGCATTCCCGCGGCCCTGCCGACATACGGCGTGGAACAGCGTAGGGTTTTGGTCGAATCAAGTCCGCCGTAACCTGTCCTTGCCCACGCGAGGTCGAGTATATGTAAGGTACGATTAAATTAATATAATATATTAATAAATTTTAATAAATTTAGAGAGAATCTCTTTAAGTTCACTGGAGAACATGGGACCAAGAAAGCGCCAGCTAAAGTCGGCTTGCATTCCTTGAAAGGTGAGCCTGGACTCACAACGCTGGATAAGCACATCGGTGAGCCCAGAGCCGACACATTCACACTAGCGATGCTGCTCCCCGTCACATGACTGTGCTGTTTGGTGCTATTTTCAGATGAATTTGCCGCCACCATTATGTTGCTAGTTTGTTGAGCAGACTAAACTGATACCTAAAGACTGACTTAACGTCCGAACCTTAAATGAAATATTTTTTCTACCTTCTTACGTCACATAACATATGCATCGGCTCCAAAAACTAACACAATGGACTCACCGAACCGGTCGCAACTCGAAGCACGCAACAACCCATTCATTAACACCAGTCTTAATGAACGACTGAGTGAGGTGGCGAACGAACTAATGGTTCATTATAATAATTTTAGGCCACGATTACATTGAGAGATCTGATCGGGAGGTGTGAGGAGGACATACTAATTGATCTTCGGAGATGTAGATTGTATAACGTGTTATTTACAATGGTTACGAGAGCCCGTAGAAGCCGAGGAGATGGGGCGTACTTTTCAATTTTATAGTACGCGTGTGACCAGGATTCTAATCCAGGTGCTAGTACCACTAGTTATTAAGTACTAAATTTATCAGATGCTCGGCGGTGAAGCAGCACACCGTGATGAAACCTGCCTGACTGAGAAGTATAGTTTATGTATTTTATATTGCATGTATTTTTCCACTATTTTGTGTTACTGTACTGCCTGTAATTTTTTTTTTTTTTTTTTTTTTTTATAGAAGAAGGGGGCAAACGAGCGTGCGGCTCACCTGATGGTAAGTGATCACCGACGCCCACGAACATCCACAACACCAGAGGAGCTACAGATGCGCTGCCGGCCTTTAAGGAAGGAATAAGCTCTTTTCTTGAAGGTCCCTAAGTCGTAACTATTCGGAAATACTGCTGGCGACAGCTGATTCCACAAAGTCGAAGTGCGTGGCAGAAAACTTCGATTAAAACGCACTGTGGTGGAATGCCAACCATCTAGGTGGTATCGATGGAACTTCGAATTCAGTCGCGATGTACGATGGTGAAACTCAGCAGCTGGGATCAATCCGAACAGTTCCTCAGAACATTCCCCGTGGAAAATTTTGTAAAAATGCAAAGAGAAGCAACATCTCTTCGCAAGGCCAAAGGATCAAGCCGATCAGAGAGAGCTTGGTCGCCGACAATTCGAGCCGCTCGACGTTGGATGCGGTCAAATGGAAGGAGTTGGTACTGGGGTGCCCCTGCCCAGAGATGCGAACAGTATTCCATGTGGGGCCGAACTTGCGCCTTATAAAGTTGCAAACGGTGGACCGGCATGAAATACTGTCCCGCTCTACAGAGCACACCAAGCTTTTTGGAGGCCAATTTGGCCTTTCCCTCCAAGTGACCACGGAACTGAACGTCGCTCGATATGTCAACGCCAAGGATTCTGATACTGGCTGAGGCAATAAGGGGAATGTTCTCAAAAAGAGGAGAAACGACAAAGGGATTCTTTTTAGCGGTGAACGCGCAAACCTGTGTCTTTTTGGGGTTGAATAGGACCAAATTACGTCGACCCCAATCCGAGACTTTGAATAACAAGGTCTCGACTTTACATGCCAAGAAAATGTACACAGGTGTCACCAGACCCTAATGGTTTTTGAAAGAAGCGAGTTCGGTACGAAGCTCCGGTACTCGCTGGTTGTCGCTACTGTAAAGTTTTTGGTTTTCGGTACGCTATAGAGCTAAGTGGCGGCTTTTGCTGCTGCTCGAGTGGACCACCTCAAGCCGAGTAGTGACACTGCCTCGCAGAAAACCGACGTGAAGTAGAGGCATCTTGTGCCTACTTCTCATTCGGTGTGTGAGGTAACCGGAGGCCCAATCCCCTTCCCTCCTCCTCAAATATTCTTAAAGGCGATAACGCACCAGCAGCTCCTCTAGTATTCTAGATGCAGGTGGGCGACGGTAACCACCGACCATCAGGTTAGCCGCTTGCTCATTTGCCCCATACACATTTAATAAAAAAAAGTGCTGCGTTTTCTTTATGTTTTGCTCCCCGAAATCGTCATGAGACTTTTAAACTCTTTTTAGACTTTTAAGTCTCATACGATAACCCGGGAAGAAAGGAGGGAGCAGATTGTCATGCCGCATAGTTTCATAGTTGGAAAAATAACATGGTATGATTGTATCGAGGAATAACTTGAAACCACATTTTTGTTAACACTTTAACAGGAGCTTGCACTTGAATCCATGACCCTGGTCTCAACAAGCAGAGAGGTTGATCGCAGAACTAAGTCAGACCAACACATGTAACTCTGTAAAACTAAATAGTCGCTCATCAATAGAGCCAAGAGAATTATTTTTTTTAGTTCCGAAGTCCAAAACCAGTTAACTAATGATACATCCTAATAATGGGGTCTGGATCATGTCCGGTCTATCGCTTGCCTCATCGTAATGAATAAGCGTGTTCATAATCAAGATAATGAATCGGTTGAATATAAACGCCGTATATATTTATGAACATAACCAACGATGGATATCTACTTGCGTACTAGACGACGCGTACAGGGGTCTAATACGCTACGTCATAAAAACATTTCACAACAATAGCGTGTGCAAATATTTCACGATAAAATTCCATGTTCATTATCACATCTGGGGCATGGTTTCTTTTATTCGTAACCCTGTCATGGAAAAACGAAACAACGTTGAAATAACACGATATGATTTTATACGGGAATCACATCACTTTTTAGAGACGGATTTTTAATTTTCAAAGACGGAATTTTAGAGAGATTATTTTTGGTATAGCGGATACGGCCCCTGCACGAAAAGGATAATATATCACTCCGAGTTCGGAACCGCAACTCAGTTCAATAACATAGCAGTGCAGTTTCAATTTACTTTATTGTTACTATAAACAAATTTGGTTACAAGTGTTCACAACAATTATCGGAAATTGTAACCCAAAATTCTTCGTTATCACACATTGGTGACAGAGGGAACGACTTGACCAAATTGTGTAATGCGCGGACTAGACACTAGATGGCGTTAGAAAGCAGTCAAAATTTGGAACTTTGTGTTTATACGAACGTTCTTGTTTATCGGTGCTTTTTACTAAATTGTAGACTCCCACCCTCTCTGCACAGGATTCGTCCGGGTAGGTGCGACCACCTCATCCATTTCTGCAGCCAGCATTGTAAATTGGCCATTGTTGCAGTTTGAAAGGTACACTGAGCTGGTATAATTATAAACTTTGAATTATCTAAAAACTTTACTAAACTGTAAATGCCTTTAGAATGCACTTTTAATTCTATTGGATCTTATATTCCACCCACTCGTATTCGAAATAACAATTATCTAGTACATTATTTTGTATAATTATTCTACGTGTATCGGATGAACATAGGAAATCGTTAACTAACCAAAGTCCTTACGAAGCTCTTCTATGACCTACGTCTATTATAAACAATTGAAGTTCAGTCTAAACCTCTAGTGCCACTAGTCTTGATATGATGCATAACAATGTAATAATGGTGGGTGGGGAGAGGAAGACCTAGGCGAACATTTCACGATCAAATCGGAGACGTTCTGAAAAAAGGCTAGGTCAAGAGTACTCTAAGCCAACGAGCATGCATGCAAAGATTGATCAAAGTGGAAGAAGCGAAAGACGTACGTCAGGACCGTAGCAACTGGAAGAAGATTGTCTCTGCCTACCCCGTTGGAAACAAGGCGTGAATATATACTACTTCGATCGAAGTTCTTTGCAGATGCCCATGGGCTTCAGTATCCACTTAACCAGTAGATGTACTGTTCTCTCGTCTGTCACCCCAATCAAGTATACCAGACTTGAATTACAAAGCTCTTTACCCAATAGCGGGATCAAAAGCGAGATATTTATTGGCTGTTCCCTTTTGTACTATCGCGACCGCGAGGCTTCAGTGTTAGCGTACCAATTTTTAATTTATGGGTAAGGGGGTAAACGGCTCATCATCATCATCATCATTTCAGCCATCATCAACAAGTCCACTGCTGAACATAGACCTCCCCCAAAGATTGCCACGAAGCTCGGTCCTGAGCCACCAGCATCCATCGACTTCCCGCAACACCGCGCTGGTCGTCACTCCATCCTGTGGGGGTCGCCCTACACTGCGTTTGCCTGTACGTGGCTGCCACTCGAGAACTGTTTTTCCCCAACGGTAGTCAGTTCTGCGAGCTATGTGGCCGGCCTATTGCCACTTCAGCTTGCTGAACTTTACGGCTATGTCGGTTACCTTAGTTCTGCTGCGGATATCATCGTTGCAGACTCCATCACGCAGAGTATGTTAGGTTTTTAAGCGTGGTAGAGCCAAGCGGGTCCTGCGAGCTACGTGGCCTGATGGAAAATGATTACCAGCGCCCTTGATACCTGCCACACCACAGAAGTCGCGGATGCTTTGCCGACCTTAAAGGATATTCGGGGATGAGGAGTGGACCACCGGTTACTTCACTCACCGAACGAAACGCAGTAGCACAACATGGCTCTACTTCACGCCGGTACTACGCCATACTACCCCAGTCGAGCCGGCCCATTCGAATAGCATCAATTGCCGCCGCTTGGCTAAACACACGTATCTAATTACAAACCTTCTATATCCTTTATAAACGAGTAGTAACTCTTTGTGTTGCCTGATAACCGTTACGACCCCGATCCTGTTCGAAGTTTATCAATCACGAATGGAACAGGGACATCGTGGCAAAATAAAGTGGCAACACCACGCCGCTAGTGAAACATTTTTTTTCACGGACCGCGAAAACGATTTTTATGCGGCAACACTCGAGTGTTTACAGCGGGTAGACACGATAAATCGCATTGTGTTCGCGTCGCTACATTTAAACAACGCATAATTTCTCTCTACACAGCCGGTCTCCGTCACTTTTTGCACTTCGATTATCTAAAGTCCCAGTAGGGACGTAGGTTTGTAGATCACAATTCAATTAAAAAAATATAAATGAATGAATGATGTGATATGAATGAATGAATGATATATAACTTAGATATAAAAGTACAGAAAAAATGAGGTGAATTTTGGCGGCCTCTTCCCTGCATAGCGATCTTTTTTCTATGGAAAGGTGGCAAACGAGCCAGCGGTTCACCTGATGGTAAGTGATTACCGTCGCCCACGTACATCTGCAACACCGGAGTAACTGCAGGTGTGTTGTCGGCCTTTAAGGGTATTTGGGAGATGGAAGAAAAGATGAGGAGACACCTCCTTCCAGGCAACCAATATGTAACGTACGTAACTTCTAAACCAATTGTAAGTGGCAGAGCCATGCAATGGCGTTTGCTGGTGCTCGAATGAGTCGGCTCGTCTGGGCTAGTTAGTATAAAGTATTACAACTATTTTTCACCATGACAAGGGTTGACTGGTAGAGAATGCCACTTGGCATTAAGTCCGCCTATCGTAAGTTTTACCTTATAGTCAACAGTGAAGAATAAATAAAGTAATACCTGCTGGTAAGACCTGGTGTAGTGAAATGCAATGACTGATGCATCATCATCAAGGAGCATCAAAGGAAATAATAACGTTTATTTATTCCTCTCAACACAATCACAGTAGACACACAAACAAAGAAATTGCGCAAGACTTGAAATTGATCCCTTAAGTTAATTCATTTAAATACTCATATATGACGTACTTGTAAAATGTAGAAAGGTTATAAAAAATAGAGATAATTTCTTATGCACGAGTTACAATGGAGCTCTTACTTGAGAATTTCCTTGCATGTTCGGACAACGAATATCAGAAAAAAGTTAAATAAGTAGCCTGTAAGTGCCCACAGCTGCGCAAATGCCTCCTTCTCCAAAATATAGGGGTTAGTGCTGAAAATCAGTGCTATGTGGAAATTTATTTCCGGTGTAGCAGAATACTTGTAATTTTTTTTATATTTTTTTTTGGTTATTATCTGTTTTAGTTAATTACTTTGGTGTCCATCAATTTCTTGCAAGCAAATAAATGTATTTATTTCATTCTTTTTTTCAATACATTATTCATGCATGCAGGTTTTCTCAGGATGTTTTCCTTCACCGCCTTCACGTGGTAAATACCGCAATTAAAACTGTTATAACAATATTAATGGTGCCGGCACAAGGGATCGAACCCAGGACACTCGCGCACTATGAAACCAAAGCGAGCTCCCTCCCCACTAGACTACCACGGCTCTAGATATCAGAAAAGTGTAGACTGAAAAGTAAAGAAGTAGCTTATAATACAATCGTGAAACACTAACTTAATGGAATCCAGAAGCTAAAAATATCTACAATTATAATCCTTTGGTCATCATCATTATAAGCTTAACTCCAGGTTTACGCTTCCAGTACTCAAAACGCTGCTGTCCGTAAGCGATACATTAACGTTATTCGTCTTAGATCTGGTATAATCACTTCGTTATTCCGTGATTTGATATTCCCTGGCACACTACACACTTCCTCGTTATCTAACTGTGGATGTGTAATAGGCTGTATGTGCATACACCCGATGCATATGTGTGTAAATGTAACATGTTTCATATTTGTGAACAGGTGCTTCTTGAAGAGGCTGGTCTGCTCTTTTTTTTCTTTTTTTGAGATAGCAATGCAAACGAGCAAGCGGCACACCTGCTGGTAACTTGATGATTACCGTCGCCCACGTACATCTGCAACACTGGAGGCGTTGCAGGAGCGTTGCCGGCCTAAAAGAATATTTAGGAGAGGGGATATAATGACATAATGACAAGAATTGACGAAAGAAATTATGTTTCTTACGAACTTTTAGAAATTTAAGTAATTTTTCATTAAGGCACCTACTATTTTTATATATATATATATTAGAGGTGCATATCTAATGACAGAATTATATAAAGTAATTCAAAATGTCTAAGTTGAAATGAGACAGATATATATTAGTTTTGTAAATAAAGAAAGAAACGATGATATTTTAGACGCAAACGCAACACGATTTTTATGAACTCTATATATGGACATGCGCAGAAAGAATAGGCCTAACGCCTGGATTTGAAATCAATCCATATTGGAATAGGATAAAGCTTAAATTTGCATGTTACGTAATAAAAGTAACGTGCGCAACACACCGACGCGTTTACGACAAGTAAACTGTAGGGATATAGTAATTTGAAACTAGTTAAAAAAACTCTTTTTATCGTTAGTTAAAAAGGCCGTTAGGGCGATAAATGTACCTCATCATCATAATTTCAGCCTTTCACAAGTCCACCGCTGAACATAGGCCTCCCCCAAAGATTGCCACAAAGCTCGGTCCAGAGCCATCTGCATCTTTCAACTTCCCGCAACACTGCGCAGTTCGTCACTCTATCTTGTAGGGGGTCGTCTCACACTGCGTATGCCTGCTACTCGATAACCTTTCTTCCCCAACGGTTGTCAGTTCTGCGAGCTATGTGGCCGGCCGATTGCCACTTCAGCTCGCTGATCCTTACTGCTATGTCAGTTACAATAATTCATGACACTTGAGCGAAGAGCCGTGCGGCATCAGAGTCAGAAGCTTCCACCCGTGTCCTTCCGGGTGTTGTAAGAGCTAACTAAGGGCCTTAAAACTGACAAAGGCTGCCGACAGATGGAGGGTAATCATCCCAAAAGATATCAGACCGCGTCTAAGTTGCCTGATGTCTGGTACTGCGATGCCGAGCGTGGAGTTTATGGAAAATCCTCAATGCGGGAGAGGCTTATGTCCTGTAGTGGACTATTTAGACCATTCAGTTCAGGTTCAGGTAGTGGCAAGCAGTAGACAGAGAGAGAGAGAGAGAGAGAGAGAGAGAGAGAGCAGAATTTCGCAATTCTTATCCCGCCATCTGTCGGTAGCCATTGCCATTTTCAAGACTTTACCATTAGGCGGCTCTTATGATAGCCAAGGGGAGAAAGGGGGTGGCTGAATCTTACGCCGATACCAAACGGCAAATAACCCAAATAAGCTCTGACCACCCCAGTACTGGTGTAGTGTCGTGAGTGCTTAACTTTTTTTTGAATATTAACATCATCTAATATGTCATGTTTTGATCAGAACCTGCAATTATGCAAGTCATATCAAAACATAACATAGTGCCTATGCATGTAGGAGGCGTCTGTTTAACTCCATTCTTGCTTCTGCCGCTTTTAATAAAAAAAAAAATCATTTCACCCGACGGACGTCTACGGAAAGCCAGTGTACGTACGAGTTTAGTCATTTTCCAAGCGGAATCCTCGACACCAAAATGGCGCCATTGTTGTGAACTAATATAATCGGTCGGCTTGTCCTTGATTGCGCACATGAGTAATGTGTTTTTTGCGCGCAAACTAATCATTGGGATCACGTACGATGAGCTGTGGTGTTGGTATGCGCGCGCGGTGCTATGTGAACCTCCAATGCATTGCTACCTAACTGACAGGTGAATACCATGTCCAATTGTAGTGAATACTTTCGTTCTAAACTATGATAAGCTCTCGCGACCGTTTATAGAATACTGGGTGGGACAGAGACACCGTCGGTGCTTCATCCGGTATGCCACAAAAGATTTCACGAAAACTTCGTATGAAATCTTTCGCCTACAGAATCATGCGGTGTTATTGTTTAACGTGATCACCAAATAAACGAAACCATGTCTTGAAAATGGATTTGAAAATTGAATTTGTCTTCATTTTCTAACTAAACACATCGAACAATAGTTTCCAAAAACTCACTGGCACTCCACACGGGTGATCGAACTCGGGACTCTTGATTTCAAAGCAGATCACCTTCATTACCTGCTGCTACTTGCGACTTCGTACACTTCGTTACTTCCTTGTTTACTGTTCACTTTATATTGTTATCATTCTGTTCGTCGCTTTTTTTTATGGAAAAGACGGCAAACAAGCGAGCGCTTCGCCTGATGGTAAGTGATTATCGTCGCCTACATACACCTGCAACACCATAGATGCTGCAGGTGCGTTGCCGGTCTTTAAGGATATTTGGGAGATGGGAGGTAAGAGGAGGGGAATAGAGAGGGGATCGTTCGACGTGAAGGGAACAAGAGACGGGAAGAAGGACGCATTGGAAAATTTTAATACTAAATATGATTTTTTTTTTCAAAAAGAATACTTTGCATTGCACCCTCCAACTAAGCATTAGAGCTCGTATTTGGAGTGGTTCACGACAATAGTCGAAAGGTGGGCTCAAACCTGCGACGTTATGTTTCGCACTCCGCACCCTAACCCTTTAGGCTATTGGCGCTTTAAACGATAGCCGAGGAGTGTAACAATAAGGAACCGGGCTCAGTTTTCTACGATCTTGGAGGCGGCCACTGAAAAGCCGTTTCCCTATTTGGGCGTCTGCCCTCGCTCTTTGTTAAATTTAATAATATCAATATACACTAATTGAACTTTGTTACATAAGCATTTTCGTATATCACCCGGAAGTAGGCATCGTTTGCATTCGATAGATCCTGACAGACTTCTCTGGCCTCTTTCACACTCATATATCTATATACAGGCTCGTCGGTTATTGGTATATTCTTAATTTAAAAAACCGATCAAATTGTTAGATTAAAGGAAATACATGCGTTATTTACTTTTTTGTGGGTTTAAATATAATTTAAATTTAGAAAGTTGACACTCTTACATGCCTGCTTTATACTTTCAAAAATTCATTTTTAATGTTAAAAAATAACCCTTAATTTATCTCTCAAAAGTGAGACACATTAAACCACTTCCTAATTACTTAATCAGTGCAATATATTACTTTAAACGCAATCAACAATGACATCTCAGGCCAAAGTGCTCTTAACATGTGACATCGCTATTTTAATGAACCCTGATTACCCAATTTATCATTTGAGTTATTTGCAAGTAGGCAACGTGATTTTCATCTTGCAGCCTTTTGAAGAAATTTATATTTAATTATTTACCAACAATAATTAAAGCAATTGCAACCTTTCCGTGATACCACAGCGGTCGGTCGCTCGCTTTATATTACAAAGTGCCCCGGGTTCGGTTTCCTTTACCGCAGACACTAAAATTTTTAATTGCAATTTTAAACGTTGAATTTACCACGAGCTCTACGTTAAATAAAAACGCCGTGACCATATGCATATAAAGAAATATTTCGAGGATATGAGGAGATACAAAACCCTTTAAGACAAATTAGACATGGGATTCGAGAAGCTCCGTCTGGCTGAAGGCGAAAACTAAATATGTCCTTTGAGAAAAAGCTACGTACCGATCCAGATAAAGCCAACGGCCGTGTGGTGTCGGTGTAAGAATTCCCCACCACCTTTTCTTCCTGGGGGCATCGGAAGAGGCGACTAAGGGAAAAGCTTCGATAACCGCAATAGCCACCGACAGATGGCGGGACAACCATTACGAAATATACCAGATCAAAACTAAGTAGACCGATGCTGCATCTAAGGTGTCAGATGTCTGGTGCTGCTATCGCCAATCCGCTTGCCGAGCGTGGCGATCATGGCAAATCCTCCTTATGGGAGAGGCTCATGTCCTGCAATGGACTATTTAGGCCGTCAGGATCAGATAATGACCAGCAGTAGACAGACCGTGATAGATAGAGAGACTGAGCTTTTAAACAACACAATTTCTTACTAAATGAGAAAGCTTCTTTGCTGTCCTGGAGCAGTCTGGGTGGGGATTGCCCTCTTATCTATTTCTGCTGCTAATAAGCTGTGCGACCTCTGTCGTCTACCGATTCCATGTCAAGGAAACCTGTACAATTACAGACCTCACAGGCGATGGATCTCACTTCTCGGAGGTTACAGCGGGTGTTCGCCGGTGTCCGTGCGCAGCAGTATTTTAATGATTACAGATTTCATAACTATTTTCACGATGAGCATGGCTTCTTCTGCGTATATAAGTCGTCTGGGTAGTCATAACATAACCATTTCTACCGATAAACCAACGTAACTGTTGTGTTCCGAATTGAAAGGTATACAGAGCCAGTATAATTAAGGACTATGAGGCATTCCGACTAAATCATCTGTGGTGACAATCTGTAACCTTCTTCGATTGAAGCCTGATTGAGCTCGACTTTAAGTCATAAATTGTTTTTTTATAATATGCGTGTAATTATACGTTTTGTTCTTCTAATTAAATATACCAACGACACGAAGCGATAACGGGGCTTAAGTAAAATAATCGTAACACATTCACATCCGTTGGAACGTAAATTCGAATTAACGCGAGTGTAAATTGCGGCTGACGTTGAAACAACAATTAAACAAAACGAAGGCTGTCCGAGCACGAACATGCGAGCAGGACGCCATGTTGTACAAAATATACTGCAATATCCAGTTACACTGTTATTGTTAAAAGCTTTATGTTGATGTTGTCCTCGTGGCGGATTTCCATAAAAATAATCTAGAAAACAAAACCCCTTTATTCGCGTGGTTGCCGTCAGAGTGCGACTAAGGGGGTGAAGCTATGAAACGTCTCACTCACGGCTCACGGTCGATCTCCGGGAGTCACATCACGTCACGTCTCGTGGGGGAGTTTGTTCTACACTGCGTTTGCCTCCACGCGCTCACCGCTCAAGAACCTTCCTTCCCCAACGGTTGTCGGTTCTGCGAGCTGTGTGGCCGTCCCATTCAGCTTGCAGATCCTCACAATGGCTATGTTGGCTATCCTACATGCAGATTTCCTCACGATGTTTTTCTTTACGTGGTTATGCACTAAAAATCGCCACTACCACGGATCTTATTATAACTTCTGCTGTAGTAATACTGTTATTTCTTTGCGTCGATGTTAAAAGAGACGACTAAGGGAAATTAAGAAGCATTAAAGACTTATGCGCCGTTGTAGTCTATTGGCCAAGGCTTTCACTTTAGTTTCATAGAGCGCGAGTGACCTGGGTTCGATTCCCGCTGCCGGCACCATAAAAATAGTTAAGTGCTGTATTTACCACGTGCTCAGTGGTGAAAGAAAACTGCATGTCTGAGAAATTATAAAAAATATTATTTTGAGGATATATATGTGAAGCCCGTCAACCAGCACGGGAGCAGCGTTCCCGGCTCCTAAACCTCCTCTGATACTCGTATTTCAGAAGGAGATCTTTGCCCAGCGGTGGCACTTGCAGGCTGCTACTTTAAACTTTAAAGTCCTCATCGTGTCCGGAGGACCGCCTCTAACTATATCAGACATATATAGTCAGGGCGATGACGAGCAGCGGCGTCTAAAATGCGAGGTACTGCGACATCCATTTCCTTGACAGATATAGCAAATTCCATTTTACTTATTTATATTAATATAAAAGTAGAGCATAGGTAGAGCCGTGCTTCTGCGTTTCGTTCGGTAACCGGAGGCCCACTCCATCTTCCCATTCCCCCCCTCATCCTCCCTCCCGAATGCCCTTAAAGGACGGTAACGCACCTGAGGCATCTCTGATTGTACACATGTTCCTGGGCGACGGTAATCACTTACCATCTGGTGAACCTCCTATAACTAAAAAAATAACGTCAAAAAACATAGATTCTTGACGAACAGCAACATCTGACGTGGAAAGCTAATGAGGACGAAATTAATAAGGACTTCCATCTAAACTGACTGTACATCGGAGTACGAAATTCGAACTTTAACTTATCCTGTCTACCGTACTGTATGTCTGATACTGTCGTAACGGTAACGCGGCGCGACCGGATGCATGCACGCCACCCGCCCGCGCACGCGTCCACCATTTTCCTTTTTCGAAAAAAGAACGTAACGTAAAACCGGAAATGAATTCGAAACGGTAACCGTTCGCAGCATTCGTTCGTTACACGTTAGATTAATTTGTAATTGTAATACGATAAAAAAACTAATGTATTGGTACGCTCTTCGGTACGAAAAAACGTAGACAAGCAACTGACGCATTAAACAGTCTATGACATTTTGACTAATGAATTCTCACTACATAATACGTCTGCCCGTCTGTCTGTGAACGATTTTTTTTATGGGCAGGCGACATACGAGCTAGCGGTTTACCTAATGGTAAGTGATTACTGTCGCCCACGTACACCTGCAACACCTCTTTTTTTTATATAAAATAGGCTTACGTTTGACCTCAATCTCGCTTGATGGAAGGCGAAGATGCGGCCTAGGATGGCACACTTTTGCCTAGAAGGTGTCTGTTCACTTTGGCCTTAAAGATATCCAGATTATTGCGTTCCGGAAAAACTGTCCTCGACAGAGAGTTCCACTCCTCAGCCGTCCCCATAATGAAAGAAGAGGCGAACCGCTTCGTGCGTAATGGAGGAATGTCTACAACATAAGGGTGAAACTGCTCGCCGCGCCTAGTCGTTCGGAGATGGAAAAGGGAAGGGGGTATTGGGTTATATAAAAAACCGAGAGGCAGGCCACTCGTCTACGGTGTTCGAGGTTTAGAAGATTTGCCTCCACGAGCGAGTCACTGCCTATGATCCTCTTCGCTCGACGCTCCAACGAGTCCGAAGCATCCAGCCGATATTTAGCAGAACCATCCCAGAGATGAGAACAGTATTCCATGCACCTCTCGAGATACAGTACGATGAACGTGACCATGCGAACTAATTCGGACATCGAAATTATAAGGCGAAAAGACAAAATTGCACCGTGCTTGCGAGAAGGACCATGCTCTGTGATATTTAAGAGAGGTTTATTTGAGCAGGGAACTTTGAGGAGTTGCATTGATGCAATGTATTACAATACAGCAGTATGAAGGGGGGTTAGAGGAGGGGAGAGGGGAGATATCATCACTTCCACCGAATGCCATCCCCACCTGCCACTTTATACGTTAACATTTAGAATTAAGACGTTAAAGAGTTGTTCTGTGCCGTCCGCCTTCCACTTCGGATGTTTGGCTACTGTGTTAAGGCCGATCTCAATAAGGTGAAGCGTTCGGTAAACGAAGAGGTCGTGGGTTCGAGTCCCGTTAAACGCCTCGTTATCGATGTTCCGTTGTTCGGTTCAGTGGGTATTGTTTATTCCATTGGTTATGGTAATTGATAAACGTTTTAAGAGTTTAAAGTACGATTAGATTAATAATATTACTTCTGCTTCATGAGCCTATTTAAGTCCACTACGAAAAGCCTGCATGTTAATATGTTCCTTGGAAGGCTTGCTCATACGCAACACGCTGGGTAAGTGGGTTGGTGAGCGCAGTGCCATACACCAACGCTGGTGCTGCTCTCGTCCCTAGTCCGTGGGGTTTGCGTTCGGCAAATTTGATTGGACATTTTGTCATCATTTGGTAGTACACTAGAGCCTCGTTTGTTGGCTAGAAGGGTGTACCGCGTGCAGGTGAGCGATGGTATATTAACACATACATACCATACTACTAACTAATGTTGCAGACTTTTAATCCCCATTGCTGGGCAAAGGCCTGGCGAAATATCCGAGAGGGTTTTGCCGGCCCTCTAGTGAGAATTGGCGTGCTACACATGTCAACGCAAAAACATTTTTTTTTATTGTTTCCTCACGATGTTTTCCTTCGGGTTCGAAGCCAAGTCATTCGCGCTCTATGAAACTAGAGCGCGTGCTCTGACCACTAGGCTACCACGGCTCTTACTATCTAACTACTTACAAACTCCTACTTGCCTTCCTTGGAATCCGAGAACGGTTTAGTAGTCGAAAATTACTAAAGAGTTTAGAGAATTAACACAATCAACACTGCAATCGTATATCAAAAACACTAACAAGCAACAAATTAAAAACACTAATACAAATGGATCAATATTCTTAACATGAATCGTCGCCCCAGCTTCCGGTGAGCGCGGCCGCGGTCGGAAGTCACGTCACAGATAATCTTCTGCCAAATATCGCCTTTAAAGAGTTCAATCACACCCAGAAGTCGACGCCTCGGAGACATTTGAAGTTTGAGGCGTCGGCCTTGATCATTGGTTCTTTATATATACATATTATTAAACGTGGTAGAGCCAAGCGGCGGCTTTTGCTGCTGCTCGAATGCGCCGGGTCGACTGGGTAGTGCCTCGGCCTCGCAGAATACCGGCGTGAAGTAGAGGCATCTTGTGCTTCCGCGTTTCGTTCGGTGAGTGAGGTAACCGGAGGCCCACTCCCCCTCCACATCCACCGTCCTCATCCTCCCTCCTATCTCCCAAATACCCTTAAATGCCGGCAACGCGCCTGCAGCACCTCTGGTGTTGCAGATCTACGTAGGCGACGGTAGAATTTAACTAAACAAAAATCGAGACAACGAAAGCGAACCAGCGGTATATGCCTCATCATCATCATCATTTCAGCCTATTAGAAGTCCACTGCTGAACATAGACCTCCCCCAAAGATTGCCACGAAGCACGGTCCTGAGCCACCTGCATCCATCGACTTCCCGCAACACTGCGCAGGTCGTCACTCCATCTTGTGGGGGGTCGTCCTACACTGCGTTTGCCCGTACGTGGCTGCCACTCAAGAACCTTTTTTCCCCAGCGGTTGTCAGTTCTGCGAGCTATGTGGCCGGCGTATATGCCTAGCATGTGTAAATTGCAAGCCAACGCTTCGTGTTCTGATGACGTCACGGCGGTACGTGCCCATCGTTGCGATTTGACTATTTGATGAGTGCAGCGTGCCGCGAGGCGGCGTCCGTCGGCGGCGCTTTGATCTGCACGTGCCCTAGGAGATGTATTGTTTCAGTGTTTTTTTTTTATGATGAACGAGCCGAATCGCCGAAATTATAGCATCGTTCTAGACTATAAATAAAAAAAGGCAGTATTTTGTATGTTAAATGCCTTACATTGTGCGAATCTACGAAATTAAAAGTTAAATATCAATATAATATATTGAATTTGTAAAGCAATACTAATTGCGGCGTTTTTTTATTATCTCCGAGATTATTATAACTTTGTACGATACGTGATAAGAAAGCCGCGTGGATCAGTGGTAAGCGTACCTGATTGTTCAGACATCGGTCCCTCGATCTTAGCCGAAATCAATACTTATGCAACACGAAAAATAGTGAATGGGTCTGGTCCTGTTGTATTATGTAATATGTCTCTGACACTGGAGGATTCGTCAGACGCAGTGTCGGAGCACACATGAGGACATCATCATGCTATCCAGCAGTGGACCTTTTACAGACTATTAAAGAAGAAGTAGAATTTCCAGAAAACAACAATCGAGCCAACAATCCACCTGATGCTATGAGGCTACTGACATAAAGACATCTACACATTATGACATTGATACATAATGTTAAAAGACAAAAGGGAACAAGACGATGTGTTCTAATGAAGCGGACTTCAACAAAGTTTAAATTTGGAATGCCTTACAGCCATATCATACCGCCTCTCTGTACCTTCCAAACCGGAACACAACAGTAGTTGCACTGCTGCTTGCAGTTGCGGCAGAAATGCAGAGAACGAGCATACCGCCCAGTAAGTAGTATTTGAGTGTTGCATACATTGGTTTTTTTTTTCATTGTAAGTGTGCAAACGTGCAATCGGCTCACGTGACGGTAAATGAATACCGTCGCTCACGAAAATCAGCAACACCAGCGGAGCTGCTGGTGTGTTGCCGGCGTTTAAACATATTTGGGGATGGGAGAAATAATCGTGAGGCGGAATAGGGAAGGGGGATAGGGCCTCCACTCAAGAAACGCAGACGTGCAAAATGTCAATTTACTACACCCCAGCGAAGCCCATTCGAAGAGCGGCAAAATCTGCCGCTTGGCTCTACCGCGTACTCTATCTACAGGTATACTAAACGTCACTGTGTCACGCTAGTGGTCTTGGACACTATGTATATTAGGCACAAGTAACAGACGAGGTTCTGGCGACCGACCGAATGACGACGGAAAGTTTATCCGAATGTGCTGAACCCAAATCCCAGCCAGTGGGGACTGGTGGGGATTGGCATCACCAGCGCGAGTATACTGGCGCTGTTCTATGTTTGACAAGATGCTATGTTTGGTTTGCGTATTCTTGGAAATGTCTACAGAAATAGAAAAAGAATATGCCAGAATGTATTTGGCGCGTAATCACTGTCGTAAGTAAATTCCCAACGATTAGAAAAAAAAACAAGCCACAAATAAGTCTCTATGGCGCCAGGAAATAAATAGGGTGCACCGGGAATCGACCGCTGCATTATCTATGCGCCCTGCAACTGGGCAATTAGGTACGTCCCGTACGTGACGACGGCGGGACGTCTACGTGACGCGAAAGCTCATAAACATTTTGGGATAGCTCTTCACAACAACTGTCGCGAGGAAGTCACTTCTATATTGTATTCAAATAGCAACGCGCGGTGGTTTTGCGGACGTTTTAAATTTAATTTCGAGACATCCAAAATGCATTAAGCGTTCTTATATATTATACCTTAGATATGTACGCTAGACATATTATTTAGTTTATTCATTATTAAAATAGGATAAAAGTTAAAATATGTGTGAATAAATACCAAACTTTAATATTTCCTGTTGTCAATGTATGGAATAAGTAGTACCCTTGTCCTAATAATATGTTTTAATGTTTTTATGCCTTTTTGTGTGAACATAAATAAAAAAAAAATTGTCACGACACAGCTTAGCAAAGGGGCTTCCCCATTTTTCGCATCTCTAGGAACGTTATTTATTAGAGTTGTACTTGGTAGAGCCAGGGGGTATTTTTATTGCTGCTCGAATGTCTGCCGGACCGCAGAATACCGGTGTCTTGGTCTTGGTCTTGGGCGTCAGGGCATCTTGTGCATGTGCGTTTCGTTCAGTGAGTGAGGCAATCGGAAACCTGCTTCCCATTTTACCTCCTCCTATGATGTTGCAGATGTACGTGCGCGACGGTAATCACTTACCATCGGGTGACCCGCTTGGTTCCTTTTCAATAAAAAGCACAAATAAGAAAGGTGCATTTCAGAGGCTTCGAAGCTTGATCCAGCGAACTGCTGCTAACTACCACAGGGGCAGGCAGTTCGTCTGCGACGAAAAAAGTCATTATAACGTGGAACACGTGGGCCACTGCGAGGCGGCTCGGAAGTGTTCGCTGCACGTTCGGTCATTTCCGTTGATATTCGGCGGCAAGTAGGCTGTCCATAATATCGTTTTTTTTTTTATATTTGTTTGGGATGAGCAACGTGCTAACATTCTACTTGATTGAACATGGTCGCAGCCCATGGATAGGTGTTAACCCCTGATGGAATACCTCGGTCTGTAACCAGCACAAACCGGTAGCTAACAGTGGTTGTACTACTGGTCGGTGGCAGGAATAAGTAAGAGTGTGGTATCTACCGAGACCTGTATTAGAAAGAGCAAGAGCGTACCGCAGGTAGTTTAAATGCTTAGGCAGCTGATAACTTAAGATAAAAGAAGTCAGTGCAATGCAATTCGTTATTCAAAGTTTTGATTGCAATTAAACCTGTTCTAAACAAGAGTGACACTTTCATTCGGTTGTATGATATAGTTCCACAAAAACTTACTTGTCAGTTTTGAAATACTAGGCTGGATAGAAACCACAGGAACTTGTGGTGCTCATTATGATAAGTATCAGACATGCAGGTGCCTTGACTATGTATTCCTTCACCATCGAGAACGAGATATAATTGAATAAATTCAATGGTTTCGGCACCGGGGATCGAACCCACGTGCTATAAAACTAAAACTGAGCGCCGGACCCAGATATATTTTTTTTTTAAATTTTGCTAATCACTAACTAAGCAGGTTCGAAGTGTTTAAGCAACCTCATATGGGCATATTCACCCTACAGCGCAGCAACAACGTCGTTAAATCGTAATTCGGCATAGGCCTTGCATTTATTAATTTTTTTTCCAAACCCAAAGTCATCGCCCCCGAGGCGGAAGTGTCCTGTCTGCGCGGAAGCGGGCATTGTGCATTTTTTTTTCTTCGGTCATATCTATTTCCGTCACATTCGCAGGATACAGCGACGGGTTCGTTGACGTACGTATAAGCGCGACTACTGTTAATTGTTTGTACCGGTCATTATCAAAACCGAGCACATGCAAAGAATTCGTAGACGAAGGTAAGACTTAGGTAAGTACAGCAAAATCACGAACAGTCGAGTTCAATGAACTGTGTACACTTTTAAAGTATACGTACCAGTCGTTGCCACTATTATGACAAAGGCATCTCTCCATAGCATAGCTCGCAAAACTGACAACCGTTGGGGAAAAAAATTCTCGAGTGGCAGCCACGTACAGGCAAACGTAGTGTGGGACGACCCCCCATATGATGGAGCGATGACCTGCACAGTGTTGCGGGAAGTCGATGGATGCAGGTGGTTCAGAACCGAGCTTCGTGGCAAACTTTGGGGGAGGCCTATGTTCAGCAGTGGACTTGTGATAGGCTGAAATGATGATGATATCTCAATACTCAAAAGGGTTTTGGGGCCGAGAAGGGTCCAAGCAGCTCTAGCGTACTCATGTTCTCGAAACAATATGTTTTTATTATTATTTCACAGACATGCAAGTTTCCTCACGACGTTTTCTTTCGCCGCGTTGCACGTGTAATATGCAACACTTCATTTTATAACCGATTATTATGTACATTACTTATTATTTACGGATTGGTGGCGTAGTGGCTAAGCGTTTGGCTATAGCGCTTCGGTTCGCGGGTTCGATTCCCGCACGGTATCTGTTAGGACTACAAATAGTTAAATCGATTCTGGTTGTTTGTCCGTATGCAATTCATGTATGGAAACTGCCTCCGCGACACGCGAGATATTTCTAAAGTGTAAAAGTAACGCTTTTAATTTTAAATAAAGTAAAGCAAAAAGGAAGTTTTAATCACATCTTGTCTCTCTTACATAGGGCCAACTAAAAGATCTAGAATAACCTTAAAACTGTGTGTTCACAATGCTGAAATGAAACATCAACGCTAAAAGAAGTCTGCAGTCTATGACCATATTTTAGATCGCCCCGACCATTACATCCGATTTCCTCATCTCAGCCTGGCACTCTTGTCCACGGTGAAGGAAAAATATTGTGAGGAAACCTGCATGTCTGAGAAATAGTTTAAAATATTATTTCCAATAAATGTGATGTCCGCCAACACGGACATGAGCGGTATGGCAGACTAATCCCGGCCCCAAAATCCTTTATATTTGAGAAGGAGGCCTTTGCCCAGCAGTGGGCATTTACAGTCGACATAAGCCACACAGAACTAGTTGAGGATATAGAAATTAAAAATACCCCAATATCTGTGATAATTAAATCCAAGACCAAATACGTCGCTGCACGGCCACTGATACTGTGAGCTTTTTCTGCGTAGATCGGACCAAAAACTTATAATTCAAAAGATAACGCTAGCCGGGTTAACTATGACATCAGAACTTCAAACCCCTCAGTCTCTGCTGATTCATGGACGCTGTAAAGCACCCGAAATGGCGGGAATAAAAAGGTAAAAATAAACGTGGTAAAATCATCGAATAATAGTTTCATTTCAACGGGTTTGCAGTTAGTTTAGTTAAAAAATTTTGTACTCAAGCGCGGACACGGTTTTAACTTTGCACCTTAACTAACTTAAGGTCCAAACAAAAAAGTGAGTTCCCACCACTATATCACCTAGTTCTACATTTTCGTAAATGGTATGCCTACTTATAAATCATGCGTTAACGAGCCAGTGAATGGGCACCATTGTGCGGGATGCGCAGGCGCCGGTGACGTCACGCTAATCGCGACCTCTGCGCAGTACTACAAGATATGGGTTGAGAATTATCTTTGACTAGCACAAGGTTGAGGATGGAAAGTATAAGTTATGTATTTCTGTGCGGTTTCGATAATAACATTTGAAATGCTGCGGCCAAAACTGATTTCTCTACACCCACTCATATTTGACCTTTTCTCTATATGACAATTAATGCCTTTCCTCCTTTCTTTCCATCAAAGCCATGGGATAGCCGGGATGACAACCCTAAAACGGTATGAGTTCATAAAATGCGAGGGTTGCCTAAATTTGGCTCCAGCTGGGATAAAAGAAATGAAGATGGAGTGGCGACCTGCATAGCAGATCGATTGATGCAGGTGGCCCAGGACCGTTTGTTCAGCAATGGATTTATTGGAGTAATGATGATGATGATGATGAAGTTGGTATTGTTTGGTATTGTTGGTTGGTGAATTATTTGGTAAACGTTCTTTGACCGTTTACCCCATTATTTGGTATACGGTCATGGGCCTTTTATTATATTATATATTTACATTTATTTTAGTAATTTTAACCCACTTTTCACTAGAGCTTATTTAGGTATACGTGTAAGTATACGCGTACAAAATGTTGGAAAAATTAATCGATGCGCGCCCTTTTCGTATCAATTCGATTCCATTCGATTTTATTACATAAGTTCAAAATAACACATCACAGATAAGATATGAGTTATTTTGTTTAATACATTATATTTTATAAAAATTGTTGCTTTAAGTCCTCTTATATCTAATATTATAAATTTTTATTACTTTGACGTTCTTTCATAAGCACGCTCCGGTGCGCCGAGAGTGAAATAACATTTGTAACGAGATTTGTCAAAACTTTGATCTTCCGAGCAAGACATTCAAATTATATAAATAGTCATAGAGTATCCAGACGATGTCTTTGCCCTGATAAGTTTAGCGGTTTAAGAAGCCGGTGAAAATAAGAATACAATTAATAAAAAATGTGCTATAGATTGAGTGAACCAAATATTAACCTCACCAGCACGTGGTGTATTTTTTTTTATAATAAAATAGGCTAGCGTTTTACCTCAATCTTGCTTGATGGAAGGCGAAGATGAGGCCTAGGATGGTACACGTTTGCCTAGAAGGTGTCTGTTCACTTAGGCCTTATTATATGTCGACATGTGGGAAGTGATCACCGACGCTACACCAGAGGAGCTACAGATGCGCTGCCGGCCTTTGAGGAAGGAATAGGCTCTTTTCTTGAAGATCCCTAAGCCGTAACTGTTCGGGAACACCGCTGGCGATAGTTGATTCCACAAAGTCGAAGTGCGTGGCAGAAAACTTCGAGGAAAACGCACTGTGGTGGAATGCCAACCATCTAGGAGATAGTTAGCTAGCCCACCTACGAGGCTAGGGAGACCGTCTGATGAAGGCATCTGGTGGATCCTAATTGCGCAGCTTAGTGAAGAGGAGCCCTGCTAGGTTCGTGGGCGCCCGGCGTGGTAAGTATTCATTTCCATTTGTTTCGACCCAATTTTCTGGAGTATATGTTCCTTTACTACCCCATCTTTGATGTATCATTAATTAATACGTATAAGCTTATAAACGTTATAGTCTTTTTTTTTATTGCAGCGGCGGGCAAACGACAAGTGGCTCACCGTAAGTGATTACCGACCACGTACATCTCTGCAACACAAGAGGAGCTACAGGTGTGTTGCCGGCCATGTGAGTGAGTGGAAGTTAGGAGGATAGGGGGAGAGGGAAAGGGAGGGAGCACAAGATGTCTCTACTTCGTACTTCGTGGTGGTACTACCCCGGTGGAGCCGGCTCATAAGAGCAGCTGCAAAAAGCCGCCGCTTGGCTCTGCCACAAATCTCCTGTAATTGTTTTTAACAAAATTTAATATTTATTCGTGAACTGTTCTACTGAAGCCAGTAAACTACTTCTAGTTATAACAAACTAATAGACTATGTTATAGATCATCTTAATTGAAATCTTGCCTTGCCGTTAACCTAACTGGGGCTAGGTCGTTCAAAGTCAATTATTGCAATCTAATGTGTCATCTCTAAATGATTAAAAAGCGATTCCAGACAATTTAAGGTAAGGTAGCAGCCTGTAAGTGCCCACAGCTGGGCAAAGGCCTCCTCCTCAAATACGAGTATCAGAGAGGGTTTAAGATCCGGGAAGGGTCCGCCTCGCTGCTCCAGTGCGGGTTGGCGGGTCTTCACGATGTTTTTCTTCACCGCTGAGCACATGGTAAATAGAGCACTTATAATTGCTATTAACAATATTAGTGGTGCCTGCACCGGGGATCGAATCCAGGTCACTCGTGCACATTGAAACTAAAGTGAGCGCCCCGACCACTAGGCTACCAAGGCTCTTTACATACCAGACAGTTTAGATATCAGTAAATACAAATCCCCTGCCTGCAGATAGGTGGGGGAACGCGGTATTCGATGTATCGATTTCTTCGGTATTTTTCACTACCATTATTCCGCTATTGTAATCAGAACCTAAAATAGAGGTTAATAACCTCGAGCAGAGCCATCAAACCCTGTAATTGGACGCCTCTGCGCAACCCGTAACATATTTCAGGTGTTTATGTATATTAAAGTTCGTTGTACCGCCTGTCTGTCGGAGACTACTGTATTTGCCCAAAACTCACACAAGTTTTACTATCTAAAGAAGATAGATCTATCTAAAGAATCTCCGAAGAAAGCAGACACTTTGACAATCTAAAATTCCTTATTCCGAAAATCCGAAAAAAAATACATCTAAAAAAAAGACAAATAGAAAGCAAGCACCAAAACAAACAATTATCTCTGCGCGTTATTCGAGACATCTCGGGACATTAAAACTTCCTATCTGACCACTTAAGAGGACAAAGAGCTAACTGGTCCGCACAAACAGTAGTCCTTACCTAATAAGGTTACGCATCGTGTCGATTTGAATTTGGACAAAAGCACTTGTGCGAGCGGCTTAATTGTCCATGGCCCGTTTTGGTGGATGGATAGAAAGACAGAATGACCAGAAAAGGCCGCCGCTGAGTCATACGCCCACGCGACCGTGATGCTAACACCCGATCAAATCAGCTTAAATATATCTTGGATACATTAAGTAGACAAGAAATTAAATTATAAAAATATTTGAATTTACTTTATGAAAAGTAGAAGCTGCTGCGCAAATGCCTCCTTCTCGAATATCTCAGAGGGTTTTGAGCCGATAAGGGCTTCCCATGTCATCGAAATAATGTTTTTTTTTATTGCAGCGGCGGGCAAACGACAAGTGGCTCACCGTAAGTGATTACCGACCACGTACATCTCTGCAACACAAGAGGAGCTACAGGTGTGTTGCCGGCCATGTGAGTGAGTGGAAGTTAGGAGGATAGGGGGAGAGGGAAAGGGAGGGAGCACAAGATGTCTCTACTTCGTACTTCGTGGTGGTACTACCCCGGTGGAGCCGGCTCATAAGAGCAGCTGCAAAAAGCCGCCGCTTGGCTCTGCCACAAATCTCCTGTAATTGTTTTTAACAAAATTTAATATTTATTCGTGAACTGTTCTACTGAAGCCAGTAAACTACTTCTAGTTATAACAAACTAATAGACTATGTTATAGATCATCTTAATTGAAATCTTGCCTTGCCGTTAACCTAACTGGGGCTAGGTCGTTCAAAGTCAATTATTGCAATCTAATGTGTCATCTCTAAATGATTAAAAAGCGATTCCAGACAATTTAAGGTAAGGTAGCAGCCTGTAAGTGCCCACAGCTGGGCAAAGGCCTCCTCCTCAAATACGAGTATCAGAGAGGGTTTAAGATCCGGGAAGGGTCCGCCTCGCTGCTCCAGTGCGGGTTGGCGGGTCTTCACGATGTTTTTCTTCACCGCTGAGCACATGGTAAATAGAGCACTTATAATTGCTATTAACAATATTAGTGGTGCCTGCACCGGGGATCGAATCCAGGTCACTCGTGCACATTGAAACTAAAGTGAGCGCCCTGACCACGGCCCATTATAATAATGTCTTATATGTATATATAACAACGGTGAAAGAAACACAATTACTGTATTACAACATCAATTTTAAATGTTATAGATGTTAATAAAACTAACACTGACTGACAGACAATGTAAAGCCTAATTTTAAAGCCCAAAAATTTTATACGTGGTAGAGCCAAGCGGTGGCTTCTGCTGCTGCTCGAATGGTACGGCTCGACCGGATTGGTACCACCGCCTCACAGGATACCGGCGTGAAGTATAAACATCTAGTGCTCCTGAGTTTCGTTCGGTGAGCTAGGTAACCGAAGGTCCCACTACGCCTCTCCGTTCGCCCTCCCCATTCTCCCTTCCAACTCGCAAATACCCTTTAAGGCCGGCAACGGACCTGCAGCCCCGCTGGTGTTTCAGTTGTACGCGAGCGACGGTAATCACTTACCATCAGGTGAGCCGCTTGATCGTTTGGCGCCATTGAATTAAGCAAACCGGCATGCGTTTGTTAAAACATTTTCTCACTACCATTATTCCGCTATTGTAATCAGAACCTAAAATAGAGGTTAATAACCTCGAGCAGAGCCATCAAACCCTGTAATTGGACGCCTCTGCGCAACCCGTAACATATTTCAGGTGTTTATGTATATTAAAGTTCGTTGTACCGCCTGTCTGTCGGAGACTACTGTATTTGCCCAAAACTCACACAAGTTTTACTATCTAAAGAAGATAGATCTATCTAAAGAATCTCCGAAGAAAGCAGACACTTTGACAATCTAAAATTCCTTATTCCGAAAATCCGAAAAAAAATACATCTAAAAAAAAGACAAATAGAAAGCAAGCACCAAAACAAACAATTATCTCTGCGCGTTATTCGAGACATCTCGGGACATTAAAACTTCCTATCTGACCACTTAAGAGGACAAAGAGCTAACTGGTCCGCACAAACAGTAGTCCTTACCTAATAAGGTTACGCATCGTGTCGATTTGAATTTGGACAAAAAGCACTTGTGCGAGCGGCTTAATTGTCCATGGCCCGTTTTGGTGGATGGATAGAAAGACAGAATGACCAGAAAAGGCCGCCGCTGAGTCATACGCCCACGCGACCGTGATGCTAACACCCGATCAAATCAGCTTAAATATATCTTGGATACATTAAGTAGACAAGAAATTAAATTATAAAAATATTTGAATTTACTTTATGAAAAAGTAGAAGCTGCTGCGCAAATGCCTCCTTCTCGAATATCTCAGAGGGTTTTGAGCCGATAAGGGCTTCCCATGTCATCGAAATAATGTTTTTTTTTTATTATTATTTCTCAGGTGCAGGTTTCCTCACGATATTTTCCTTCACCGCCGAGCACATGATACAAACGAGCAAAACACCACTTAAAATTTGCTAGTAACAATTTTAGTGGTACGGGACCGGAGATGGAACCTAGGTCACTCGCGCTCTTTGAAACTAAAGTGAGCGCCCTGACCACTAGGCTACCAAGGCTCTTTACATACCAGACAGTTTAGATATCAGTAAATACAAATCCCCTGCCTGCAGATAGGTGGGGGAACGCGGTATTCGATGTATCGATTTCTTCGGTATTTTTCACTACCATTATTCCGCTATTGTAATCAGAACCTAAAATAGAGGTTAATAACCTCGAGCAGAGCCATCAAACCCTGTAATTGGACGCCTCTGCGCAACCCGTAACATATTTCAGGTGTTTATGTATATTAAAGTTCGTTGTACCGCCTGTCTGTCGGAGACTACTGTATTTGCCCAAAACTCACACAAGTTTTACTATCTAAAGAAGATAGATCTATCTAAAGAATCTCCGAAGAAAGCAGACACTTTGACAATCTAAAATTCCTTATTCCGAAAATCCGAAAAAAAATACATCTAAAAAAAAGACAAATAGAAAGCAAGCACCAAAACAAACAATTATCTCTGCGCGTTATTCGAGACATCTCGGGACATTAAAACTTCCTATCTGACCACTTAAGAGGACAAAGAGCTAACTGGTCCGCACAAACAGTAGTCCTTACCTAATAAGGTTACGCATCGTGTCGATTTGAATTTGGACAAAAAGCACTTGTGCGAGCGGCTTAATTGTCCATGGCCCGTTTTGGTGGATGGATAGAAAGACAGAATGACCAGAAAAGGCCGCCGCTGAGTCATACGCCCACGCGACCGTGATGCTAACACCCGATCAAATCAGCTTAAATATATCTTGGATACATTAAGTAGACAAGAAATTAAATTATAAAAATATTTGAATTTACTTTATGAAAAAGTAGAAGCTGCTGCGCAAATGCCTCCTTCTCGAATATCTCAGAGGGTTTTGAGCCGATAAGGGCTTCCCATGTCATCGAAATAATGTTTTTTTTTTATTATTATTTCTCAGGTGCAGGTTTCCTCACGATATTTTCCTTCACCGCCGAGCACATGATACAAACGAGCAAAACACCACTTAAAATTTGCTAGTAACAATTTTAGTGGTACGGGACCGGAGATGGAACCTAGGTCACTCGCGCTCTTTGAAACTAAAGTGAGCGCCCTGACCACGGCCCATTATAATAATGTCTTATATGTATATATAACAACGGTGAAAGAAACACAATTACTGTATTACAACATCAATTTTAAATGTTATAGATGTTAATAAAACTAACACTGACTGACAGACAATGTAAAGCCTAATTTTAAAGCCCAAAAATTTTATACGTGGTAGAGCCAAGCGGTGGCTTCTGCTGCTGCTCGAATGGTACGGCTCGACCGGATTGGTACCACCGCCTCACAGGATACCGGCGTGAAGTATAAACATCTAGTGCTCCTGAGTTTCGTTCGGTGAGCTAGGTAACCGAAGGTCCCACTACGCCTCTCCGTTCGCCCTCCCCATTCTCCCTTCCAACTCGCAAATACCCTTTAAGGCCGGCAACGGACCTGCAGCCCCGCTGGTGTTTCAGTTGTACGCGAGCGACGGTAATCACTTACCATCAGGTGAGCCGCTTGATCGTTTGGCGCCATTGAATTAAGCAAACCGGCATGCGTTTGTTAAAACATTTTCTCGCTACCATTCTTCAGTATGTACACTGTATATACGATACTCTGAAAATTGGTATATCGTCAATGTCAATGTCAAATATGATGAAGATTCAACAAGTGACAACAATCGGAAGAATAAATTATTAACTTCACATTGTATACACCTTTAGTATTACCAGTTCGAAGCAGACTATACAGAGCGAAAAAAAGATATTTGAATCATCAAATATCTTTTTTTTTTCTTAGTAACAAGCAAAATGATGTTCACAGTATTAATTAAGATTACCAATAGATAAACATTTGTTTTTTTTATTCAAATACTGGTCACCCGTTTAAGGCAAAATAGGTATATTAGTCAGTTCTGTTAACAACCTTCATAGAATTTATGTACGAGCGATTCGTTACGACTGAACACATGGACGATTTTATTAACTTAGGCGTGTTGCTATTTTATAATTAAACGGTTAGGCTAACGCTTACCTCATATATATTTACAATTTTACCCTTATGGTAGGGGTAAAGGTAATAAAATTTCATTACACTATAGGTTAACTGGTAGAGAATGCCTTTAGGCATTAAGTTCGCCGTTAGTGTTTTATATATAAATGAATGCGATAAGGATTAAATAAATAAATACAACGCTAAACATATATACAATGCTAGCCGGCTATACAAAAGTTGTTCTACCTTTTCCGGTAGGTGGCGCGATGAGTTTTATTTCGTAATTACGTAATAAATAGATCACAGCGCCACCTATCGAGTCCAGATTTCGTGAGTTTCTTTTATGGTACTAAACCATCATATACGTGTAATCACGGCTTAGCTGTATAGCGGCGTGAGGCAGAGGCATCTTGTTCTTTTTCTGCGTTTCGTTCGTTGAGTGAGGTAACCGGAGGCCCAATTCCTCTTCCCCATCCTCCTCCTCACCCTCCCTCCCATCTTCCAAATACCCTAAAAGGCCAGCAACGCGCCTGCAACACCTCTGGCGTTGCATATGTACGTGGGCGACGTTAATCACTTGCCATCAGGTGAACCGCTTGGTCGTTTGCCGCCTTTCCCATACAAAAAATAAATAAGCCAGACGACCGGCTGTTTAGTTTAGATGTACGACTTAACAGCAATTTACCCACCAGTTCCCTAAATGTCAACGTCATAGAAATGTAATCCCTAAAGGCCGGCAACGCATCTGCAGCTCCTCTGGCATTCCAGATCCAATTGCCAACTTACCCATAAAAAAAAAATCTATTGCATTTGATCAATTGATATTTAACAAAACATTAAATACCTTTTATTTATTTGATTTCGATGTAAACATTGTTTCATTTTACCTACTTTCAGAAATTTTATGTAATATGTATATGAATGTATATATGTCAAACATAGAAGAACTAGTCTAGTATCAGCGAGCAGGAAAATCTAGCTCCATCTAATATTAATTTTAATAAATAATCATGAGCTACAAGGTGCCTTGAGTAAGACCACCCACATCGACAATCATTCAATCAACGAGGAAATCCGGGTGCGTGATCAGGTACAAAGTGTGCGACCCGCTCCGGTGTGCCTCTAACCAGGGAATCTTTGGGGCTACGACTGGCATCCATTGCAAACTTATAACATATTTACTTGATTCAATTTTACGATTCATTGATTACTTATTTCTTTAAGCTGTCAACACTTTCTCACTTGAGAATGTTTAGGCAATAGTAATAAGTAACTGTCTGTCTTTCGCAGCAGATTTTATCAAAAAAAAAAACCTTTAAATGTTATAAAGTTTCGAGTCTTTTGCTCATTGAATTTATATGACTATATTATAAATAATTTAGATAATATAATCTATGTCGACCGATTGATGGTACATGACGCCAAAGACCTAAGTGGGCGGTTATTGGAGAGCACTCGAAATATTTGTAAGTAAAAAAAAACAACGTAATTTTTGTCCAGTATTCGCATAGATATATATAAACACATTATGTGCCATCTAATTTAACTAGAGTCACATAGTCGAAGGGGAAGCTACAATCAATACGAACTAATTACATTTAAGTGAATAAATTACGAAGCTCTAGTTAATTGGGAGAGCGGATTACTGACTACTCTATCAGATTATCCCAGCGCTTGTTCTGTTATCCTTCTGTTTATACCCTCCTGGTAATCCAGACAGACCAGTATTTTATTCGGTTCATTATTAAAAAAAAAAGTTACTTATTTTTATTTACGATCTAAAATCAACCTGCCGCTTGCCATACATTTTACAATACAGGAGCGACCTGGGTTCTGTTCCCGATGCCATATACACTAATTGCACTTACAAGCGCTGAACTTGCCACGTCATCGTCGATACTTAATATACAGTTTGTACTAGGGTTGCCAACCGTACTATAATATACAGTATTGTACTCTATTTCGGGACTGCGCACTGTATTCTATTGAAGAACTGTACAGTACGCAAAAATACTATATTACAGTTGGATGGTTTCATCTTTTGTTTGGAACATAGAAACTAATAAAAAACATTTTATGTTTCCAAAGAGAATCCCTCTTATAGTCCCATAAATAAGTAACAAATGTACCTTAGTCTTTTTTTTCTCTTTCCTCATCAGCCGACAAAATGTTGACAACCCTAGATTCGACACGTAGCAAAATCTGTATAGAGCGCATAGTGATCTACAAACTATAGAGATGTTAACTGTAGTGTATCAAAATATCTATTGGTTGAGATGGCATTACTATGGCTGAAGGCTTTCAATTACATGCAATTGTGCTCAGTGGACTGTATTTATTTCGTTAACTACAGAGCTGGGAATGTTATTGCAGAGTAATAAAAATAGTTATCATAAAGTAAGAATAGAAACCAGATAGATTTATTTATTTATTTATACTTTATTTTCTACACCAAAAGGATTACAAAAGGCGGACTTAATGCCTTTTGGCATTCTCTAACAGTCAACCCAGGGCGTGAAGACATGTGGTGATAGGTGCATCTAATTTAAAACAATATAAATATGAAAAGGCTAATTGAGAAATATACAACATAATTAAAACATATATAAATGTATAAGCATACATATCTACACAATACATATTCAAATGCATACTATAATATATACAGAAATACCAACACAGATATATACATACATACAAAGACATTAATACATACATACATAATAAATCAAAATAAATACTAACAAGTATCAGATGGTCTTAAAAAGTGTTCGCGTACCAATCGTTTGAAAGCAATTTTATATGGGGCTTTTCTAATGTTTTCGGGCAAGGAGTTCCAGAGATGCCTGAACGGTGCAGGAACCACCAACAAAACAGCCTGTGTAGTCCACAGCAGGACTGCCCTGCCTCTCCCAAAAGGAGGATTTACCATACTCGCCACCAGACACCTCGCGCCAGGATTTACCATACTCTCTACCAGACGCCCTTAGACGCTGCTGGCCGTCTTCTACCAGCTTATTGCGGGTCTGGTGTTTTTCGAGATGGTCATCTTGCTCTAACGGTCGGTAGCCTTTCAAGGCTTTCCCTTAGTCGCCTCTTATAATAGCTACGGGAAGAAAGGGGTAGGCAGATTCTCACGCGGATACCAAACGGAAATCAGTTATTTACTAATGCTACGAAGGATTCCTCTCATTCTTAAAAGTTTAGGGACTCGGGGTTTTTGGAGCAACGTCCACCACGTTTAGTGGGGAGATTTCACAGGACATGTGAAATCTCAAAACTATTTTAGATTCACCGACAAGACCGGTTTCTTCACGATGGTTTCTTGCCAGAATGATGCTTTAATACTAGGATAATAAATTACGAAATTATACTTTCAGATAAAAATTTTAGTTGTGCCAGATGCGAACCCAGAAACCATTAATTTGAAATAAGTTATAATATTAAATTTAACTGTTATTATTTAAGTCAAAATGCATAAATACTTCAGAGGTCCTTGCGGATTCTTCTTCATGGAGGTCTTCCTTTGGACTATCATAAGATAATGAAATAAGTTTCAGTTAGGAATTATTTACTTTTACCCTGCTTTAGAAAATATCCAAAAAGTTTCTGTTTCAATATAGTTTTCATTGTATTAGTCGTATCGGGATATCTCTGGCTAGTGAGGTACAAAATAAGATAAATATTGTACGCGGTAGAGCAAATCAGTAGTACCACAGCCTCGCATGATACCAGCGTGCAGTAGGGTCAATGTGTTCGGTGAGTAAAGTAACCGGAGGTCCACTGTACCCTCTCCCAGCTCTTCCCTTCCTCCGTTCCCAATATCCCAAGGTCATATACACAAATAAAAAGTCCCAGTTTTAACGAATAATAGTTACATCCGCCGACAGATAGAAGAACTGTTACCTCTGCCTACCCTTTGAAACGTTTTTTTTAATTAGTTTTTTTTTTTTTAATTATATTCGTAGTAGTAAATTTCTCGAATTTACCGTATCATCGCGACGTGTGCTTTGTCTCAGCTAGGTGGACACAGGAAAGCGATAAATTTAATAACGCAAAATGAAAGAACATATTAAATATTTCCCTCTAGAAAATAATCAGACTTTTCCAATATAGGGTAGCGAAATAATGTAGGAAATACGCGTACTCTTTAAGACATGTATATACAGAGAGGTGATGAAATGATTGAAGATTCAAAATAACAAGAAGTCGTAAACATCGCAGGATCTCTCAGGCTCTAAGTATTCTCCCGATCAGAAGACCTAAATGGTCTTCACTTTCTCGAGTTTTCTGGTCAAGGAACTCCTGAAGAAACCTTGATGGAATATTCGAGTGGGTCCTCCGGTTATCTCACTCACCGAACGAAACGCAGAAGCACAACATACCGCTACTTCTTTCACCATCATCACCATTTCAGCCAGTCACAAGTCCACTGCTGAACATAGGCCTCCCCCCAAAGATTGCTACAAAGCACACAGCGGTTCTCACATCTGCATCCATCGACTTCCCACAACACTCTGCACTGCCGTCACACCATCTTTTGGGTGAGGGTCTCACAATACGTTTGCCTGTACGAGGTCTTTCTCTCTAATGGTTGTCAATTCTGCAAGCTACGTGCCCGGCCAATTGCCACTTCAGCTTGCGTATCGTTACGGGTATGTTGCTTCTTCTAGTTCTGCTGCGGATATCGTGGTGGCAGATTTTATTGCGCGCATAGCCATTTCCAAAGCCCGTCGGAAAGAAAGCTCAAAAGCTTTCTCATACGGCCTAAAGTGAAGGACCACGCCACGTTACCGTGGGTTATCACTGACAACATGCACTGTTTGTGCACTTCGGTCTGAGATTTCGAGGTATACTGGATGATGTAATCAGTCCCATATTGATCAGTCCCATATATATTGATTCTGTCTCGATTACAAACCCGTGACCCAACTGTTTACTGCACATTGGCAGTCAATTTACGATCCTTTAGAAATAATAGATGGTCCATTACCATAAACAGCGATTTTGGCAAGGGTCGTGTTTGTACCACACAATATACGTACTCGGCCTTTTACAGTATAGTGGAATTTAATCGAAGTTCGTTTTGGGCTTATCACAACGTTACATCTTCTCGGAAGACTGTTCTAGCTTGATAAATGAACCTACCTTATAGTGAACTAAATGACGTCTAGCGGAGCTGCTGCAGCTCGAGTTCATAGACAAATTAATTGACAAAAACAGTTTTAATATCAAAACGGCCGTTTAACAACTAACGTGTTTTCGTTTGATATTTCAACTCAAACTTTAACAATTTTTTTTAATTGGATTTGAATGGCTAATGAGCTAACCATCGGTCCATCTGACGGTAAGTGGTTACAGCAGCCCGTGGACACCTGCAACCAACTACAATCGAGGAAGATCACAGATGCGCTGTCAACCCTGGGGTCTAAGAAGGAATGCCTCACAGCCCGTAATTATATTGACCTTTCAAACCGGAACACAGTTGTAGTTCCACTGCTGCTTAGTGGCAGAAATTGAATTTCTTTAAAAATTAAGATTCTTCTTTATTAGCCTGTGTAAGACCACTGCTTCGCTGGGCAGGTGGGATGGTGAGTGCAGTCTATGGGACTAGCGTCCGGAGTGGTTGGATGGATTTACCACCATTAGTCGGTCGCCGAAGCCTCGTTCCTCATTCAGCAGGAAGTACCGCGTTCTGGTAAGGTTGAAATTTGTGGATGAAGTTGACATATCCCCCTTATTCCCGATGCGAAGGGGATTCGCAGCTCTAAGAACGGTGAATCTGTTGCCACAAAGCTATTTACAGCCCAAACAGCCTCAAAAATATTGACTGATTAATAAAGACATGGGTCATATTTGTAAACACGTGCTGCTTGTGGAAGATTACCTTACTTCACCTGGCCGGTTAATAGTCCACTACGGCACTTAGGCCTGTCCCTAAGAAAGGATTTACAATAACCGCCCCGCTCGGCTATCTGATTGGCAATCGCAGCACCAAACACCACGAACCATAGACGCTGCTGCCCGTCATCGGTCTGCTTAACTTTGGTTTGGCATTTTTGACACTCGGTGACCACCAAGTTCTATCACCTGAAGAGGTGGAAAGTGATTGTGTCATGTATATGTATATATTCACGCCTTGTTCCCAACGGAGTAGGCATAGACAATCTTCTTCCACTTGCTACGGTCCTGACATACGCCTTTCGCTTCTTCCACTTTCGTCAATCTTCGCATCCATGCTCGTTGGTTTAGAGTACTTTTGACCTGGCCTTCTTTTAGAACGTCTCCGATTTGATCGTGAAAAATTCGTATAGTTCTTCTTCTCCCGTCTCTACCATTTGTGTCAAGCCAAATGAAAATTCGTAATCTCTTTTTCTTTTTTTTTTATGGGAAAGCCGGCAAACGAGCAAGCGGTTCACCTGTAAGTGATTACCGTCACCCACGTACATCTGCAACACCAGAGGTGCTGCACGTGCGTCGCCGGCCTTTAAAGGTATAGAGATGAGTGGGAGGAAGAGGATGGGGCACGGGGAGAGGGAGTGGGCCTCCGGTTACCTCACTCACCGAACGAAACGCAGACACACGGAGTTTTTTTCGCCTGTTTATACTCAGTATGAGAGTCAAATTAAGAAATGGTGGTAGGTTGTTAAAAAAAATAATGATTTTGAGAAACAAAATTTGATTTTGGAAACAAAAGAATTTTCATTTCACCGCACACTTATGTTACCATGCGAGCCTACTGAGTCGCGTGTTACTGGTTCGAATCTCAACTGAATATTGAGAGGAATGTGTCAACTTCATATACAAAACTCTTGCAAAACATCCCGATATACACGGGATTGAATTGCTGGCTTTTTATCCTAACGTAAACAGACAGGGACAGACCTAGTTCCGGTAACTGACTGTAAATTCATCCAACAATGCCGAACCCTCATCACAAAGTCTCTAAATGCCTGATAATTAATTATTGTGCGCAACAACCTGCTCGCCCAGCGCGGCGAGCAGAAGTTTTGTTGTAAAGAATGATAACTTTTGTTGACTCTTTGGAAAGATCGTATTTTGTCCAGCATTGGTCTTAAACTGGGTAATAAAGGAAAAAATAAACATCACAAGTATCCACCATCCTATGGCATCTCCTCAAAGTCGTCAGAGACCAGAAAGGATAAAAATTTGTGCGTCAAAATTAGCCAGGTTAAGAATTAAACAATGAAACATCTTCTTGTCTGCTAAGAAAAACAGTTTTGCAACAAGCAATGAGAAATAAGAAGTCCAGAAAGCAGAAGGTTACATATAACTTGAAATATATGACTATTAACCAATATAAGAAATATCAATTTCAACTTAGTTAAAATGGTTATTGTAATTTTAAGCCCAGAAGTCAATAAGCGTTACTTGTGGCTCTATAGAGTACATTATCCCCAAACAGATACTTAAATGTTTTCATGCAAATTCAACGCTTAAGCGAGAGTTATTAGCTCTAAGTTACAACGAATGCCAATTTGAAGAAGTAGAGAAACATGCCCGATGAATTTAAAATAATTCTCCGACGCACACCACAAACCCAAAAACGTTAACGATTACGTAAATGAGTTTGATTTGCGAGCGGGCGCAGCGCACGGGCCGACCGGTCGGTGGACTTGTCCGTTCACCGTCACCCCACTAGGCTTCCGAGTTTCCCACTTTCCCAGTCTGCTGTGAAGTGAGCCGCGCTGCAGTGGGCGGAGCGTGGGGCGGAGCGGGGAGTGGCGGTCAGTTATTGAGATGCAGCGTGACTAGGCCCACGTCATTTTGTAGACGCTTTCCCGCGTTGTTTTTTTTTCACACGATGTTGTTGAAACTTGGAACGACGTCATTTACATTTGATATGATTTAAAATGGTTTTGTTTACAGACGCTGCATAGCTGCATCACACTGTATAATAACGTATCAACATATTTTTTCACGTTATATTTTGGTTGTCTTGCACATTTTGGAAAGAAACCATATGCGTGGTGATTGGTCATTGCAAACGCATGCTGGTGTTGCATTATAGCTTTCTTTCTTTTCATAATCAAATTTATTTACTCAGACAGACGTTATATTCAAAGACATAACTAAATACATTCTGTAGGGAAAATGATTTCCTTCGTTGTATGCATTAGCACATAACATTTAACTACAAAAGCAATATTTCAACGAAAACTAACGTTATAATTAACTACGCTAACGCTGTAATTAGCTATATTAAGCATTTTAATATAGCTAATTAAAGCAATCGAAACGACAATAGCATGAAATAAAACATATCTGTAATTACAAATAGACTGTACTAAAAGATGGAGGAGATGTCTGTCTCTCTCTAACTCTCTATAAGTATTAAACAAAGCTATTATAATATACAAGTAGGTATGAACTCAGAGCAATGATTAGAGCTGGGAGTTTTTTACGCTAGAATGATATATCGATTTTTTTGCCACTCGTGCCAGCAGCGACTGCGCCAATCGAGCGAGCAAACTGAACGCATCTATAATAAAGCGACTGACCTTTACCCACACTATTTGTCGCTCGTTCATGCTTTATTCATGACTACACTATAACTTTTTACGTCTTCCAGTGCGTATGAAACTATTTCAAAGTCTCCGCTAAAAGTAACAGAAAAACAAATGGCGAAGCAAATTCGATCCTAGCGCACTGATATATAAGGTTCTCTGGTGATTACCTCGGTGGCATATAGGTTTGTAAAAAGCGAACGTATGGTCGATATTATAATTGGCGCCACATTGTTCTGGTGGCAGTTCGAAGCCGGGGCACAAAAACCGATACGTGAGTGGACGGGATCGATAGATTGTGGTTTTTGTGGCGCAGCACTAGAGACCCGAACGACATTGTTCACGTCGTACGTCAATTAGGGATAATGAAGAACGGGATGTTTGAGTCGAGTTACGATTTGTGAATCAGTTCATATTTATGTGTGCGACAGTTTCCGAAGGGTAGGGTAGTTGTCCTTTAAATCAAACGTCTCCGTCCTTTAAATCAAACGTCTCCTAATAATAATCAGATGACACCGAAACTGTTTCATATACGCGGAGATTGAAGAAGTTTCCACTATACGGTACGCAGATAGCAGCTGGCGATATTTCCGAACAGTTACGACTAACGCATCTGTAGCTCCTCTGGTGTTGCGAATGTTCGTGGACTCAGGCGAACCGCATGCTCGTTCGCCTCCTTGTTCTTTATAAAAAAAAAATCATCATCTAACCTTTACCCCTTCGTTATTTACGACGGCATTAGAGGCTTGAATCGCTTATGCGGTATGCAGGGTTCTTATTTTGTTACTGGATGCCCCAGCCATATTTTCTTCCACAGCTAAGCACTTGGCAAACTGTACATAATTTGATTGAGGATATAATACAAACTCGGTGTATACGAATTCATATCTTCTTTTTCATCCTTTCTTAATAAATTTATCGCCTATAGATAAAGATATCACCATTATAAGAAGGACCGATATAGGTTGCTGGACATAGACCTTTGTATCAGAGTGTCATATACAATATACCCCTTACATCTTAACCCTGACCTCAGTTAAAACTGGGGTACAATGGGAAATATACCATATTATTATTCAAATGAGGCCACGATAGGCGAATAGTTAGGGGATCGGTCTTCGAATCAGGAAACCCGAGTCCGTCAGGTGAACCGCTTGATCGTCTGCCGCCTTTCCTGTAAAAAATGGGTACCGGAACTGCACTCACCAGTATGGTGACTATGGCAAATCCTCCGTGCATGCCATGCTTTTTTTTTGGCGTTTAAAGAAAAGGCCAGCAGTTCACTTATAGACTAATAAATAACGAGGAAATAAAGGTTATAGTACGTATATCTTTACTAGAAGTAAATAAATTTGCATATCTCACATGAAATATTCAACTCCATATTCAAAGGCTGACAAACGCAGTGTTGGACACAAGATGGAGTGACGACCTGCGCAGTGTCGATGGATGCAGGTGGCTCAGGACCGAGCTTTGTGGCAATCTATTGGGGAGGCCTATGTTCACCAGTTGACTTGTGAGAGGCTGAAATGATGATGATGATATACATAGATCCATTATGGATTTACAGTGGTTTATACAATATTCAGTGAATCTAATCGGTTTCGATACTATTTCGAAAAAAAAAAACAAATTCGCATTCTATCAAACTGTGGGCACTGAGCACTGCACGCACATACACTTAATAATTGGCGTACGCGGTACGTCTCTATCTAACGAATTTCTAATTTATTGTCCGAGATACGCGCACTGCAGCTGTAAATCCTGCGCGAGCGCATCTAATCGTAGTGGCGCTATCTAGCGGCACCTTTGCGAACCGAGATGCAGAAGCCAGCCGCCCGGTGCGCTATAATTCTATTCGCTTTCTATTCGCATTATCTGGAATGGCGCTAGGTGGTGATAAGGCGCGTGCCTTTAATTGTATTCCCTGGCTCTTTTAATCAGCGCTGGTATCTTATATCGGGGCACTATGGTATGCTGAGGAGGGGTCGAAATTTCCTGTTCGACGTCGGTACGTGATGGCGTTTTGTTCTTATAACTAGGTTTCTTTCTATGTTTGAACAAGTAACTTTGTAGCTTTCATGTTATGGTAAAAGAGAAAAAAAAAATTTCAAGTCCATCTTCATTTCTTAAAAAGGAGATTTGCGACGTAATGTGTATTTTAAGTAAACAAAGCCGTATGTTTGTGACATGTTTGTTTTTGTGTTTTCATATAAAGTAGTTGCCCGCATTTATGCGGTCATAGATAACGTCATTACAAGTTTTTTTTTAAATGAAATCGAAAAAGGCACGTGCTCTGCAGCAGGAGGATCCTATATTTTTATCTCTAATGTTCTAACAATTAAATTAGCTTAATAAGTAAATATAAAATGATATCTTTAAATAGTATAAAACAAAGTCGCAATTCGCATTTATCTGTATATTTGCTTATAAATTCTAAACTTGTAAACGGTTTTAAATAGGCGAAAGTATTATATAATATGTATAACACATTCATATTTGTGTTATATGTTACATATATTTTCTTACAAAGCCATTGTACTAAATTTCAGAAAGAGTAGATAAGAACAAAATACACTTCTTAACAAGCATTCTATACGCACTGTGTCTTGTTCGATAACTACTTATTGGGTCGCGTATGTTTATTACAAGTGCCTTAAGTGAGATTTGTATTCCAGCCAACAACCATTAATTTGTAACGAGCAGGGTAATGTGCAAAAAGCCGCAGAAATATTACAATATAACGTCACAAATAGTCTCCATTTCGGCAAACAATCGCAAAAAATTCAGCGGGCTCATAATTTTGCGGAATCCCCGCGCATCGGCTGCACGTAAAATAGTGATGGGCAGTGTACAATTACGATAACGTGTCGACGTCGATAACTTTGTCTCGGCGCGGCGAAGAGTCGATAAATCGCCCGATGTCGCCGGTGTGCCCGCGCCTAACGAACCGTATGCAAACCTTTCATTAAATGTTTCGATTAAATTCCTCGGTATATTAATGACTTTTATGAAGGAGTTGCATATTGATTGTTTGGCTAACGGGCCGAAATTGCAAGCTTACCGATGCGCCGGGAGATATTATTACCTGAAATTAAAATTTGTGATTAATAAAACAAATGACAAGTAATGTATTGATGTAAATATAGTTTTGTACGGTAATAAACATTTAAAATTTATGAATCACCTTAAATATAATTGATTCTTTCAATAAAAATTATATATATCATAATTAGAGGTACCGCATTCTTTTCATGTTCTTGTATTTTAGAATTTCTCCTTATCCTAATTAGCTCATTATTATCGCAGCTCTTACTCCCTAACTAGTGTGAGCTATGTTATATATGCAAATAGTATAATGAAAGATCTCCTTAAGTAAAGGAAAAATTACTTTAACTTACGGATTTATAATCGAAGGGTCATCCCATTGTTAGTTGAGATTACTAACAATGGGATGACTCTGGCATACAAGCGCCTTAACCTTATAATCACTAAGCTTTATTTTAATATAATATACATATAAAATAAAATATTGCAGAGGTAAGAAACCCTAACGGCTAGAGACCGACTCACGCTTGACCGTCCTGTGTTTAGGATATAGATAACAACGAATGACCTCTGCATTTTAATAACTAAGCAATAAGTATACTACCATTATATTACCATTCGAATGAAACTTATACATAGGTACATATTAGTGGCATAATGTAGCTGAACGTTCAATCTAATATAGCCGTATAGCTGAATGGATCAGCTTTATTTTCGTTGATATGCGTGCGAGCGAGACACGCAATATCGGAAAATTACCGTTTGCGGATAAAGGTGTCGCGTTATTTCCAATATTTAAATAGCGCAGGCACCTGCGCGGTCTATCCTTAAGGGTATTTCTTTTCGTTTTACGACGGGCGGGCGCGGCGCTTTGATGTTTACGCGAAAAGTAAACGTGACGCTCGTCGCCCGGTAATTGCTTCGCAGTAGTGATGTGATTCACCGAAGTCGACAGTGCTTTATCGATAATACTTCCAAAAACTTGTCTTGGAAAAAGTTTTAATGCTAGGCTCGTACGGTGCACATCCCCCTCCTGCCTTATGTGCCGTGCTTCCTAACCCAGCAGAAGCCAATATTAGTGCAACAAACACGTTTCTTAGCGTTCTTGTTGACTGTCTAGTGCATCAATGACTCATGACAATGTAATATGATTTGATGATTAATTTTACCTATTGTCATATAACTATGATCCTTGTTGACGGCAAGCTGTAATATTTGATCAAATTTAGTTAAAACCGACGTATTCTTAAAATCGTGGTACTTCTTTGGCTTCTGGGCTATAGGTAGAACAAAAATTATAACTAAATCTCTGTAATACTTTTATTTAAAGGTATTCAAATAAAGTTTAAATAAATCTTTATGAAGAAAACGAGGTGTACAACAATTAACATCGATAATTCTTGTTAATACACGTTTGCCTAATAGTAATATTGGAAGTAATCGATTCTTTGGAGAAATGCAGTTCATGCATGGGCAGAATGTATTTGAATTTGTATTGAAGGAAAATGGGTAGAGTACCAATTTTAGGATTTTAGTGATATAAAGTGAATAAGATGAGAAACAAAGCAAGCTTGTTAGATGTCATAGACTTGTAAGCTCATTTAATTCACTCGGTAACAATCATATGTATACAATAGTATGCGATGTAATAGGGGACTTCGAGGATCACGATCTTCGATGTCGGTATCGAGTACTCTCTTCAATAATAGGCACAGGGTACAATAGATACTATCACTGGTCTATAATAATACCGTTGATCCAAAATGCAATCCAAAATGCAAAGCAATCAATAATTATAAACTAAATATTGTACAAATACAAACGTTTTCATAATTTATTTCACATTTTATAATCCATATGATGATTTTTCTTACTGTCAACTATCCTTTTACCTTTTAATGTCCAGAGTATAATCTACGTACCTAGAAGAATATCGAACCTACACATTAATCTGACTATTTGCTAAAACTTGTTTAAGAAAAAAACTGATATATAAATACATTCAAGGTATGTAACTCATATACGTATACATATCATATAATAATTAAATTGAAATGTAATCTTATAATTGCATTGCATAGATATACTTAAAAATAAATATAAATTGTCCCTTGATTTAAGTTACTAATTACATTTATAATGATGTAACACATAGTTATTTATTCGAACCTCCTGCCAACCCTAATCACATACAGCTAGCTCATCGGTAACAGGATAGCTAAGTGAAGTCAAAAGTACCGGACTATTAAGCCTCCAACGCCCAATCCTAACATTTCCCGAGTTAATCAAGTCGTAATGCCTACCTGCCATAAAACACTCACTAACTGAGACGTTGATACGAGACAAACTATCGCTAGGGTTGTCACCAGATAGTTTTATAGATGGACTAAATTCACAGACACACAAAATTCAAGTTATAAATAAAGTTTTGGGACATAATGTTTAGTGAAAATTTGCACATTTATTGTATTTTAGTGATATGTATTGTAAAGTAGTAAAATTAGAGGGTTTTGGTTACATTTATCATTTATGTATGGAAATAAACCAAATCACTCGACGGCAACGATATCGTCTACCTGATTTCACCGTGGACAGTATTTAAATCTAGGTTTTTAATGGTTTGAAAGTTTATTTGTACGGTTGTAGCATCAAAACCTTCTCAGTTCACCAAATTATATATAGGAATATAGTCAAGAGAGATTTTTAGTTTTGAAGTATGGTTTTCCGCTTATATGTTTGTTAAATAAACAAGTTTGTAATGTCTATTAAATAAATATATACGTACCTACACATTAATAGAAGTAACACATTTTTTTAATTTTTAAATAAACAATATAAAGAATACCGTCTCTTTTATTATGTTAAAACTGACAGACAGTTTCTCTTTATGTTTCTGCTTCTGTTTTAACTTTCACTAAACATCTGTTCCCGTTTCTACGTCCGTTATGTCTCTTATGTTTCATATGCGGGACATAGCTATTTAATAGTAGAAGTATTTATTTGCAAGTATAGCTCTATAATATTTTCACTTCGGTGACATAACGTTCTCTAATTGCCAAAACTTTTATTACAACAAAAGAATCGTAGAACATCAGTGATCCATTTCCTAACGTTGTATTAAGCTCTTGAGAAAAAACCAATATAAAGGTAACAAACTATATATACAAGGTATTTAACTCATATACGTATACTTATAATAATTAAATTGAATAAAAAGATATAATTGCACAAAATTAAGATATACCTAAAAATATATATCAATTTTCCATTGGTTTAAGTTACTATCTATACACAATTATAGTGATTTAACATATAATTATTTATTCGACTATCCCGCCAACCCTAACCATCGATACGATCCCATCACTAGCGCTCGATAATTACTTGTAGTACATTTTGTTGCCGCTTCTCGCCGCCGCAGGCGCTGATCGTAATTCGTGTTTCTTTCTTTGGTACTTTCTTTTTCGGGGCGTCTTCGTGAAAGTACAATCGGTGAATTGATTAAAAAAAAAGCACGGATCGGTCGCAACGGGATTTATTATACATTACGGGTTCTGTTTGCTTTAACGAAGAATTTCTGTATACGAAGTCGATGTTTTCTCAAACTTTATTACGACAGTGCCTGCAAGATATATGTCTCACTTGCCATCTATAGGACTTTGTAATAGAGATATAAACGTGGTAGAGCCAAGCGGCGGCTTTTGCTGCTGCTCGAATGGGCCGGCTCGACCGGGTTGGTACTACGGCCTCGCAGAATACCGGCGTGAAGTAGAGGCATCTTGTGCTTCTGCGTTTCGTTCGGTGAGTGAGGTAACCGGAGGCCCACTCCCCCTTCCCATTCCCCTCCTCATCCTCCCTCCCAAATACCCGTAAAGGCCAACGGACATGCAGCACCTCTGGTGTTGCAGATGAACGTGGGCGACGGTTATCACTTACCATCAGGTCAACCGCTTGCTCGTTTGCCGCCTTTCCCAGAAAAAAAAAGAGATTACGAATTTTCATTTGGCTTGACACAAATGGTAGAGTCGGGAGAGGAAGACCTAGGCGAACATTTCACGATCAAATCCGAGAAGTTCTGAAAAAAGGCCAGATCAACAGTACTCTAAACCAACGAGCATGAATGCGAAGATTGATAAAAGTAGAAGAAGCGAAAGACGTATGTCAAGACCGTAGCAAGTGGAAGAAGATTGTCTATGCCTACCCCGTTGGGAACAAGGCGTGAATATATACACCTGAAGAGGGGGAAAGTGACACGATCACTTTCCACCTCTTTAGGTGATAGAACTTGATGGTCACCGAGTGTCGTCGCCGGGGTCACTTCCGGAGATTGCCGTAGTTTTTCCCTAAGAAACCTCCTAAGATACCGATGAGAAGAAATAGCGAGACAGGTTCTTAGCGCTTTACCACATAGTGAAACACATTTCATTTCGTACTAGCCCATAAAAGAAGGAGCCTGTAAGTGCCCTCAGCTGGGCAAAGGAATCCCTTCTCAAATATCTGAGAGGGAAGTGAAACTGGGAATGGTACGTCACACTTCTCCAATGCGGGTTGGCGGACTTCACTTGTCCTCAAAATAATATTTTTTATTATTTCTCAGAGATGCAGGTTTCCTCACGATATTTTTCTTCAACGCCGAACACGTGGTGCATTCAGCTCTTAAAATTGACTATTAACAATTTCAGTAGTGCCGACACCGAGGATCGAATGCGGGTCGATGGAGCTATATGAAACAAAAGCAAGCACCTTGACTACTAGGCTACCATGGCTTACTCTGACCACTGGGATACCACGGCTGCCATAATCGATATTACTCCCTACATTATTTAGTACGAAGTGTGAAAACACGTAATAATAATAATAGGTTATGTTCTACTGTTATCGGACGGTACACTTTAGATACAATTAAAGAGCCGTAGAATGATTAATGATGACTCGCCTACCATCATCGGGTGCGCTGCAACACTATCATTAATGAAATGATCACCTACGCGGCGCTATCCGAGTATTTAATGATTTTTTTTCTGACCCGACACGGTTCGTCCGCTCTTAATAGGAATGTTTGTTTAAATCTAGTACGTTTTTCAATTTGTGATGTGTGGTTTAAGTCATAAGAGGTGTAACAAAGACAACGGTTGGCTTAGTGATTATTGTCAACAGTCAGGCTGTTGCCTAATTTTGGATCTGATTGTACTGTTCGAGTTTCCGTGTTGTATCGGCTTGAGCAGATTTCTTAAGAAACTCCGTCCCCTTTTCCTGCAGTAGGTGTTGGAGGCGTCGAAGTGCATGAAGACCGCAGAGGCTACTGACAGATGGCTTGATAACCATCTCGAGAAATATCAGATCAAAATTAAGCAGACCGATGACGGGCAGCAGCGTGTAAAGTGGAAGGTAGCTAGTGCTCCGATCGCCAATCCTCTGGCCGAGCGTGGCGATTAGGGCGAATCCTCTTTACTGAAGAGGCCCGTGGTCCACCAGTGGACTATTTACAGGTCGGTAATGTTAACGTGTAGCAGCGTAGGACAGCCTATCACAAGTCCACTGCTGAACACAGGCCTCCCCCCAGAGATTGCCACGAAGCTTGGTCCTGAGCCACCTGCATCCATCGACTTCCCGCCACACTGGGCAGGTCGTCACTCCATCTTTTGTTTGTTTGTCACCGCGACAAAAAAAAAGAATTACATCTGTTTCGGTAAAGAGAAAAAAGCACTATAATATACCCTGTGCAGCTTATAACTTTCGACAGAATTCGAAAGAATAATAAAATATAACGCAATCAATATCACATATCCACATATATCACGTCGCATCTCGTCAAATAACAATGTTACACATTTGTACGCCCGCTTAATCCTGTAATTTGCGACCACACCTCATCAATTTCGATGAATGACAAATAAGAAACGATGATTGCACCCCTACCAGTCATTACCGGGTAATTGATTTTAACGATTTGTAACGAACACTTGCCAGCCAGCCCTTGTTCGCGCTCTTCCTTTTTTCGTGTACAGTCAACGTCGAAAGTGACGATAGAGCGGAGTTTCAAAAGGGTTTTATTAAGTTTTATTTTCAATGTAACTTTTTTTTATCCAATTCAGAAAATAATTCTTCAAAAACAAACAAGGAAGATGATTAGGACCCACGATGCAAGTTTGCATTAATCAACTACTTTTGATGTTGACTGTACATGTCGATTAACTTTTTATACAGCGCGAGATGTGTTTAAAGTTTAGTTAGGACTAATGATTATTTGCATTGCATAGTATAAAGTATTATTCACTTCTTGTTAATTTATGATTTATTCGAATTATTATTAAAAAAATTACAAATATTAATATGTAGTAAAGAGCGTTTACGTGCAGCTTTTCATTCAGTACAAAACCTTCAAAATTAATAAACCGCTTTTAATGAAACTTTATACGCAAATAAAAAAATAGAGGGAAAAATCCCGCTAATTTAGCTTTTATACTCTTTTTTCCGTTTTCCATAATGACATATAACTACAATTATCTCCTGTATTACCTGTGACAGGATATTTCGAATAAAAGATTTGTTACTTCTTACTTCTTAACAGTGCTGGACAAGAGCCACTCCTATAGAAACGATTTGTGATACTAATAAAAATAAATTACATCGATTACTAGCTAGCCGCAGGAACTTTGGCAGGGATGGTATGGTCACGAACTTCGGAAGCCCAAGGGGTACGTCGGAAACTGATGTTCGACATTTTTTTTTAATAGAAAAAGGGTCGAGGTCTACGGCTCGATAACTCGGTACTCGCGGCCGTCTTTAAAGGTGCTGGTTGAATGACATACAAATCGACATGGCTCCCAATGATGTTGATGGAGGCCCTGCTTTGCACCGCCCTCCGCAGCCGTGGTGGACAGAGAGGATGGGGATGAGGAGTGCTGGTATTGCAGAAGGACACTCTCCCTATCCGCCACCACTACGGATGCTGGTGACGTGGGGCCGCGGGGTATAGGTGTATCGGTATGACGATTAGACGTTCTCCCACCTCTCAGCGGCCGAATTACGGGTGGAGTCATCGACCAGGTGTAGTTGCCTTCCCGCTCCCTACGACCTCGAGATGACGGACTAGGAGGGTAGGCGCGTCCGTGTTCTAGCGCGTGTGCTGTGGAAGGGGTGCCTAGGGCGGCCGGCGCTGGTGGGATCGCGAATATGACGAAAGCGTACCTGTGACTCTGTCGATCGGCGGCGGAGGCGGTGCACCGTGGGGTTTTAGTCGGTACCAGCACGACATAGCTCGTCCCAGCCCTCGTGTTAGGTTTTTTTTTATGGGAAAGGCGGCAAACGTGCAAGCGGTTCACCTGATGGTAAGTGATTACTGACGCCCACGTTCATCTGCAACACCAGAGGTGCTGCAGGTGCGTTGCTGGCCTTTAAGCGTATTTGGGAGATGGGAGGGAGGATGAGGAGGGGAATGGGGAGGGGGAGTGGGCCTCCGGTTATCTCACTCACCGAACGAAACGCCGAAGCACAAGATGCCTCTACTTCACGCCGGTATTCTGCAAGATCGTGCAAGGTACTAACCCGGTCGAACCGACCCATTCGGGTAGCAGCAAAAACCGCCGCTTGGCTCTACCACGTTTAAAATGTAGGTATGTCTCGAGCATAAAAAAAATGTAATGGAAACAAAATGACATGTGTTTTCCCTATGAAATCTAAAGATAAAAATCAATATATTTGTAATTGTATTGTTTTTTATCGGTTGCGGGTCTATTAATTTGAAAGTCCTGAAAATATTTGTATAATTCTCAAACACGATATTTACTTTCACACCTGAACACGCAATAAATTCAGTATTAATTAGAATTTCAGTTAATAAATTGATTGCTGCCGGGCACCAAAATTTTCCTTGTGGCTGTCGGAAGTAAATGACATCGGACCATGGGTGTCGTAAAAGGCGACTAATGGTAAAAAATTATATTAGGAGATGGGCAGCAGCATCTTCCTACACTAGAACAAAAAAAAAAGGCGTGGCAACTAAGGCAACCCCCCCCATGATATTATCTTTGGGGGAGGCCTATGTTCAGCAGTGGACTTCTGATAGGCTGAAATGATGATGATGAGGGCACCAAAATTGTTTGGGTTCCGTTCACCGAAGCATCATAACTTACAAGTCAATAAAAAATAAAACATAAAATTAATTAATAATATGTGTAAGTATTGTATTCCATTGTCACATAACGAGAGGCATTGATATAATTAATTGAAAACATAACGTGTAAGCGCACAATAGAGAAAATTGACACGCCAAAGAACTTAGTAAGTTCCATTGATTCAGTCACAATGAAAAGAAATTACAATTTTCACTCGACACTTTACCCCTCAAGAGACTATTTCTGCACTCCAAACTTCACGAGCGTTCGCAATCTGCGTGAAAGTTGATGCTCTGCAGTGATGGAATATGTTTGCGAAAAAAAAAAAAGGTATTTCGCGAATAAACCCAAACAATATATGTGGCAGCATAGCGCATTTTTGCCTGATCTCAAATGCGGGGAGCAATAAATTGAAGTCTATGCTCTTTGGCTCCCATACCTACCGCGTACGGTTCAGGTTCGGTTTAAATTCGAAAATATATTGTCGTTTAAAAATTGGTCACCGAAATCTCGTTTGTTTGTTATCCCATAAAGTGCACTTTTACTTGAGGATGGCTGGTCATGAGTGAATGAAATGTACGACCTTTAAAATGAAACCATTATTTAATGGGGTTTAATTTTGTTTTTATACTCCCGACGTTGTGAGTTTTCCCGACGCTTTGCAGCAGCCGTGGTCACTCTACCACCGTTTCATAATGAATCTCGTCTGACGGAGAAGAAACAGGCGAAAGAAACTCCGTAGATATCCTCTTTTTTGATTATTTTTTTACAATAATAAGAACGTACATTAAAATATTAAAATTAACGTGCTAACAAAACAAATATTTCCTAATCTCTTTTTTTTAATGTTATCACTTTATGAAATTAATGTGCCTAGTGTTGTATGTGTTAAATTATTCATAACAAATTCATTATAGCTTAGAACCGATAAGATGAATGAGCTAATTGGTGTCGATTATCGCTTGTTCCATTAATAAAGCCTTTATCAGTAGCATCGCTACTTCGTATCGGCTTTCTACTCGACTACAGAGAGGAGATTGTTAAAGGAACGATATCAGGCGTATCGCGCCTTCCTCTGCATAGTGTAGAAAACTGTCTAAAGAGAGTATTAAACTTGTATATCAGATTTTTTTTTATGTGAAAGGGGGCAAACGGGCTAGCGGCTCACCAGGTAAGTGATTAGCGACGCCCGCGTACGTCTGCAACACCAGAGGAACTGCAGGTGCGTTACCGATCTTTACGGATATTCAGAGAGGGGAGAGTGGGCCTCCGGTTACCTCACTGACCGAACGAAACCCAGAGGCAAAAGATGCCTTTACTTCACGCCGGTATTCTGCGAGGCCGTGGTACCCCGGTCGAGTCGGCCCATCCGATGCAGTAGAGGTATGAGTGAATACACCATTTTTTTACTCTACTGCAACAGAAGAAAGGGTTGTGTTATTTGCGAGTACGTATCACAAATTTTTGCACGCTCTGTAGCCGTTTAGGCTTGATGAATTTCAACATATGTGGTGACTTTAGGTTGGTCTTCAATGTGAGAGTGTCTAGTTACAATATTGAGGGTAAGTGAGGCGCATTGAGGTATTTGTGTTTTTAATAATTGAACTGCTTCTTGTTTGATCTCAATGCACCCTGGTGAAAGAGTTTCTAGTGATTTCGTGACACCGTTGGAATTAGAGGATTACACCATACATATTTCACTACGAGTCGGTCTACTATCGTAAAAACATACCTAACGCCTTTGAACATTGGGTACAAATTCAAACGGGCAGCGATAGGATGACAACCTGCCACGTTTTAACGCTGTATCAGTTCTTTATCTAGAGGGCGGCTCTAATTGTGATCGAACAATTTGACCTCGCAGAATACCGACGTGAAGTAGAGGCAATTTGCTTCCTGCGTTTCGTTCGGTGAGTGAGGTAACCGGAGGCCCACTGTCCCAGCCAACTCCCCTCCCTATCATTCCTCTCATTACCCATTACCCAAAATATATTTAAAGGCCCGCAACGCACTTGCTCTGGTGTTGGAGATGTACGTGGCTGACAGTTATCATTTACCATCAGGTAAGCAATTTGCTAGTTTGGGTGTAAATAGCCACGAACTAAATCTGCGTATTTTAGTCCATTTCTGAACATAGACCTGTCCATGAAAGCACTAACATAGTCAAAATATTTCAACGAATGCCCGATAGCGTCTTGCGAACTTTCACGTCTTCGAATGGTAAGTCAAAAAAAAACTCTGGACTCTGCCCGGCTCCAAAACCCTCTCAATAATTAGAGGAAGCCTTTGCGTGGCCGTTTCATTTATATGCTGCTGCTCACACTGAAAGCCAAATGACTCGTAGCACCTCTTCAGTCAATACGTATTACATCTGTTCATTTTTTTTTATGGCAAAGGCGGCAAACGAGCAATAGGTTCACGTGATGGTAAGTGCTTACCATCGCCCACATACATCTGCAACACCAGAGGAGCTACAGGTGCGTTGCCGGCCTTTTAGGGTATTTGGGAGATGGAAGGGAGGATAAAGAGTGGAATGGGGGTGGGGAGTGGGCCTCCGGTTACCTCACTCACCGAACGAAACGCAGAAGCACAAGATGCCTCTACTTCACGCCGGTATTCTGCGAGGTCGTGGTATTATTCCGGTCGAGCCGGCCCATTCGAGCAGCAGCTAAAGCCCCCGCTTGGCTCTACCACCTTTAAAATATGTTCATAGTGGATGACACTGTTCTCTTTTACAAAATCGCTTTTCACTATACGTATTCAGTACAGGATGGATGTTACAATTATTTCCGAACAACAGGACAGCGGCAACCAGTTTCGTCTGAAACGTATGTATCGGCGATCAATCGGTACTAAATCGTCTTTTTCCCGATCGGCAGTGAACGCAAATATACGCGCGACGCGCACAGCGGTTTCTTATGAAATTGTAAAAGCGCACGTTAGCGAACACGGCGCAAAAAAACGAGATGAATTACGCATAACGCGATCTGAGCACCCGCTGAGTTTCACGTGTCGCGCGCCTTTATTGTGGACACACGTTACGATATTGATGCGATATCGATCTTTAATATAATAATTCCGTTTTATCGATAAAGCTAACACGCATATTCTACGTAATCTTCTCTATTCTATCAGCTACACCTACTTCATTTCATCTCTGCATCGTCCAAAGGTTGACTGGTAGAGAATGCTTCTGGCATTAAGTCCGCCTATATACATTTTCATGTATATGAAGTTAAATAAATAAATAAATAATCCGATACAGAAAGTAATTTATAATTATCGGTCATAATCAACTTGCGGACAATTGAATTAACTTGAAGCACCGATTCAGAAGCGGTGAGAATTAGTAAGGTCAACTCTGAAAATTATATGGTAGAGCCAAGCAGCGGCTTTTGTTATTGCCCGAATGGGCCGGCTCGGCCGGAGTAGTACCACGATCTCGCAGAATACCGGCGTGAAATCGAGGCACCGGTAACTGGAAACCCACTCTCGTCTCCCTACCCTCTTTCCTCTTCCTCCCTCCCGTCTTCCAGTGAACGTGGGTGTACGTGGGCGAAGGTTTTCACTGACCACCAGGTGAGCCACTTGCTCGTTTGCCCCCGTTCTTATAAAATAAAAAGGACAATCCAATCGGAGAATACAACATGCGATTACAAAACGTTTTCAATATTTATTATTCTTATGGTTTAACTTTAGTATCGGTTGTAACTTGGTACAAATATCTTGACAATAGTATCTTAAAGGATTATGCATTATTCGTTAAACACCACAAAGATTCTTATGGTGAATGACCAGAGGACAAGGAGCCATTACTAGGCTTATCACTGTAGTATTAGTGGATGAGAACGCACCTTCCCATTCGTTGGGATTCAAGGAACAGAACAGTGACAGTTTTTTTTTCATACGACAGGCGGCAAACGAGCCATCGGCTCACCTGATGGTAAGTCATTACTTCGATCGAAGTTCTTTGCAGGTGCCCATGGGCTTCAGTATCTACTTAACGACCGGGTGTACTGTTTTCTTGTCTGTCACTCCAATCAATACCAGACTTTTGAATTAAAAAGCCCTTTACCCAATAGCGGGATCAAAAGTGGGATATTTATTGGCTGTTCCCTTTGTACTACCGCGACCGCGAGGCTTCAGTGTTAGCGTACCAATTTTTATTTTATAGAAAAGGGGTAAACGGCTCACCTTTAGGGAAGTGATTACCAACGCACTCGATACCTGCAACACCACAGGAGTCGCGGATGCTTCGCCGGCTTTCAAGGATATTCGGGGAAGAGGAGTGAACCTCCGGTTACATCGCATACCGAACGAAACGCAGAAGCACAAGATGCCTTTACTGTACATCGGTATTCTGTGGTACTAACATGGTCGAGCCGGCCCTTTCGAGCAGCAGCTAAAGGAACAGCTTGGAGGTGAACTGTCTACGCCTGAGTCGCCTTGTTCTATACTAATAAATCTTACGCTGCGTTTCAATGACCGAAACGGTTAGTTTTCAAATTATTACAAGTCATCAGTCCTTTTTTTCTTTGGACTTAGGAGAAAAACGTGCTAACAGTCCACCTGATGGTAAGAGTCTTCTGCAGCCCATGGACACCGGCAAACAATTTCAATACGAAGAGGGTTACAGATGCGTTGTGCCCCGTAATTATACTGGCTCTTTATACCTTTTAAATCGGAACAATTACACAAGCGTGGTAGAGCCAAGCGGCGGCTTTAGCTGCTGCTTGAATGGGCCGGCTCGACCGTATTGGTACCACGGTCTCGCAGAATACCGGCGTGAAGTAGAAGCATTTTGTGCTTCTGCGTTTCGTTCGGTGAGTGAGGTAACCGGAGGCCTACACCCCCTCCCTATTACCCTCCGCTTCCCTCCCATCTCCCAAATATCCTTAATGACCGGCAACGCACCTGCAGCATCTATGGTGTTTCATATGTTTGTGGGCGACGGTAATCACTTACCATCATGTGAACCGCTTGCTTGTTTGCAGTAGAAATTAGAATGTGGGTGGTACCTACCAGGACAACTCCTGGACAAGTAGGAGCCGAGGAGAGAAAGTTATGTTTTTACTTAACATAATTAATAAAAACTTAACTTTCAATTAAGACCACAACTTAATCTATAATTGACATATGCAACCAATTAGGTATGAAATCTGTAATCAAGAAAATCGTGATGGTCTCTGCATTAATCAAGCGTCTGATCAAGATTGGAAACATAATGGTTGTAAATCTAAGTTTGTAAGTTAATTATCGCATAGATTAGCCATTGGCTCGATTGGAACCGAAAGTCAGTTATTAGACGCGTATCGAGTAATCGGAGACTAGATTTAACTTTACCGCTAACTACGTACACAGAGCTAGCAGCTGGTGTGCTGCATACAGAGTGTGCTCTTGTTTTACGTCAGCCTGTGGTCTCAGTATTTACCGTCTCTTAGCTGGGTCCTGAATTCTATTCCCAGCAGCAAGCCAATACATGACTTGAAAAGTAAGGGAAATTAAAGTAGTAGTATGTCCTACTGCTGGATAAAGGACTCCTCTCAATATCTGATAGGGTATTGCAGCTGGGAGTCCAAATCACTGACATACTGTGATATAAAAGCCAGCGCCCTGACCTCTAAGTTATTGCAGCTGTATATTTGAATTACGTTTACTTGAACATATGCATCTTTCGGATTTTTAATGTACTATGGTCGTAACGTGTCTGTGACAGCATCTGGATCTTTGTGTCTTACAAACATATTCTTTATTCCAAATGTCTGCCAAACGTGGCGATTATAGAAAATCCCCTCCTTCTGATAAGGGAGGTCCAGCGGTGGACTGCTTACAACCAGTTGCAGTAGACCGGAAGAAACAAACTAAACGATTTCCCAATGTAACATGCAAAACATGCAAGGGTTACCAACGATACTGTAATATGTAGTTTTGTACTGTATTTCGTGTCTGCGTACTATATACAATTGAAGAAATATATAGTACGCTGAAAATACTGTATTTCAATTGGATGGAGCAATCTTTTTTTTTTGCATCACCGAAACTAATTACAAAGCAATACTTTGTAAACATAAATAAGTGACGAACATACGAGACCTTTGTCTTTTTTTATTTTTCATCGTTCATTCTATATCTATGGCTTATTCTTGAAAAACACTATGCAAGCCTACAAATAAAGATCTTAGTGCTTGTGTGCACTTAAACGCGCGGGATAACGCTAAAAGCTAGCGTTGTAGCTCCGTACCAGAATAAGGCGCTCTCTACCCGGTGGTCTGCTAACGAGATTCCATGCGCTCGTCGGATTCTAAATTCTGGTCACCTCCTCGTTACAGCGAGATGATCCTCGGGGCCACTCATCCTTAAACTTACTCGTATTTCTTTTAACTGTCGTTTCTTCCCCCTTCGTAACACACGTTAACAGAGTTAATATTGCATATACACATATAAATAAATACTTCCCCTCCTCTATCCTCTCCTCATCCTCTCTCCCACTTCTCAAATATCACTAAAGGTTACGTTCTTTGGGCATCCGGTTACCTCACTCACCGAATGCAAGCCAGAAGCACAAGATGCATCTACTGGCTGGTCGAACCGGCCCATTCCAGCAAAAACAAAAGCTGCTGGTTCTCTACCGCTACCTCTACCGCTACCGTTTAATCTGGATTCTTCATCGATCATCAATGAAGGCGATGCAAGTGATAAGTGCTCGTTTGTGAATCATTTGTGTCATTGCTCAAGTCAGTCGACCCGGGACCAAGGCTGCTGTGAACCACTCGAAACGTCGGAAATATATAAAAACAAAATTAAACGCGATCAATCCGTAAATAATAGTTTAATTTCAAATGTGTAGTGTTCGCGTAAATACGAGAAATCATTATTTGAATAAATATTAACTCCCGGCCGGGATTTGAAACTAGGACCCATCGCTTGACTCGTTTTTCGGGTCTAGTTACTACCGTCTCTTTTACAGTGCATCTGTCCGGTTTTCTCATATTGTCTGCTCTAATCTTATCCCATATGTATAATACACAGATGTATTCTATACGTCAGTGTATGGGTACGGGAATATAAATAAGAAGTTTCCGAACGCGGAGCACTTCTGCATTCATGAACGTCGCTACGATTTCAATTTACGAACGAAGTTACCGACTGCACTATCGTTGAAGAACTAGGTCGAAATATTAAAATGAACGTGGAAACTTGAATTTCCTTTATGGGAGCATTCGTGAAAATATGACTTGAGTGCGAGGAAAAATGTAAATTATTATTGAGTGTGTGTTATTATCGATGAAGAAAAAGGTACAGGTTTGCAATGAAACTGTGCTCATTGTGTATGGTTGTATTTTTACTTTATTTAGGACAACAAACAACAACATAATATGACTCACTAAAACAACAAAGGGATAATTATAAAACAATGAATAAATCAAAGGTTCCATATAACATTATTCGCAGGATGAACTGTAAGCTACGGTCATTGGCATATATTCAACGGATTGCCGAGAACGTTCATAGAAACAATATGTTCCTAAGTTTGTCCCCAAAGGAAATTTTTTTTTTCGTTACTTAAATGTTACTAAAAGTACTACTTTACTTCATTAGTATTGAAAAGGAACTATTATTTTCGGACTTTATCGCGTTTCGTTACAATTGTAAGTCAACATAGTGAATTCAGGCGGTGATATATATTATAAACTTCACTCGTGTAGACAATCGCTAGACCAATTCAATAGCCCTTAGTCACAAAGGATCCATTAAATGACTAAGAGTTCAGAGCTATGTTTAGTTCGGTACATTCACACAACCCCAGGGTGACGTCACGCGAAATTAGTTCAAATTGCGTATAGCCAGGTATTGTTCGAATCTGTATTAGGCATGCGGGCAGCAGACTAATGTGCGCAGTGCTCTAAAATATGGTGCAGATTGTAATACGGCTTTCAATTACTCTTACGACACTGTTATAACCGCTGTATACTGACAAATGGAGATTGTAAAGTTATTGCTGGCAACTTTTTAAAACGTGTTTCAATAATAATTGTAATAATCAACCAGCACGACGGAGAAAGAAAACATCGCGAGGAAACCGGCTTGTCTGAGAAATAAATAAAAAATATTATTTCGAGGACGTGTAAAGTCCATCAAAGCGCAGTAGAGCAGCGGCTTCGCGGCTCCAATGTTTGAGAGAAAAAATTGCCCAGCTGTGGGCATTTACAAGCTGCTACTTTACTTCACTATCAAACCGCGCCTGGTTCGCACGGACAGATCTGTAATATAATTTACTAAACGTGAATATGTTATGTACATAAACCGCATTGAAATCGTTTTCGAAGTTTATAACTAACCAGCGAATACACAGAGAAACGTGTAAAAAAAACGAGGATATGTGAAGCCTGCCAATCCGCACGGGAGCAGCGAGGCAGGCCCCGGCTCCAGAACCCTCTCTGATACTAGTATTTCAGAAGGAGGCCTTTGCCCAGCAGAGGGCACTTACAGGCTGTTATTTTTACTGCGATGGTAACCTGCCCAGGCTAGAACTATGCATTGACAGTAACCCTACCACTTAACATCTTTTACAAACTATAATCTCACACACGGGTCGGAGGCATCGACTCAGTATTCGACAGATGGAAGACTCCTGTGCTCAGGGGTCGTCTGGGTCTCTCGTGCTTACTTACAGACTGCTACTTTACTTTACTTTACACTATCTCATTAGGTTATTGGCAATTCTTATGGAGCTGTAATGGACACCTCAGAGGTTGACACCGATGCTGACAATAACGCCATGTGATTGTTCACCGAACGCATTATTTCCGCCGGTAGCTCTGTCCTGCCTTACCTGAAACAATAACAAAAGTTGATATAAACAAACAGCAATGACAAAACCGAACAAATTGAAATTCAATTAAATTAAAACAAAGATCGAAATATAAATTAATGATTGAAACATATTACAATATAGAGTAATTTAATTTTAATTATTTATACACGAACGATGATATCCTTTCCAATTAGCAAATAAACAATGTATATGTAAGCGTGCGTTAATTTAATAATGGAATTAATTGGAGAAACTATCTTCACCATATGAAAATAATTCAATGGATTTTACTGAATTTTTTTTGGTGAGTATTTTATAATAACTATATACTCATATAATACATTTACAAATCTCTATACATACAACCAAAATGTATGATTTAAAGTACTAAAGCCCTGACATATTTAGTCTAATTAGCATGATGTTAAGTCAGCTTTATTCTCAGGTTAGAAGGTTGTATATCTGTAAAAAAAAATAAAAAATCTTAAAAAAGTTAAAAGGAAAGTAGCAGCCTGGATAAAGATCCAGCTGTTTACAGGCCTCCTCTCAAATATTTCACAGAGTTTTGGAGCCGGGAACAATCCGCCACGCTTCTCCACTCCGGGTTACCGAACGTGACGTATCAACGAAATAATATATTTGTTTATTTCTCAGGCATGCAGTATTCCTCTCGATGTTTTTCCTTCACCGCCGAGCACGTGGTAAATTCGACACGTGAAATTTTCTATAACAATTGTTAACACTGGAGCAGTGAGACGGACCCTTCCCGGCTGCAAACCCTCTCAGATATTGTAGATGGGGGCTGTTCCCCAATTGTGGGCATTTACTAGCTGCTATTTACGTTACTTTATCTTTTATACCATAAATTTACTTTTGTGTTAGGTAGAATTTTTTACAAAAGTACAGTGAGTTTACGTGTTAAAAATGAATGAACTTCTGTCGTTCTACCTAAGTTCGCGAATTAATTTTGGATTTCTATAAAGCGTATTACAACTTGGGCGATAGTTGGGACGATGAGCGCCTCGCCACGGGGCGCGTTCCGGGACCACACAGTGCACTCCCGCCCCGTTGGCCATTTGCCGTTTGCTTTTGTTAATCTGTGCCTATAAATCAATTAATTATTTGTAGCAGTCTTTACTTTGTTTTCATCGCCTTATTCTGTGCTGCAAGGGTTACAGTTTTGTAACTGCCAGTGCATGTGCCATTACTAAGGATTTCATATAACTATAGCTACTCCTATAATATATCTATATTTAATTCTAAGTTATATTCTTTCAATCTTTACTTCTATTTAGAACATTCAATTCATACTCATGGACGAGCTGAATCGAAACAATAGAAATTCTATTGTAATGTCACGCGAAGTGATAACTAATGACGTCGAAGCGTTCAGATCTGGGGCCCTATCCGGTATGCGGCAAAAACATTTCACGACAATTCCGTGCGAAGTCTCCACGTGTTATTTTCCACAGCAGCGACATGGTTTCATTTATTGGTAACTATGTTAAAAGTGAACACGGAATTACGTCAGACGGAGTTTAAATAAAAAGTTTTAAGGGGTTCAAATCCAGCGCATAGGAGTCTACATGAAAAAGTCGGCAGATGCCGGCAGGCATGTTGCAGGGTACGGCCATATTCACAACGCAGGGCTAGCGCGTTGGTGAGCACAACGCCGGTACCCTCTCCCTGGTGATGCTGCTCCCAATCATTAGTGTGTGGGGTTTGGGTTCGGCAGATTCGGATTGATTTGCCGCCAACATACGGTCTCAGTGCTGGTGAGGTTGGCGACTGATGATATCTTGTATCTACGCGAAGCAGCCCAGGTCACGGGGTGACGTAACGCGACGAAAAGTCGGGAATTTATAAAAATATATTAAATGCGATGAAATCCGTAAATAATAGTTTCAGTTCAAACTAGAGATAAATTATAAATCAGTTTTTGATTATATACGTAGATTTATTTGAACATCATCTTTTAAGTATGTTTTGCAACATAATTAAAGAACTATTTGTATTTTTCTATTTGTTTGTATTCCATTTATTTAGCCCTTTTAATAAAATAAAAGACTGGTATCTAATGTCGATGACAGAATTTGTAAAGCTTGAAAAAAGTAATAAACGTGTTATAGGAAAATTAAACATTGCCTGTACTTGATTTTTGTGCATAAATACCATAAATTTCTAACATAAAACATCTTGGAAAACTATACCTTTACATGATTTATTTTGTTTTTATTGAATCCCTTGATTTTTTTTTTAATTTAAAAATTATTTAAAATTATTATTGTCTAAATAATGTTTATATACGTAATTATCGGAATTAAAAAATACTTTGCAATTAGCTCTGTCAAATATTAACCGAATCCGTACATATTCCAAAACATTGGAGTTGACTAAGATGTTCTATACTCGGTTATGCATTAAGTTTCTAAGTCTTTAGTTTTTGAGGTTATAGCTTGCAACAGATACATAGAAGCGAGAGAGAAAGACGAAAGGAAAGCTATTTATTTGACAGCATACAAAATAATAAAAAAAAGACAGAAAAAATTATATTCAAATAGTCTGATGTCGACTTCACGGACAGAAATACTTCAAAGGAATGGCATTGCATCGATTATCTAAATCACTAAAGCACTTCATAAAATATACATCAAAAGGAAAGATATGTGACTAATAAAAAAAATTACAACATAATATTTAAATGTAAATATTCAGTACCGTACATAATGTAATAAACAATGAAGTGAGATACAAAAGTATAAAAACACAAGTTACATTATTGTCTATTGCTGTTGCTGGTACGTACACAAAGTGTATTTCCTAATCGAAAGATCTTTAACTCGGAAGGATCACCCATCACTTTGGGATCTGGATTCACCATGATTGAACCTTTATTAGAAGCATCACCAGTCCATATTGTGCACCCATGCTGTCTATTGGAAATGGGAAGGTCCACTCTCGTCCTGTTGAGGGGGAGTGACATCGCTGGAATACAGAGACACAGCCAAGTACATCTGTACTAGGGCGGATTCTAGCCTCATCTTAAGAAAGGAGAGATCGGTTTCGAAAACTTTCGAATACTAAGGCAGTTGTCGCACGCCATTACCACTATTCACTCTTCTTTAGCTTTCCGTGTCCGATGCGACGCTTGTGCGATAAGATCGACCGGGGCAGAATACCGGCGTTAAGTATCTTGTGCTTCTGCGTTTCGTAAGGTGAGCGAGGTAACCGAAGGCCCACTCCTCTCTCCTTCACGCCTTCTCTTCTCTCGAAATATCCTTTAAAGCCGGTAACGCACCTGAAGCACCTCTGGTGTTGCAGTTGTCCGTGGGCGACGGTAATCACTTACCATCCGGTGAACCGCTTGCTCGTTTGCCGCCTATTCCACAAAAAAAATCTGCCAGAAGAGTTATTGGTATGTGACAACTGCGATGCCCTCCACGGTCGAGTGGTAGGGATGCTCGCTTTAGTTTCAAGGTACGCGAGGGACCTGAGTTCGATACCCATTTGAACACTCGCACTAAAGCGATCGCTCAGTATAAAATAAATTTTACAGAAACTCCATCTCAATTTATGTCAAACACCCATCTTTAGTAAGCAAAACCTGCCGAAGATAATCCTATAGAAATGGACGATAAATGTTTTTTGAATTCGTGGGGCGACAGGTAACATTTTAAAATCACAATTTCTGTCTGTCTCTAAGTTAAAATTTGCTTATTAATTGACAAAATTGTCCGCTCCCATTGAGAAGACATTCTACAAGTTGCACCATAAATAATTACGTAAATATAAAAAAAATCAGATCATTTAATAAACATGTCGTTACGCGTAATGTATTCCAATGTTTGCAAAATATTTCTTTACAAGTACAACGCCGGTTGTCTGTCTACACGGACACATTAAGATAAAGTAATCTCAATAAACCACGTATCGCTAAAATTGATTTCTACATGAAACGTTTAAAATTTTTTTTTCGTTATACAAACGTATTGATTATATTTCAACGATAATTGTACCAGTCGTGTGCTATCGGCGTAAGAGTTTGCTACTCCTTTTACTTCCCGTCGCTGTCCTAAAAGGCGACTAAGGGAAATACCTTGAAGAACGCAATGGCTATCGACAGATGGCGGTATGAGCATCTCTGAAAATACCAGACCAAAATTAAGCAGACCGATGACGGGCACCAGTGTCTATGGTACAAGCGAGCAAGTGTCACACATAGCGTCTTTACATAGACTGCCACGAAGTACAGTCCCCGAGCATCTGCTATCCATCGGATTCTTTCCCACTTGGACGGATCGATACTTCATATCTTCATTTTCATTATGGACGAGTTATTCTTGACGCGTTCTTCATCGTCAACCTATACAAGTTCAGTTCTGAACATCTTGTAGAACGCATCAGTAACAGCCGGCGTGGATTATTTATGACAGGGTTTGCCCCTACTTTTGCTAATGGTTATGCCCCACTATAGTGTTGATCTTTATTTAGAAATACATTGATTATGCACTGATCATAAGCGCCAAGCGGCGGCTTTCGCTGACCGGAACGGTAACATGGCCTCGCAGAATACTTGTGCTTCTTCTGCGTTTCGTACGGTGAGCGAGCTAACCGAAAGCCGGTAATTCACCTGCAGTACCTCGTTTTCCGCCTTTCCCATTAAAAAAAAAAAAAGCCACAGTGTGTGTTTTGTTGAATTTCTTCAAATAAATAAAAGAAACCAGAAATAACGACACATCGCGCTGGTCTCGCCAACCCGCACGGTCGCTGAGCCCTCATTAGCGCAACACTCGGCTGCGACAGCATGCCCGCCTCCAACTAGGCTATCCGGCAGTCGATGACGTGTGCCCAATAAAATGATAAGATTACGATTTCCGGAACCACGTGTCTCTCTTTTATCACGTTTGCTTCTTTCTTAAACACAGACCACCTAACGAACAGATCGTGCAAGGACTATTAAATGTTACAATAGACTTTTTTTGGATGTATACAATTAAACAATACTATTGTTTGTATGTATGTATATATTCAAGCCTTGTTCCCAACGGGGTAGGCAGAGACAATCTTCTTCCACTTGCTACGGTCCTGAGATACGTCTTTCGCTTCTCCAACTTTCATCAATCTTCGCATGCATACTCGTTGGTTTAGAGTACTCTTGGCCTGGTCTTTTTTCAGAACGTCTCCGATTTGATCGTGAAATGTTCGCCTAGGTCTTCCTCTCCCGACTCTACCATTTACAATACTTTTCATGTGATGTTATTGCAAAAGAGATCGTAATAGTCTTAATATCTCGCCACATTTTATGACAATCGCAAGACGGAATGGGTTTTACGACATTCTCAATAATAAAATAAATACGAAGAAGACAGAGGGAAAGTGGGCGGCGGATGGCAGCTCGGCTGTGGATGGCGGATGTTAATACTTGCGAAATTAATACAACAATTCATAACACTACAGGTGATGAATTATTGAGTCTTAACCTATATGTATTTGTAAATCATTTATTTTAGTACAGAACAACGCTCATCAATATATATGTATTCGATGAAGTTATTGCTGATAGCCGTTTTGGCTTGTACAGCTTCATAGGTTTGCGCCTGCGTCCTTAAGGCCGCGGGCGTTGCTCATCAATACAACGAGCGTTGTTCTGTACTAAAATAAATGATTTACAAACAGTATTCTGGCATTCACTGAATCCGAGAGTGCTAGAATATTGTTTCAAATTGTTAAATTGGGGCTAAATGACAGGTAGATTAAGTTAATTTAATTATGTATTCATGAGACGTAAAATGTATATATGGCTGATCCGAATAGGGTATGCAACAATGAGGGTAACATGTTCGGTACATAAGAACAAACCCTCCATTCCAAATAAAGATAAAAAAAAAAAAACAATACAACAGCGGGGTGAGTATGGGCAAAATTTAAAAAAAATGCATCGCGACATTTGCAGGCGCTTTTTTTTCGAGATGACTGTTCTTCGGTGGACTTAATTAGGTTGGCAGAGAAGAAGTATATAGATCACGAAAATGTTCTTCTAAAGTCTCTAACCGTGCACTGCTCTGTGCGCTATACAGGATTGTATTGCGTAAATTTGTCGGTTAATTACGCATTTTCGCTTGCACAAACGCATCGGCCGCTACCGTTTTAATTGATGTAAAAAAAATTCCGCTTTAATTGGCCTCTCAGCAGCGCCGAAATTTTCTCTCCGACGCATTTTAAATCAAGCGATAGTTCCGCCCTTTATCGGCGATTTTATATCCTTTATAAAAATATGTAGTTTATTGGAATCGATTATATTTTAGCAAATATTAACGCTGAAAAGAAACAAACACAACATGGTGATAAAATCTCCGTTAAGATGTGTCAGCGCTTGAGTATTAAAATTGTACGATAACATAATAAAATTAATATGTTAGTAAGTTATAGATTCGGAGTAGGAATATGGCGACTTTTTTTTTATTATTGGATCGGCGTGATAATAAGCCCATGGATAACTGCAAACGACTGTAATCCAAGGAGGTTAGGTAAAGCCTTTTTCTCTATTAGAGATACTAAACGTGGTAGAGCCAAGCGGCGGCTTTAGCTGCTGCTCGAATGGGCCGGCTCGACCGGGTAAATACCACGAGCTCGCAGAATACCGGGGTGAAGTAGAGGCATCTTGTGCTTCTGCGTTTCGTTCGGTGTGTGAGGAGGGGCCTTTTACCCCTCTCCATCCCCCTCCTTAACCTCATCAGTAAAACCAGAATCACAGATGCGTTGTCGGCCTTTTAGGGTATTTGGAAGATGGAAGGGAGGATGAGGAGGGGAGATGGGGAGGGGAGTGGGGCTCCGGATACCTCACTCGCCGAACGAAATGCACTAGCACAAGATGCCTCTACTTCACGCCGGTATTCTACTGTCTTGGTACTACTAGCGAGTCGAGCCGGCCCATTAGTGCAGTAGCAAAAGCTACCGCTTGACTCTACCACGTATTAAAATAGCCTTTGATCATACTATACTCTACACTTTTCACTCATTATCTTCTCACTGCACTCCCTTCAAACCGGAACACAACGATGGCTGCACTGATGATTAACTATAACCATCAAATGGTGTTTTCGTCCACAGGAAATATCTCGGTTCCATCGCTGTGTTCTTCGAGGACCCGCGGCCACCAAAACGTTTAAACTCACCCTGAATCAAAAAGGATTCCTGTCGCTATAAACAAAGTGCTGAATAAATGAGAGTAATAATCAAAGTCCTCAAACACACCGGAACTGATATAAAAGTATGACTGAAGCGAATAACAGAGACAGCAGAAAGAAGAAATTCTAATTACAATAAAATTTTCAATATTATGTTTTAGTATTAAATGATATACTAGGGCCGTGGTAACCTGGGCGCTCACTTTAGCTTCATAGAGCGCGAGTGACCTGGGTTCGATCCCCGGTGCCGGCAACACTCAAATTGTTAATAGCAATTTTAAGACCTATATTTATCACGTGATCAGCGGTGAAGGAAAACAGCGTCTGAAATAATAAAAAAGATTATTTCAAGGATATGGGAAGCTCGCCAACTCGCAGTGGAGCAGCTTGGCGGGCCCTTGCCGACTCCAAAAACCCTAACAGATATTTGAAAAGGAGGCCTTAACTCAACAGTGGGACTATTAAGAATGATTTCATAATACAAACAGAGTAGATACGTTACTAGCGAACCGAAAATGAAGAGTACAAAAGACTCTAGCCTCAGTCGCTTTCGAATAAGTAGACGATATACACGTGCTTAACAGCTTCAAATGCACTAATTGTATGTAACGTAAATACGAGAAACGAATGATGAAAATGTATGTATACTGGAACTGCAGCGTTCGTATGCTATGCTATGCGATGAGTTTATAGTAACTTCGCAATCGTTAATATTCTATGAAATTATTTGGACAATCCAAAACTGCACGTCTCATGACGCTCATTTAACTTTTTAGAAAAAAAAATAGTATTGTGGTTTAAACAAATATTTCGAGTCATTTCCATTTCAGATGAAAACGATAAGAAAAATTAATAATAATAAAATAACTACAAGTGCTAGACTTTTCATATGAAATAGGAAACCAGTAGATACAAATCTGGACACGATTAAAAAAAACCCGGTCTCGATACGTCAATTTTTTCCGGACTTATCGTGACCACATCCCTAAAAAAATCCGGAAGTGCGTGTCAAATTTTTTTAAAACCGTTTTTTTTTTCAAAGTTTTTGGTGAATTAATTAAAGTGTTTTCTTCTTATGAGTCTATTCAAATTAGCATATAAGTGCAATATAATTGTGATATAGGCATTTGAAGAGCGCCGAATCGCTTGACCTTCACAATGTCGGGTATAAAGCACTATCTCACGCCGCTTCGTGCCACGAGACGTGCAAAATAGACAGTAGCTTACAGAACGCAACCTACGATGACGTTTCATTCAGTCGTCGACGAATTACAAATTTAATGATACATTCGTTGAAACAAAAATAACATTTACGGCGTATCAATATGGAGATTGAACATTCAGCCCGGTAGTAACCTAGTCAAGTTACATCTGACGCACATGTTGACGTTTATTCAATCCCTCGTAATTTTGAAGTCGGGTATCAAAATGGCGAGCGCGTTGAAATGGCGTTTGGCGGGAAAACAACGTGTCAGCGGTGTGCATACGTTGAACGAATGCTGAATTGAGTTAACTCAGTTTATGTCTACAATTTCAGCCACAATAGCTGTGTTTGATCCTCTGGGCCTCCACCCAGAATATTTCAAAACTTAGGTATGTTTCGCAATGTGTGCACTCACAACCATAGGTAAAGCGTGAGTGCTAAATATGTATATAATGAATCCTATGGTAGCTGTAGCTGTGACAAAATCATCTAGAAAAACATTATTATCAAAACTGTTTTTTTTTAATTGTTATTAATCGAATCGAATTAAATTTTATTGTAACATTTTAATATAAATAAAAATACTAATAATGTATATAAAATTATTCTTTTGTTCACCAAAATATAAATATTTTCTTACAATAAATTATCATCCATAAGTAATATACTTCGAGGTAATGTTGACAATACAGACCGGGAGAAGGGAACGTAGAGTCAAGGCGGAAGCAGCCGATGAGTCACGAGGATGGCCGAAGCGAGTGTCGCTCCATCGCGTCGCGTCATTACATCAAACGGCGTTCTTACTCCCCCAAGATATTTCCCAATATAAGATTTCTTCTGAGATCGGATGCAGCAGAGGATTCGCACATACACTATTTTCATACTTAGTAGAGTTAAACGTGCTAGAGCCAAGCAGCGGCTTTTGGTGCTATTCGAATGGGCCGGCTTGACCGGGTTGGTACCACGGCCTCGCAGAATACCGGCGTGAAGTAGAGGCACCACTCACCGAACGAAACTCAGAAGGTTTCGTTCGGTGAGTGAGGTAACCGGAGGCCCTCTCCCCCTCCCCATCCCCTTCCTAATCCTCCCTCCCATCTCCCAAATACCGTTAAAGGCCGGCAACGCACCTACAGCACCTCTGATGTTGCAGATGTACGTGGGCGACGGTAATCACTTACCATCAGGTGAACTGCTTGCTCGTTTGCGGCTTTTCCTATAAAATAAAGCCAAGCAGTGGCTTTTATTGATGCTCGAATGGGCCGGCTCGACCGGGGTAGTACTACGAACTCACAGCTCCTCTGGCGTTGCAGGTCACTAGAGTCACTACTTTCAATGGTCCACAGTATCTTCTTTCAATGAAACAGTATTTATTACATATGAATTCACATTATCTGTCGCCGGTATGTCTTTGCACAAGTTCGAGCATGGCATACCGGCGGGGACCGGAACCGTGCCGACCGACCAAGGCGCTTTAATTGAATATTTGTACCCAATGAAACACACGCCCAGAGTCGTTAGTATGCGGTCCTGATGCTACGTAATGAAAGAGAAAAGTTGTAATTCAATATTGGATGTGATGCGTGTATTATTCATATTTCATTTAGAAAGAAAGAAACAAAGAAACTTTATTCATAACACCACAATTATTTAACAAGTTATTAATAAAAAAATTAAAAAAAAAACAGGATTATATATTTTTTTCTGCGCTACAGTGTGATGCAACAAATGGGTCTACGCTCAGTTTATGTTACGGATTCCCGCAACACTGATTTAAAAACTAGTCTTGGTAGCTCAATGGCCAGTGTCTTTAAATTTAAGATTATGTCATAGACATAAAACTCCCCCTTGTCGCTAACATTGACATTGGTTGTTGCAGTTTTAAGTTAACTATTTCGAGCACATTTGAAGCCCGCTAATTTGCACAGTTCCTTATCGACATCAAAACCGTTACAAAAATAAGAAAAAGGCCTGTACGTAGCAGTGAACCTTTATCTAGTGTTTAAAAAGCACTCAATATCAGTCTATTCACGTCGTGCAGTGGAACGAAAATATCTATAGTTATTAAGCACGGGTATCAATCCTGCGTTTTTATTTCTCAAGCGAGCAAGCGGCTCTCTTTGAAGGCAAGTAATTACCGACACACTAGAGGAGCTGCAGCTGAGCTGCCGACCTTAAGGGTCTTTCCAGAGGAGGGAAGGAGTGAGGGAGAGAGCGTGCGTCCCCAAACTGAAGAAAAATATGCCTCTACATCACGCCGTTATTCTGCAAGGCCGTGATACCAACCCGGTCGAGCCGGCCCATGCGACCAGCAGCAAAAGTCGCCGCTTGGCTCTACCGCGTACGTAGGAGAAGGTGGTTAGGGTGTGTTAATTATCTCGTGATTTCTTCTCCTGAGACAAGCACGAATATGTTATGTTTCAAATTATCTTCCATTTTGAAATGAAACTGTTATTTACGGATTTCATACATATTAAAAAAAAATTAAACGCGATAAAATCCGTAAATAATTGTTTAATTTCAAATGTGTAGTGTTCGCGTAAGTACAATTATAATTTTCCTTTACTAACACATCGGATAATACATCGGTAATATTGATATCAGAATTGTCACATTTTATATGCTTATCAAAACACCATTAAACTGTACAATATAAACAAATTCTTCATATTGATACGGCGTATAGGAGAATTCTATCCATATGCTCAATACATAGCACCTACCTATTTAATTTAGTGAGCACTTTCATTTCTTCAATAACTCTTTTTATATATAGTGTTACGACAAAATTAAATACATGTTTTTAAATGAAGAGAAGCATAGTTTATTTTTCGGTAAGTTCAGTTTATAAATACCGAGATAGTAATAAGTTTCATACGTCATTACAAAATAAATTTTCCGTATTTCCTAGTAATAACTCAATAACTATATTTAAATTAGCATATGATGGGGAGAAAAAGAACAATATTTTGCCTCAAACCTCTTGCCAGATCCGAGCAGATAATTTGCTTACAATATAATCGGACAGCGATTGCGAGTCGACTTCAAGGAAAGGGGGTAAAAAGGGAACCATAGGAGAGGGGCTATTATATTCAAATTCGGCTCCGCCGAGCAATTTATATGGACTTTATTGACAAGACCAAAGACCGGCGGCGCGACGACGTAAGCGCGAAATTCCTAAAGAAAATATCTTCTTGCCGGCTTAATTGAACGCCGGGGACAATATCGTTAAAGATTTTTACGCGCCTTTATATTCCCTCCATTCCTTTTCTATGGGCAATAATGAGAAAAACAAATGATTCAGTATTAAAGAGCCTGCAACGCGGTGTGTTTGAGATCGACCATTCAAACCGTTACTGGCGATTTATTCCTCTAAACTATACTCATTTATATTATACTAAAGTTCTGTTGTGGTCAAACGATTTTTGATTTCATCGCTCAAATTCTATCGTGTTTGGAACCCTAGAGTATAGAAAGAGAAATGGGAGTTAGATTTAAGGATTGGGATTTGTTAATATTACAGAAGTCACACGTAGATCGTCTTCTTTATATGTTTAATACAACGAACGACAACGCCCGCTTAGCTAATTTAGATCAACGCAAAACAAATGCATGAATTTTCAAGGTATTTACTGATAGTAATTGTGATAGTGATTAGCTGAATAGAATACAAAGTGCTCTGCATAGTGCGGTAATGTACAAAGAGTAATCAACGTCGGCCATTTAAAATCAAAACACGATCTGACTTTTAACCGAAGCACCAAATATTATTAATAAAGTATACGAATCAACTTGAGAAATAAGACGGGTAACAGCATCTTATTTCGCGTTAAGTCTAATGCTGCTCAAGTAACGACACAACAGTGTGAACCAACACCACACATTGACTAAATATTTCAATAATTTGTATAAGCGATCATAGTTCGCACTGTTAAAGTCATAAGACCAACATTTAATACACGCACTATAACTGATAAACAAAAATAAATAATAGTAAAATTATCACCAATCAATTAACGTTGAAGCTAAAACAAAACTTCAAGAACTTTTTCTCATAAGCTACTAATAAAGAATTATTAGTATACTGTGTAGACCAAAAGGTTTACGATAAAAGGTACGAAACGTCAAAATTATGATATGCTAAAACATAATACAGAAATAGGTAACTGTTCTAAATCTAAGCAAAATGACTATACGTGAATACTTTTGCTCTCCTGGTGGATTTAAGATGGATTTTAAAGAATCGGCCACAGTTCTTTGTCCGAACTTTTTTCAATGTAACGTCTGCCGGAGCAGGTACTTTCGCGAAAGTCCACATGAAAGTGGACACAATGCGGGATTTCTTTAGACAGATTACAAAGAGCTGCATTAATCAGGAGACATTTACATGCAGCGATACGACGCAGTCAAATCAACATCCGCCTGAAATGTTTGAAACTGGATGCTTAAAAGCATTATTAGGAATTCGTTTATGACCGCCTAGTAAAATGGGATCACCATGAGTGGATTTTTGTTGGTTAGAATTCAAATTAGTTGTCGTCTGTGCAAGTTATTTCAAAAGTTTAAATAGTACATTGGTTTCGAAAAACCATTTAGCAGGACCACATAGAGAATCGAAATCGAGTCTCCTGGTTCGGAAGCATATCACCTAACCACTCGGCTGTTGTGGCCTCAGATAATTATCTAGATTAGAATTGAATCGAAGAAAGTATGTTTGTTTGAATGTTTGTCATTTAATCGCGAATAAACCGATTTTGATGTACATTTATATCGAATTACATTGAAGCCTGAAAAGAACACAGGCGATGTTTCTACTGAGAAATCCGCGGGAGGATGATCCATGTGGGCGGAGCCGTGGTTGAAAATTAGTCTGAATAAAAATGCAAGTTTATACTAACAAACATTTAAATCAGGCTGCATTATTACCCTAAGCAGGTGACATATTCTACTTATTGATAAAGCAGGATTGTTTGCAAAAAATTAAATGTTCGTTTAAAATATGTACATCAATCGAAAAACGTGTTGTTTTTTTTTTCAGTGTCAGTAGCAATATGAAAGTACACGAGCTCAGTAGTTACAAATTTAAAATAAAATATAAAAATTATCTGTCGAAAGAAAAATGTTTCTAAGTGTCCAATTAACTGCACGAAACATTAAGCAATAATGAAATAAAGCGAGGCGTTGGCACTTTCTATATTGTTAGCCTTTATCGTAAAGTGTCATAAAAAATCGTTGGCTGTAAAAGCAACGAAACGCTTACATGTCCCGATCTCGAGATAAGATTGTAATCTTTTCGGATATTGCTCGCTGTAATCATATGCGGCCTTTTTGTTTGCTCGTGTTGTTTTTTTTTTATTTTTTGCAATGGTCCGAAACGTACTGGACAATGAGCGTAGCTTCGAAATATAATAAGAGAGGTTATTTAAAAAATACCGGCACCCTACTCAGATTTAAATTAATACCATCGAACTTTTGGCCCTCGTCTTCTTGGAGTTTACCTCGACGGACTGATTTACATGTCTTAAGTGTTATGTGTCTTATCTAGTCATTGAAACGCACTGCGTAATGTAATAAGATTAAAATAAAAGTTTTGTAAATGAATAAATTAGACCTGGGCTCGATCCCCGGTGCCGGCACCACTAAAACTGTTAATAGCAATTTTAAGTGCTGTATTTACCACGTACTCAACGGGAAAGAAATCTGCTTGTCTGACATATAATAAAAAATATTATTTCTAGGATATGCAAAGCCCGCCAACCCGCCCTTCGCAGATATTTGAGAAAGAGGCCTTTGCACTTACAGGCTGATACTTTTACTTTAGTATGATGTTATAGACATTCTAAACAATTTTATTGGTGCTTGGCATCGAAAATCGATCTCTAGTCACTCGCGTACTGATGATGATAAAATTTGATTTCATAGTCGCTTTAGCGAGCGTCACCACCTCGATGTATGATATGAGTGGGTTGCCGAAGTTTTTTTTGATATTCCAAATACGTCACGTTCGCTGCAAGATATACTCGTAACAATGTTAGCAGAAAACTAAGGTCCGTGGTAAGGAGGGGGCGGCACGAATTACGAGGCAGCGTCGCCCCACGGCGCGCACGCGCACCAATTTACGCGCTTTACAGTACCGTCCTCGAGTGATGGGCGAAAATGTTATCGACATTCTCGTTACCTGTTCCGTGTTACGATTAAACCCGCGATGGTAAAGCCCCTTGAGAAAGAAAAAGCTCGTCGAATACCATAACTGAAATTATGTCAAACTGCGCTGATGCGGCGAAGACGTGTTAAGCCGGGCTTGCACCGACTAAAATTCCACGTGATTCATTCCAGCTTCGCATGGGAGGACGTACCCCACGTGGGCAACGGGTCCGTCACCCGGAAGTCATGGGTGTCAGAAAGGTAGGCACTCCGAAGGACCAGCGGCGGAGCGTCCATGGCTCTGCTGCCGACCACATTTCGGCGTGCGCGCGGAGGGTATAGAGAGTGGCGAGTCGTAATATACAATTGTGCCTGTCCCGCGGCTCCACTGGGTTTGAATCAGTAGTGCGGCCCTGCCAGAGCCGCGGAATATAGAGACAGCAGCGTATCGCAATAACCCCTCTCACACCGGGACTCCATCTCGGCTGCGCAGGGCAGGAAGAGCGGTGCAAGCTAACTCCTCCTCCCACAATCCGCGAACAGGTATCCTAAGTGATCTCGTTAAGCTCACTTGGAGCGGAGGCCGGAGAAGCGGAGGAGCGATTAGCCCATCTGACCCCCTACCCCTCCTTGCACCACACTAAGTAATTTTTTTATAAATTACTATACCACTAATACAATACTGGTTAAATACTGGAAAAAGAACACGCTTCCAAGTTGTACCAGAGTACCAGACGGCAATATCATCCCCATCCCGTCGGCCAGCGGGCCACGGGTTGTTGTGTTGTTTAGAAGTGGACTGTTGAGCTGATAAAGATGCTGCAATCTAATGATCTATCTAAAAATCTGACTCCAATAAATCCAACTCTGACGCATATACATAATAGACATAAAGGATTGGTTTAGGATATTATAATGGTATATTTATTATGGTTTTAAATATAATATTTTCTATTTCTTTCTTTTTATATAGTATACAGAGAATTCAGTTCTGTTATAAATTGTATATCATTTGATGACGTTTCTCCTCATTTAGTATACATTAAAGATATTAATCATTGGTTCGTTTTATGCAACATAAATAGTAACTGGAGGTCGTAGGGCTCTCAGATAAAAAATATTTACCATTATCACCATGTTAAGATGCCTAAATCAAATAAACTCTTTATCGATATAATATTTATTAAGGTAGTGGCACAACACTGTCACGCCTTTGGCAACCACGCGCAATATCGATCTGCTAAAAATCAACCGTGAACCCCGACACTCAGCGAAGTATTCTCGGCCCTAACACCGCCATAGTGGGGCTTCGATCCCCAGTTCCAAGACGAGATAACGGATATTAATCAATAATTAACCAAAGCGAACGTTAATAGACGCCGTGCTTCGATTCTGTAAGCATCGAACTTAGGTATGCAGTAGAGAAACGTTTGTGACATGGTTCAATAAAAACCAACCAAAATAAAGTAGCAGCCTACAAATATCAAGGTTATGGGTTTCTGGTTTCTGGCTTACTTCCATTTTAAGAGGGTTTTTAGCCGGTAAAAGTCCCGCTACTCCAATGCAGGTGTCATGATGTTCTCCATCACCCCGAAGCACGAAGTAATTTTAAAAATTTTCACGTTGTTTTTTTTCGTTAATCAATAGGGTGCAGGAGAATTTGACCTTCGGGGGAAAAGGTGCACCCCTTACACCATCGTTTTAGGAATCGAATATATAACAACGGAAGAAGCACATTAATATGAGAAATAATTATGTATTTATGTATTTTTTTGGTTGTTTGCATGCTCGATTCTAACCACGACGAGGTCTTGAGAGCAACCAGAATTCATTAGCCGCGAGGGATATAATCCCTTGGTAACCATACGTGCACACGCGAGGTCGCTTAGTCCTTAGAAAAACAATCAGAGGTACGTCAGTGACACGGAAACGGGTTATATAATTTCAGACTCAAAATTCAAATACTTAACTAATGCTTGGTCTCCTATCTTAACACTCACGATATCACGCAATGTGAGTGAGGTAACCTCCGGTTGCTCACTTCCCCCTCCTCCAATTCCCTCCCCATCGTTCTTTCCTCCCTCCTAAGTCTCTCCATTAACGCCGGCAATGTACCTGCAGCTCCTCTGATGTTGCAGGTGTACATAGCCGTCGGTATTCACTTACCCTCAGGTGAGCCGCTTGCATTACTGCCCCCTTTTTCATAAAAAAAAAACATACAAATAATGAAAACGTAAATATAAGAAAAATGGTAATGTCCTGAAATGGAACACATAAAGGACACTTGACTAACTACTTGCTTTATTATATATTTTGATCACGGTGAGCAATTTCGACCAATATCGGCTGTTGTCAACTAAAGCTGGACTTGATAAACCGTTACAAAGTCATGCAAGTGCATGGACAAACACAAAGGCACTCACTGACTCGTCTTTACCTTCCCGTAACCGATGACCCTACGCATAGACCTTTCACGTGTCACAACTTTAGAACTACTTTGGTTCCCAACACGTCAAGAATTATACGATGAGATTGGATCGGTTGTTTAAAAAAAAAACAAAATGGGAAAGTCCAGAAAACTCGCCGGCGATATATAATACAGGCTGATTACCATAGCTAATGATATCAATGCTGTAACAGGGATGATCCACTTCTAAATGATCTATGATTCGAACAAGGGCAACAAGGGGAACATTAGAGTTTGAAAAACATCTAAGTGTTTCTTACATAAATATGATGACAACGCGAACAAACTCAAAATGGTAAAGTCCCGATTAATCGGAACACAGAAAGCACACTGCCGGCGCCTTTCTCCGCATAACGGCATTGTTATTAAAACATAAGATAAACATCGTCGTTCTCTTTATTATCATTTCGTTAATTATTAGCATTAAATTATCGGAGAGTGAAATCAAAAGGCATATCAACGTCCTAAGTGAATGCACGTCTCACGGCGGCTTCTCGATTTTTCATGGACCTCCGCGCTTTTGTTACAGTTTGAAATTCCATATTTTTTTTTGCGCTTAATTAAAACCATTAATTGTAACAAAACGGTGCTTTTAAAAGGTCCGCAATGGTAACTTATGCTCGGTCCGTGTTAAAAGCGATTGCGGATCAATGCGGTTGGGCTTTCGTTGAAGATATTAAAACACATACGAGTATAAAATATGTACTCATATTATGTATGTTATCGTATTAATGTTCACTATAAAAAATTGTTGTGGGTGTTTGTCCTTGTGCAATTTATGTACGTAAACTGCCTCCACGTCACTAGACAAAATTATTTCAATGGAGTAACGTATTTAAAAGTGGAAAAAAATCGAATAACGAAATAGATATTCATACTAAAGCGTATCTTCAAATGATACTTGCTAACTGTGCGTGATATATTATATTACCTCAAGTGTGCACGCATACACGGGTGTACTTACTAGTCGATTTCATCTACGCAAACCTAACCTTACCAGCCTGTAAATAGTCCACTGCAGGAGTTAGGCCTCTTCGCCATATACCATAGACGCTGCTGCCCGTCATCGGTTCGCTTAATTTTCATCTAGTAATTTTCGAGATGGCTGTCCTGCAATCTCTCGGTAGCCATTGCAATTTTCATTAAATCAATTAAAAACAACCGACTTCAATCTTCAACCCCCCGAAGTCGGAAATAGAGGGCGCTGCGAGAGTGAATTCTACTACCAAAATACCACAACTACTCGATTTAATTATTAGAAGCTATTTTAATTTATTCTGATTCGTTATAATGTACATATTAAGCAATTGTCTTTGTAATTTCCGTTATTCATCTCCATTGAAACGAGAATTATTTTGATTGGTTGTCGAACGTATCGACGGGAACGCAGGACGTCTGTCGTTGGCAGAAGCGCCAGCACAAGGCCTCTTTGTGCATTGTTCGATTTTAAAAAGAAACAGTTACCGTTTGTCTTGAAAAAGTGTCAAGACAGTAAAAATAGGGACTTGTCTGTGACCGTCTGATACAGTTTTTAAATAGCTACAATTAGTTTAAAGTAATATTCAGTATGCCTATTTCGATAAATATCAAGGATACAATTGCAGAAAAATTAAAAGGAGAATTAAGAGTACTGTTTTCGTTGACCTGGAGGTTCCTGAAAACGCTCATAGTGAAGTGTAGTAAAGAAAATCAACGTTCCATGTCACATCCGGCTGTCCATGATGCGACATTTATATATATATATATATAACATATTTAATAAAAACAAAATCATTAAAATCGGTTCACAGTTGGAGAAGATATCGCGTATCATAAGTACAAAATAAAAACACAGTCGAACATTGAAAACTTCTCTACATAAGTAAGTATCGACGTAAGCACAAAGACACTGACTCTCCCCGATTTAACCCGCTGTTATTGCATCGTTTGGACCAAACAACGGACACAAGTATGTAAACGAAATAAGCCCACTAATGGACATTCATTTGCTCGACTTTGAAACGTGCTCCCGATACTTATTCAATCGAAGGTTTTAGACACTTTCGCTGCAGTTGTTGGCGACAAAGCTTTTGTAATCCATGCAATTTATGTACGAACCGCCTCCACGTCACTAGACAAAATTATTTCAATGGAGTAACGTATTTAAAAGTGGAAAAATCGAATAACGAAATAGATATTCATACTAAAGCGTATCTTCAAATGATACTTGCTAACTGTGCGTGATATATTATATTACCTCAAGTGTGCACGCATACACGGGTGTACTTACTAGTCGATTTCATCTACGCAAACCTAACCTTACCAGCCTGTAAATAGTCCACTGCAGGAGTTAGGCCTCTTCGCCATATACCATAGACGCTGCTGCCCGTCATCGGTTCGCTTAATTTTCATCTAGTAATTTTCGAGATGGCTGTCCTGCAATCTCTCGGTAGCCATTGCAATTTTCATTAAATCAATTAAAAACAACCGACTTCAATCTTCAACCCCCCGAAGTCGGAAATAGAGGGCGCTGCGAGAGTGAATTCTACTACCAAAATACCACAACTACTCGATTTAATTATTAGAAGCTATTTTAATTTATTCTGATTCGTTATAATGTACATATTAAGCAATTGTCTTTGTAATTTCCGTTATTCATCTCCATTGAAACGAGAATTATTTTGATTGGTTGTCGAACGTATCGACGGGAACGCAGGACGTCTGTCGTTGGCAGAAGCGCCAGCACAAGGCCTCTTTGTGCATTGTTCGATTTTAAAAAGAAACAGTTACCGTTTGTCTTGAAAAAGTGTCAAGACAGTAAAAATAGGGACTTGTCTGTGACCGTCTGATACAGTTTTTAAATAGCTACAATTAGTTTAAAGTAATATTCAGTATGCCTATTTCGATAAATATCAAGGATACAATTGCAGAAAAATTAAAAGGAGAATTAAGAGTACTGTTTTCGTTGACCTGGAGGTTCCTGAAAACGCTCATAGTGAAGTGTAGTAAAGAAAATCAACGTTCCATGTCACATCCGGCTGTCCATGATGCGACATTTATATATATATATATATAACATATTTAATAAAAACAAAATCATTAAAATCGGTTCACAGTTGGAGAAGATATCGCGTATCATAAGTACAAAATAAAAACACAGTCGAACATTGAAAACTTCTCTACATAAGTAAGTATCGACGTAAGCACAAAGACACTGACTCTCCCCGATTTAACCCGCTGTTATTGCATCGTTTGGACCAAACAACGGACACAAGTATGTAAACGAAATAAGCCCACTAATGGACATTAATTTGCTCGACTTTGAAACGTGCTCCCGATACTTATTCAATCGAAGGTTTTTAGACACTTTCGCTGCAGTTGTTGGCGACAAAGCTTTTGTAATCCATGCAATTTATGTATTTGTACTTGTTTTATTATAAATTTTGAACGCGGTGACAGCTTTCGACCAATATCGGCAGTTGACAACTAAAGCAGGAGTTGCTAGACTATAACAAAACTCAACAAGTGTATGAGCAAACACCCGTGTTCCCGTGTCCGATGTAACGCATGACCCTTCACGTGTCACAACAATACAATCACTTTTGTTTCCAACACGTCAAGAATTATGCGATTGGAACTGATGCAGTGTCATGGAAAAGCGGGACGCACCACAATGTTTTTTTTTTAATTTTTATGGGAAAGGCGGCAAACGAGTTATCGGTTCACCTGATGGTAAGTGATTACCGTCGCCCACGTGCATCTGCAACACCAGAGGTGCTGCAGGTGCGTTGCCGGCCTTCAAGGTTATATGGGAGATGAGAGGGAGGATGAGGATGGTGATGGGGAGGGGGAGCGGGCCTCCGGTTACCTCACTCAGCGAACGAAACGCAGAAGTACATGATGCTTCTACTTCACACCGGTACTCTGCGAAGTCGTGGTATTAACCCGGTCGAGCCGGCCTATTCGAGCAGCAGCTAAAGATGCCGCTTTGGCTCTACCACGTTAAGCAATGTGCGTGCAAACTTACCGGCTCCAGCTGGGATTTGAACCCAGAGTAAAGCTTCGCCCAACCTACTATATATAACAGAAAGTGCATGCATTATTAAGTATTGTTGTGCACACATTTATGGTCTGTGATTCGAGATTAAAACTTTTTTTTACACAGAAGTTATAACATTCTAAATTCAAAAATGATTCGACAAATATTGGGTTAATTTTCGAATACGAGTTCGGAAGCGGTTCTAACGAGGAAGTGGTAGCTCGGAACATCAATGCTGCGTTTGGAGAGGGTAAGGCTAACAAACGCACTTTGGTAAAAAAAAAGAAACTCGAGAGATGGGTCCCTCGGGAATTAACTGATGGGCATAGAGGAGCACGCGTTGAAACTTGTCTTGTTTTGGACGGTACGGTTTCACGTGTGATAAAAAATGGATTCTCTAGCACAATGTCCTAAAGCAAAGCTCACCCATAAAAATGTGAAGACAACTGATTGGTGGTCGCGTAATGGTGTAATTCAAAATAGCTTTTTGAGATACGGTGTATGACTAACAGCAGATGTCCATTGTAAAGAACTTCGAATAACGATGGCGAAACTCTGAGGAATAAACCCCGACTCGTCAATCGAACCTCGCCATTATTGCTACAGGAAAAATTGTTGTTCTCAGGAAGCGGTACCAAACACCTTCATAGACTTTGTAGAATTCGGATGTTTTTTTTTTTTTACAGAAGGGGGCAAACGTTGTTCTTAATTCTATATCAAAGGCATGAAAGATTTTCTCTCGAGATGGGAGAAATGTATGGTAAATACTTCGTCTCAATAAATAATTTTTTTTCTCAAAAACAAATGATGTTTGAAGATTTCAATATAAAACGACAATTTCATATTTTAAACTCCTAAGATTATATTTACCGGAAAACAATGAGCTTATTTTTATGGGTGACCGGGCAAACGAACGAGCGGCTCACACCAGAGGAACTGCAAGTGCGTTGATAGGGATATGGAGGGGGTTTGGGGAGAAGGGAGAGTGGGCCTTCGGTTATCTCACTCACCGGACGAAACTCAGGAGCACAAGGTGCCTCTACTTCACGCCGGTATTCTGCGAGGTCGTGGTACTAACCTGGTCGAGCCGGCCCATTCGAGCGGCAGCACAAGCCGCCGCTTAACTCTACCACGTTAAACTATTACGTATGTATAAATCCCCTTTCGAGGGCGATGAGATGGATATACATATATAAGATGACCTACATAGATATATAAAAATTTATGTACACAAGCCCGCCAACCCGCACTGGACCAGCGTGGCGGTCCCTTCCCGGCTCCAAAACCCTCTCAGACATTTGTGAAGGCGACCTTTGCCCAGCAGTGGACACTTACAGGCTACTTTTTTTATCTTTTGGACGCTTACTTTCAATATATAAACATCTATGACTCGGGTACACAGATTAAAGTTCGTCATACAAAATGTTTGCTAGCGGGATTCAAAACCGTAACCCACTGTTTCGAAGGCAGGGAAACAACCAACGTGACTATCGAGCCATCATTTATTGTTGAGGAACTACTTTGTCGTGGCCTCTCTTAGGGGTGTAAGAATTCGAAATCGCTTTCTTATGTCGGTGTATTAAAAAAAAATCCTTGAAAGACAACCCGGCGTCTAGCCCGCCTCCTCCCTCCTCCCTGAGACCCGAAAATCAGGTTGTGGAAGACCGTATAGCTAAAGTTAATATTGCGAAATAGAAAAATGTTATCTCAACCTACGCCTATGGGCTACAAGCCTGAGTGAGCACTTATAGGTATGCGTAGGTACATACCACATTCCATATAACCTTTATTTTGTTAACTTAACTATTCAATTAACTGAATGCCAAGGTCGCAAGTAACACAGTGAGATACGAATTTATATCCTGCCCACGGGCTAATTTTTCCTACACCTAGATACACCTTAGCGGTATTTTTAGTGTATGTATCAATGACACAAATAAGGCATTTCATACCATATGAAGGAAACAGCCACGATAGGAAGTGTAATGAAAATATACTTTATACGGCTGAAGGACAATACCAAATAAGAAAATAATAATAATACAGATACAAAATATCTAAAACCGACTGAGTCACGAGGGAACCGGTACGGCGGTCGAAATCACTCCGACCGTCGTTTATGCGAATGGGTGTTAATCCCAGTCAGCCTCTCGGTACATCCGCGGCTGCTGGGACTCCGTGACGGACCGCTCCGAGCTGAAATGCAGATGGCGATGCTCCTCGATACCGCCCGCCACCGTCAGCCGATTTCTTTCCCTTTCACCGAAACCCTCGGCCATTGCCTTGCTCTTATATAGATTATGACCCTTTACTTATTTATTTAAAAGTGTATTTCATTGTAGCTTATTTATTTCGTGGTGTGTATACTCAACAAACAAAACAACAAAAAAAAATCCAAACGAATGATAACGGTACCTCTGAACAATCAGACATTAAGCAAAAAGAAATACGTGAGCTTAAATTTGTGTGAGGACATATGGATATGACGTACAATTGACCACATTACAAAATAGTCGTGTTACACGCATGGGCATATATTCGTTCATTAGCCAACAGTATGGACCGGGTGTGAAAGAGGTTAGCATTGGGAAAAAAAAACGTATTTATCATTCACATTAGAATGAAATCAAATCAAATCTTTTTTTCAAGGTAAGAAGCAGCATACATTTTAGTTGTCTAAAGTAATTTTTTTTTAATTTACCACTGTTTCGTAATGTGAGAAGTGTGAAGAAGAAAAGAAGAAGAAAAGTGAGAAGAAACCGGCGAAAGAAATTACGTAGGTATCCTCTTTTTTTGTATTTTTTTTTCAAATATACAGTATGTTTTTTTTTATGGAAGAGACGGCAAACGATCAAGCGGTTCACCTGATGGTAAGCGATTACCGTCGCCCACCTACATCTGCAACACCATAGATGCTGCAGGTACGTTGCCGATCTTTAAGAATAATTTAGGAGATGGGAGGGAAGAGGAGGGGAAAAGGGAGGGGGTGTGGGCCTCCGGTTACCACACTCACCCAACGGAACGCAAAAGCACAAGATCCTTTTACTTCACGCCGGTATTCTGCGAGGCCGTGGTACCAATCCGGTCGAGCCGGCTTGGGAGCGATCGATCCCTTTCCAGGGCCTATTATCATCAAAGTATTCCTTTATATTATAATAACACTTTTTATAAAGTCTTTGTTTAACCATTTTTTTAAACCTATTGCTAGCAATATCTTCGCGCATTTGCAAGGCATTTTGTTGTAAAGTAGAAAAACTCTCCCTCCGACTCTTCTTACCTTCCTTCTATCAAGTTCGATCAGGCTTAAAGATCGGTAGACAAATATGAATACTCGTACTTAACAGAAATAAATATATTCGACTTTTGTGGTCTGGTTAAGAGAAAACAAATCGAATACCGCTTGCTAAATTCACGAGACTGTGCTCTCGAGCCCCACGGACAGCATTAACCACGACAAAGTAGGCTCACGTAAATTCTGTATTTAATTAATATGTACCGATAGAGAAAAAGTCATGTTCGCTGATTTTCATATGCACGAATTATGAGAGCCAGTGGTCAGGGCGCTCGTTTTAATTCCAAAATACCCGTGTGAGCTGGGTTCGATACCCGGTGATGGCTCGACTAAAACTGTTAATAGCCATTTTAAGTGCTCAATTAGTCATTAGTTATGAATAGCAGCAAACGTGACGAAATCTGCGTGTCCGAGATAAAAAAAATATTTCAAGGACGAATGAAGTTCGCACTGGAGCAGCATGGCGAACGATACCCGGACCCAATCTCAACGAAAAATAAAACTCAACGAAGAGTCAATTATCATTGAATTCTTAATTGGAATTTGGAATTTAATCGAACTGAAAAGCCGTGGAATTATATATGAATTTAAATATTCCATACCCCATTTTATATAGAGTAAAAACGTAGAATACCTAGAATAATAAATACAAAGAAGATGCCGTAAGACGTAACCGGCCGGTTGCTTATATGAATAAATAAAATGTGCTGTGAAACTGCTACAAGTGATAATAATAATTGTCAATGTGCAATTTCAGCAAGTGACAACAATCGCAAGTATAAATTATATAATAAAAAAACATCCAACATGATAATTAACAATAATTAATGCCGGTTAGAAAGAGTGAAAGAAAAAAACTTTATACATTACATCACCATTACAATGTTATTAATAAAACAATTGAAATAATAAATAAAACTAAAAAAAACTATATGATTTCAAAATATTTTTTTTTCTGTGCGCTACAGTGTGATGCAACAAATAGGTTCACGCTCAGTATGCGTTACGGATTCCCGCAACACTGGACTACTGGAAGGAACAAAAAGCGTCCAGTGTGCATCACTTTTTTTTTTAATGGAAAAGGCGGCAAACGAGCTAAAGAGATGGGAGGTAGGATGAGGAGGGGCATGGGGTGGGGGGTGGACCTCCGAGGCAGTGGCACCGAACTGGCCCATTCCAGCAGCAGGAAAAGCCTCCGCTTGCAGGGAAGGTTAGCAATTCCAGAAAACAATGTTGTATTAGCCCCTAACACCCAGCCATAGGTACTTAAATAAGCATATTTCACACAAATAAAATGCTACGTTTCAGCCGAATGTTGCGATCGTAAAAGCAAGTGATTCGTATTTTAGGTTCAATGAATTTGTAGCCATAAACTTTTAGTACCGTTCAAGTTGATAACGGTCGGTGTAAATAAAACATATTTTGGTCGTAAATTCAGATATACTTATCGAAGTAACGCTTTTCGCAGCTTTATTAATTTTATATTGGCAGTTATCAATACGTGTGCTTATAGCTGACAATTTGATTATCAGACTTATATTCATTACACCTTTTCTTTTATGGTAAAGGCAGCAAACGTGACGAAATCTGCGTGTCCGAGATAAAAAATATTTCAAGGACGAATGAAGTTCGCACTGGAGCAGCATGGCGAACGATACCCGGACCCAATCTCAACGAAAAATAAAACTCAACGAAGAGTCAATTATCATTGAATTCTTAATTGGAATTTGGAATTTAATCGAACTGAAAAGCCGTGGAATTATATATGAATTTAAATATTCCATACCCCATTTTATATAGAGTAAAAACGTAGAATACCTAGAATAATAAATACAAAGAAGATGCCGTAAGACGTAACCGGCCGGTTGCTTATATGAATAAATAAAATGTGCTGTGAAACTGCTACAAGTGATAATAATAATTGTCAATGTGCAATTTCAGCAAGTGACAACAATCGCAAGTATAAATTATATAATAAAAAAACATCCAACATGATAATTAACAATAATTAATGCCGGTTAGAAAGAGTGAAAGAAAAAAACTTTATACATTACATCACCATTACAATGTTATTAATAAAACAATTGAAATAATAAATAAAACTAAAAAAAACTATATGATTTCAAAATATTTTTTTTTCTGTGCGCTACAGTGTGATGCAACAAATAGGTTCACGCTCAGTATGCGTTACGGATTCCCGCAACACTGGACTACTGGAAGGAACAAAAAGCGTCCAGTGTGCATCACTTTTTTTTTTAATGGAAAAGGCGGCAAACGAGCTAAAGAGATGGGAGGTAGGATGAGGAGGGGCATGGGGTGGGGGGTGGACCTCCGAGGCAGTGGCACCGAACTGGCCCATTCCAGCAGCAGGAAAAGCCTCCGCTTGCAGGGAAGGTTAGCAATTCCAGAAAACAATGTTGTATTAGCCCCTAACACCCAGCCATAGGTACTTAAATAAGCATATTTCACACAAATAAAATGCTACGTTTCAGCCGAATGTTGCGATCGTAAAAGCAAGTGATTCGTATTTTAGGTTCAATGAATTTGTAGCCATAAACTTTTAGTACCGTTCAAGTTGATAACGGTCGGTGTAAATAAAACATATTTTGGTCGTAAATTCAGATATACTTATCGAAGTAACGCTTTTCGCAGCTTTATTAATTTTATATTGGCAGTTATCAATACGTGTGCTTATAGCTGACAATTTGATTATCAGACTTATATTCATTACACCTTTTCTTTTATGGTAAAGGCAGCAAACGTGCGAGCGCCTCTACTGATGGTAGGTGATTACCGTCGCCCGCGTACATCTGCAACACCAGAGGAGGTACAGATGCGCTGCCGGCCTTTAAGGAAGGAATAGGCTTCCACAAAGTCGAAGTGCGTGGCAGAAAACTTCGAAAACAACGCACCGTGGTGGAATGCCAACCATCTAGGTGGTTTGGGTGGAACTTGGAATTTTGTCGCGATGTAAGATGCTGACTCTCAGTGGCTGGGATCATTCAAAAATTATTCCAGACTGTCACTGTATCTCTGCTGCATATTAAAGAGCATGAAAGATGGAACTGTAACTGTTCTCCAGTCGCAAGTCTCCTGAAAGAAAAGAAATGCGGCAAACAAGCAAGCGGTTCACCTGTTGGTGAACCGCTTGCTTGTTTGCCGGTCATTAAGGGTATTTGGAAGAAGATGATAAGGAAGGGGATGGGGAGGGGGAGTGGGCCTCCGGTTACCTCACTCACCGATCGAAACGCAGAAGGAAGATGCCTCTACTTAACGTATAACGTCGGTATTCTGAGAGTACGCGGCACCGAGCCGATCGAGCCGTCCCATTCGAGTAGCAGCGAAAGCCGCCGCTGGGCTCTACCACGTACTAAATACAGAACAAGAGCCACACGGCATGACCCTAAGCCACCAGCAACTACGCGGGGTAGGTGCAGGTACTGTATTGTGCATGGTCCTACGTCCCCAGGTGTAGGTGGGCTACGGTTATCACGCTTGCTAGTTAATTCCTTTTCCGTGAAAAAAAAATATCGCCAATTTAGTGGATCAACTTCCGTATATGACGTCCCACGGCCTCTTCGCAAACGCACTCAGTTCTGCAAACATACATTTGCTTCGGCAGTCTCTCCTCATTCATTCTTTCTAAGTAAAAATTTACCCGGAATTTTTGTGACATAACAGTTTCCCTCTGAAAAATGTAGGTCTTCGTTTCGGACAGTTATAACACCATCTGTCGGAAGTCACGCCGTTTGCCTGGTATTCCCTTAATTCGGTTATACGTCACCCACGGGTTGTGATCGCGTAGCAGATTCTCCACCAGCCACCGCGCGATAAAAGTACAACGAACTACGAGTGCAGGATTAAAATAAATAATGCGTCTCTTAAGTAAGAAGAAGGTATATCCGCAGAGCATGCTGACGGTACGTCGTACATAATCATTGCACAGTGGGCATCTGCAGTAACAAAAAGATCTTCGGTGACCGAGGGGGTTCGTAACAAAACGCGCGCACGACCGCGCCCGCCCCGTCTGATCATTTTATTGTTGTCCCAACTTACCATTACCATTGTTTGACTTCGTTGCGTCCGCCATTATTATTAATTCAGCGATATTAATGTACCACATCAGTTATATTGGTTTTAATTGTTAACTTTAATACGATTGGCTATCGGGAATAACGAAGAAGACGTACTGGAAGATTGATTTTGGCGCATGGAATGGGCCCAACCATCGCTCACCGATTGTCCAATAATTCAGCCAGAACCAGTGGCACGAGCTGAGGTTTTCTCTTACACCGTGGCATGCCTTAATGTGTAAACGCGACTATCTGAAAATCTGAGTTCACGCTCCACTTAATATGTGGTGAGAATGTGAAGAATATCCAGTGAGTTACGCAAGGCTACTAAACGTAATTCCATAATCTTATTCTCCCCCTATTGGTGATAGCTTATATTATTTACCTACAATTAGCCTTTTAGTTAATAGACAGAAGTACGTACGACGTTGAACATTTAATTCCTAACCATAACATAACATTACCCCGTACCCCATTGCAACCTACCCTTTTGTCCCCTGCTCTTTATACATCCTTGGGAGAGGTGATTTCCTGATCGCGCTTTTCTCACATTAGACGGGACATTAGGAGTTAACGGCGTTCGACTCTGCTAATTAACAATCCCCGGGGCCCGTTACCCGACGGAGGTAAGGAGCCCCGACGGGATTGGCCATCGGACAAAATAATTAAAATTAACTACTCAATGCATCTTTAGTTAATGCCCTATTACGGCTCCACCAGAGAGTATATCCCGGCGAAGAGTTCTTTTAGAAAATGTTTTCTCGGCGTAACAAAAACACGAAATGGAAGACATGGTTCCTCTCATAAGTGAAGATAGAAACTAGTATTGTATCAGAGTAGACTAGACAAGGATTCAAAGATGCGATCTGTCAAACTGTCAAGTATGGCGTCACATTATTATTTTTATTGTACGGGAGTGAAAAACGAGCTAGCGGTCTATACAGGATAAAAACTTGGCAGTTCGTTTCTCGCCGCTCTTATGATGCTGCGTACAATATTCCAAGTTGTGGCAACGACAGCCTTCAACGACTGCTGGTTCCTCTATTACGCACGAAGCGGTTTGCCTCTTCTTTCTTTATGCGGACGGCTAAGAAGTGGAACACTCTGCCGAGGTCAGTTTTTCCGGAAAACTATAATCTGGACTTATAATATCTTTAAGGCCAAAGTGAACAGACACCTTCTAGGCAAGCGTGTACCATCCTAGGCCTCATCTTCGCCTTCCATCGGGCAAGATTGAGGTCAAACGTAGACCTATTTTTCATAAAAAAAAAACCTACCTGACCATGAGTGTGGTAGAATGCGACCAATTGCAAGGTTGCATTTCTATCATTTTGATAGCCACATTGAATCACCGAGTGCTGGTTGAGTCGGTTGTCACAGATTGACCGACGCGGTAACAGTCTACCCGATGGTAAGTGGTTAATGCAGCCCATGAACACCCGCCAGCAACTTCACCAAAAGAAGCTTACATATGCGTCTTCACCAGGTGAACCAAGATGGACGTGAAGCTTCACGGTTGTTGTTACACGACTGTTGCTGTGGTGGTAGAAACGGGTGAGAGGGTTGTACCTAACCAGACGAAGGAATCTACCAATTAAATAACCGATTGCTGTTACGATTACCTCCAGAGGTACGCACAATGTGGGGGAGGGGAGACCACTGCTGAAAGCCTGTTAAATAAGGAGGATTTGTCGTGATGACCATGCTTGTCAAATGCGTTTTTTTTATAGAAGAAGGGGGCAAAGGAGCATGCGGCTCACCTGATGGTAAGTGATCACCGACGCCCACGAACATCTGCAACATCAGAGGAACTGCAGATGCGCTGCCGGCCTTTAAGGAAGGAATAGGCTTCCACAAAGTCGAAATGCGTGGCAGAAAACTTCGAGAAAAACGCACCGTGGTGGAATGCCAACCATCTAGGTGGTATTGGTGGAACTTGGAATTCTGTCGCGATCTACGATGGTGAAACTCAGCGGCTGGGATCATTCCGAACAGTTCCTCAGGATATTCCCCGTTGGTTCGTTGCACGTCAGTGGTCAAGATAGTTAGGTTTGGTATATTTGAGCCACGATACACGAGCAGTTAGGGAATCTATCTAGGTCCTCTACCTCACTCCCTCCTTCCCCAAGTATCCTTAAAAGCCGGCAACGTACCTGCAGTTCGTCTGGTGTTGCTGATATACGTGGGCATCCGCATGTTCGTTTGCCCTTTTGCTATGAGAAAAAAACATTTTCGTCTCCCACTGAAATGAGACATCCTAACATTTTCACTTATGATTAATTAATAATAAAAAAAATGGGTGGGTACACAACTGCAACAGCAATATGGTGGTTAGGCAACGCAAGGTTAGTTAAAGCGCTGTCTCCAAAACAAAGTCGATTCATAACACAATGCCATAGGGCCATAGCGACTCGCTTTTATTGGACTTGCAAGTCACGATGTTTTCCTTCGCCGCTCACCTCTTAATAATTCCTACTTATGTGAGAGCTCCTTTGAACTCGGGAATTGACTCATAACCGTATTTTGTGACGGTAGTTAAGGTCGTGAATACATTAGTTTACAGATTAAAAAAAAAAAAACAATCCTTCGTGACGGGGCAGGCTCCCTTACGTTCAACTCACGATTGTGTATTACTTTCCCAAGTTAGGATGATTTTTCTTAACCACCGCTTTATGCAGGTAAATTGACGATTGTATGATCAGGCGCCTCGCACCTCAGAGGCACGTGAACCTTTGACCGCTTATACATCTGAATATAATCCGACATCGTTCGAAAGACACGAAATTTCAATGACAAATCCAAATCCCTTAACCATCTTGGAAAATGAGGTCGCTTGATTTATCACTATAGCATAATGCGACTAAATAAAATGTTCTGAAAATTTGTTTCAAAAACACTAAAATAATTTTTGGTTATGTTATTTATTATAAGTAGTAGGGTGTTTAATGACTTCGATTTCGTTTTAGGCAACCGTAACGCAGACAATTGATGAAATAAAAGAAGAGATGAAAACAATAACACAAGTGTGTAAAATAAATTTTCCATACGTAAGTTAATTGTTGTCCTATCACAGCCTATTGCGCTGTTGATCAATGGGTGTGAAGGTACGTACTAAGATCCAGCGGGACCTGAGGTCCGGCGCCCCCCCGTCTGCCCCGGAACCGGACCCGAGGGGCACGCATACCGGCGTCGTCACAGTTCCCGCGACCCGCCGAGGTTCCCACCGGTGTCCACTCCGGTCTAGAACTTAACTGAGTATCAAAGTAAAAAATATCTCAACTGTCATTATAACAAGTGAAGTATCCGCAATTACTTTGAATTAACTAACCTCGAACGAACATAGCGAGAAACTGAGCCCGACAAGAAAGTCGTCTTTAAAAAGATAACTTACAATTAGTAAAGTAAAGTAGCCTGTAAATGCCCACGGTTGGGCAAGAATTTCGTTCTCAAATATCTCCGAGGGTTTAGGAGTCGGGAAGGATTCGCATTCGCATGTTCATATGTCCACGGTGTATTATTTTCACCGTCGAGCACTTGATTCAACACTCACCATTGCTATTAAAGATCTTTGCGGTGCCGACCCGGGGATCGATCGAGCGAGCGCCCAGACCACTGGCCTACCATTAGTTCGCCACGTCTCACTCATGATTAGGTCTATAAATATATAATTATGACTTAAATAATAAATTAATAACTCTTTGAATTATGTCATTCGTATAATTCTATGGCAGACTATCGGACGGCTTTAGAAAATTGTTTCCCGACAGTGCAACAAAATAATCAAGTAATTGATCAGCACTCAAATAGCAGTTAAACATTCTAGTAGTTCAAGCACTGGAATAAAGCCAAAGTTACACTTGAAATTCAAAGCGAGCGGCGGTTGTTTATGTTTGCCGAGTTTTCTTTTCTCGGTGGAAATTTAACAAACAGAAAGAAAATAAGGTATGGCATAAAATCCACCGGATGTACATAAAGCTTAAGATACTTACTTTCAGAATTATCACTTAATTTATATACTGATCATGAGCAGTGGTAATATTGTCTTCCTATTTGAAAAAAAGAAAAGAAGGAAAAGCACTTAATTCATTGCCACAACTCAAGTAACACATAATGACATTTATTAAAATATCAAAAAAAAAAAAAGATATTTTTTTTAATTTGAAGGGTATAGAGCAAGCGGTGTGGTATCGGCGTAAGAATCTGCCACCCAATTTCGTCCTGAGGCTGTCGTAAAGGAAATGCCTTAGTAGTAGCTATGGCTACCGACAGATGGCGGGAGAGCCATGAAAAATACCAGACCAAAATTAAGCAGACCGATGAGGGGCAGCGGCGTCCGAAGTGCAAGGTGTCTAACGTTTATGGTACTACGGGTTGTTAAGGTTAAAGCAACGAGCTTCGTGGCAATCTTTGGGGGAGGCCTATTTTCAGCAGTGGACTTGTGATAGGCTGAAATGATGATGATGATGATGATGAAGGTTAAAGCTGTATCACATAGAGATACCTACCTCTACACAAACCGGTCACGGGCTGGAGCGTCTAAGATGCTAGGTGATTATGGCGAATCCTCCTTATGGGAGAGGCCTATGTTCTGCAGTGGAGTAGTTACAGATAGATAAGGTAAGAGCTAATCTAATGACAGGCATTCCATCTTAGTCCTCAACGGAGACAGTGTTCTGCACTGTTTACATCCTTCTACGTTTGAAGTAGTTCGCTGGTGATCATAGGAAGTTACCATCAGGTATACTGACAGCTCGTTTGTCTGTCTATGATAGTAAAAAAAATGTTTCTTAAAAATCAACGTCAACATTTAACCTTATATCACCTAAGCAGCCCATATGGTAACAGATCATCTAAAATTAACTACAGACTAAAAGTTAAGTCCACATTACTTTAATTTAAGCATTGGACCACGTAATGTAGATAACGTGAAAGTTTAATTTGTCCTTAAAATATTAAGTGCGCCGTGGCCGACTAAAAAGCTAAGCGCACAAATGCGCGTTGGCGTCCGAGCCGCGCGTCGCATTCTAATGAGGGCGGGTTTTTGCCGCACTGCACCGTGGGAGCGGTCGGGCCACGTCGTGTGCGCGCGCCCTTATCTCTTCACTACTCACATTGATTGTCCAAGTATTCGTATCGCATAGTTTTTAAATATATGCCCTTAGAGAATTAGCTGTCTGCGTTGGATATATTATAGCCCTGTTAGTGAAATGCAAGGGTGGACACGAATATTGTCTCAAACTGCCAAACTCAGTTGCGCGTGATGGAGGAAGTTAAAACGAAGTTTTAGAGAAAGAACCGGCCTCGACCCCGACGTTTTCGCACACAGGGTTGGAATATTGTCTTCAAATTTAAATGGAATGCCTAAGAAAATTGTTAAAATCAATCACAATCGGCGAAGATATGACGTAACATACATACAAAGTTAAAGTACGTAAATTAAAAAAAAATTAGATAAAATACAACGTATTAACAAATATTAAATGCGTCTGAAATTCGAAGCCAGGACCTTGCAGTATCTCGTAACTACACATCGGATTGCGCAGTACCTGCTTATTCAAATTCGGCACAAAAAACTAGACCATCTAATATGTCGGTGGACCACTACGTCAGAAGCTGCCACGTACGACACTATACGTTGCGCAAACAACCATAGATATCCCAGTGACCGCGAGGTAGTCGTCATTAATGTAGCGCCAAAATCCACCTTATGTCCTTGGACGTAAGATCAATTACGAAACCACTGCAAATAGTGCCGTAGAAGATTTTGCAAGAGGCTGAGAGGAGATGAGAAAGACAGTTCTCATGGGTATCGTAAAATTCGACAGCATAATCTAATTGAGGTCGAGAAAGAGAGAGACAAAGGGGTAGGAGTGGCGTTCAAAGTGACAAGCTAGGTATTATAACAAAACTCAAAAGGCAAAGAAAGAGATGCTTACATCAAACAATGAATTATGTACTATCTTTTTAATTTACTAAAAAATTGTCGTACACTTGAAAAAATTGTAGCTTGACTTTTTATTACTAAATAAAAACTGACGAACAAACATCCGAAACTGTACGCAAGAAATGGCTACGAGCCACCACCAAAAAAAAAAAAAAACTTTATCACTTGCAAAAACTCCACACCTTATATTTACACATCCGAATTCTAAAACATTCCAACGAACGCGACGAGACATTTCTCGATACAAACCCCACTACAGATACTCGTACACACAAAACAAACAATCATATTCGACAGACGTGGCCGAGCACGATCGACCGTAATGCCGTGTCAGTGAAAGAAATCCGCCGTCGAAATTTAGCGAAAAACTTTTCGCAAACCGTAGTAAATTTCGAGCCGTCCGTCCGTCGCACCTTTTTTCTCCGGTTCCCCTTTTTCACCACTTCGGTGCCTTTCAGAGATCGCGCGACGCCTTGCCGCCGCTTGCTTTTTTTTCTGCGGCCGAGCAACACGTGCCGCGTGAAACTCGAGTCCGTTTACTTTTTGCACCCTTAGCAATCGGTGACCGGTGGGGATGTGAGGAGGGACTCGCATTCACACCCGCCGCGACTCTAGGGCCGGTGCGCTCACATCGGTAAGTGTTCAATGTGTTCGGAACCAGTCTGTGGTACATGCATCATCGGCTTATGTTTAAGTTATTAAATAAAATATACGGACTGTTTTATTATCATCAGATAACTCGGTTTATCTGGGAGATAAATCTCCCTTTATAAATATTTTCTCTAGAAAACCTGCCTTACCGCCATATTTATCTTTTAATTAAGACCTAACATTTACAGTCGCCGTTAAAGAGAACCTCGATCATACAAAAGTTATAATTATAAGCATTTAACCATACCACTCGAATATTTAACAATCTGACGTAGTTATCTGTTATTATTATAACCATACGCAGTGACAACCCTGAATTGCTTACGTCACATTATCAGCTTCTTTCAAGAAGCAAAGCTTATAAAAAATATGATATACTTTTCCGACCAGGTTTCACCAATTTAACATGTTACCGAAACAAAAGAAATCATCATAAATTAAGTTATGCTTTGTAAACTGTGACGCTTTATGCGCTGGGTAGAAGCGAGTACCACGTCTTTATAGAAATAACACCACGTGATGAACCAACCCCACTGGCTATCAAACATGGCTCCATAAGACAAAACTAAATCACAAAGAGTAGAGATAGCTAGATCGGCCACGCTGTGTCGTGCCAAATGGGCCAAATTTTTTTTTTTTTTTTATGGAAGAGACGGCAAACGAGCAAGCGGTTCACCTGATGGTAAGTGATTACCGTCGCCCACGTACATCTGCAACACCATAGATGCTGCGGGTGCGTTGCCGGTCTTTAAGGATATTTGGGAGATGGGAGGGAAGAGGAGGGAATGGGGAGGGATGTGGGCCTCCGGTTAGCTCACTCACCGAGCGAAACGCAGAAGAACAAGATGCCACTACTTCACGCCGGTATTACTACCTTAACCCACTATGCATCCCTCCGGGAGCGGGCTTAGCTTCCGGAGGTTGAGATATCGATCAAGTTAACCTAGTGTGGCGTCAATACAGTGTGCCATACGGTAGAATTAGACAAGTATAAAACAAAAATAATCAATTATTGTAATATGCGTTTGGACGTGGTGACGCATGTTCCAATTCAATTCCCCGTACGGGACAAGTACGGTACGAATAGACGTTCCGAGTCTGGGTTTCTTTCCGTGTGCGTCGCACAACTGACGTCACAACACAGGCGAAATTCTCATAGTTAAGGGAACGTGGTAGAGCCAAGCGGCGGATTTTGCTGGTGCTCGAATGGGCCGGAAGAATACCGGCGTGAAGTAGAGGCAGCTTGTGCTTCTGTGGTGTGGTGAGGTGAGGTAACCGGAGGCCCGCTCCCCTTCCCCATCCCCTTCCTCATCCTCCCTCCTATCCCCCGAATACCCTTAAAGGCCGGCAACGCACCTGCAGCACCTCTGATGTTGCAGATGTTCGTGGGCGACGGTAATCACTTATCATCAGGTGAATCGGTTGCTCGTTAACAAAAAAAACAACTGTCAAGAATAACAGCTGGAAACGTAAAACTTGACGAACATCAGATTGTGAAACCGCTTAGGATGATCCAACATTCGCTTGCTCGCGTTGTGTAATTGTCGTTCGGGTTGCGGGCCGTACGCTCGGGTATGCAATCGAATGATATCAAACGGCGCTTAAACGATCCTTATTGTTGTTTCGTGCGGGCGTCGCTTCAGATAAATACATAATCATCATGAAACACGTCGCAATAGAGGCACGCAGATCCTTAATATTAAAAGGCTTTTCTTTATGTAAGTCAATAGTTGTTCGTTATCCTTTTAAATCAAGGATTTAGTTTCGAGTATTAAACCATTGACCGGTGGAAAACTTTTCAAATGAGCATGTAGGAAATCATTTATAAGCTAAACTTAACCTTAGCAGCCTATAGAAAGTCCATTTCATGACATAGACCTATTCCATGAGGAGGATATGCCATAATCGCTACGCTCGGCAAGTGGATTGGCAATCGCAGCACCAGACACCTCACACCTTAGACTCCGCTGCCCGACATCGTTCTGCTTAATTTTGGTCTGGTGTATTGCTAGATGGCTATCCCATGTGTCGTTAGCCATTGCGATTTTCAGGTTTACCCGTAAGAGGCGACCTCATACGACACCCACGGGAAGAAAGGGGATGGTATATTCTTACACCGATACCAAATGGCACCACAAACCAAATTGAAAATGACGCCGATCTGTTGTAACACAAACAATAGGGATCGAACATTTCTGGATGAAAGTCAAGAAAAACGAAAACCCCTTATTGCTGAATTACGTTAGTCATTTCATAACATAATTAGCAGTATTTTTTTTGTATCAAAATTTTTGCTGGTTCAATTTTGCCTACTGCTCTGTTATATTAAAATAAAAGACACAGAACATCGAAAAAAAAAAAAAGGAAGACACGGGATAGCAAGTCATTCCATTCATCGTCCTCTCGAAGATGTCTCGACTTCGTCCTCATTATCAAGGACGGTGCCTATGAAACACAATTTTGATTCAGATCAGATCACCTATGATCCTGTTGATCACTATATATAAGATATAACAAAACTCGATCTACACCCATGAATATAGAACCCTAACCGCAAGATGAAAAGCAAAAAAAAATACAAATGTGTAGTGTTTCCAACAAGGCGTGTTTTCCAGACCTCACCGGCGAAACCATATTTAAATATAAATATTGTTTTGAAAACGCTTTTTCCATGCCCTCCCCATCTTAATCGCGAACGGCGCATTGTAGCCTCCACAATGGTGAAGACGCACGTTCATTGCACTTTTTTCGTCAACATCTTTATCGGAATCAATGGGTCGTTAGCTACTCTCGTCACTCCGAGACTTCTTGCCGCCCGAGGCGCGAGTGTCATTGTCTAATATTCACCGCCACAAAAACGTCGAGTTTTAATTTTAACCGAAATGTAAGCTCCTAACTAATCGAACCTTATCCGAGGAAGACTCTAGAAAAAACGCTCCACGTTATAAATAATTAAACGTCTTTTTGAAAAGGTCCTTTTGAAGTGAAAACAGAAAAGAAGAGTCTTAAAGTATCAGATCTGTAGAGTTCCATTTGATTTGGGCCTGTATTATTTCACATCGTATGTATGCTCGACGAAATTTCACGGATATCAATTCAGCCACGTTGCCTTTGAAATCAACGTTTTTTTTGATTATTAGAAACCTTATTTATCACTCATAATTATGTATTATGCAGTTACAGTTTAAAACCGTAGCATGCGAAGCAAAAAAAAACAAGAAAAGTCGTTAAAACTTTTACCAAAAAATTAATGCACTGTATAAAACCGGGATTAAACTCTTAAGACTGCTCAATTTGTGAGAATAAAATAGTACTTAGTCGAGAGAGTGTAATTATAAATGAGTAGTAATTAATTCATAAGAGTAAAATAGCCTTTGTATCCAAATGATTAATTTTCTAACCCAGGATGCTAATTGTTGATCCCGGTGCCTCTAACACTACTTTGAAAACCACCTGCTGAAATGGCGAGAAGGCAAGAGAGTGTTGATTGGGAAGGCAACCGTCGTGCAGAAACAACACGGTCGTACCTTTCCTAATATTTTTATTTATTAAGACTGCTTAATATTTACACTAATAAGTACTTGGTTGTTCTGTAATATTGGCGACCGTTCTATAAATATTATAATGCACAAGCGAATCGCGGCTGCAACGCATGACCTGTTCTGTAACGTTATCGTATAACAAAGTTTTCGACTACTCTTCATATGCAATAATAATAATGCAATTTCTTACCGTAACCTGGTTTCTTTAATAGATAACAGTAGACATTGGCTACCTTTTTACAAATGATAACGAATGATGAAATAACATTTCTGTTTCTTTTTTTTATAGAAAAGACGGCAAACGAGCAAGCGGTTCACCTGATGGTAAGTGCTTACCGTCGCCCACATACATCTGCAACACCATAGAAGCTGCAGGTGCGTTGCCGGTCTTTAAGGATATTTGGGAGATGGGAGGGAAGAGGAGGGGAATAGGGAGGGGGAGTGGACCTCCGTTTACCTCACTCGCGTTTACCACGCTAAAAAACGCACGCTTGTTTCGTTTGGTAGCTCTTAATCGGTACATGGTAAAAAGGAGCGAGAAAATTTCTTTAACAACAACACGAACTAATATCGAATTACCGCTCGGATCTCAATCGACTTCGTTTTTTGGGAATCGACTCTGAACGAGCTGACCAATCGTAGCTTCTAAACAGTTTTTTTTTTCAAATCCGTCCAGAAGTTTTGGAGCTTACCTATACCTATACATACTCGTATATATTTACAAACTCACATTATTTCTTTGCAATATTAGTATGAAAAGAATAATTGTGTATACATATGAAATAGTAACAATATAATAACAATAAAGATTTAATGATAAAAACAAAACATGTTTATCATTGAACAAGCCACGCAGAGACTTTCAATTGAAAACGTCAACTAAATCACAGCAAGCGTTCTGACCCCTACAATCTAATCCTCCGAGCGGCCGTAAACACAAAATGGCGGAAGCCGTCAAGTTAACAAGATGGCGGATTGCTATTGCGCATTAAATCGGAATTAGTATGACTGCTTTGTCGGCGGGCAGTATTGTAAAGAAATATAGTCAGCGGCCGTCCTGTTACCAGTTGTACAGATTTATTTAAAAGCAATTCATTCGGGTTCGAGACAAATTGTTACTGATGTAAGAACGGATAAGCTCGGTACCAACAACAAGCTCAAGATAAACATTTCAATTGAATACGCGTCATGTTCCAACGATCAATAAATTAATTAGCATTGACATAAAGTTTCGGTGAAATTGGCGATGAAGAAGGATTAAAATTTACAACTCAACCCTGCTGTGTTTTAAACTAGCGCAAATAACTTATTTACGTGTACACTTCATGATGACGTTATCTCAGTAACATATTCGGATCTGTTTCGATTTGATGTCTACATTTAATTTATCGTGCTTTCTGTCACTTCTATAATTAACTTGGTTCGGCTTGTCAAATTCACTATGCAACAGAGCGATTAGTGGTTCAAATACACAAGAATTTCATCTTGCTAAAGAGGTTAATTCAACAACGTCACAAAGAATTTTAGCTTAGAACAAAAATCTCATGCCAATCTCCGGGAGCAACCCGGCGACAAAGCTCGCCAATCACCACGTTCTACCTCCCGGAGAGATGAAAAGTGGGCTGTGAAAGGTAGTTTTACTACCCAAAACAGAAACAGAAACACTGACTAATAATCTCTGACTAATCTCAGTAATCCCTGTAATCTCAGTGTCAAAGTACACCCAAACCTACATAATACAGAGGCAATTGCCATCCCATTGTTCAATGGCTCGTATCTCACAAACAATTAATTATCCCGGAATATATCTTTTCATACTGATGTACAATTGAATATTGTATTGTAAAGACTTTTGACATAACATTAGACTTTACAAGGTAATAGTAAACCGTCTGTTCTAAAGCCATTGGCTGGCAGTATGTAACTGCGTTACGCAATGAAGAAAATTACGGTCAAGCGCTACATCTTCGATGTCTGCTTAATCGTTGTGAATATAAACAGGATATACCAAAGAAATGTACAATATAAAAAAAAATCTTATAATACAATGAATGATCTGAAGGTATTATGTTTAGATAATTTATCAATTAATTATGTTGAATTGAAAATATTATTTACGGATCACCAAGCATACTGCGTGCGTGCGGTCCAAAAAAATATAATATTTATTAAAGCTGAAGGTAGCCGGGTCAACTATGACATATGGACGTCAAACACCGACGACAAGACGAAAGCACCCGAAACGTCGGGTTTTAAAAAAATATAATTAAACACTAAAAAATCGTAAATCATAGTTTCATTTCAAATGTGTCGTAATCGCGTTAATACAAGAAACAATTAATTACTTTAATGAATATTGTAGCTTTTAGCTGATACCATGAGTAAGCTTTTGGTCTCTTTTTTTTATGGGAATGGCGTCAAACGAGCAATAGGTTCACCTGATGGTAAGTGATTACCGTCGCCCACGTACATCTGCAACAACAGAGGTGCTGCAGGTGCGTTGCCGGCCTTTAAGGGTATTTGGGAGATGAGAGGGATGACGTGGAGGGGGATGGGGAGGGGGAATGGGTCACCGATTAGCTCACTCACCGAACGTAACGGCACAAGATGCCTATACTTCACACCGGTATTCTGGGAGACCGGAGTACCAACCAGGTCGTGGCGGCCCATTCGAGCAGCAGCATAAGCCGCCGCTTGGCTACACCACCACGTTTAAAAATATTACAAATACTTTAATAGAAACTGCAGAGGATTGACAATTAACTCTTGATCCATACATATTTTACAAAGCTCTACAACGCGGAGATGCTGAAGACGTTGCCACGTCAAAACTGGAACGTACTATGCAGCTATGATTTAAATATACAGCATGCTGTTTCTGTCATGTTCTATTTCACAAACCAGTAGCAGACCACCAGCGAATTGCTTATTCGATTGCAATTTTATGACTAACATTTACATGCATCCAAATAAGTACCATTTTCCCATGTACTTGTACGGTACGTTATACTGTTCGAACACCGAAATCGATGAGCGTTAATCTCAGATTTCGAATTCAATTTAGGTGGAATTAAAATCAAATCAACGTTTCAAACGTCAGAGATAAAGCGTAAGAGACATGTTTATGGCATCGCGAGAGATAACTCATTCTGTGAAGAAAGATCTGACACGCATAAAACTTTAAGTCGCAAAATTATATTTATATAAAAAAAAAAAATATTGTGAGAAATTTTAATTTTGATTGTCATACGTACTAACTTTTACGAGAACCATCGATATGCGGTTCTTTAAAACTGAAGAAAAAATAAACAAAGGAATATTCTACAACCTAGAGCGAAAGTACAAAATCGTTTTGATTATTTCAAGATTGATTTTACGAGACTTACTCGGACGCAATATTTGTATCCCTGTAAATTACATAATTTATACTTGCGTCTTTTGTCACTTAACAATTTATTTTCCTATCATATTTGTGAAATTAATGAACCGACCGGTTTCACCTTCGGCATCAAGATGCCGTAAGTAGTGCAAATTATTAAAATAACAATTTTTTATCGCATGAACGTCACACATCACGCGCCAAAAGTTATGCGACGAGTGTTCGCTTTTAATTATTAATATCGTCTCGCTACCTTACAATATTTCTGGACAGAAGGCATAAATGTTCATAATAAAAATCTCCGATTATCTCTAATGTCCGAACGAAAGGCAGAAGCACAAGATGCCTCTGCTTCACGCCGGTATTCTGTGTGGCCGCGGTACAACCCCGGTCAAACCGGCCCATTCGAAAATTATAAATCCAATAAGCGACGCTGACACGTGTGCCGTTCCCTGTTCACAAGATTAGGGGGACGAAGGACTGCAATCTTGATGTGATAATGTGACATTTGTAACAACTTAAAACCTTTATGCACACAGGTTTTTAATTATTTAAAAATTCCCATTAAAACGTCTTTTATTGCCACAGGTATCTTATTATAAGATAGCGTCCGTTCGCGGCTTTGCCCGCATGAAGTTGTTCCCTATGGAAGTTTAAATATTTGCACAGGTATAAATAGTATACCCCTCTCAAGTTTAATCCGTTCAGCTGTTGGCGTGTTTGAGCAATAAACATTCAAAGACCTAAAATAGACTTTCACATTCATAATATTAAGTGTGATTTGCGATTAGATATGGATAAAATTGTCACGGACGAAGTTAAGGGCACTGCTTGTATATAGCGATGGGTTAAGGTTAAATAACTGAAGAATCATGTGCAACATGTTAACTATATATTGGGGGACAGAAATGTATACGCCGAAACAATACTAGCAGAACAAACAGTATGGTTATGACAACCATAAAGTAAAAGTTACCATAAAGCAGAAACCAAAGATGCCATATACGCTATAAACTGTTTATTCTATTATACTCTAACATATATAATATACATATATTAAGTACAATATGATGTACATATTACGTCAGCTTCTGCTAAATAGAAGATGTAGGTAGCAATAGTCAAAATCGTTCACTGCAAAACGAGTCCTTAACAAATAACAAATCTAAACACAGGACCGACCGTTACAATGCCGTGAAACAATTTCCAATTGAGAATCGAACCTAAACACACCGATTGGAGATTAGGCGACATCGCAATCGGGCTATAAAGTAGCGCAATGGCGGAGTGTCCATAAATCGGGCCGCTCGGGAGCATCGTTGATAATTATTCAAAACTCCGTCCCGCCGCGGCCGCCAGAGGGCGGTGTTGTTACCGTCGGTTAATGGCGCGGACGTGGTGCACAATGCAATGCGCATGCGCAACATGCTCTCGGTATTCCGCGCATTAGCCGGCACGCGAATTGTGGAACAACTAAATATGACAATTACATTCTCACACCTCGCAGCGCTGCGCGTTTTCAGTTATGGTAGCTCAAGGACCAGACGGAGAACCTACCAGTCACCGCTTTCGGTGATTGGTAGGTTAAAAAAAAACCAGACACACGTCTTGAATTTCACACGAGATTCGAACCGGAGTTCGATCTATGGTGCCCACTAAAATTGTTAATTGCCTTTCAAATACACGTCTGGGACATGCTCGGGACTTTTTATTTTAACGACTTTCAAAATCGGTCAGGTCTAACAGGAGCGGAGTGGCGGAGTCGTCCTGAAACCAAAATCTTTACAAAATGAGAACAAAGATCAATTATGAACCATTTCCCAATCCGATTCTTTAGCTCCATTGTATATCAGCAGCTGGCGGAGTTTCTTTGATTTTTCCTTTACGCCGAAACTAACACGATCATCAACAACATGCAACCTCTTCTTATCTATAGAATACACGCGATACGATGGTAAAATTTACAATCTCCAAATGCAGCTTAATATTATATAATGAAAAAAATAGTGACGAAAGCCACATTTCGTGTACCGTGGCACGTCTTTATAGCTCCGTGCGACCGACTCAGTCGTAAATAGAGCAGTGTCACGCGCCCGTACATTGTACGAGCCACCCCGGGAGTCAAAACTAGCTGTTTGAATCAGTGCACCGACCTACAGTCCACGGGAAACAAAGAAATTTCTACCTTAATTTTATAAAGTTAGAATTGAACTCCGATCGGCAGAGGATACTCCTACGTCGCAAGCAATTTGACAAGGATTTCCTACCTTATACATGAGCAACAGAGTTGAGATTTAATTGTTTTTTTTCCTGATGGCTCCGGAAAAACGAAGATCAATTTCTACGATAATGTCGCATATGCAAATGGTTTGATGAAGTTATTTGAATTTTATTCAATTTAATTAAAGTCGATTTTAGCTTGATGCGACCAATTGACTTAATAAAGCGCAATTATGTGAGCATTACGCTTGTATAAGTATCGGATGAGTCATTCAGTGCAAGAAATGGGATGCCCATTGTTTAGATATTAATAAGATTATCTCGCTGTTCGTATGTTTGTTTTTGTAAATTAAGATCTCTCGCAATTGTGCACCGTTCGTAGAATAACTCTAAGCGATACAAAGCGAAGTATAATATTGTAATTGGATCATTAGGAGTATTATTTCTAAAAGAAATAGATCGTTAATTCAGATTATAAATAGGCACTCGCGTCTCTTCGCGGAAGCAAATAGAAATAAGAAAAAAAGTAGCAGCCTGTTAGTGTCCACAGCTGGGCATAGGCCTCCTTCTCAAATATCTAAGGTGGTTTTGGAGCCGGGAAGGGCCAGCCACGCTGCTCCAGTGAGGGTTGGCGGACTTCACACGTCGAAATAATATATTTTTTTATTTTCTCAGATACGTAGGTTTCGTCACGATGGAATGAATGAATGAAATATACTTTAATTGTACACACACGGATTTAACATACAAAGATTATAAGGAAACAAAAAACAAAAAGTACAATAGGCGCCCTTATCGCTAAGAAGCGATTTCTTCCAGGCAACCCAGAAAGAAAAAGGAAATATGATAAGTATCGGGTTCGGGTGTACACATAATATAAAGTAAAGTGAAGATATAATACATACACATAATATGCAAATAAAATAAATACAAAACATATACATAATATGAATATATGAAATACATATATACTATTACAGAGATACAAGTCAACGACATTAAGGAAAAGGAAACAAAGATTAAGGAGGCATAAAGTATTTTTTTAACAGGCGCTTGAAAACAGGTAATGATTGTGCTCGCTTAATATGAACTGGAAGAGAGTTCCAAAGCCGAACAGCTTCAACGGAAAAGGATTTAGAGTAAAAAGAAGTGCTGTGAGAAGGATTTCTGAGTATTAAATTGTCATCAGAGCGAAGAGAACGATCAGGGTGAAAATCACAGAGATACTCAAACCGCTCTTTTAGATAAAAGGGAGTGGTCGAATTGAATAGAACAGAAAATAAAAGTGATAAAAGATGAGTATTCCTGCGAAAACGAATTGGGAGCCACTCGAGCTTATTTCGAAATTCAGAAACATGGTCATATTTACGAAGGCCAAATATGAACCGTATACACAGATTTTAAAGGCGCTCAAGTTTATTTATATGCTCCATACTTAAGTCTAAGTAACATGCATCAGCATAATCAAGAATTGGTGAAAGGAGAGATTCCGCGAGTGCAATTTTAGTCGGTATGGGTAAAAAGTTTCTCAATCTCCGGAGAGAATTAACAGCCGCAAACATCTTCCTGCTCACTTCACTAATCTGAGGAACCCAAGACAGAAACTTATCAAATACAACACCTAGGTTTTTAACCGTGTCACTATATTGTAATTGAACGCCGTCAAAAACAATACAGGGAAGAGAAGTCCAATCGATTCGTGAAACAATCCTTTGACTTCCTATAATAATGGCTTGTGTTTTAGAAGGATTTACCTTTAGTCCATGAGAATTGCTCCACTGTACAATGGTATCTAAATCTTTATTTAGTGAATTGATTGTTTTCGTTAAATCCTGTAATTTTGATTGACCGTAAATTTGGACATCATCAGCGTACAGGTGGTAGAGAGAAGATAAATGGTGAGTGATGGAACTTATAAAGATTGAGAAAAGAAGAGGAGACAACACGCCACCTTGCGGTACCCCGGCATTTATCGAACACCAGTGTGAGTACTTTTCATCGATCCGAATACGTTGCCGGCGCCCATGCAAGTAACTGTGAAACCAGTCAACGACCGCAGGAGATATGTTAAGAGAAATTAGAATTGCTAACAGCAACTCGTAGTCGACATTATTAAAAGCATTACTGAAATCCAGTAAAGTCAACACTGTTACACACTGGTTATCCATACCAAAACGGATATCATCAGTTATTTTTACTAAAGCAGTAGTCGTACTATGACCGGAACGGAAACCGGATTTAATGGATTCAAAAGGTTGCATTTGGACAGGAAAAATGTCAGTTGTTTATGAACAATTCGTTCAAAAACTTTAGACAGGAAGGGAAGAATGGAAATAGGTCGATAGTCGAAAAAAGGGATGGATTCGACTTTTTAGGAAGACGAGTTATCTGTGCATCTTTCCAGGAAGAAGAGAAAAGAACGGTGTTGATAGAATGATTAAAGATAGACACAATGACAGGAACTAGAAAATCAAGGATGGGAGTGATCATTTTATGACAAATACAGTCTGAACCAACGGCATCAGAATTGACTTCCATAATACTTCTCCTAACATCACTGCAGTCGATTTGACTAAAAATAAAAGCGGGATCATCACGATGTTTTCCTTCACCGCCGTGCACTTGATAAATACAACACTTTAAATTGCTATTAATAATTTTAGTGGTTCCGGCGCCAGGGAACGAACCTTGATCACAATCTCTCTATGAAACGAGAACCCTTACCACTGGGTTATCACGGGCTTTTTATTATTTGTTAATCGTTACCTATTATATTATACAGAAAGTATTCGTGAGAATATAATTTATATATAGAATATAATATAATATATATAAATAATTTTCCTATTAGTACATATTAACTAATCCCTATAAACGAAGGATTTGTCAAAGTCTGTCCCTTACCAAGTCTGTCTATCATATTCCAACCATTACTGAACAGTACCATCGCCAATTACTCCAATCCAAACCACATCAATCGCACCGAGACATCATTGGAAATCGAGGAACGCAAATCTCAACCTGAATCGGTTGAATATGGAGACCATCGCTCATTAGGTTCCCAGTGCCAGGTTCACATGCCGTCAGCGACCTCCGCTATGATCATTTAACAGGGTTACCTCGCCCTCACTGTTACCACACTAACAAACCTATGCCAGTTCAATATATAACCTTAACACCCAGACATTGGAGTCTTAAATCATCTGATGGGGAACATCGATCTTAGTATGTAAAATCACAATGTAAACGCGGCTTTAATGCTGGTGTACAGAGTTGTTGTTTCATTGACGAAGGTGATAGGTTAATGCGAGCGTACATCGGGCATCGTAGGGTGGTACAGATGGTATCGCATGACCTGGGGCCGCTGTTTAATTGCGGGATGCTTGCTTTGATTATGCAACAGCTGGTGACGTCTGCAGTCGCTCGGGCTTGTACATTACAGGTCATGTATTACAAAAGTTTTTTTATCTCTTCGATTAAACTTCTTGTTATCATTCCGTGATTGTGCTGTTTTTAATCTTAAAATATAATAATATTATGGAAATAACATAGTAAAGACAATATTATTTATTAGTCAATTATAATATAGAAATCTAAACTATTATTACAGATTTTACAGCGTTTAATTTTAGTTTTAACATTCTCGACGCTTCTAGTGCTTTACACCACCCGTGGTTACCGGGAGACTGAGATGTTAGACATCCTGATGTCATAGGTAACTCGGACTACCAGCAGCAAAAGCCTCTGCTTGGCTCTATCAAGTTAAAAACGTAAAAATAGCGACGTAACGCTTATGCGATAAGACCGGGAGAAGGGTTAGATGCAGTGTTAGTGAAACGGGACAGAACATAGACCCTGAAACCTTATAATCAGTCATTTGTACTTGCGATTGTTGTCAGTTCATTGGTTGAATATCTCGTTATAATCGAATACACTGAAGATGCCGTCAGCCGAAACCGGTCGGTGTAATAACTTATATTACTGAGTAAAATACGGTGTGAAACTAGTACAAGAGATAACAATACGGTATTGTCTACGGCTTAGATTCGAATCCAGGACCATGACTCGGCAGTAAAACGCCACAGCGCACGTACGGAGATCTTTTTTCGAGCAGCGTGTCGGAATACGTAACAGGTCAACACTTGCACATTTGCATTGCCTACTTTCTTTGGGTCTGTTATTACTTTTCAAACATCTCCCGAAGGGGATGAATCTAATATAGGATTAGGATTGCGGGGATTTTTTTTAAAAAAAATGTTCGAAGAGCGATGTATATCGGCATAGATTTCAGCTACGGCGCTGTAACGAGGTTCGATTCCCGCGGGAGTAGGTGGGCGTGTAGTGGCGGGTCCTTATAAATCGTGAAAGCAGTAGCCTACGCGGGCACAGGGTGGTCTTCAACCATACTCTGCCCGAAGCCCGGGTGGTCACCGTCGCGTTTCGTTCTCGTGACCGACAAATTGAGAATAACACATGTTTGTTGCCGTTTATTGTGAAATAAATTCTCGTTCAAATTAACTCGTGGCAGGTAGTAATTAATCTTTTATATAATTTAAGTAAACTCTATATGAGAGCTTTCAACTGTTTTTCATCATTGAGCCCTTTTTTGTTCAATATCTTTTTTGGGTAATAGACTAATATAATGATATAGATACAAAAATATAAACGGGAGAACATTTGCAGAGCTTCTTTGTCGTTACTTTTGCAATCAATATTGATTAATTTTGTAATTGTGGTAGACTGTAAATGACCGAAATTAAAATTTCTAACGTCATACGAGTTAGGCAATTTCCCAGCTTTAGCATTAGACATTGGCACATTGATCAACCAGTTTTAAGAGTACAATGTCTATTTGATCGATTTCTATCTTTCTATCTCAGTCTTTATATATTGTTATAACGAAATTAAAGTAGCCACGCTTTTTTAAGCGTGGTAGAGCCAGAAGCGGCTTTAGCTGCTGCTCGATAGGGCCGGCTCGACCGGATTGATACCACGGCCTCGCAGAATTCCGGCGTGAAGTAGAGGCATCTTGTGCGTCTGCGTTTCGTTCAGTGAGTGAGGTAACCGGAGGCCCACATCCCCTCCCTATTTCCCTACTCTTCCCTCCCATCTCCCAAATATCCAAATATCCCACCTGCAACATCTATGGTGTTGCAGATATATGTGAGCGACGGTAATCACTTACCATCAGGTGAACTGCATGCTCGTTTGACGTCTTTTCCATAAAAAAATAAGCTTCGACTCGAACCGAACGCCGGCTACAGAACCACGCCACCATTTTGTCTTAACATCTCTACGCATTACATTGTCTTCATTTCTTCCCCTGCCTATTAAAAGGTGACGGATGAAGAGGATATGATATTTCAAAGAAAGCAACAACAAAACTGATTACTTTTTGAGAAGTTTTTACTTCACATGTTGGACAAACTAAGTTGGCACAGTACGTTTGACAAAAGTATCCTTGCTGTATTTTCTTCTTTTCTTTATAAGCTTGTTAATAGACCACTAGGGTGTAGGGGGGAATGGAGTACAAGAGGAAATATGCCATCTCTTTCTGCAACATGAAAATGGCGAAGGATGGCAGAATATCCTTCGCTTGAAACCCGTTGGCCTGCGCGGTGCGTACGGGCACACCCTCCAAAAAATATATGGTCCTTAAATATGAAATTGGCGTTATGTTGTACTGATCACTTTGATCTCAAATAATCTGGCGTTTGAATAGGAATTCCAAATTCAAATGTATTTCAAATTTAGGCTTATGCATTTGAGTTTCGAATTTAGAGATTTATTTATTTTTGCGCCATTTGTTTTTTCTTTGACATCCTTCTGTTAACAAAATGGAAAACATGAAATATCGGGTTATTTACGAATATGACTTCCACCGTGGCACCAGCGCTGCAGAAACAGCTCATACGTGTATAGGGATTATACAGATGTGTATAGGGAAGTTGCTGTAAATGAAACTTCGTTACATTTTTGGTTTCAACGTTAACGTCTGGAGATTTTCATCTCCAAAACAAACCCTGCGGACGGCCAGAGACTCAAGTTGATAATGAATAGTTAAAGGTGATCGTGGAAGGAGTTCCATCGGCAGGCTTCGGTGTGAGTGACAAAACAATTTTAATTCACTTGAAACAAATTGGAAAAAGCGTAAAAGCTCGAGAAATGGGTATTGTTACCGCATGAATCGAGTAAAGCTCACCAACCAACAAACACGCATTGAGTGCTGCGTTACATTATTCAACCGTCGCAATAACGAGGTAATTTAGAATCGTATCGTTATTTGTGATGAAAATATATAATGTACGACAATCGGAAAAGCTCATCACAGTGGCTGAACCCAGGTGAACTGGCCAAATCTTGTCCCAAACGAAAGTTGACTCGGACAAAGGTACAGGTGAGTGTTTGGTGGACCAGTGCTGGTGTCATACACTACAGCTTCCTAAGATCTGGCCAGACGATTACAAAAGATCTGTATTGTCAATTGTTGACAAGTAGCAAGCCATGATGGAAAGACTAGCCGTTGATCGACCGAGACTGATCAATTGCTCTAGCCCACTGCTGCTCCATGACAACGCTAGACCCCATACTTCACGACAGACGATCGCTAAATTAGAGGAGGTGCGATTGGAATGTCTCCGGCACTAACCGTACTCCCCGAACCTTTCTCCAACAGATTATCACTCTTTACGGAATTTTGACATTATCGTGCAAAGGAAATATATTCAATTTCAATCAGGCAGCCTCACATTTTATAAAGATTTTATTAATTCTATCTACCAAAATTTTTCGCCAATGGAATCAATGAACTATCTATAAAATGGCGAAACTGCGTAGATAATAATGGTACATACTTCGATTGATTAAATAAATAATTTCAAAAAAATTATGTTCTTTACTTTTCCATATAATACGCGTATATACGTACCTATATAATCTGACGTAATCGCAATCCGAATTAATTTATTTATTTTTTTTATAGAAGAAGGGGGCAAGCGTGCGGCTCACCTGATGGTAAGTGATCACCGACGCCCACGAACATCCACAACACCAGAGGAGCTACAGATGTGCTGCCGGCCTTTAAGGAAGGAATAAGCTCTTTTCTTGAAGGTCCCTAAGTCGTAACTATTCGGAAATACTGCTGGCGACAGCTGATTCCACAAAGTAACATAATTTCATTCACAAAATAATTATAAATTGGCGCCGAACTCTATGATATGAACCTATAGAAAAGCATAAACTTCAAACCTTGAGCCGGCCCTCGTACAACCATTCGAACTAAATATGCCCACCGGTGCCACATACGATCTGGATCACCCGCGTTGTACGATGACATGTGAATAAGTGATCCTGTCGTAGAACGTCTCCGTGGACCCAAACAGGTAGGTTATTTAACATAGCATGTAGATAACCATCGGCTGCGATGCCGTACAGCCACGCACAACAATGCATCGGAGTTGCGACAGGACGGCTAAGTGCACCCGTTCGCCGAGGGGCCAGTGAAAGCGATGCAATCGCCGCTCTTTATATCTGGTCGCTCGTGTCGCGCGATTGTACGATTGTCGCCCCGCGCAAAGACGCCGCCCGGTTTGTACTTTGCCGCGCACGATCTGTTCCCGGCTTAATATTCTCCGATAGGAGTCGCATGGGTAGCGATACCATGATTTGTCGGTTAACAGGATATTTTTAAAATTAACTAAAAAATAATAATTAACCTATTTTCACCACTGAAATGAGAACACCTGCCACCATAGTTTCTTTCGCTTCCTAATTCTTCGGTCAAAGGAATACATGGAATCGACGCTAGATTGTAAACAAAACTAAACGTTGGTCAATTTCAATTAAAATTTCTTACGGGGAAGAATACATTTATTAAATAATCACAATAAATGCTGTTAATAAAATTTTATTGGATCGCTGCTTAACCTTGACGTTTCATTTTCTCATTTAAAAAAAAGCGTCATGTGCGAAGAGTCTATAATTACGTATGACGATCTGATCATCGAAGTATAGTCTCGACATTACCAAACAAATGTTATGATTAAACCAACATCTTCTCGTGCTTCAAGGACCACGAATATGTACGACAGTAAATACTATTAGAAATCCCATAGTCGGCTGCCGGTCCCTTATGTCTGCTTGTTTCGATGCTCTTCTACTGAAAGAAACATTTACAACATGTACGAGTGACAGTTTTTATACTGTGTATTACAATAGAAAACAAACTTTTGTTAACGGATTCCTATCGTGATTATGAGCAAACATACCAAGAAATGTATGCCTGTCTATGTTCAGCAATGGGCTAAAATAGGCTGATGTAGATACTGTGCTAGAATCTCAAAAAAAAATTATGTTCTTTACTTTTCCATATAATACGCGTATATACGTACCTATATAATCTGACGTAATCGCAATCCGAATTAATTTATTTATTTTTTTTATAGAAGAAGGGGGCAAGCGTGCGGCTCACCTGATGGTAAGTGATCACCGACGCCCACGAACATCCACAACACCAGAGGAGCTACAGATGTGCTGCCGGCCTTTAAGGAAGGAATAAGCTCTTTTCTTGAAGGTCCCTAAGTCGTAACTATTCGGAAATACTGCTGGCGACAGCTGATTCCACAAAGTAACATAATTTCATTCACAAAATAATTATAAATTGGCGCCGAACTCTATGATATGAACCTATAGAAAAGCATAAACTTCAAACCTTGAGCCGGCCCTCGTACAACCATTCGAACTAAATATGCCCACCGGTGCCACATACGATCTGGATCACCCGCGTTGTACGATGACATGTGAATAAGTGATCCTGTCGTAGAACGTCTCCGTGGACCCAAACAGGTAGGTTATTTAACATAGCATGTAGATAACCATCGGCTGCGATGCCGTACAGCCACGCACAACAATGCATCGGAGTTGCGACAGGACGGCTAAGTGCACCCGTTCGCCGAGGGGCCAGTGAAAGCGATGCAATCGCCGCTCTTTATATCTGGTCGCTCGTGTCGCGCGATTGTACGATTGTCGCCCCGCGCAAAGACGCCGCCCGGTTTGTACTTTGCCGCGCACGATCTGTTCCCGGCTTAATATTCTCCGATAGGAGTCGCATGGGTAGCGATACCATGATTTGTCGGTTAACAGGATATTTTTAAAATTAACTAAAAAATAATAATTAACCTATTTTCACCACTGAAATGAGAACACCTGCCACCATAGTTTCTTTCGCTTCCTAATTCTTCGGTCAAAGGAATACATGGAATCGACGCTAGATTGTAAACAAAACTAAACGTTGGTCAATTTCAATTAAAATTTCTTACGGGGAAGAATACATTTATTAAATAATCACAATAAATGCTGTTAATAAAATTTTATTGGATCGCTGCTTAACCTTGACGTTTCATTTTCTCATTTAAAAAAAAGCGTCATGTGCGAAGAGTCTATAATTACGTATGACGATCTGATCATCGAAGTATAGTCTCGACATTACCAAACAAATGTTATGATTAAACCAACATCTTCTCGTGCTTCAAGGACCACGAATATGTACGACAGTAAATACTATTAGAAATCCCATAGTCGGCTGCCGGTCCCTTATGTCTGCTTGTTTCGATGCTCTTCTACTGAAAGAAACATTTACAACATGTACGAGTGACAGTTTTTATACTGTGTATTACAATAGAAAACAAACTTTTGTTAACGGATTCCTATCGTGATTATGAGCAAACATACCAAGAAATGTATGCCTGTCTATGTTCAGCAATGGGCTAAAATAGGCTGATGTAGATACTGTGCTAGAATCTCAAAAAAAAAAAAATTCCTCAAAACCGCATTGTCGCACCTTCCGGCTTCAGAACACACAAATATTGAGAGAGAGCTTTTATCTATCGTCATCAATTCAGCCTGTTCACAGCTGAACATACATAGGCCTCCCCCAAAGACCGCCACAAGTCCTCAGCCACCTGCATCCACCGACTTCCCGCAAAACTGTGCAGGTCACGTCATTCCATCTCGTGGCGGGTCGTACCACACGCCGTTTGCTTGTACGTGGTTGTAACTAGATAAACTTTCTTCCCCAACGGTTGTCAGTTCGAGCTATGTGGCCGGCCCGATGCCGATCCTAACGGCTATCTCGGTTAAAGATAAAGAGGAAGAACACTTTTACCTTTTTTTTAGTACAATTTGGTTAAAAAAAACCAATAGAGCCCGCGTTACTATGACGTAAATGATGATGGCGCTATCAAGGCATATTTTTGTCTCTATCGGTATTAGAAATATCGGTAGAAGTATCGGTACTAGAAAATGTTGGCCCCACTAATTACAACGTTTTGTGACGTAAAAATCATAAATCATCAATAAAATCGAAAAATTAAAAGTCATTGAAATTAAAAGAAATCATGATTTGTTTTATAAAGATTTTATTAATTTATCTACCAAAATTTTTCGCCAATGGAATCAATGAACTATCTATAAAATGGCGAAACTGCGTAGATAATAATGGTACATACTTCGATTGATTAAATAAATAATTTCAAAAAAATTATGTTCTTTACTTTTCCATATAATACGCGTATATACGTACCTATATAATCTGACGTAATCGCAATCCGAATTAATTTATTTATTTTTTTTATAGAAGAAGGGGGCAAGCGTGCGGCTCACCTGATGGTAAGTGATCACCGACGCCCACGAACATCCACAACACCAGAGGAGCTACAGATGTGCTGCCGGCCTTTAAGGAAGGAATAAGCTCTTTTCTTGAAGGTCCCTAAGTCGTAACTATTCGGAAATACTGCTGGCGACAGCTGATTCCACAAAGTAACATAATTTCATTCACAAAATAATTATAAATTGGCGCCGAACTCTATGATATGAACCTATAGAAAAGCATAAACTTCAAACCTTGAGCCGGCCCTCGTACAACCATTCGAACTAAATATGCCCACCGGTGCCACATACGATCTGGATCACCCGCGTTGTACGATGACATGTGAATAAGTGATCCTGTCGTAGAACGTCTCCGTGGACCCAAACAGGTAGGTTATTTAACATAGCATGTAGATAACCATCGGCTGCGATGCCGTACAGCCACGCACAACAATGCATCGGAGTTGCGACAGGACGGCTAAGTGCACCCGTTCGCCGAGGGGCCAGTGAAAGCGATGCAATCGCCGCTCTTTATATCTGGTCGCTCGTGTCGCGCGATTGTACGATTGTCGCCCCGCGCAAAGACGCCGCCCGGTTTGTACTTTGCCGCGCACGATCTGTTCCCGGCTTAATATTCTCCGATAGGAGTCGCATGGGTAGCGATACCATGATTTGTCGGTTAACAGGATATTTTTAAAATTAACTAAAAAAAAATAATAATTAACCTATTTTCACCACTGAAATGAGAACACCTGCCACCATAGTTTCTTTCGCTTCCTAATTCTTCGGTCAAAGGAATACATGGAATCGACGCTAGATTGTAAACAAAACTAAACGTTGGTCAATTTCAATTAAAATTTCTTACGGGGAAGAATACATTTATTAAATAATCACAATAAATGCTGTTAATAAAATTTTATTGGATCGCTGCTTAACCTTGACGTTTCATTTTCTCATTTAAAAAAAAGCGTCATGTGCGAAGAGTCTATAATTACGTATGACGATCTGATCATCGAAGTATAGTCTCGACATTACCAAACAAATGTTATGATTAAACCAACATCTTCTCGTGCTTCAAGGACCACGAATATGTACGACAGTAAATACTATTAGAAATCCCATAGTCGGCTGCCGGTCCCTTATGTCTGCTTGTTTCGATGCTCTTCTACTGAAAGAAACATTTACAACATGTACGAGTGACAGTTTTTATACTGTGTATTACAATAGAAAACAAACTTTTGTTAACGGATTCCTATCGTGATTATGAGCAAACATACCAAGAAATGTATGCCTGTCTATGTTCAGCAATGGGCTAAAATAGGCTGATGTAGATACTGTGCTAGAATCTCAAAAAAAAAAAAATTCCTCAAAACCGCATTGTCGCACCTTCCGGCTTCAGAACACACAAATATTGGAGAGAGAGCTTTTATCTATCGTCATCAATTCAGCCTGTTCACAGCTGAACATACATAGGCCTCCCCCAAAGACCGCCACAAGTCCTCAGCCACCTGCATCCACCGACTTCCCGCAAAACTGTGCAGGTCACGTCATTCCATCTCGTGGCGGGTCGTACCACACGCCGTTTGCTTGTACGTGGTTGTAACTAGATAAACTTTCTTCCCCAACGGTTGTCAGTTCGAGCTATGTGGCCGGCCCGATGCCGATCCTAACGGCTATCTCGGTTAAAGATAAAGAGGAAGAACACTTTTACCTTTTTTTTAGTACAATTTGGTTAAAAAAAACCAATAGAGCCCGCGTTACTATGACGTAAATGATGATGGCGCTATCAAGGCATATTTTTGTCTCTATCGGTATTAGAAATATCGGTAGAAGTATCGGTACTAGAAAATGTTGGCCCCACTAATTACAACGTTTTGTGACGTAAAAAATCATAAATCATCAATAAAATCGAAAAAAATTAAAAGTCATTGAAATTAAAAGAAATCATGATTTGTTTTATAAGGTACGTGACCTCTGGTACAATTACGACGAATTCAGACAACTTGTATTTAGTCATAATTAAGTTGCCACTTTTTAACACCAATATTAACGCTCACATCACCCGCCGTTGTGAACAAGTCGCGTGGTCACCACAGCGCGCTGGAACAGATAAAACGAGTAAATATTTTACGTACACGCGTTTCTTATCGTGGCAGGGATACGGACGGACGGGTACCAGTTTTGAGACGGACCGCCGTTACGTATGCGAAAACCAGCGACACGACTGACCTAGTGGCATGCCTGCCCGATGCGATCGTGACGCAGAACGTCATCGCGGCGGAGCTTAGTGTCGGACTATTAGGTTTTTTTTTTTTTAGTTTCTAAGTCTCAAGAAACATTAATACTTGAATCTACACACTATGCCTGATATGTAAATGATAATCTGTTACAAGATAAATGAATTGTTCTTGAACGCAGTATCTATCGTCATCAATTCAGCCTGTTCACAGCTGAACATACATAGGCCTCTCCAAGACCGCCACGAGTCCTCACCCACCTGCGTCCACCGACTTCCCGCAGAACTGTGCAGGTCACATCATTCAATCTTGTGGGGGGTCGTCCAACACTCCGTTTGCCTGTACGTGGTTGTAACTAGAGAAACTTTCTTCCCCAACGGTTCACAGTTCGAGCTATGTGGCCGGCCCACCGGGCAAGCCACTTGAGCTTGCCGATCCTAACGGCTATCTCGGTTAAAGATAAAGAGGAAGAACACTTTTACCTTTTTTAGTACAATTTGGTTAAAACCAATAGAGCCCGCGTTACTATGACGTAAATGATGATGGCGCTATCAAGGCATATTTTTGTCTCTATCGGTATTAGAAATATCGGTAGAAGTATCGGTACTAGAAAATGTTGGCCCCACTAATTACAACGTTTTGTGACGTAAAAATCATAAATCATCAATAAAATCGAAAAATTAAAAGTCATTGAAATTAAAAGAAATCATGATTTGTTTTATAAGGTACGTGACCTCTGGTACAATTACGACGAATTCAGACAACTTGTATTTAGTCATAATTAAGTTGCCACTTTTTAACACCAATATTAACGCTCACATCACCCGCCGTTGTGAACAAGTCGCGTGGTCACCACAGCGCGCTGGAACAGATAAAACGAGTAAATATTTTACGTACACGCGTTTCTTATCGTGGCAGGGATACGGACGGACGGGTACCAGTTTTGAGACGGACCGCCGTTACGTATGCGAAAACCAGCGACACGACTGACCTAGTGGCATGCCTGCCCGATGCGATCGTGACGCAGAACGTCATCGCGGCGGAGCTTAGTGTCGGACTATTAGGTTTTTTTTTTTTTAGTTTCTAAGTCTCAAGAAACATTAATACTTGAATCTACACACTATGCCTGATATGTAAATGATAATCTGTTACAAGATAAATGAATTGTTGCTGAACGCAGTATCTATCGTCATCAATTCAGCCTGTTCACAGCTGAACATACATAGGCCTCTCCAAGACCGCCACGAGTCCTCACCCACCTGCGTCCACCGACTTCCCGCAGAACTGTGCAGGTCACATCATTCAATCTTGTGGGGGGTCGTCCAACACTCCGTTTGCCTGTACGTGGTTGTAACTAGAGAAACTTTCTTCCCCAACGGTTCACAGTTCGAGCTATGTGGCCGGCCCACCGGGCAAGCCACTTGAGCTTGCCGATCCTAACGGCTATCTCGGTTAAAGAAAAAGAGGTTTCTAAGCCTCAAGAAACATTAATACTTGAATCTACACACTATGCCTGATATGTAAATGATAATCTGTTACAAGATAAATTAATTGTTCTTGAACGCAGTATCAGTTGTGAACTGTGAAGTACCTTAACATGGGAAAACTAATTCAATAATCATAGCGTCATTCATTAAGCGCGGTAGAGCCAAGCGGCGGCTTTAGCTGCTGCTCGAATGGGCCGGCTCGACCGGACTGGTACCGCGGCCTCACAGAGTACAGGCGTGAAGTAGCGGCATTTTGTGCTTCTGCGCTTCGTTCGGTGAGTGAGGTGAGAAAGACCGGCAACGCACCTGCAGCTTCTATGGTGTTGCGGATGTATGTGGGCGACGGTAATCACTTACCATCAGGTACCAGGAACCGCTTGCTCGTTTGCCGTCTCTTCCATAAAAAAAAAAAAGTTAACTTAACTAATTTTACATTTGGTACGATCACGTCATTAGTTTATTACTGAGGGTTTTCACAATCGAAAAACCGACGATACATACAGTCATGTTGGACAACACGAATCCACCGCGGAATGACTAACGAAGGATGTGTGCCGGGAAGAGAGACGCGGATGTCAAATATTTGTCCGGGGCGACGCCGACACGAACCGCTTCACGTACAAGGTTGAACTCCGGCCGCAGACCTTAGATTATCTGCGTTTTGGTATCGAAGAAAAAAATATGTCCGTCTTGAAATTGAGCCCGACTCATTTACGACAGCATACGAAACAGCGCTGCAAAGTTATAGAGCGTGAAATGAAGTAGAAGACCCCAATAATAAGAAGGGTATTATTTAGAAATGTATGAAAGCTATGGGAAAGTTTCAACGGAATCTAAATTTTGATTATTAACAGCCTGACACAAATCCACATCTGAACAAAGGCCTAACCCAAAGATTGCCACAAAACACAGGCCCTTAGTTTCCCACAACACGTGTGAATGGCAACATTGCCACTTCAGCTTACTGGTGCTTAAAACTAAATTGAACATCCTGTCTTGGCAGCGGATATCACTGCCTGCGGATTCTGTCGATAAATACAGCAAGGTTGTGCTTTCTCATAAAGCCTGTGGTGATATAAGCACAAAATCGAGTTAATTGTTTTCGTCGAACAGACAGACAGTCAATGCTGCTCGAATGGACCGACTAGACCGGGGTAGTACCACGACCTCGCAGAATATCGTCGCGAAGTAGAGACATGTTGCGCAGCTGCGATTCGTCCGGTGAGAGAGAAGTCTAAAACCGTGATATTTCGTTGAAAATTTCGTACAGCATATTTGGATTCTCATTCACTTAATTATCAAATGAAATAATAACACTAAAAAAGGAAATCTAATCTATAGCTATAGCTTTCAAGTATCAAACTAACCAGATCGGTGAGTGAACGCAAACATGATCTCCGATTCAGGGAACTTTTGCCCGAGCCTTTTCGAGTATGTCGTCGGTCTGGTAGACATGTTTCCTGTCGGGTCCTCCACTCACTTTCTCACGGTTTCTTTAATTAACGGTAATGTATGAAAAAAGATTTTACTTAATTAAAAAGAGAATTCTTTGATTGTAACTTCAATAGAAGCTCGAAATACATATTCCGAACATACAGTTAACTCGCGTAAGCACCGCTTAACTGGTTGATCGTTGTACGTATTGGGCTCCGGTCTCAGATAGGAGAAAACAAAAAAGTAAAAATGTTTTTTTTGTAACCATAACACATTTATAATAACCAATCCTTTATGTCTATGATTGTATGATGAAAATTCTAACATACATGATAATACACACAGTCTTCACACTAGGCGAGCCCGTACCGTGAAGACCAAACTATGTTTTACACACTAAACACTCTACTGACACTTCTTCCTTGCTATGAAACTGTACTATAGTTTATGCCCATAGCATTTGTACACGGAACAACTGTTGCCTTTACCGCCTTACTGTTTAGCTGTGTTGTGACGTCATCTGTTCTAGCGACACTACATTCGACTATTGCTCCGACGTTATCATACGTAGAGGCGTCGTCGAGCACTAGAGCGCTTGCAGCAATAGAGAATCGCTACAGTAGAATGCGCGTACGACAATTTCGGATGAAAGGGAATATAGGAAGAGGTCATCATCATTTACCATCAGCTCCTCATTGCTCATATGGTGACGACGAACCCTACCGTTCCTACAGTTGCTAACTGCGCAGAATATATTATAGTGCCGCTAGCGTACGCACAAACACTGCGGCAATCGCTTGTGTCTTTAACTTCTCGTATAAGGCTCCGAGAAAATGTAGTGTCAGAAACGAAAACCAACACCTTTGGAAGTTTAATTAAAATCGGATCCTAATCCCCTTTGAATTCTCTCAAATCCAGGACAGTCGGATCAACCACTGAGCCAGGCTCATATAGCTGTAGCTTGGCAATGCTATTTAATAATCTCGTAAATAAACTGAGCCGATCGCGTGGTAACACTGGAACAATAATCATAAACAAGATCGCGATACGGTGCCGGCACCCCGTCCGATACTATCTGTATCTCGTTACGGCCAACAGATGTCGCTGCGCAATCGCCGCGGTATTGTCCTGTCATAATAATTACGTATCGCTGAAGCCCTAAATATCGTTGCGAATTCTCCGTGCAAGTACATGGGACGCGTGCGGCCCGCTAATTTCGAAGCCCTGCCTTGTTCGTTTTTAAATTATTTCGGTAGCGCGAATAAAGGTGTCCGTGCTTTTGTTTTGAGCATGATTTATTTGGAGGAGTTTTAACGAAGCTTCATCGAAAAATGGTTTTGTGTATGAGCCCATATTTAAATGAGTTCACAGCCTTGTATAATAAGTGGGACTAGCAGAAAGATTACGTTTCAGACAAGGTTTATATAGTTTAATCCTGCGTTGCCCTCCGAAATTGATGCCGTTGCTTCGCGATGCCGACGTAAACTGACAAAAATCTGAAGAATTTAGAATTTTGTGGCAAACGAGCAAGCGGTTCACCTGATGGTAAGTGATAGCCGTCGCCCGCGTACATCTGCAACACCAGAGACGCTGCAGGTGCGTCACCGGCCTTTAAGGGTGTTAGGGAGATGGGAGGGGGAGTGGGACTCCGGTTACCTCACTAACCGAAAGCAACGTAGAAGAACAAGATACCTCTACTTCACGCCGGTATTCTGCGAGGCCGTGGTACCGAAACGGTCGAAGCGGCCCATTCAGCACAAGCCGCCGCTTGGATTTACCACGTTGCACAAATCTTCCATTGATGGGATGCCAGCAAAAAGAAAGCTACTAAGTAATGAAGACTGAGGAAATAGCACGTTCTATAACAAGAACAATGCAAATCACGCCTGAAACTCCTCACGGGGTTGACAGTTTGTTGGGTGTTGGAGACCCTACTTTTATACGTTTAACTATAGTGCAGAAGGAGGCGATATATGCTAAAAGTTTTTTTTTTGGATTGGAGTAAAAACGTGCTCTCAGTTCACCTGATGGTATGTGGCTATTGCAGCCCATGGACACCAGCAAACAATTTCAACCGAAGAAGGTTACAGGTGCGTTGTCATCACTGCGAACTAAGAGGGAATGCATCACACCCCGTAATTATACAGGTCCTCTTCACCTTTCAAACCGGAACACAACAGTAAATATGCTGGTTTTGGGGGCACAGATTGATAAGAGTGTAGTGGCAACCCAGACGGCACCTAGGCAAAGAAGGAATCTACCATCTGTTACTATATAACCGACTATATGTCCAGTAACGCTACGAGGAAGTATTTAATCCCGGCAACCGTCTCATCCCGAGTCAGGCTTAGTTTTCATGGAAATAGAAAAAAAAAGTATTTCTCTTATTTTCCATTTCCAAGAACATCTTGAAAATATTGAAATCGATCCTATGTTTAGGTTCACTTGGAAAGGTTTTTGTAACATAATGCCAATGTCGCCCTGGCCCATTTCGACCACTGCGACAACTTGCGAATACTAACGATGGTTGTGAACTGTCCAGGAGATATTATAATGTCTTAAATGAACACGCAAGGACGGAGACAATCACTCTTGTCTTTACCATATCCAATGTAACGCTTTAAGAAGATTCCAGGAAGGGCCAGATGGAGTGAGACTGGAGACGCCACACAGCACAACCAGTCTTGAAGATCAACAACATGACATTTATCTTAAAGGCACATTATAAAACGGTCGTATAATGTACACACAAGGCTGAAGTAAAAAATTACCTTAACAATAACATGGCAAGTTAAAAGGGAGCACTGTCGCGGCAATCGCACCACGAATTAAACAATCCCGCCGCAGAACGAATTCAAATCGCAAGCTGGTTTTTTCGTCGCGTAGTGAATAGGCGCGTGGGCGAGCCGTGGGCGTGGCGGCCGCAAAAAGGTCCGAGTTTTAAATTACTGTTTTCGCGATAAATCAAGACCCCGGCCGGGTCGGGTGCTTGAACTTATCACTTGCGCTATCAGCGGGCCATGTGACGCGGTACAAATAGAAAGTTACTGCGTAGCGACATACACGCGCACCGGCACATTTTGGTCGACATGTTTAGTTTTGATTGTAGATCTTAACTGGCGGTGGTCTCCACTGCCTAGAAGTCGCCAGGGTAGGTACTACACTCTTACCCATAAAAAAAATAGTAAAGTAGGAGCCTGTAAGTGTCCACTACTGGACAAAAGCCACCTTCTCAAATACGAATATCATCAGGTTTAGGAGCCGGGAAGGCCCGCCACGCTATTATTTTTATTATTTCTCAAACTTTCAGGGTTCACGATGTGTTCCTTCACCGCTGAGTACGTGGCAAATGCGGCACTTAAAATTGCTATTAACAATTTTAGTGGTGCCGGCACCGGGGATCGGGCCCCCTATATACGTGTAGAGCAGCAGCGAAAGCCACTGTTTGGCTCTACCACGAACAAAACGCTACTTATATTCCAAATACGCTTAAAGAAATGAATCTATTGAATTTAATTTATCTGAATAAATTAACACGTCATTACTTCATCTATTTATTTATTTAACTTCATATACATGAAAATGTATATAGGCGGACTTAATGCCAGAAGCATTCTCTACCAGTCAACCTTTGGACGATGCAGAGATGAAATGAAGTAGGTGTAGGTGATAGATTAGAGAGGGAAAAAAAATATATATAATAAATGTAAATCTGCTTTTAGGAGTAAAAAAAAACTTACTATTTGTGCCATGTACGTAAAGACGCGGGCGGAGGTTAGTCACATATATTTATAGCGCTTTAATATTATGTTGCGGTATTACGATATTTATGTCTGGGTGAATCATCTGTTTTGTTTAGCGTCGAAATAATTGATCGGCCAATTCATCTTGGCAAGGACTCTTAGGGTGCTCATTCACTAGAGCAGAACATTAGCGTCGAGCGTTGCTGGTTGTGGATTTTTAACCGACTAACTTGACAATGAAAAGCTTTTGCCAAGTGGATACGTTTTTTATTCCTCCATATCGATGGAATGGCAATGTAAAATATTGTAACACAGGTTATTTTATTCAACTGCCTGTATAAAATCCCTGTTCTGTCTCATATGGAAATTGTCATTATCGGCACGGTAAATTTTTGCGCTACCTATAGTTGACATCCAAGGGAAGAGTACGTAAGATGAATACGTTTGTTTACATTTTTACTCTCGGTCAGAAAATATAATGACTACGACTACGTACTCGAAAAATAATTATTAGAATTTTAATTCACATTTATACTCACCACCGTGTACTGGATACTTACAGTTCCGCTCTAGTGAGGATGCGACCTTATAATCGCAGCTCTGGCAAATATAATATCGTTCATGAAATAAGATGATATCTTTCGCATCATGAATAAAAAGTAAAAAAGTAAAGTAACAGCCTGTAAGTGCCCACCGCTGGGCAAATGTCTCCTTCTCAAATACTAGTATGAGAGAGGGTTTAGAAGCCGGGAAGGGCCTGCTCCACTGCTCCAATGCGGGTTGGCGACCCTCACATATCCTCGAAATAATATTTTTATTTTTTCTCAGACATGCAGGTTTCCTCACGATGTTTTCCTTCACCATTGAGCACGTGGTAAATACAGCACTTAAAATTGTTATTAACAATTTAAGTGGTGCCGGCACCGGGGATCGAAACACCAGGTCACTCGCGCTCTATGACACTAAAGTGAGCGCCCTGACCACTAGGCTACCACGGCTCGGTCATGCATACATCACCACCAATGTCACGTGTAGCTAACGCATTTTAAAACGTAATTAGTATCAGGGGAAATGATCACAATCATATCATCTGCCGGGTCGTAGCGGCGTCAGAGTCTGCCTGCCTGCCCCCTTTCTACCCGTGGGTGTCATATGAGGTGACTAAGAGTAAAGAAATATATACCTAATAATTTTTTATTCTTATAATACTATTTATACGTCTGTGTGAACGTATATATGTGAATAAAAATTCATTAGTTTAACAATAATAATTCGCTTCTAAACGTCAAATTTTAACGCGTGGAAGAGCCAAGCAGCGGCTTTCCTGCTGCTCGAATGGGTCAGCTCGACCGGTAGTCCCACGGTCACGCAGAATAGCGACGTTAAGTGGAGGATGAGTGAGGTAACCGGAAGCACTACCCCCCCCCCCTACCCCTCCGCTCCTTCTTCTCTCTCCCTTCGTTCCTAAATATCCTTAAAAGCGGGCAACTCACTCAGATGACTCAACTTAGATATTGCATGTATGTGCGGGCGTCGGCAATCACTTAGCAACAGGTGAGGCGCATGCACGGTTACCCCTTTACAACACACAAAATCGTATGGCATTGATCGGGAGCAAATTCGTATTCGCCTCGTATGAAGTTCTATCTCCCGTAGGGGCGAAAAGCGGATAGCGAATTGGAAATACTCGTAAACTCTTCCGGGCCCTATGGATGAAGGGCTTGAGTATATATATATGATTTGATAATAATAAGGTTTCGAATTGTATATCGTCATAGTGGAAACCCAACCACGTTCAGTCTCGTTAATAACTCAAGCCCCCCCAGAACCCCCAGCTGATGGCGCGCTCACTTATTGTGTCATCTGTGCGAGTACATCTGCTGCTGCACCCTGCTTGTGCATCAGAATTTTTGGAGATAGGACGTATTTGCATTATTTAGCGGTTCACGTTCCTCAAAGTCGTAAAATGCACATCGGCCCTAAAACAACAAAATAAATTTATTTAAAACTGTGATTTCTAGAGTATAAGTGTATAATAGTCTTATTTGGCTTAACAAAGGTCACGAAAAGACTGACTCCTAGAACCAGGTCCTCAAAATTCATATGCTTATGTTCAATAAGCCTTCCTCGAAGATTTTCAAAGAACACGGTCCTGTATTCGCACTCTTGCACAATACTATGTATAACAGTAAAGTAGCAGTCTGTAATTCCCCACTGCTGAGCAAAGGCATCCCACTCAAATATCTGAGATGGTGTTGGAGCAGGGAAAGTACCGCCACATTGCTCCGGTGCGGGTTGGCGGACTTCACATATCCTCGATATCATCATCATCATCATCATTTCAGCCTATTAGAAGTCCACTGCTGAACATAGGCCTCCCCCAAAGATTGCCACGAAGCACGGTCCTGAGCCACCTGCATCCATCGACTTCCCGCAACACTGCGCAGGTCGTCACTCCATCTTGTGGGGGGTCGTCCTACACTGCGTTTGCCCGTACGTGGCATGTTTCTCAAACATGTAGGTTTTATCGTGATGTTTTATATAAATACAGCACCTGAAATTGCTATTAACAACTTCATTGGTGTCGGCCGGGGATCGAATCCAGGACACTCGTGCTCTAGGCTACAATGTCCGTGACTATGTATACTTTATTATAAGTTTACTTTACAGTTTCTATATTGATCCCTCCACTGTTTTTTCTATGTTGATCTCTCCACTGAGTCAGGCATTTGATGTGGAGTTGTACAAAATCTCCATCGGGAGGATTAAAGTGTTAAGCGGAGATTAAGGTTTTCCTCTTGGTACGACTCAACGCAGCCGCAACCCTCTGTTCTATCCGGGAGATAGACGGACAGCGAGCTACGTCACCGGCTTTGCTCCTTTTCACACTTTAGAAACATTGGAACGAGCGCACAATTTCCACGGACAAGCACGTCAACCGTGCAAACTCTCAGCTACATATTCCGTCCGATTCACCGAAGCGAACGCTCATATTAACTAATTCCGTCTGATATTATTTATACGTAATAAAACGTGACAACAAAAGAGTGGGCCAGATAAGGCCCACCGCACACTGGAATAATAAATAACGTCGTATTAGTGCCGGCATTAACCGCGAGGCGGCGTGGGCGGCGCGGTTAATGGAGAATGCCGTGGCTGAGTTTTCTCCTGCACATTGTTGTAACAACCATGTAATACTGCAATACGTTAAGTAGTAAGTAGTAAGGTCGTTTTTTATTATCTATCGATAACTTCACGCCTTTCCCGCGGAGTGGGCACAGTCCTGGAATAACAAGGATCCTCTCGTGACAGCTAGTTGCTAACAAAGCTTAGCAAATATAATTTCTATATTGAATGTAAATGGGAATAACTTTAAACTACATTTTTATCGAGCCCGAATTGAAAGAAGTGAATATATACATATATGCGTTATAATGGTAGAGTCGGGAGAGGAAGACCTAGGCGAATATTTCACGATCAAATCGGAGACGTTCTGAAAAAAGGCCAGGTCAAGAGTACTCTAAACCAACGAGCATGCATGCGAAGATTGATGAAAGTGGGAGAAACCAAAGACGTATGTCAGGACCGTAGCAAGTGGAAGAAGATTGTCTCTGCCAACCCCGTTGGGAGCAAGGCGTGAATATATATATATATATATATATACATATATGCGTTATAACGCTAAAAACTAATAAATTTAGATTGAAATACAGGAATGAACATAAATGCATTTTGCAATTGCCAGTTGTTTATTTTTTTATGGGAAAGGGTCAAACGAGCTAGAGGCTCACCTGATGGTAAGTGATTACCGACACCCTCGTATATCTGCAACAACAGAAGAGCTGCTGGTACGATGCCGGCCTTTAAGGATATTTGAGGAGGGAGCAGTGGAGAGTTGAGTGAGGGTCGGCCTCCGGCTATCTCACTTACCGAAAGGATCACAGAAGCACGCGAAGTCTCTATTTCACACCGGTTGCAGAATGCAAACCCCGGTCGAGCCGGCCCATTAGAGCAGCAACAGCAAAATTAATCTACCGCGTACAAAAATTGCACATTAAAACAGGGTTTTGTTTAAGTTAAACTTTTAAACAGACATTTTATATTCCAGATTTGACTTTTCAAATTACATTTTAAAATAAAAACTTTTTCCTCAACGTAACAAACTGCACATGCTCCCAAATTGACAATAGTGGTGAGATTGAAATCCGAATTATTAATATCGATATTATCTCCGCATTGTGTTAAACGGACAAACTTCCCGTTCTCCGTTCACCATTATTCACTGTTCTCTTCATGGCTTTATCATCATCATCATCATTTCAGCCTATCAGAAGTCCACTGCTGAACATAGGCCTCCCCCAAAGATTGCCACGAAGCTCGGTCCTGAGCCACCTGCATCCATCGACTTCCCGCAACATGGCTTTATATTTCATGGAAATGTCTTCCGAATTACACGGCGATATCAACTATACTCGCTTCGACAATATATTTCTCACGATAACTGATGATCATCGTCGGACAAAAACGAGCAAGCGGTTCACCTGGTGGTAATTGATTACCGTCGCCCACGAACATCTGCAACACCAGAGGAGCTGCAAGTGCGTTATCGGCCCGTAAGTGTATTTTGGGGATAGAAGGGAGGATGAAGAGGGGTATGGGGAGAGAGAGTGGGCCTCCGGTTACCTCACTCACCGAAGGAAACGCAGAAGCACCGGATGTCTCTACTTCGTAATACGTATTTTATTGTTACGAGTATTATCGGTTATACATGACAACTTTCCATCAGTAACCATAACATGTAATCATTTGATAAGATCTAGTTTAGGGGCGAAACACGTGTTAAGAGTATCTATGAGCTGGTGAGTGCTCTTGGTGAATGAATGTATATAATTTTATTGTACACCACAAAACATAAGGATACAGAAATTCTGCGTTTCGTTCGGAGATCTAGGTAGCCGAAGGCACACTCCTCCACCCCAACTCCCTTCCCCCGTACCCTTCCCAAATATTCTTAACCGGCAACGCACCTACAGCTCCACTGGTGACGCTGTACCCGAGCGACAGTAGTCATTAACAAAGATGAAGTCAGTTAAATATTTATTTATTTAAACTTTAAGCACAAACTTGTACACATTTTTGGCGGACTTAATGCCTAGAGGCATTCTCTCCCAGTCAACCATTAGGCTAAGTAGAGATAAACACGTAATAGAGGCGATACAGCTAAACAAAATAAAACATGTAAAAAGATATAAATATCAAAATATATACTTACACAGATAGGTAGATACAGACATACATACATACAAATATACCATATACACATAGAATCATAAATCTCTATACCAAAATACAAACACATACGTATGTCAGGATAAACAACTAAAACGACACATTGACAATCAGTAACACTAGTACAGACTCGCAACATCTTTGTAGTGTTTGCGGATTTTATTTTAGTACAATTACGGAATAGTACAATTTGCGGGCTAATCGCTACATAGCTCTCTTGCAGGAAGATTTTTATTATAAAAGAAAGAAACGATCCAGTTGTGGGAGGGAGGGTGATGATATTCTCTTGAAACTCGGTAACACATGTCATTGAATGCATGACTATCTAAGCAAATAATTTTTTTCCCCATCTTAAATATTATGAATTGAAGTAACGCCCGACCCCATTAACTATCTATCTACTTTGTATTTTTTCGTTAATGTATGGTTTCCTAATTCATTTCATCGAGGCATTTCTCCCTAATATATAAAAGTAAAGTAGCAGCCTGAAAAATGCCCACTGCTGAACAAAAGCCTCCTCTCAAATATTTGAAAGAGTATTCACGTTGAGCTTTAATATTTTTATTAAAAAAAGCTTGTATTTTGTCACAGATACGTTTTAAAACCGATTGACCGCTGCTACCCGCATAATTAACGCTCAAATCATTGATAATGCAAGTGATCACGCGGTCGACGTTGCGTTACGCGGGTATGCGGTGGTCAGTCCCCACCGATTGGCCGCCACCAGCTCTCTGCTAATGATGAGCGTAAACGTTGAACTGTGGGCGGGGCATGGGAACGCAGCTATAGGTATTTGAAGTAAAAATTTCGTGTAAAACTGTGGGGTAAAGTTACAATTGAAAGACGGACGGCGCAAGTTATAGACGCATAGCGATATTGTAAAATACAATTTAGGTTTTCATAAAAAACAAAAAAATTCATGCCACCCAATTGATTTTATTACGGTTGCATACTGAGTTGAAAAACTGACAAAAATTACTGTGCCAAATACAAGTCAAGCTACTAATTTTGAAGTAAATTTAGCAATCCCCGTGTCTTTGACACTACATACAATTACTTCTTCTTAAGATATTGCATCTTAAAGGACCTTTGAGGAATGTCTTGATACTAACGAGACTGTCCTATTCAAGTGGTAACTTCTGGTATAAAGTTAAGTGTCGTCGACAAATATCTATAAGACAGCTATAACCTCATGGTTATAATCTCCAGGAACAAACCCAGCTTCCAGGCAGGCCTACCACGTTTCAGTTCCCGACGATATCATTTTAGCTACCCCCAATTGTGCCAAACGGAAATCTTCAGTATCAGCATTTATATATGTAAGTCAGTGACTAACGAACAACCTGCTAATCGTAAAATGTCACTGCAATACTGAATATCTAAATCTAACATCAAAGAAGATGTAAACCTCGTCAATAATAGTTTGGCTTCCGGTTTTCGTCCCTTATTGCCTCAGTTCTGTACAATGCTACTGCGTTTAGTTGCTCATGGTTCTTATATAGAAGAACCGATCCGATTTCGTGCTGTAAATAGTGTGCATAGAGCATAGTACAGTTCTGCATATAATACTCTATCTCGTAACTCACCTGCCACAGCCACAATAGCCGAGCAGTTAGAAGATCTGCCTCCAAATCAGGAGACCCGAGTTTGATCCCCCACGTAGAGGGCTTTAAACTTATGTACGATATATCGTTGACCTAGACACTAACACAATGACAGGCTTACCACGTGTCACGTTGTCCGAAATAAAGCGACCACACGTATTAGGGTGTACGATCGTCTGAACTTATTTTGTTATTAATTTTTTTTTTCGATTTATATTAGTACACCTCCTCTAACTTGCACCACACGCCAAGATTTAAGCGCTAAGTACTCGGCAAACGCAGCAACGGCGAACGAGACGCGTAATTGTTTTATGTGCTCCACACAAAGGGATGGTTTGTTTTATTAAACGCTCGTTGGACCTGTTAGCGACTTTTTGTGCACTTAAAAAACCTTCCTTTGGTTCTTTCGTAAGTTAAATGTAATTTCTTCGAGCTGCGTTATGCAAATGGGGATACTTTTATTATTTTACGGTGTGAACCCCTACGTGACTGTGGTACCGGACTCCTGGCTTGCAGTTCAATCTTCGGACCTGTTGTTTCCTAATTCTGCATATATTCATTGTGATTGATTTTTTCTTCTATAGTCTTGTTGATAGTGACCCTGCCTTCGAAAGCTGAGGTTTGCGGAATGAGGGTATAGGAGCCGGGAATGGCCCGCCAAGCTGCTCCATTGCGGGTTCACGTGCTTTACATATCCTCGAAATAATATTCCTTCTCTGCGTTAAATCCATGCTGCGATCTCCGAGAGAGATCAGGACAGTTTGAAAAAAAGGGACGAAGCTCACCACCCACGTTCTATCTCACGGAGAGGCGAAAAATGGGTGGCGGATATCCGCTTGGCTACGATCAAATCGTGACAAATGAAAATCTATAATCTCTGCCTACCTCGCGAGAGTCAATTTATTGGTGTTTATACACCGTTGCCAAAATAAACAAATTGTAGTTATTCAACGATACCGATATAAACGGACTCCCAACTTTCAAAGGATACTAAACAGCTTAACAGATCCGATATTACGCTTATCCGATGTCACGCTTACAATATCGAAACAAGTGTTACAGTCAGCGACACTATGATGAGAAAGGGAAAACATCATTGTATTGACGATGATTGCCTTTCGTACCGAAGGCTTGGCTTCGCTGATCACCGTGTCACGGGGTCGTATAAGGGTTACATAAGGGTATCGAAAGATAGTAAATCACGCTGCAGAATGAATTGGTACGCGTAATAGTTAACTTCACGAACTCGAGCCGTGCTGGCGTGGGTCATACGATTCGCTTCGTACCCTTGACCGGCGCCTGTGAGTCAACACGCGCAGGGTCACCGGCGCCTCTGCGAGGGGGCGGGGTGGGGTCTGGGTCGGTTGGACGAGGCGTGTCGCGTTTTACGAGAATGCATCATTGCGAGCCAAATTTTCAGTCTTTAATTTTATCACATCGCATTTTTCTAAAACGTCTTTCGGAAGTTATCGCCGACCAAACCAGAAAACTAATAATTAGTGTGCTTCCCAAATGTTTACTCCGACTCCGATACGATTCCAGAAGCCATAACTCCATATCAGGTACGCCAACTACAAAGCGCGTGGCTGTGTTAGAAATTATATTATTTATGAATATCTCTAGAAAAAGTCTTAAATAGGTTCTGATAACGTTTCCTGTAGGAAATTCGCCTATCGTGGAAACTGTTCACATTAATTATATAAGAACAAACACCCAGACCAGCAATTACTATTTCTAGAACATACAAATACTTGTCCCGTGCGGGAATCGAACCCGCAACTCCATAAACCGCGGCCAAATCGATTAGCCGCTGCGCCTCCGAGCACTGTAGCTCGTGAGCCAGGCTATAAATTTCAGTGGTGCCGGATGAAGAAAAACATCATGTGAAAATCTACATTTTTGAGAAATAAAATTATATTTATTTTCCATGTCCGCCAATCAAAACATGGTTTCAAAGCCATTTCAAAAACTGGAGGCTGGCCCTGAACTTGAGTTGAGAAACCAATCTAAATGTATCTATAACAGCGAAACAAACGAGATCATTGGTTACTAAATAAATCTATGCACTTTCTAGCAGCTGGCAACCCTACGAATCAAAGCTTCACTTCGAGCGTGCCACGAGTGTAAACACGCCGTGAGTCAATCTGACGTCCAGATAGATACGCTGCTCCATAACCAAGGTCGGATGTGATATCGGTGGACTAAAGATAAATCTAATTCAATACACCGATAAATTAAAAAATAAACAAAAAGTAGTCTATAAATTACCCACTGCGGAAATTTAATTGACCTCTCAAATTGAAATTGGGTATCCCTGCTTACTCCTATGAGTAACAATCAAAAGTAAGTGCTTAAATATAGCGTAATAGGACACACTAATAACGAATACATCGTTTATTCTTTCTAATAGAGGCCTTTTTTTAAATCTAATTTCTGTCAGTATAATCTTACAATTTTGTACTTTGTATTTTGTACATGGTAGAGCCAAGCGGCGGCTTTTGCTGTTGCTCCAATGGGCCGGCTCGACCGGGTTGGTGCCACGGCTTCTCAGAATACACATCGTGTGGTCCTGGGTTTCGTTCGGTGAGTGAGGTAACCGGAGGCCCACTTCCCCTCACCATCCCCTTCCACATCCTGCCTTCAATCTACCAAATAGCCTTAAAGGCCGGCAACGCACCTCAGGTGTTGCAGATGTATGTGAGCGACGGTAATCATTTACCACCAGCTGAAGCGCTTGCTCCAAAAAAAAATTGCCATCTTTCCCATTAAAAAAAAACAACATAAGCACCGCAACGCTGAAATTTTCGTATGGTGGTTTATTGAACCGGTGACCTGTCGGATGCCAGGCATTCCATGCTTCTCATTCTCAATTTAGGATAGAAGCAGGTGTCTATGTGCAACAGCAACCACTTACCATCGGCTGGACTGTGTGCACGTTTGCTGCCCTATCTAGGTTAATACCTAGATAGGTCAGCACACATGACTCATTTTCAGTTTAAAAACTATTTGTAAAATATATATATGGCCACGGCTAAGCAAAGGCCTCCTTCACAAACATCTGAGAGCAGAACATGATGTTTAGCTTCAGCAACGAGCACATGGTGGATTTAGAATTTCAAATTCCTATTAACAATTTTAGTGCTAGCTACCTCTAGGCTTCCGTGGCTTTTATCATTTGTTTCTATTATAAATATCTAACTTCGCTAGTTATTCAACAGTGATAGAACTTAGCTAAGGTCAGAATTACGCTCGCCGTTACTCAAGGAAATATTACATAAGAAGGGACCGCGTCATCGTAGTGTGCAAAATCAGTTGTATTGTTTCGGTTTTTCATCGGTTTTCGCCCTTTCAAATTAAATGAACTAAAGCAGGTGTAGCGGCAAAACATCCCCGGTTCAGCAGTCCGAAGTACAATCCAGTTCGGACCCGGCGGCGGGTTCTTGCAGTACGCGTTTCGAGCGTAATTTTATGGAGTTTAATTAAAATGTGATTAACAATTCATGAACCGTGGGGTTCCCTTCGTTAGAGCGCCTCACAATAATTTATGAGGAGCTTATCTTTTTTTACAGAACGTAAGTCTGTTCACAGCAGCTGATGCTGAATTTACGGAATTTAGTTGAAATAAAAAGCTGGACTTGAAATTTGTATCGATAATGTAAATTGCGCCGCGAAAGCCTTGCCCGATAGGGTTCCGCCATATATGTTCTGTTGTCAAATTAATTAATTACGACTTATCGATCTTTTTACAAGATTCAAAATTATTAAGTGAGCGATGTCGGGATCCAAAGTGTATTTATTAAATCATATCTATACTTACAATATTATTTATACGTATGTGTGAATGTATAAATGTGAATAATAATTCATTCGTTTAACAATAATAATAATAAACGTCAAATTTTAACGCGTGGTAGAGCCAAGCGACGGCTTTTGTTGCTGCTCGAACGGGCCGGTTCGACCGGATTGGTATCATGGCCTCGCTGAATAGCGACGGGAAGTAGAGGCATCATGTGCTTCTGCGTTTCGTTCGGTGTGTGAGGTAACCGGAAGCCCACTCCCCCTCCCCATTCCCCCTCTCATCCTCCCTCCCATCTCCCTAATACCCTTAAAGGCCTGCAACGCATCAGCAGCACCTCTGGTGTTACAGATGTACGTGGGCGACGGTAATCACTTACCATCAGGTGAACCGCTTGCTCGTTTGCCGCCAATCCGATAAAAACCATAACACATGTAATTATAAATGGGGATGAGTTACGGTCTTGTGGATGCCACTGTGTTTCTTGGAATGACACATGGAATGATATATCCCAAATAGGTGGTAGACTTAACTCTGCAGCCTAACTGTACGGATTATAAGAAGTCTGACTGGTGTTGAAACAGCAAGAACAATTTATTTTAGTTATTTGCATACTATAACTTCACACGATATTTTGGTATGGGGACATGCAGCTGATATAGAAACGATATACGTCTTGCAAAATAGGGCTAGCTATTTAGCTATTTTGATTATAAATAGCTCTTACCTTACGGCCCTCTAATTCATTAATTTAAAGAAATAAATTAATCACTAAGGGAAGGTCTTGTTGGCCTCTAAACATGTTTTTATGTAATGGATGTACTTTTTTTTATTTGGGACGAAAAACAGTTATGAATTAAGTGTGTACTTAATTTAACTTAACGTATACACCACACCGATTTCCGCAAAATATAATTAAGAATTATTTTGTAAATAATAATGATTGTGCGCGCTTATAAGAAAACAATTGAGTGAAAAATGTATTAGGTACTAAGTTTACGTAACTGACGAGATAATTTTCATAATATAAATATTAGAAAAGACATAAGTTTGTGATACCAGTTACTCGACTCCATAGAGTCAGTAATACGATATATAACTGAATATGGTATATCGAAGATTTCATTTAAGTTTCGTAACATAAAATGGTTCTTTGATGTATATGACCGAGAGACACCCTAAGAATACACGAGTGCCTAATCAGTTTAACTGAACGTCGCGGCTGAGCGAACCATGAATTATTTACGACTCTAAAATGACCTTAGAAGCACATGCTAAACCGACATTTACATACATGTACAGGGCACCAACACCCCACTTTACATTAACCCCAGTGCCCCCCCCCCCCCTTGCGGACGTACATTCCAGCAAAACTCCCTTCGCAACCCATCGCTGACATTCAACGTGAACGCAAAAACATACAAGTCGGCCATTTGTAGAAACACGATGAGGGAAACGATGAAGATATAAATAAACAACGTCTTTAACTAAGTTTTCAAAGTTTTTAAGTCGCTCTTACAACGAAACGAATTTATCGGTTGCCATTATTTCCATACATGAATCCATCGCCGTTAACCGACAGCGAGTAAAAAAAGAAAACTAAAGACCAATAGAATACTCACATGCGTACCGTCGTTCCGTGGGTATTGCGTCACTTGCGTCAAACTTGTGAACAGGTGCTGCTTGTGAAGACTGGTCTGCTCAAGTTCACAGTGCGCTTGTGCTTTAGTTTGATGGATCACTGTTTACTTGTGGCACGCTTTCAGTTGCCTATGAGCCAAGCAAACTGTTTGCCTGGTAGAGATCGCTTGTAAGCGATAAGGCCGCCAATTGTACCTTTGTGTATTTTATGTTTATTTATTTTTTTCGTATTTTTGCTAATTGGTGTACAATAAAGTGTATTTCAGTAATTCATTCATTCATAAATTATTGAATAAACTTATGGAACTGAGACATGGTCCTTCACTGCAGGCCGTATGAGGAAGCTCAAAGTTGCTCAGCACGCTATGGAAAGAGTTATGCTCGGAGTTTCTCTGCGCGATAGAGTCTGCAATGATGATATCCGCAGCAGAACTAGGCATAGTCGCAAGTATCAGCAAGCTGAAGTGGCAACGGGCCGGCATAGCTCGAAGAACCGACAACCGTTATGTTAAAAAAGGTTCGCGAGTGCCAGCCACGTACAGGCAAACGCAGTGTAGTACGACCCCCCACAAGATGGAGTGACGACCTGCGCAGTGTTGCGGGAAGTCGATGGATGCAGGTGGCTCAGGACCGAACTTTGTGGCAATCTTTGGGGGAGGCCTATGTTCATCAGTGGACTTGTGGTAGGCTGAAATGATGATGATGATAAATTATTGATAAAAGAAAAAAATCAAGAAAGTGGATACCTACGGAGTTTCCTTCCGCCTTTTCCTTCTCCGTCAGAGAAGCCTCGTTACGAAACGGTAGTAGATTATCTTTCTATCGTAGAAGAATAAATAATTTTTATTGATTCATTAAGAACGACGACTACGGTAAAATGTCAGTAAATACACCTGACCACTAACAGACAGAGGAATAAAAATTTAAAGTAGCTGCCGATATATGTCCCACTATTCAGACTCCTTGCAATATACTGAGATGGTTCAGGGACAAGCAAGGGTCCGCCACACTGCTTTAAAGCGACTCGGCAGGTGAGCCTAGCCAATGTTAAATACAGTACATAAGATTTTATACAATCTTGAAACACGCGTACAAACCCCAGTTTAAATGAATCGCATTCCGAAAAAAAACCTCTATAAAACGCCCAATACCCCATTCATTTCACATCAGCGTCTAATGGCCATGAAATTAGCTGCAAACGAAAGACCGATGGGCATTGCTTTGTATAATTAGTCATTTCTTTTCCCCACCAACCTACCCGGTGAGCAAGTAACGTCTCGTGAGCATCCATCGATTCTTTTTTATACCACAGACAGAGAACAATGCGGCACGGGGCGGTCGAACGGCGCACTTATGGTGTTTTGCACTTTTCGCGGTTTCTAAACGCCTTCGTTAAATCCTTATGCATATTTATGCGATACATTTAAACATTTTCAAGTTTTTTGAAGATCCACCGCGTAAGGTTAGAAGTGATGAGCTCAGCGGGTGGTGGCAGTTGATTACAAGGATAATGATTATCAGCTCCTAGCCGATTTGGATTGGCGCAGTTTTGCAGTTCTTGCATTGCTTGCCTTCGAAATTCCTATTGTATTTGTAATGTAAACAAAATTCAACTTGTTTTTCAGATAATCAGATGCTCTCACATAATTGGTTAATCAGTCAAGCCTGTCACCCACAGACGTAGCCGGAGGCAGCATAGTAAAACGAGCTTCCGTAATCCACTTCCAAGATAAAGAATGTGACTGTTTGCTACTGAAGATTGCCATGAGATTTTCAAGATTTCTGCCTTAGTCGCCTCTTGCAACATCCACGGGGGCTACCACACGGCATCTGCCGGATACCGCTACACACACAAACACTCGTCTACACCATCACACACACACAGTTTGTGATATTAACAACTTCCCTGTCTAATATTTTATATAGCCATGTATTGCTTACTAGACGGTAGAGTTCATCTCTGCCCAGGGGTCTGGGTAGGTACCACCCTCACACTAATTTCTGCCGCTAAGCAGCACTGCAACCACTGTTCTGGTATAATAATAATAATAATAATAAACCTTTTCTATATGGATGACCTCAAGTTATTCGCCACTAATCGCTCCCATCTGATGGAATTGCTAAAAATCACTTGCGATTTTAGCAATTCAATCAGAATGGAGCTCGGGACGGATAAGTGTGCGGTCCTCCACGTCGAAAGGGGAAAGGTCGCTAATTGTGAGGGCATAGACTTGTCAATGCCCGTTAACATTAGGACCCTTTCCGAGGCTGATACATACCGGTACCTGGGTATGTCACAAAACATAGGTATCGATGAGGCTGGCATGAAACAAACGGTTCGCGACTTGTTTTTTGCGCGTCTGACAAAAGTGTTTAATAGCCTTTTGTCGGGCGGGAACAAGGCACGCGCGTATAACGGCTGGGTCATGCCAGTCCTCATTTATACCTTTGGCATACTCAGATGGACTCAAACCGAACTTAACGCCCTGGACAGAAAAGTCCGCACAATCATGACGTCCCACAGGATGCATCATCCGAGATCGTCAGTGATGAGGCTGTACTTGCCGCGGAAGCGTGGAGGGCGGGGTTACTTAAGCGCCCTCACCATGCACAATCGCGAAGTGTGCAGCCTCCGTAATTACTTCCTAGCGAGATCGGATGAGTCATTCTATTCGGACGTCATTAGTTGTGATAAAGGGCTTACCCCCTCTATCCTTGGCCAACGAGCAACGGCAGGACCCGGCAGTACAGAGCGCCTCCGACCGGGAGACCGTATGGAAGGAGAAAGAGCTCCACGGGAGGTTCTACAAGGCTCTACATGAGCCTTTCGTAGATACCGTCGCCTCCCTAAACTGGCTGCGTTTTGGTGACCTCTTTGGGGAAACCGAGGGTTTTGTCTGTGCGATACAAGATCAGGTTATTAAGACGAACAACTATCGGAGATACATCCTAAAGGATGGTACCGTCGACATCTGTCGAGCCTGTCGCCGTCCCGGGGAGTCGCTTCGGCATGTCATCTCCGGTTGTTCAGCGCTTTCTAACTCTGAGTATCTGCACAGGCACAACCTAGTAGCCAGGATCTTACACCAGGAGCTCGCTCTGAAGTGCGGTCTCGTGGATCGGAGACTGCCTTACTACAAATACACGCCGGAAGCCGTGCTCGAAAATGACCGCGCTAGGTTCTATTGGGACCGGTCCATTATCACGGACAGGACAATTCATGCAAATAAGCCTGACATCGTGTTGATGGACCGAGCAATGTCGAGGATATTTTTGGTCGACATCACCATTCCATATGACGAGAACCTTGTGAAAGCCGAAACAGACAAGAAGACAAAATATCTGGACCTGGCTCACGAGGTAACCGACATGTGGGGTGGTATGCCGACCGAAATTATTCCGATCGTCGTCTCTGCGAATGGGTTAATTCCAGTCAGCCTCTCGGAACATCTGAGGCGGCTGGGACTCCGTGACGGACCGCTCCGAGCTCAAATGCAGAAGGCAGTGCTACTCGATACCGCTCGCATTGTCCGCCGGTTTCTTTTCCTTTCTCCCTAACCCTCGGCCGTCTGGTCTCCCCTGCCGGGGGCTTCCATCTGGTTGGGTTTTAATTATCTATTTAATTTTATTATATATATAATTTATAAAATATTACTTATATATGTACTTATATATGTATTTATTTATACAACCCAACCAGATGAGTAAATATAGAAATACCCCAAAAAAATAATAATAATAATAAAATGTTTATTTCAGACACGAAGATCCATATATTGTTAGTAACAATTTTTACTATGTTAGTATTGCTAATTGCATATTATTTTCCTATGACTACCCTCCTCCAGTGGTCCTGGAAGGGACAGTCGTATCCTACAGGATGTCTTTGCTACTGCTTCGCAAGCACTGCAGCAGTGAGGCTGTTTTCTTGCGAATAATCACCTGGAAAGGGTCCGTGCGGGCCTCAACAAACATACCTGAAGCGCTGCAGCGCCAGGTCAGCCGCAACAACATCCGGAAAGCGTTGTGTGTATATATAAAGCCGGTATAATCGCAGACAGCGAGATATTCCATCTTAGTCCTCATAGGTGACAACGCATCTGTAACCACCTTCGATTGAAGTCCATGAGCTGGAGAAACCACTTACCAGCAGCTGGACTTTTAGCTCGTTGGTCACCACAATCCAATAAGAAAATCTTGATTCTTAATCAAGGATAGATGCATCACTTGCAGAAGGCGCAGATCAAAGGATATGTTTAGGAAGGTGGGAGGAGGGGGGGCAATTCTCATTGTCATCAGGAGGTTATTGTTACAAAGATAAACGTTTCATCAGCCAGACAAAGGTTTTCCCTCTCGTTGTTTTTCTTTACCGCCGAGCACGTAATAAATTTAGCAATTAAAATTACAGTTATAAACGTTATTGTAAGCTAGCTGTACCCGCGACTTTGTTCGCGAAGTGGTGTCATTAATAGTTTGTCTAGTGGACCATAAAGTATATATTATCCGATATGATCGCTATGACTTTTAGTTTATTTATATCTGGAATGAATGGATGGAAAAATTATTACACAAACAATACAAAGGAACCAACGTGGCAGCGCTCTTTTCACTCAATGAACTGTTTAAGTACACGTTGATTTCTACTTATACCTATTTAAAAAAACAAACAAACAGTGTAACGACTGTTTTCTTCCGATTTGAAAGGTATAGACGATCGGTATAATTATGGGCTGTAAGGCGGAATACCTTAGTCCTCATGATCGACAACTAATCTGAAACCTTGCTCCCAGTAAAAAAAAAGTGTCATTTGTATGCTATTGACCTAGATTCGATACCAGGCGCGTCCGTAAAATACTGTCTTAGCGCGTGCTCGTCGTCGAACGACACAGATTATCTGATGATTAAATGATATCGTAAGGAATTGTGAAGCTCCCCAAACCCACACTCAGGCAGTGAAAGCAGCATAGCGAAATTCCCGACTCCGAAACTTTTGAGAAAAAAAAGAGAGGTTGTCGGTTCCCCGCAGTGATTAATCTATGGGATGTTACTATAAATTGAGATATAAAAGTTTAAAAAGGACTTTTCGTGGACTCATTGGTCATGTGGGCGCGATATCTCACCAGAGGCAAGTTTGTATTGAAATAAATTAAAATCGTTTTATCGTTTCCGATTCTCCGTGTAACGAGTGGGCAACGAAAATTCTTCATACAAAAATCCAGTAACAGATTCGTCTTCGACACAGCGTAGATGTAACCAGATGTTCAACTCGAATAAAATTTACTTAAATAAAACGTGGTCAAATGGTACCAGCTTTTGTTGGCGTATTCATGGAAAGGCCTATGTCCAACAGTAGAATTTATGAAGCTCATAAAGAAGGATGATAAGAATCACCAGCAACATTATCACATAATTAGATTTTAGTAAAATTAATTATACCCGACTGCTTCAGAATGAGAGTAATGTTTTTCGAGTGTATTTCGATGGTACGCTCTGTAGCCTAGCGCCAAAACGAGAGTAATGTTTTTCGAGTGTGTGGTATGTATTTGCCCGTGTAATTATTTTAAAACTACAAATCAAAAAAAGAGGAGAAATTTTAGGGAGTCGTGTAAATAGTTTTTTTAAATAATTGCATTGGTACTTGTTTAAAAGATTTATATTTCCTTAACTATTTTGTTGCAATTTACTTTTCTAAGGAAAGTCATATTATAAACCTATGATGTCTATATTACTTAAAATCTAAAAAAAAAAGTATAAAAGTGGTAACAATAACAAGTAAAATTTATTTGTAATTTCAAGAGTGACAAACGCGTTAATAGTCTGGCTTCTGTTACAAGTATATACAGAAGTTAAGCGAGCTCAAGTGTCGTCCCGTTTTTTTAATTTCGTCAGCCACACTGAATTCCTAACCGACACACTGAATTCCCAAACGCCACACGAAATTATTGCCACACGGGTTTTGGCGGAAACAGTGTGAAAATTGGTTGTTTAGAACCGATCCCCTAGCATGTTCAGTCCTAACCAACTTTTACGCAAACTTCGAAATTGAAAGACGGGCCGGATGTGACTCGCATGCTTTCAAGGGTAGAAAGTAAACTGAGCAATTGGAGTAGTCAAATAATACAGAGTCTATGCAAAATTCGAGGACACTATTTTACATACCTACATACACCCCTCATATATTTCGTATAGTGAAGGATAGAACCGGAGATTACTATACAGGTAACGATACATTCTATCTCAAACCTCGGAGGTGACAACATCTGCATCTACATTAACCTGTATTTTTGTGTATGAAAACACTAACATAAAAAAAACGACACCATTAAAAAAGTGATGACACCGTTTATCATTACTCTGTGGCTACATCGCTTAATAAGCATCGCTGTCAGGAGTGAAAGTCCAGATTTATACAGCGATGCGCGTGTGCCCATCCTTATGCGGGTCCAACTGCGTATAATGAAATTTATTTACCTACATCACGACTGGCCCTATTGTCGTCCAACAGCCGCTGTGTTCCTCTCCTCTGTAAAACTGGCGCAAGAGGCTGTAAGTTTGATGGCTATATTTGTTTGCAAGCGAGGATTTATGGCAATTGGATTCATTTTTAAACATTAAGACCGCGTCGAACCGAATCATCGCATTGATTGGAAACACAACTTTGTATTATTTTTTTTATAGGAGAAGAGGGCGAACGAGCGCGCGGCTAACCTGATGGTAAGTGGTCACCGACGCCCAACTTTGTGTCGGACTTATATTGAACATTTAGAGACCGAGCGATAACAGAGTTTAAGCAGACTCGACATTTTTAAATTATTACCAAGAAGACTCGGTTGACTCAGTTACGAAGTGAGTGATCACGGGTCGTGAGCTCGATTCCCCAATCGTCACAAAACAATGCACACGCTCGTCTTTACCTGACCGTATCTGTTATTACGCATATACAATAAGATCGAAGGATGGGTCAAATGAATGTCAGAGACACCTCAACTCGTTTGCCCCTTTCTCATAAAAAAATTTTTTTTTTTTTTGTAAAACCCAAATCATCAATTCAATGTAGTCTTTAGTGATTTAGTAGTTTTCAAGTAAGATAATAAAGGACAGGGTTAAATTTTTTTCCCTTTTCTATATTTTAAAGTTCCAATTCGCGTCTTGAACATCTAAAAGAAGTAATTGTTAACGTAAGGATTTTTTTGTATAATTGCTAAAAGTATAGTAAATACAGTGATGAAACATTTTCTTTCACCGAGCTTTATATATATGCCGAGGTAGTCGAGTGGACCAGCACGGTGGACCCTTCCCTGCTTCATAGCTCTCTCACAAATTATATTACAGGCTAAATACAAGAAATCTATGGATGATTTCTTGTATTTACGCGAACACTACACATTTGAAATTAAACTATTATATATTCTTTTTATATTCACGACGTTTCGAGTGCTTAACAGCAGCCGTGGTCGCGGGGGGACTGTGGTGTTAGACGTCGGGATGTCATAGTCAACTCAGGCTACCTTCAGCTTTTATTTACAGCGTAGATCGTGCCAAATTGAGATTACACGGTAATGCATTATGAGATGTTTTGTCACATAATACGTCATAACTTCAAAAGTCGCAAGAAGTAACACAAGATTCCTGCATATATTATAATAGGTAGACTACTTTGTATACTAAATGACACCAAATTTACAACTTAGCTAAATGTCAAGTCACATCGAACATGTTTTTGTGTTGCATTTTATGTAAAGTAATTCTTTTCGTCTTAAAATATAATTTTGATAACTGTTTCTTAATCTATATTCTAATAAATACGCTTTCCATACATGTGTTCACTAAAGGGCTTTCTCGGAACGAAAACACAAAATCAATCCTGAATATATATAATTTACAATACAAGTTATAGTTTACAGAATTTCCACAATGACGGTTTCTAACGTTATTTAATCACTATTTATGTAATTAATACAAATAAACGTTGTCAATACTACAGGACTTTTTAAGTTTAATATAAAATTATTAAATTATAATTTAGCCTATCACAAGTCCAGTGCTAAACATGCCTCCCCCAAAGATTGCCACAAAGCTCGGTCCTGAGCCACCTGCATCCATCGACTTCCCGCAACACTGCGCAGGTCGTCGGTCCATCTTGTGGGGGGTCGTCCAACACTGCGTTTGCCTGTACGTGGCTGCCACTCGAGAATACGCATTAAATAGGTAAAAGTTTTTTTTAAACGTATGCCGTCAGAAACTTCAAAGAGACAACATTGTTACTTTAGGATAATGTATTTGCAGTAGTGTAGTGTACAAAGTAAAAAAAAACTAAAAGAATGAATATTATATCGACAATAGACGGAAGATACCTTAGAACCATATAAGGATCATATCAAAGAGTTCCAAGGAACTATGATAGATCGACTAAATTCTAGCACGTGCGCTATGTGAGTTATCAGAAGCTGACGTAACGAATGCAGTTGTGCCCCGACCCCGAACACGAGATGTTTTTAAATCATCATTCCCGCTGATTTTAATACGATCCGATGCGCCTTCGATTCGCTCCAATCCGACAGAGATTGGCAACATTTTTCATATCTTTAGATATCACCGGTTTTGATGACCGGTTCAGATGATTTTTCCGCCATCAGTTGAATGATTTTACCAGCATTCACCTCAATCGACACCAGTAGGATGAAATGGGGTGGCTGACTTTCGAGTACGCCAAATTGTCAGATACGTGTACAATCAATAAGGATTTAGTAAATTTTTGCCTTGTGGTATCGGCGTAAGAATCTGCCATCCTCCCGACGGTGTCACAAGGGGTGACTAACTACTGCCGACAGGTAGTGGGACAAACATTTCGCAAAATATCCGAGCAAAATTAAACTGACAGATGACGGGCACCAGCTTCTGTCTGGGTTGCGATGTGCCTGATGCGTCCGCTAGCAGAGCGTGGCGTTTATGGCAAATTCTCTAAATGAGATGACTATTTACAGCTTGTTGAGATAAGGTAGTAAATTTTACTGCATCTTTATCAATTGTTGTATATTCGTGCATTGATATATTATAGAAAAAAGCTAATTTGAAAAAAGGTTGCCCACTCCGAAACCCCGATGATTGATCTTGAATATCCGATATGTCTTCGACTTTCAGCGAATTGAACCGAGAGCCATTCGATACTCTGCCAATACGCACTAACGGTAACCCAGGTTTAATGATATTTTTTTACGTACGGTGGGTAACACGAGTTGGTAGTAGTAATAAACATTTTTATGTTACATTAATTTGAAACAAATTAGAATCATGTGTGATCTTAATCTCCATAAGCCTGTTTAAGTTCGCTACTGAACATAGACCTTTCCAAGAAAGTGCCAGCAACATTTCTAGGAACTTCACCACGCACAGAGCCGGCACGCTCGCATTAGTGATACCGCTGTCATCGGATGGATATTCCGCTATGATCCGATAGCCAGAGCGTCGTTTACTATCCATCAGGACAGGATACGTGCAGGAGAGGTTGCCATTAGGAGAAAACAAAATAGTATATTCCTCCATACACTTCTCTCATTCGAGCCTTATACGTGTTAGAGCCAAACCTAGCCAAGCTTTTGCTGCTGTTCGAATGGGTCGCCTCGTCCCCCCTCCTCCAATTAAACAAACCACAAGATTGAAACGTCAAAATAGGGGGAGATATGACGTCACACGCTCTATAATAAAAATAAACGCTATGTAAATAGAACGAGCCCTTCACACAGACTATCGAACTCGAGTCTTCGTGACGCGACCACGGCACATGCGAATACTTGATTCTTAATCAATGGTTGATGTAGATGTTCATAGAACCCAGTGTCCACTTACATCACGGCTCATCTGCAGTGATTTGTCACAGTTCACAAAAAAAAACGTGTTAATGTAGTCTTCGAAATTTTCAATTTATATGAGGATTATTAATCAAACGGAGGCGCCTGAGGGTCCGGACAAAGTAATAATTGGTTTTAATGGGTCCAGCTTACTTTTTATCTTCGAGGTCCGACGATTTAATTACTATAGGATTATTAAGTGATTAACTTTTAAAACGTTCGCAAGAAACACAGCAAATTACAATGGTAATGTCTATTTATACTTTTGGCAGCGAGGGTGCGTTCTTAATCGAGGCTCTCGTTTGGAATCGCGTCACAAATGAATCGATTTTGTTCGTTAGTATCATTGTTTTTGCATCAAATCGATTCAAGTCGATGTTAAGTTGTTGTTTCTTTTTTTCTTTCTTTTTTACAGGTCTTTCCTCGAAAGTGTCAACGAAATCTTGCATGCCGTATATTGAAGTGTTGTCCACACTCACCAAATTAATCTGGCTGTTTGGTTAGCGCTGTGCTGGTACCCACCCTCGTGCTAATGACTATTTTTTTCTTATGGGAAAGTAGGCAAACTAGCAAGCGGCTCACCTGATGGTAAGTGATTACCGTCGCCCAGCTACATCTGCAACACCAGAGGTGTGTTGGCAGCCTTTAGGGATAGTTGGGAGATGGGAGGGAGGATGAGAAAGGGGATGGGGAGGGGGAGTGGGCCTCCGGTTACCTCACTCACCGAACGAAACGCAAAAGCACAAGATGCCTCTACTTTACCCCGGTATTGTGCGAGGCCGTGGTACGGACCCGGACGAGCCGGCCCATTCGAGCAGCAGCAACAGCCACCGCTTGGCTACGTATAAAAACTACTACTACTGTCTCCCGTCATTACTCAACAGAATAAATAGTAAACCAAAAAACAATAATATGTATATTGCAAATAATAACCAGGATTAGATCCTAGATAGTTGTTGCATATCAACATTAGCATGATAAAGTGTTAATTTTTTTTCTCTCTCTTCTCTTCTTCTAAATACAACACACAACGTACTATATGTTATGTGTATGTAAGAGATATAACACAACTGTATAACAAGTTAGTCACTTAACATTCTGTCCACGGGAATCTAGATCAAAATCATAGACGGACATCCTTTCTACGCACTCGTTGAACTCTTTTGAACGCCGCCATCTCAAAAAAAAGGTGCAAAATGAATGCGTACCCTTTGACAATATAATATCGCCGTAACGCACATAGCAATAAGGTTCAAGCGATAAACGATGATGTAGGTTTGGCTGACGGAAGCGACACGGCCTCGCACTAAGCGGGTGGTCCAAACAAAAGCGTCTAATTAAGTTCAAAAGAACGCCTAGTTTGTTTATTACCTTAATTTTATTCTGATATGAGATAAAAAAAATTGATGTAACCTTGTTTAGGCAGACACACTGTAGGACAACCCCAATAAGGTGGAGTGATAACCTGCACAGTGCGCAACACTAGACCGTGCTTTGTGGCAATCTTCAGGGAAGGCCTATGTTCATCGGTGAACTTGTCGAATCGAAGCAAATTTTAGAAAACGACGTTTCATTCATGATAAATTTCATCTAAATCCAATTGTAGTATTAATATAATCACACAAACTGTTGCAATATAAAAAAGTACCTTTTAAATAAACTACTCAATTACATCATTCTTAATGAATAATGAACATTTCAAAGAGCCGTAATCGCTTCCACTTATAACTTGCATTCGCTTCTCAGAAGAGAGACGCACGCGCCGGGAAGTGACGAGGGCGCGCCCGTCCGCCCGCACTATCGCGGCCGGACCCACTTATCGAAACCGATCCGATGGGTCGCAGCTAACACGACAAGCTCCTTGACGAGAATTTACATGCTTTGAAGTAACATCGAGCTTATTCAGAGATTTGATCTTGGCAGCGTGAAACTCTGCCAGCCCAATTCTTCAGGGCATGGCAACTAAAATTCATTAAAATCTCATATTCATCTACGGGAGCAAAACCTGCAACTAAGCTCGGGATGTCTTCAGGAGAGTTGCAGATGCCGATTTCGCCACGCTAAGTAGTGGCAAATGGAAACCTGATATGATAAGCGGCTATTGCAGCCTATGGACCACTGCGAACCACCAAAAGAAGGCTTCAGAGGCGTCGTCACCCCTGAGAGCAAAGATTGAACGCCTCACGGACTGTAATTACACTGACTGCTCTCTATACTTTTGAAATAGGAAACAGCAGTGCAGGTGGCACTGCTGCAATCAGCAAACAATAGCTACCTGGTACTCTACCCAGACAGTTCCTATACAGTTATATATAAAAAGGAGGCTACCACTGAACGCTGCTTAACTATGCTACCCCATATGATAAAGTAACAGTGTGTAAGCGTGGGCAAACCCCAGGAGTGGGCACGCGTGCATGCGTCCATCTCGTGGATCCGAAAAAGATTGTCGAGTTAATAATAATTTTCATTATTTCTCAGACATGCAGTTTTTCTCACGATGTTTTCCTTCACCGCCGAGCACGTGGTAAATACAGCACTCAAAATAGCTATTAACAGTTTTTGTCGTGCCGACACCAGGGACCGAGCCTAGGTCCCTCGCGCTGTATGAAACCAAATTGAGCGCCCTAAAGCTACCACGGCTCTTGAGTATAATATGCTAAAAGATATTTTTTTTATTTTCTATCCGCACACGTACCCTACGCCCAGGATAAGCAGTTTGTTAACACATACGACCGTCCATCTGAGCTTGGGAGTTCCAAACTCGGAAAAGTAATACATGTATAATTTAAAAATTTTAACTTGACAGCTAAGTTAAGATATGCTAAATTTTTTTGTGGTTCTCCTAACTTCAAAAGTTTGCATTTTATCTTGCTTTAACTTTATTGTTTTATTGTAAAGAGGAAATGTAGTCCTTACAGCGAATACAAATTCAAACGAAGAAGGTTATAAATGCGTTATCTTCTTTGAGGACTAAGATAGACGCTTCAGACAGCTCTTAATTATACTGTCTCGGTATACCTTTCAAAGTGGAACAAAGCAGCTGTTACACCATTGGTTGGCGGCGGGAATAGCTAAGAGAGTGGTACATGTGAGTGGTATCCCCACAATTGCGTAAAAGAGAGGATTACCAGCCTACACAGTGGTGTGTGAAGTCGATGGATGTAAATGTCAGAGAGCTGAGCTTTATGTTAATCTTTCGTGTTTTTTGTTTTTTTGTTTTTTTTTAAAAAAATACTAGCAATGCTATTTATTAAATAGCATTACTAATATTCCTGTTAACCCTGCAACTAAGCTTACAGCTTTTATCTGGAGTGGTTCACGACAATAGTCGAATGGCGGGCTCGAACTTACGATGTCATGCTTCGTAGTCCGCACCCTAACCCATTTGGCTATTGTCGCCTAAGTATTTGAGGAATAGATATATTCAGCAGAGGAAGAAGCTCCAAAGTGAAATGTTAAATGAAAACCACTCAATTTTTGAACTCAACTCGTTTGAAAATCAAACGGAACGTGTGAGTTGGATTACATCTTATCTTGCCAATTCAGTGTAAATTACCAACTTCAAAACTCGAAATAATTGAAACGTTCAAGTCAATTACAGTACTTTCGATGCTTAATCGTCGATACGACACTTGATAACAGTCGCGGGACAGAGACGAACGCATTCTAATCAATGATTAAGAAAAGAGATAAATTTATTTCACAGCTGTCCGATTAAATCAACAACCTTATCGTTCAGACTACGAATGTCGTATCGCTTGATTGGATAACACTAATTGAACGCTGTATAATCAAGCAATAAAGTTTAATTTAGGCTGTGGCGATAGGTGCTAAGTGAAATCTAGGTATTATATCTGAAGCCCAGGCAATAAACCGCGCCGGTACGCATACAGATAGATTCAATAGATACGGTTGTGTCGGCGCCAAAAGAGCAAAGTTGGAACACACGTTCAAAGACTTACTTCATCGATACCGTAAGCGATTGCGCTGTAAGTTCTTGCTTTAATTTATTCTTAATAATAAACGTAATCAACGCTTTTTCGCACAAAGTTTACAGTCTTGTTTCTTTTTTAATTTATAATCCTATCTACTTAAAAAGCGAAAAGCACATAACAAATAATCTTACGATTAAAAAAATATAGAAAATGATCATTTGACCATTTCCTATTAATTGTATGTATTTGAAAATGACTTTTTTATTAATTGCCGTTTACGATAATTAAGATATTCCTAGCACTTTGTGTTTACCTAACTTACTAGAAAAACCAAACTGAATACTACAATATTTTAACCCGATAAAAACACGATAGCGGTGTTATTGTCAAAAACAACATAAATTTTATAGTTCAACTGAAAAAAAATAATTAATAACAATAAAACCAATCGTGTACTACCTGCACAATGCATCAAATCTCAATTTATTATTTGAAAGTGAACAGTGATAGAGATTATAGTCCTAGATAAGGTGTCCGTTTGTATGTCTATGCCGCACAAACATAACTTAATTGAGATAGAGATAAAGGCAGACTAAGAAGTTCAATGGTTAAGGTAGATTGAAAACAACTGTAACGGAAAATAGGAGTGGAAATATTAAGTATTTATCAGCATGTACTAACCGTAAAAAAAAACACAAAGCAAAGGCTTAAATAAGGAAAGATTCAATTTGTTAACGCCAACTTTAGGACGCAAAATGAAAAACCAAAGAATAATTAAATGCCACAGAAATATTCAAAAAAAACAGAAGACGATTTTTAGTCGACGCAGGAGATTCTGCGATCGCATTTTATTCCGTGGGAAAAGTCGACATTGAGTAGGTAATGTGAACAGACTGGTGACGACAATGATGGTACAATCTGTAGTAGCCTCCAACAGATTCCGGATTAATCATCAACCCAAAATATGCCTAAATTATACAGTGCCTTGTGATGGGGTTACCTACATGGGTATATGGCGTACTTTCCCCAATTGCCAACTTCGCCTGCACGTGATGTACCCTGCTAGCCAACAAACGAGGCTCTGACGACCGAATGATGGCGAAACATGCATCCACTGACTATTGATGTGGAGGAGCATCACCAGTGCTCGGTGGCCGGCAACTGCGTCTTTCTTGGAGAGGCCTATGTGCAGCAGTGGACTAAAACAGGCTGATCTAGTTGTGGTGGCGAGGTAAGGAAATGTGCCATACACTTTCTTCCCGTGGGTGTCGAAGTCCATGTACATTTTCGTTCGCAATTTCGACAACAGGCGATACAAGTAGAAATGAACCGTCAATGCCACGCAAACCTTAAATCGAGACTAAAACAAAAGAAGCACACGTCATTGTATTTTTAAAAAAAAAGGAGCGAACATCTAACGGCCGATTTCATTACGCTCGCTTCCCGCGCACCTGCGTGCCACATGTCGCCAAAACATCGATATCTGCGCATCCAGAAATGTCACTCCAGCGCCGCCATCTTTGCGAGTAACATTCGTCGAAATTCAAGGCATCCTCGAATTGTTACGACAGTATCGGTGCACGATCCCCGTTTATACCGATATTTCGCTACATGTGACCACCCTATTTGGTATGTTGTTTTTGCGTCACGACTCTCTCTTCCCCGCGCGTCCGATTGTATACCTGTCTCGGTTAAGTGACGTCACGCAACGGTAGTTCTCGAGCCCACAGACTCCCGGTACATGCGTTATTTTCATATGATTCAATTTTATAGCTTACAGCAATTCAGCGGATCAATACAATCTACAATGTGGATTAATAAATTTACAATTCACTTAATAATTGTAATTTACGTGACTCCCATTTAAAGTAATACTTTTAACTTTTTTTGATTTCGATCTATGTATATATATACGCCTTGTTACCAACGGGATAGGCAGAATCAATCTGCTTCCACTTGCTACGGTCCTGACATACGTCTTTCGCTTCTTCGACTTTCATCAATCTTCGCATGCATGCTCGTTGGTTTAGAGTAATCTAGACATGACATTTTTTCAGAACGTCTCCGATTTGATAGTGAAATGTTCGCTTAGCTCCTCCTCTTCCGACTCTACTACATACACTCGCCTCATATATTTGTGTCGTCAACCTACTTTCATTCATCCTCTCCACATGTCCAAACCAGCTCAGCATCCCTTTCTCAATTCGTGTCACTACATCGTCTTTCACGCCACAAAATTCAATGTTGATAACTTTATGCGCTAGTTACTATCTTACTGATATTATAAATATAAAAATACATTTGTAAGGATGTTTATCTTTCGAGTCACACAAAATGGCTAAACCGATTTCAATGAAAAGTGATAAGATATCTCACCTTTTCACTATAGCATATTTGGAACATAGTATTTGGATGAGTGGTGGTGAGTCAGTTGCAATCTTAGTGTTCAGTAATACAATTCGTACAGAAGTTTTGTAAAACTCATCCTCCTAATTTGTAGGTAGATCCCCTAACTATCCTAATAAAGTACCTGGGCCTTAATATAAAAAAAAACTCTTATTTTTATCCATAAAACCACTGGCAGATATAATTTACACGTGCTTTCCTATGATATTCTACATTATTCTTATAAGACTGTAGACACTTAAGTTTAATGCTGAATATTAATAGAATAAAAACTTTATATCTCAAACGAATCACAGACTCCCACTCTCTTATCACGTAAAAATTATTTAACCAATGTTAAAATGTGTTTAATTAATCAATTTCAAAGTGTTGTGATGTGTGTTTCAATTTTCGTACCACACACACCAAATATTCGACATTCGTTTACCAAAACTGCTTAATTTGTAAAAGATAAAACAGCGTAACAACTGTTCTGTTCCGATTCGAAAGATATAGAGAGTGAATACAGTGACGGGCTGTGAGTTATTCCATCAGTCCACAGGGGTAACGACGCCTCTATAAAAAATGCTGCGCTGAAAATCAGTGTTGCGGGAATCCGTAACATAAACTGAATGTAGACCCATTTGTTGCATCACACTGTAGCGCAGAAAAAAAAAACTAAAATATTGTTATTTTTTTGTAGTTTTTACAATTTTTTTAATTGTTTTATAAATAACTTGTTAACTAATTGTGGTGTGATGAATAAAGTTTCTTTCTTTTTTTCTTTCTTTTTTTCTTATAACCTTGTTGAATTGAAGTGCTTTGCAGGTGTCGATGGACAGCTGTAGCCAACTTACAGTTGGACTGTTAGTTCATTTTTCGCTCCAATCCAATGGCAGTGTGTGAGGTTGAATGTACAACCTTTATCTCCACTGAGCTTGCACCCTACTAGGTAAAAAAAAGCTCTGGTGATAGATCGATGGCGGAGAAGACATCCCAATTTGCCGAACCCAAATCTCGCGGTCGTAGTGATGGGGAGCAGCAACATTAGTGCGAGGGGTACCCGGGCATTGCGCTGACCAATCCACTATAGGAAACCTCACCCAGAAATGTGTACAGCAGGTGCTGACACTTTTTTGTCTACTACTATAGACTACATTTATTATCCCATTTCTTTGATGACTACTGAGCCATCGGTCCCGGGTTCGAATCTTAGCCGGAACAAATATTTTTAAAACCGACAATTGGTTAGTATTCCGGAGCAGGTTGTGTGGTGTGGGGACCCGTGTTCCTAACATAGCATCTGATCCTTCCTCTCTGCGTTCGCTCTTACACTTACGGCACTATGATATCTGCTGCGTAGTTGACAACCTGACCTGGCTGCCGGGATGACGACGTCACATTGCTTCTATTCAATTTCGATTACAGAATTTCATTTCGCATAACAGTTTTCGCCGGCGCTTAATTTGCAATTCAATTCCTGAATTTACCACATGCTTTTGTAAAGGATATCATCGCGAGGAAATCCATGTCTGTATATAACGAGGACACGCGAAGTACGCCGGCCTGCACTGGAGCGGCTGGCGGAATATTCAGAGGGCTGGGCACAAGCCGTTGGACGTTTACAGGCTCCTGTACTTTAAGCTCTAAACCAATGAGCACGTATGCAAAGATTGATGAAAGTGTAAGAAGCGAAAGACGTATGTCAGGACCGTAGCAAGTGGAAGAAGAGTGTGTCTGCCTATCCCATTGGGAACAAGGCGTGAACATATACATTTCCTTTAAGTTCATTATAAAATTTGGTTACTGCATGCATTTTGTGATGTAACGTAGACTCGACTGGCGCAATGACGGATAAAATTGCACAAAATCAGGACCTCTAGAGAGCCAAACCGGTATGAAACACTGAAGGTTTTTTAGCAATTGTATAACACGTAGTAATGTATTAAAAAATCTATTATTTTGAAATAATACATGGTTTACGATTCAATGGAAAAATTCACAGAAACATATGTCTCGGAACTGAACCCCGCGTCGCATCACGTCACGTATCACCATAGTCCGCGTCGAGAGCGAGGGCTGCGACCGCGCCCGCAGTGGCATACATCGATACAGAATATCAATCGACGCGACAAGCTATTGCCGCCGATGGGCTGTTAACGAGCCAATTTGTTAGCGTCACGAGACGCGCGCCGGCAACGAAACGCGTTATTCTTTTTTGCGAACACCCTGTAATGGGACTGGTGCATGGGGATCGCTTTGGTGAGACGCTGGCTGTGAGAGACGAATTAGTGCTGCGTCTTGGTTGTTTATGACAACAGTATTTGTAGTTTACGATTGCCAACATTTCCTTTCGCTGTACAAATGCCTAGCGATCTATAATTAGTATAAAACAAAGTCACATATTATTTCAATTTGATTTATATCAATTAGAACATTCACGAAGAGAGCTAATAAACAAATACTCATTTAGTATATAGTAGGTGAATAACACATCGACGTTTCGTAATATATCTGTCAAAGATCCACTCACATAGCTTACGCTCACTAAACCTTAATAGATATATTGTTAAATTATTATAATACAGAATAGTAGCTCCTAAATAGATACATTGTTAAATTGTTATAATACAGAATAGTAGCTCCTAAATAGATACATTGTTACATTATTATAATACAGAATTGTAGCTCCTAAATAGATACATTGTTAACTTATTATAATACAGAATAAGCTCTCAAAAATCTCTTAGAAGAGTCCGCGACAGTATTTGTGTAAGTAAGGAACCATTGACAATAACCATATCTGTACTTTAAAATTTTGAAAGGAACGAGTAACTAAAGGCTGTACCTCCAACTCAGAAGACTCGATTGCGATGCCCGACGTGGAGAGCGCGTAATAATTAGATTTTCGAAGTTTATATCGCACGTTTTGTTGTTGTCATTGTCGTGTACTCCAGGACGGCGACAGGCTCACCACCTTTTACGCGGTCCTTAATAAGCACTGATGAAAATGGGGTTGGAAGGACTAAAATGTCTACACCTCGGACCGCCTCTTTATTGGTAGATTTTGTTCATACTGCTTATATCATTGGTGCCATTAAAGAAATGCATACTAACCTTTGCATGCGTTTTCTTGGTGAGTAATATGTTCAGCAGCGAACTAAAATAGATTTATTTTATTGGAATGGGGTGAAAACCGAACCAACAGTGCACCTGGTGTTAAGTGGCTACTGCAGCCCACGGACACCGGTAAACCCTGAGGAGTGAGATGGAATTCTACATGGGCCGTAATTCTACTGGTTACACTGCTGGTGGGTAAACGTGTGATAACCTGCGCAGAGGACTTGTTGACAGAGAAGGTTTCTACCACCTGTGAAAAAGATACCGACCTCACAGCTCAGGGATGGGAAAAGCCGCTGTAGTGTTGTAATGAAATGATCATTTCTCTTAACGGTAGGAGCTAGCGCGAACGCTACAAGTAATCACTAACAGATTGTAATTGTTATCCATTGTTGTTGCACTCTCGTTAAGTTAAAGATAGCGCATGCGCTGATCTCTTTCGCGTCATCACAAGGCACAGAGCAACAAACCCCCAGAGTTCGTCAACTGCGAATATTTATCGCTTAGTCTGTAGTTATAGTTATAATCGTGAAAATTGTGCTGTAAGAAGGATTATAACGTCTGTTTTCCAAATGTCAATTACACCTGCTCGTGAAGTACCCTGTTACCTTTCTGGCTAACAAACGGGACTTTGGCCACTGAACTGCAGAGTGAGAATCCATCCGTATCTGCCGAATTTCACAGACTAATGGGATGTAGGTGGGGTGCAGCAGCGCTGATGCGATGTTGCCGGCACTGCGCTCATCAACCCGTCACCCAACGAGGTGAGTACGGACATATCTTTGGAATGTCCAGCTGTGGACGTATACCGACTGTGTCTTGAAGTACCACGACCACGCAGAATATCGGCGTGAAGTAGAAGCATCTCGTGCTTCTGCGTTTCTTTCGGTGATTGAGGTAACCGGAGGCCCACTACCTCTCCCCATCCCAAATCAAGGCCGGCAACGCACCTGCAGCAGGTCCTTTAGGGTTGCAGTGGTACGTAGGAGACGGTTTTCACACTTTACCATCAGATGAGCCGCAACCATTACAAAAAACAAAAAAACATTTTTTTTATTTATTCGTGAAATTCGGTGCGTGGTGAGTACAAATCCAAAAAAAAAAGATCCACGAATAAATGTTACTGAACCCGCTTAGTAAGAAAAGCTCCTTCGCAACAATGAGATAACATTTTTAAATTATGTAAACCCATAAAAACGGACGCGCGTACAAATTACATTGTAACACCTAGCCACAATCGCGTCATCTACGCAATTTACAAAAATCAAAAACATTAACCATCTAACTACCCTCACTTTTATGTGGTACAATTAAAGCTCACTTTAAGAACGAAAAATACTAATAAAAGTATTACCAATTCAATGTGCAGTTCCTTTAAACATACGCTATATTAAATGGGACGTATCGGAGGTGTGTAAAGGTTAAAATGCATTAGCTGTAATTAAAAGGAAGGCAAGGCTGAAGTGGTTTCGCGGGGCTCGGCGATAAGCCCAGATTAATTACCCAGATGCGAGGATAGAACGACTGGTTACACGCTACCGTTACGTTTGCCCGACGCGCGCTAACCGCGGTGAAACTGTATCACATTCAACGTATTATTTTTCCACTGCAACCACTTTTAACTTGCTTCGCGGACAAAAGATGCCGAAACAGCTTTAAAGCTGCCGCCGTACCGCATGGAGATAGTTTTCGAATGCTTCATTTAATATTCTATTTATTTTAATTTAAACATAAATGTCAATACATCAACTTGCATATGAAATAGGCAAAATAAGGACATTAAAAATTGTGTACATATACAAAACGACGGTGTAAATATAAAATATGTTCCACCTGCTTCTATCAATTTCAGATAGACACTGCATAATACAGTGGGTACTTTACGTTAAGTGTTCGCGTTCTTCTGTAACGGTTATTGGTCCTAACAGCTAAACTTCCGATGCATTGGCACTCCAGCTTCGAGTGGGACGCAGTGTGGGACGAACCCCCGACAAATATACTATAAAGGTGAAGACGTAACCTTGAATTTGGATACAATACGCAACGCAAGTACATTATAATTCAATAAAATTATCTCCACTGCAGGAATAACTCCAGTATCGTCGAGGAAGTTTCACAGACATGAGTTGAATATAGATTATTTCAGAGTGTAACAGGTAAGTTGCTAATGAACAAACATCTCCAATTCGCATCTCTAACAAGGACCGATCAACATTTGTTTGAAACAAGGCGAGGCCTCCCTACAGAGCGGACACGTGTCCTTCCCAGTGGCTGACATGACAATGCAGACTTTCCATTATAAAGGAACATGGAACGTGGGCGGGGCCATTTGCCCAAAAAGTAATGAAAACAAGAGCAGGCCTAATAACTTTGTCACGCTTGGATGTTACGAATGCAAGTCTATTTATGTAATAATTATTTTTAAAATGTATTTCAATAATATGTGTATATTATTTTTTATGTACTGTTTTCTTTTTTTTAACTTCCAAATTCATTTATAACAGTCCTGTCCATCCAAAGGTTGTCTGGAAGAGATCGATGTCGTTTTCCTGTTTGTTGGAGTGCAATAAAGCGTATTCTATAGAACGTATATTGATGCAATGAAATTGTACGGATCGACCGGCTAAGGGCTGCTATAGAGTAACACCCCAACTTAGCTCCTCGCGCGATGACCTACCGTCACTAAGACGTTCGAGAATACCTGCATATTTGTGAGATAACTGCCTACCCCATTTTGATATTTCAACGAGGTTTAATGGTGGTGTAGTGTCTATGGGCAATAATGAATTTATCAGCAGGTGTACAGAATGCACGTTTAACCATTGAGAACAGTTTCTTCAAGGTGCATTATCAGATCTTTACCAAATCTACATGGGACTTCAGTATAAGTATATTCTGATAATCGGTTCACAAATGTTCGAGAAATCATTAAACAAAATACAGATGAATGACTGATTGACATAGTTACAATTCGTCAAGAAGAACTATCTAGAGTATCTAAGAATAAGACGATTTCAAATAAAAGTGTCATAAATCATAAGCGAACATAGATCAGATCCCCTCGAAGAGTAAGACAAGAATCACTGTGATCAGGGTCGTATTGAACAACGAGACCACACCTGTTAATAATCAGCGTCCCGTATTGAACTCTAATCAAGTGGAAACATACAGGAGATACGTAAACAAATCATTTGCGTGTCGAACATACAGAAGATTGGAAACTTCAACCCGGGACCCGCGACGCAATGGACCGTTACTCCAATTGGTACACGGCCATTCATGACACATTAGGCGATACGCACAATTTATTTTCTGTAATCAAATAATTAAGTTGTAGGCCCGAGGGCGAACGCCCAGGCCAAAGCATGCGGCGCCGAGCCAGCGTGACAAATGCACTCCGCGCACGCCATTTTCGAATATGGATGGTCTGCCGTTGATAATTACATTTTATCTTTCGCCTTCGAAAATTAAGCAATGCAGTTTTGCGACAGATCCACTTAGCGACGATATATGTGATGTGACATTCGAGTAAAAAAAAAGTAAAGTAACAGCCTGTAAGTGCCCACAGCTAGGCAAAGGCCTCCCTCTCAAATACTAGTATCCGGATATTAGGAGCCGGCGCGGGCCCGGCACGCTGCTCCAGTGCGTGTTGGCGAGCTTCACATATCATCGAAATGATATTTTTATTATTTCTCAGACATGCAGGTTTCCTTACGATGCTTTCCCTCACCGAGCTGAGCACGTAGTAATTACAGCACTTGCCGGCACCGCGGAGCAAACCCAGGTCACTCGCGCTCTATGACGTTAAAGTGAGCTCCCGGACCACAAGGCTACCACGATTGTGACATTCGAATGGAGTCAAATTAAGAAGTGGATTATGGTGGGAGCGGGAGACAATCTGCCACCGCTTGTCATCGCCCTAGTAACAGGAGACTAACAGAAATGTACAAAAAATCTAGTGGCTCTATAGACGGCGAAATATCCATTTCGAAGAAATTACAAACTGAAACTGATCAGAGGTTAAAAACATTTGTTAAACAAATAGTTTACAACAAGTGTTATTAGAATATAAAGGAATACGTGGGTGATAACAGCCAATGGAAATGACTTGATCGCTCCCGAGCCGTTTCTAGAAAAAATATTATACTATTGTAGAATTAAAACGTTTTGTTTTGAAAAAAGACAAAACAGATGACCCGATACCTACGGAGTTTCTTCCGTCTGTTTCTTCTCTGCCAGAGGAACCTCATTACGTAGCGGTAGTAGAATTAAAAAAAAATTACCCATTGACAAGTGAAATGTATGTTGCTTATGTTGAATAAATGATTTGATTTAATATGAGAGGTGTCTAGTAGTGCGCTTGCCAGTACTCCTACCAAACCAGGGGATTACGTACTTTACAGACTGTAAAGGAAGGTTTACAGACTGTAAAAAAACGCAAAGACGAAAAAAGTGCCTAATGCTCAAGATGGGCAATAATTATTTTTTTTGTCTTCTGCGTTCAATCAACATTGCGAGTGTTGCCATCGCTTATAATTTAAAAAGAATGCCTGGTTGCCAGTTACAGATCACGTTGCTCGCTATAAACGCATGTACGTTTTAATTTAAAAAAAAAGAACGTTGCCACACTTTAATACTTTCACTACACTGACAGACCGCCGCATTTGTGCATGATCGATTTGTCAACCTCAGAATATTTTTCTTCATAATTAGTATTGCCAAATTGAAAATTCCTTGCGCAAAATACTCGTGACACGTGAAGTCCGCCAATCTGCGCTAACATTACAAAACCTAGTTATTGAATCAAAAGGTCGTCCTTCGCGCAGTGTCACATAACTGGATTATCCAGACCACCACTAAATTGACTGTAACATCCACACTCCAGCGATCGGTAAACTACAAAAAATCTGCCAAGAAGCACTCTAATCATGTTTAAGATGCATAAATTTAAAAAAAAAAAATGCTGCTCCTCTCGTGCGTTTTTTTAATAAAGAATACTAGCATTGCTAGTTAAGTAACATAACTAATATTCCTGTTAACTCTCCAACTAAGCATCACAGCTTGTATCTGGAGTGGTTCACGACAATAGTCGAATGGCGGACTCGAACTTACGACGTCGTGTTTCGTAGTTCGCACCCTAATTATATTGGCGCTTAAACAGACAAATTTCAAATTACAAATACTGGGAAAATCGAACCCGTGACCCGTTACGTTGAAGGCAATAGCTTAGCCATTTATTGTTTTAACACCGATTTTAGTACTTTATTTATTAATCTAAAAAGTTTACTTCATTTCTTAAATTTTAGAATACATTTACAAGTCGCGACCACGGCAAGATTAAAATCGTAAAGTTATATTAATCAAAGAGGCCTTATCCATATACCTGAACAACTCTGAAGGCGATGCAACAATGTATAATAATTCAACAAAATGGCGGACTTTGATTCCAAATATAACATAAATACAATTTAGATCTAAAACCAAACAATTACTGATTTACGGGATTTCACAACAAACAACAAGTCTATGGTATAGTGTTCATAAAGCCTTAATAATAATACTTGCCTAAGGTCTTTAGGAATGTAACATTGTATGGTTGTAAGCATTACTATCCTTCACCCAATTGTGGGTAAAAAGATACACGCTCAAAGAAACATCAAAACAATCATTATAGTAGAAATATTCCACATACCAAACATTTGTTCACGAACGTAAAAATTTTGTTGTGAAAACATTTAGTCGTAAATGATTAGGCAATTGCCTAATTTAAACACTATTCGACGTTTAAAGTACAAACCATCTGATTCATTTCACTTCCACATTAATTTCATTTATGTCCAGTTCGGAGAAAAGTTATATTGTGGACGAACAGAGCTTGCGCGACCGACTTTTCGACTAATCTACATTTGTGAGATCATACGGGCGCGCAATCTCACAATCTCCGAACTAAATCCGCGTGTCCGCTTAATATATTCGGCGGGCGATCATAAACAACGAAACCATCATCGTAAATTCTTACAATGACGTAAACAACTAAGCGCGCTATCCTTCCACTGTTGTACTAACTGAGTGAAAGAATTGGAGCCACGAAACCAGCGATTAACGAAAATTAAAGCAAAATTATAAATTTTTTTATAGTCTGAAAGTTATACACAATAAAAATAGATTGATATCGTGCTAGTGATGTGGACAATTAAAACTCAAAGTAATATGCGATTGCATATGACATTGCTGCGACACGTAGCAATCATCATCATCATCATTTCAGCCTATCACAAGTCCACTGCTGAACATAGGCCTCCCCCAAACGTAGCAAACCTCCCAGCAAAAAAATGATGTAATTGTAGATCTACTCAAATCGACGCCAAGATCTGTTTTTTGTCAAATTGAGATGTTCTCAAAGTCAAGGTTGAATGCCAATGCGTTAGTTTACCAATCAAGCACATAAGTTACTTATGTGCTTGATTTCCGTATTCAGATATACCATAGATACAATCAATAAAATATTTATATGTAATACTATAGTCTTCCCGGATCCAAAACCATCTCAGATATCTGAGAAGGAGGCCTTTGCACAGCAGTGGGCACTTACAGGCTGCAACTTCACTATTTTTTTTTTTGGGAATCGCGGCAAACGAGCAAGCGATTCACCTGATGCTTAGTGATTACCGTCGCCCTCGTACACTCGTAACACCAGAGGTGCTGCAGAGGTTGCCGGCCTTTAAGGGTATTAGGGAGATGGGAGGGAGGATGAGGAAGGGGATGGGAAGGGGGTATGGGCCTCCGGTTACGTCACTCACCGAACGAAACGCAGAAGCACGAGATGCTTCCACTTCACGCCGGTATTCTGCGAGGCCGTAGTACCAATCCGATCGAGCCGGCCCATTCGAACAGCAGCCAAAGGCGCCACTTGGCTCTACCACGTTAGAAACTTTACTTTTAATATACTATAGGCCTGGTATCATCTACCATGCGACAAGAAAGACTCGGAAGACCAAGAAATTGTAATGCTGTTCAACGGCATCAAAATTCAGTAGTTTTGATGTTAACGTCAAAAAAAAAAAGTCTTCTGTAAAAACATCTCAAAAAATGGCAGTTTAAAAATGAGTAGAGGACATTGTCGTTTCACAATCTCATCATGATTTTGGTAACGTGTCGTCACACGCAGCCATCTAACCAAACAAATACTCAACTGAATACTACCAAATGAAAATAAGCATACTAAAGAGTTTTCGTGGCCCCACAATCTGCCACAAGCGGGAGCTACCGCGCAAATAGCAATAACTCTCAATTATCGGAACAAAGCGGCGCGCTGCGTTTGTATGCAGATTGATAATGGCGACTCGCACGGGATGCTGGCGTCCAGTGTTCATGGGCAATTAGCCATTTCGTGGAACGTTTGATTCGATGAAGACAATCGAATAGAGATCTTGTGTTCAATAAACATGATTATATTTTATCATCTACGCGACACTGTAGCAACTAGCTGAGAGCAATAAAAAATGGGTCCCCGCCCACTATCGCAGAACATACAAATGCCTGTTATTACACCAACTACGACAGAAGACGCGAAAGACATTCCTGTCGCAGTCCACAGCTAAGCGGCGTAGACGGAATCTGTTTCCGTGGTCGACAGAGGGATTACATTTCTATGATGTCGTCATCTAGGGAACTGGGTAATTGCTGTTAAGTCGTACATCTAAACTAAACAGCCGGTCGTCTTGCTTATTTTTTCTTTATGGGAATAGCGGCAAACGAGCGAGCGGTCCACCTGATTATGAGTGATAACCGTCGCCCACGTACATCTGCAACACCAGAGGTGCTGCAGGCGCGTTCCTGGCCTTTAAGGGTATTTGGGAGATGGGAGGAAGGATAAAGAGGGGGATGGGGAGGGGGAGTGGCCCAAGAAAAGCAGAAGCAAAAGCCGCCGCTTGGCTCTACCAGTTAGCTCTTGTGAAAACACAATATACCACAAAGTTTTGTCTTTTTTTTATTGAATTAGAGTGGAAAAACTGGCTCACAGTCCACCTGTAAGTAGATACTGCTGACCATAGACACCAAACAACTTCAATCGAAGAAAGTAACTGATTGTCATCCCTGAGGACTGAGATGGAATGCCACAGCTTGTAATTATACTGGCTCTATCTCTTTCCAACCGGAACACAACTTTTGTGTTCCTCTGCTGTTTGGAGGCAGTAATGGGTATAAGGGTAGAATCACCCTTGTACTCAGACGACTCCTTAGCAGAGAAGGAGACCTTGTAAACAATAAGATAAATTTGTTTCAATCTTATTTCGAGGTTAAGACATACATCTTCTTCTTCATAATGAATCTATTTAAGTCCACTGCTGAAACATAGGCCTCTTTAAGAAATAATATTAAGTTTTATAGTGATTTTCTCTTGTTTGTGATACTACTTCCGAGTCGACACCACGTCCGTGTCGACACTACGTCCGAGTCGACACTACGTCCGAGTCGACTCTACATCCGAGTCGACACTACGTCCGAGTCGACTCTACGTCCGAGTCGACACTACATCCGAGTCGATACTACATCCGAGTCAACACTACGTCCGAGTGGACACTTCGTCCGAGTCGACTCTTTACATACAGTTCTCTTACTCTTTACATAGAGTTCTGTTACTCTTTACATAGAGTTCTCTTACTCTTTACATAGAGTTCGGTAAGGTGAACACGGGCGCGTTTCTCACAATTTGCACTAATACTTAGTGCTGTACGCTGATACACTATACACTGATACACTATACGCTGATACACTATACGCTGATACACTATACGCTCATACACAATACGCTGATACACTATACGCTGATACACTATACGCTGATACACTATACGCTGATACACTATACGCTGATACACTATACGCTGATACACTATACGCTGATACACTATACGCTGATACACTATACGCTGATACACTATACGCTGATAGACTATACGCTGATACACTATACGCTGATACACTATACGCTGATACACTATACGCTGATACACTATACGCTGATACACTATACGCTGAGTAAAAGATATCGGAGTGGTTGAAATCGGATGCCGATATCATAATCAATTTTGAGTCAATATTAGATAGTTGTTAAAGAAAGGACCCGTACATAATTTTAGTTTAATAGTATTAAACTAAGATTCAAAATTTTGATTTATTACAATAGTATGTAACAGTGGATTGACAAGTGGCTTCTAAAGACGACGACCAGTGGCAGCTCCTTAGCCAGACCTCTAGATCGGGGTGCTCGCTTTACGCGACGCTGTACGCGTGTGACGACGATTCGAATCACGATTCTAAATTTAACGAACGGACAGCGGTAAAGGAAAATAGAGTGAAGAAACTTGCATGCATGTATAATATTGTGAGGGAACCTCCTAGAATTTTGTTAAATACTTTTGACCAGCGCACCTCTTTCCTCCCTAAACTAATCCCTTCATCTCTCATTATCTGTTTTTTTTCCCTCAACACTTACTTTTCCTTGCCTTTATTTTACTTATTCTTTACTCCTACATGTTCTTTTATATATATGGGCTTATATTATGTACGTATTTAATGAGTATAAGTATTTGTATATATCAGTTTACATGAGTGCGTATATCGTTTTAAATATGGCATAGTTGTCATATACATATCATCATCATGTCAGCATATCACAAAGTCCAGTTTTTTTTTATTAATTGTTGTTCAGTAAAGTATTTTTTATTCATTCATTCATTCCTCTCAGCGCCGGCAAGCCTAGTGCACTAACCCGCACTAGAGCAGCACGATGGACTCTACGCGGTTTTCAAACCAACCCCGATATGGGAGGTAACTTTAGCACAGCTGCAGGACATTTATAGGATTTTACTCACAAGAATAATTTGTTTGACTTACCTTTGACTTCGATTTTCCCTTCGCGGATTCCACCAGCTTCTGTTCGGAAAGAAACACAAAGCAGTTGTTAATAATCATGCGACAACATTAAATTCAAATGGTTAATGTGAAAGTTAAAATTGTTATTTCTGTGATCCATCCAATAACGCAAAATATTAGTCTATAGCATTCATAATTATTATAACATATTAAAATTAAATATATTAATTAAGTAATTATTGTTTTACTAAGCTTTTGTGTTAACGTAAATAACATGTTACAGCGTGTTTTTTACAGATTTCTGTTTCACGCTGAAATGCAAAGATCTACAATGAGTACATAATACATAGAGATTACTTCTGTACGCTAGAACTTCATTTTTAATTTTTTTTTTTTTTTTGCTAGGATTGGGTGAAAACCAGCTAGCAAATACAGTCAAAGAAGGTTACATATGCGTTGTGATCACGACTGCCTAATAGCCCGTAATCATACTGGCTCTATATACATTTCAAAACGAAACATAACAGTTAGCTGTACTGGTGTTTAACGGCAGAATTGGTTAACAGTACGGTGTCTACCCAGACGACCCCTGAGCACAGAAGGAGTCTTCCATCTGTTGAATACTGAGTCGATGCCTCCGACCCGTGTGTGAGATTATAGTTTGTAAAAGATGTTAAGTGGTAGGGTTACTGTCAAGGCATTGTTCTAGTCTAGGCAGGCACCACCGCAGTAGATGTTGTTTTCTTTTTTTTTAAACTAGCCATGCTATTTATTAAGTAACATTACTAATATTCCTGATAACCCTCCAACTAAGCATTACAGCTTGTACCTGGAGTAGTTCACGGCAATAGTCGTATGGCTGGCTTGAACTTACGACGACATGTTCCTCAGTTAACACCCTAAACTATTAGGCTATTGGCGCTATGAACTGAGATTGGAAGGCACTGAAGCTATTAAAATTACTGAGCACTTGAGGTTAATTAAATAAAATCTGAAAGTGAAGAGTGCATTACCTTGTCACATAAAATAATTCTATAAAAAAAATTATGACATGCAGACATATGATATATTTAGTAAAAATGGATATTTTCGTCAATATTAGATTCCTGCCTGGTCCCCAGTTACTTCGTATCGATTTAAAACGATTCTTTTTATTTTATTCAATAGTACTTCTAACACACAGGCTGGAAATGTTATAAATAAAAACCAAACATAGATTTAGCGACAAACCTTTAGTTAATTTCTTAATGTTACAAATTAAAAGCGTTAATACTCGTCGTCAAAACAATACAAGCGGACTAAGAAGCCAAAGTAATTGAAAAACAGGTGATTTTTTTTTTATATTTTCCTTTAATTAAACTTTTATTCACAGCTTACTCTAAAACTTAATTAAAGGTACATGATATGAAATTTAGAAGTTGACCTAAAGTTCACAACGTTGACGTAATAAAATTATAAGGAATTTCGGCGTTTCATATTTTTATTTATTTGATTTCATTATGTTGTTGTTTTGATTTTGTCGCAACTTACAACAATGACTTAAACAACGTTTACCACTATACTCCTAGGCAGAAATGAGAACACTTGTAACAACGGGCAGATTCCATCGCTGGTGCACTCGCTCTTGACTAAAACTGTATAAAAGAAGTTTTTTTTTATAGGAAAGGTGGCAAATGAGCAAGTGGCTCACATGATGGTAAGAGATTACAGACGCCCACGTACATCTGCAACACCAGAGGGGCTGCAGGCGAGTTGCCGGTCTGTATTAACTAATATTTGGGGAGGAGGAGGAGAGACCGGTGGAGGGAGGAATGAGAGGGAATTCCGGTTACCTCGCTCACCAACGAAACGCAGAAGCACAAGAAGCATTGCCGACCTTTAAGTGTATTTAGGAGATGGGAGTGAGGGTGAGGAGCGGGATGGGGAGTGGGAGTGGGAGGGGGAGAGGGCTACGGTTACCTCACTCGCCGAACAAAACGCAAAAGCACAAGATGCCTCTACTTCACGGGGGTATACTGCGAGACCGTGGTACTACCCCGGTCGTGCCGGCCTATTCAAACATATGCAAAAGCCACGGCTTGGCTCTCCCACCACGTACAATAAAACGCGACAGCTTGCCAGGTCACCGCACAGTCACAGGCACTCAATATTGTATTTGTCAGGACACGGCATAGCCAAACTGGCTTTCGCAAATCACCAGACTCTCACATGGCGAGTCTCGTCGCCGAATTTGACACGGCTTATCCCTTAGTAGCCTCTCGTGACACCCACGAAAAGAAAGGACGACAGCAAACTTTTAGCCCGTGATTAGGCAGTGAACACACACAGATAATCAGGTTCGCGTAATCCATTAACAATACAAAGCTGCCTCGAACAAGTCACGGCCCACTCGAGAGATGCACTTTATAACTTTGTAGCATTATAATCGTTCAGTTTTCGTCGTTGGAGGAAAAACAAGTCTCTAGCGGGAACGAAAGGCCGTCTCATCAATTACTAGAACGATAATCGTGACACATATTAACCAATAAAATGTGTTTAACTTTCGTAATTGTCACAAGGGCACACACAGTGTGGATCATTTTTATATTTAACGTTAAGTTTGTTCAAAGTTCGTCCGACCACCAGATTACGTTATTATATATTTATATTATTCAATTGCCTTTAGTAGACCATACCTTTTATTTTATGACATTGTATGCATAACAATTATTAAAAAAAATAATCAAAAAGAGGACACCTACGGAGTTTTTTACGCTTTTTTTCTTCTCCGTCAGAGGAACCTCATTACGAAACAGCGGTAGGTTGTAAATAAATAATTAGGTTAAACACTTGACCAACGAAATTATCTTTCTTACGTCGAGAATGTATAATTTTCATTCTTTTTCATACCATTTAATTTATTTCTATCCATTTTATATTTATATAATTAGACAATGTTGATAACATTGCTATAAATCTCGACTTCTGTTTGTTAATGTCAATACTAATGTATTTACGTAAAAAAGAAAAGTAGCTGCCTGTAATTGCCCACAGCTGGGCAAAGACCTCTAATATCTCAGATAGTTTTGAAGCCGGGAATGACCCGAAACGCTGCTCTAGTGCGGGCTTCGCATATCCTCGAAATATTATTTTTTATTATTTCTCAGACATCCAGGTTTCCTCACAATGTTTTCCTTCACCGGCGAGCATGTGGTAAATTCAGCACTTAAAATTGATATTAACAATCTTAGTGTTGCCGGTCACCGAGGATCGAACCCATGTCGCTCGCGCACTACGATCCTCAAGTAAGCGCTGACCACTAAGCCAACTTTTCTTATAAACATTTAACCTGTTACCGACCTTACTTTGGGCAAATCCAACTGCTCATTGAGTTTTAAATTGATTACCGTCGCCCACACACATCTGCAACACCAGGTGCGTTGCCAGCCTTTAAGGGTATTTGGGAGATGGGAGGGAGGGTGAGGAGCGGGATGGAGAGTGGGAGTGGGAGGTGAGCCTTCGGTTACCTCACTTATCGAACGAAACGCAAAAGCACAAGATGCCTCTACTTCACGCCGGTATTCTGCGAGGCCTTGGTACGGATCCGGTCGTGACGGCCCGTTCGAGCAGCAGAAAAAGCCATCGCTTAGCTCTAACAGTACTTCGAGAGTCATTCCCATTAACCATTACCCTATCATAGAAATAGTTTTTTTTTATTGAAGTTATACTTCTTTTGGCGCGTTTGGGTAAAATGATGAGAGTGAATTTTTACGATGCGACACCGACATCGAAAATTAACAGGATGAAGTTGGTTTCTAAATAACTCTTAAATTATTACGATGCGCGCTCACATCGATAACTAAAAATAACAGGATGAAGTTGGTTTTCAAATATTTATGAATCCGTATAAATATACATGTGTATTTGTGTGTGATTTTAAATTATATATGGTGGTGAATGATAATTTATTGTAAGTATTCGTGATAAATTATTATTAGTTAATAATATTTTTTTAATTAAACCGTTATCAATTGCATTTAGTGTATGTTTTTCACAAACAAAGAGCACTGACCGGCACACGGGATAATTTTTTTAGTTATTTTTGTATTGTTACGCTAAAGAAGTATAACTTCTTACGTGCGTACATAAGTACAAGATTTTTTTGTTACAACACGCCAACGTGATTTATGAAAAGCCAGGAAGCGGATAGCAGAGTGGTTCGAGGCTCGTATCATCAGTAGACCCCAGTTAGATGTCATATTACAGAAATCAATGTACGATTTTATCTGTGGCTTGAACACTGAGACAGCGATGGGCACAACACCTGTCGCTCTGTTACGAACAAGCTCTAGTGAAAACTTGACTTAAATAATCTAGATACTCTGTCCACCCCCAAAATGGGGATACCGGAATCACGTAAAGGTTTTTGTTTTTTTTTTTTGTTAAAAAATTACAAAGTTTCGTCAGCGTCAACGCTGGCGCCGCGACGCACGCCGCCGGCGCGGACCGGTCGCAGCGACCCAGATGCAATAATTGCAAGCCTTGATCCGCGCACACTACATTACCCGCGCGGTTGGAATACTACGCTCCTTGCAGCTATCCACTACAGATGGCGCCACAGATTTTGAGGACATATTTTTTAAAGCTACTTGAATTCGATCGTGGCCTAAATTTTTTTACGCTGCGCAAATTATTTTTTTTTATTTATGTACTAATCGTTTTTACGTTTTCACACGGTTAAGTCGGCGAATCGATTTTTAATGATAGTCGGTACGGTACTTTATATCCCGGAAAAACCGCGGGAAAACTTTCCACGCGTAAAAAGATTGTTAATACTATAATAACGTTAGGACATTCCACGTGTTACTGAAACGGCAATGAATAATGAGAGGGGCCTGAACGAAGGATAGCAATGATACATCTTGGAAAACATACGAGTAATCCTGCGGACAAGTTTCTCACACACAGATACTGGTATAAAAGAAACAGACAACAGTTATTTGGCTATATTTAAAGAAGACCCGTGATACTCTTTTGTAAAGGTCTCCTCTCCAAATTTTTTTGAGAGAGCTCGGAGCCGGGAAGCATCCGCCACGCTGCTCCAATTGGCGGTTGGCGGACTTCACACGATTTACGCAATAATAACTTTTTTTTAATTTTTCACGATGATGTCCTCCACCGCCGTGGCCGTGGTAAAATTGGCAATTAAAAGAGCTATAACCAATTTCGACCGAACCAAGGTCACATAACTTTTCTTACTATTAAAGCTCCGTCCACTGGTCTACTCCAGCTTTTGTAACACTACCCATTCGGCATAGTTGCCTATCGCCATGCACAAGAATGTCAAACATTTGACAAACAATAGATGATCATGTGTTACTTCACTCGATTCGCAACGCGCGTGGGCACGCTCGCTCTGTTACATCGAAATCGTGTCAACCGAATGCGACCTCCGCGCGAAACCGAGAAAACGTACCTCACTGATTATAAGTTTATAAAAATGCATAAAACTGTCCGCCTGTGCGTGGAGGAATCGCCTACAATATTCGTAGGATACAAGCAAATCGTGCTGATAATTTGTATTAGAAGGCAACAGTAACACAAGCATAGTTAAAAAAAAATAGAAAGCTTAAAATTAAAAAAAAAACCCTTGCTTTTTTTTTTTTTAATTCCGAAAAAATTTAGAACATCCGTTTTTATTTAAAACGCGTTTTTACAGAATACTTTCGTTAAAACTAGAATGCACTGCTTAACAAAAACGTTTGTTAGTTAAAACTGGTTTTTAGTTAGTTAACACTCTTTTGTCAGAGGCCGAAGATGGCTTACTGCTGACGCTTAAGAAGGATTTCTATTTGTCCTTTAATGCCATCATCTAAAACAATTAATTTATTATAATTATGAGCAAATGGAACTAATGCTGTACCGGTTGGTTCGGTTAGGTTAGAACAGTCACCGTCCCGGGGCAGCGGCCGGCGATGCGCCGGGAAAAAGTAGTCCACGGTAAATGCTAGTTTTAACGAAGACGTTAAGTAAAATTGGTTTTAACTAGGACCGACGCGTTTTATGTTAAAACGGATTTGCACAGTTTTTGTACACTTGCAAGGACACGACATTGTGTGCCTAAGAGTGTCAGACGGTAGCGATCTGAGAATTTTCCCACTCTTTGTCATCCCGTGGGTGACGTTAGAACTAACAACAGTTTGATGACGTTTCCATCTAACATCCGTGGTGGGATGCTATGGTATCAGAGTGATCAGAGTAGCGATGGCGCGTCAGTACGAGGTGTCCGACATCCCAGCGCACCCCTAGGAATAACGTCGGCAAAAACACTATTTGGGAGACGCAATCCAGTTGTGGACTTTCGAAAGCTCAGAGACTGATAATGAGTTAAAAAGTTGTCGTCTTCCAAGACTACTGTGGAATAGTTCGTTTCATTGAGAATGAGATTGCTGTACTACAACACGAAACCCGATAGCGTAATACCGCACTTTACGCTATTCTATAGCGTGTTATTTCCCTGGTTAATTCATTTATTTGATCACTCTTGACAATAAACTAATACACAAATGTAAAATTCACACACATGCATTAACAGACCTCACGAAGCAACGTCTCCCGGCGCTACCAACCTGAAAACGTTACAAATTATATTAGACACTCAAATAATAAGCATTTTTATTGAAATATTTTTTCAAAGTTAAGCCTATTAGCGTTCCCCTGTTTTGAGCAGGGAAATGAGAATATTATGAACGTGGTAGAGCTCGCAGCGGCCTCGCAGAATATCACCGCTGATATTAACAAGCATTCGAAAGAAGTAACAAAAATATTATTTCGAGGGCATGTGCACTCCTCTGAACTGGAGCACTGAACCACGTGGCGGTCCTTATCCCAGCTCCGAAACCCACTCCAATATTTGAGTCGAGGCCTGTACCACCTAAACCAAGCAGTCACGAGACACTAAGCAGCGACGACAGGTGCAGCGGTGAGGAACTTGGCGCAAGATCACTTTTATTCAAATACCTGCGGGTCTTTTTTTTTTTTTAGTAAAGGCGGCAAACGAGCAAGCGGTTCACCTGATGGTAAGTTATTACCGTCGCCCACATACATCTGCAACACCAGGGGTGCTGTAGGTGCGTTGCCGGCCTTATGGGTATATGGGAGATGGGAGGGAGGATAAGTAATGGGATGGGGAGGAGGAGAGGGCCTCCGGTTACCTCACTCAGCGAACGAAACGCAGAAGCACAAGGTGCCTCTACTTCACGCCGGTATTCTGCGAGGCCGTGGTACCAATCCGGTCGAGTCGGCCCATTAGAGCAGCAGCTAAAGCCGCCGCTTGGCTCTACCACGATTATGACTTAGACGAGAACTTTTCATCTTAATTATATTTAGGTCAAGCTCAGTACGAGAATTGCTTAGTAAAGGATTTTGTCTCTCCGGCCGTCGGATAACAAAAACAATTACTCCATATACGGCATATAATCTAGATACTAACACGAATGCTCAGCGCAAACGTTTTGCTATGACTAATAGATTAACATAACAACTAAAAGACTTGTGGTTTTTATGAACGTGCCTAATGGTAGTTGTTTAATGATCTAATGAAATGGGCCCATTACAAGCTCTGTGATCAGAGCTCTCGTTTTAAGTTTCAAAGTAAGCGAGTGATCTGGGTTTGGATCCTCGACGGCGGCACCGATAAAATTGTTAATAGCGATTTTAAGTGCCGAGGTTACCCCGTGCTCGGCGGTGAAGGAAATCATCGCGAGCAAACCGGCACGTCCAAGGACGTAGTGTGGCGGACTTGTCCCGGGTCCAAAATGAGATCCAAAAACATTTACAGGCTGATACTTTACATAACAGCCTTCTAACTGTCCAGTGGCAGAAAGACAATTCCCTCAGCTCCTCTGCCGCCTGCTCGTTTGCACCCAAAAAAAACGGCTTGGCGACCGCATTACAAGGCACCCCTCGGATCTTAGACGCTACTGCCCTTCTTCGGTCTCATAATTTTCGAGCTGGTCACCCCGCCATCTGTCGGGAGCCATTGCGATTTTTAATTCTTTACCTTTAGCCGCCTCTTACGACACCCACGGCCCGGCACGCTGCTCTAGTGCAAGTTGGCGAACTTCACATGTCCTCGAAATAATATTTTTTCGTATTTGTCAGACATGCAGCACGAGCTAATTAGCACAGTGCATGTCGTAACTTTGGAAAGGGCGGTGGCAGAGTTAGCCGTCTATACAACACGGTCATGTCCTTTATAGTTATCAGTTCTCACGAAAACTAAAACTTGAGAAACAATTACCAACCAACTTCATGGTGTCGTTTTAACGTGTCGGTGTGCGCGGGCATCGTAATAATTCACTCTCATCATTTTTCCCAAGCGCGCCAAAAGAAGTATAACTTAAAAAAATATTTACAATGAAAGCTTCTAGGTGGCAGGGTTTTTAAAATGAAAATTTTCGTCCGCACTAATTAATTATGAACATCATTATTTAAAAACGCTTCTTCATTATCATTTAAATCAATTTGAACAGAAGTAGGTACGGAGAGGCTAACTTATATCCATTAGCAACTAATTGGTTCAGAACAAGAGTAAAGCTAAACTAATGTTGACGATTTATTCTCAACATCACCTGGGAATTCTGCGCTGAGCGTTCATTTATTAATAACGTTTGCTTAATGCAATGCCGACTGCGTTTATTTACCTCAGTCACTATGTTATATTTTAATACCGTGCCTCAGTTACGTGCCGAGCGATTCCAGTTAGACAGCGTTATCACAGCTTGAGCTAAATCCTAAATCCAAACCCATAAAGCAAACTACGTCATTAATATTTATAATGTGTGTACCGTATGTCACACAGGTAGGTCGTAGCTGCTGTGAGAACACATGGCATTTCGGTCTTTAAAATAATATACATAAACGTTCTTTTCTGTTATCAGTTAATCCGGTACGGATTGGTGATCTTATTAGTATGCATGCAATATATAGGTATTTTTTTAATGAGTTGAGAGCTATAGGGCGTGGCCGTGAAACTGCATACTACATACTACACGCGACTAAGAAATGCGTCGACCGCTTGGAGTCATTTGCGAACCATTTAAATATCACGGCATAATGCAAAACGCGCTACAAATCTAAACCTGAGTTAAAGCGACCTGCTGCCGTCCTTGTGATTTATTTTTACCTTGTGACGTTGTATAGAAATTAATTTGCCTCAATCACCGCATTACTGTTCTCTAAGTACAGTCAACATCGAAATTAAATGATGATTGAACTAGGTCGGTCTATTAAACTTCTTTGAAATCAATATACAGTGAAAAAAATATTCAAAAACAAACAAGTATAAATTAATAAAATGAGAAGTTTTTAGTAACAAAACGCTTTTGGAACCATGTTCAAACATCAATCATCACATACCAGAGAAGGAGCAGGCCCTCAACAATGCATAGTTTCGTTTGGTGAAGAGAACTAGGGACCCTGACACTGGGAACGAAGCAATCGGTCCACTAGGGTGACAGCACACCTTACAGTTAATTTCGTGGAGGTGCGCAGGTGTCTGCGGACTGTGGCGATCACTTACCACCAGGTGTACTGTACCGCTTGTTTGCCACCCTTTCTTACGTAGAGAAAGACTAACGGGTGGAATTTTTTCTCTAGCTTTGAATTAAAAACACTTGGACGTCGTGTTGTTACAAAATGTCTATTTTATGTATTTCTTTTCGGAAGCTTTTGCTAAATGTGTTTCCTTTACCAATCGCTTTAAGCTTCGATTTCTTGTCCGGTCAAGAAAACACCCCCAAAAGCTGCCACGGCTTTGTTGAAAGATTACCAACGATACCCAACTTTTTTTGGAGACAGACCCAAAATTTTAAAATATGGTTTTTAGTTTTGTTACCGTGCGAATGGACAATACATATGAACAAAGAATAAATCCCTTATTTAGATGGTACAGACGGACGGACACTTAAATTTTTTTACATGTATAATTACTTCAATAAACTATGAATAACTATTTCACACACACAAACATACACTCAGATGCATATATGTATGATTTAACATAAATACTGTATCGAAATTAAGCATTGAAAGCAAAATGTAAATCCAAGAGATATTTGATTGGCATTCTATTTCATTAATATTACTTAGCTATTGTTATAATACATAGCTGTGGATTTTGTTCATGAATAAATTAATAAATAATAAAAAAATGTACATAAATTATTTATTTTTCTTTCAATATCCTATTATTATTTGATCGAAAAATACATAACAAGGATTAATACCATAAAATCCTCAACAAAAACTCGCTGTAATGGCAAATAATATTATATTTATACGGAATAACATCGACTGTAAGGCGTTCCTTCACAATCTTATCTCCACACACTTCAATAATAAGGCAAGACGTTTTAATGGCGAACATAAGACATATAAACAGGATGGAAAATGGCATGTGCGAATATTAAATGCATTATCGTTATCCCTACATCTGTTGTTTTTATATAAAAATCAATGGTACATCGCCTCTTCTGCCAATGCTAAATAAATTTTCTAATCGACGACAAGCACGCCAATGTGTCATTACCTTTATTTCAAACTAAGTTATCGTAGAAGTCCGCATGTAACGTCGTCGGCTGGGGTAATTTTTATTACCACAAGGTGATGCATACTTCACTGCAGTTTTATCACATTAAAAAACAATTTACGTGACATAGTGCTAACGCGTTTGTGGAGAATGCGCAAGGAATGTGCGCGCACAATTAGCGTCGGTTGTGACCTGGCGGCTGACGCAAAAAGTCAACAATGAATCTTAGTTAAAAGTTCAATCTCTTTTTTTTTTACGCAATAGGGACAAAACGAGCATGTGGTTCGCGCACTTCTGAAACCCCAGTAGAGGTGCAGCTGCGTTGCCGGCCGTTTAAACATATTCGGCAGATGGGTTCGGATGTAGGGAAAGGAGTCGGGAAAGTGGGGCTTGGGCCCCTGGTCACCTCAATCACCGAAAGAAACGCAAAAGCACAAGAGGCATCTACTTCACGCGGGTAATCAGCGAGGCGGTGGTACTACCCCGGTCGAGCCGGTGCATTCGTGCAGCAGCAAAAGACGAAGCTGTTAGAAATACTAATTGACTTGTCGATACATTAATGGATTGGTGTAGTTAGCAGCTTCCAGTTGTCATATTGCAGGGATACTCTCAATACTTGCGAGGGAGTTTGGGCGGGAAGGGTCGAGCACGTTGCTCCAGTGCAAGTTGGCAAACTCCACGTGTCCTATGCAGCACGGAGTAAATTTAGCTCAGTGCAGGTCATCACTCGAGAACCTTACTTCTCCAACGGTCGTCAGTTCTGCGAGTTTCGTGATGGCCGATAGTCACTTCAGCTTGTGATTCCTTACATGTTAGTTTCCATACACTTTTTTTTATATTTTTTTCAATATTGTAACAATTTGTATGAAAACACAACAGCGCAAAAGCTCTCCTACCGAATAGTTTGGGAAATTTTTGACGTTCATACAGAAACGAGATGCACTTCTAGCCAAAAAAAAATATAAAAATTGTAGCACTAGCGCTCGCTTTTATATCATCATATACGAGAGTCATCGTGATTCGAATCCCAATGCCGACATCCCTAAACTAGTTAATAGCAATTTTTAACGCTAAATGTACCAGATGCTGTTAAGTAAACATAATGTGGAAAACTTCAAGTCTAAGAAATAATAGGAAAATAATGAAAAATAAAATAGTTTCAAGGACATGACATCCGCTAAATTCTATTGGAGCACCATGGTGGACGGTTTCCAGCTCCAAAACCCTCTCAAAACGTAAGTAGATTTTTCGTCAGCCTTAGAATATTTATACACAACTTCTTACAAAAACAATATCAATGTGTTTTTTAATTATTTAAAAACACATTTTATATGTAAAAAAAAAAAAACATTTCTTTATTTAACGTTTACAAAACTGAACTATTCAAAATGTCCAAATTATTACTTGCCAAGCAAACCATACAACATAAAACCGTCCCCCGGACAGCGTGATGGACGCGCCACGGGCAGGGCCTGGTCACCTTCCAAACATAATGTATCCTGTACCACAAAAACCATTCACACTTATGTACGGTCGGCAGGGACGGCTTGTTTATACAGTTATTCATACATTATTCATTCGATAGCCGCTCATTCTGTGAGATATGTTTACGGTGTACGTTAGCCAATTTACCTGGTGCGCGATGATAGTGATTACGATTCGAACTAAATGTTAAGTGACATACAAGACATTATGATTTATGTTGTTTAACAAACAGTCACATGAGTACACAAAGCTCATATCAAATAAATATTAAAGTCCTGTAATTCAGAGTACAATAATCAACAACTAACACCGGTATTTGTATCGAGAAACTGCAATTTGCAGATTGCATTATATTTGCAACGTGAACATTATCCATTTTTTTTATATGTAAGGTGAAAAGACCTTACTGCTCACCGGATGGTAAGTGATTACCGTCGCCCACGTACATCTGTCACACCAGAGGAGTGCCGGCCTAAAAGGACATTTGCTGGATGTGCGGGAGGGTCGAGAGGCGACCACTCGACGGCGTGGCTCACCGTCCGCTACCTTCTATCTCGGCGAGAGGGGATAAATTAATTACATAACTCTATGACTATTATGGAAAGTCTCATACCTATTGACAGAGTCCCGGATTCTCGTAGCTCAACATACGAAAGGTGCGAGGCGCCTGAGCGACCTGGTCTTTCTACAAAGCCTAAAGTACTCAGCTCGGAATTAAGTAGCACTGGCCCAATATTTCATACAGCCCATGAAACAGCTCATACAGTTCGATACCAATTCGGAAGACACGATGAAACGACCATATGGTGTTTACTAACCTAACGTTAACTGAACGTTTCGCATGTTCTTGTGGTAGGTTCTCATTATCACTTCTCATTACCTATCTGTGTGTCTATCTTAGTGATCTATCTTTTCAAAAACGGTTCGGTTTCATTATGTTTCAAATGAGTAAGGACTCATTAGGTTTCTTTCATTCAAATATCGAGTTTTCTTGTAAGACATATCCAGACATTTTCAAATTGGTCAAAACTGTTTTGTGGTCAACCCTTAGCTCTTCAGCTACGTTGTTACTAATATGGCGATCTTTGTCTACTTTTTCAAAAATTGCATCGACTTTATTCGTAACAGGTCGACCATAACGAGCTTCATCTTTGACTTCTAAATTCCCGGACTGGAAACGCTTCAAACCTATTTTGTGCTAATCTTACTGACACTGCGTTAAACTCATAAACTTTACAAAATTTTTTCGCGGATCGTATCGCATTTTTCCCTTGTATAAAAATGGCGGGAAACCGTTTTAACTTATCCTTTTTTTTTTTTTTTTTTTAAATGTCATCTATTTAATGGTATCAAAACCAGCGAGATACAAACGAAACAACCAAAGATATATTACTGCAACTTTTTACTTATAAAATCTTTATCTCCGACCTAAGATATTTGAATTAATGAGATGTGTTTGCGGACGGTACGGGCGTGTGACAACAATATAGCCGAGCACATTTATCATCATAAGAGCTGTATTAACATTGTCCAGCGCACGGGGGCCCACAATGGCCCGCCCGGCGCAAGCTCTAAGGAACTGAGCGCGGCAGTAAGCTATTGTTGCAGTTTACACCTCTCCCCTACACTGGCACGACGGTCTAGTCTATGACGGACAAATAATACAGAGTTGATGTTGTAGGATGCAGGAGGAGGAAAAAATTTACACTGGCTTAAAATTTACTATGAAGCGATTAGACTCGTACAATTACTATAGGAGCGGCATTTGTTCTTGATAAAGAAACCAGTTTCATTATGAATAGTTATGGATTGATAACATGTAGACAGAATAACCGGTGTGTGGTATAGGCGATAGAATCTGCCAATCCATAAGATAACGCTGATTTACCCTGAGGGATAAAACCTTGAAAGTTGCAATCTCTACTGACAGATGGCGGGATAATCATTTCGAAAAATAACTACAGCGAAAATAAACACAGACCGATGACGGGTAGCAGTTGAAGGTGCGAAGTGATTGTTCCTGGGATCGCCAATCCGCTCGCCGAGCGTGGCGATTACGATAAATGATCCTTAAGGTCTTTGTCCTTTGAGTATCCTAATGACCTTTGTCCTGCAGTGGACTATTAACAGGTCGTTAAAGTTGGACAGAATAAAATTAATAATATGATTATTTAAATGAAACAAAACGTTGGTGCATTACTGTTGTATTCTGCTTTGAAAGGTATATAGAGAGCCAGCACAATTACGGAAAGTAAGTCTAATCCATCAGAGTCTTCAGGGGTAACCCACGCATCTGTAACCTGCTTCGATTGAAGTCGTTTGCAAGTGGCCATGGCCTTCGGTAGCCACTTAACATCAGCTGGACTGATAGTTCCTTAGTCACACTAATCCTATTAAAAAATATATCGGAAGTACGTCATTCATTATTAGGAATTGACGACTCTGTGGCGTAGTGGCTAATCATTTAGCTACGGCGTTGCGGGTCGCACGTTCGATCCCGCACGGGAGTAGTATTTTTATGGACTACAAATAATTGTTCCGGGTCTGGGTATTTGTCCATGTGGAATTTATGCATGTAAACTGCCTCCGCAACACAGGAGAAATTCCTACAGTTGAAGGCAAATGTTTTATAAAAAAATATACATGAAGCTATAATTCAGTGTATGTTATTATCTACAATTAAGGACTGCCCGGCCTCGAATGGATAAACATATTTCGTAAAGAACCTTTTTTTTTTATGAAAATTATTTTTTTATTTTGGGTCGTAAGTAATATAAATCACGTTTGTCAAATGTCATTCTTTCCAATCCACCGCCGTTTCGTAATGAGGCTCTTTTGACGGAGAAAAAATATCTCTTTTTTGATTATTTTTTTGATTATCAATATGTACATCATAAAATAAAAGGTATGGTTTCATAAGCAACTGCAAGCAATACAGTTATCAAATAAGCTGAAGCACAAGTGCACTGCAAACTGGAGCAGACCAGCCTCCACGAGCTGCATTTTTTTTAATATCACTTGAGGCAAACGTGCGAGCGGCTCAACTGATGGTGAGTGAGACGCACGCAGATGCTCTGCGGTGGACCATCTAGAAAATTTAGATGACGTTGGTGGAACTAAGTACTTTGTCGCGATGTACGATGGTGAACATTAGCGGCTGGGATTATTCCTAACAATTCCTTAAAAAACTTCCCGTAGTATACGATAAAAAAGGCAAAGAGATGTAGCATCTCTTCGCAGGGCCAGCAGATCAAGCCCGTCAGCATCATTCAAGCTCTTCTTGGATGATGTCGAATAGAAAGCTGGTACTAGCATGCCCAGCCCAGAGATGAAAACAGTATTCCATGTGGAACCTTGTAACGTTTGACCGGTATAAAACTCTGTCGTACCTGACTATAACCGCTTCTGCAGAAGAGTTCTAACATCTAGTAAAATATATTGATATATTTTACTAGCTTAACCCCTTGTAGTTTTAATTGTTTGAATAAATTGTAAAGTTATCACAAAGTAATTTTATATTTATACGAGTAGTTATACAAGTAGTAGTAGTAGTTATATCCTGATAGTTACACAAAGTCAAAATAAGTTTAGACGAGTCAGACTCGTGATTAATGCACAAGAGGTTAACTATGAACAATTTATTGTCAAAAGTCGCCGAAGTTTTTATCTAAGCATTTGATTACAAAAATCGTTCCAATGTTTATAGTACGTGTGACACGTTCGTGACCTCATGATGGAGTCATTCTGTGACTCATTGAAAGGTAAAACGTTAACCATAGATACGGGTCGCGCTAAACTATGCTTTGGCAACGGATCGATGTAACGTTTTAGATATCCTTTGCCTCATATTTAATGACAAGCATCATCGGTTTTGAGGAGGTGGTAGAACTCCTTTAGAGCTCAGGAAACGTGTGGGTGTGTACCACTTTCTTACCTATTTCTGACATGCAACCACTGCTGTGTACCCGTTTGAAAGGTAAAGAGAGCCAGAATAATTACAGGCCGTGAAGAAGCTTTTCATCTTAATCCACGGGGTGACGACGCTTATGTAAGCTACTTTTAATCAAGTTAGTTGCGGATGTTCATTGTCTGCAGAAGCCCATGAACATTGTCGCTTACAGGCCCACTGAAAACCAGCGCTGTAGTCTCAACTGCAGCATTAAGCTGAGGGTGGTCTGTTCGCCCCGTGCGCCGCGCAACGCGTCTAGACGAGGCAACCTTAAACATTGTGTATATAATTGTTTTATTAAATGTGTTGCAATGTGTATTTGTGCAATAAATGTTTCTTACTTTTTTCTTCTTTCTTGGTAGATTGTTGCGTTGGCAAATCTGTGACGATCTACTTCACCAGCACTGCACTGCTCGGCAGACGAGGTGTTATTCCGTGGTGTATATTTAGCAAATAGTTATTTTTCTAAATAATTAGGTAACGCCATTCATTTTAAATTGAATTCCCTTAACAACAATAGTTGTTTTCTTTATTTAGTTCTTTTTATTTTCCTTCATTTTGTTTTAACGGATGTCTTTTTAACTGGTCCCGAGATTCAACAAGGGCAGCGGCAGAATATCAGCGCTGCAGCATAATGCTGAATCGAATGCCTTTTCGTTGCTATAATCCAAAATATTGTATCATCTGTTATATCTTTCTTGTCGTGTAGCATAGAATATACGTTGTTTCTTTCTTTCTTCTTTCTAATTCAGTGCGGCTATCTAAATGATAGAATCCGGTCCTGGTTAGATAGGTAGGTCCAACTGTCGTAGAAGGCGGTCATTGGTGTATATCTGACCCTACAACTTATAATATTGTACGCAGCATCATTGGAGCCTGCCAAATGTTGATTTTGTATTCGAAAATAAACGAATAAATTAAATCACGCTCTTCTTAAATACAACAAAGAGAGTTTATACCAACGGTCATGGAATAAAATTATCTCAGTTGAATGCCGGCGTGAACTAGAGGCATCTTGGATCTTCTGCCATTCGTTCAGTGAGTGAGGTAACCGGAGGCCCACTCCCTCCCCGAACCCCTCCCCACCCCCTCATCAACCTCCCTCCCATCTCCCAGATGCAAGGCCGGCAATGCACCTGCAGCTCCTCTGTTGTACATGGTTGACAGTAATCACTTACCATCAGTTGAACCGCAAGCTAATTTGCGGTCATTCCCATTAAAAAAAAATTTGCACCGTTTCGGTTGTTCTTCTTTAACGGGATACTCGAAACGTTTTAAACACATAAATACTCTCACACACACACACACACTCATACTCGGAATACACGTGTATGTATGGAGTAATAACACGTTACACGGATAGTGCATTATGATATACTCCTGGTCGATAACAACATCCGAACACTATCAGCTGTTGTCACCTGCGCAAGATTTAGCGCAGAGCCGCAAATGTTCACGCAACACACAGAGACACTCACTCGACTTTACCTTCTCGTCAAAAAAAAAATTATTATTGGCTCCGGCTGGTATTCGAACCCAGAACCCATAGCTAAGACGCAAAAGATTGTGCGATATAGAACAACAGACCTACGGAACCGATTTTGAAAATTCTATCACTCTACGCAAGGTACATTACTGCAGGTGATTATAGGCTATGTTTTATTCCCAAAATAATGTACATTTGTTTCAAGTAGTCTTCAAATAATTAGTTACCACACTGCTGTCTTATACTAAAGAGTTACTCGACAAATCTTAAAGAGTCTTTCACCGGTCCATAACCCACGTTCAAGATAGTTAGTTAGTTCAGTTCCCAAAACTAGGCGTCCGAGAGAAATTGCGGTAAGTATATTGAAATGAGTCTAGAAATGACTTCCATATGATTATACAACATTTGGCCATGCAAAGGCGGTGCGATTCTAGTGTAAATATAAATACGTAAAAATTAACCCATACGCAAAAAATAAAACAACCAGCGCAATAAACAAATTGTGCAATAACATTATATTAGCACGTAGACATTGTCTGTTCTCTTCAGATAAGCGATGATGTGATTATATTTAAAAAAAAAAGTTCTAAGAAACAATAACAGTATGTTTTCGACCGCGTGGCAGCTCGTCTTTCCGCCATCAGCGACTGGATCCCAGCGATTACGTCGTTAAATCTTACACAGCGGATTTATGTATAAAATTCCATTCGCCTTCTCACTCCCACTAACCAACAAACCGAATGAGAAAGAAGGACCGTTAAAGTAAATTGGATGCGAAAATTCGCGGCGGTCATATTAAAGCAAACACGAGGCCATAAAATCTTCAAGCTGTGATTTCAATTTAATAAACTATTCATAACAATTGCACTTTAATTTTATAAGCCTTAAGTACAAAATCCTTCGACAACGTAGAAGGTTTATGATATAGGGTGATTTAACGTGTCACCAATAGCTTTTACGGTACGTCATCAAGAATCGAAGATCAATAATTAAGCTGTCGACAATGGTTCACATAAAATGTCCCCAACATAGGCTGTGTTTAAAGTTTTAACAATATTCTTGTTATTAGTTTCTGACCTCAAAAGAAACAACGGAACCCCGACAAGATCCTTCAAGTCCTTCAATTCAGTTGTATTCAGAGCTAGTTAACACATTCATTTTCAATAATTCACTCATTACAGCCAGCCACAAGTGCACTTTCAATCTTTGGAGGAAACCTATGTTAAATGTTAAGTACATAGGCTTCCACAAAGCGCGGTTTTAAAGCTCTTGCATCCATCGACTTCCAGAAATACACAGCGTTTGGCTGTACGAGGTTGCCACTCGGGAACCTTCCTTCCTCCTTAGTTCCGCGATTTCCGCTTTAGCTTGCTGATTCTTACGGCTGTCTGTGTATCTGTTACACTAGATCTGGTGCCGACATCTTCGTTCCAGATCCTATCACTCAGAGAAACACCGAGCGTAGTCCTTTTCATGGCCCGCTTAGCAACTTTGAGCTTCCTCCATCCCATAAGTTCATAGTTTTAGTTCCATAAGTCAGCACTGGCAACACGAACTTTGCTCTTGACGTTTTGAGGTATACTCGATAAGAAGATGTAACGCCCAGCCGAATCCGATTCGCCTATTGACCTCTGGGTCGAAGTTGAACTTACATAGTCGAACAATTTGTCCTACGTAAAACGTTCGAAAACTTCGAGCGTAGTTTTGCCAACTATAAACGGTATTTTTGTAAAATGCAATTGAAAATGTGCATTATTTTCCGCCCATCCGCGACACATCGGATCGAAGATTGAAGTGTCGGAGCCATCGGTCGTGTGGACCGTTTCTGGGACACGTCGATATCCATCATACGCGAGCCGAAGGTAATTCGCGAACAATTTGCTTGCTTTATCAGCGTGCAATTATACGAAACGCGCACCTTAATGTACGGTTTGTGTTGTTACGCATCGGTGTGTGTTATGGACAGTGGAGATTTTTTTTTTTCATTAACGTAACGTGTAATTTCGTCATAAGATGAGATAAAAAAATTGTAATTAGAAAAACATTATTGCGATTCACGGCGTCCTATAAAAATACATTGACGTCTGTTCATAGGGTCCTAATACTATCATATTAGGTTGCTTATATTCAACAGCTATTGAGAAAAATGCAGGTAGATAAAACATTTGTCATACGAATGAATCAGTGTTTTCGTCTTCTTCCTCGTCCCCAACAGTCTTATGATTTAGATTATGAATCTGGTACTTGTCTAAAGTACCAGATTCGTAATTGCAACTTCACTTTACACCCAGCCAAGTAATGCTACCGATGTCAATTTGTGTAGATTCGCAGTAGCTTGTTCATCCATGCTTAGTAAAAGTATGGTTTCGAACGGACTATGAAACATAACATCGGTCTAAAGTTACACTTTCGTTGAATCTGAACCTTGCGAATTGAAACCTGAAGTCTTTCCAAGAAAGCGTCAGCATGCATCGCATGGTTAATGAACGCATGGTCGCCACCCTCACCCTTGTAATACCGCTTCCGTACGATGTAGTCGTGAGGTTTTTCCGCCATCAGTCTGTCGCCAGAACTATTCTCCTGTGAAGAGTAAAGTGTGTTGCAATAATATTCACGTTTGAAAATAAGTTGATATGTTGTACCTAGGTCCCCTCGTGTCTCGTTCGATGCTCGTCATTCCCAGATGATGTGCAAACTGAGCCCAAATTATGAGCGGGTATCTATCTCCATATTTGTGGTTAAGTTTAAATATCGATAAATTCGACATCGCATTCGCCAACCGCTCACCGCTCACAACTTAAGCCAGCCCCTAAAACATTGTCGTATCACCGGGATGCGCTCAAGAGTAATGCGCCCGGCCCCACCGCCGTGTTATTAAACCGGTGAGTTATGCCGTTGACGCGTCCAGTGTCATCCCACAGTGACGTGTAGAAGCGATAATTACGCGCGAAATTTCGTTTCCGCGAAACGCACAAAAAAGATGGAAAGCCACTTCGTACGCAGCCACTTCGAACGCACCGACCGACAATTGATTATAGCTATTGACAGCGGATACAGGGTACGTACCCGGGGATAGTGTGCGTTGTTTAAATTCAATTAAATTACAACGATGCGAAGAAAGTTGTCCTCGGAAATTGTTTTTCGATCTTTCTGTTGTGTCGTTTAATGTCGTAGCCAATATTTACGCAACACCCAAATTATTGATTCTCGTGTTAATTCCATATTGTTCGAGATTTAACGATACGAGGCATGAATTAAAAAAAAATTAAAAACAACCAACACGACTGTCCCGGTTGCAGTGTCAGGTCGAGGTTGCCATATTATTGCAATGACATTTGAGGATTTACATAGTGCATCAACTTTTAAGTCGATCAGACAAAAGTGGCAGCCTGTAATTGCCCACGGCTGGGCATAGGCCTCCTCCTCAAATACGAGTATCAGAGAGGGTTTAAGAGCCGGGAAGTGCCCGCCATGCTGATTCAGTGCCGATTGGCGGGCTTCACATATCCTCGAAATTATATTTTTATTATCTCTCAGACATGCAGGTTTCCTCACGATGTTTTCCTTCATCACTGAGCATGTGGTAAATACAGCACTTAAAATTGCTATCAACAATTTTAAAATTTTGAGGTTACGTGGCTCAGAACTCTTCCGGTTATACCGGTTTACAAATAACTAAAATCGAAATCTTTCATACGCCTAGGCGCTACGATGGCTCAGACAAACACAGACAGACATACGAGTATGTACAGGTTATTTTTTTTTTTTAGGATATCTTCCACCCCCTTTCTGTTTCTTCCCGTTGGTCTTGGAAGAGGCGACTAAGGACAAAGCCTTGAAAATATCATGACAAACGTCGGGAACAATCCCGAAGACACGGCTCTACGCCAGTCACATTCATACATCCCGGAGCGGCGAAGGATTGGTTGCGTTTAGCGACGCTGAGTTGTTTCAAATGAAAATCGGTAAGCAATCTCTGCCTACGCCTTTTGGGACACAGGCGTGAGTATAAGAGGAATAATAGTATAATAAATGAATAAAATTAGATAGCACACATGAATACACCCTAGCAGACAGTCTACGGCATTAGGAAGGTTCAGGGCCGACTGGCATTCACATCTATTCTGCAAAAAGACTTGTTGGATATACTTAATGAGGGAACGTGAAGCTTTCGCTGAACGACCCCGATCATTGGAAATTTCACTATTTCGACGTGCAAACGGCGTCGATAATGACTTAATAAGTCGATATTCACGCCGAGCAATGGGCGGGGTGCTCAGAGCTCCCCATAGTGATTTCACCTCGGCGAGTAATCGATTGTAATTCACGATGTCTCACTTTCGAGGTACCGATGCGATCGCTTCCTTAACGACGCTCTCCGAGATGAGCCCCGATTGCAATTTGTCGTGAATGTTAAATGCCATTGGGAAGTAATAAGACGGTGCCATGATGCCACAAATTAGTTGACAAATTTACTTAAAATGTGAATTCATGTTTGTTTCATTAAACAATATTATTTTAATGAAATACAAATTCAGATATAAATTAAAAACAAACATTTATCGTCGTAAAGCAGATTGGTTATTTTTTTACGACATCAAAAGTATCCCCTACTAAATTTACTGCTAATGTTGGATTTCACTGCACAAAATTGCAGACAGAGTTTCATTTGTCAACTGCTGCTAGTTCATTGTTTTATTTGTGTATTTGTTTGTTCGCGAAATTAATTACGTCCATTACTAATGTGACTAATCCTTCATTAATATAATCTTAAGCTGTTCCATTACTCAGTAGCTTCAAAATTAGTACCCTCTTACTATACTACGAAAATAGAAAGTCTACAGTCTCTGATCATATTCCAGATCACCCTAATATGTATACCTAATATAATGTACTGGACATTAGATTTGACAGATCACTCGCCTCTTGCAACACCAGCGAGAAGAATCAGAAAGGGTGTGACAGATATCCTAAAAAAAAATAACCTTTATAGCATACCCGTATGTCTTTCTGTGTTTGTCTGAGACATCGTTACTGATGACGACGTGAAGACGTATGAAATATTTTGATTTTAGTTATTTGAAGACCGGTTTAAATATCCCCGCAAAAGAACACCTAATCTTTCCAAGGATGATTCGCGAGGCTATTGAAATTAAAAACAAATCTTAATTTAGATTTAGAGATATAGAAGAGATGGCTGGGCGCTACCACCTGCTTTGGATCCTGTATTAATAATTTAAATTAAACCCGTGAGCTCATACTGTTTAGATCGAACCTAAAATTAATAATTAGAAAACTGACGGTATCCGGGTTAATTTTAACATCAGGACAGTATTATGATTATTAAGAACGTAAAATTAAACGCGACATAATACGTAAATAATATTCTAATTTGAAATACTAATACGGTAATTGTGGGTAGTACATGCCGCGCAATAAGACATAGGATAGTCATACTTCACACTGTAAGAGTTCCCTATGGTCAACGTTTAGATCATGCGGAGAAAGCCGCGGGCTGGCTGTCACAGCTCCTTAAAAAAAATATATTATATTTGGTTTGGCCTTGAATTTCATTCCATAGATGTTGGCTAAACTTAAAGATTCAAACAAAAAGATAAAATAAACATGTTTGCATACCGCAAACCATTTAACATGGAAAACATTGAATGTGGAACGGAAATGATTTTTATAATCCATATTATTCAGACGTAGATGAAAGGAAACAAAGTTTTCAACGACAACATGTGTGATACATGTGATTTTTAACATGCACATTATAATTGGTGTAATTCTCTCTGGTCCTCAGGCATCGTACGCTCGACGACTTTCGATCTTTATTTTTGTTTGTTTGTTAAACAACGGAAGTCCCTACCCAATAAACAGTACAATTCTTAGATCCTTTCAAAAGAGTTGTCACATTATCCGTCACCTTAACTTCTCTCATTCAACCTTTCTTTCTGTCTTTTCCCTATTCCTTTCCTATATTTTTATGAGTTGTCGCCAAATGTTGTTGTAATATCTTTATAATTCTTTTTAATTTCTATCTTTATCTCCTTTTCATTTCCTGCTTGGTTGTCTGTACGTGGTGGAGCCAAGTGGAGGCTTTGCTTGCTGCTACTCGAATGGGCTGGCTTGACCGGGTTTGTAACACGACCTCGCTGAATACCGGCGTGAAGTAGAGGCATCTTGTGCTTCTGCGTTTCGTTAGGTGAGTGAGGTAACCAGAGGCTCACTCTCCCTCTCCACCCCCCTCCTCATCCTTCCAACCATCTCCCAAATGCTCTTAAAGACGGGCAACGCACTTGCAGCACCTCTGTTGTGGCGACGGTAATCACTTACCATCAGGTGAACCGCTGGGTCGATTGCCGCCTTTCCCATAAAAAAAAAAGTTGCTATAGAGCCTTCAGCTTGTTATATTTATTTTTCTTCGCGTGCAATACACTGTAGATATTGCATTTGTATTTATATACGGTGGTAGACCACAGACGCAGGAATTCAACTAAGCATTCGGCAAACCAATACTTTTGCCGTCAAGCGTGTTTGCCGCGTGTTTAGGTTTGAAGAGCAATAAAGCTCGTCAGTACTTATGTAAGGCGAACAAGCTTAATTTTGACGGTGCAGTGTCATGCAGGACTTTTTATTTATTCCCGTGTCATAACTATAAAATATCCATTGTTATAGTTATTTATATGACAAGTCAAGGATTACAAACGTAAAGTTCTTTATGTCACCGGATTTTTTTTGGGCAGGCGTAACACCGATCAATCATACTGTTATATATACCTTTCTATGTATTTCTCATAATTAATGTAAAGTAGCAGCGTGTAAATGCCCACAGCTGGGCAAATACCTCCTACTCAAATATCTGAGCGGTGTTAGCGGACTTCACTTGTCCTCGAAGTTTTTATTATTTATCAGACATGCTGGTTGCCTTGCGACGTTTTCTTTCGCCTCCGAACCCTTGGTAAATTCATCACTTAAAATTTCTATTAAAGATTATAGTGGTACCGGCACCGGGGATCGAAGGATCGAAACCAGGTCACTCCCGCACTAATAAACTGTAGCGAGCGCTTTGATTACTAGGCTGCCATGGATTTTTTACAGTCCTTAGGGAGACACAAAATACATGAATGGAACGGAAACAACGATAATTCCATTAGGAAAGACTAACTCCGGCTCATCAATGTTCGATTTATAAATATCGATCTTAGAAATCTACAGCCTCATACCGGAGATCTCCTTTCACTACCAGAAAGAGGAGGTGCGCGACGTAAGAGCAGTCACGAAACAAATTTAAATTCGCCATAAACCAAATTTGGACGCATAAATAATACCATTCGTGTTCATTTAATAAACAAATCGTCCGGGAGTTCGAAAATTTCGTAAACGTTCTGAATGAGAAATGCCCACAGCGACGCTAACGAGGTCTGTACAAATGTATCACAAAAAAAAATCATATTAATACGAACAACGTCGTATTTATTAAGTGTCTATTAAATTGCAAGTGGGCGAACATCGACAAGAGATCAATACAAATAATAATAAATAATTAAGTAATTAACAACGTGGAAGAACAAAAATGATGATAAAAACGTACAACTGACTCCGGAGCGCGCTGGTGTGGGTAGAGCATGAATAATTTAAAATTGCCATTTTTTTTTTCCGCTGGCAACCCACGGCCAGATTAGTCAGCATTTCGACATTCACCGCCCACGTGCGCACAGTTATTAACATAAAACGCTACAATTCATTGCGCAATAAACGCGAAATGAGATTTTATCTAGGGACGAAACCGCCGCGTACATTTTAGCAACGTTCTTTTCCATTCAGCAATGTTGGCTAAACGTGCCGTCACCGGCCATACCCGTAGTACACAAATAAATTGTTGTAACCTCTGTAACAAACATAGTCTATGACGGCAAATTAGAACCTAAATAGTCAGCAAAAAACAAATTGAGCGCTTTGACTTTAGCTTTACGCAGAAACATACTTATAACGAAACGTTCTTAATAAGATGAGCTATTTTATTTATATAAACATTGGGGTTCTCTGAATCCGGCGCAGAATCAATACTTACCGATATACCGGCTGGTTACATTAGCCAAAGAAGAAGCCATTAGCCGGAGAAGGCGAATTCTGCGGCGAAATGCGGATCGCGTTGAGGGAAATGTAATATAGGACGAAAGTACAGATTTTGAATTAAATCTCATTGTACGTACATGACGTGGTAGAGCCGACTTTGCTGCTGCTCGAATGGGCCGGCTCAAGATAGTACTACGACCTCGCAAAATACCGCTAGAGGGACTTAATGCTTCTGCGTTTCGTTCGACGAGTGAGGGAACCGAAAGCCCACTTCCCCTCTTCCAACCCCATTCCCATTGTCCCTCTCATCTTCCAAATATTCTCAAAGGCCGACAACGCACCTGCAGCTCCTCTGTTGTTGCAGATGTGCGCGTGCGTCGATAATCAATCACCATCAGATGAGCCGCTCGCTCGTCTGCTGGTAAAGACGAGAAAATAAAAAAAAAAACGCTACATTTATAGCGCTAACAAAACTACATTAGCACAAACGTACGTTTCATATCTTGTTAACATCTCACGATTGTGTTTACTCGTGAAGCAGGTTCATCTAAATATCATTTAATATCAATACCTCCGTAATTACCCGTTGGGAAGAATTATCCGGATTCCGAAGCGGCAATTCCATCCGATCCACGGGCGTGTTGGCCCTTTAATGCTGCGCGTGCGTTAATTGTAACAAGATATTCAAATTCCTGGAAGGAGTTCTCGGGATGCCGCAATTTGTAATATGCTGCTGCGGTATTAGTAGACAAAAGGGAATCCGGGTCATTCATGCATATGTACTATTATTGACACATAGGATATAATAGCGTAATTCATAAATTTGCTCAACAGTGATTTCTTATTTATATCCCATTCCATCCCATCCCATTGATAACAGATTTTTCTATTTACAATGCGCACAGTTCACGAAGGTTCAAAGTATAGTTCTTTATATTTCGAACCTTTGTGAATTTAGTTTTCATTCTATCATGGTTTATTTTAAAAAGAAGCACATGAAATGTTTACACTAGACCAGGGGTCGGCAACCTTTTGAGTCGGAAGTTAAAAACTAAAATTTAATAAATTTCAAATGAGCCACAAAAAATTTTCTTGCCAACAATAAGTAGTACTTACATTAATAAAGCTTTTTGATAGAAAAAAAAACATGCGTATGGAACTAAAGTTGCCGACCCCTGCACTAGACCAATTACCAATTGTAGCCTCTTATAAATGAACGAACAATAATCCCAAGGAGCCTATTTATGTGTTTTCATCTGATAATACAGAGATCGCGAGCAACACCAACCGACTCGACTCTTCCAACCGCGGACAATGTCCGGCGCCTTCGGGATAATATTTCACAACAAACAAAGCACCAACAATTTTGCCAACCGACAAAGCTGGACCGCAAATCTCATTTGCAGACAACAACGAGATAAATATCTCATTCTTTCAACAATGGCCACGGGCTCATAAACAGAGCCTAATTAGTAATATTCAAAGTGCATTGTGGGAGCTATCTCAGAAAGCACAATACGATGGAAACTGTTTATCTAGGGCGATACGCGCTGCGCCACGGAGCGACAATTATCAGCCAATGACGTCTGCCTTGTGCCTCTCTGTCGCTGCACACTGCATCCCCCACGGCCGAGATAATCCACAATCGCGAGCAGCACACTGCCACTTTTATACCGAAGCTTTAATCGAGCTTTCACAATGAAGCGCCGTTGGAATAGGGTCGACGCATGCGGTCGTGCTATCACTCGATGCGGTTCACGCTCGTGCTCGGAATACTTAATAGCCGGTAGTGCCGACTCGTGTAGTCACCACATATTGTTAAACCTTCTGTGTGTCCGCCGCGGAGCTATATTGGCGCCTTTCTCTATATTGGATAGAAAATCACATAAGCGTATAATGTGATCCATTCCTATTAATAATTATACACAACAAATAACTTTGAATTCAACATTTACATAACCTCACAAACACATAGGTGCTTCCTACTGTCATATTAATATATAATATAATAACGAATATAATATACTTAAATTAGAATCCAGACGCCAATCGCTTCAAGCTATATTGCTGTATGACATAAATCATAACAAGTATGATTGCTTGGAATTAACTAAAACGCTATAAAATAATGTAGCAATTAGAGCAATGGATAGCAAAGGCCGTGCCAACCCTAAAATTGTTATTGTTAGATGTCGAACATACGTTGTTAAAAGATCCCCCCGTGTGTATGATGATCAAGTCATTTAATGAAATTTTAATGATGTTGACATTTACAGTCGCTAGATCCGTAGTTTTAAAAAAAAAATTGTTTCTTCACTCAGCGAATGAGTTTAAAATTTTAATGTTCAAGTTCTATGTCATGAGAGGGATAATTTAGTATTTACCGACATAAGATAGTTAGAAACCCCTTAGTATATCGCTTCTCACTAATTGTCTGTTGTATAATGTTAGTGGATCCAAAAAAATTTTAAAAAAAGCATAATAAAAACAGAGCCGACCATTGTCGTCGTATATCGCATCGCACCTTCAAATAATAGCGGTGCGATTTATTTTAAATAGCTCAACGAAGTAGCAAAGTGCGTTTTCCGCTCAGGCGCTGTAGTCCGTATGATCGCATATTAAATAAATAAGACGGAAATATAATATGCAGTAATTCATAAATTTGCTCAACAGTGATTTCTTATTTATATCCCATTCCATCCCATCCCATTGATAACAGATTTTTCTATTTACAATGCGCACAGTTCACGAAGGTTCAAAGTATAGTTCTTTATATTTCGAACCTTTGTGAATTTAGTTTTCATTCTATCATGGTTTATTTTAAAAAGAAGCACATGAAATGTTTACACTAGACTAGGGGTCGGCAACCTTTTGAGTCGGAAGTTAAAAAATAAAATTTAATAAATTTCAAATGAGCCACAAAAAAATTTCTTGCCAACAATAAGTAGTACTTGCATTAATAAAGCTTTTTGATAGAAAAAAAAACATGCGTATGGAACTAAAGTTGCCGACCCCTGCACTAGACCAATTACCAATTGTAGCCTCTTATAAATGAACGAACAATAATCCCAAGGAGCCTATTTATGTGTTTTCATCTGATAATACAGAGATCGCGAGCAACACCAACCGACTCGACTCTTCCAACCGCGGACAATGTCCGGCGCCTTCGGGATAATATTTCACAACAAACAAAGCACCAACAATTTTGCCAACCGACAAAGCTGGACCGCAAATCTCATTTGCAGACAACAACGAGATAAATATCTCATTCTTTCAACAATGGCCACGGGCTCATAAACAGAGCCTAATTAGTAATATTCAAAGTGCATTGTGGGAGCTATCTCAGAAAGCACAATACGATGGAAACTGTTTATCTAGGGCGATACGCGCTGCGCCACGGAGCGACAATTATCAGCCAATGACGTCTGCCTTGTGCCTCTCTGTCGCTGCACACTGCATCCCCCACGGCCGAGATAATCCACAATCGCGAGCAGCACACTGCCACTTTTATACCGAAGCTTTAATCGAGCTTTCACAATGAAGCGCCGTTGGAATAGGGTCGACGCATGCGGTCGTGTTATCACTCGATGCGGTTCACGCTCGTGCTCGGAATACTTAATAGCCGGTAGTGCCGACTCGTGTAGTCACCACATATTGTTAAACCTTCTGTGTGTCCGCCGCGGAGCTATATTGGCGCCTTTCTCTATATTGGATAGAAAATCACATAAGCGTATAATGTGATCCATTCCTATTAATAATTATACACAACAAATAACTTTGAATTCAACATTTACATAACCTCACAAACACGTGCGGTTATGTAAATATGTGTATAGGTGCTTCCTACTGTCATATTAATATATAATACAATAACGAATATAATATACTTAAATTAGAATCCAGACGCCAATCGCTTCAAGCTATATTGCTGTATGACATAAATCATAACAAGTATGATTGCTTGGAATTAACTAAAACGCTATAAAATAATGTAGCAATTAGAGCAATGGATAGCAAAGGCCGTGCCAACCCTACAATTGTTATTGTTAGATGTCGAACATACGTTGTTAAAAGATCCCCCCGTGTGTATGATGATCAAGTCATTTAATGAAATTTTAATGATGTTGACATTTACAGTCGCTAGATCCGTAGTTTTAAAAAAAAAAAAAAAAAAAAAAAAAAAAAAAAAAAAAAAAAACAAATACCGTACTTCACCAACTGCAAAATATATTCATTATTAAATTATAAGTAACTGAAAGTTTTGTTTAATTTAAATATCCACTTCTCTATCTAACAATAAATCGAAATTATGACCTAACTTCAAAATTGAACGGGCACTGAACTTGGTGCAGTCCTGCTAGCTAACAAACCAAGCTTTGACAACCGACTGAAGGCGGCCGAACTTAAATGTCACATCTCCATGATGCTGCTCCACACAACTAAAGCGCGGATGTGCAAATCCTTCTAGAAACGTATGCCGGCTCGCTGGAGCTTGTTAGATCTTGAGCAGCTCTTGGGTGGAGGCGTCCGACAGAGAGGATGAGCATCTCACAAATTGCAAAAGCTAAAGATCATGGATATGGAAAACTGATGATGGGCTGCGGCGTGTTAGCTCCGAGGCATCTGGTGCAGCGATGCTCGAACCGCCACGCGGAACAGTTATGTCAGATTAAGACGTAACGATATTTGTATTTCACTTTCTAACTATAAAGCGGATAAATGGAAAATATTTTCTTAATTAGATTCCTATATACAAAATTCGTCTCTTCTTTCATCATTTTAGCCGGTCACAAGACCACAGCATAACAGAGGCATCCCCCAAAGATTGTGCTTTGGTCTGAAGCCAGCTGTATCGATTGACTTCCTGCTAAACTTTGCAAGTCGTCACTAGAACTTGTGTCACTCCTGAAGCTTTCTAACAGATCGTCAACAGTTCAGTTTTAATTTTATGCCTCTTTTGTATTTTTGAGTACAACATTGTATAATACAAAATATATAGCAAATTTCATATTTTTACGTTGTATCACTACTGAGAAAATAAATATTGACAGACAGACACACGAGTGGTCATAACGTGGTTCGTACTTCCTTCGTAGGTACAATTAGAGAAACTATACAAAACTAACATTGTACTGCAAAAAGTGGTTTAGTTTTGAAATTTAATGTAGTACAGGATTCTACAAAAACCATTAAAGTTGTCCAGGTCATAAGTTACACGCCGCATACATAAGTGAACGCAAAATGCAATACGCGACCGCCGACCGCGCGCACCACTGCAGGGCTGCGTTGCAAAAAATATAAACATATTGAATGTTTAATTAAATATAGTTCTTGGACATCGGCCGACATCTTTTATTGTTGCTAATAGCGCCCCCCGCTGCGACGGAGCGTCTATCGACGAAGACGAACGGTGGGTGGTCACCGTTGACTTGCATTCACCCAAGTTCCTGGTCGGCCAAGACAACTATGTTAATTGTGAAAATATGGGCTATTTTCTAATGAGCTGTTCGCGCATGAAATGTCATTGCGCAGGTAATCATTTAAGATATAAATATGTTGTTTCTTGCAGATGTTTACCATTTTGAACACATTTGTTACGTTAGCCGTAGGGAACAACTAACGATTCGGTTTTTTGTTACTGTGTAATGTCATGTGTTTTCTGTTAAAGCGTACCTGACGATTAAATTTTAAGCTAAAAGCTCGCTTGGCTCTGAGGATTTTTCTTGAAGAAGTTATTACATTTCACAATATGTTTCTTTAACAGCCCGAAAACAGTTGGTATTTTTTGTTTAGACACTCACAAACTGACCACGATGGGCAATCGACAAACGAAACTAAGGATGCTGGTGTTTGCGAATCACATTGTTTAGTTACAAGCCGACTAAGGACGACGGACACGTGAAGCACCATTATAAGAAAAACTATAGACAGGATCGAGCGCCCAAGATTGATATGACGATCTACCGAAGCGTGAATTGGAAGTCGCTTGTCTTTAACATTGAAACATGAACGACAAATACATCATATATAATAACTCATACCAATTTTGTACGCGAAGTTATTAATAATTTATGCATTTATTTAATTAACTTTTATGTCAACCCTAGTAAGGTTACCAAATAGCCGCTGTATGTACAGTACTTTGTTTCGTAATGAAGTCGATAGCCGCTTATGATTAAACTTCAGCTCCCCAAGTAGCGGGAGCGATGTGCAGTGTGCACCCTCATACATATTTACAACAGCAAGGTTGTCACCGAAAACAATTGAAACGCGAGTATATGATGTTTTGAATTTAACCGATTGTCAAACTGAATTATGAGCTTTGCACTCTGCGCCAGGAGATTTTAATTTACTTAATTATTTGCTGCACCGAAACCACTAAACAATACAGCGAGTTCAAAACTATATTATATGGAAATATCTCGCGGCTAACCTTGGGTAGCTTGAATATACTCTTACAAAGAGCTTTTTCTCCGGTCAGTCTCGTCTGCACACGGTGCCGCCTGCTAACTCACGTCAGTTCTCTTCACTCTGGCAACCAACTTGAGGGAGAGAATCTGTACAAATACATCGAAACCAAATACCACGAACCGCTTGGCATGCCAGCTTCTGCTGGCACTCTCTTGAATAAGCTTATACCCATATCGGTCAGTGGGTTTTTTTTTAAATCGGCGGTTAATCGAGTGTAACTACACCCACTGCTAGAAAATGGCTAACTATAGGACATGTGAGTTTAAATTTAGATTTTTTTCTTTTTAAATTGCAAATGTGGTTCGCTCGAGCAGCAGCAGCAAAAGCCGTCGCTAGAATCTATCACGTACTAATTGAGATACTAAAGATGATTAATTGCTTAGATGTTAATCTATGTATTTCTGACGTACAAGGTAGCCAAATTATATTTTTTAATCCAATGCCTCTTCTTAGTTATTAATTCATCAACATAATCTTTAACGATGAACCCACGCAGTGGAGTTTTCATAAGCCTGTTAAGATGCGACTAGGTATGACTATATATATACGACCCTCTGTGGGCTCCTGAGGATTCTGCACATATAAATTTCACGTTTTCGGAATCTTATCACTGATTACTTCTTAGTAAACGTAAGACAACGTTAACAAGTTGTCGATCCACGCCGGATTCAAAACCAAATGTTGATGATCGGCATATTATGGAATCGCTTGAAGTAAAACTTAAACTGTCGCCGTAGAGTAACTTGCTTCGCTTTAAGCGTGGGAATTTATGGAGGGGATAAATATAGTTCAATTATTTATATCTACCCTAACAACTATATAAGTTTTGTAAATTCAGCATAGGAATCTGTGTCTGTGTCGATCGGAACAAACATAACTTTATATAACTGAAAGAATAGTGTACCTAATAAGGATACAACTTTAAATGGGGTTTGCGATACTTGGCACACGTTTTTTTTTATGGGAAAGGCGGCAAACGAGCAATAGGTTCACCTGATGGTAAGTGATTACCGTCACCCACATACATCTGTAACACCAGAGGTTCTGCAGGTGCCGTTGCCGGCCTTTAAGGGTATTTGGCAGATGGAAGGGAGGATGAGGAGTGGAATGGGGAGGTGGTGTGGGCCTCCGGTTAACTCACTCACCGAACGAAACGCAGAAGCACAAGATCCTCTACTTCACGCCGGTATTCTGCGAGGCCGTGGTACCAACCCGGTCGAGCCGGCCCATTGGAGCAGCAGCTAAAGCCGCCGCTTGGCTCTACCACGTTAAGAACTTAGGCGACACATTTGTTTTCTTCGTTGTTGTAACCATCGTGTAAGAAAAGCTCTCGATAAGCAACATTGACCAGGGAAACGCCACGTAGATCTACCTACAGGATAGAGTGTGCAGTGGATGGATGCCGGTGGAACAGTGCTCTGTGGAAAATCTTAGGGAGAAACCTTCAGCAGTTGATTTTGTCATAACCTGCAATTGTTAACAACCAAAGCGAGCCATTACTTCCGGTTGTATAAGATGAACCCACCAGGTGAAATCTTGTACATAACACACAGATTATTGTTTATTTTTCGATATATCTATCTCATCTAAACGTATAAATCGAAAAGTGAAAACGAACGAGTGACTCTGATAATCGCAGTCAGTCGGCTTGTACATACGGAACTATAATTAGGGTCCCGTGTTAACCGAAATAAACGCCGGCTAGCAAGCATAACAATCATTAGTGTATCAACAGGATTATGGAAGAAATAACCTCTTCAAGGTTTATATCGACACCACCAAGAAGTAACAACCTTCGTTTCACGATTTTATAAAATTACATGCTGTTAACAGCATTTCGTGCCCGTGGAGTTTATTCGAAAACAAACCCTTTCTTATAGTATCATGATGCTGCTCGAATATGCCGGCTCGACCGGGGCGGTATAGTTGCCTCGCAGAATACCGGCGTAAAGCAGAGGAATCTTGTGCTTGAGGTACCTCCTAGCTTATCTTCACGGCCAGCAAATAGTTTACTGCAGCACAGAGTCCTCTCCCGCGGGAGGAGGATCTGCCATAATCGCTACTCTTATCAAGCGGATAACACAACCGCAGCACGCTTTTACTCGAACGGGCCGGCTCGTTCAAGTTAGTACCGCGACCTCGCAGAATACCGGCTTGAAATAGACGCATCTTGTGCTGCTGCGTTTCGTTCGCTGAGTGAGGTAATCGGAGGCCAACACCCCCTTCCCCTTCCCCCCTTCTCATCCTGCCTCCCATCTCCCAAATAACCTTAAAGGCCGGCAACGCATCTGCAACTCCTCTGGTGTTGCAGATGTACGTGGGCGACGGTAATCACTTACCATGACGGTGAACCGCTTGCTCGTTTGCCGCCGTTCCCATAAAAAAAACGCACGTTAGACGCTGCTGTCCGTCTTCAATCTGGTTCTTTTAGGTCTGGTATTTCAAAATGGTTATCCAACCGTGATGGTGTGCGTGTGTGCGTGTGTTGAACATTGAGTTATGCTTATCAAATGCAAATACTTTGTCGCAGTTGTCCAAGTACATGCATAAGTGTATAAGAATAATATATTAATTATGTTAGTATTTCGCTTTTATATACGACGTTTTTTTTCATCAAAAAGAATAAATACATCGTGTTTTTGTTAGTGAAGCGTGTCAAAGTGATGGCCGAACGCCCGCTGCGTTACCATTCTAAGTAGACCATAGACGCGCGGTGTGCAGAGTAATAAAAGTCTAGAGTTATCTCTACACCTATTTAACTGTTCATATATAGCTAAGAAAAACGTCACGGAAAAAAGTAGTAGCTTTTAATGATGTTTATTCATACCCAAAAGTTCAATAACCCTATGTAATATAGATATTAAATACGAAACAAATCGAACGCTCTCATAAAATTCATATTAACCTCTCGATACATCAACAGCATCCGTCTACCATTACTCTGCGCCAAATGAAAAATATGCTTTATTACGAAAACATGAGATGAAATATGTATACACCTTTAAGATATAATGACACTGCCTTGAGCGCGCGACCGCTTCCATTCAGTTCATACATGAATGTAGATCAAACGAGACCTTTACAGCTTCTGTTAAACTTGTTCTTCTTCAGAGGTTCTTAAACTGTCCACAGCGGGGCATATGCCTCTCTAGTTAGAGAAGTTTAGCTGTAATCGTCATGTGACCACCGTGGACTCTGCTGCCCATTAGAGGTCTAGAATTAGATCCTCTGTCTTTTATCAATTAAATTAGCCAAACCAAAATCTCACAGACCAGTGATGGGGAGCCGCATCACTAGTGCGAGGGTGCTTATGGCCCATACACTCACCACACACTCACCACACACTCACCATATTTACATTTAAATAACCTCATCGCCTTTTGGCAAATCAGTAGGTTCTTATGTTATTTTTAACATAAGAACCTACTGATTTGTTGTATCATATTATTTTTCAAATACTTTTCTTTGTTTTAAGCCTTTGTTGTGCCAAGAAATGTGTATTTTTTATTTATTATATTTTTTTGTTTTTATATTATTTTCTAAATTACATAATGTCGCTTGGTTTATTTGTTAAGTAGTAATAATCACCTGTTATTTGTGTACTGTACTATGTACTTGACATGTTATCAAGTTCTTTTAATTATAAATAATGAAGTCCATTATTGGCATTAAGTTGTATTTTACCTAAACTTTATAATTTATATCTAAGTGCTGTGTGACTTTGTTTTTAATAAATAAAATAAAAATCCTTCCAAGAAATATATGCTGGCTTTTCTTGGTGCTCACTTGGTTAGGTTAATGTTCAGCAGTGGAATAAAATAGGCTAATATAGTACTTCAATAACATAGACGGGGAGTTTGTACATGAGATCAGGGAGCAGCTTCTGACTCTGCCACAAAGAAATTTATTAGGAAATTCTTAGTTTCTCTTAATTATTTCGTTATACCTTACACCATACAAATGTAATACATTATACATAATATCTCAATCTTTATGTTTTGTGCACCTATTTCTTAGTATATGTGAATGTATCAAGGTATGTATGTATCTATGTAAGTATGTATATGATTTTATGTATTTCATTACATCTTGTTTATGAAATATGTGTACAAATATTTATTGTGAATGTCATTAGTGATTTAGTAGTTTATGGTTTTCTAAGTTCTTTTTTGTGCCTACCATAGATTGACTGGTAGAGAATGCCTATAGGCATTAAATCCGCCTTTTGTATCCTTCTATTCAAAGGAATGCAATAGAGATTACATAAATAATATAATCAAGCAACTAAAATCAATCAACTCTTAAAAGCAGATCCGTGCTATGATTTAGCAACAAACACATAACTAACTGACCTGAATTCGTATTTCAATATCTTATATATAATATATTACATTGAGGCGAGTATACGAATGAATGAGTGTGACCAGATCAAAGTAGATGAGTAGATCAATAACTTCTAATGTGTCATAACAACAGAATTTGTATAGTTGTATAGTTGTATAGTTGCAACACGCATGAGACCACTGCGATGCTGATGATGTGCCCCTATAGCCAAGTTGGTGGCGACCCAGCTTCAAAAGTTTAAAGCTCTTATGTATGTCAAAATCGACACCGGTTCGCAGAACAAGACCTTCCCAAAGAAGAACCGGCAAGAAATTTGTAGGGTTTTTTTTAACGCCTTGTTACAGTTATAATTTACAACAAAATCAATACAATGATACATATTTTTTTAAATGTCAATTTGAATTATGTCATTTTGGCGAGTCGGGGTTAGCGCCCCGACTCGCCAAAGACCCCCAAGAGCTTGACTGTTCCTGGTCTCCTTAGATATATCCGCTAGGGAAAACCGCAATCGACCCAGTGTCAACCATCAGCTAGTATCCATAGCGAACTCCATAGTCTGCAAAACGAACTCTATAGTTTTCATAGCGACTGACTAGCACACCTTTCCTGTCAAATGATAAAAGGTTTCCTGAATTTTAATGTCCGATGTAAGAGAAAAAGCAGATTTTACCTAAAGATTGCGTAGGTTTGATATCAATTGTAAATTTTAATACTGCTTCCTTTATCATTAGCTCCGGAATTCGTAGTTCGTTATAACATGCCGTTTAAGGAAGCTCGAAATTTTTCCAACAGGGCTCTGAACTAAAAGGAACATATCTACATTAGCACTACTAAGCTAACCGACAATGGCTATGGATTCACCAAGCTATATGGAACTGAATTTTGTATATCGTTAATAGAATTAATATTGATATTGTCGAATTGCAGCTACGTATCGACACGGCCACAGCTCGCAGAACTGACAACCGCTGGGAAAAAAGGTTCTCGAGTGGCAGCCACGTACAGGCAAACGCAGTGTAGGACGACCCCCCACAAGATGGAGTGACGACCTTCGCTGTGTTGCGGGAAGTCGATGGATGCAGGTGGCTCGGGACCGAGCTTCGTGGCAATCTTTGGGGGAGGCCTATGTTCAGCAGTGGACTTCTGATAGGCTGAAATGATGATGAATGATGATGATCGACACACAACCTGATCAAGTTTGCGAGAGGAATGATGCATGTGACACAATCTAGGCAATTTATGGTCTATGTGTGTGTACACGTGATGACAATAAACGAATGCTCAGATTAGGCAGATGTCTGTTGTTTAATCATTGACTTAAATCTGTTTAAGAAATAAATTAACTTCAGAGAAATGCGTAAACCAAACACAACTGCACTGCCACTAAGGCACAAGACAATGTTGCAGAAAAATAAAGACAATACAAAGCCACACGGCAACGTCCGTCAAGGTTCGACAGGTTCGATTATCGGTAATTTCGCATCGGACTAAAAAGCGCCCCCGAATGCCCGCAACAGCTTTCCCGAATACTTCTATAATGAAATGACAATTACCTACGAGCAGCGCGCGGATTCCTGGAGAACTTACGCAACCGAGAACTGAACTACTACGGTCTTTCGAAAGAATTTCACTTCACGTTCACATAATAAAACTTAAGCACATACTTTTTATTCTACTCTTTAACATACGAGACAGTTTCGAAAGTGTCTTAAATAACACTTAAATGTAACCTGAAAAGGCTTTGCTTATGACAATATTTTAAATATATCTCTGAGTTCAGATATTTGAATAGATGTGACAATCATTTGTCTGAGGAATTTACTTGAAAAAAGAACCTAAACATCGTAAATCACTATTTACACACAAAGTGGAATTATTATTCCACACGAAGTATTCTTCTTGTTCAAATTCCACAACTCGACGGAAAAAAGTCTATCGAACCGAGTACAAATTTTTACACATATAAAGTAAGAAAATTAATTAGTAAGAAGCATTAATAATAAGCGCATACGAGAACTATTCCGATTAAAAAAAAATTAATTTCAATAAACATTCATCCGTGGCAAATCAACATAGGTTTTGTTTTTTTTTCTTAAATAGTTTTTACGTGAGAATCTCTAACGCTACCATTGGTAGGAGCTAACGTTTATCGCATTGAAGACGTTCGATTGTTTTATAAATAAAGCGAGCGCAAAAAATACTATCGATCAATCGTGCGAAAGCCAAGCGATTGGATTCGATAACACGTCACTCAATCCAATCAGAACCCTCACGTGCGAGGTTTAAGATTTATATTTCATCATCTCCGTATAACGTGTACCGCTTGAAAGTAAATCATATGATTCTGTAAACTGTTTTATGCCTTGTTAAGACTGTATTAAGATCTACTTTTCTAAGATAGATGAAATCATCATATTTGCGTCGTACAAACGTGAAAGATTCCATACGAGAGCAGTCCAAACATTTTATACTTTCAAATCCCTGGTGCCTTATCTATAGTGATGATCTGAAGAGTCTTATCCCAGCATCGGTTCTTGGGAGGTTCCCTTAGATCTATATTACATGCGTGGCTCGAATGTTCCACTCATTGTACATCTGTCAACGTATATACCAACATTTTTGATGCGAAAAAATGCTTTGGGCTACAACTATTAAAGGTCATTCTTATACGTAGTGGAGTTGGGTGATTTTAGCGCGGCGTATTAAAAAAAAAAAGGAAGTGGCTGAAATTTTGATGGGACATCAGATCGTGCCATTGTTTTCGTGATCATCTTATATCGGTTTGATGATGCATTGACGGATTTATTGGAATGCGCTGACGTCCCATTAAATATATCAAAATTGATAAGATCTATCTGTATTCGTTGCTTAAGGACCCAGTTCAGCTTACCAAGAGAACGAAAGAAATAATCAGCTAAAGATCACTGACTTGCTATTTTGTGTTTGTAATTTCTCAACCCAAACAAAGTAGAATATCCCTCTTAACGATTTCAACCACGTTTACATGTCTAACCTAATAATTAGGAGTTTAATAAGACGATAAGAATCTTCTACATATAAAAATCAATGTTAGTCTGTATGTCATTCATAGACTCGAATACTTCTAGTAGAGAATATTTTTTTTTAAATTATATATGCTGAAATTCGAAAAAAGTTTTATTTTCAATTAAAAACACTGATTCGTTCTTCACCTTTTTGTACCTATGTATGTCTGATAAGTATCCGTTTATATAACTGATATTTATCAGATCGTATCGATCGGATAGTATGCTTAGTCTGCATGATGTCCTCGTGATGAGACCATCCTACCCCAGGCCACAGCTGGACATACTATTTTTTTTTTTTTATGAAAAAAATAGGCCTGCGTTTGACCTCAATCTTGCCCGATGGAAAGCGAAGATGAGGCCTAGGATGGTACACGCTTGCCTAGATGTCTGTTGACTTTGGCCTTGAAGATATCCAGGTTATAGGCCTCCGGAAAAACCGACCTCGGCAAGCGTATTTATTCAGGTATGCTCGGTGGAAGCAGATTAACTATCGTTATGTGGGGCGCTATTTGGATCCCCGCACGGGATAAGAATTATTTATGTAAAATACTGTTAGTTCATGTTCAATTTATTAATTTCGGGGTTAACTTTTTTTAAATAAAGAATAGACTATGTGTTCAATCGTTTTTATTTATAGAAGTAACGTTAAACTTAAATCAATGAAACGTTAACCGTTAAATCTAACACATCTGGTTAGATTCCATTTTTAACTTTTTTTATTAATATATTTTTTTAACATAGACTTCATTAGAGAATCATCATTATAAACACAATTAAATATCATAATAAAATAAAAGTATGTACGTTTGTCACGTCGGTATAAAAACTTAACATATTGGAATGTATGTGGTATAGAGATAGATTATGGCATTACCTTACTCCCGTAAGGTATAGGATTCTTTTATCTCAATCAAGAATTCCCATGGGAGAGGAGTTTCCGTAAGCAGTCGCTAGTATTATACTATATTTTGAATAGCTACCTCGGAAGACGTTATTCTTCCATTTCCGATAGATGGCGCTATGAGTTTGATTTCATAATAGCTTAATTTTGTGATATTCTTTATTGGCCCTAGACAACATTTATTGTGAGTATGAGCTTTACCTTACTAAAGCGCCACCATTCGGATTCTAGCAGATAGCTAGCATCTTCATCAAACAAACATAATGTGCGAATGTGACCCCAATCGGTGAAGTCGTTTAGGAGTTATCACGTTCACAAACATCACCAATTTTATATATATATATATTAAATCACGCAAAGTCTAACAAATTTAAATTTACATTGATTATTAATAATACCCTTACTGCATTCCTTAACATGACATCGAAGCATGTATATATAACAGTCAACGATTTTGACTTATATAACAACATACATATTTGCAAACAACTTATCGTCGACTAATGAATCGACTTTACCATATCTAGAAACCGTGTCCTAATACCAATATAATTAAGATGTGCAATCGAATAAATTATTTCGTAAGATCATTCACAAAACGCGGACGAAAAGGAGAGGATCGAGCGAAATTACTTGCGCAGGATTCGACCGCGTCATGATTTTTGTCTCGCCCACACACTATAAACGATTATCTTCGTTTTAGACACAAGAAGACCGCGGAATGTTAGTTTCATTTCTATTATTTTATCATTCCTCGCAAGCTTAGCACGTTATATCATTTATACTTGCGATTATTGTCTATTGATAAAACACTATATTTTAAATATAATATTGTGAATCTAGTACAAGAGTCATTGTCATTAGCATGTTATATAGAAGATGCCAATTAATATATACATATATATACAGAAGAGACTACATAAGTAACGTAGCAATTATTTTTGTATTTTAGACACTTGTATTTCATATACATACGTTAATGTCTTCTATTTCGTCTACTCTATGTTATAAGTTATGGGAACATGTGAGTATCTTTGAAAAATTATGTTTTGCCAGATATAAGCAGTCTGTAAAGTTTTTAATGATAATAAGCTTAAAAATATATAGTAATAAACATTAATAATAGAGTAAAAATTACAAGGATTCCTCACTCAATTTGCTCAAACGAATCAGATATTTTTTTTTATAAATACGCTCTTATCTTTTAACGTACACCATACCGATACACTGTCAATTAATAAATCGCCTACACTGAATTTTTAATTTGAGGCGTTTGCTCATTTTGTTTTACAAAGTTAATTCCTTACATATGTCCAAAACAGGAAAACGCACTTATTCTCATTAAAATTTTTTTTTTTAAATGCGTTACTCGTTTATACATTTGATTATCTTAGTTTCCTAATCAACAGTTCTAGAGTAACAAAAGATAATAAATTGAATTATCTGTATAGAATAAAAGAGAAATGAATACCTAGAAAGTATACGCGAGAAACGTATTGATCAATTTTTCGCATCCTTTAGAATCTATGTAATATATGTATATATAAAATTAGAGAATCCCACACTTTTCATTCACGATTATTAAAACCACATCATAGCAGACTATCTTCTTCCAGGTGACAAATGAACTAACGGCTACTGAACTACACGGGCACCTGCAATCGACTTCAATCGAAGGAGGTTACTAATGCGTTGTCACACCTGTGGATTGGATATGGAATGCCTCACAGCCTGTAATTATACTGGCTCAGTAAACCTATCAGACCGAAACTCAACAGTAGTTGCAATGCTGAATAGCGACAGAATTAGGTAAGAAGGTACCTACCCGGACGACTTCTAGACGAAGAATGGGGCTAACAGCTAGAACTACTGGACATAACTTCTCTCAATTGATTGACCTCAGGATTTGGCGTAATCAAAACGCTCGGCAACCCGTTAGAGCCATACTTCTCGTAACTTAGACGCTGATGTCCGTCAAAGGTCTGCTACTTTCGCGCTGTAGTTTTTAGCAAACTTCTACGATTCTGAGGGAAAAGCTCTATTTTTCCGTATGTTTTGTAGACCATGACGCGATATGTCCTATAAAGCGATTATGAAAATGATAGCATAAATAAATTAGACGTACCGATGAGAAGCCGGAGTGGCTCGCTAAATATAGAATAAAAAGACCAAACGATGAGAAGCCGCTAAATATAGAATAAAAGTGCGTAATACAAGCGTAAGCACTGACAGTACAATACGCACAGACAATTAACCAGCGATTTATTGTCTATGCTCTGTGAAAAAACACACCACAAAGTCAGATTTATTTCTAATTCCTTGGCCCAAATAGGCGCGAACCATCTATCCATCAAACGAACTGGGCACCGTGTCCGCAACTTAGGATTATTTACGATCGCAACACTGTAATTGCCATCAATAAAAATGCCGAACACATCAGTCCGCGCACTTTTAATGTTAACATATATGCATTATTTATGTGCGCTCATTTGAATACCGCCGCTGCCGAGGAATAATGCGAATCGTCTTTACTTGATAGTTTCTTGATTAGTTGAGTAGAGTTAGAGTTAAGAAAATTGCATTGGTGAATTTTGCCGGCTTCAAAAAATGCAACGTGTATTATATATTTGAACAAACATCACAGTAGCCTAGTCTGCGGAAGTATGATATAATGTACTGTATTATATATACACAAAAACAGAACATTTAAAAAAAATGGTTTTCTCAAAATTTGCAAATTAAACCGTTACTACAATTGTAAGGTATAACTAATGGTTTTTATTAGTTTGGCAACTTAATTCACTTAACCGAATAAGAGAGAAATACCAACCTTTTTTCGAAATACCCGTGGAGCATCCTGCTAACTACCAATCAAGGCTCAGGCTGTCTAAATCAAATGACATTGTCGGTTAACATTAACAGTGTAACTGTTGTAACAACAGGGAGAACGTACCATATTTATATACTTTTCTCCAAATATCAACCTGGCCAGCACATAGTAATTTGGAAACGAGGCTCTGACCACCGCCTTTTGGCGGTAAATCTATTCCAATACCATAGACTATGGATAGGCTGCAGCATCTCCAGTGCGAGGATAACGGCACTGCACTCACCAATCGCAGCTGGATTGGAGAGTGCAGCGCCAAAGATGGTGAGTGTTAGGACATCTTCTATACATTACATAGCAGATTTTTCTCGAACTATATAGAGCTTTGAGCTTATACAGACATCATTTTACGCTCCGCTGTGCTGTATGTGTCGTATATTAACACAGGGCGTATTAAATTATTCTTTCATTGCCATGAATGGGTAATTGCGTCACGTAGACATTTCAAATAAAATCGATTGAAAAAGTCATAAAAATCAAGCAAATCTGTGGATATGATAATATACTCTAACACATCTAACATCGGCAAGCTCTGCGTGCGAGGCACCTGCCCCGACGTCACCTTTATCACAGACGACAAGTTGATTGTATACGATGAAGTGAGACGGCGAGCGTTGATAGCGCTGGGTAATTGTTTGATGCAGCACGAGTACAATTATAACGGAATAAATTCATTTTTAATAAGCACTGCGCCGCTCAGGTGCTTTAGTCGGATCGTGATGGTAATTGCTTGCCTTACGATTCGCTGTTTCTAATATTCACTAAATTAAACGTTCGCATGCAGAGAGGATGAATTAAAGTAGGTTGACGAAACAAATATATGAGGCGAGTGTAAATGGTAGTCGGGAGAGGAAGACCTAGGCGAACATTGGCCAGGTCAAGAGTACTCTAAACCAACGAGTATGCATGCGAAGATTGATGAAAGTTGGAGAAGCGAAAGACGTATGTCAGGACCGTAGCAAGTGGAAGAAGATTGTCTCTGCCTACCCTGCTGGGAACAAGGCGTAAATATATACATACATACATTAAATGTTCGCACGTACGTGTGAATGTCACACGACTGGTCACAGATCACCTATTAAAATTTGAGACGGTTTTGGAGCTGAGATAGATCCACTCCACTACACTGCTCTAAAACGGCCTGGTGTGGACGTCACAAATATTTGTATATTTTTTTTATTTCACATACATGTTGCGGTTGCCACGAGTTTTTTCTTTTTAATGCCGGCCACGAGGAAAATTCAGCACTTAACAATTTTTAGTCGTGCCGATAACAGGATTCGAACCCAGTTCACTCACGCACAATAACAGCGTGCTCGGCCTCTGTCTTATATTTACGACAAGCTGAATATACATAACTTATTGTAATACATTTATAATTTATATATATAAAACTTATTGGCTCTAATGAAGCTGCTTGGGGAACATCGGCGATGTTTTAACAAATATGAAATCAATTACTTTGTACTGTTTTGCTACAAGCGCAAAGGCCAACGGGCCAACAGCTTACCACACGGAAAAACAAACAATGGAGCACGGAACCCCATTATAACAGTGCAGGTGATTTTAATAATTTACGGAGCTATTTTGTCCACGGAAATAAAATATATTCAGTCCTGATCTATTCAAAGGCTTAACTGCTATCTTCGCCTCCTGTACTATATTCTAAGAAACCCTAAAAACTTACAAAATTAATATTATATCATTGTTGTAATCTATCACTACTTATGCAGTCAATTGCTATATTTTTAAAAACTTTCTTTTCAATCGATTATCCTGTCTCCATGCTGAAATTTATCACTGACTCTTGAAACGTTTATACGTTAATGCGCACAGCACACTGATGCATTATTATCTAAATTGTTATATGAATTTCGGTGTATGACGGCAGCGTTAAAGAATCTGCGTCTTTTGCGTGACGATTAAGGAAAAGGCTCTAAAAACTTCATGGAGTTCGACAGATAACGAATTAATCATCTCAAGTAATGCCAACCCGAAAATAATAGATTTCAGCCAGAGGCGTTAGAGGACCGAGATATTTGTTATGCTTTTGCAATCACCAACCCGACTGCAAACGTGACGATATTCGCAAATCCTATGGGAGACAACTATGTCCAACAGCAGTGGACCATTTAAAGGCCTTTAAAGAAGATTGCCATGTGGTATCGGCGTGAGAATCTATCACCTCATTACTTCCCGTGAGTGTTGTAAGATTACCGGCGCATTAACCATTTCGTAAAATACCAGACCAAAAATAAGCAGACAGATATCGGGCACTAGCGTCTAAGGTACTAGACGCCAGGTACTGGTATCGCCAATCAGCCTGCTAAGCGTAGCGATTAAGGAAAACTCTCCTTATAGGAGAGTCCTGAGTCCTGCAGTATTTAGAGACTGTTATGGTAAGGTAAGGAAGAAGTAGAAGATGTAGTTCACTATCATCATTTAACCTCCAAGCAGCAAACTACCAGAGAAAGATAACTTTGAAAGAATTTGCAGTTTCAATGCACGATCTCAATACCAAATGCTTCATTTCTCGAAGGGAGAAGCTGTTGCTCATCACCGACCTGGTAATCGGTGAAAGATCTTTGATCGGTGAAGAGACTTTGGGAAACCCGCCTTTACATAATCATAATCATACCATCGAACATGGTTGTTAGCACTAACGAGGCTTCGAACAATTTTCCGATCAGATATAGTTTGATAGCGCCTTGCCCCCTAAAAACCGACGATCCGTCTTCAGGTCGCGGATTTAACGCAATAATCGTCGATCATCCGCTATCCGACTGATTAAAATTACGGGTCAAGTGGGCTTGAACCAGTGAGACTGTGTGGAAACACAGCTTCGAGCCCTTTCGCCAACGATCGCGCTATAAATACAACGATAACAATAACGGACCATCGCTCTCGCAAATTTCTGCCTTTGTTGTATCCCACTGAAGCCTTAATGCCGTAGACAGTTTAAAGGTTACTTAAGCAACTTTGTTTCATGACGGTTAGATTATTTAAAACAATAGCGAGGACGATTAGTTGCTTCTTTAAAAGTTTAATCGTACAGCAGTTAGAATGCCATTTAGTTGTTTAAAGTAGCAACCTGTAAGTGCCCACAGGGCAAGCGCCTTCTTCTCAAATATTTGAGAGGGTGTAGGAGCCGGGCATGGCCCGCCACGCTGCTCCATTGCGAGTTGGCGGGCTTCACATATCCTCGAAATAATATTTTTTTTTAATTATTTCTCAGACATGCAGGTTTCCTCACGATGATGTCACTGTCGGGCACGTGGTAAATACAGTACTTAAAATTGCTATTAACAATTTTAGTTGTTTATTTGAAGGTATTTAGGAAACAATGCACAATAATGATAGGGGCTTATAGAAGACGGTTGCCTTTCCTTTCTTCCCGTAGGCGACCAAGCTAGATAGATGTGCATTCCGGTGGAAACTGGCTACAGTTTAATTGCTGAATTTACCACATGCACGGCGGTACAACTCCTGAAACACAGTCCTTTCTAGTTCAGGGGCCTATGGATTCGTTGTATATACATTGTGACGTGTTCTATGACAAATAAATGTGTTTATCATTATTGTTACCTATTTCATAATATATCAAGGACGTAAGTTCGCCAGTCCGTCTGCGCGGCACCAAAGCCCTCTCAGAAAGAAAATAGAAGCCATTGCTCAGCTGCGGTACATAAATAGGCTACTACTAAAGTAAGCTAAAAGTATATAAATAAATGCTTATTAAAGTTTAAAATCTGTTCAATGCAACTTTGAACAGTAGGTATATATCAAGTTGGACTCAAGACGACTTTTTTTATTTTTAATACTGTGGTTTATTAGTTTAATTGGGGATAAGACCAGTTGTGCTACCTCTCAAATTGTTAAATACTACTTTTACTTTAGTAAGAGGAATTACAAAACACAGGACATCTAAATGCATGCACGCATTGCACACATTTGCTCACTTTTTTTTACCATATTCAAGAAACAAAATTACATAAAATGAGCTTATACCAGTTAGTGCTTTTTCGGATTAAAATTTCGCTTTTAATTTTAACTACCTTTTTTATTGGGATGTGATGAATAACGTGCGAACAATGCACCCCATGGGAAGCGGCCACTGCAGCCAATGGACATCGGCAAACAACCTCAATCGAAGAAGGCCACAAGGTCCGTTGGCACCTCTGAGGAGTAAGATGGCGTCCCTGAAAGCCCGTTGTTGGCTTTTGAAAATAGAACACAATAGAAGTTTCACTGCCATTTGGCGACAGATATTGGTAAAAGTATGTTACCTACCCAGACGATTCCCGGGCTGAGTTAAAACACCCTTGGATAACCCAAATAGATAATTTTTTACATATTGCTATTTTTTTTTTTATGGAATCGGCGACAAATGTGCCAGCGGCTTCACCTTGCGATGCGTTGCCAACGATGCGTTGCCGACCTTTAAGGGTATTTGGGAGATGGAAAGGAGGATGGGAAGGGGGAGTGGGTCTCCGGTTACCTCACTCACGGAACGAAACGCAGAAGCACAAGATACCTCTACTAAACGCCAGTATTCTGTAATTGGGTGTTTCTAAAAATTTATTCAACTACACTTAAACGGTTTATTTCATTAAGTAGGTACAGAAACATAAGTAGGTACATTAGTTAGTCTAAGTACGTCGACGGTTCTCCCTCGAGAACACAGGCCATGCCAAGCCGTAGTAGTTTGTTTACGGGTCAGGGCGGGTTCTAATAGGTTTTAAATCTGGGTTCCAATCAGGGCAAATTTAAATGCTGAATAAACTATTAAGAGGAAATCTGCTAGTCTGAGATATAATAAAAAATCTATTTCGAGGACTTGTTTAGTCCGCCAATCTCAGCCTCGGAATGAAGCAGCGTGACGAACATTTCGTCTTCAAAAGTCTCTCAAGTATTGAGAGGAGACATTTAGCCAGCATGGAGACTAATTTGTCTCGATATTAAAATATGTGAAATAATTGAGTTTCATTTCATTATCTTGTATCGCATATAAATGCTGCAAGTATTAAATATTTCGACGTTATATAATTGAAACAAAGAAGTAAATAAAAAAAAATACAAATTATGATAATAACCATGATTGTCGATCAACCGGCATATCAAGAAGAAACCATACAGTTTCTTCCCTTTAAATTATTTCGAGAAGTGATCGTTAGCGCATACTTACATTTGTTTAATTGTGTCTTCCGAAATTACACTTTTCGCTAATTACCCTTAATGGGATATCTCTCCTCTTAAATATCATCTTAATCATAACAAAGGTACCGAGAAAGTTAATTAAAGAGGATTTCGAGTAAACAAATTTATTGTCATTGAAATTGAACTCCATTGCAATGTAACAATTATCGTTTGCCTGCAGAACTGTCTTGTTTATCAATTTTCACTTAATTTAAAATGCGTAGGGATCAACCTGACTGAAGAAATCGCGACAGCCTTGCCGGCTTGCAGTGATAGCCGTTTTTCTGGTTGTGAGTTACACAACTCCGAAGCTTTATTTGTGTTGTTTTGTTTCATTTCTTGATAGAGTTTGCGATTGGCATAATTTTCGCAATGCCCTTACCTTCGATTTATACTTTCTAATTAAACATTAAGCTCATATCCTCAATCCCCAGACTGGAAAGGATCTGTCCTTTATCTTGATCCTTTATCTTGGTCTACTGCTGAACCTTTTCAAGATGGCGTCAACAAAACTTTTTAAAGTCAAACATAATAGGTCCTTGTATGAATAGGCTCGTGTTCATTAAATGAAAACATAGACATTAGTACTAAAGATCTAAGAGTAGCAAAGAATATAATAATATACTACAGAATCAATACATTTTTACTGGAATGACAAAAGCAAAACCAATATTGAGGATTTTTCAATTATCGATACCAGCCATATAATTTCAATTATGTCCTTCGTTCATTGATGGGTTTATAGAAAGCGTAAATTTTATTATTGTAAGGGCATTACTGTGTTCGGCCTTAACAGCACAGGCGCGAAATCATATAGATTACGCGAGATGATTGCTCTTAAATTATCATTTTCGGCGCTTCTCGGAATGTTTATTTTTTTCTCCGTCAGTTACCAAAATTAAATTAATTATAGTCTTCTGTTGAAAATATTTAACCTTCTTGAACTAGCACCCTCAATGTTTTTCTTATTAAAACCTTAATCGTTGACAAAATTTAGTTCAAAGTAAAATAAATTAATAAATGAATTGATCAAAAGTCTTTACTATAACTTTTGCAATTCAACATCATGCAACTTAGAAAGCAGATAAAATGGCGACGTGAAAGTATATTTAAACAGTTAAACAAAGTTAAATTAAAATATTCATATTTTGTGATATTGAACAGACGATTGCGAATAATACGAAAAATAAGCCATTATAGTTATATATAGAGGAGATAAAGCATGTCGTGATAGATATTTATCTAATTATATTTTACAGTTGAAGAAGGCTTTTTTGTTCATTGTTCTCTTTCGAGACGAGTTTCAGAACGAGTATTCTAAAATCCGTATTTGAGAGTAAATCCAATATTTGAACACAGAAACAGAGATGATCAGCAATTAATAATGTAATGACCTTCATAGAAATGTTAGGAATTCTCTATAACCAAGAAATTCGTTGATGAAATTAAGCAAACTAAAAAAAACTAAACAAAAAAGAGCAATAGCTTACTGAGAAAAATCCTTTCAATCAGATTGGTTCTAATTTGTTGATTAAGACATCCTCCGTATTAACCAAACATTCAAACTCCACACGGACGACAAAATTATCAAGATACATAACATTGACAATTATTAAATTATCATGAAAAGAAAAACCAATATGAAGTAGATATACATCAATTGATAACTTTTTAAACACGAATATAGACTGTAATAGAAAAGAAATAAAAACTAAAGAAATGCTACGCAACTAGTATGCCCACACTCTGGCGCTTAACAGAGCGAAGAAGTCTGAGAACGAGCCTCGGTGGATCTTACACCGTAATGACCGTTCGGTATTTCTTGCTGCACGTATAAAAATGTGCGATAACGCCACGTCGCACCGCCGCCGGCGATTTGCATTAATGCAACGTATACCTCTTATCGACGTAGGTGCGGCGCCGGCCTGAACCGCATCGGGGGAAAGCATCCGCCGAAATTTAATGCGCCTTTGTCAAAACTGAACGACACTGATATAACGAGATTGGGCCACCCAAGTTAAAGGAAATTATAAACGAAATGAGCAGCTTTTCCAATACTTAATGAGTTAAAGTATGAGGAGAATCACGACTGCATATTGGTTTATTGCATTAACACACCTGACTGCACAGCCATGGGTTCTGTGTTCGAATCTCAGCTATGAGCCAATATTTGCGCAATGCTCTGACACTGCATCTGATTGCCTCTCACACTTGCACCAATGTAAATATATCCTGACAACTGCCGATAGTATTCGGAAGTGATCACGTGGACCTCGTGGGTATCAGGGTATCATCATGAGCTAAACATTTCGTAAGAAAAACCTAATAAAGGAGATAATCCTGATGGTTTAGAATACGGACTATGAAAAATAACGCCCGCCATTTGACTATGTCGTGAACCACTTCTAACCATAAGCCTAAATTAAATTAGATTGAGTGCTTTCAAGACATATAAGTAATGTCAAAAGAATTGCTAATATTCTTTGAAACAATACAATATTGAAACTTATAATTATTTTGCTCAACTAACGTGAATTTTCAGTTTCCAAAATATGTATTCATAGAAAATGTACACAGTTTTCGCTGGTGCATTTACTTTCTTTCAGTATCATTCTAATCAGTTTGTACCATTTTTTTAGTTTCATCCAGGATACTTGAAGCTATCTTCGTTGTACGGCATCCGATAAAATTTCTTATTAGTCGAGATAATGATTAAAATAAACTCAACCTATGGTACCATAGGCAACGGTAAGAAATTACTTTGAAGACATTAGAGAACCTTAGAAGATGCTTGTAGCGTCTTCTATCGGAATTCAATCGCTAATAACTCCGTCACGCCACCAATCAATCACCGATAGACATTATCATAATGTGCACATAAACAATCCCTCGCTACCAACATAACTCGCCATTTATTGTGCGAGAAAAATCTGAGAGCCGTATGAAAGATTCTCGTGGAGCTTCATTCGAGTACAGAATACCAAGTCTAGCAGAAATCCGCTGTTAACGCTTTTTGCGACATAGCCGGCTATTCTCTAATTGCTTATTTGAGAAAAACATCGAGGTGTGGCTTTCTTGTTTATACCTTCAGATGCAGCGCATTTTACTGTGGAATTAGTTACAAAACTTGTGAATGAAATATTAATGTAAACATTATGATAAATTAAATAACGAGTTACTTCCTCCGGGTCTGACCGTCGCTAACTATGAACAACAGAGGTAAAAGTTTAAGATAACTTATTGATGTTATACTTACTTAATATGATAAATTTTGTAATACATCAGTGCCTTATACCCTGTATGAAGTAGATTATCCCTCTCGTTTGCTCAGAAGACTAATGTTTCCAAACAAATTCAAAGCCCCCATTGTGAAATTATTCAAAGCCATCAACATACTATAAGTATTAGACAAGCTGATTGACGCTCAAATAAAGGCTGCGAACAGATGAACTACCGCTCCACGTTTCGCTGTAAATCTACGCTATTGAAACGACCATCATCGTGGTAAATTACAGACCAACGTACAATGATCCCCACACCCCACAAAACACGCAACGAATTACGTACACGAGAACAGAATTCGCGATAGGGGTAAAAGGTTCGAACGCAACTGGTCGGCATAATATAGTTGGGTCACGTTGCAAGGATTATTCACGAAACGTCACAATATTTTAAACGAATACATTTAGTTCTGACCCGCCGCTGATAATATTGGTGTCGGCTTTAACAGATGGTTAAACGAATGTGCAAAAATAAGCTATTCGTGTTGTCGATTTTAAACGTTCGCGTGCAATTGCCAGCGTGTTACTCGAGATTTATTTCATGAAGGTACTTGCAGTCCCACCACACGACACAACTTGGATTCTTTACGAGCATTATCCAAGTGTACGTACACTTAACTGCTAGAACTTAATAATTAAAAAATAATAATTTAATTAATCACGTTTACTTGTATTACAATAGTTTTATAACATAAACATATTTTTTAATAATGATTTCATGTATTTATAGGGTTAACTATGACATCAGGACGTCTAACACCTCAGTCCCCCTTTGGACACCGGTATTGTAATCAATCGAAATGTCGGGAATATAAAAACTAAAATTAAACGCGATAAAATCCGTAAATAATAGTTTCATATCAAATATTTTTCAATATTATCGATTACTTTCATAGGCTATTTTTTGTGTATGGAAAAATTTAAAAAGATACAATATTTTAACCAGCGCTTTGTCATATTAAGTGCTGCAATAAACGAACTTAGTCACACATAATGTAATAATGTGGATGTGGGAAACATTTACGATATCGATATTAAAGTAATGAATTTACTCTTGACTTCTCTTACTCTTATTGATACCTGTACGCAGCTTAGCTGAAAAAGCACATCAAAAAACACACACACAATGCATATATAAGTTAATAAAACGTTAGTGTATAGTATTAAAACAAACCCAGCACTTACCTTGATGAAGTTTTCTTTATTGATTCTTCTAGATTCACTTCCAGACACGTCTAGAGATTGGCCAATCTTATTATCTATTTATGAACTCGATCGATGCCAAACGAAAGTTGCATTGATGTCCCCCGGGCCGCAAGATGCCCGTAAGAGTTTCAATGAGTAGTTACTAGAACTTTATGGTATACTTTATTAGCTTTCAATCGACTAACATAATTATGGGGGACTGTACTACAACTTTTAGCATCGATCCCTTTCAGTATTACGCGATTGCTTCGAGATGATACGTTAAAACAAAGGATTGAAAGAACGCAATGACCATTTCGAAGCTGTCGGTTTAACATCGACGGGGCCAAACACTATCGGACACGACTTTTATAATCATCGAAATTCGTCTGAATTAAATGCGGAATCAAATTTTAAGCTTCGTATACTTGATACAACGCGATAAGAAAATGATTCGCGTGGTCCGTTTTGGCGGCAATCGAAATTAAAATACGCCAAAATTCCATTGAATGCGGTCACATAACTTTAGGCCTTTAAGTCATGTGGCGTATGTCAACAGAAAAGAGTAGTATTTTAAAATGGGGCCCCACGATTGCCGCCCCTATCCACATTAATTAAACACGCTATCTGGTTCGAAGTCTCTGAATTGGAAAAAAAAGTAAAAAGAAAATAGAGAATGTTATTGAAAAAAAAATATTAAATATTTTGTCCGTTTCGATGAAACTTCAATCCAAGATAATGGACTACACATAGAACCATGTTCCGTAGACCAATGTCCGATAGTGGCGAGGGTGAGGAGGCGTTTAATCTAATGACAATACAAAACCTGATGAAATTTTTCAACATTTTATTTTTTTTATAATTTTTTTAATGTCTCCTCTCATTTCACCTACGACATTGTACAAACACGTAATATAAATTATTCGAAACGATAAAATAAGTCATTATTAAAAATAGAGTAGATTAAATCTTTTTCATTAAAAAAATATTTAAATAGAAAAACTTGTACAACATTGCATCTAGTATTAAAATTACACTCGCTTAATTCGTTATTGTATTGTACATATTTACAAGAAATGTATTTTACAGTAACAATGATTTAGCGTCTTCAGGTATTATATCTATCACATTATCTTAATGAGTGACTTTTGGGGTACAAAATTCAACAAACGGTCCCAACTAACCGACCTCCGAACGCAGCTCGGTGAGTCGAGTTGCCTGCATACGGGTGGCTCATTTCACAACCACTTTAGTCTCCAAAATCTACTCACAACACTTTATCTTTGTTCGTTAAAATAAAAATTATTGAATGATTTTTGAGATTCAATATGTGTAAATATTATGTTTTATTACGTATCGTAACTTAAATTGCATTTTACAATGACAAGAAGTGTTCTATTACGTAAACAATACAGTAAAGTACCAACATCAAATTAAATTGCATGTGTCCTAAAGCGCTTGTAGCTAATATGTCGAAAACTAAATGCGATTGCACTTCAAAATTTCTCATTAATAATAATAATTAAAAACATATCACCACAAACAAGCAACTGTACTGTTGTAAAAATACAGCTAAAGTCCCTTTTAATGAACACTATAAATTCGAAACAAACATAGCCGCTGCTCCGGCGCCGTAATCGTTTGCGCGAACCTGAACACGGCGCAGCTTTTAAACGAGAATTGAATTATTGCACGTCGCACATTTATCAACGGACCATGAATAATCGCCTCAAAAAGCAATGAAAGCCCGTCGAAAAACTTAATTTCATATTTAAATATATGTTTTCGACTTTTTAGTTTCGTTTACGTCACGGCACGAACGCCGTTGCCTGCGTCGCGCGAATTGAGTTAACATTCGCGGTAATAAAGACATTTGGTTGGCAACTAAAATTGTTACGGTTTTTTTTTTATATTTAATATGACAACCATTTGAAAAGTGATCGATGAAAAGGCGATCAATCTTGTTGAGGCGTGTTAAAACTGGACCTGTCCACAAATTACAAGGATCAACGAAGACGCAAAACTTCAGTACGCTTTACCTTGGTTACGAATGTCGGTGAACATGTCGTGTATTTCACACATGACTTAACAGTATGTTTTCATCTCGTTAACCTAAAAGTTTGTGAAGATTACTCGTCCCGAACTCAGAAAACGATACGACGTGAGATTGAAGGTACTTGTAACCAAGGAAAAGAAACATTTCAGCGTATTCGTTGATATGGAACATTTTCAATAATCATTGTTGCATTTACATTCTCTCTTCAGTGCGTAGACGACTTAGACAAAAATATCATTTAAATAAACAATTTAAACTTCGTCTATTTAAACGCTGTAGACTAGCTTTTACTTAAGTACATTTTTAAATCTGTGTAAACAATCGATTATTTTGCATTGCCGTGAATGCGTACAATAAGGACAGATACCAAGGAAGCTTCGTTCAAATTCTTCATATTATCAGATATATGGACAACCTGATGATTAATACTGGATTTACATGTCATTGTAGAGTTTTAAGTACTAATATCAATTTTTCACTAGACAGATAAAGTCACTAAGGCACTCGTAATATTTTCATAAACATCGCATTTTGTGTTAGGATACATCATTTATTACTTATTATCTAATATATTAATTTATTATTATGTTTTATCATAATCATTGCGAGCACCAATACTACAAGCATATCACTTAAGTATTATATTGACTCTCAATTTAGATGCTAGTAGTGCTGGACAAATTGTCTATGGCGACTTATTAAGCTACTTGTAAAGCGTAGGAGTAAATGACACGTTTCAATGGAAGTGAAATTTTTAGCACCAATAGATTTTCTTCCAAAACTAAGGCTTAATAAATCACCTACGGACAGTTAATGAAAACAATATTTGAGACACACATCATGCCTTACAACTAATATATTTCGTTATATTGGATGGATCACAAACACTGTTACACGAACACTAAAGCGCACAACTGGGAATGTTACGTTACAATACAGGTATCAATATATTCGAGACTATGTCCCGAGTGGAATTGTCAGATCAACAAAACTGGATCTACTAGTTATAATATATTAAGATTTACGCTTAAATATAAACCTGAGAACATTTTAAATGTATAAAGAGATCACCTAATAGAATGAAACTATTTAAACACTGCAGCAGCACCAGGTGTACTAGGATCAATAATAAGCATTGGGAGAAATGAAATGAAGGCAGGAAACCGTTGACGGGGTCAGAGGTACGGTGCGGATGGACTAATATCTAATTGTTTCTTTTAAATATCAAAATCGTAACTAAAAACTATACGGATGATGGCACTTGATTAATGGCCTGAGAATTAATCGAGTAAAATGCATTAGAGTAAATCCTTACAGTTAAAGTAATAACGCAAAATTATAAACAAAAATTTACATAGCGAACGTAAAGTATTTTATTATGCCAAGCCTCGCGTCTCGTTTGATTTGGTAAGTCGAGTCACGTTCCAACGATATTTGTTTGTTTGCCTGCTATCCAGGTCTGTTGGCTACTTGTGCATTGTTTGTTCCTCTTCCATGACAACTATTTATGATAGTTTTATGATAATGACTTATAGACATGTTTTTGTACATTCATGAGCGTTTGAGTTAGGTCCAGATAAATCATTCCGAAAACTGATCTGAATGCCGCTTGAGATTTTCAACAACAGTTAGTCCAGACAGCCACAACTGCCACATTATGCTAGTTTCTAAAAATAAATTTTGCTCAATTTTCAAGGCGCATTTTGTCTCGTAAAGTATTTAGAAAGTTGAGAAGTGATGAACCGTTTTTTTATTTACTTTATGTACGTCTGATAACAGAAAAAGTAAACAATGAAGATGCTTTCGAAAATTAAGTCATAATTTAAAGGATGGTCATTTCGAAATGTAAGGCAAAGTGATCGCAAATGCGTTTTATAACGCGCGCCACCTACGTGTTGATGTCATTCGCGCAGACAATAATAAGATCGGTAAAAAAATGTGAAAATCTTGAATAAAACATAAGTAGAATGTATACAACATAACGAAGAAAACTATTGCTCAAGCAACCACAGAAAATATAAGTATAGTTCCCCGGTTCGTATATTTACTACATCTTGTTAACGTTCATCGAATAGATAAGTCCGATTTATTTAGGATATAATATATTTTAGTTCCAACGATACGCTATTAATAACCATTATGGGATCCGTGCCGAAATGTAGTTGAAATATCAAAATAACTAAAATTCGAAAGGCTTTTAAAGCTATATCGGACGTTATCGCTCCGAAGACCACCGTATTGCAATTTTTAAGTTGGACGCGTGGGCGTTGCCCGCGTCGCCGTAGGCGGACGGAAGTGAGAGCGCCGGATTGAGCATTTTGCATCTTCGTCTAACACTCAAGAGAACGCATTAGCGTAAGCGGAATGGCGGGGATGCTATCAATAAAGTCACAGATCACAAAACGCGACACAAACATTGCCAAGGCTCTTTAGTTTATGACCACTTTCGATTCCGAACGTGACGCAAGCGAGTATCGGAATTCTGTAGCGAACACACTCATGTTCCTTTCATTGAGAGAACATGGACATTATGCAGTTCATGAGCTAATTGCAAAAATTATGATATTCGGATCACGTTTTTTACAAGGGTTGCTAAAGAAATTGCTATTAATAACGTGTTTAAAGCAATCACTTCAAAATCACTACAGTTCAACGAATTGACGGCCATACTTAATAACGGTTTAATAAAATTATTAACGAGCGAAACATTTAATTTGCTGGCTCTTAAATTAGTGTGATCGGGAGCGCTGCGATTGCTTTAATAATAACTTTAAATATAGACACGGAAACATTGTAAATCAAATACATTCCCTGCATGCATTTCTTACGTGACTTCAGCGAAACTGGCCGACGTGTGACGTGTCTTTGAGGTTTTGTTTCTATGCCGATCAATCGCATACTTGTAAATTATTTTCGACCATTGAATAAAAACTTATTCGTGGATTTATTTCAATAACGCAATAACAAAAATATTCGCAAAAAAAAGTTTAACTGACAATGTTTTGACTTAAAGAAAACTTTAAAGTCGAAAGCTTACACAATAAATTTTCTGATAGATGTTGATTTTACAGCCGCAACGAATATTCTGCGCAAAGCGCACAAAGCCATGGTAATAAAATTGGCCTATGACCGAGTCTTTTGTGTTAAATAAACGAAAGCGACGATTTGAACGGTTTTAACGGCGATCCGATGAGATATCTCGGTTCGAACACGGACAAACGGTAAAAGAATAGCGACATGGAAACCAGGATCAAAGAAAACAAATCGAAGATCCTGAAATTCTTTAAATCAGAAACTTGATCATACTTAAGAACACGTGATATCTGGTAGTCATCTCTAATTGTTAACGAGACAATGTTTTATACGTGTTGTATACCTGTTGTACACTTCGATACAACCGGTAACGAGATGGTGATGAGCCCGATAACCCGATAACCCGTTAACGCACCAATGTATATCATTACAGCCAGAACCTATTCACCGCACGTATCGGTACAAGTTCCCATCGGATATGATAATGCCGGAATATCTACACTGATAATGGAATACAAAATGAAGTCTGCATGTAAGAGTTGTGTTCACAAAGATTGGATAGAAACATGGTGAATGTAACCGAAGAATAACCGACTAGTTAGGGGATGTGCAGGGCACGTACCAATAGGTTATGAATGTTACGTTTGATATCGTTGACTTGGAAACTGAGACGGCGACAAGTACTCACCACTTGTAACTTTGTCCTTAATAAGGTCTGGTCAAAAGCTGGTTGAAAAGTCTAAACTATCAAGTAGTGACCTTTGACCACCCCTGTATCGGGTAAACTGTTGTGTCTCACAACATTATAACACATATCATTAATCTTCTTTGACAATTATTTTATAATAAAACAATTTCTACTGTTGCAACACGTCAAGAAATAATTATTGCCAAACTAACAGATGTACATTTTCTATTCAATAAGTTTATTGCACGCTCAATTGCAACTTTTATTTATTACTAAAATAATGCGCGAGACGTATGTAAGTATAAAATTTGATAGTACGCAATGTATGTGCCCGGCCCGATTCCCGATGCCGGCACCGGTAAAACTTAATGCGTGTTTGAGAAATAACAACATCGAAATGCCTTTAAAATCCGTCAACCGATTGCGGGCTCCGAAATCCTTTCACCATCGAGAGGAGACCTTTGCCCAGACGCTATTAAAATTTATAAATATTATTCGACAATTCAAATATTCCCCTGATACTGTTTCACGTTGCAAGGTCCTAATGCGTTCGGTTCAGAAGGACACCGCCCACGCGGCAACGTGAGTCGATATCGGGCGATTATATCACCGTTTATGTAGGTGGCCATATAAGGTCAATTGTTCAAAACACAAACAAAGGCCCGACTAGCTGTTCTATGACCCACTTAGATTTCTATCTGTTGATGAAAATATTACTGATGACATATTTCCAAAATCAAGTACGATTGCGTGATGGTTGGACCTTTGATTAGGAACGAATGCAGTCGAAATAGTCAATTAAAATACATGATAACTAAACACTAAACTGTGAACTTGAGTTTAGTACTTTATCAAAGACAAAAATTATAAAGGTTCCAATTAGTAGCGTCTGCTTGTCCATCAACTACAAAACAACGTTGTAACAACAACTTTAGGAAATTTCCCACGTATCCGACGAGCGGCGGAACTAATTCGTGGCACGTACCGTGGATTAGCATTTGAAAGCTCATTGTTTGTGTTAGCCGCGATTTGAACGGTCAATAGTAAGAAGAAAAAAAACAGTACTATGATGGATCGCCGCGCAAACAGACCAGAGATATGTTTTCAGATCTGAATAGCTTTGGAAGTAACAGAACACGCACGTGGAATACATTACGTCGTGAGGTACATTGCATAGCAGAGGTCTGGCTGAAAAACATTCATACTATTACATGCAATGGCCATAAACGTCTCCGATACATCCGCAGGTCATGTGCCACCTGACCTGGTGAAGTAAGCTAATTTTAATTGTATTATATAGACACCAAACGTTTTAGATTTGGCGTTGCAAATAAATTTATTTTCCCATAATGTAGTAAAGATGTAATGTAGTTTCCAATAATGTAGTAGTCCAGTGTCCCTCACATACATCATGCTTTGTCCGTTCATCCTTTCCTGTTCAATCCGTACTTCTTTGGAATGCGCTCCCACTCGAAATCAGAGCGTCTAACAGTCGGTACATTTTTAAAATGAAAGCTATTTTTAGTCTATTTTTATATATATTTATTATATTAATATATTTAAAAATTATAAATGTATGTACGTACGTCTGTGTGTATTTATTATTATATATATATATATTTATTATTGTATGCGTATTTAAATATTGCATCTAAATATAGATTTACATTTATAATATTTTTTTTTCCTCTCTTTAGTTCTCTCTATTCTATCAGCTACACCTACTTCATTTCATCTCTGCATCGTCCAAAGGTTGACTGGTAGAGAATGCTTCTGGCATTAAGTCCGCCTATATACATTTTCATGTATATGAAGTTTAATAAATAAATAAATAAAGATAAACTAAAAATCGCAATTTTTTTCTGTACTGTAAGAGAACATCTAAAGGTTCACATATTCCAGAAAGATACTCCAAAACATTAGCTTTTAGTACAGTTATAATGGTCAAAAGTACATACGATATTGTACCGTAAATCTGAAGTGAGGCACAAACACAAAGAGCGAGATGCGAGCCCAGCTGTTCCCACGTAGCTGTCACCGCGGGCGTAGACCCACGGCTGCCTATCGTGCCATCTACGCCGCAGTGGACAATCCTCTTAACAAAGCCTCACCGACTAAGGCTCGCCCCGACCATTTCCCACGCGGTAACGGTCTTCTACAAACCGAGACGCCAGATCGCACATTCTTGGTGCTTTACAACACGAACGATATCCAATCCTCGTCCACTATGGCCCGGTACCGACGACGGCGTCGCATCGACCGGAGATGAAACAAAAACAACTGAAGCTGGCCGAGATGACGAGTCGCGAGACGCGTTCGAATACGCGTAAAGATGCCGATACAAAAGGATGACCGATAACTTGTATGTTCTCTCGATGACAGAGGAAAACATTGTTTGCGTTGTGAACAATCATTTTTAAAAATTTACCATCATGTCGATGAAAAGAAACGCGAGCCGCGCGCGATGAAAAAACTTACCTTTTGTCTTTCAAAGCGAGTTCTCGTTCCGACGATTTCGAGATTTTACGTGCGGTCGAATTCGCAGCGGGCTACGGGTCGATACAAATTATACATACGTACGATATACGGACACCGGATCACGTGTCATATGTCATATGTCGTAAAACCACGACTACCCCATATTATAAATGCGATAAGCGATGACCGCGAAACGAAAGTAGATTTACGATGTTTACTACCTGCAATTCTAAGTACTTAACAGAAAAAGCTTAATGGTTTCTTATATTTAAGCGAATACTACACATTTTTAATGAAATAGGTATTTCACCGCGTTCAATTATTACTTTTTTTATGCCCTACGTTTGGTCACTGGAACTGAGATGTTTGACGTTCTGAAGTTATAGTTAAGCTGGCTACCGTCGGGTTACGTTGCTATAGGTCGGAAATAAAAGGGAACAATTAGACGCGATTAAATCGATAATATAATAGTTTATTTTCAAATGTGTAGTATACGCGTAAACACAAGAAATCATTAAGCTCGCCTGGGATCAAAATTACAAGTAAACAAATCAATTACGTTTTCCGTTATATTCATTATTACAAGCAATTATAGTATTTATCTATGTAATTATGACGTAATAAGTGTTATAAAGCACGATAGCAACATAACACTTTAGTTTACCTAAAAACGAAGCAAATTACCCATGTACGCAAGTGCATTGAAAAATCCGCTAAGATACCTCTTTTCAACCTACGACCCGGTTTTATCTATGTACCAAAATCCACGGATAGTGGAACAACATTCAACGTCGCTGATTTAGATAAGCACATGTGATATTGTTCAGATTAATTACGGCAAGCAAGTTAAAAGTGAAGCAAACGATTGCACGCCACAACAAACGCGGGTCGCCGGGAGCAAAGACAACGCAATTAATAATACAAAGTCGGTGATGGTCGACGAGAACTGGTAGCGTAAAGGGGAGCTCTCTGATTCGACGTGCTTGTAACACAATATGCGAGTCAGGCCGGGCAGCGGTGACGCGCCACCCAGTTTACACTATTCCCGGCGGGCCTAATTTTAACCATCTGCGTTTCCCAGTTTAGTTTTAGGAAGTGGGACGGCATGCGTTCGTTGAATCAATCGCGCCGGACCGCGTCCCGTCGTCCACACGAGCTCCGATTTAAGATAACGGTAGGCTGCCGATAGATATAAAGGGACACCCAACAGAACTCTCCTATCGATGAATGAGCTCAATTAACAGGAGTAATGATACAACTATGGCAATTATTTACACGACTTTAGAACGCAATTACGCGAGGCCTTTAATTGGGACCCGGATTGAATCCAATGGCGAGTGACGCAATCGGCGGCTGCCAATCACGGGATATATCGCAGATGTTTGTGGATTGCCTGAGTGGAAATATAATCGCCCTTCCAATTATCGAAATGACACCAGCCACGTCCATATCGGCTGGACGTTACAATCCAGTCTAAATCTATAATGGATGAGACGCATCCCGCGTCGATGCAGTAAACGAGATCGCATGAACGAGCGCGCATACATAACTAAACAGAAGAGGAAGTCGGTTGTCAATGTTTAATTAGTACAATGGGGGGAGGGGAAAGGGGCGTTTTCAGTTAGAACGTTTCGCTTGGTTTTGGTGAGTTTAAGAAAAATCTATCTATGTAGCGGCTAGCGGAAGTTTCTGGACACCGTGGCACGGGACAACAAGGCCGTACTGTGCATACAAACAGACGTACGTACGCCCAGTGCATACAAACTACTACTGCCGCCGCCAATCATTACCATCGCTGGAAGAAAGATGTGACCGGAATCGTGTTAGATGCTAGATAGAGTTGTTTGGATTTCGGATTACTTGGCACAGGCTTCTGGGATGTTTATCTCATTATTACGAAACTCTCGACACCTCTTCGGGACGGTTGCGTCGCGCTTATGTGCTTTTTTTTTTATAACGATAAACTTATTTTTACATTGTTAAAACGATTTCCTTTATCTAGTTTATTTTTATAACAGTTATGTCATTTGTAAACGTTCAAAGAAATTTTCATCGGAATATACATCTAAATTAAAACAAATGATAACTCGCAAAGTTTCGTCGCACGGACCAGTTATAGATCTTATTCAGCACATCAATCGCTGAAGCCTAAATCTGATATAATGAAAGGTACAAACCCATACATCAAAGCACGCCAATTTGTAAGCGTAAACAATACGCGAGCGTAACGAAGGCCCAACGCAACAATATAGACCTGCATCGGACCCCGTAAAATATCTCAACCGCTGACAAGGCGAGCCATGCGAACAGGACTTTACATTGGCCGACTTAACGAGTGGAACCGCCGCTCCGGCCATTGTATTTATGCATCAAACACAATTTATTTATTCGGCAAACATTACGGAGACACAAAATCTCGTCCATAAATACATGTGAAAGCACATATCATGTATCGGAATGCAAACGGCGGGGTCCCGCGTCTGAATTATGCAACAGCGGCGCCGTAGTAGTGGCGAAGTGGACAGACGCAGCGCCCGAAATAATATTCAACGGGCAGGCCACGCCCCGGAACTACGATTTACATCAGCTGTGCGCTGCGCTAGACGAACGACTTGCGATCCTCCTGCTCGGGAGTCCCCACCGATGAAGCTGTAAAGGCCACCGGGCCTACAGCATATCAACCGTACGGGTTTCAGTCGGTCCGGCATCTTCAATGCCGATCCCGACATAGCCGGTCACCGGGGACGGTGACGGGTAGTAACTAAAAAAAAAAACCTAAAAAAAAAAAACTAGACGAACTATCGACCATTGCGAGAAGAGAGCCGTAAACGATGACAGCGTTAGCTGCTGGACCGCGGCTTCTGTGTTCAAATCCTAGCCGGAGCCGACTCATCATCAAACATACAAATTAACTTTCGAATCTGGTCGTGTTGTGTAGCGCCATATGTCTCTCTCTCTCTCTGACACTGCATCTGACGCTTCCTTCGGTCTTATCGCAGAGCAATAGAATTTAACATTACAGAGGATACAGTAAGGCACACACGACTAGATGCTTGTGTTTGATGTACAGTTGACAACTGGGAAATTTGACACCCTGCTCTAAATCGTCCGGCAGAACATCTTCATCATCAAAGTTAGTCATTCAATTTCTATTCAATGTCTTCTCCAACCCATTGCCGGATGGACGACTTTATAAGACAAACTCGAAAAATTTATAGCAGCACTACTATTGAAGGGCTTCCACATTTGGTATGTGCACAGCCATTACCATCCGGGAATTAAGTCACGCTCTCGAGTTACGTAATGGAGGAGTTATCGTCTATCGATTTGCGAAGATCCCGACCGATATCCCGACCCATTACTTAAGCGATGGCGCGAAACGAACTCACGACGGGGCCTTTGCACTTGCGGGAATTTTACTAAATTAAGACTGTTCACCGGGGGACCGTACCCCCCGGCGAATGCCGGCGAAGCACACGCCGAACTGACCTTTAACGATTACTTTTAATAAGGAACGAATTGGGAACTACATAGCCTGTTGCTCACCGGTGTGCTGATTGCGTCCGTATAAGAGGAATCTCTTTATTTGTTCGCCGGTTGGCGACACGCTCCGCGGTTTGCAATTATTGCTCTTATGCTGGATTAACGGTGGGTGCATTTATCTCTCGCGGGTGGTCGATCGGCGCGTTAATTACAGGGCAGAGGCGCTCGTTTTATGCGAATTTCGCAAACATTAAGTAATTTCTTTTAAAAATCGAACCGACGGAGCGTTCACGAATAATATATTAATGACCACAGACGATGTTGCATCGCGTTTCCAATCAACTACTTCAGTCCTTATAATCAACGGCTCCACCGTAGCTAAACTGTGGCGTCGTTAAGAGCTTTGCTCGGAAACGGGTGAACATCTGAATTTCGTAAGCTCCGTTATTGCCCTGATCTATATTTGAACGTGCGTATAACAATAACTACGACATTCATCTTGCATGAATTCTCAGTTATTTAAAGAGCATGCAAATTATAGCGTTACAGAACTAAAATCAATAATAATGATTATAAAAACTATTAGAAAAAAAAACAAGAACAATAGCTGACAGTGAGCGTTCATTAAAAGAAACTGGGTGTGGCGATGAGACTGTGATGCTGTAGTTAATCCCAAAACCACACGCGGTGACCATTACAACGCACCTATTAGTCAAATTAGGCTTATTGTTTGATAAGGTCTGCGTTGCACAAGCCAGACCAATCAGGCTTACAGGCGGGCAAATTATGTAAGGCATATTAGCCGTACAATACGATGAGTCAACACAAAATTGCTTGCCGGGCGTTTATCAAAACAATAGTATTGATAAGTTAATAAAGGGAGGCGCAACACGACTAACGAGCGATTACAGAGCGACGTCTGGCACAGACGCGCGTCTCGCGCGGAATACGTTATAGATACGTGAGTCACCAGCCATGTCGGAAAGCCGGGCCCAGGATTGTCGATGTCGGAAAAAACGGAAAGAATTTACGACTCGTGTCGATAACTTCTGTAGTAGCGACTGTAACTTTTTTTTTTGTGTGTACAAACGAGGTACCCGAGAGCGTGCTTTGAAATAGAGAACCGAGGCATTCGCGACGGAATCCGGGGAAGAAGAAACTCAAGCGCTGAAAGCGAAAACGTCGTTTTGCGATATTACGAAACGCGGAGACGGCGAACGCGAGATTAGGAGATCCGTACGGAGCGGGGGCACTGACCGAATTCCATATTTATAGCGCTAATTCATGCACAAGAGCATCTGCATCCAACGAAAGAGCGTTGCGTCAACACCTAAGCGGCGGACTCAATACAGTTTGTATTCACGAAACAGCCGCACCGGATAGCGGGCATGGCGCGCCGCGAATACTTAAAGAATCATATTTATGCGCATGACTTCGCTATGATGACAGGTGAAACCGTTCCCCGGGAAACAGAGCAACCCGCCGCGCCGCGATCCGCAGAACGAGAAACTGGACCACGAGCGGTATGTCACGCGGCCGGCCCCTATGAAAATGTAAACAGAGAACATAAAGGAGAGTGCGGACAGTCGAGAGCGAGTACACGATAAGTTTATCGCTCGTAATCGTAATTATAGTGTGAATATTACAATCGGATAGGCTTATCGGCGAAGCGTGAACAATAACGATCGTGTCGACGCCGAAGCGTTGCGCCCGCCGGCCAAGCGCGTTCCACTCATCTGACGCGGCTGACGATTTAATCAATGCGAACGCAAAACTCGTAATCGATTCAACATGTCAAAACGTATCGAGAATCGACGTAATCGATTTCGACATATCAAAACAAACGGCTATGTCGGAGGTCGGTGGCGAGCGCAGCGCAGTGGACGCCCAGTGTGCTCGAAATCAAACAGATATGCAAATTAGGGCGGGGAATTAATCGTTGTGCTCAAGCGAAGCGATGGGGAGTAAGAGCGGCTACTTGGTACAAATCGATAAATAAATCGCAGCCGATTAGCGGCACCACACTATTCGATATATAACTATAGCCCTTATTAGATTTCTTGATAATCCGATCACACCCGAGCCGAGACGAGATAATTGAAAACTGTCTCTAGTTTCAAAACACCTGCTACTTTGCTAGCGTGTTTCTCTCCGCTTGTATTATCAAAGACACAATGAACGGTCGCACGTTTTTCGATCGGAGTTTACATTTTTAATCTCTCAACCTTTAACATTTTGAGAATTAGATCTCCTAAATTTAGGATACATTTGACAATCGGCTGTAATTCTTGAACCACTTTTTTTTTTTGTCGCAATTCGAATTATAACTGTATCGTACATTCTGTATGGACGCATGAAAATACTTCCTCGTTAGTGCATATAACGTTAAAAAAAATTGGTTATCAGTTTGACATAATGAGCGCTTTCCGACGTTTAAATTACATATATTATTTAAAAAAAAACTTTTGAATATATCGACACCTAATACCGATCGGTATATGAATGGACGATTCATTCAACGCAACGAACGAACAGCGGTGCACGGCGCCGCTCCCACTTCCGACTCCGTGATTTGCAACCAGTTACCAGCGTTAAAATATAATTTTATTCAAATATTATTATCACTTTTGATAACAGCTTCATCCAAATCTATGTATTCATATTGTATAGCGATTTTTCGGTGTACAAATAAATGTATGGGAAACAAAGTCGTAATACATTTTTCCCACGTTTCTAACGTCTCCGATGACAGCCTAACATAGTTTGAAATGAACATTAAAACATCAACCGTATGCGTCACTGCGCTGGAAACTGTATGTACTATATTAGTGTGCCTGCACTTAATTTTTTAATTGTTGTCAATGGACCCAACTCAAATGCTCAAAATCTGTACCGTATAAGACAATTACATCCATATCCGTGCCCTATTTACAAATATAGTTAACAAAATACTTCATTGCTTGCATTTATGTATATTACTCTTCATATCATTTTAATTTACATGTCTACCTTGAACGTGACCACAGCGATAGAGCAATCGGGACCCCCGGCGGGGTCGCAATTACGGCCAGTTCATATGTTTGTTCGTTCGCAAACTACCGTTGTGGATGATGCGACATGTGAGGGTGCGATAGATGAGGGTGGGAATAGGGTTGGCCCAGCGAGCCGAGCGGCAGCGGCGACGGACAAGGTGGATGTTGATGGTACTGCTGCAGCGGTGACGGGGCAAGACCCGGGTGGTGCTCTATAGGGTACTGCCCGGACCCGTACGCCAGTTGTCTCACCTTCATATCCTCGTCTACTACGTTATAGGTGAGCTCGGTTTCCTCGAAGCCGGTTGCCGCCATGCGCTGCTCACTGGTGGTGGGTGGGTCGGGTGAGTTCAGGCATGTCTGGATAAGCCGTTTCCCGGAATCCGACGTGATCATCGGTTGCAACTTCCGGGTGGCGAATGTGTACACGTGTCCCGTTTCGGACGCTACCAGTAACATCACTTGGGTGCCCGTCAGGGTTGACAGCTCGTACGCCTGGAAGAAAGGAACTACAATCAGTATTTATTGTCATTTACAGATTCAACTCTTTATGTGCATGTAATTAAGGATGACAAATGAACACAAAGTTCATCTGTTAACAGTATACGGTGGTAGGAACAAAATCAATGAAGAAATTAAAACTTCATTTGTTATTTTTTTTTACAATCTACCTCCGTTTCGTAATGAGGTTGACGCGAAAAACGTCACGGGTGTTTTTTATTTTTTTTTGTAAAATATTTTATACGTATCAGATAATACAACATAAAATAAAAAGCAACGAATATTCTCCAAGCCGTCCTTATTCTTTGAATGCCTCGTCATTCACCGGTCGTACCGATTAGCTAACTAACAATAGATAATGTACGAGTATGAGCCTTAGATTGGAGAAGTAGATTTTAAATTATGAATTAAATAAATATATTTATATTATATTATAGGATAATGCACCTAATTTAGAAATATGATATTTTAATCATTCGAGGCAATGATAAGTTTCTTGTAATTTCACTATTATTTTAAATTCAATAAATATCTTCAAAGAGTACGTATGCATTTTACATCTTGCATGCGTACTCTTTCAAGTCCTTTATTTATACTGATATTTTTTGGATGTATGTATGTATGTACCTTCTCATGTTTAAATGGATTTAACTTAAAAGCTATTTGATGGAATTTTTTTTTTGTTATGTTAAAGGTTATGTTTGTAGTTCAACTAGAGTTGACCGAACGAATGCGAACGGAAGTTGGCAGAGATGTAAACTATGCCATGTTAAGGAGTATATAGGGGTATATGTTAAGCAGTATATAACTTTTGATCTCAATTAAGCCTCTTTGGACCAAATTCTGACCACGCGGACAAACCGCCGCTGACTAAGACTGTATACTATTCCCAGATTGAATACAAGCCAGCAGCTACGTTCATATCAAACATCAGCTTAAGCTTATATAATATTTTACAAAAACGTCTTTTTCATAATGATTTCTTGTATTTACGCGAACACTACACATTTTAAATGAAACTATTATTTACGGATCTTAACGAGTTTAATTTTGTTTTTATATTCCCGGCGTTTCGATTGCTTTACAGCAGCCGTGGTCGCGGGGGGACCGAGCTGTTAGACGACCAGATGTCATAGTTACCTTCTTTGTAGTATTCATATTTAAAAAAATTTGGTCCGATCTACCCAGTGCTCACAGTATCTTGAGGTCGCGTATGCTTGGTTTTAGATTTAATTATGTTTATTACTGGATCGCCAGCTGGTGGTAGCCCAACCATATTCTCTATTGAAATTAGGATATTTTTTTATTACAACAGCCTCGCGAATCATCCTTGACAGGAATCGGTGTACTTTTGCGAGGATTTGTGGTCTATCAAATCTGATGTAATGGTTGGGGCGATCAAGGATATAATCACAGACTGCAGACTTCGCAACAAAATTAAACGCGATGAATTCCGTAAATAATAGTTTCATTTGAAAAAATGTCTTTTTGTTACCATAGTGTAAATATTACTAAGAGGTATAACTTGAGTGTGTGTTACAACCCGTAGAGGGAAATGTATCATATTTTTCTCTAAATCCCAACCTCACATCTAAATAATAAAACTTTTTACAAATCTAAACTTTCGAGTTTCACAACTATATATGATGTGTAAACTTTATTTCTAATATTAATAAATAAACATTACTTCCAGAATACTGAAAAATATTTAAATCGAAACAAACCCGGGAGTTAAGACTCACGTTCTTCTAAGGTCAAAATATGATCGTAACTTACCGGTTTCAATTCGCTATTAGCATAAGAACTAGACTTGTCAACATTTAAAGTGAAAAATCGTTTTTTTTTTCTTTAAATGAAAGATATAATCGTAAATTGTTTACAAAGCCGACTATTTAATAAATGGCCAAGATAAAAACAAAAAGCTTCCAAAGCTTTGAAGTTACCGATATAGAGCAAACTGAATTGTGGCATTTTAAAACAGGAGTGTGAAAAGAAAGCAATGCTGGAAGTTCCGTTGGGATCGAAAAGCGCCCTTGCAACCTTTCACCTCTCCCACGCCCCTAATTCGTAAGCAAACTAAACTCTTTGGGAGCAATATCACTCTCACGGGTACTCTTTGTGTATGCCCGACGAATTATCACACCCACAAGCGCCACCTACACAATTTAAACCAATTTGCATGGGCATGCGACACTCACAAAAATCAACTTAAACACTATAAAAATACAGACTCTTCAACGACAAATAGATCTGTGGACCATCGACACGGGCTATTGACAAATTTGCGGAAGCCATCTCCTTGTTTGACACTCAAATTAATGTTAAGCGTAATGTAAACCTTATCGTGTAGGTAATAGAGGTAGGTGTGAAAGGCTTTTCGGGGTCAGTAATAGTAATATTACGTGTGCACGTGGTAAATTTGCTCAGTTACGTAACACCGTTCGAGTTCAGTAACAATTCGCCCACAATTATTGCTTACGTGATATTGGAATATTTTCGTCTTTGTCCTGTGAGAGATATTTTTTTCTTAATTTCGCCAAACTCTCCAACTCACGAAATTCTAAAGCTTATTTTCTTGTTTGTAATAATATTTGCAATTAGAAAAATTTGTGTGTTGTTTATTATAAACCAATAAGTTCAGAATTCTCCTGAGCTAAATACTATTATATAAGTTAAGGCAAGAGTGATTAATCTTATATTTATCCTACCCAGCTGTATAAGGAGTGTCCCTCTTTCTTCTTTATCAGACAGTAAAAGTCCTCTGCTGGACATGGGCCTTTCAATGGAAGCGGAAACAAAAGATGCCATGTATGGAAGATTTACCCACTCAGTACGATGAGCGCCGGTTGCCCAACGCTGACGCTGCTTCCTATCACTAGTCTGTGGTATTTGAGTTCGGTACGCTCAGATAGACTTTCCGCCATCCGTCGGTCGTCAGAACTGCGTTCATCAATCAAGTATTTGGAAAGTTTGTATATTCCCCCTTACATAGACCAATGTACACATATTATTAGTTTATAAAAAAGCAATCCTGTTAAAATATTTTGGCATAATTATGTGAAGTTTCAAGTTATCAGTAAAGCGTAAGACTGCCTGGCTCGTTTGAATAAGCAGAGTATCAAAGACTGGTGTGATCGTAGTTATGAAAGAACCCACAGCCTTAATCTTCGAAGGGTTAGCTCAGTAAGCGGTCCAAATGTCGACCGATCAATCAATCATAGACAAACTAGAATTGCAACATAAAAAACCATCGATGGTATCTATGGCAATTGTCAATTATGTTTCAGATGGTTTTTCTATCAGATGGAATTCAATCAAAGCTTACACTATAAATCACTATAGTAACAGTTAAATAACAATTAAATATGATCATATGCATTAATTTATTTCAACGGTTCATTCTTTATTAGACTGTAGTCTATTGAGATTTTAAACATTACATAAGCTAATTTGAACAACGATAATAAACAAGTTTATGTCACAGATATAAAAGAAAAGGCGATTCTCTGGTAGATCTACTGTTGCACGTTTATGAAAAAATATTTTGAACTTTTATGCCACCGGTATTCCACAAACACAACTTATCGTTCTACTCAGAGAAGAATGAAAGAAATGAAAATTGTAGAAACTACCGAAACAAGAACGCAAAAACATTCGAACTCAAGCAGTGCTTTTGTCACATCTCATGTCTTAATTGTTTTTCATTTAAACGATTAACAACTTTATTCTCTTGGGCATAATGGATAATTTCACTCACAACAACAACATCACACCCTCCTAGGTCGTACCGTCGATCAATAAAATGATTGATGATAAGACACTAATTAGCAACTGTGCTCCCTTCGGCGGTGATTTCGAACTCATCTAGGTCATTGCAAAGTATTCTTTATTCGTATTGGGAACAAGTTTCACAATGTCGGCACAATTAACTTGGCCGCATTGCCAAAATTGATGATTACAAATGCACCCTTAATGAGCTTTGTTGTTAATATGATTAACGACACCTCGGAAAAGTTCCCGGGTTCTTGCAGGTGATATAACAGATGCTTTAAAGGCAGAATATTTTATTTATATATGTTTAATTTTTAATAATGTTTAATAATTATTTATATATGTTTTAATTATGTAGTATATTTCTCAATTAGCCTTTTCATATTTATATTATTTTAAATTAGATGCACCTATCACCGCATTTCTTCACGCCCTGGGTTGACTGTTAGAGAATGCCAAAAGGCATTAAGTCCGCCTTTTGTAATCCTTTTGGTGTAGACAATAAAGTATAAATAAAAAAATTAATATATTTTAACGTTTCACCTGAACGAAAACTGCACCATCTCTATCTCCTACAGGCATCAACGGAGTCCAATCTTCAGAAGGCAAACTGATGAATTAAGCCATTCACAGCAGCCGTAACCGGGGAATTAATAATGTAGTTAAAGGTTATTACAATGAAAGCGCCGACGAAGTGACGACACGTAGTAAACGAAATTACAGCCAAATTGATTGACACTATAATTCACTTTCAAAGTATCGGATACGCGGCAGTTGCGTCATTTCAATTTCATGCGGCGATCGGAAATGCACATCAAGCCGAGGGGCTCGAGGAATGTGTTAATTTGTGGCGAGGGCAGGCTACGAGCATGTTCTTCAGTACCGAGTCAATTGATGTCTTAGTCGGAGCTGTTCAAACTTTTATCTGGCGGAATAAACAGAACCATTCAACGCTCCGGAGTTAGTATGTTTTATTTATTTATTCATTTTATACTTCAAGGTTTGCCGGAAGTTAACTCGTTCGGAGTTAAATTCGCCTTTGTAAATATAAATTAAGTAAATTAAAGAATACATATATTTTTTTTTAATATTTACCTCAACCATCACATGTACATAATCAAATCTCTGTAAGGACAGGTGATGATCGTTCATTTATTTTTTATTAAGAAGAACTAAAAAGTTTGACAAGCACGGATACTAAGTGGCAGTAAATTACACAACCTATTCATTCAAAAACAATCATTGACACTAGATAGTTCATTAACAACGAAATACCAATAAACCAATATATAATTCAATCGTGTTGAAATACTACTTACCTTTTAATACGTTTTTAGTAAATAGTATAGAAAATTAATGATAAGAAAATGGACTTAAAACGTTTATTCTCCTTTACCAGGCACCAATGCCGGACATAGACCGCTCCCAATAGGACCTTAGACGTTCTCATCATCATTTACAACAGCCATAGGATGAGAATCGTACGGCAAACCCTGACTTATTACGTTAAGAAAATTGTTATTAAGCTTTTCTCATAACAAGGAATTTCAAAATGTGACGAATTTTAAAAAGTCTTCAAATACGCATTCATGTCATCAGTAAGTCAGTATAAACCGACGAATAAATAATAATAAGACAGAAATTTAAAAAGAATGGTAGGCACCGCTTAGCAATCCTCAAGCTTATTTTGTTATGTTAACTTGATTCGTTGCCATCACTCCCTTCCACTGCGAATTCGGTAGCGTATCGTTCGCTAACGTACCACACCACAATAAGCACACGATGCGTTTATTATTTTATCGTCGCAATTACCTCCTTAATTTATTGTGGCATTTAAAAGTCAATAAACGCGGCGCTCGGGCTCTCGGGCGCTCGGGCGCTCTGTACAACTTCAAAGATCCAACGGTCCGTGCTATTCGACGCTGACGAGTCATCCGGTGACATAAGAGCACAATTATATAAATTCTTGCCCACTTTCGGCCATGAAATATTTTCGACGATTTTCATTTATCTTAACGAGCCCTTATTAAAATCTGTTGCGAAAAGGAGTTAAGGGCAACAACGAAATTGCGGGTTTCTATAAAAAAAAAATTATGAACGTTGTTTTATAAGTTATTTAGGTAGTCATTAGAATTAGGGTTGCCACTTTAGAGTGCACTCTAATTAAATTACATAATAAAAAAAAATTGTACCTTAATTTTGACAAAGCTTGTCATTGGTTAAATAAGACATGGACATTTATTTCTTGACGAAATAAATCCCTCTTTGGTGGTTTAATCACCAGATTAGGTTAGGACATTTACGGAAGCTACTTTAAGACAAAATATTATGGAAACATGTTGTGTTTCTGGAAGCTAACGAATTTCGATTTCAGCCAACAACACGATGGACACAAGTCCACTGCTGAGCATAGGCCTCCCCCAAAGATTTATTCCTACATGGGGGGTTTCCGCCATCGCGAGCGAGTTGGCAATCGTGGTTTTTTTTTGGGTATCGTACAGGAAGACGCCGCTGCTCATCCCTTGATTTATTTTCCTCTGTCGCCTTTGACAACACCCACGAAGGTGGCTGATTCTCTTATACCGCCCCCAAACGGCAGACGTTAGCCTTTAAGACACCCGCCTTCTACGACACCCATGTTCAGATAGGGATGGCGCTATATACTTTTAATTAAAAGCAGCTGTCTCTGTGACTGTTGCATGGAATGGCCCTAAGAACCTGGTATCCCAGTATCAGTGTGGCAGTGAATGATAATATGAATAACACGCATAATCTACATACTACTACATCAGCCTATTCTAGTCCACTAGTGAACAAAGGCCGCTTCAAAAAAGCGCCAGTAAAAGCCAGCAAATATTTCTTTTCTTTGAAGGTGTAAGTGAGAATTCACCATCAATTTCTCCAAATGACCACCTCATGTGGTGGTGTGAATTTGGCGAACCCTGAACCCTCAGGCTAGTGCGTGGTTACCGGCACTGCGCTCACCAATCCGCTCACCCAGCGTTGTGAGTATGGGTAAAGCTTCAAAGAAATTCACATACTTGGACAAATGATCACAAATAATAGAAATAAACATTCATATTCATCACACGATTGCCCCTAACTTGATTTAAACCAGCCACCCTCTGTCTTGAAGGTACCGACTGGACTAAACAGCTTTAAACAGCTTCAACAGCGGCATGTTTCCTTTTTTTAAATTAACAACCGTTTTAGTTACCATCTTCCGAATGGAATTTCACAACACATTAAAAGATTTTTAATAACAAATCAACCTTTTTACTATAGAAAAAGAAGTGTGTGGAGAAAAGAAACATGTGTAGAGCAAAGAAAAGAAGTAAACGTATGACAATAAAGCCCACACCACCGTAGCCGAGCGGATCGCCTGTGTCCTATTTACGAATTTGATTTGATATGAGATTGCTGACCGGTACACAAAAATAGCGAAAGACTTACCAGTCACATTGGTGGAATTAGGATCTCGTGGGTTGGATTGATTTAAAGTAAATGACTGACACTGACCATCTCATTAATAGATATACGGTCGTAGTGTTTTTTTTTTTTAAACATTAATAAGTCGGTGAATTCGCACGTATGTCTCTTGTGTGTGTCCATTCAGAACATGTAGAGAACAAGCGGGATGAATAATTAATATGTTATGACATTGTGAAAATTAGACAAATCCCATCAGTGACGCAACTAATCCATCGAAAGAAAATAATTAGTAATCGATACTTCTCGTAATCGATCTGCTGCCACATCGTACCGTTGAAAGAGATTGCGAAAAACCAACAACCGGACCGACTGATCCAGTTAAGTCAAGTGATTGTTGTCTCAGGTGCAATGTAAAACTTGATAGGTAACCTGTAAACTCGAAAACACACGAACGGACACGAAGATCAACGAAACCGGATGAAATGAACGCAAATCTTGATCTGTCATAATTAAGTATCGTTACTCGTTACGCATACGAAAGTTGGCGCTTGAACAAACTCAGTATTAATTAAATTAACAAATAAGCTGCCCGGCGGGATATTGGTTACGAAATTGATAGGTGTCGGTTGTGACAAAGCGGAACGTCGCCGTGAATATATCGACGGTAATAGCAAAAAGGGAAAGTGTATTATAAGCAGCTCAGACGGACTTATGAATAGACTATGCCATTGAATTCAAAGATCATAGATACAAGTTATTTTCATATAAATTACACATGATAGATTTTAATTGAACGGTAAAAAATAGTGCTGCTATGGGTAATAAATTACTGGGTCTCTGTGGTCCATAGATCATAGACAAATATACTCGATGAAGAGTCAGAGGCAGATGCCATGTCGCCCCCGAGGACTGTGATGGGATGCCCCGATACTAATAAATGACTCATAGGTTCAATCACACGCACCGCACCACACGACACGCGTCACCTGCGGGATAAGACGGCGTGACAGATTCTCTTATGCCACTACGCGGCAAATATGGCAAGAGAACAGTTCATCTCATGGTAAATGACCCCCGTAACCACTTACGTCACCTCCTCATGAAACCGTGAAGGTGTTGATATGTTGTCTACACTTAACTAAGGATTCATCGAAGTTGGAAATGATTTTCATCTGCTTGTTTATATGTATAAATAGTCTCTGTTCTTCTACAGGATATTCTATCATACAAATTTTCATCCAAATAGTTTCGATGGTTTAGCCGAGAAAACGTAACAACCAGAGTTACGTTTCCCATTTATAATAACTAGTATTTCCGGTGATCAAAAATCGTCTTGCACTGTCTAAATTTAACTTGATCTTGGGTAATCAGATGTTTTAATTGAATTGGTTTTTGTTTTTATGGAATTGGTAAAATTTAATTTAATTGGTTTGCTTAATATTATAATTTTTGTATGGATAAATGACGTGTGGACCTACGTCAAACAAGGATAAGGCGAAAAAATCAAAGAAGTCCAGTACAAAAGACACGTGAAAATAGGCTCTATCTCATCTATTTCATTTTGCACTAATAAAAGAAGAAAAAAGCGGACTTAATGCTAAGACGCATTCTGTAGCAGTCTACCATCAGGTTGTGCAGAGAAAATGTAAAATGATGCAGAGAAGATAACTTCATCATTATCATCAACATTTCAGCCTATCACAAGTCCCCTGCTGAACATAGGCCTCCCCCAAAGATTGGCACGAAGCTTGGTCCTGAGCCACCTGCATCCATCGACTTCCCGCCACACTGCGCAGGTCGTCACTCCATTGTGGGGGGTCGTCCTACACTGCGTTTGTCTGTACGCGGCTGCCACTCGAGAACCTTTTTTCCCCAACGGTTGTCAGTTCTGCGAGATATAACTGCTATAACTGCGAGATAACTTAAGACTAAATATTATGTTTATGTATGTACCCAAATAATATATGATTTGAATGTTAGCCATGTATTTGTAGTTGTATATTATATAAAACACTTTGCACACTATATATAGATACATACTATTTTATATATATACATACTTTATAGTCTCTGATATTTTATAATAACTAGTATTTCCGGTGATCAAAAATCGTCTTGCACTGTCTAAATTTAACTTGATCTTGGGTAATCAGATGTTTTAATTGAATTGGTTTTTGTTTTTATGGAATTGGTAAAATTTTATTTAATTGGTTTGCTTAATATTATAATTTTTGTATGGATAAATGACGTGTGGACCTACGTCAAACAAGGATAAGGCGAAAAAATCAAAGAAGTCCAGTACAAAAGACACGTGAAAATAGGCTCCATCTCATCTATTTCATTTTGCACTAATAAAAGAAGAAAAAAGCGGACTTAATGCTAAGACGCATTCTGTAGCAGTCTACCATCAGGTTGTGCAGAGAAAATGTAAAATGATGCAGAGAAGATAACTTCATCATTATCATCAACATTTCAGCCTATCACAAGTCCCCTGCTGAACATAGGCCTCCCCCAAAGATTGGCACGAAGCTTGGTCCTGAGCCACCTGCATCCATCGACTTCCCGCCACACTGCGCAGGTCGTCACTCCATTGTGGGGGGTCGTCCTACACTGCGTTTGTCTGTACGCGGCTGCCACTCGAGAACCTTTTTTCCCCAACGGTTGTCAGTTCTGCGAGATATAACTGCTATAACTGCGAGATAACTTAAGACTAAATATTATGTTTATGTATGTACCCAAATAATATATGATTTGAATGTTAGCCATGTATTTGTAGTTGTATATTATATAAAACACTTTGCACACTATATATAGATACATACTATTTTATATATATACATACTTTATAGTCTCTGATATTTTATAATAACTTCCACTAATTATTATCATAGAAATAAAATCAGATCTTATTATGAAAAAAAAGGCAAAAATGAAGTAATGACATCAACAAAGTATAACTTTTAGATATTAAATTGATTCAAAAGTAATTAAACTTGACAGAAACAAACGTACTTATTATAAACAAACTTTTAAGCTTGTCGCCGTGCAAATACGAAATTGATCGAAGATAAAAGTTTCAATAACGGAAACAGTAGCCGCCGATGCAACAAAACTACATAAAGTGGTCGCCGACATTGGAACAAATGTTTGGCCGGTATTGTCGAATGTCAGACAGGCCCGTGATGAGTCAGCCAACCAGTTTCCCTTGAGCGCCTCGAAAATTAACGATTTGAAATCGAACAAGCCTCTGCGCGCTTTGAATTTCATTTCTTTTTAATATTAACAGAGGCTTCGTGACCCGTGGTGGCGAGGTAAGAAAATTATGACACCTTTCTTTACGTAAAAGGCGTTTGGAAGCTATCTCTGTGAGCAGACCCTCGGTCGCTTCTTGCTTCGTTCTTATTCTCAAACCGTGTGACTTCATTCCCCGATAAAATCAGACCGTGTTATTTTTTCCTCGGTTTCGTTTATCTAAAGAGCCGTGGGGTAGGCTAGTGGTCAGGGCGCTCACTTTAGTATTATAGAGCGCAAGTGACCCGGGTTCGATCCCGGTGTCGGCACCACTAAAATTTTTAATAGCAATTTTAAGTGCTGTAATTACCACGTGCTCTGCAGTGAAGGAAAACATCGTGAGGAAACCTGCATGTCGGAGAAATAATAAAAAAATATTATTTCGAGGATATGTGAAGCCATTCCGGCTCCTACACCGCTCAGATATTTGAGAAGGAGGCCTTTGCCCAGCAGTGGGCACTTACAGGCTGCTACTTTACTTTTCGTTTATCTTTCCCATCCAAGACATGGTTTCGTTTATTGGTGGTAACCATGTCTTGGATGTGTAAAATAACGCTGAATTATTTTATCGAGGAATGACTTCACTTCACACACATTTTTGTGAAATATTTTTGTGATATAGCGAACGAAGGCCCAGGCGCTCTATCTCCAGAAGAAACGTAGGTTGCCTCCCGATTGGCCACGCTGAGGCGTGCCAAATGCAAATTCGTAAGGGGTGAAAGGCGTGAGCGCATATACACGTATACAGCACTATAATAATTCCTGCGCAGGTGACTACTTCTGCTAGTAACTGGACGTTATTTTCTGTAGCAATTTCACGGCAAACAAGTATCCATTGATCGTACTCATACAATAGTATGCAGGCATATACATTTTTGGGTATTTAAGAGATTATAATGACATCTATGAGAGAGAGACTAAAGAACACCAAATAAACGGCGTATGGCCACAGAACATCAAAGAGTTTTCCAGGTAACCACTGGCGCGCCGAGATCGGACACAGAATCCGACATGCATGATAACTAATAGCTCAATAAAGGAGATAATCATCTCGTTTGTAACATAAAGGCTTTCTACCTCGCCGCGAAACGACCCTATGCGCAGCGCCACTAGCACAAACTGGTAACAAAAACGGTTTGCTAATGTTAAGTTTACATTTTGACGATTTTGATATCTACTTTGATTGATGTGCTCCTGGTAAATTACGACCGCGGTGACAACCTTCCAAAAAAAAAAGTCGACAGTTGTCAAGTTCACAAGGTTCCGCAGACTCCGGCCGGAGTTGGAACTGACGGAGTTGTTGAGTCTGACACAACGTCTCTAACATTGACCCTAAGATATTGCTACGTGTGACACTGTCTGTGTTAAAGACATGTGCATTATTGTCCAGGCCCACCCCGCACCACGGCCCTCTTCACAGTACCCAAAAAATTATTATTATTTTATTTCAGACATGCCGGTTTCTTCATGATATTGTCCATTAAGTGGTAAATTCACTTCAAACTAACTCGAGTGATTCAGGTTCTGCTACAGATAGTGGAACTATATTTCCAAATTTTATTGCTGAATTTACTAAATAGGCGGATTTGCAATACCAGGGATCTCGTACCACAGCCTCGTACCACTGCCGTCTACCATTTATTTGGGTAATTTAGATTTTGCAAATATTTTGATATTTCCCTCAGTCGATTTTTGGACGTTCACGGAGATGAGAGATGACAGAGAATCGCCCATTCTAAAGGCGCAGACTATTTAAGAGTTAAGGAGAAGACCTGCTATTTGTTGGTTTAAAATTAAAAAAATAAAATATCTTTAGGTTTTTGAAATACTCGTACGAGCGTTGCAGTTGCTTTTGATCCTGTTTTCTGGGCCTAAGGGGATAGGGGATAAGGGGAAGGAGAGGGGGAAGTAAGTCGAAATACATATTATGTTTTAGTAGTATTTACTAATACATAATATGTCCTCCTTCCTTTACCTATATGCATTCTAAAATATTATTACAAAACTATATAGACGATGAATTTATTAGTTTGATACTAAGAAATGTGTAATATTTATTACTGAGCTATAAAATTTTATTTTTAAAAACATTTTTCCGTAAGACGTACATTTACATCGTGTCGTTGGCTCGGGCGGGTGGGTGGCTTATGTATTATGAAAAACAAAAAAAAAAACATAAATTGATCTCAACACATTCGTATGAAGAAACAAAAGGTTAGTGACACGTAATAAAAACAGACATTAAAAATATTACTTAAATTTTAACTGCAATCATCTCATCATCGTGTTTGGGCGACGACGCTAAAATAAACACTTCGCAAAAAAAAAAAAAATATTCCCAACTTGAAAAGAAATCCGAACGGACGGCTGACGATGAAAAATGCCACTCAAGCCGTTCACACGCGAACAGACCGCTTATGATTCGCAAAAAAAATTAACATTTGACGAACGCGAATTGTCGTATAATAATTTGTCCCCCCGCAATGAGGCGGGCGGGCGCGGGCGCGGGCGCGGCCGGGCGGCGGCAGGAAAAACACGGTGTCGAAGTAAAATAAGTTGTGGTGCGTATGTCACATGTTAACGGCAAACATTTGGGCCAACGCATTGAGTGACGCGACGTTTCTCCTGCGAGTTGCGAATTAAGAGAGGAAAAAAAAGCGCACCTAATTGCGAGTACAATGGGGCACAAAGCGGCCGCATTTCCCACGGTGCATCCGCGGCGCATGCGTACCGAGCATATCACGCGTGCCCCCCTTTTATTGCCAAAAATTAATGCCCGGTAAACAGTTCTTAATTGCAAGCCGGTCTTGTTGAAATCGGACAGAGGGAGAGACAAACGTACAATTCCACGAAGCCCAAAAACCAGAAAAGTTCGCAATAATCAACCAATAATAATGCATATTACGAATATTCGAAAATTAACTCAGTTTTCTGTGTTTCTGGGCATTTATTACTTTTTAATTTATATTGACGGCCATTCTGACCGCTACTGAACAAAATATTCTCTTGTTCATTTAAAAATACTATAAGTAATTAGTTTCATTTTGGTATATAATTGAATACCCTGAAGATGGCGTAAAGGGAAACCGGTCTGTTACTTATTCAAATAAATAAAATATGTTGTGAAACAAGAGACAATAATAATTGTCGAATTCTGGATTATGTAAAAATAGTGACAGCTTTAAAATAGTGCACACCCCACGCCTGTAATATTCTTTTATTTCGCCTTAAATTTAATATCACAGCGTGAAACATGTAATATAAACGTTTTCCAAAAATGTTACGGTTCTTGCAAGATTATTGTGTTCTCCCATATACGAGTGTAGAGTAACAAGTATCTATCATAAAAACTAAACAATATATTATTAAAAAATAAATTAGGTTAAACAGAGAAGTTTTTTTTAAAAAAAAACATTAACGTTCCACTGTAGGAATTTCTCCTGTATTTAGGCAGTTTACATACATAAATTGCACATGGACAAATACCCAGACCCGGAACAGTTATTTGAAGTCCATACAAATACTAGTCCCGTGCGGGAATCGAACCCGCGACCCACAACGCCGCAGCTAAACGCTTTGCCACTACGCCAACGAGCCGTCGAAGTTACAGCATAGAATATAGTTTTAACATTTTACTAAGAACAAAAACTTAAAATTGCTATAACATATATTAAGGACCCTATTTAGCACAACACAGCGTATTTAGGGTCTTCTGCAACTCATCTTAATCTGGCAGATAAAAGTGTCTGGATGTGAGCCCCGTATGTAATGTTTGTACGAACCCTTAAGTATGAAAATGTTTTGAATATTTCAGATATTATTAAAAAGAAACATTTTGTAAAACAAAGAAATCGAATTATCTATCAATGCGAATCGTTGATAAAGCCTCACTGACCCCGAATCATTCGTTTCAAAGTAAACGAAGATAAATCCACAGGGGGAAAGTATTTCTAAACTCAACTTGACCCAGAATTACACCATAGAGCATGTGCAATAAAATTATGATAATATCTATGATTTAAATTGTTAGAGCAATGCTAGAAAGAGATGCCATAAACGATAATAAAATGGCAACCAGGCTTACTGCATAAATTTCGTTAAATTCAACGCTTTTAACTAACAAGGTAAGTATAACAGACGATTGCCTAACACATTAGCGAGAGGCTGATAATAGTGATCATTATCTATCAGACGTGAAAGGAAAATTGAAGCTTGGATCAAGGACCAGGCGTTCTGATTACCATTCTTTATAATTTGTTAACTTCAGCGACTATGCAAAGCAGACCATGATAAACCGCCGACCGTTTGCATGGAATCCTGCAAAGCTCAGTACCAACTTTGTGGCACACAATTGAGTTAAGTTTAAAAGACGGTACTTACATATTTAAAATTTATTTTTTGAAAAGAATACTAGCAATGCTATTTAACTAACATTACTAATTAACCCTCCAACTAAGCATTAGAGCTTGTATTTGGAGTGGTTCACGACAACAGTCGAATGGTGGCCTCGAACCTGCGACGTCATGTTTCGCAGTCCGCACCCTAACCCATTAGGCTCTTATTAAATGTGTTATTTATTAGAGATATGGAAACGCAATCACGTCTATCAACCACAAGAGTAGGCACTGATTAGGGATTTCCATTTAGCACGACTTAACGTGGCAATACTGGCTTCAGCAACCCACTTTTGTCTCCACGGGATATAGAAAGTGCTCGTTCACTCCCGGAGATTTATTAGATTTAATATTTAAAAGTCAATTTTTTATTCGATTATATTTAGTCTAATAATCAGATACTATTCCAAAATCATAAAATCGATATAAAAGTGTTAATCGACTAACTGAAATGCTCCATGACTGAAGCCTAACTGATTTAAACGATCACTCTCCACCCACATTAACAATTCATTGCTTCTCGCTGGCAACTTCAAAATGTGTCTCGATCCACTTTCGCTCCGCCATTACAGTCCCATGGTCAGCGGACAGCGATTCCTATGGTAATGAGGCGTGTGGGATCACTCGGTTAACTGGACGGAGCGCTCTATATTAAAACGTCGTTTAGCACCTTGATGATACTGGTTATGGGGTTTTTATTTTTTTAATTACTAAGCTAATGCTCGCGTACTTTTTCGTGTTTAGTTTGACCTGCGCCTACTTAATAATATCAATGGCCTAAAGATTCAGGATTTTATTCAAAACACGAAATCTCAGATTTTAACTCACGTACAGTCCATGTCTGTACTCCGATATTTCATGTACCAACTGTTTGCTGGTACATGATATTTCATGTACCAGCAAACATTAAAGTTTATTTAATAAAATCCTCAAATAATCCAATTAAAAAAAAAACTTTTCGTCAAATATCGTCTTTCGTGCTCTAGTCTCATTGCAAGTGACGTCTATTTTGTGTAAACGGTTCTGCATCACAGTCAGTAAATAACCATTCTTCAAAATCTTCTAAGCTTCCTTTGATCTTATTTATCACTCACACATTAACATCGGTTTGTGTAATTTACCCATCCGTCCGGGTACGATAATGATTGAGATAAGTCTATCGATCTGGTGTATGACCAATAAAGAAAAAAACATTACTAGAATACTTGTCACAATTAAATTCATTGAATGATTAGTCTCCTATCGTAATTCTTTTTATTTACCACCCAGAAGTAAATTGTTTCCATGCATGTGTAATAATATTTATTATATATTTGTCTCATTTCTATTTACAGAGATAACAACTCTACAATTACTCTTGTCATTACCGTGTCAAGAGGAATTTCCTGCTCCTTGACGACATTGTATTTGAATAAAAAATGTTAGAAACATGCAAATGCTTGTATGATATGGTAAAACAGGTGCACGAGGAATTCGGTCATTATTTACCTTGTAGATCTTCCTGATAAAAATGTTTTGTCATGTCTATCAACCTTCATTTATTCCGCCAATACTCTGTCTACTCTTTAGTATTTGCTCGAATAATTACGTTATTAAAATATTCAAACAAAGACAATCAATATTTGCTAATTACACAATAATACAATAGTGCTAAACGCTGATACATATTGTCGCATATGATTACTACATGGAGCTATACAAATAGTGACTGCCAGGATCGGAGATCCGAGGAAACCCCAAAAAACAGGTTACGAAACGTCAGGTTGCCATATTTGTTGGCAACACTCGACTGGATTAATCGTAAAAGGTCTAAACGAGCCGTCTCCGGCGTGTGGCCGGACAAACGCCACACGTGGCTTTATTTGTTGCTCTCGACATTTTTACGTCACCCCACCTGTAAAGGCAAGGATGCTCTTATGGCATTTGCATAAAGGTCGACCAGTTGACTCGGCTTCGGACGGGATTTAAAAAAAAAACTTTAAATTCTCTCACAATAGCGAACTTTTACTCAATGCCGCGCAAATAAGTAGGCAGGGCTTTTGCAGTGACCCCATTAATCAGGTTTTGCTGCGTAAGTAACAACAACTACAGTTACTTGGTTTTTTAATATTGTTCTATAGACAGAAATTCCAAAGCATGGAATCAATCGCCTGAAGTGGAATTTCGCTTAGAGTTTGACAACCGTTTGGTGAATAAGAGCCGTGGTAGCCTAGTGGTCAGGACGCTCACTTGAGTTTCATAGAGCGCGAGTGACCTGGGTTCGATCCCCGGTGCCGGCGCCACTAAAATTGTCAATAGCAATTTTAAGTGCTGTATTTACCACGTGCTCCGCGACGAAGGAAAACATCGTGAGGAAAGCTGCATGTCGGAGAAATAATAAAAATATTATTTCGAGGATATGTGAAGCCCGCCAACCCGCACTGGAGCAGCGTGGGTGACCCTTCCCGGCTCGTAAACCCTCTCTGATAGTCGTATTTGAGAAGGAGGCCTTTGCTCAGCATTGAGCACTTAAAGGCTGCTACTTTACTTTTTGCTTTGGTGAATAATTAGCAATATCTTGTTCCTAATGAACCTTTTGATGAATTAAAAACATAAATCAAGCCGTTGAACAGTGCAATTGATCCGGTTTTTAAAATGAAAGATTTCATATCATCTGGAAACGGAAATTCGAGTGCAAATACAAGAGATAACATTCTCTGCTCCACATATGTCAAAATGTTTTTAATATTAAAAATTAACGTATAAATTATCAAAGAATCGAGGGCATATCTACACGGGGTTGCCAGTCCTTCTGGACGACAGTAATGATGGAAAAGCGAAAGCAAAAATCCATTACTCGTTTACTGCACCGATCGGGAGAGCTCGGCGCTTAATCACGATTGAAACTGCACAAAAACGACAGCAACACTTCGCCGAAATCGACTTAACATGTCATAAAGAAACTAATATAAATATTCCGCAAGGCTTAAGGTCCACAATGTGATACGGGACCGGCGAAATTAATACTGTGAAAATTCGCGACATGTTTGTCTTCGGGGCTCGTCAGATGCGTTCGGAAACTTGATTGCGGAAAAAATGATGGTAATGATTCGTTACGAAAGACACGCGGTACCTTGCCTCGGATAGCGGTACAATATGCAAATTCGCATCGGGTGTAACATACGAGAGATTTTCGAACGAAGTACGAACAGGGAACAAAGACGCAGTAAAACTTCTGTATTTGGACGACCGCTTGCTCGTGTGGACACTTCGTACATTTCATTTAAAGTGTAATGCAAAATAAAATCATTCCCTTAAATATGCATCTTTTAGTAATGTAAATATTACATAAAAAAATATTTTAATCTCTCAGGTCCGTATACCCCAATACTGGGAGACATTTTTCTAACCTTTTTGTAGTTTCCATCAGAGCCAAGGACAACGTGGCAGGTCTGGTGGCACAAATCCTACATGAGTTTCGTAAATATCATTCGTACAATACTGGCCTTCCACATAAGGAGTAAAACTCGAGCCTCCTGGATCGGAGGCGGATCCTTAGGGGATGGCTGTCTTGGGCATATGAATGATCAAATTTCCCCACATTTCTAAAACACAGAGTATCGAAATAATACAATTCTGGAAAAAGCGTTTGATTTTACTCAGCTATTACAATTTAATCTGTATTCCATTATATGACAACGTTCTCTTTCTAACCTTCGAAAATTTAAATACTGGCGCGCGAAATCTTCCTGAATATCCTGACGATATGGATACTTCGTAAATATTGAGAAGTAATAATTACTTGAGGACCATTGTGACGGCGTCGAGAAGTTTTTTATTTGGTTAAAGGCAGCAAACGCGCGAGTGGTCCACTTGATGGTAAATCTATAACTCCAGAAGAGTTGCAGGTGCGTTGCCGGCCTTGAAGAATATTTGGGAGATGTGAAGGGAGGATAGGGAGTGGTAGAGGGCCTCCGATTACTCCTCACTCACCGAACGAAAAGCACAAGATACTTCTACTTCACGCAATACTAGTATCAGAGAGGGTTTAAGGAGCCGGGAAGGGCCCGCCACGCTGCTCCAATGCGGGTTGGCGGGCTTCACATATCCTCGAAATAATATTTTTATTATTTCTCAGACGGGATTTCTCACGATGCTTTTCTTAACCGTTGAGCACGTGGTAAATACAGGACTTAAGATTGTTAAAATTTAACCAACTTTAGTGTTGCCGGCACCGGGGATCGAACCCAGGTCACTCTCGCGCTCTATGGCACTAAAGTGTGCGCCCTGACCACTAGGCTACCACGGCTCGTACACAATGTATCTGTGTTATATATATATATATATATATATATATATATTTTTTTTCCAAAAAAAAACGTTTACTTTCGTTCAGTACGTGATCTATAGCGCGATATAATTAATATATTAAACAACAAATAATAAAAGTTAAGGGTTTGCACTATACCCACACCAAATTTGCCACATGTTTGACTGTGAGTGTACCGAGAATTTGTTGACAAATTTTAATTTGTGAAACAAGGGGGGGGGGCACACAAACAGCCTAATACACAGTGACACACAGACACACACACGAGCGCGCTCACACGCACACACATACTAAGAAATATGCTCACATCAATACGCTAATATTAATTAATATATTAAGGTTACAGTTTTTTTTCTTTTCTTTCTTATTAGTGAACAAACTTTATATCAATGATTATTTAAAGAAGATTTAAATAGATAGCTAAATCATATGGGGGAAGCCGCTGGCTCCTGAAAAACAGTTTTCACTAGTTCGGGGACCTATGGATTCATTTAATATAATTAGTCACATGTTTATGTCCAATAAATTTATTATTATTACGTGTTACCATTTTTACGATAGAACAAAAACAAAAAACATTCCAATTTCTTTCGGAGGGACTTAATTTCTTTTCTTTCCCTAATCGGGAAGGATTAGTAATTAAATAAAGATAACGTTGATATTTTTTGACTATTCTCGAATCTACGATAATCTGAACACACAACAGCTGCACCTAAAACTAAAACTTAAGGAATAGACAAAGGAAGCAATTAAAGATCGCGAGGATGAAAGACTAATAACTAAACAATAAACCGAACGCGACAAATCCTATTCCATTAGATTAGACAATAGACGCTGCTTCAATAGAGGTGCCATTTACGATTCAAGTAATAGTTTATATAGCGGACACCTACCGGCACATGCAAATTGTATACAGACAGATATTCAGAACGAGCTGCCAAATAATATACGTACAGCCACCAATAAAGGCACTTTCAAGCGTTTACTTTGGGATTATTGCCTAGCGATGCAATAGTAGTGCAGTTGAAGAATATTTTTTTCTTTTATAACATAAGACATCATCTAAGTTTCATCATCATCATTTCAGCCTATCAGAAGTCCACTGCTGAACATAGGCCTCCCCCAAAGATTGCCACGAAGCTCGGTCCTGAGCCACCTGCATCCATCGACTTCCCGCAACACTGCGCAGGTCGTCACTCCATCTTGTGGGGGGTCGTCCTACACTGCGTTTGCCTGTACGTGGCTGCCACTCGAGAACCTTTTTTCCCCTACGGTATCAATTATATATATATATAGTTATATAAGTATGTATGTATAGTTTGTAATGTGTTTTATATAATGAACAACTATAATTACATGTATGTCTAAGTACTGTCATATATAAGTAATGTATCGTAGTATAATATTCGATTATATCTATGAACATATATATTTGTGTGCAACCCTTTTACATTTTCTCTTTTCAGTGTAATGGTAGACTGGTAGAGATTGCCTCTTGGCATTAAGCCCGCCTTTTTGTTCTGTAATGTGCAAATTGAATTTAAATAAATAAATAAAGAAATATACCAAGAACCGTATTAAGTGTCATTAGTTATACGACAATAGGGCATGTTAGTGATTTCATTCACAAACGAAGTGCAAGACTTTATTGATGGCGATTCAGCAATACCATTGAATTTAATGTTCGGCCGACTTCCGCAAGCTTCCTGCTTGCCTGTTACCGTTTACCGAATGTTGTCTACACGGTGTCGTCATTTGGTAGGCGCGCTTGCTCGACCTTGATTTTACGAAGTTCATTGGAACACATTAGAGCGATAAACCAACGTCATTTAACATCGGAAGCTCAACGGACACACCGAAATGTTTATCGCATCTGTAGCTGTTATATTACAATTGAATTTATTTGCAAAATTTCATTACTTGAGACCGTCGAAAGAAACCAATTAAACTCAACACGCCGGCGTCGGACGATCGTGGATCGTTCAACGTCTCGCGGCCGCATAAAATTTAGCGCTAAATAAACATGCTTTATCTGTAATCACTCCGATGCAACGGGTCCGTGGGCAACGGGAGCCGACTGAAGCGCCGCCAGCGCGATACCATCAGGGCGATACGCATCGGGGAAGGCCGAACGTCAATACATTTCACCTGTGAATCGTGGCCCCGTCGGCCTGTCCGGACCAGAACGGGTTCCGATGAGTTGTGTTGCACGCGTGACATTATTATATCTGTGTCCGACAAGATGCTGCAGCGCCGCTGGATTACATGTTAATGTAACACCCAGCGTCACCGAGTTTATGCAAGAGTACGCGCGCGCCATGTCCCCCCGCAAGAAGATACGGCCGTCGATAGAATTCCGCAGGCTGACGAGACGGTTCAATGCGGCATGGCGCAGATCAAGAGAATCCCCGTGTTAAATGCTAATATTCGTCTCGGCGCTATGCAAATTAACAACAGCACCACTAAATAGCATTAAGACGGAGCGGGGAAACGTCCACCGGTAACCTTATTTACTGGACAATTCAGACGTCCGGGGGAACGTGCACAGGTGGTCCAATAAAAGGTTCGGTTGAAGCTAAGCGCCTCTTAGAGATGCCGCCGTCCCTAAAAGGATAATAATGCGTCGTTTCGAAACCCCCGAGCCGCGATGGAGCCCCGGTGCACCGGGAGAAATGTAAATTGTCACGCCAACAGACAAATAGCTTAATTACAAACCGACGCGCGACGCGGGCACCAGCTTAGACAGCCAAATGGTTCGCGGAATATTTTTTTTTTAATTATGTCTAGTCAAAAACTTGCTTCGATGTTCTCTATCATTCTAGAAGAATGAAAACGTTTATAAAATTATCCTAAGTATATTCCCAATAGTACTGAATTAATAACAAAATTAGGTACTGCAAAACCACAAACAATATGTCTGTATATTAGGCAAAAAAGTTAGAAGCAATCAGTGATAAAGTCCCGAGTGCCCACATGTATAATAATTTAACGAAGGCATTTAATTTCAAGGTTGATTCGGGACTTATATTACGAGATTTAGTTTTTTCGCAATGTTATGCGCCGGTAGGCGTCTCGTGGGCGCGCACGTGACGATGTTGTGACTTTGTGGTTAGCCACCACACAACCGCACGCGTGGGCGGCGGCCACGGGACTGACCGGATGGGTGCGTTCGGCACGGCGCCGCGTAAAAGTCAATTAGCTCTATGGTCTTTCGACAGATCCGTAAAACGTTCACAATCAATTATAAGTTGGCCCCGAAAAGATATACAATACAATGCTCGAACATTACGGACAGTTGTCAGCCTTGAATTATTTGATCAAGGCCGCGGCAAAAACGCAATTGCCCCGAAAACCATCTGCGTTACGCCCAAAACCGCATCGAAATCCAGTTTCCCTTCAAAACAGGGATTCCGCGGAACAGGGCGCAAGAAAAAGGACGCGCGCGTTTCGATTGCATGACGACGTTGGCAAAATGGGAGCTCTTTCCCACCGAAATCTGGACGTTTCGACAATTTTTTTTTTAATTGACCAAAAAACTGAACGCGATGCGTCGTCGTGCACCCGAGCCGCGCATCAAACAAAAACCTACTCGTTAATGTTTTATGTATGAGAGCCGCGGTGCGGATCCATTATGGATGGGATCCCGCTGACTCGTTGAGTTCGTGGATATTTGGATGAAAGGCCAGTAGTCGGCGATCGCTACGGCCCTTCACCCCCCCAGATAACATCGGATATCGTATAACGACCACGCGTGGCCGTAATTACACGATTAACATTTACTTATGTAAATATTTTCAGACGAGAAGTGTGTAATCGAGTTTAATTGGCGAGATAAAATTGACGATTTATTCTTCAACGGTTGTTGTTCACATTTGCGATGAGGAATCGATTAATATAACAGATATATTGTTTACTTATATCGGTAGGTACTGAATCATGCGTAGTGATCCAACTATATCGCGAACTTAACATTTGAAGAGAGGAATAAAATTGGGGTACAAAAGAAAACAATTAACGCGTTTAGATTAATCACAACGGTAAACTGACACGTTTCAAAACGCTTGCCTTACATTCTATAATATTGAGTTAACTAAATCTGTCCTGCAAGCCGTATGAGGAACCTCAAAGTTGCTCAGCGTGCTACGGAAAGGGGTATGCTCGGTGTTTCTCTGCGTGATAGAGTCTGCAACGATGATATCCGCAGCAGAACTAAGGTAACCGACATAGCCGTAAGGATCAGCAAGCTGAAGTGGCAACGCGCCGGCCGCATAGCTTGCTCGCAGAACTGACAACCGTTGGGGAAAAAAGGTTCTCGAGTGGCAGCCCACGCAAACGCAGTGTAGGACGACCCCCCACAAGATGGAGTGATGACCTCGGGAAGTCGATGGATGCAGGTGGCTCAGGACCGAGCTTCGTGGCAATCTTTGGGGGAGGCCTATTTTCAGCAGTGGATGATAGGGGGATGATAAAATTGATAAATCTGTCCTAGAGGAAAAAAATTATAATATGAATCGAGTAAGATTCAGATCAAAGCTGATCTAGAAGAACCAACACGTTGTCCCGCGACGTCGGAGTCACGTAATGTTGCACCGGATGTGTTTCGGAGTGAAGTTAGAAACGAGAGTGCTCTTTACCTATATATAATTATATACTTTAAAACGGTCCGGTTGTATTATCATTTTAGTCGAAGGTCTACAGCGTTGGAGATAGAAATAGGCCTTAATTGCAACTGGAACCATTAGCAGGATTTGCCGTAATATTCAAGCTTGGCAGGCTTTGCCTGCTTTGGATAATTTAGGTTGGCAAATTGATGGCAGTTATAACCCCGTCTTTTCTATGCGACCACATTTTTGAGTTATATACAGACATAATATGTTACGAAAAAGCTACCAACGGAAAGATCATCCATTTGCTTTTTTCCATATTGATGTAATAACTATAGTTTTTAACAGTTTACTATTTAACACCAATCACCGTGCTAAGGGATGTAGATTAGAAAATCTATTGCATTGTATTCTTCCTTGGGACTCACTTGTAACTTGGGTTATGAACTTATAATATATCCATTACCGTGGTTGTATATCATAATCTACGTCCCCTCTTACTTCGGTTCCGTGGGAGTCAACTAAGGGAAAAACCTTGAAGATCTCAAATAATGACATGCATACATACATAGACGACGTGCAACAGCGTTTAAGGACTATTGGCAAGCTGATGATGATGATGTCATTCGATTATGCACCACGAATCTCTTCTCTTGGGCATTTCTGGTATCGTGTCCATAGTGCACGAGGTGTTCGTTAAAAAGATAATAACTTGATCGATCTGCAAGTGTAATGCTATAGTCAACACAGCGAGAGCAAAAAAATCCTTTATCTCTTAAGTACCACTTACTTTATTGCCGGAGATAGGGTGGCGAAGGAGATTAATTTGGATGCAATTATTAAGGCATTGGATCGTGTTTCAGTTAGCCATCGACGCGCTATAACTTTTTAAAACTTTTTGACACCCCACTGAACTAATTATAGCTTACATGAATATGCAAGAATTTTCCATAGGTAACAAGTTTAAGGAATATATGACAGGCATGTAATATTAACAATAATAATTAAATGTATGTTGGAATGGAATCCGCGCTTTCTATCCCTGGCGATGAGAATATATTTTTTTTTATATCAATTCATGGGTAATAAATAACAAAACATACACAATAATAACAACTAAAACAATATAAAATCGAACGCATAGTCTGGCCGTTACTCGGTTGTTAGAGCCACATCGCTGCCGTCGTGCTAAAGTGGCTGACCATCTCGGCCGTCATGGCCCAGCTTGCCAGCGCAGCGCAGCTCGTAACCCTCGCCATCCCGTACCGCCATTAATGACGTCATCCGACGAATCCTAACAAGTGCCAATGCGTCAGTCTTTCCGGAGCCAGGTGGCACGTTGCGAGAGTCCAAGTCGCGGTACAACTTGCGGCGACACGTTAGCGCCGTCGCATATTTGAAGAACTGCACGCAAGGCATCAGCAGCAGCAGCAGAAGGATGCCGGAGTCTAGGAAGCTCAGCAAATATTCAGCACTCGGTGAAGTCCAAACATTTGTGCCTTTGGCGTGTGAAGACCCTCGAGCCGTTGGGACCAGACGCGAGACGTTAGTGTCAGACACAGAGATATCTGCTCTCAACTGGGTATCATTTCCGGTGGTCCAAGAACCTCGGTCAGTGCATCGGCCTCGCGATGCAACGCGGCAACTCCGCCAGCCTGCTGGACGCACTGACCACAGACGGCGGCGATTTGGCCAGAGTTTTCTCTCTGATTTACTTTTGAAGATGTTTGTTTCTTTTTAATTTCAAAATAAAAAAAATTGACAGCATCATTATTATGGGGTATTTCTATATTTACTCATCTGGTTGGGTTGCATATATAAATAAATATAGATACAAATAAATACCATAATATAAATAATATTTTACAAATTATATATATAACAAAATTAAATAGATAACGAAAACCCAACCAGATTGAAGCCCCGGCAGGGGAGACCAGACGACGGAAGGTTAGGGAGAAAGGGAAAGAAACCAGCGGACAATGCGAGCGGTATCAAGTAGCACCGCCTTCTGCATTTGAGCTCGGAGCGGTCCGTCACGGAGTCCCAGCCGCCTCAAATGTTCCGAAAGGCTGACTGGGATTAAGCATCATTATTATTATTATTATATGTAACAATTGTAATATAACAAATACATAATTACGACAGTAAGCTACCGGAATATTAGTAATGCTAATATGATAATCGTAAGAATCAGCAAGCTGAAGTATCAATAGGCCCGCCACATAGCTCGCAGAACTGACAATCGTTGGGGAAGAAAGGTGCTCGAATGGCAACATGGAGTGACGACAATGTTGCTGGAAGTCGATGGTTGCAAGTTGCTCAGAACTGTGCTTTGTGGCAATCTTTCGGGGAGGCTTATGTTCAGCAGTGTTATTAACATAATGTTGTATGTTGTAACTGTTATAAAAATAATGAACCTGTTCAGATTGAAACTTGAATCCAGAATGAGTCTATATTGCCAAACTGTAAGTGGAAGGCCACTGGTTATTATGTTTATTGATAATTCGAGCAATTATAAATATATATAACTATATATCAACAACTCTTGATTATAATTGATGAATGATCAAAGTAGTTAAACGTGACAGGTAGTCTGTTGACAAGAGAGTTCCTCGACGTTATGGTATATGGTCGTGGAATGAACTCTTAAAATGCTTAGTACTACCAAAAACCTATTGCATGCCGGGCGGTCGGTAATCGTGCGCATTTACAAGCGTTTTCTCGAAAACCGACATCGTGAACATATTAGTCGTGATCTTCGAAACCCTTTTGATCTACCGACGTCTAACAAACCAGTGTCCAGCGAATAGGACGATTTAGTCCGACATGACATCGAGACAGCCTGTCTATTTTACCAATCGGTGCTACCGAATTGTCACCCGTATTGCAAAATGACGTTTTAGAACAATTTTGAAATAAATATGAACTGCAACAATTTTAATAATAACTAAATGCAACAACACCTGACACGAAATACTTTTTTTTTACCAGAATGCGTTAGAACTAAAACAGTGGCAACGGCATGGAGGAAGTAGTAATAAGGGTAGCAACCGCGTGGTTGACTCAGCATTAGCACCCGTGTACTAGGCGGACATAACAGAGAGGCGTTTACGTGGCGTCGCTGGGAGGCGGGTCGCCACGCTAGACGTTCCCATCCCACCGTCCAATTAATCTTGAGCTCCACCGCCACCCGCAGTGCCACTTTCTAACGCTCGCAACGATATACTGGGACGCGGGTAAAGATCAATATACACTGGCATTATTTGGAACTCTCTAACGTAGTCGTGAACTCCTGGTACACGAGCCGCAAAAGCGGTCGCGTTTGGTGTTAACGAACATAGGATAAAAAGAGTTTCTGTGGCAACATCTTTTACATACATATGTGTTAAGAAAATCTATCTAATCTTCAAAAAATTTATATTTCACCCATATTGAAATTTTAAACAAGGAAATTTATTTAATTCATTTATTATTTAATTCATTTCATTATTTTCTTTTACAACTAGGTATGTTTATTTTACAATTAGGTACATACATTAAAATGCAATTTCAAAGCATATTTATTGTCTGTTCTAACTTGATATAGTTCACGGGTTCACCGCGAGATGTCCTTAAAGGCAAGAGGGAAAATAACACACTCCTCGTGATTTTTAAACCCCTAGTACTTTTGCGGCCATATTTGGCACTGTCGTTTGAAGACACTTTTTTTATTGGTTGTATTTGCATGTTTTGTTTATACGGGTTAAATAACGGTTTAAAAATATTATACATTCCTAACCAGTGTAAAGATTATTAAGTGTACATTTTAATTTAAAATTATTGTAATCTTTAAAATATCTTAACCAAAGTATGAAGCTTTCATTTGTACGCTACTAACCGATTATCAGTAATTTAATATTAACTTGTTCTTGTTATTAATAACTTTAAGTAAGTCATTCAATCAGTATTGAAAATACAAAAAAAAGCAATTAAAAAAACATCGTAAATTTTTTATTGCATCGCCAACACTCACAACACACCAATGATAAAATTAAAATTGTGACAGATTCCAATTATGGCATCATTTAGCACTACTTCGCAAAGTGCCTATTAAAAGCCGACTGACAAATTTATTTTTAACAAGTTATTAAGAACAATATTGTGAAACATTCATTAAAATATAAGATAAGTAGTTTAAATCGGGTGACCTTGAAAAGTCGATAATGAAGTAAATTTTCTTCGTGCGTAATTTAATAAAATAAACTTTGTCAAATTGCCTCAAAATTAAAAAAAAAAAACAATTATACGATTTCGTTCTAGAATGAATACAACATTTTTAAACTTTATTTTGGTCCCACCTAAACCAAGGGCCTTATCCGTTATGCCACGAACAATTTCTCATAAATTCCGTGTGAGATTCTAAACCATGTTTTGGGTGCGAAAAACAACAAGGTGTGATCTTATCGAGGAATTTATGTTTTTTTTTATGGCATAGTGGATAAGATACGGTACTAGTCATAAAAAAGAATATTCCCCGCGCATTCTGTTCCCGTCCATCGTCGTGTACCAAACACTCGACAATGGTTAGAAAATTTCACTTCTAGCCGACGACGGGTCGTGTGGGAAAATAATCCGTACCGCAATCTACATCCGAGCCGGGGTCCTAATTAATTTAGTAATCGCTCGTGACGACTTATTCCTAGAGCCGACCGCGGACCTAACGAAATCACGACTCCGGCAAACGATAATCGTTATTTTAAATTTATTAAAATGTCCTCCTTAGGGTCTGTATCGGGACTTATCGGTCTGTATAATTTATTCGGGTCGGGGCTGCGGCGGTTTAAAATGAAAGCAGCAAGTTGGACAATGAGGGGGTCATTTTGCATTCAATTGTTCTACGCTATTTATCGTTTTAATTATTACGTTTACTTTTTAGGAACACATAAATACAGATAATAAGCGTTTCTTTTTTTTTTAAGTTTTTAATTAATTGGGAACAAAGGTTGTTAAGAAAGCGAGGCAACTGTATATGTTCCTATGAGAAAATTTTTACCATCTATACTAATAGATGAATATAACATGAAAAAATAAGCATGCTCCTAGTCTGTTTTGGGTTTTCATTGTTATTTAAGTACAAAAATGTTTATTTAATAACAGAGTAAAATACTGAATTGACATATTTTACGGAAACTGGTGATCAAAAGTAAGATTTTGGGAGTTTTTATCAATTTATTAAAGGGAAAAAATTAAGGTGAAATTTAGTTTATTTTGTTTTGTTTTGGTAAATTGTCAAATTTTTAGTACGCAAAAGATTGTACAGAAAACAAATGATTGCTATTGCATTACAGACCCCCATCACTTATATCTAAGGGCACGTGACCCCTCTGACCGGGACGCAGCCCACCTGGATCTTGTATTTAATTTAATGATAACAATTCTGTTACGAGAACGCCAAAGTTCAAAAAGCGAGCCAAAGTTCACGAACAAATTAACAGACCGTTAATATGTAATCAATCGTTAATATAACAATAACTACTTCGCCAAAATGCATTCTCTTCACTAAATTTATATGGGATCTCGCTGTAATATGAAGCTAATCCAAAACAAAGAAGAATCGTCCAACGAGTAATCGGTGAACACACATTAGAAAAAAATACATTCGTTCGAATTGAAAAAGATTTTTTTTTTTTTGATGAAAAAATAAGCATGCTCCTAGTCTGTTTTGGGTTTTCATTGTTATTTAAGTACAAAAATGTTTATTTAATAACAGAGTAAAATACTGAATTGACATATTTTACGGAAACTGGTGATCAAAAGTAAGATTTTGGGAGTTTTATCAATTTATTAAAGGAAAAATTAAGGTGAAATTTAGTTTATTTTGTTTTGTTTTGGTAAATTGTCAAATTTTTAGTACGCAAAAGATTGTACAGAAAACAAATGATTGCTATTGCATTACAGACCCCCATCACTTATATCTAAGGGCACGTGACCCCTCTGACCGGGACGCAGCCCACCTGGATCTTGTATTTAATTTAATGATAACAATTCTGTTACGAGAACGCCAAAGTTCACGAACAAATTAACAGACCGTTAATATGTAATCAATCGTTAATATAACAATAACTACTTCGCCAAAATGCATTCTCTTCACTAAATTTATATGGGATCTCGCTGTAATATGAAGCTAATCCAAAACAAAGAAGAATCGTCCAACGAGTAATCGGTGAACACACATTAGAAAAAAATACATTCGTTCGAATTGAAAAAAGATTTTTTTTAATTTGGTTATAAACTGAAATGAACTGCTGTTTAACAGACACAACTTAAGAGTAAGCTTGTTGCTGTTGAAATTTCGTTTTTTTTTTGATGAAAAATACGCTTGCGTTTGACCTCAATCTTGCCCGATGGAAAGCGAAGATGAGGCCTAGGATGGTACACGCTTGCCAAGATGTCTGTTCACTTTGGCCTTAAAGATATCCAGGCTATAGGTTAATCTTGTATAGTGCTAAATTTCGCGTTTGTTTCTACTTATATGTCCGGGTAAAAAATGTATAAAAGACCGCCCGGGTCAGAACATTGCGCTCTATACAGCAAACTAGTACCTTTTTTCAAGTTGTCTGTAAGTGCGGTGAACTGCGGAAGTCCGTATTGTATTGTAAATCCGTAATCTCTGCCTACCTCTATGGTGTGAGTGACTTATACATTTTTTTGGACATAAATATATAAATAAACCTACATGTTATCTAGTATCTCCTACATTTCTGTATTAATATCATCTTCTAAGGATTCCACAGCAGGCCGTAGGATTCTTTTAAGACAGAGGTTTTGCATTAATCGCCTTGCTTGACAGTGGGATAGCTGATCGCAATACCAGACACGTAGGATCATAGACGCTAAGTGCTCGTCACCGGTCTGCATAATATAATGTCAAATATATATAGGTCCGATATATTTAACACTATTCCGCCATCTATCGGAGATCACTAGATGTTTCTGGTATATTCCTAACTTGACTTATACGACATGTACTGGATATGAAGGGGTGGTAGTTCCAAGAGACGGCTCTCAAATTCAATGATCTTTACAAATTGTGATGATATGTCTCCCAAAATTTCGTCTAAACTATTCTCGTGGTACTTCATCTTGATCTTTGCATACCTTTGCAGTCTGTAAATAGTCAACTGCAGGACATAAGCAGCGATATTCCACGAGGAGAATTGGCCACACTTGGCAAGCGGATTGGCCATCGCAGTACCTTTCACCCCAGTCGCAGCTGGCCGTCATCGCTCTGCATATTACTGTTCTGGTATTATTTTCGAGATGGTTATCCCGCCATCTGTCGGTGGCCCTTGTGATTTCCAAGGCTTTTTCCTTAGTGGCCTATTACAACACTCACGGGATGAAATGGGATGACAGATTTTTACAGCGATACAACACAGCAATACATGAGATACTATACCATAATAGATATAGACCATAATATGATAAAAATGTACCAGCTTAGTTAGGTTATAGTTATATAGAGTTTATAATAACATAGGATTCCTAAACACTGAAGGCTACAAGGAATCGTGTACTATTTTAATCAAAGCGAGCCACGTTGTCCGCTGTCGGCGATCACACGACACAGTCGGCATCAGCTCCGCCAACAACTTTGCTACGCCGACATGACTTTGCCGGCATTAAAGGCGGTCGTGTCGCACCATCGGCCCCCGGGGCGGCGTAATTAAAGTCCCGAGTATTCGACATGACCTAATTTATGGCCCGGTGTATATAAGTTCGGCTAGGGTATCTGTGCTACGTTACAGTGGGAGGACGTATACTTAAAAAGAAATACATCCGACCATACCGAACCCGAATTCCACAGACTACTGATGGGGAGAGGTATCTGCAGTGAGCAGGGTGCCAGCAGTACACTCACCGGCCCTCTTGCCCATCGTACCGAGTGCGGGGAAACCTTCCGGGAAAAGTACTCCGGGCTTTAACTGCAGTTTTCTAGGGGAAGCCTATATTCAGCTGTGGGTATAACGCGACTGCTTTGGTTGCCGCTTTCGTGGAAAGTCCTGCAGTGGATTTCTACAGGATGATGATGGTGAAAAATGTAAATCGTAATCCACTGATTTCTCAAAGGCAAAGTCAAAGCTTTGTCATACAATTTAGGCTCGCTCTTATGATCGTCAAAATTTACACCGGTTCGCGTAACAAGACTAATCAAAGAAGAACCGGCGAAAGACTCCGGGATATTTTTTTAACCCATGTTACAATAAAATTTACAATTTATTAATAAATATCGATTATTATAAAAGCAATGCAATGTCAATAGAATTTTTTTTTAAATTGTAATACTCTCAATATGTTAGTAGCTATAGCCATATATTAGTAACATAAACAAACTAACAGTAGCAGAACAATAATGTACTATAACGATGCTACATCTGAGTAGCACGAAACCAGCTCAAATACAAATCTGGAGCACTAAAACAAGTAAAAAAGGCGCGCGTGTCCACAACAAGACTAAACGAACCGCGTACAAGTAACAGCGCTGCATGATTCCTGCTGTGAGACAGAGTCGATCGCGTGCGCTCAGTCGCCAGCCGGCCCGTATTCACCCGGACAGTCCGTTATCCGTATATTATCCGGTTAAAAGTAGCGCGTAAGATCTCAGATTAGTGCTTTTACAAGTTAATAAGAGAATTATCTTCAAACTTTAGACCAAACCTTAATTTATTAGTCTAAAATAATGCTATCGAAAACAAGTTATATAGCACAATATAAAGAATCAAGGTAACAAATTAATGTAATATTTTAGTAAACATGCACAATGAGTTACTAAAACTCAAACATCAACTATAACACATTATTTAACTTGAAATGTTAAACTTTTATCACGGATTGAAACTACCGCCATCTAGTAGAAAAATCCTGCACAAAGTGCCTAGCGTGACCTCCGAATTCTCTAGACATGATACAGAATACGATCAAAGAGTCTACTTTAACTAGCTCGAAACAAACTAATCTCATTCATTTTATAGAAGATCGGGTGTCGACAATCAAGAGAATCCTTTATTCATTGCATGCTCTTAAAGTAACTTAATAGTTTGTATTATAGTTTGTATTATATGCATAATTTTAAATATAGTTTTCAAATAAATTTAGTGTTAATGTAATCCCACAACTTCTTTTATAGATTCAAATGTCTTGCTGCTCTTCATTTAAGACATTGAAGACAAATTTGAATTCCTATCAAAAATTAAAATATATTTCTGACACATTATCGGTGATTAAAAAGACTGTATGTCAGATTACCAACAATAGTTTATTAAATAACAACATTTTTGAGTTTTGGCGCGAACTTCAAAAGCGACGATGTATTCTTATTTTTTTTAATATTATTTTTGTATATTTTGAGTTTTGATGTAGTATAGATAGTATATTATGCCGCAAAAATGTACTGTTCAGTAATTGGAAAATAAAACTGAAAGGCCTGAAATCGACGATTATCGTTTTGGTTGCCATCAGCCCCTCAAATATTCAGTGGAAGTTGACCATAATTCTACTACAGATATACTTGAATAAGTATTCACGTCAATAATTGTTAAACAATTGTCTAAATGTCACTTTACCACTGACAGATAGTTAAAGACTGCCAAAAGGACTGAGAATCCGAGATAATTTTTTTTTAATTTTTTGCATAAGCTGGATTTCTTAGTTGTAAATGGATGGCTCAAAAGCAAAGATTTCTCTCTGCTTTTGAGCCAGCCATTCGGCCATCGGTTTCCCGAAACGATGAAATTATTAATTTATATTAAGACAGTGTTATTTTTGTGAGTTACATTCACGTGAAGTGTTCGTCGTGTTTTAATGTATACGTATCCACACAAAATTAAGAAAAACTCTTCTCTGTTCGTCTCTTGTAACATGGCGAGTTGATAGCTATATTTAGTGATTCTTTTACTCTGCCACTACATGGCAACATTATCATTTATATTACTCATTTAGATATAGTACTTTTAGAAATACGAAAACAAGCAAATCAATAATATTAGTAATGTACGTAGGCATTTGAGTGAAAATAAAACATAATATTTTTATCATGGAATCTGATACCTACTTAGAGATTATCTTTTTAAAAAAATGCTATTACCGGAGCGGGTTTACTAAAGCAGTTCCAAAAAAAAACAGTAGCTCGTTTTTGTTTTACAGGTATGGAACGAATACCTGTAAGTTAGGACTTGATTCGTATTTACGTTTAGATTATTTCGAATAATTATTCAGGCGTAGATAAAATAGGCGTATCAGAACAGTCTATGGTTCCACGTCGATCTTGCGCTGGTTTTCAATGGCGGATATTGATGGACATCTCTGCACGGGTCGCGGGGACATTTGTACACGCGGATTGACAATGTCCACGGCTAATGAAGGGAAAGCCTGGCTATAACCATTTTCTACAAAAATAATCCGATTCTAAAGATAATTTAAGTTAAGAACCATAAACTATAGTTATAAATTAAAAGAAAAACAATCATCAATAGCTCTTACGATCGGGCGATTACGCAATAACGGGGTGTTCAGAGATCCAGGCATATTTTGGTGGTTTCAACTGATTTTTCACCAGAGCTCATTTGGCTCGTAACAGATGGTGAACCAGGCGCCGTTTTCGTGTCATCGTAAGTTTCGAAAAGGTATTTAACCCTTCCCCGGTTCCAATTTCAGGGATGGAACACGGGTCTTCTGATTCGAAGTCTGATCACTCACCACTTGGCTATGAATGTAAAAATAGTGGCTAAAATTGGACTAAAACGTATAAAAAATTATCAATAGACGAAAAATAGTTTAGTTTACTCGTCTGTGATATTTGTGCGACATCTAAATCATATTATAACCTTCTAACATAAAGAAATGGAACTTTAAGGTAATGGAATAAAATCAAAGCTGAAGGAATAAAATGAATGTTGTTTAAAGAACTGTCAATTAAAAAAACAAGCACGCACCGCCCCGTTTTATCATCGTGTGTTTATAATTTACGTAAATTACGCATTGCCCTGTACTTAGTTTAATGTCGCATAAATTAATATTACGTTTTATGCCAAGAAAGGCACTTTATAAAAAGATACATTACAAAGTAGTTTTCAAATTTGTTACTCAAAAAATTCTTTGCTGTACCTATTTTCTTGTAAGACATTATTAACACGTGAATTTTACAAAACTATGCCTCTTTTACGCGATTTTTGTAGTATCAATAAGAAAATTATTGCAATACAAATTACAAGAGATATAGTATGTATAGTATGTATAAGGGATATTTTAAAATATACACAATAGATGAAACTTAACGCAGAAAAATGTTAGATTTGGCTTCAGAACTATCAAGATATGCTTTCTTACTTCAATGGCTGTAAATATAGATATGTATTAACATTAAACGCACTTATAACTATAAAAAAAATTGCGTTCAACTTGAATTGCATCTTGAATAGAAATCTAAGCCAACGAAACGCTCTCTGTGCTAGACTGTTGCTACAGCTGTGTGAGATAAGTAGCGCCATCTATTGAACACATACAAAACTAATTCTGACAGATGCTATAAATATTTCTAAATTAAATAATTTTTCAATACGAATACTTTAAAATTTTAAATCTACGTAATTTCCACTTCTTTTTATACTTTACGCATGCCTTTTATCAATTCAACTTCATATACTCACGGCAAAATATATTTATATCAGCTGACATCTGTCAAAACTTTAGCCACAAATGCTCACAAAAACACATTTTTTTGGTCAAAAACTCACATTTTCTCTTTCCCCCGATCGAAAATAGGTGTAAAAATAAAAAAAAACATGCAATTCGACACTTTTTTAGCGATATTCCATCACATTTTGATCTCACACAAAGTATAACCTCAAATGTCAACAATAGTGTTTCTATTTTGTTATTTATTTACTCAGTCAAATACACAATTTATTATAGTGAAGCGTAACAACTTTCTAATTTTACAATATATTTTTTATATTCCATGAAGTGTCATAGCATAACATTAGAATACAGAAAGGAATGATTTACCACAAGAACTTTTGAAATAATTAGAATTCTCTTATTCTCCTTGGGATTTATACTATATTTTGTTATAATCTTTCAATAGTAGATAAGGTTATTTATTCATTTACTAACAAGCTAATTAGAAATTTTATTCTAAATTATATCTCAAGGATACCCGTTACTTCTTGGAAGAAACTTAGTATTAATTACTACATGAAATTTAGACTTCATTTATATGAAAGAAATTAAAATAGAAATGATGTTTGGTGTTGTGCGTTACCCAACAAAAGTTTTCACTGGAAAACACTATACCAATCTGCTTATTATAAGTGTTTAGCCAATAGATTTTACAGAATTCACATCATTTTGGAAGTTTTTCTCAGTAGTTACACTTCACTATATAATAATATAATATACTGACTGATGTGTGTGACATGCACTCAGCACATGTTATGGTCACATTGTCCAGATGGCAATGTTATGGAATAATGCCAAAATCAGTCTCCGACCCACCTTCTTCATGATCCCGGTCTTCCGCTTAGAGAATGTAGTGTACCGCCGTAGTTTATTGTCTATGTACTCCATCTTGATCTTTACGCGCCCTTTCGTCTTCTTGCCGTTAGACGGCGGAGACTTCTTGGGTTGAAGTGAAGCATAACCATCGTCTGCGATATCAGGCATAGGGCAGTGTTCGAGGCCGAGACTTTGCGACGGCCTCTCGTCGTAGCACTGGTCCGACGGACGCTTGACACCACCGCGGGGCACCGGACAGGGTTGCATCCCTGGCCGCAGGGCTCCGCCGCCAAGTGAGCTAGGCGACCGTCCAGCGCCGTACATGTCTCCAACATCCCCGAGGAGTCCCATACCGTACGGCGACCCGAAGCGGGGCTCCCGCGCTCCGCCGGGCGCGTCCATTATAACCTCGCAGTACGCCACAGTAACCGGTGCGCACACGCGCTATACACACCTCACCGTTCGAACGTCGAACGGAGACTGACCGAAAACGCGAAAGAACCGAGGGCGGGACTGACGACTCGGCCGCTCGGACCGCAACTGACTTCGCGCGGCTCCGTCCCGCGCGCCCCGACCTCTATCCGTCTCGCTCAGGTGCGTGCGGCCAGTGCGAGCGGCGAGCGGGACGTTAGCTCTGAACGTAGGCCGACGTAACCCGACACATCCGTAGGGAACCGGGAAGCTGCGAACGTTTCAGTGCCCGAAATCCGTATTAAAATAGAGATTTTATTTTGAGTTTATTTCGTAAATAGAAATAATAGAGTCTGAAACGGAGCGAGGCGCGCGCGGCGCGTAGCGGTGGGCTGGCCGCCAGCCATATTTAGACTCGAGCCGTGCCAAATATGGCGATGGCGGTCAAATGGGGGCCACTGAAATCCCTCCTACTCGCAGCTGGCGATTTTCACATCTAACAATTAAAAACTTTGTCACGTCAGCCATTGTGCGAGTCGCAGGTACCTGCCTACGGATGCAAACGCTATCTGAACAACAATAGCGAGGAACATTGCAAATCTTTTATGATCGCAAACATTTTCATAAATTTTCTCGATATCCCCCCACGAATATCACAGGAGTCTTCGACTTAGTAAACACAACTTTACCCATAATGTAGTGGGCAGAGGTCTAAACATTTTAATCGTTACAACCCCTTTTTATCAAAGCTTATTAGGGGATTAACTATTCCCTTTTTAAAAAATTAAGAAAAAAAAATGCAAGCACCGACAGCCGAGTAGCTGAGCAGGGCAGAGGCGCAGTGTCTGGCACTGCGGCCGCCGATGCGGCTGCCAAGCGGAACCATAACGGCGGCCTCTTCATCTTCGAAGCTAGCAGTGGGCTGGCCGCCAGCCATATTTAGACTCGAGCCGTGCCAAATATGGCGATGGCGGTCAAATGGGGGCCACTGAAATCCCTCCTACTCGCAGCTGGCGATTTTCACATCTAACAATTAAAAACTTTGTCACGTCAGCCATTGTGCGAGTCGCAGGTACCTGCCTACGGATGCAAACGCTATCTGAACAACAATAGCGAGGAACATTGCAAATCTTTTATGATCGCAAACATTTTCATAAATTTTCTCGATATCCCCCCACGAATATCACAGGAGTCTTCGACTTAGTAAACACAACTTTACCCATAATGTAGTGGGCAGAGGTCTAAACATTTTAATCGTTACAACCCCTTTTTATCAAAGCTTATTAGGGGATTAACTATTCCCTTTTTAAAAAATTAAGAAAAATGCAAGCACCGACAGCCGAGTAGCTGAGCAGGGCAGAGGCGCAGTGTCTGGCACTGCGGCCGCCGATGCGGCTGCCAAGCGGAACCATAACGGCGGCCTCTCTTCATCTTCGAAGCTAGCAGTGGGCTATTTAGGTGGTTAAAAATGGAATGGCTCTCAGTGTTTTACACAGTAGGGTTTTGATAAATTTCCTCGTGTTCATCTAGATCCAGACGCACGGCGTGTTTCCATCGTTTTGTTCGGGCAAAGCGTTATGCTCGTTTCTTATACGTACACCAAAGGGAATAATTTAACAATTGGCAAACCGAAGCCGACGTGGGTGTGTTTAAGAAAAAACCTATGCTCTTACTAAGCTCGCTTAAGCCCTCTCTAGGCACTCGATTTTTGTAGTCAAGCACGGAGGAATCAATAAAGAAAAATAAAAATAAAGAAAAGTAGCCTGTAAGTGCCCACGACTGGGCAAAAGCCTCTTTCTCAAATATCTGAGATGGTTTTTGCAGCCGGGGAGGGCCCGTCACGCGGCTCCAGTGCAGGTTGGCGGGCTTCACATATCCTCGAAATAATATTTTTTATTATTTTTCAGATATGCAGGTTTCCTCACGATGATTTCCTTCACCGCCAAGCACGTGAGTAAATAGTGAATGTAGACAGACCTGGCGGTTGTTTTAGTATACGGCCATCATTTTTTAGTACCAGGGCATCTTAAGCCGGGTGAGAAAGAATTTTCGGGAATGTCAGAAAGAATAACCTTAGGCACATATTATTTAATAGTTACTACGGAAGGCTGTTCATGTGTTGTGAGGAATCTGAACAAAATTTACCAATCGCTTTTCCCGAAAACCGCACTGTAATTTTGTTTTACTTGAAATACAAACAGTATACTTAAAACTGAATTTTTTTTTACAAATCGTTCAAACGCCTATTAAGTTTCCACTTACACACAAATCCTACAGAACAGAAAGCAATAATTAATACAAAAGGTTTATTGTACAACAAATTAAACAAAAATAAAACATTTACATGTACATGTTACACTAATGGGATATATAAAATCCTTAACATACAACAATGTAAACCGATAGAAATGTTTAAAATTATCTAAATTATGAATTTTTATTATTTTTCAGATATGCAGGTTTCTCACGATGATTTCCTTCACCGCCGAGCATGTGAGTAAATAGTGAATGTAGACAGACCTGGCGGTTGTTTTAGTATACGGCCATCATTTTTAGTACCAGGGCATCTTAAGCCGGGTGAGAAAGAATTTTCGGGAATGTCAGAAAGAATAACCTTAGGCACATATTATTTAATAGTTACTACGGAAGGCTGTTCATGTGTTGTGAGGAATCTGAACAAAATTTACCAATCGCTTTTCCCGAAAACCGCACTGTAATTTTGTTTTACTTGAAATACAAACAGTATACTTAAAACTGAATTTTTTTACAAATCGTTCAAACGCCTATTAAGTTTCCACTTACACACAAATCCTACAGAACAGAAAGCAATAATTAATACAAAAAGGTTTATTGTACAACAAATTAAACAAAAATAAAACATTTACATGTACATGTTACACTAATGGGATATATAAAAATCCTTAACATACAACAATGTAAACCGATAGAAATGTTTAAAATTATCTGAATTATGAATTTTTTTATTATAAGTACAACAGGATCGTAATAAAAAGTATTTTTTGCAATGAAAAAATGTTTTGGTGCACGGAACAATTAAAGGGTATGCGCATTAATTCTATTCGTGTACTAAATCATATTAGTATACTTATACTAATATTAATATATTCCATTTTTAATTAATGTTGTCTAGTAACACATGAGCACACAAAAACACACAAGAAGCTCGTTTCTTTCTATTTTTGTATTAATTTGTTTTATATATGGGTTTCCTCACGATGATTTCCTTCACCGCCAAGCACGTGAGTAAATAGTGAATGTAGACAGACCTGGCGGTTGTTTTAGTATACGGCCATCATTTTTTAGTACCAGGGCCTAAAAAATGATGGCCGTATACTAAATCTTAAGCCGGGTGAGAAAGAATTTTCGGGAATGTCAGAAAGAATAACCTTAGGCACATATTATTTAATAGTTACTACGGAAGGCTGTTCATGTGTTGTGAGGAATCTGAACAAAATTTACCAATCGCTTTTCCCGAAAACCGCACTGTAATTTTGTTTTACTTGAAATACAAACAGTATACTTAAAACTGAATTTTTTTTACAAATCGTTCAAACGCCTATTAAGTTTCCACTTACACACAAATCCTACAGAACAGAAAGCAATAATTAATACAAAAAGGTTTATTGTACAACAAATTAAACAAAAATAAAACATTTACATGTACATGTTACACTAATGGGATATATAAAAATCCTTAACATACAACAATGTAAACCGATAGAAATGTTTAAAATTATCTGAATTATGAATTTTTTTATTATAAGTACAACAGGATCGTAATAAAAAGTATTTTTTGCAATGAAAAAATGTTTTGGTGCACGGAACAATTAAAGGGTATGCGCATTAATTCTATTAGTTTAATAAATTTAAAGTTGATACAGATAGTGTAAACTACATTACTTATTCGGAAATTTCTAGTATTATTTGTTAAAGTAATTTCTTAACAGGACATATTTTTTAGGACAGGCGAGGATTTGTGGTTTATCAAATCTCATATAATGGTTGGGGAGATCATGGATATGTTTACAGACTGCAGACTTCCCAGAGCGGCTGCTACAGCATTACAATGCACTCGAAACGTCGGGAATATAAAAACATAATTAAATCTAAAACCAAGCATACGCGACCTCAAGATACTGTGAGCACTGGGTAGATCGGACAATTTTTTTTTAAATATGAATACTACTAAGAAGGTAACTATGACATCTGGTCGTCTAACAGCTCGGTCCCCCCGCGACCACGGCTGCTGTAAAGCAATCGAAACGCCGGGAATATAAAAACAAAATTAAACTCGTTAAGATCCGTAAATAATAGTTTCATTTAAAATGTGTAGTGTTCGCGTAACTACAAGAAATCATTATGAAAAAGACGTTTTTGTAAAATATTATATAAGCTTAAGCTGATGTTTGATATGAACGTAGCTGCTGGCTTGTATTCAATCTGGGAATAGTATACAGTCTTAGTCAGCGGCGGTTTGTCCGCGTGGTCAGAATTTGGTCCAAAGAGGCTTAATTGAGATCAAAAGTTATAGTGTTCGCGTAAATACAAGAAATCAGGATATATTTTATGAAATAATTTTGGACATTTTACATAAAAACTATTATAAATATGTAGGTAGTTGTGTAATAATTGGGTAATTACGCAACGGGTAAACTGTACATTTTATTCGTTACATAATAAGGAAAGAAAATAGAGTCCGTTGTTAAAAATATAAATACAGAAAATAAAAATGTGCATTAGTATTAAAGATAAACATTCGTTTTACAATTCTCTCAACACTCGCTTCTGTTTTCTTTTTTTTTTTTTATAGGAAAGGCGATAAACTATCAAGCGGTTCACCTGATGGTAAGTGATTACCGTCGCCGAGAAGCTGCAGGTGCGTTGCCAGCCTTAAGGGTATTTGGGAGATGAGAGGGAAGATGAGGAGGGAGAGTGGGCCTCCGATTACCTCACTCACGGAACGATACGCAGAAGCACAAGATGCCTCCAAATTCATACCGGTATTCTGCGAGGCCCATTCGAGCAGCAGCAAAAGCTACTGCTTGGTACTAAGACGTCGTTTAATTCAGTTCATTTCGTTTCGCTTTTTGCCTTTGTGTGTATATGTGACGAATTCAGCGCTCCTTTTCAGGCACTAGTGTTCGCGTAACTACAAGAAATCATTATGAAAAGACGTTTTGTAAAATATTATATAAGCTTAAGCTGATGTTTGATATGAACGTAGCTGCTGGCTTGTATTCAATCTGGGAATAGTATACAGTCTTAGTCAGCGGCGGTTTGTCCGCGTGGTCAGAATTTGGTCCAAAGAGGCTTAATTGAGATCAAAAGTTATAGTGTTCGCGTAAATACAAGAAATCAGGATATATTTTATGAAATTATTTTGGAAATTTTACATAAAAACTATTATAAATATGTAGGTAGTTGTGTAATAATTGGGTAATTACGCAACGGGTAAACTGTACATTTTATTCGTTACATAATAAGGAAAGAAAATAGAGTCCGTTGTTAAAAATATAAATACAGAAAATAAAAATGTGCATTAGTATTAAAGATAAACATTCGTTTTACAATTCTCTCAACACTCGCTTCTGTTTTCTTTTTTTTTTTTTATAGGAAAGGCGATAAACTATCAAGCGGTTCACCTGATGGTAAGTGATTACCGTCGCCGAGAAGCTGCAGGTGCGTTGCCAGCCTTAAGGGTATTTTGGAGATGAGAGGGAAGATGAGGAGGGAGAGTGGGCCTCCGATTACCTCACTCACGGAACGATACGCAGAAGCACAAGATGCCTCCAAATTCATACCGGTATTCTGCGAGGCCCATTCGAGCAGCAGCAAAAGCTACTGCTTGGTACTAAGACGTCGTTTAATTCAGTTCGTTTCGTTTCGCTTTTTGCCTTTGTGTGTATATGTGACGAATTCAGCGCTCCTTTTCAGGCACTAGTCTTCGTTTACACTATAATTATATATTATTAAAAAAATATGCCATTGTTAAGTGAAACATATGCGTAGTATTCTACGTATGTAAGAAAGGTCTTCTGAGAAGTGAGTTCTGAGTTCAGAACCTGGAACTGGTGGTTCTGGACTTCCGCTGTTAATGTAGTTGCTTCCGTCTCGTATGCCTGCGCTGCGTCTGACCCTTCCTTCGGTCTAATATAATCCCCGGAAGTAGGATGAAGTTGTGTGCAAATGAGTCTATAAATGTTCCTTTAGCAAACACGTGGAAACGCGAATTACTTTATATACCTAGAGCTCATACGAACTATTGACGTATTTATTCTATGATTAGAATGCAAATGGATGTAGATGGCAAATCTTAACCAGTGAATACTTTAGCAAACATTTACAAAATTAAAATTTAAATTATGATTCGTGTACTAAATCATATTAGTATACTTATACTAATATTAATATATTCCATTTTTAATTAATGTTGTCTAGTAACACATGAGCACACAAAAACACACAAGAAGCTCGTTTCTTTCTATTTTTGTATTTATTTGTTTTATATATGGGTTTCCACATATAAATGTTGATAATGGCTTTCTTTATGTATTATAAAATTTTGTTTTATTTCAGTTTCTAGAAGAACATGAGCCCCTTGTGTATCTTTGTAAATACAATAATTTTATTTTTTCTTCCCCTTACTGCCTGTAAACAGTCCACTGCAGGACATGAGCCTCTACCTTACGTTAACAGTCTGTTAGTAGTAAAGAAGGATTTGCCCAAAGGCGACGCGTGACAAGCGCATTGGCGAACACTACATGAGCTCGAAATATTTTTGCATTACTCATCTTATGATCTTTTCTTCAACACCGAGAATGTGGTAGATTTGGCACTTAAAAATGCAGTCGACAGTTTTATCGGTGCCGGCACGGGGACTCGAACCCGGTTTCATTCGCGTACCGTGAAATTAAAGCGAATGTTCTGAGCATGGTAGCTCAGTTAGCTCCAAAAACCTAACTGTCATTAAATCTGCTTAAGTGACCGTTAAATATTTTTGTGTAAATGTAGTATAAAATGTAAGCATCATATAAGTTTTTTAAATATGCCAGCCTCATCTGGATGCGGCTTACTAATGAACGAGGCTCCGACGAGGTTGATTACCGATATATGAAGGGTATCCTATATTCGAACCTAAATCTCTCAAGGAGCAGTGGGCTCACCACCCGGCATGCCTAGCGTGGTGAGAGTTATGCGTGCCATGCTACGCACTTAGCCGTGCTCAAGGCCGATCGGTTCAGCTTTATAGAGCGCGAGTGCGCAGGGTTCGATCCCCGGTGCCGACACTTCTAAAATTTTTAATAGCAATGTTAAGTGCAATTTAGCACGCTCGGCGCGTAGGAAAGCGCCTGGAAGAAACCTGCATGTCTGAGAAATAATAAAAAATATTATTTCGAGGAGATGTGAAGTCTGCCAACCCTTACTGGAGCAGCGTGGTGGACCCTTTCCGGCTGCAAACCTCTCTCAGATATTTGAGGCCTTTGCCGATTATGGGCATTTATAGGCTGCCACTTTTGCCAATGGCGTTTTTTTAAAAAAAAAACTCAATGAATTAAGAAAAGCTGATAAGTGAAGGCGGAAGGAATAATGCGAGGAAATTTCTCTGTGTAAGTAACCCTGCAATTAATTAGTCTCTGTTACATCTTTCTTCTTAGCATGTAGTGCCGTTTCATCTCATTTCCGTATTAACTAATTGTGTAACGTTTGTCGCACAATCACGCCTAAAGCACGCACGCTGAACAGATTTAAATTAAATCTGGCAGAGGGCAACACCATATTTCTACGTCCCCCTGCGACTTAAACCACTTCGGAATACTCGTACTATCGCTAGGACGTAATAGGTAGGTAAAAAGGTCTTATTTCACAAAAAAATCGTAGTTTATTTATATTTGATTATAATATATATGTGCCATTTTGTTCGATAACTTTATGCCATTTGGTGGGTAGTGACATAATCTCATTGCTGTAAACATTTAGGGACTTCTGATTAAAAAACAGTAACAAGCAGTTTTGTCGGACAGAAAAACAATAGAAAAATGGCGCGAAACCGTTTTTACTTTTTCATTTCCTGTTTTTAAAATGTCATCCATTTAATGGTATGAAAACCAGCCCGATAAAAACGGTACAACTAAAGAGATTTTACATCAATTTTTTGCTTATAAAATACTATAAAACTTTTTTCCTGCCCTAATATTATAGTGCACGCACAAACACAGAGAACCACACAGTCGTTTGTCTTTACCTTCCCGTATCCGATGTAAGGCATTCACAATAATATCTGTGGATACGAATAGATACAGTTGCTGAGACACGGGACACAAAAACCAATAATTATTCGGATGGGATTCGAACCAGTCGAATTCTAACCACTAAGTAACGCGGTAGCAATCACAACGACTATGAAAAGTCTAAGCGTAGGATGAAAATAAGCTAGAGAGAAAATCAATCAAGTTACATGTCCAATTTATGTGTCGATTAGCGAAAAAGTGCTAGATTTCTCAACACGGACGCGCGCCCGCCCACCGCCGTCCCCGGCGCCCCGCTTTTCCATTTACAGCGCGTTTTATTGTATTTAGTCACAAGTTCGTTCAACTCTTTATGTTTTTGAATCTTTTAGACTTGGAACAAGCAGTCCTGACTGTTGCAAAAGCATGTAAACAGATTTTGTGACTTGAGTAAGAAATGTAGAAGATTATTTTTCAATATGATTGCGGCGATTTGATTTGATTCGGAATAATGTTCTAAATATCATTATATTTAAAGGTTTCATTTTAAAATATAAAACGTCTAAAAATAGCCGGACATTCGTTTAACATCTCGTTATCAAACACGATAGTACAAATTAATTCAGATATTAAGTATGAAAATCTTCGATACAAAAGCAATATACGAAAACAAAATTTCTACTCTAACCTAACCTAATAGTAATATCTTCTTAGATGTATTTTATAAAAAACATAATATGTACCTATGTTAAAAGCCTGCAGAGTTCAATTTGTTAGTATTAATTAGTATGAACTGTCAAATATATATTATTTGTTAGTCCGTTCGTACACTTCTACAATCAACTAAATAATAGTTAAATAAATAATTCCCCTTCATGCAATTAAATATTTTTATGACTACTGGCGACATCTATCAATAGTCAACGAAAATCTATCAATAGTATTTATCCAATAATGCCAAATAAAGACCTTCTAGACAGATGGCGCTAATAGGCTATTTGTCCAAAATAACGCGAAGGTGCGAACAATAAAGATGCTTCCATGCTATATATGAAAGCCGGCGTTCATTTCTTGAGATGTTAATACACAGGTAAATAACACCGAATTAAAAGTAATTACCCGCAATATTGACACATTTGCACCGATTTAGTAAAATAATAAAACTCAAAAAATGGGTGCCTCGTGAATTAAGTGATGTCCATAGAGGAGCAATCGTTGATTGCTTGCTTATCGCAAAGTGTATAGAGTAGGTACAGAAATGAAGGCGTATGGTGAAAAGAGGCAACCTGAGGACGCAATATGCCTAAAGCGAAGCTTGCCTATAGAAAAGTAATGGTAGCTGATGATCACTTCATGGTGAAATCTGACTATAGCCTTTTGAGATCCGGTGTATCAATAACAGCAGATGTCTCTTGTGAAGAGCTTCGAACAGCGATGGCGAAACTCTTAGAGAAACAATCCCGACTCGTCGATCGATCTTCGCCCTTACTGCTCCATGATAACGCAAGACCTCACACCGCACACATTACAAGACCTGCAGTTTGGAAACGTACGTCATCCGGCGTACTCAGGAGACCCAGCCCCAACCGATTGCCTTTTTTCCGCAATTTGGACAAAATCTACAGAGAATCATTTGAGTCCAGATCCCCAGAGTTCTATCGCAAAGGCATAAACGATCTTCTCTCGAGATGGCAGAAATGTTTAGATAATGAGGGTAATTATTTGAACTAAATAAATATTTTTTTTCTTAGAAAAAAAGATGTTTCGTACTTTAATTCCTAACACAGAAAAAAAACCTAGATTCCAGTAATTTTTTAAAGGAGAGGGGAGAAACAAAGGGATTTAGTGATGTCACTAAATCCCAGGAATAGAATAGTTGGAGGTGTTCTAGATTACCGCTGGCGATAGCAAGTTCCTCAAAATGGTCGTGAAAAAAAGAGGGCATGGTGGTGGATTGTAAACCATCAAGAACTCTATAGGTTAAGAGATCTCTTGGAACAAAATTTGTGACCACGAGTGCGAAGCCACGGGCAGATGTTAGTATATGCAATATTATTATCTATACCATAATGTCTTGTCTTCGAATGACAAGTCAAAAGAAGTAATGTTTTATAAACTACCAGTCGATGTTAACGAATTCTTTGGTAGGTCAATAAAAGTAGCTGGTTCAAATCGAAGCCAATTTTCATCAATAAAAATTAAATATTATTTCGGGAACATTCTGGAATAAACTAAAATAATAAGATAATCGAATTTCGGGACTATATACGGATCACTGGAGTGCACTAAGGATAGTTTAGTGTAGATCGAAGTAAGTGGAAGAGGAAGATCACAAAGAAAAGGAAGAGGAAAAGAGAGAGGACCCGTGGAAGATCACGTGCGAGGGATAGCGCACCGGGAAGAAACTCTGCGCCCTTTACAGGTGGCAAAAATAAATAAAAACACGCAACAATATTAATATTTCATATTTCCATGTTACTGTATACATTTGTAACTCATAATTACTTACCGGCATTTATAACGTTTGAAACTTGTCAAATGTAATGAATGCCATTCTGCGTCGGCTTAAATTCAATTTTTATTCATCAAAGCAAATTTTTCGTTTCCTTAACAGTTATCGGTTAATGCTTTCTAAAGTTCCGTTTTCACATCAACGAATCAGCGAACATTTTCTCGGTAAGGATAAGGCATTTCTTACACATATCGAAAAAACACGTGGTATGTGGTATATGGTACCCACGTACTAAAGTTAATATATAGATTAGATAAGGCTGCATGGTGTCGGCCTGAGACATGGCGGACAGCAGCGTCTAGGAGCTAGGTGTTTGGTGCCGCGATCGTCAGTCCGCCTGTCGAGCGTGACGATTATTGCATAAAATAATAGAACAGAAGTAGAGGCATCTTGTGCTTCTGCTTTTCGTTCGGCGATAGTCGTTCCACATTCCCCTCCTCATCCTCACTCCCATATCTCAAATACACTTTATCTAACTTAAGTGTTATTAGTTTACGTCTGTCTATATTTATATTATCATCTCATATATATAATATTTATTCATGTTTAGGTATATTTTATACATATACATTTTATGTCATTGGTTATTTCATATTGTACTTTTATAGTAACTAATACATTGACACACCTACTTTATTCTATCTCTATATCACTCTTATGTAGACCAGTAGATAATGCCTCAAGCATTAAGTCCGCCTGTATACACAGCACTGTATATGAAGTTAAATGAAATAAATAGGCCACAGCAAAACATTTTTTTTTTATGGGGAAGGCGGATAACGAGCTAGTGGTTCACCTGGTGGTAAGTTATTACCGTCGCCCACGTACATCTGCAACACCAGGGACTCTGCAGGCACTCACCGAACGAAACGCAGAAGCACAAGATGCATCTACTTCACGCCGATATCCTGCGAGCCCGCGGTAGGAACCCGGTCGAGCCGACCAAACGCCACCGCTTGCCTCTACCACGTCCAAAACAAAATAAAACATCATCACCGACCTGAAACGATAATTCTTCATTTTTCGCCGCAAGTGAACAATCCACTTCGCTTCAAACGATTCCGTCTCAATGGCCGTTCTCATCTGCGATTATACAATTAAATTTAAATTTAATTGTATAATCTTGTTTCTTAACAACACACAACGGTGCAAATGTTAAAAGAACTAGGAATTTCCTTAAATCTCCACAAAATCTTACTGCAACAGTCCCGTAATAATTACGAGTTGTGAGATATTTCATCTCGGTCCTCAGGGCTGACAACGCCTCTGTGATCTTCTTCGGTTGAAGCTGTTTGCAGGTGCCCATGAGCTGACAGTAGCCGCCATCAGGTGGACTGTTAGCCGGTATCTTGGACAACACTTTAGTTTTCTTATATAAAATTTACTGTTTTTTTTAAACCGGCGAAAGTGGTTGGTTGAAATGTTTCACTTTTGATTAAAAATTGATTCTTTTTATTTATGATTGTACAATTAGCCCGTGAGGAAGTATGATGATTTCCACAGGATCAACAACTCATCTGTAACCTTCTTCGATCCAAATTGTTTGCAGGTGTTACCATCAACGCGTTTATCACTCCAATTTTATAAAAAAAAAGGAAAATAGCATTGGATTGTAGTTCTACCTTCGGGTACGTTTTGAAGAAACTGTTTTTGTTACATTTATATCTTTTTCTTTTTTCTGTTTAAAAAAACGTTACCTTCGGCTGTAGGAATTTCTCCTGTGTCGCGGAGGCAGTTTACATACAAGAATTACACATGGACACACACCCAGATCGGGAACTATTATTTGTAGTCCATACAAATACTAGTACCGTGCGGGAATCGAACCCGCGACCCGCAGCGCCGCAGCTAAACGCTTAGCCACTACGCCACCAAGCCGTCAAAAAATCGAGAAAAAATAAAAAAAAAAAGCAAACCTTCGCGAACAAATATTCACGCTCGCACGTCAGTTGTAAACATTTAAGGGAGCAGCGGACCAGCGCCGCATTCCTAGCCAAACGTGGCGTTTGGCGCGGCGATTGACGCAACTCTGTTAAGGCATTCGCGGACAGCCGCATTTCATATGAACACGGACATGTTATATTAAATTACAACATTAACCCCTTTAAAAGGGATGTAAGGGGGGAATAAAGCACCGCTTTCCCATATCGTCAATCTCACCGGCGCGTGTCGTGAACTGAACGAGACTCGACCGCCGACTGAACGATAGCCTCCTAAATGGCATGAAAAAACCATTTATAGACTAGCGTTTATATGGAAATACTTCACAGGCGGTTAGCTTCTCACCGCCACTGTATCCCTTCCTTAAATTTGAACCTCACCTGGACGCGGTGCAACCAGCTAGAAAGCAAACGAGGCTCTGGTGACCGAATGATGGCAGGAGATCCGTCTGAATTTACCGAATCTCACAAACAATTTATGGGGGAAATGTATGCTGGATTTTGCTGGGACTTTCTTGGGAAGGTTTAGGTTCAGCGGTGGGCAGGCTGTTGTTGTGACCTCTTTCTTGTCTGTTTCCGAATACGGCGACAACTTCCTATTCAATGGACAGCTCACGAAATCCTCTAGGAATTGGATCACAGACGTCTCCATATTTTGTATAGCTTTAAACGCTCTGAAAATAAAATAAAATTACAATATGATAATCAATTTCAGTGTTATGATCTCCTACCGAAACAGAGGTTACGTAACTGGAAGTCGTAATTCAAAAATATTTTAATTAAACGATTGTCTACATATTTTTTAGTCTATAACAGGAAACGTAGAGCCAACGAACATCCGGTGTATTGAACCCACGAATATTTATTCATCGTTAAATTATGGCGGGACTTCGTATTATATTATAATTTTTTTTGCGTCACCAGCATTCAGCGATCGTCGACATTTTTAGAGCCATCAGATAATATCTGTTTGTTAATTAATATTTAATCACGCCTTGTGTTTTGTACTGACCATGGTTGTATCGATAAGTAGTAAACAACCGAAGATAGCTAATCTAAGAGGCGGCTATATTTGAATTTCGCCATCGTTGCTCTTATAGTGTTCTCCACAGTTTATTTAAGTGTTTCAAACTTTTTTCATTTGTATATGATTGGGTTAAGTCAGAAATTAGGAAGAATTAATAATATTGTAAAAGTAAAGAAACATTCACAACGTTTACGGCTTTGAATAAATATACAGACATCCTTATACACACACAGACCTGTAAGACCTCGCTTTCTTTAAAAAATTAGAAATAATGATCAAAGAAAGTAAGATAAATATTTATTGGCATAGCAAAAGACAAGACACAGAGAACATGTTAATCAAAAATAAAAGCATAATGTACAAAATAAACCAAAAGTAAAATCAGACTATAAAATTACACAAACAATTACACTGTGCCTGTCTCATGGCTGGACCAATAGGTCTCCAGATCAGCTTATTGTCAAGCTTTAGAGGCTGACGCCGGTTTCCATCTGGAACCTATGTGCATCACGAATGTCAAATTTAAAGCATACTGGAAACTCGTATTACGTAACCTTGTTATAAGCATAACATAAAATGAAAATAAATGAATGAATGCTTTCCGTTAATATATGAGTAAACATAGACTAAACGTAACGAGATAACGAATAGATAATCTCCTTCGTATTACTATACGAAGGAGACCCAAAACTTTACTTATTATATATACTATATTATAATTTTTTTAACAATATCTAACTTCCATTGTGCATCGATCAGATATCGCTGAATGCTTAGTTTAATATATAGTTTTGTGTGATCTTATAGGCGGTGGTAAGTTATTCCATATCTTAGATGCCGCATAACGTCAGCTACCTCCGAAGGCAACTGATTTTTGTGGTGGAATGGAATTCACTAACTAAACGGGGGAAAAGCCGAACTGTTCTCCCAACTTGTGCTAACTTCACCTGAACTTAACTTTCACGCTGCTGATTAACCAACGCGGGTTTAGCGACTTCGGGTTTAGCATATTCGCTATCAGTCGGTTGCCAGAATGAGGCTATGAGTCAGGAAAGTACCTAACACTGAAAGTGCCTGATACGTCGCCGGGGAAATTTATAAGTGGTGTACGTGTGCTCTAATGTGTTGATGTTGTTGTAAATTCAATATTCAGTGCTGTTCCCCCTATCCCTATTCTCCGACTTATAAATATATATACAGTCACATGTATTTATAATTCATACATACAGTTTTATATTTTACTATAACAAAGAAGGCAAACGTGCAAGCGGCTTAGCTGGGGATAAGTGATTCTTGTCGCCCACGTACATCTCCAACACCATTTCCGGCCTTTAAGGATATTTGTGAGATGGGATGGAGGAGGAGCAGTGGTGATGGGGAAACGCAGAAGGACAAGATGCTTCTACTTTATTTCTTCAGTATTTTGCGAGGTAACACCGATCATGCCGACCCAGTCGAGCAACAACAAAAGGTGCCGCTTGGCTCTACTGCGTAGAATACAGCTACATTACAGCCCCGAGGGTTGTGACTTAAGAAAACTCAAAGCAACGTAGAAGTAAAAGCTCGCCAACCTAATAAATAGATAAACATAATACGGTTTATAATATTATAATATCGACTTTTAGAAACAGCTTGCGTGCGATCACCTCACCCTCATCCCCTGGGGTTATTATCATCCATATATTACTTTATGATGTAAAGGAATAACTGAATATAATATATAATCCTATATTATATATATCTTTGTATAATTTTTTTTTAAATCTATTAATTTCATTTTTACTGCGCACTTTTGTTTTAGATTTTGTTGTAGAAGCTTATATGTATATTGGCTCATGAATAAGTTATTGGCTCTATGGAGTCTAGTAACTGAGATATTGTTTCTATTACAGCTGCATGTGCAACACCAGTAATGTACCATATGAAATTTTGCTATAGTCGACATCAGTCAAACTTTTCTTACAGCATATGCTGCAGAGCTAAGACGACAGAAGTAAGTTTAATTACACAAAAGTGTCATCCGCAAGGCCTAACTCTTCCCCATTTATAAGTATGAATTAGTGAATGAATGAAGGAATGAATATACTTTATTGCACACCATGAAATAAATAAAAGTACAGAGTAAAAAATGGAACTAAATTAGGAGGTACAAATTGGCGGACCTTATCGCTGGATAGCGATCTCTTCCAGCCAACCAAAACCGTAGAGAAGCAAAGCTACCGATACGAGGTAGGTGTTGCCATATAAACATACATACTATACAACTAAAACTAATACACACAATGAAATAAAATTGATACCTAAATCTCTAACATTAGGCGCTGAGAATTTTATACATTTTGTTGTATTGCTATTTAAAAGCAAATTATTAGCGTTAGACCAATGAACTATTTTTGACATACCATTAGCATGATTTTAAAAATTAATGAAGTGTCATCAGCAAATAATACTATGTTTATCCCCTACTAAGTAAGGTAAGCCATTCATTTAAGTAAAATGCCCGAGAAACGAGCTTCCTCGTCCTTGGCGGTGAAGGGAAACTGAATGAATAATATTTTGAGGACTGCCATTGGCAAGAAGCCAGCATCCCGCACTAATCTAAGAGCAACTAATCTTCCCGGTTAAATCTTTGTAGAACCAACTTAAGAATGAGTGTGCTGCACCCAGCAGTGGACATAGACATCTGACACACATTAACCAAGTGAAATCGCCATCAAAACAAGCTCAATCCATACACTCATTCGCCTCTCAATTCTATTAGCCGGAAAAGATGCGATCTCGAACGGACTGTACTAGCGCGTCCATATATCGACGCTTAGCTTACTTACGACTGTACAACAGCATTGTCGCCCGATATATTCGCGCACGCCGCCCGCAAATCGTTCCGGGCCTTTGCTGCACCGACAGCAGTCGCATTGTACCCTCTGGCGCTGTAGGTGTTAATGTCAGCCACCGCAAATATGTAGCAAGATGGCGGACAAAAGCAAAAAGCGCGCGAACAAGCGGCCGTGTCGAGATTTATTAGCGCGCGAGACCGAAGCAATTTTAATTAGAACGGCCTTTTAATGAATAAAGACGTGTTGTTAAATGCCTACATTTTACATTACATGGTTATCGTGGTGTCAATATTAGCGAATGAGCTTATTTTGGTATGGATGGCGAACGCGCATGTGGTCGACTAGATGGTGACACCTACATCCATCATTGATGTAGTATTACGATGTATCGGTCATTAGAATTACGATGGTACGCCATATTGCCAGTTGCCAGTAATTGAGTCTGCTGATATTGAGTTCTACCACCGGAAATCACGACATAAATCAAAAATGTGGAATATTCTATCAGGAGCCCAGTTAAAAGAGTTTTTTGATATATGAAAACCATTCGATACTCAAATATGCTCACAATTATGATGAATTTCAATTACTATGAACTGATAAACCCACAGACAAGTGTTAATTGTCGATTATTCCTTTACCTGTCATAACTTAGAAACACTTAAAATTGTTTGTTGTGATTATGAGTCATATTAGTCATACAAGGATAGTGATTATGAATCATATATATGTATATATACATGTATGTAGACAACTTCTTAACTTCACTCATATACGAGCTCTTTTCTTTAAGTTTGTCTTTGCCGCTTTATCGTCGAAGCCTATTAGATGTCACGACTGAGCGGAGTAAAATTTAATACAATAGGAGAGTGGGTTGTAATTATTGTGAGAAATATATTTTCCTCAACATAATATTATCTGTATTTGTTAAGATAAAAGAGTTTAAATGTTTTTTATATCGTTTTACATAGTAACGCAATTATGTCTTTGTTTCATTATTCCCATTTAAGTGAGCTATTAAGCTATATATTTATGTCTTCACTAAACAAACGTTGATATAAAGTTAATTCAAGTGGGTAACGGAAGCCCGCTTGGCTACATTAAGTCGTACCAAATGGAAATCCGTAATCTCTCCTTACCCCTTATAGCGATAGGCGTGATAATACCAGTACTAACTAGGCTTAGTAACCAATATTGCGAGGCTCGAGTTTCTATTTCTTTTTTTATTGTGCGGGAATCGCAGAACAGTTTTTTTTCTAACTATCTTATTGAACTAGTGAATTTGTAAAATTCTTGAAATCAGTCTAGTCGTCGTAGAGAATGATATGAAGATAGAGGTTTACTTCTGGGTACGGGTCACCTAAATCATATTCACATTATTCAAAGTCATCTTTAAGGACAAAGTGAACAGACACCTCCTAGGCAAACGTGTACCATCCTAGGCCTCATCTTCGCCTTCCATCAAGCAAGATTGATCAAACGTTAGTCTATTTTTAATTAAAAAAAAAAGTCCGCCCCAATCCTCCAATGCGTTCAAGTTCATTGGACGATTCGGTGGTGCAGTGACTATGCGTTTGACAGCAGCGCTGCGGATCCCGGGATCTATTCCCACGCAAGTACTTGTACAGATTAAAAAATAATCGTTTCGGGTGCTTAGAGCTTTTCCATGTGCAATCTACACATGTTTTGTACGTGGTATGGTTGAGCACTAGCTTTTACTGCTGCTCGAATGGGCCGGCTCGACCGGGGTAGTACCACGACCTCCCTCTCAAATATTAAATGTCCTCAAATGCCGGCAACGCACCAGCAGCCCCTCTGGTGTTGGAGTTGGGCGACGCTAATCACTTACTGTCAGATGAGCCGCTAGCACGTTTGCCGCCTTTCTCATAAAAAAAAAAGAAATTCCTTCAGTGAATTAACGATTCTTGGTAAAAAAAAAATACTGATTAGAATATCTGACATGTTCTCGTAATAAGGTATAAGTGATGTACTCGTAAAATACTCATATGAAACGCAAAATATGAGGAACATAAAAACGAAGAAATTAAAAATATCGATAACCGTTATACAAACCAACAATAATAAACATAATTTAGTATCAAATCATTTTGCATATTAACTTTATTATCGATTAATCGAGATGAGGATATTTCTGCTAATTTAACGACCCCAAATCGATAATTTACACTTGTTGATAGGTATCGATTAACCGTTCTGGTATCTCGAATAACTGTACTCTTAGAATTTTAACTTATAAGTATTATTTACGTTACGGTTTTAATAAATTATACAAGTGATGCGTTCTCTATGCGGAGGGCTCGTACCGATGAGTTTTTCGAAACTTTTTTACAATTATTCGAAATGGCATCAAAAGTTTTCTCAACATCGAATAACAATAATAAAACTTTCCTTCTTTTTTTTTAATTTTTTTTTATTGAAGAGACGGCAAACGAGCAAGCGGTTCACCTGATGGTAAGTGATTACCGTCGCCCACATACATCTGCAACACCATAGATGCTGGAGGTGCGTTGCCGGTCTTTAAGGATATTTGGGAGATGGGAGGGAAGAGAAGGGGAATAGGGAGGGGGTGTGGGCCTCCGGTTACCTCACTCACCGAACGAAACGCAGAAGCACAAGATGCATCTACTTCACGCCGGTATTCTGCGAGGCCGTGGTACCAATCCGGTCGAGCCGGCCCATTCGAGCAGCAGCTAAAGCCGCCGCTTGGCTCTACCACGCTTAAAAGTAAACTTTCATCTCCTTTCCTACACCCTACGGATTGTTGCAAAAGCTCTTATCCATAGATAGGGTTGCCAACCATACTGTATCATAACATATTCTACTACACACAATGTAACTTATAACGACATTACACAGCCTAGAAGAAGCTACTCATAAAATCGTAACCCTCCTCGTACTCTAATAAAAAATAGTTCATTGTCAGTTTAATCTATGATAGCCTAAAATAAGCTTGTGCTTAAAGTACACAGAAATTGTAGGTACTTAAGGCAATAGAAACTTTATTTTATATAAATACGCAAAAAACATTATTTTATCTTTATTACCTCATAAATACTTCATTTTCAAACAAATGTTGGCAACCCCGCTTAAACAAGTATTTTATTGAATGAAAGTATTAACCAAAATGCCGATTTGAATGTCTATAACTTCTTTTTTATGTTCCAATCGCCATTTCATCCCTTTAGAAGTGATTTTTGATAAAATCCTTTGTTAGCGGATCCTAACCAGGAAATATCAAGTATGTAGAGTTTATAGTCTTTGTGATTTTGTGATTAATAAATGGTATTTCGGTTTTTATTACGAGTATATAAAAGATTATCATTGGTCCGAAAACTCTGACGGCGACAGCGACGAACTCACCACCTGCCACGTTGTCTTAAATAAGCACCGGCGAAATTGGGTTTGCGGAATCCACATGTGACACTCAAGATCACGCACGCAGGCTTGCACACGACGTTACGTGCATCGAAATTCGAACCCAGTTCGCTCGCGTACCATAAAATTAAGTTAACGCCTTGACCACCAAGCTAACACAGTTACCTAGGTTGAACACAAATAGGTATTGCGCTTGACGTATTGTATGTAATTCAAAAATATTATTTTTATTTTATTTTTGTCAATTAAATTAAAAACATTTTCAATTTTAATCAATTGAGCTAGTTTTTGTGAAAGAAACGCTTTAAACAGTCGCCGAAGAATTTGATCTAAAACAATAAGATGCGATAAGTCATTTTAATTTATTGGCATTCAAATTATTCAAAGTATCGGTGTAGCAATTTGTAAAAAAAAAAGCCATGTAGGTATCCCGTCGGCATTTGACTTGGCATTCGCTATTTGCTACTTGTAAACTGAGAGGAACGCAGCTGTGCTCACCGCGCAAATTCCTTTTCTTATATTCTTGCTTCTATTTTGTTTCTTTTAGACATTATCTGTGTTACCGTATAGAAAACTTTAATTAAAATATCTGTGTAGGTAAATATCTAAAGACCGTTTCATGTTTTCGATTCTTCTATTGGTTTGGGGTGACTGACCGGCGGCTGCTGCAGCACCATGAACACCTGTAAACAACTTCAATCGAAGAAGGTTAACTAATTCGTTGACACCCCTAAGGACTTTGATGAAACCGGATCAAAACAGAGGTTGCGCTGTCGATTGGCGGAAGATATAAGTAAGAGGGCGCTACCGAGCCCGTATCTGTCTGTCATAAGGCAGATAAGGAACCCGCCATCTAGTAGACTGTACGCGATGAATGTACGAAGGAATACGATACAAAATCATGGTAAGGAATTAATTCTTACATACAGTTTCTTTTATTTTTACGACTGTAAGTACATTAACCATTTGATATTTGGAGGTGACATTGTCTGGCTTGTTATACGTGGTGGAGCCAAGCGGCGACTTTTGCTGCTGCTCGAATGGGCCGGATCGGTACCACGTCCTCGAAGAATACCGGCGTGAAGTATAGCCATCTTGTGCTTCCGCGTTTCATTCGGTCACTGTGGTTACCGGAGGCACCCCCTAATCCTCCCTCCCATCTCCCAAATACCCTTAAGAGGCCGGCAACGCACCCGCACATAGTGTACAAATAATATGACTTTTAGGAAAAATTTAGAGAAATAAGATTTTAATTCAAATTTATTATTTTAATTATGAACATGTTTGTGTAAACAGTCTGTACATGTGGCATGGCTGTAAAGAAACCGTTTCTAAATATTTGTAGCCGGTTTTGGAGCCGGGAAGGGTCCGCTGCTGTGTAAGTGTGGGCGCAGGTTGGCGGACTTCACATGTCCGCGAAATAATGTATTTTTATTTCTCAGGCATGCCGGTTTCATTACGATGTTTTCCTTCACCGCCGAGCACTGGGTAAATTCAGTTCTTAAAATTTATGCAATTAACAAATTTTATCGTTTCAATTGGTTTTTTTTAAATTCGTGTCGGTACTGGGATTCGAACTCAGGTCATTCGGGCACCATTCTAATTAATAAATTTTAAAATACATCTTAAAATGGTATTTACTATTCGTTTGTAAATTAAAATCTCCTCAATTCTCATCGCATAGTAAACGTTTGTCTGTTGTTTATTTCAGTACAATTTGCGTGAAACGCGACCATACAGATCCAAAAATATTGGAATTACAAAAATCGCTTTTCTACAGATTCATTACATGTATAGACAATTTTACTGCTAAGTGTCTACTTGGGCCACGGCATTACATTGCGGAGAGGGTCGCGAGCCCAGAGGGTCGCCAGAGACAACAAGAGCGGGGTAACCGTCATGCGCAGGTTGAGATCAAACAGCCAGACAGACTTCTATTCCAAATCGAGCTCGCCACCTGCCCAACAAATAATCACCGCAAAGTTTGAGGTGTGCTGCTAGTTAGGTGTGGTGTATTAACGAGATAACAGAATCTTAGATTCACTCACGACCATTGACGCACCAGACGTGGTGGGGTCCAGTGTTTATGTTTCGGTTATAAACCATTAAACTCACTATCCGCACCTGTATTAAGGAGGTACAATATATTAAGGAGCAAGTTACGTAGGATCTCTTAACAGTACCTACCTGAGTATATGCTCCTAAGAGTAGGTTTTATATGGGTAGCGCCAGCAAAAGCAGGCATGCATTTTATAAAAGTTTAGTCAATATTCAGTACTCAAAATGCCGGCGTGCCATAATCCGGTTAATAAAAAAATATCTTCGTATGAATTTTCCGCCTGCAGTCGTCGCCTGAGCTTCGTTGGCATCACATGCAGGTGTGGTTGGCACTTGGAGAAGTGTGACCTAGTTGCAGAGTAGCATTCTAGAATTTTATAGCGCCAATAGCGTAATGGGAAAGACTACGGAAACGTTGTATGTTCGAGCCCGCCATTCGGCTATTGTCGTGAACCACTCCAGATACAAGCTGTGAGCTTAGTTGGAGGGTTAACAGTAATATAAGTAATGTTACTTCATAAATAGCATTGCTAGTATTATTTTATAAAAGAAAGAGAGTTTAACAATATTAATACATGACAAAAAAAAATTAAACAATTCATAAACTATTCTTCATCGGTGAGTGTGAGCCCACTGCTGAACAAAGGCGCCAGTAAAAGCCAGAATGGATAGGATTAGCGGCTGATGGGTGAGCACAGCGCCGGTACCCATGCGCCGGTGACGCTGCTCACCGTCACTAGTGTGTGGGATTTGGGTTCGACAAATTCGAATGGATTTTCCACTTACATTCGAACGTCACATGCAAAGACAGGCATACCAGCTCACAAGCGATGTAAATAATTACTGCGAGGGGCTGGCAGATTGGTGAGATTTTACTTCTACGTTGCTTTGAGTCTTCTTAAGTCACAACCTCCGGGAAGTATTGCAGCTGTATTCTACGTAGTAGAGCCAAGCGGCGCCTTTTGCTGATGCTGGAATGAGCGGCACGACCGGGTTTTATTACCACAGACCCGGCGTGAAGCAGAGGCATCTTGTGCTTCTGCGTTTCGGTCGGTAAGTGATGTAACCGGAGGCCCACTCACCCTCTCCATCCTCCCTCCCTTCTCCCAAATATCCTCAATGGACGGCAACGCACCTGCAGCACCTCTTTGCAGATGTACGCGGGCGACGGTAATCACTTAACATCAGGTGAACCGCTTGCTCGTTTGCCGCCTTTCCTATAAAATTAAAAAAAAAACTCTTTTTCTGCAATTACAATCGCACCGGCACGTGGCACACTGGTTCACAATCGTGACCGACCATGGGCTTCGAAGAATGCGATTTAATCGTAAATATTTACGGGCTTAAGGAGGCAGCATAGTATCATATTTTTATCATTTATTATACGCGGTAGAGCCAAGCGGCGACTTTTACCGCTGCTCGAATGGGCTGGCTCAGGGTAATAGCACGGCCTCGCAGAATACCGGCGTGAAATGGAGGCGTCCGGTTTCTACGTTTCGTTCGGAGAGAGATCACCGCGGGTATCGTTATCGCACCTGCTGCTCCACTGGTGTTGCAGATGAAAGGTTCTTCCCCGGGAGCCGATTTATTTATGCGCCACAGACAGAATCTGCAGTGCGATACTGCCACACTATATAGATTGCTACACTATAGAAGACGCACCTTGCGAGGTGTACCGAGCGTGGTGATTATGACGTCATCGGACTGCTTTCATTTTAGTCTGATATTTTTCGATATGGTTATCCCGCCATCTATCGGTAGCCATTGCTATTTTCAAGCTTTTTTCCTTAGTCGCCGCTTACGACGCCAACGGTGAGAAAGGGGGTAGATAGATTCTTACCACACGACACAATTAATAATTGTAGACGGTCCCGCTTGCGACTTCTCTCCGCGCACACGTGTGCCCGCTTCGGTCTGAGCAGCCATCACAATGTACCGAAGTATTTCGCACCTGGGATATGTCGTGTCAGTTTTGTCAATGGGTCGTTGGTGGGCCCCCATAGTTTTCCCGCGTATAAATCCGCATATCATTAATAGTTAGTTCCCCTTTTTCACTCACGAGCCTCCTACTCGCGAGTCTTACCGATGAAGGTGTAAAGGCCTCCGGGCCAGAAGCAACGTGTATGGTTTTTAGTCGAGTTGTTGTTTCTCCTTCCGAGACCCCAGTCCGACACAGTCCATTTGGTGGCCTCCCGGCTAAGGGCATTTTCCATCCACGAGGGGAAAAAAATGCAGAAGTTACACTTCTTCAGTGAATGTTCATTTCTCCAACATCCTGATGCACCAACATTCCCTTGCGACGTTATCCATTAATCCTTTCAACTCCTCGCAAGTTGTAAATTATGACAGATTCAAATCAACACAACGTTCAATAGCAAAAGCGAATAAAATAAAAGTCATTTTGTAATTCACATTTATTTGGTTTTCATTATTCATGTTTTTTTTTCGTAACTGACGTACAAAGTCGTTTCGGTTCAAAGGTTGTAATGAAGTTTTGAAACGCATTGAAACAAATTTTACAAATTGATATGTCTCCTTTTATTCACATTACAACATAGTGTACTATTTACACGCTGTACAGAGTAGCAACAAATTATAATATCTATTAAGTACTTATTAATCTATAAAACATTATCTACAGATAAAATAGAAAAATAAAATATCAACAAACATTATTTATACTCGTGATCGACACTACAAATGTATGGACAGGGTGAATATGTACGTGGCTCTCTTTGTAAGAAACATATCGCAGCATGAACATAAATATATAAAAAATATGTCTGAGGAACAGGGAAACTGAGAGACTCGGAAAAATGTTAAATAAAATCATCACAAAAACAAAAATGAATGGACAAGACGTATGAGTGTTGTGAAAAACACTTCGTCGATATTTTTTTTTTATTAAAGGATTATATTGTGTTGTTTTTTTAAGAATTAAAAAAAATCGATCGTTTTAAAAAAAAACAGCTTTTGCTGCTAACCTCCATTAATCCTTTGGACTTTGTATCTCGTTCACTATAATCAATACTCATAACAACGTAATTTTTTTTTTAAATATAACCGAGGCCACGTACAAACTCATGTAAAACATTATCTAATAAACTATTACATACAACAGAGCGTTTGACTATATTTACAAAGTATCATTTTGGATCGGTACGGAACCTATAAAATTGCAACTTGTGTCGCGCACTATACTAAATGAACGCACCGTGGAGCAATGAAACTATTAGAGTCACTGCTTTGTTTTAGACATAGAGAAGTCGTCGGTAGGGAGTAGGTATCCGGAGGCCCCCTCCCCCTCCTCATTCCTCTCTCCCGTCTCCCAAATACCCTTGAAGGCCGGCAACGCACCTGCAGCACCTCTGATGTTGCAGATGTACGCAGGCGACGGTAATAACTTACCATCAGGTGAGGTGACCAAAAAAGAGTAGAATAAATTCCTACAATTACTTAATTATCATATCGATAGCTGCTCTCTTAAATATTTGATAAGATGCCTTCGCCCAGTGGTGGGGGAAATGCAGGCTGAGCTGCTTTAATGATAGATTGTCCGCTTACGACCACGGCCGACCGCTTCCGAATTTAATCGGAAAAATTGTCAACTACGTAAGCCATGTTATAGCGCCCGTAAGCCCCCGCAAACGCCCAGGCACTCGATCGTCTCCAGTTCCCCAGCGCTCGACGTGACCCTAAGCGACCGAATATCGCACCACACTTGCTAGGCGATCGGTTTTTTTTTTTAAATCGACACATTGTTCCGCACCGCATAATGTTCTTCTCCTTAGGAAGATCTCCGGTGTTGTGGAACCGCTTTAAAGATACAAATTGCACATGGACCAACAACACCCAGACCGGTAACAATTATTTGTCATCTCTAGCCATCTCAAAAACGCCAGACACCGTTTTTTTTCAGCGGGCGGCGGCATCTGAGCTGTTCAGTTCTGCGATCGCCAGCACGTACGTGGCGAAGAAGGTCCAGCAGTGGACGATTGAGAGGCTTATTTATATATATATAACCTCTCATGTCATGCACACAATAGAATTGCAATTGTTTCAATGCTATGACACGTGAAGGGATAAAGAGAGAAGAAGAAGCGCGATGTGCGTATGTGTCGATTCACGATATCTATCATTCACCTCACTAGCGCGGTAAAACACGCACACATTAAACTCACGCCCGTAATCCAACACGGGGTAGACACGGGTGCCAACTGTCAACGGGAAGTTATTCGTTAACAGATTGTAAGCCCAACAAGCTGATGCTGTATCGAACACGGGACGGTCGGGACGTGAGAGGAGAGAAAGTGATCCCGATGCTTCTCTGTACTTACGTAACGTAATCGATAAATGGTAGTGACTTTACAGTTTCACGCTGAAGAGTAAACGTTAATAACCACAGACAACTCCAAATGAGAAACTTTTAAGTCAAATCACATTTTTTTTAAATCCACTAATTTTCGATTCAACTTTAGGCCAACGAGTTTCTTCAATCGATATCCTTATTTGAACTTAAATGATTCGCCAATCGATTAATGCCAACATTATACATCAACCATTGGAAATAAAGACAGGCTTACAGACAAAACTACAGAAAACTACGTTTTATATGTATACACCTAAACGTCTAGCAATATATCTATCGTAAAATGAAAATTATTTCTCAGTCTGTCGTTGATATATCGCCGGTAACCAATATCATTCGATATAGAACATCTCTTACCAATTAATTAATTTAAATGCATAAACCATAAAATACATCTTCGAGACTAGTCGACAAGGTCTTTGGCCATGTTTGTTAAAAAAAAAACTTCGTCTCCTTTCAAAAAGACAAAATCCTTCCCTATTATAACATCGTGCATTATGTTTCTTAAATCTATGAAATAATAAAATATTCTCTTTAAAAATGCATTAAATAACGGGATATAAAAGATGACATTATGTACTTAGTATTGCCAGCATAATTAAATTGCTTGTTTACTTCTTAAAATATAGGATCGTATAAAAGTAAAAATTGTATTGTAAGATAATCGATCGGTGTCTCTTAGAAATAAATAGATTAAAATGTGAAATATCGGTTTGTAGATGATTTGCTTCAATAACTTCATTTCGGTGCACTGAGCTATACAAAATGGCGGCTGAAGTATAAATTGTGTATTTATACACTGGATAGAAATCCATATAAAAACTAAGTTTACTTTAAAGTTACGACCTTACCGTTAACTTGTTGTCTTTATCAGGCAAAGACAATGTTGTTTTTTTGGGTAACTCAATGAATAACTTATTAAGCCATAGAATATACACAAGACTTAATAGTCTATGTAAACCATCGAGCATTGTTCTACCGTTTTACGTAAAAAGCATAAGTTAAACAAATTTAAAAATTGCCAGCCACAATAGCCAAAAAGGAACAGTAACCAAATAGAACTTATTATATGAATTACGGAATTGTGTAAACATGGTAGCCTATCAGATAAATAAGTTGATGAAAGTTTTAAAAAGCCACGATAGGCCAGCGGTTCGGGAATCTATCTCCGAAACAGGAGACTCGAGTGTCTGAGCACCCAATTTGGCTCGTTACGATGAGATTTTCGACATCTATGTAAGATTTGTTTCGTTGGAAACTAAGACAGCGACAGGGTCACCACTTGTCCCAAATAAGCTCTGGTGAAAATTTTGGAAGGACTAAAAATGTGTCAGTCGTGAGTGACTCAATTAAATTTCTTTATTTAATTACTTTCAATGCGCAATTTCATTAGTATTTCATAAATAAATTGGGAGTTGTTTAATCTGTATGTCACGTGACTTAGAACGCCAATCGAGTATCGTGACGTCAATAGAACAATAACATTGACTCAAAATACCACCAGTTTATTTATTTTTTAACCAGCGGTGTTTATTGCCCGAGACATTATTTTATTCTTGTCTGTAAATAAATGACTTTAAAATGATTTCGTATTTTGATTCTTTGTTAGAAACGTCAAAAGCAAATGGCCGCCATCGCCGAGTGTTTTGGCGCCAATTTAAAAGATTCTATACAAATACAAGGATTATTTTGTTTTAAAATAAAAAAAATCGAAATCAGTCAGTATTTTAAATAATTTTAGCAAAATCGCCAATTAATGTCAAACAACAAAAAAGAAAGGGTTTCTTTGGAAAAAAGATCTACAATAATCAAAGTCTATAACGGCAGTGATACAGCCCTACCGAGATGTTCGTCTGACATAAATTCATTTATGCGAACTCCGCCTTCCCGCATCGTGTACAAAAAATACAAACCATCCACAAATCACGCCTACTATATATATTTTTATATATATATACTCTAAATTCTCACTACGTGTACCTAGCGTGCGATTTCCGTATATAATATACATAAGTATATGACAATATCTATATTTTTTTTTTTAGGTATAATCCTTCACACAAGCACCGATATGTCGAAATGGACTAATATTTTCACTATACACAACTATAGCTCATTTACTACTACACCTTTAGAATATCATTTCTTTACGCTCCTAAGGGACAGATGGCACGCAATTTTTAAGGTCAGTGATACGTCATTCTTAAGTTTATCCGTGTTGTAAGTAGTTTGTCGAAACCCGAATTTTTTTTTTTACACAAAAAATAAAACAACCTGGTACCCGTGTCATTTCGTTGGACGATAATTGATAAGGTTTTATTGGAGAGAGATATTCAGGTTTTGACAAACTTTTGGGAAACAAGGAAAATGCTAAATCACTTTAGGGGCACATCAACGCATCTTTTTGACGATTCATCTTTGAAAAACACGTTTCTGATTTTCCTATTAACTGTATTGGGGTCGCTGAAAATTACCTGCATCCTCCTAATATGAATAATTATCAATTATTTTTTAATGTGACAATTTTTTTTAAGTCTTCGATTTTTAAAGAAACCAGCTTTTGTTGGCGGATTTATAAAAAGGCCTAAGCAGTGTAAAGTACAGGCTGATGTTGAAGATAAAAAAATATATAGATTAAATATAAATATATAGAGAAAATAAAAATTTGTATGGTATTTAGAACTCTGAGCCTTTCACAGGTCTTAAAAGGATATCAGGATCGCGTTTCGCAAAGTTGCATCTCGCTGATGGTTAAATATAAAATTCAACTAAACATATCTACTATTGATCACTACAATGGGTTAAAAATATTATAAACTATAACCTATTCAATGTTATACTAATGTCGAGAATACTTCTACTAATCGATGGCAAAAATTATACAACCATGCACACACGTTACTCGGGTTAAAAAAAAATTCGACACAGGATGGAAGTTACAACTTAATAAATATCTAGTTACAATAATATTCAACATAACCATAGCACACAATTGTTATATTCTTTGAAAGGAGCTGCTAATACACCCCTAAAGCACCGGAGTCGACGTAAATAATAATTAAATACTAGATGATTATTGTCTTACATGTAAATTATATAATTCACTACAGCGAAAGGAATGGCAAGTTACGAGGTATCGCCGCGACCGCCATTTTGAATAGCCGTTGGAAAACGCGCCCTGTCTAACTTGTCGTCGTTGCACAGATAAAATACACAGACAAAAAAATTATTGATTTAAAAATAATTTATGACCTATAGGCGATAAAACGAATATTTCTTTTTCCGATAAAAAATGTGATGTATAATTATTGCACATTTGATTAAATTACAAGAAACTATCCAAAGTGTTTCTAAACTTAACTGTTATCAGAAAAATATGTATTAGAAATTGGCGTATGGGCGATAATCAGTTTGCTCGCTAATGTCAGTGCTTCCCAAACTACTGATATAGAAATTGTCAACGTTAACATTCTCCAACGACTATAGAGCTCCGGTCGAGCAAATTGAAGAGATAAGGCATACTTTAGAATTATTTGCTTTATAAGATATGTTTTAAGTGTCGAAGGAAGTCAAATATTTTTTCGTCTTACGTTTCTAAGCTCGCGATAATTATATGAATTATTAATTAACATTTAAGCGTAGTCATACGTTATCGTGTCCAGATTTATATTATGTACCATAGTGATGGAACCGTAACCAATGTCATTATCTCTTCCATCGATAATATTAATTTGATTCACAATTAAATAATAATGCATATTACATTTGACAACACAACAAACGTTACAATGTAATACAAAAATATATTAATATATAAATTAATAACGGACGCACGGATTAATAAAGCTGCCTGTACAAACCACAAACGCTGCACATACAAATAAAATGGCACCGAATGAATTAAATAAAAACACCATAGCGGCGTCGTTACCGCGTCCAGTCACAAGACTAAGACAAGTTATCTTACCTCTCGCTCGCACTCACAGCTCTTTGAACGGTACTAGTGATGTGTGTAGAAAAGGTACATATCGATAAAATTTAATGCAGTATCGAATGTTTCGATTTTAGGATGACGAAATTGTTGGTAACGACAGGACTACAGTGAAATAAGATCTCGAACTCGCAAGTTTTAAAAATTAAAGTAACGAGAAAACTATTGTAGGCGGTTAAAACTACATACCCTGGTTTGGGGACGAAACCCTTTTACACTTTTTGTACAGCCTTTCAATCGTTATTGTCCATTCCTCACAAAATTAAAAAAGAAAATGTATTAGGGTCCTCAAAGTTTTAAAACTTTAAAAAATCATTTGGTTTGAATTGTTATGCTAGAAATCATACATAATACGAAACATAACCTAATTCATGTCACAAAGGTTCTCGAATAACTTTGTCATCAAACAAAAATACAATAGACAAGTTACAATAGTATTTGAAAAGAGGACCCATTTTACTCTGTTATGATAATGTAATAACAGATTACGATACCTTTCTGTTAACGTTCACGTAAACCGTAACCAGCGTTCACCTCAAAGAGCCCCGATCTCAGGATAGAGTTGAGGCACTCCGGAGTTGGTTTCTCGATACTGTAGTGGGTCAACCCTAAACTCGACAGATTTCAACGCCATATGGCCGTATATCTTCGCGAATCTATCGATGCAGGCCGATCTTTGTGACATATGGCGCGCGTCCGCCGATAGCATCTCGGTGTTGGTGCACTCTGGACATTTGAACTTCTTCCGAGGCGTCACCTGGAAATTGAACGAGGGGAATCGGTTATAGATATTATCTTCTCCAGTCGTGGTAGCTCAATGAGTGACCCGGGTACGGATTCCGGTATCGGCACCACTAAAATTATCAGAATCATCTCAGTAAGTCTATTTTTATATTTAATATTTCAGTTATTAATATATTTAAATAAATATAAATGTATGTATGTACGTGTGTATGTATTTATTATTGTATGCGTATTGAAATATTGTATCTATATATAGATTTAGATTTATTATAATTTTTTTTCCTATCTTTAGTTCTCTCTATTTTATCACCTAAACCTACTTCATTTCTTATCTGCATCGTCCAAAGGTTGACTGGTAGAGAATACAACTGGCATTAAGTCCGCCTATATACATTCTCATGTATATGAAGTTTAATAAATAAATAATCAATTGGAATTTTGGTAGATTAAATTCAGCCGTGAAATAATAAACCATTTTATTTTGTGAAGTCCACCACACAGCACAATACGGTCGAAGGCGAAATTACCCCCCACCACACCCCCGCGTATCGGAGATCGAACGAGACGAGGTTCGAACCTCCCTTGAACGGTCCACGGATAGCTTATCGAATAAAGGATAAGCAGTTGACGTTGCGATTATGCCATAATTATGTATTGAGGTATTGTTCCAGAACAGAGTATAGTTCGCATAACTCATGGACACGATTTTGCAATGCTGATGTTTATTAGATCTATTTATCCTTCATTATAGTTAAGTTAGTTTTCATTTTATTATTGTAACTGATATTTCTTAAGTTAAGTTCAATATTGTTGAAAATAACGCGGACTTTCCCCGTATTTATAGGAACGTCCGTACGTCGCTCGATACAGAGGCCCGCTGGAAACCAGCGCTGTAGTCTCGCCTCAACTGCAGCATTAATCTGAGCGGGCAACGTTAAACATTATTTGTGTAAATAATTGTTTTATTAAATGCGTTGCAATGTTTATTTGTTATTGAGTGGCGTATTTGTCCAATAAATGTTTCTTTCTTTCTTTCATTACCTGCACTTAATTTAGACAACGCTTGCGGCCACAAGGACGCGATGGAGGTCGTGAGACCATATTTATATAAAGAATTCTGATCTGATCGGATTGTATACAAGAACATGTGGTACATAAAATACGGTATAATTAATAATACTAGCAGGTATCGCCTGCGGACACCCAAATGTTTTTTTTTTTTTAAGGAAAAGGATGCAAAATTATATTGTTATCAGGACACATGTGCTTACACATAATTTGAACAAACACTACATGTACGCTTTTATTGATCTTTATTCACACACCACTACATCAAGATCAATTTGAAAGAAAGAAAGTACTTTATTCATTGCCACAACTCAAGTAACACATAAGTAACCTTAACGTAAAAAAAAAAAAATAATAATAATATTTTATTGGGTTGCAGCAACAAAACGGTGTCCGACTCAGCATAATGCTGTAGCAATGGTAAACCACAACTACAGCGCTGGTATTCTGTCGGAAACCTATTTTTTTTTTTTCTTCGCGAGCAGTCGTCAGGCTTTATGTACTACATGATGAATATATAAATAACAACAAAAGACGTAGTAATAATAATAAATATAGAAATACCCCATACAATAATAATATAATTCCGCAACGAGGACAAACAAATTTTAACCACTATTAACCTAATTGCCATGTAAAAGAAGTGACCTATACCTAATTTTAAAACTAGCCTTTCATATATATGTTATATGTATTAGATGAAGTTAATGCTGTTTAGCCGTTTTGGCTTTTATGCTTACCTCTTTATGATAAGCTATCTATGGACCGTCCTGAGGGAGGTTCGGACCTCGTCCCGGACGCTCGAGGTGTTTCGATAGAATTGGGCGGTAAGAACCGCCCTGAGATCAATTTCAGCTCGGCTTAGAGCAGCCATATCGATATGGAAGTAACAAGACGATGGTGCAATGTGAAATACAACTAGCGCCATCCATCGTATCAATAGGGAAGAAAGATATCAATCGACAGTAAATTTAACAAATTAAGATACTTTAAAAACATGACTCGAGATGGGTTATATATATATACAGGGTTATTGGTATCCGACGTATTCCCGTTAGGAGGTGATAGGGATGACTATTTGCGATAATTCTAAGCGCCATATGCATTATGCAAGAGCGAATCATTTTTGAGTTATCGTGTTTATTAGCTTTTTTTGAAAATAAGTCAGACTAAAATTTATTAAATAAAAAAGTATCAATTTTAATCTCATTTTTATTCTGATTTATAAAAACGATTAAACACATTATTTATCAATATTAGAACAACAATTATCGGTCCAAAATTAAAAATGAGAGATGAATAACGATTTTATTTCAATATTTTTAAGAGGTTTCTTTCCACTCAAATGCCTTAAAAACAAACTTAGACTTAAACAAACTGAACTTGGGCCTCTCCCAATGGGGAGAGTTACGGGCACTATAACATGACCTGCGTAGTTGACGACTTCTTCCGACAGAGCGCGAAGTGGTCGCGAGCGGGCTAGACGGACGTCCTTAAATCTTGCATTTTCCAACCACTGGGCAAAGGCATGGTTAGTGATTACCGTCGCCCGCGTACATCTGCAACACCAGAGGGGCTCCAGGTGCGTTGCCGTAAAGAAAATACCTTCCGAATGATATAAGTTTCATCCCTCTTCTTTTATAATAAAAACAAAAAAAAGTTACTTCAATTTAGGATATATTATATATATATACACTATAATCTGGACTTTTTTAAGACCAAAGTGAACAGACACCTTCTAGGCAAACGTGTACCACCCTAGGCCTCAAGTAAGCCTATTTTTCATAAAAAAAAAAGGATATGATGTAATAACGTATTTATATATTTACTTTGATCGGCGGTTTCCTTGTGATGTTCGCGACCAGGAAGTTCATGGCGATGTCCTCGCAGTTGAAATGGTCGTCGACCCAGCCGCGGACCTCGGCCGGCATCTTGTACGTGTAGTACCAGGACCAGATCTTGTGATGGAACGCTGCTCCGGTCAGCACCTGAATGATGCAACGCTCACAAAGTTTGTTAAAGGAACGCAGAGAATTAAATCAAGGAAAAATGTTCTAGCGACTGCCCGCTGCTTCGCACGCGTTCACAAATTTTCTCACAGGAGTAATTCTTAAAAGTTTCCTACATTCAAGAGTGGTTGAACTACAAACATACAAACATTCACATTTGTAATATTAAGTACGTTAAAACACACAATAAAAATGTACATACAAGAATGTTAGACATTAGTATAGAAAAGTACTCAAGCCTGTCACACATGGAGGTAGACAGAGATTGTGGATTTGCATTTTACACAATTCTGCGAGGCTAATCGGACATCCATAGACCGTCTCTCAGGGAAATAGAAAAGGACGAGTGAGGAGCCTTGTCACCGAGAACGCAAATGTTTTAGTAAAACATATCTCGTGAGTTAAAATGCTGGATACATCTGCCAGCGATACAGAGCCCAGAGTCTGTCTTCGCACACCACTGTTTCTTTATTATATTAGACAGACAAACAGGTCCACCCGATGGGAAGTAGCTGCTGCAGCCCATGGACACCTGTGAACAAATTCACGAGAAGCTTGGACATGCATTATCGCCCCTAAGGACTGAGATGGATTGCAGCCTGTAATTATACTGACTCTCTATACCCTTACAGCTAGAACTCAACAACTGTACTGCTGTTTGGCGACAGAAATGGGTAAGAGGGTGGCACCTACCAAGCCGACTCTTGGGCAGAGAAGTAGTTTACCACCTTGTACAGAAATTGGTACGAGGGTAATACCCACTCAGACGACATTGGGACTCTTCAAAACAAGAGTGAATAGGCATCTGATTGCCCAAGATCACCATTTTGGACTTTACACCAAGTGGACTCTTGGTTTAATGAATAAAGAAAAGTTTTCGCCCTCTAGCGCAGCGCCTCTCTCGAATTTACACATCTACTCACCATAGAGATCTGGTTCGTCCACTCGCTGTGGTACTTCCAGGACGCGGTCACGTTGTCCCAGACGTGCAAGCGGGAGGGGAAGCCCACTATCCGATCGGGGAATTCCCGCCACACGTCGAAACTGGAACCGATTAATATTGTTATGATGCAAAATTAATTATATACTATTAATTATTGTGGTCGTGGAAAGTGCTTTAATATGCCGATGCCATTTCAAGGACCTTCATGTTACGCACTATAATCATGTTCTGGGTTATGGGTGGAGAGTTTTAGGTTCATATCACAGGTGAAGACAATAAACGTTGACTGTAGAGCCGAGCGCGGCTTTTGCTGCTGCTCGAATGGGCCGGTTCGAAAGGGGTAGTTTTTTTTTATGGGAAAGGCGGCAAACGAGCAAGCGGTTGGCTCTACAGTTAACAAGTGCTGCAGGTGCATTGCTAGCCTTTAAGGATATTTGGGAAATAGAAGGCCGCCGGATACCTCACTCACTGAACAAAACGCAGAAGCACAAGATGCCTCTACTTCACGCCGGTATTCTGCGAGGCCGTGGTAACAATCCGGTCAATACGGCCCATACGAGCAGCAGCAAAAGCCGTCGCTCGGCTCTAACACGTTGACAATTCCTATCAACTCTTTTAGTTGTGCCGGGGATCGAATCCAGGTCATACGCGCTCTATGACACTCAAGCGAGCGCCATGGCCACAAGGCTAGCACGGTTCTTTACACTACCACGGCTTTTATCATATCCTTGTAAGTTTTCGTATATTTCCGCGTTAGAAAACAAATACGGTGTTATTTTCTCTGGCCAACCGATTCGCAGCGTAAGAATCTATCTCCACTTTCATCTTCGTGGGTGCCGTGCTTGTGAAGATGTGACTAAAGGCTTGAAAATCATAATGGCATTCACAAGTCCGGCGACATCAGGCTAAGTGCTGAATTTAGCACGTGCTCAGCGGGAATGGAAAAGATCGCGAGGAAACCTAAATATCTGAGATAAAATATTATTTCGTGGATATGTGAAACCCGCCAATCCTCACTGGAGCATCGTGGCGGGCTCTTCCCGGCTCCAAAAAACCTCTCAGATATTTGTGAAGGAGTCCTGTGCCCAGCAGTAGGAACTTACAGGATGCTACTTAACATTTTTTTAGGGGAAATGTATCTATTTCCATTCCTAAATTTCCTCCTCACCTGCACGCGGTGCATCCAGCTCAAACGATAGAAGAAAACCTATCCGAATTTGGGAAACCCAAATCTCACAGTCAAATGATGTGGAGCAGCATCATTAAAGCGAGGGTACCCTTGCCCAGCGTGGTTGATATGAGTAGAGCTTCTAAGAAATATATGCCGGCTTCCTTGGTCAGGCATATGTTCAGCAGTGGGCTATAACTCATGTAGGCTCATGCGGCAGTGGAGTTAGAATGATGCAAGTAAAACTAATAATGACTCAGTTCACCGTCGAGTCTATTGCTAACACGTTATGGCATTAAGATTGATTAGACGAGATAAGGAAGATAAGTTCCCCTGAGCGCGTTATTTTTGCAACTGTGTGCGTGCCGGAGAGCGTAGACACGTGTTGCTCAACCTAACATCGTCTCACTTCATCATCGTCATCATCATTTCAGCCTATCACAAGTTCACTGCTGAACATAGGCCTCCCCCAAAGATTGCCACGAAGCTCGGTCCTGAGCCACCTGTATCCATCGACTTCCCGCAACACTGCGCAAGTCGTCACTCCATCTTGTGGAGGGTCGTCCCACACTGCGTTTGCCTGTACGTGGCTGCCACTGGAGAAACTTTTTTCCCCAACGGTTGTCAGTTCTGCGAGCTATGTGGCCGGCCCATTGCCAAGGCTATGTCGGTTACCTTTGTTCTGCTGCGGATATCATCGTTGCAGACTCCATCAGACACAGAGTAGGTTAGGTTTTTAAGGTAGAGCCAAGCGGCCGCTTTAGCTGCTGCTCGAATGGGCCGGCTCGACCGGATTGATACCACGGCCTCGCAGAATACCGGCGTGAAGTAGAGACATTTTGTGTTTCTGCGTTTCGTTCGGTGATTGAGGTAACCGGAGGCCTACAACCCCTCCCAATTCCTCTCCTCTTCCCTCCCATCTCCCAAATATTCTTAAAGACCGGCAACGCACCGGCAGCATCTATGGTGTTGCAGATGTATATGGGCGACGGTAAGCAAAAAAAAGAGTCATCTCACTTAGACAAAGAAATTTATACGAAACTATCATTCTGTGGCGTTATTATTCTTATCGTGTGGGGAGCAAGAGCGTGCGTACGGGCAGTGCTTGTCAGTGAAATAGCAGTACGCGGAACGTGCGCGCGCATTCACGCGGCACTATACCCCGCGCAGACGTACATCAATACTGTCAAATGTATTATTCATAACAGCGTAGGATAACTCGAGCGGAGCGTCGCCAGATCGAAGCACGCATATTTGTAACCGAGCGTTATCGCCGGCGCAATTAAAGATGCAAAGTATCCCAACAAGCTCACAACGACCAGAACGTTCCTTCCAATATTCACTCATACATTTACAGACGTAGGTAACCGTGGTTGTCATAGAGTGTGAGTAACCTGGGTACGATCCCCGGTGCCGGCACCACTTAAATTGTTTTAACAAGTTTTTTAAGTGGTGCATTTACCACGTGTTGAACGGTGAAAGAAAACATCGTGACGAAACCTGCATGTAACCTGAGAAATAATAATTATTATTTCGAGGATATGTGAAACCCGCCAACCCGCACTGGAGCAGCATGGCGGGTCCTTGTTGTCTTTTATTTTACTTATAGACGTTAAGCCGTGTAGAAATAAAATTCCGGACATAGAATCTGCCAACCACCCATTTCTCCCCCGGGTGCTGTGATTAAGAGATGCAGGTGAAATCACTTAGGGAAAAAAGGGTTTTCGTGTGGCAGCCACGTACAGGCAAACGCAGTGTGGGACGAGCCCCCACAAGGTGTGATGACCTGAAGGTGTTGCTGGAAGTCGATGGATGCAGGTGGCTCAGCGGAGCCCAATGTTCAGCAGTGGACTTGTGATAGGCTGAAATGATTATGATGATCAGAAGTAACACGTAAGAGCTTATCCAGTGTTAGAGACAGGGGACGTAACATACAACCGAATCTGGTACCGATGACGCGTAACACCCATACTATTCCGACTCCGACTGAGATTCGAACCAATGAACCATGGCTCTATGAGCGGGTACTGTATCCACTAATCAGAACCAAGGCCGCGCAACAGGAGCATAGACAAAGTTTTGTTATCTTTCTACATTGTTATTCATAAATTGTTCCGCCCACATGACGTCCTCCCATTAACTTATCAAGCATCAATCGTCGTGTCGGCAACGCTGATTAAAACTATGAGCCTTGTTGGTTCTGCTTCGCTTACCTGATAAGGGTGCACATACACTGTGGCGTAACGGCTTGACGACTACCTTCAACAAATAGGAGTGGTCGGGAACTATAGCAAACCCAGCAGTGTGCAGTGCAGCACCATCATCTGTTGCGTTGTGTTTTGTGCACTGACTGGTCTATGTCGTGTGCCTTGAAGACCGCGTGGTTTAGCGGTTCGCCTACCCGACTATTGATCCATGCGTTCTGGGTTCGAATCTCAGCCGTATGCTGCTGGATATATTATGTATAAAACAAACAAATGACTTTCGGGTCCGGTTGTATTTTATCTCTAACGCTACAACTAACTTAGCGGTTATGAGTTACGATCAAGCGGCCCGCTTATTGACAAGTGATTACCGAGGCCTGAGTACAACTTCAACACCTAAGTAGCTGCAGATGCGTTGCCGGTCTTTAAGGATGTTTGGGGAGAGGAATGAGGAGGGGGAGGTGACGGTGGAAGCACAAATTAGTACCTTAACCACGAGCACAAGACCAAGCGACCGTTAGATATCCTAAGATGAGACTAAGGTAACAAACCCTTCCACATTATTAACTCATTTACACGATCCGAATCGTACCTGGTATTAAACCGAAAGCTTATTGATTCAAGATCTAGACGTATATTCAAAGTAAAATGTAAAGGAGCAGCCTGTAAATGTCAACGGCAGGGTAAAGGTCCCCTTCTCAAATGTCTGTGGAGGTTTTGGAGCCGGGGTGGGATCCGCCACGCTGCACGAGTTCGGGTTGGCGGACTTCAAATATCCTCGTATCTTCATAATGTTGCTCAAAAAATCAGACGCGTCTGTCATTCAAATGAGGTCAAATTCTACCAAATGTAAGTGACAAATTTCATCATATACATTCATTTACACCGGGTCGAATCCCGGCAAAGGGCAAACCTACGTATAGTCACTCTAGAATTTTCAATTCATATCAGTTATGAGACAATTACAACTTGGCGTGACTGCACGCGTTTTAACATAACCTAAAACGCTGTGTGGCGTATATTAAGTAAGTCAATGTACGCGGGAAACATGGGCGTCGCATTATATTTGCCATTCCTACAGCGTTTCGTAATTTATTTCTTTCGCGGAGTACGTTTCGCGGTATTTTGATTATGATAATGTGGCAACATTCATACTCGTGCCCACACTATAGGTCTCAACATTGGGTAAGACCTTGCGTCACACATGCGTCATACTTGTGGACCGGTGCTGCTTGTGGAGGCTGGTCTGCTCGAGTTTACAGTCTACTTATGCTTTGATTTAGTCCATCAATATGTTTTTGTAGCATGGTGTCAATTGCCTATGGGACCATTCCTTTTTATTATTACTGAAAAAAAGAGGATACCTATGGAGTTTCTTTCGCCTGTTTCTTTTCAGACAGAGGAATTTCATTTACGAATTTCATAATGTGGCAACATTCATACTCGTGCCCACACTATACGTCTCAACATTGGGTAGGACCTTACGTCACACATGCGTCATACTTGTGGACCGGTGCTGCAGAGGCACACGACAGAGGAATTTCATTTACGAAACTGTTGGTCTACCAATCAATATTTTACAATCTATTGTAAAAAACGATTTGACAAACGAATATTGTCTTTCTTACTTCGAAGAATAAAGAATATTCGTGTTATTTTGATGTAAGCCGATACTGATCCGTTGCATCGCCGTTCGGGGATACAACACAGGTAGAATAATTTGATATTATTGATATTAATAATTTGTTGCACAAATATTTGGATTCGAATCAGGCTCCAGGACGGGTACGCTATTCACTGAGCCGTAAGTTTCAACTCACTGCCGCATCGTGTCTGCACCAATCCAACCAATAAGTACAGTTATTAGAAGAGACTTAGTGAGCTAAGGGTACGCGTGTGACCAGTGCTCGATCCCGGCTCTGGATCTATTGTGTGGCGCGATTGGTGATGAAGGAAATCACCGCGAGGAAACTTGTACGTTGGAGAAATAAAAACTAAAATTAGCGGAAATGTGAAGAGCTCGCCAACCTGTAGGGAGCGTGGCGGAAGCTCCAAAACTGTCACAAAAACAAGAGTAGGTTTATCCGGTACGTAACAGTGGGACACAAAGAACGCTACTTTTTTTTATAGATAGAAGACTCTTTACTTAAAAAAATGGACGTAGGAGTCACTACCGAAAAATATCTTTTATGAACTGAAAAACTTCGTTAACAACCAAAGGATGAATAAACAAGTAACGATGACGCTTTCTTGCAGAGACCTATGTTTAACAATGTACTTTAAAAAAAAAAGGCTGGCAAAGAAGAAACTAGTGTACATATATTCATTAACATTCGATGTTCGATATTCAAATTCGGATAGATATTCCGCGAGTGCCTCATTTGTTGCCTAGCAGGGTGCACCGTGTGCAGGTGAGGTCGGTATTTGCCGGAAGAGATGGCATATTCCCCCCAACGACCCCCAAACAAAGCGTACTAGACTAACACAGGCAAACTTTTTCTTTTTTAATTTATTCAAATCACATGTACGAGTATTGCATACACACTACACACATACACACTCACCCAAATTCCAATTCGTCGGGCGTGAGCATCACGATGTCGTCGTCGATCGTCAGCTGGCACTCGGTCTCGATCTCGTCGTACGGAACGAACCTGTTCGACAGCCGGTTCTCCTTCGTTCGTATCACTTTCAACGGCTTGTTGATGACCGGCCATTCGGAAGCTGTCGTAACGAAAGAACAATCGCACAGCATTGAGAGTGACGCATGTTAGAAAGAAGACAGTGCAAACGCGAGACGCGCTCACTAGTGAAGGGTTCTTTTTTTTTTATGGGAAAGGCGGCAAACGAGCTGGCGGTTCTCCCGATGGTAAATGATTACCGTCGCCCACGTTCATCCGTTACACCATAGGTACTGCAGATGCATTGCCAGGAGGGAGGAAAAGGAGGGGATGGGGATGGGGGGTGGGCCTCCGGTTACCTCACTCACCGAACGAAACGCAGAAGCACAATATACCTCTACTTCACGCCGGTATTCTGCGAGGTCATGGTACTGCCCCGCTCAAGCCGGCCCATTCGAGTTCTGTACCATACCATACCCCGTACCAACGTGTGAACATTTTTGTCACTTCAAGCATTACTATTTTCGAGATACGTATGATTGTTTTTGTACATCAGATATAATCTGTACATTCCAAAGTTGTTTTTTGGTTCTGTATCTACAGGGTCAAGTTGTCCTTTCATTTGTCAGCTAATAAACATAAAGGCGACTGCATCCTGGAGTCACTTGACACAAAAGGGAGGCCGTAACAAAGGCCATGTGGAATGTAGCTAATTTTTTAGCCTATCACGAGGCCCAATTTTTTAAGCAATTTCAAAATGTAAATAAGAAAGTTCTGTAAAAATTTCACATTTATTAGCTAACAGATGCATGAACAGAGAACTTATCTGTCCCCTGTACAAAAACATGTTTTTTTTTTTTTGTAAATTGTAAAAATGACAAATATGGAAAGCGAACAACTACGAATAATACGTTCGACTGCGATTTAAAATTGTTTTTATATTCCTACTACGACTAGCAACTGTCTGTTCGAAAAGAAAGTTTAATATCAACGTCCTAAAGTCTAGTTTTATTTAATGCGAAAGCGTTCGTGTTGCACGCTCGTGTAACACGGCTAAGTATTTGTTACCACAGCTTAGCATCGATTTGTTTTCAAATCAATGGATTGATAAAAACATACATCGAGTTATCACTCGATGCACTGCGATGACGCGCCAAATGAAATGTTTGGATAACCTCTCCATTTTACGTTCATTTTAATCACACAATTCGAAAAACATAAGTAAATTTTTAGCATCTGTCAAGTGCAATATCCCTCTACAAGTTGCAGGAGTGTACCAACCAGCTTGATTGTGAATGTGGACTCTCTTAGATAGGGCGAACTAAAGGATCTGTAAGGACCCGCGTAAAAGAACACATAGCTGTTGTGAAACATCGACGCTCTAGTAAGTCTGCAGTCTGTGATCATATCCTTGATCGCCTTAACCATTACATCAGATTTGATAGACCACAAATCCTCGCTAAAGAATACCGATTTCTGCCAAGGATGATTCGCGAGGATGTTGAAATAAAAAAAAAACATCCTAATTTCAATAGAGAAGATTGCTCGGTGCTAAAACCGGCTCGCGATCCAATAATAAATAAAATTAAATCTTAAACCAAGCATGACACACGACTTCAAGATACTGTGAGCACATTCTGCATAGACCAGAAAAAATTCTAACTCGGGCTTAGTTGACTATGACATCTGGTCGTCTAACACCTCAGTCTCCCCATGACCACGGCTGCTGTAAAGCACTCGCAATGTCGGAAATTCAAAAACAAAAATTAAGCGCGATAAAATCCGTAAATAATAGTTTCATTTCAAGTCACTCAAATCTCGTAGTTTCTCAAAGTCAACATTTTTTATTCAATTTAGGCTTCTTTAAAGCTCTTATGAACGACATAATCTACATCGCTTCGCAAAGGAAGATTTTAACAGAGAAGAACCGTCAATATTGTCATTTATAATCTACAATTAAATCGATACAATGTCAATCATAATAAAACCAATATCTCAGTATCCAGGGGAGCCGCGTGTGCAGAGTATGAGCTATTTCTACACATACCAGTATCATCATCATCATAACCGCCTTTCACGAGTCCACAGCTGGACATAGGCCACTCCCAAAGAGTGCCGCCTACATATATACATATATATAACACTTGTCCTCCACTTTCTTACCGTCGATATCGTAAGAGTCAACTAAGATAAAACAAAGTGTCATGGCGTCCGACAGACAGCTGATTCAATCACTGAAACTGCATTGACCGACAACGGACGGCAGCCTCTATGGTGCGAAATACTACAATCGTCTATTCATTAGGCGAGGGCCAATATCCATTAGTGGATTACTGGCAAGCGGCTCAATAAGACGTATGGTAGAAGATAGTTACAGTCTATGAGTAATAATAGGTCCGTCATTGTACATATTTGAGAGTGGAATGTTTGTAAAAATATAACTTAGCAATGTTTCCGAAAGCAAGTCTAACCGCAGTAGGCGTGACATCTATAGAATATGTGTACGCAAAAGCAACTCAATGCTCACGAACAAGAGTGCTCTCTGCACGGCACCCAAGATTTTCAAATGAATTAAATACGAATTTATTTAAGAAACGATTGCGCAATATATTGGACTCGAAAATGTTAATGAATTTTTGTTGGACCGTAACTTCTGTTAATTTTATTTATCATTTGATTTCTGTTTTTTAATATTGACATTTTAATATCAGTCTATTAGTTTCTTGTCATGTTTAATATTAATGTTTAAATAATGTGACAATCTTTTAGCGAACATTTAAATATTTGCACACTCCGTTGAATAGAGTAGTAGAATGTAGCGAAGCAATGTATAATTCATATCTGTAACATACCTATGTTCCGCAAATAAATGATTATGTTTATGATAGGAGACTGCAGCGCACTTGAGCTTTGGTTTTGTGGATCTCTATATTCTTGGAGCATGCTTTCAAATGCAAATGGGACCATACCTTTTGTTCTATGATATACATTACAATTATTACCTACGGAGTTTCTATCGCTCGTTTCATCTCCGTCAGAGGCACCTCAAACGGTATTAGATTACAAAAAAAAAAAAGATAATAGGATTTGAAATTTGACAAACGAAATTATCTTTATTACGTAGAAGAATAAATAAATTTCATTCATTTCATTTCACAAGTCAGGGTACGAATTGAGAATTATAATAATTCTTTATTTTTTCAACCACTGCTGCAGCTCAGTAATAACCCCAACTGGGTGTTACCTATGTCAGGAGCCAGAGGATAAATGACGTATATATGAAGTATATACGGCGTGTATATGACGTCACTGGTTCGAGGTCGCTATTCGGCATTCGTGAACCACTCGAAATGCAAGCACTTAGGCTTAGTTGAAGTGGTTAACGGGAATATTAATCATGTTAATAGTATCGCTAGTATTTTAAAAAAAAAGTAATATCAGTTAAAACAATTAAAAATAATACGAGTTAACATTGTCATTGCAGTAGGGTAACTTTTTTGTATTTTTTTACCTTAGATATGCCTGTGAGACTATTCCCTGCTTTAAATTATATGTTACATTATTTGTAATGTATACAATCTTTTTAAAAAAAGAAGTTACCTAAGGAGTGTCCTTCGCCTGTATACATAATAATAAATAATCGCGCGATGACTAAAATGCAATATCTCGTTAGCAGTGAATGTGTGGAAATGAAAATTATATATGCGTCGATGCTTATGTCAAATGTCAACTCCTATCTTCTTTTATACAATCAAGCATCGTCTCGTAACGTGCAGAAGTGATAGGCGAAGGAAACTATCCTCTCGCTTTTGTAATATTTTTAAAACGAAGCAAAATAAAAAGAGACGAATAGTATCACGTGGGACGCAAACACATTCTGATACAATTAAATTAAAAATAAGAATCAAAAGCCAACGCGGGATCAGCCCCACTAACGTATAGATACATCAGTTTTAACGTGGCAGAGCCAACCAACGGCTTTAACTGCTGCTCGAATGGGCCGGCTCGACCGGGGTAGTAACACGAGCTCGCAGAACACCGGCGTCGAGTAGCGGCATCTTGGTGCTTCTGCGATTCCTTCGGTGAGTTAGGTAACCAGAGGCCTATTTCCCAAATGTCCTTCAAGGCCGGCTAAGCAGCTACAGCACCTCTGATGTTGCAGATGTACGTGGCTACGACGATAGTCACTTACCATCAGGTGAGCCACTCGCTCGTGTGCCCGCTTCTCATAAGAAACGTTTCGACGAGACATGACAGATAGAAAAACGCATTAAACTAATTTATACTGTACGATTAATGCCACGAGAAAATATGTTTACATAATAAAACACTGTATTGCAACGGAATTAAACGAAAATCTATCTTATTGTATGCGAAAGAAGTTTCTCGATTTATCGATTTTGTGTTAGTAAAGTTTATACATATATAGATATACAATATTTAGGCTACTCGTGCACGCAGTCTTTAATTCAGTGGTGTACCTGTTAAAACCTAGAGAATCTATCTGGACCTTGTCCAAACAATACGATGTGTCGTTTGCCCAAATGTCGCTGTGCGGATTATGAGTCTGTTATGTATGTGACTTCGAATAACACCTTTGTCGGTGTGTAACGTTCGAAGTCAGGCGTACCTGGCTGTACCATATCACTACTCAATATGTTAAAGGTAGGCCAGGCACTCCTTGAAGTAGACACAACAATGATTACTTGTATTTGAACTACATGATTGAAATTAAACTATTATATATTTACGGATTTTGCAAGTACTTCAAGATACCGTAATCACTTTCTGAGTAAATCGGACCGAAATTAATAATTAAAAACTGAAGGTAGCCCGTGTTAACGATGTCAACGGGACGTCTAACACGTCAGTCTTGCCGTGACCACCGAATGCTGTGAAGCAATCGAAACGTCGGAAACGTTAAAACTAAAATTAAACCCGATAACATTCGAAAATAACAGTTTCATTTCAAATTCAGACACGTGAATTAAAATTTTCAATATAGTTGTCCGGCATAACGTAGTTGTCTTGTCTGTCCTATCTTTCACAGTGGCGCATTTAGATTTCTGTTGGATGTGGGGAGGAAAAGATAAGTTTTAACGCGATAGAGCCAAGCGGCGGCTTTTGATGCTGGTCTAATGGGCCGGCCCGACCGGGGAAGTACTAAGACCTCGCAGAATACTGGCGTGAAGTAGAGGCATCTTGTGCTTCTGCGTTTCATTCGGTGAGTAAAATAACTAGAAACCGTCTTCTCTCTCCCCCTACCTCATTATCCCCCGCAGCTGCAGAAGGCAACGCACCTGGAGCTCATGTGGTGTTAATGTACGTAGGCGACGGTAATCACTTGCCATCAGGTGAGCCGGACGCTCGTTTGCCTCCTTTGGCATTAAAAAGTTCATAACGCGCGAGCTTACTGTAATGAGATTAAAGTGAAGACGTCTTACTATCATTCATAGTACGACGTCATCATCATCATTTCAGCCTACCACAAGTCCACTGCTGAACATAGACCTCCCCCAAAGATTGCCACGAAGCTCGGTCCTGAGCACCACTGCGCAGGTCGTCACTCCATCGTGTGGCGGGTCGTCCCACACTGGGTTTGCCTACGTGGCTGCCACTCGAGAACCTTTTTTCCCCAATGGTTGTCGGTTCTGCGAGCCATGTGCCCGCCGATTGCCACTACAGCTTGCTGATCCTTGCGACTATGTCGGTCACCCTTGTACTGCTGCGGATATCATCATTGCAGACTCTATCGCGCAGAGAAACTCCGAGCATAGTACGACGTACTAGCTCTTATTAATATGTTAACAAAAACCGACCCTTTTCCACAACGGCGTCTCGACCCATTGAAACACAACCCGTGAGGCATTCGAAGTATTGTATTGTTCACGCAGCGATGAATCCCAAGGATCTGGAGTGGCTAAACGAGGGCTCACTAAATGCTTACGACGTTTTAACGTACGACATTATTACAACACAAAAGAACTTCATCGGGGTACTGGACAGTTGTACAAATATAGAATGTAGCGTGATTTGTTGGAAAACTAGAATGCACGTGGGTAGAAAAACGGAGATGGTTATCAGTTTGTCGATATTTTTTATTTGTATGTACGTTACGATCTGTATTCACCGATCGTTATTCATGTATTTTAGTTCTTTTTTTTTTAACAAATTTAATGTTTGGCACCCATACAATATCTCTCCACGCCCCGGGTTGACTGGCAGAGAATGCCAAGAGGCATTAAGTCCGCCCTTTGTAATACTTTAATTTAAAGGTATTCAAATACAGTTTAAATAAATAAATAAATCGCTCGACTTCGTCGGTTGCTTCACTAAAACTTAGTTTTAAATTCATTTATCTATTTATCTGTCTGTAATATTCCATAAAAGCGGCAACAAAAGTCCGCATGTCGTGTATGAAAGATTTGGGCATACTAACTACCAACACTTATCACACAGGGGAGTTGGGGAGTTCTTCAGAGGAATGCCTACCGGCATCCGGGCCTCGCACCAGTGACTACTCCCCATCACTAGTCTATGGTGTTAGAGTTCACTATATTCGTATGTATTTTTCACAATCAGACAGTCGCCAAAGCCTCGTTCGTCAATTAGCGAGGGGTGCATCAAGGGAGAAAATGATATACGTGTGTTCCACCTTACTACCCTTACGATTACACAGAATTATCAGGATAAGTTTATGTTCTAAATCTATATGGTTGGAAACTTTAAACATTATTTATAAGGCAAGAAGATGATATAAAAATATTTTTTTTAAAAACCCTCTCTTGTTGCATATCTACAGTATCCAGAGTAGAGTGTCCTAGATTTCAGCCGCTAAGACATAAAGGGTAGTGCTTATAATACAGTTATCAGTGAATGAGTGAGTGATAGATGAATTACTTCAATGATTCTCGGAAACTATTTATACTAAGGTTCAGTGGGGCTTCAGAGCGTGTTGATGAAATGGCTTTGAAATCAAGTTAACCAATTTTCGCCGTTAGAAGGATCAGACAGTTGACTGATGAAGCCACAGCCGAATTAGTTTACTTCGCATACTTCCACAGTATCATGTCCCACGGTGCGTCACTGTGGGGATCTGCAGCCGGATTGGGAACAGTATTCATTTCACAAACGCAATCTATAACTTGTGGCCACGCCGAGTCTCTACGCGACCTATTCGAAGAGACAAATATTTTGACTATTCCATCATTGTTTGTTTATGAAAACATTATGTACGTACGGAAGAATCTCCTATAGACGACGTGATAAGCTAGAGGTTCCTAAATATAGATTAACCAAAACAAGAAAGGCTTTTTTCTGTAAATGCATAAAATTTTACAAACAAATACCTAAAAATATGGTACAACTAACGGACACAATTTTAAAGAAACTTGTCCAAGAAGTTTTTTTAAAAAAAAGCGTAGGTATAAAGTAGATCAATATATCGAGGACAAAGATGAGTGGAAATAGCTCTTAATCTGCACTCACAAGTCTACTACACACGAGGCTACTGATATATTTTGAAAATTGACAATTTAAAAATATATTAATATACATTTGATATTGTATTGTAAAGCAAAGTAGCAACCTGTAAGTGCCCACTGCTGGGCAAAGGCGTCCTTTGAAAACGTTTAGGAGCCGGGAAGGGCCCGCCACGCTGTTCCAGTGCGGGTTGACGGGCTTCACATATCCTCGAAATTATATTTTTTATTATTTCTTAGACATGCAGGTTTCCTCACGATGTTTTCCTTCACCGCCGAGCACGTGGTAAATACAGCACTTAAAATGGCAATTAACAATTTTAGCGGTGCCGGCCACCGTCCATTACTACCTACCACGGCGTATATTGTATTGATTTTATTATAAATTGTAAATGACAATGTAACATCGCATTTATAAAAAAAGAAATTTTCTTGCCGGTTCTTCGTTCTACGTTCATAAGAACTTTAAACAAGCCTGAATTGAATACAAAAAGTTTTGACTTTGAGTGTGTTATTTGGCTTACATGGTATATATGTTAAGATTATTCCCCAATTCCCAAGCTACATTTTATAAGGTTGATTGTGACGTACTCTGTTTGTCGAGAGGACCAAATGTTTAGTTCGATTTTCTATTAGCCAAAACGGGGAGAACCGAACTTACGGAAACAGCACTAGCTTTAAATTTGACGGTATGCCAACAACCCTATTCCCCTCCTCTTCCCTCCCATCTCCCAAATACCCTTTAAGACCGGCAACGCACTTTTACATCACGCCGGTATTCTGCGAGGTCGTGGTATTAACCCGAGCCAGCCCATTCGAGCGACAGCTAAAGCCGCCGCCGCATGGCTCTACCACGTTATCAGGTTGATACAATCTTAGAGTAGTAGGTAAGTGTTTTTTCAGAATAAACAAATACGTGTTGCAATTTACAGGTCTCTGTTGTCTACTGATAGAAAAATCAACGAATTAGGCAATAATAATTACTTTGACTTCTGCGCAAAATCTCCGAAACTCATCATGGAGTCATAAAAATTTATGAGGAAATTTCATCTAAATCTTTTTAATTTTCGACAAAAAGTATAAAAAAAAATTATTAGCTATTTACCAGAATGTGACAGTATTTTACGAAATGTACAAAAGAAAATTGTGATCACACATAATACGCAGTCTTAACTTAATTCCGAAAGTAATAAGGGTCAGCTTACATGGTGGAGGCGCTTTCTTCTGATTGTTCCACACTACAAGTATCTTGGCAAGGCTAGGAGTCCTCACCAGTTTCCTGATCAGAGTGAACAGGCTGTCCACACGGTCATATGTCAGGATGACAGCCGTAAAGCCCGGCGACTTCGGTGCAGTCACTGGCAGGAACAAAGGGTTCACAGGTCCATACTGCAAGACACTTCAAATTATATAATGCATGTCCGATGGTAACGGGTAGGGGCCCGACGCTGACCGACCCGTTTGCCCAGCTGGAGTATGGCCAGACCTTCCATGTATGTCGGTTTTTTTTAGAGGCCTATACTGTTGAACAACAGTGGACATTGTAACTTTGACGGTTATGGTCGTTAATGTTCTCGAGTTCGTCGCTCGTGCCGATTTATATTTGTTTGTACGGCAGACAGGGCAACAGCGACGGTGTTTCAGGGTATACGTCCATCTCCTCGGACTTCCCAGCTGCCACTGAGCCAAGCGAAAGCTAACGAGACCACTCGGTCGAGAACGTACGGCCGCCATAACACGCACAATTTTAGTTGATGCAAGACTCAAAAACTCAGCCTAACAACCCACTATTCGCCCCTCCGGGAGATGGAAGCTGACGGACGGCGAGCCTGGCCGCCTGTCAAGGCTTTTCCATTAATTTCTTACAGAAACATCATTCCCATCCCTTTCTTCCTGCGAGACAACTGATGTATTTGAATGAAGAGGACAATACTACCTACTTTTCACTTATTTGGAAAAACTTATCACGTGGATAAGTTTGTCACCGTCATAGTCTCCAGACCAGCGATACAAGTCATAGAAAATTTTCGGAAAACTCATAGTTATGAGTTATCCTTGTATGTGATCAAAACTAATGTTTTAACTATTAATATTGTATATGCATATAATGTGTATGTATTATATGTTCACTTCAGTGTACACCTTAACCTGATACTTGTGTTCATATTTTCTTTTTCTTTATGGGTTGCCTGGAAGAAATCGCTTCTTAGCGGTAAGGCCCCCTATTATACATTTTTTTGTTTATTTAAATGATTGTTTGTTAAGTGTAATGGTGTATAATAAGGTACATTTCATTGATTCAATTATTCCTACATGTTCAACTATTTGGAGGCAAACTGTACATTACTTGGCTATCAACGGTTTCTAATTCAAATTAAACTAATGTGAGTAATTAAACAAAAGGCGAAAAACTTACCAAGTGTTCAGGCATATTCCACTCTTCGTACATCCTAGCAGCTAAAGGAAATACCTTCTCATTTATAATTTCTAAAGTTGTGAGTGTAATTTTCTCTATACTAGCAAAATACCTCTCATAGGCCCATCTCAGCTGCCAATAAAGCTCACCTCGTCTCTCCTTACTAACTGAATGGACTATTCTTAACAAATTCCTAATATTTTCTTCAGGTATATACAATGAGAGTCGATGCCAATCCACATGGGAATTAAAAGGCAAGATTATAGTATCAGCTATTATAATAGGAATGCATTGTGATGCCAAAATGTCCATTAAAACAGACTGTGTCAGTCTTGCGCTCCGTACAACCAAACAGAACATTCCCTCTTTTAATATATCAGGGTAATTAAACACCCGCCCGGTAGTGTATTCACAGCGTTTGTTATGATCCATTCTGCCGGATTCCGTCTCACATTTATCAACCAACAGTAAATCATTTGATGAAGATGCTATATTCTGTAATTCGGCTAGATAATCCTCTGGAATATTTTGCTGTGTAGATATTATCAAGTAGTTCTTCTGCTTTGGTTGTGTATTGTCAATTCCTTTAGCAATATGACTGTATAATGGCAATGAAATGTCAAATCCGTATCGAAAAGTCCATGTGTCAAAACCTGAGCCTGCTATAATGGCCTGACTGGTATTAAGTTTGACAACTGTTTCATAGTTTGGTGCAGTGCCAGGTAGCATGTTAAAAATGAGGTGGTTTTCCCGTTGTTCCAGCTAAAAGAAATATAAACAAATATACTATATATATAAATAACTTCTTTACAGTTTTGTTTTATTGAATTGGGGCAACATACAAGCTTACAGTCCACCTAATGATAAATGGCTACTGAAGCCCATGGACACCTGAAGACAACTTCAATTGAAGGAGGTAACACCTCTTGCCACCTCTGAGGACTAACACGTAATACCTCAGAGCCTGTAATTATATTGGCACAGCGTACCTTTTCAATCTAGAACATGCACGCATTGGTTACGCTGCTGATTGGCAGCAGAAATAGATAATAGACTTCAAGTCAGAGGAGACTACCACCTAATAAAAGTTTACAACTGCCTATATCCCTTCTTGTGTGATAACAATAGAATTTTAATTATAATGAAAACTCTTTAAAATCAAACTATAATTTAACAATAAATTTTGTTTAAATATATTAATATATAATTATTATTCTATTATTTATATATCTTATTATAATTTAATACTCTGAAGATGCCATAAGGTGAAACCAGTAATAGGTATTGTGAAACTAGTACAAGAATTTATTATAATTATCAATAGCATTTTAATTGTTTAACACATCATGGAATAATATTCAGATGTTGTCACCAATGTTGATATCAACCAGGACGGCCTGTTAATTATGGTATAATCATCATATTCATTTTTAATACATGTTATATGTATAGTTTATTATGCCTTATTTATAATTTAGCAAAAAGGTTTATATGTAGCAAATACATATTTTTAAAAATAACCAAATTTTTTAGAAGAAGGACATAATTATCAGCCCTTAAAAAATCAACTGTTGATCACAACAGAACATGAGCCTTAACAGAACAGAAGTTAATAGGATTTACTGTAATTGCAATGTTCGGCTGATAGATGTTACTTATGCATATGACAACACAGATCTGATACAATAACATCACCTAATTAATTCTGGTAATGTTGGCTATACAATAATCAGATTTGTTTCTTTTTTTTCCTTTGTTTTATGGCTCCTCATTAGAAAAATTCTGACAATAAATTTTGTTCAAAATTCATGTTCAGATATTTTTTTCAGAAAGGAATGTTATAACAAACTATACAAACAATTTAAAGACCATAAAACACAAGTCAACATGTTAGACACTAACAATACTAAAGACTATTCATACATGACAACTAAAAAGTAATAAATAAAATACTTACTGTTCAAGAGAATACAATGCTTGTGAAACATCTTTACTGGAAAATGTATTCTGATTCAATGTGTCTATACTGGGTATCAGCAAACAGGCATCTTCAGGGTTCGCAGTGTAATACTTACTATGTCTTATTGTATTTAGAACTTCATAAAATTCTCTAGACATCTGTGATATAAGTCTGTCATCCTCTGTTCTATACTCTTTTAGTGGGTATATGTATATAGTTATCTTGTCGTGGCCGCCTCTTCCACATTTGTATACGTTAAAACAACTCCAATAAGTGCAATTCGTATAGCGCGGCTCGGAGAAGGGCGAATTAATATTAATTTTTGTCACTTGTAAGCTCACTAAATCCAAATTCACTGGTTTGTAGATCTCGGTCCGTGGTGAATTTCCCGCGTAAATATTAAAAAGCACAGTAAATACTAAAGACACCACTATAAACAATAGTAGGCCAACAAAAAACCTATGGTACAAAATTTTCCTATATGATGTATACTTTGAATGCTTGTTCGTTTTTAAAAGCGTGTCCGTAGCCATTTGTGATTTCGACGATTAAATTAGTACTCTTATTTTACACATGGCACCCATTATTAGGTACCTTCGAGGATATCTCATTCAAAACTTCTAAAATTTGTAAAACGCTACAAAAGTGAAGCTTCACGAGAATTTTGAGTTGTCGCAGTGCTTGACGGTCGTCTGACAACATAGGAAGATAAATAATACACATCTGACAAGTTGACAGCGGTGTTGCCAAAGCTTTGTTGTAAGTTCCGCAATTTGTATGAAGAAATCCAGGATTTTATTGCAAATTCTGTACAAATTTTCTTATAAGAATATATTTAAATCTACAAAATTCAAATTTAAAATCTTACTAATATAACATAGTTCCATTTTTTATATGAACAAAGTACTAATCCTCCATCAAAACTAATGCAGATTTAATAAATTTAAAACATTTTCATCCTAGCATTCTTGACTGAATTGTTGATTTCACATTTTATTCACTTAATTGTGAATATAAAATTTTAAATAAGCTGTGCACGTAATATTAAATACATTAAATTTTATTTTATTTTATTATAATTTTATTCAATAAAAACTTAAAAATATATCAATTTCAAATTACATAAAAACATTTAAGATCAAAATATTTTTAATTAACATTTAAGTATGGTGTATCCTGCATAAGTTATAAATATTTAACAATGTTTAAGAGGTAAAATTTTAAGTCCTCGCACTTTCTCTGAATCGACACTCCACATACATTATCCCAATTGGTGTGTTACTTCTCATATATTGCAAAATTACCTGCTGTTTTGCATGGCATGACAATGTTGAATTCCAGTTACTTATTCTGAGGCCATGCCATGCATATTACAGTGGAAATCACAATAGAAACTATGACTTTGAATTACGTCATTGTTTTTTTGTTCCTAGAATAGGCGTGACCATAACTGGCTTCGGTGTAGGATACGTGATAGTTCCAAGCGGCGGCTTTTGCTGCATATCGAATGAGCCGGCTCGACCAGGTTATTATCACAGCCTCACAGAATACCGGCTAGAAGTAGAGGCTTCTTGTGCTTCTGCGTTTCGTTAGGTGGTGGGGGAGGGTGAGTACCCCATCCCCCTCCTCATTTTCCTTCCTTTCTCCCAAATATCCTCAAAGGCCAGCTACGCACCTGCAGCACCTCTGGGGTTGCAGATGCGGTAATCACTTACCGTCTGGTTAGCCACTACCTCGTTTGCCACCTTTACTATAAAAAAAAATTATGTTCTCACCTAACACAATACAAACTGTAATTACAGATGACGCCAAGTCTATTTTTTTATCACCATTATTACTTAAATCCACGTTGTATAATCTAACATGGTAAATGGTGTTCGCCTGCTTAGCACAGCTTTTTTTGAGCAGTTGATTTTGTTTTGTAATTTATTACACTTTTTTAAAGAATATGGTACAAAAAAATGTTTGTTCATTTTCGTGTCATTAGTCCAGATATGACTAATAATACTTAAAATTTCAATTGTTTCAAAAGTTATGGCACTATTCAACGCACTCAACTGTAGCGGTGAAAAAATTGCAACGGTAAACAAACTTGACTTCAATGCGAAGAATTGAGTGCATTCTCCAGAGCAGTATATAAGCTTCTGGCAATGCCTATAAGGCTTTTGACATAAAGGAACAATACACTTTCCAGCATCATGTCATTATTGTCATTAAAATAGCAAACTCTTTGAGATTTCGACATTAATTTAATGCTCTTGTTTTGCTGAAAATTTATTGGATTGATAGAACCAAAACGATAATTAGCAGCTTCCGACCTTGAATTAAATTTTGCCTTCACTGTTCACATTCACGATTTCCTGCGCAATACGCTATCAATATTAATCAAAATCCGAAATACAGAAAAAATAATAAAATTTATCTCCAAAATCTATTTGTATTAGGCTGCGGGATAAATTGATCTTAATTCTCTAGTACAGTTCCTCTCTTCGTAGAACGTAATTTGATTGTATTACCCATTCTATTAATGTATAGATTGATAAATTTGTCATAGACTTTGCAAAGGAAAATTGTCAACTTCTGCTTCAACAACAATTAGAAAAGAGTTCACACAATTTGCCATCGCTACGCTTGGCAAGCGGAATACCTCTCCGAACTCCATTCAAATACATCATACCTGCGTATTTCCAGTCTAGATTTTTTTATGCGCTTTGTTTGTCGGAAGTTACGAAAATTTCGACTATATATAATAAAGACCTCAAGAGTTGGGATGAAAGGTGGATCACCAAACAGTGCTAATTTATTATACTTATTGTTTTCTAGTGTTTTAAAAAGAATATGCCCATGATAAGTATGTAGGTAAATAATAATAAAAAATAATATTAGATCACATTTCCATCTTTAAATATTGTAAAATAATGTCGCAATCCGTGTATTTATAGTTACGTATAACTGTTGTTTCACCATAATTTTAAACATTTCATGGAATATTTTGTACAATACATAAAACATTCACATTTTGTTTATACATTTTAAAATCTGTTCGTGAGCAGCCAGCGCGGTTCGCTAGTATGTAATAAAATATGCACTCTGCTATCAAGCGCAGCTCTGGAGGCCGACTGAAGGATCCATACTATCTGAATTTAACGAACCTAAACCTCACTGAATAATGATGAGAAGCAGTAACTAATGTAAAAGGTCGTTTTACTGTGCTCCCAAGCCTAGCGCAATGAAAAGAAAGAAGCGTAAAGACATGTGAGGTAGGTAATTTCTCACGTTGCTCCTCACTGAATCTGGAGGGCCAATATCGAGGCTCTTTGATAGTGGCTGTCTATGCCGATTGAATAATCTTTCGGATCCTTGCGGTAGCCCTTCCGATGCAATAGATAGTATTTTCTTGTAGAGTGTTTCACGCAGCCCACCGCGGTACAAGCCGTCCGGGAGAGACTCCATCTCCCTAGAGTTCTCTCTAACTCTCTCGGGAAGGGTCCGAACTCCGCTGGACATGCATGCAGAGGCGCGATGCCTCTGATGTATGCCTGTTGGGTCGTCTGCTTTTCGGAACATATTTTCTGCAAGCCACTTGACGAAAGTCCTCTGGAGTATCGAGATATGTATATGTTTATAGATATGGAAAGTGACATTCCTCAAGGGTCTTGATGCACCGAGCTAAGGAATGTGTGACGGTTATTGCTGGGGTTTTCTTCATGAGGCTTCTGTCCATTAGTGGACATAAATAGGCCGATTATAGAGAAGAATCAAATTTGAGAATGAAATCAATCACTACATATATATCGATGCTCCAATTACAATGTCCGTTCATAACTTTTTGTTGAAAACGAGCAGTGTAATGACCGATCTTTATGTAAATGCATACGTTCGTTTGTTTCGGCTGGTCTGTAAATGATCGCATGAAGTTTAAAAATAAAATTATTAAAAAAATAATTTTGGAAGAAAATAGTCAAGTGTTGACAAAATACAGCTTTTAATTTATTAATTATGTTCAATTTCTTGTTATGGGCACAAGACTAATAAATTATGTTATTTATTTTTTGAAAATAATGTTATCGATTAAGGATTTGAATGTGAATTGTGCACTCACCATTATATTGATATACGTCAGAACGTAAACATTCTTGTTTTTCTGTCAGTTTTGTGTTGTGCGTAGTAGGGGTTTAGTTTCTGATGGCTTGATTAATTTTATTATTATTTTACTTTTATATTCTGACCCAATATTTCGGTTTGAGTTTGACCAGAAATGGCTCTGCTACCTCCTGACCCAGTTTATACAATCCGAAATGTCGACAATTTGCCAGTTTATTCATTGGCATTCAGCTTTCTTCCCGGCGGACTCGAGAGGTTACTAGCCGGTTCGAAAAATGGATATGTTTATGCATACAACCTTCAGGTAACATCAAAATATTCCAAGGATGTCAATACTTTTGTTAATTTTTGATGCTGCGTAGAAAACATTTCTTGTACACAGCACAAAAAACATTGCGCATTTTCTTTGTTTACTACCCACAATCGTGACCCAGAAAAATATCCGTTGCGACTACTGATGCCTTCGATCCGTAATTAGTATTTTAATGTTATCTTCTTTACATAAGTGAATAAACTTAAGGAATCGACGATATATTGAACTAGTGACTGTCCACTGCTTCGCCCGCATGATCATAAAGTAAATCCAAACGGTACTTTCTATTGCGATGAAGCAGATCATATTTTATCTTATTCCATGACAATCTACTGCTTTTACAAATTTATTCTGTGTCATTTCAAATAGTATTTCCCAAAATGAAGGCAATTTAAAATAACCGAAATTCTGTATGTAATGTGGGTAATACACATTATTATATTTATGAAGATAGAAGTTCTCTAAAAATTTACTTAAAATAATGACTGTATTCTATAATTAAGTTCTAATTATTAATTTTAGTTCTATTTTACACATGAGCTTGTGGTTTGTTGAGGTTGTGCAGTAGTGTGCTTGGTCTTGGGTTGTATTTAATACTTAAAATAATGACTGTATTCTATAATTAAGTTCTAATTATTAATTTTAGTTCTATTTTACACATGAGCTTGTGGTTTGTTGAGTTGTGCAGTAGTGTGCTTGGTCTTGGGTTGTATTTAATACTTAAAATAATGACTGTATTCTATAATTAAGTTCCTAATTATTAATTTTAGTTCTATTTTACATGAGCTTGTGGTTTGTTGAGGTTGTGCAGTAGTGTGCTTGGTCTTGGGTTGTATTTAATACTTAAAATAATGACTGTATTCTATAATTAAGTTCTAATTATTAATTTTAGTTCTATTTTACACATGAGCTTGTGGTTTGTTGAGGTTGTGCAGTAGTGTGCTTGGTCTTGGGTTGTATTTAATACTTAAAATAATGACTGTATTCTATAATTAAGTTCTAATTATTAATTTTAGTTCTATTTTACACATGAGCTTGTGGTTTGTTGAGGTTGTGCAGTAGTGCTTGGTCTTGGGTTGTATTTAATACTTAAAATAATGACTGTATTCTATAATTAAGTCTCTAATTATTAATTTTAGTTCTATTTTACACATGAGCTTGTGGTTTGTTGAGGTTAGCAGTAGTGTGCTTATCTTGGGGTTGTATTTAATACTAAAATAATGACTGTATCTCTATAATTAAGTTCTAATTATTAATTTTAGTTCTATTTCACACATGAGCTTGTGGTTTGTTGAGGTTGTGCAGTAGTGTGTGCTTGGTCTTGCTGTATTTAATACTTAAAATAATGACTGTATTCTTATAATTAAGTTCTAATTATTAATTTTAGTTCTATTTTACACATGAGCTTGTGTGGTTTGTTGAGGTTGTGCAGTAGTGTGCTTGGTCTTGGGTTGTATTTAATACTTAAAATAATGACTGTATTCTATAATTAAGTTCTAATTATTAATTTTAGTTCTATTTTACACATGAGCTTGTGGTTTGTTGAGGTTGTGCAGTAGTGTGCTTATCTTGGGGTTGTATTTAATACTTAAAATAATGACTGTATTCTATAATTAAGTTCTAATTATTAATTTTAGTTCTATTTTACATGAGCTTGTGGTTTGTTGAGGTTGTGCAGTAGTGTGTGCTTGGTCTTGGGTTGTATTTAATACTTAAAATAATGACTGCATTCTATAATTAAGTTCTAATTATTAATTTTAGTTCTATTTTACACATGAGCTTGTGGTTTGTTGAGGTTGTGCAGTAGTGTGCTTGGTCTTGGGTTGTATTTAATACTAAAATAATGACTGCATTCTATAATTAAGTCTCTAATTATTAATTTTAGTTCTATTTTACATGAGCTTGTGGTTTGTTGAGTTGTGCAGTAGTGCTTGGTCTTGGGTTGTATTTAATACTTAAAATAATGACTGTATTCTATAATTAAGTCTCTAATTATTAATTTTAGTTCTATTTTACATGAGCTTGTGGTTTGTTGAGGTTGCAGTAGTGTGCTTGGTCTTGGGTTGTATTTAATACTTAAAATAATGACTGTATTCTATAATTAAGTTCTAATTATTAATTTTAGTTCTATTTTACACATGAGCTTGTGGTTTGTTGAGGTTGTGCAGTAGTGTGTGCTTGGTCTTGGGTTGTGTTAATACTTAAAATAATGACTGTATTCTATAATTAAGTTCTAATTATTAATTTTAGTTCTATTTTACACATGAGCCAGGTTTGTTGAGGTTGCAGTAGTGTGCTTGGTCTTGGGTTGTATTTAATACTAAAATAATGACTGTATTCTATAATTAAGTTCCTAATTATTAATTTTAGTTCTATTTTACACATGAGCCAGGTTTGTTGAGGTTGTGCAGCAGTGTGCTTGGTCTTGGGTTGTATTTAATACTAAAATAATGACTGTATTCTATAATTAAGTTCTAATTATTAATTTTAGTTCTATTTTACACATGAGCTTGTGGTTTGTTGAGGTTGTGCAGTAGTGTGCTTGGTCTTGGGTTGTATTTAATAAAATACCAAATTCCGTGACTTGTAAGACTCAGCAATGTTCTCCATTGACATCACAATGTTTTTTAATTTCAATAGCCTTGCAAATTATCCTTGGCAGGAATAAGTATTCTTTTGTGAGGCTATGTGATATGTCAAATCTAAAGTAATGGTTGAGTCAATCCAAAATATGAACACAGACTGTAGACTTCCTAGAGTCCTTACAGATCCTTTAGTTTGCCCTATGTAAGAGATACCACATTCTCTTCACAATCAAGCTTATACACACTCTTGTCTTGTAGAGGGATGTTGCACTTGACAAATGGTAAATATTTACTTATCTAGAGTCTCTATGTTTTACATCAACATTTGTTCCATTACATGACATGGGGTTTATATTAAAAAAATAATTAAATTCAAATTTGTGATTGTATATTTGGTCAGCACTATATATAATATTTGTTAAAAAATTAAAACTAGATGTTACAAACAATTATAGAACATAAAAATATTAATTTTTTTTCCTTAATTTCAGACAAACCGTGTTCAACAAAAAATTAAAGTTGGTCAAGCTCCAATTCTCCACCTTATCCACACCAATAGTCAACTTATAACTCAAGAAAAAGGTGGCAAATTCAAAATTTTCAACTTAACCAATACTGGATACAAGGAAGAGCATGTTATAGAGATTGACTACCCGGGCTTCTGCCGCTTCGAAGCCAACACAAAACTCGAAACACTTTATGTACCTGATAGGGAATCCAGTGTTGCCATTTATAATTTTTCTTTTGAAAAAATAGGTTCCCTTAATCCTGATAACACTTCCCCAAAACTCGGCGACCCGATGTGTTTGAAGTATATTGAATTTCCTTGCGACAAGCCATGTCTTTTGGTTGGTTATGAAGCAGGATGGCTCCTTCTATGGGACCTTAACACTAGTCAATGTATCAGCAAGTTGCAAACAAAAGAATGTCCAATGTCGGTGGATTTTCATCATGAACAACAAAGAGGAATAATCGGCAATGCCTCTGATGTGGTGCAGATATTTAGTATAGGAAGAAAAGACTTGAGCTTGTCCCACAAGTTGGATGTCACCATCAAGAACCCAGGTGTGAATAAAGTGCAATCACGAATTGACGGAAAAGTCTTTGTTGCAGGAGGCTGGGATGGACACATCCGTATATTTTCTTGGTTCTCTCTGCGGCCGCTTGTTGTGTTGACAGAGCACAGACAAGCGGTGCAAGATGTTGTTTATTCCACTCAGAAAGTTTCTCTCTGGAATGCAAACATCATGGCAGCAGGAGGTCTTGATGGTGCAATTACACTTTGGGATTTGTATAACAATAAACAACAATAAAAACGATTAATACGCAATAATATTCAGATGAAAACAAAATAACATACTTATTGTCAAGGTGCCTACACAAAATATCATCAATGTTGTGATCATATTAAAATATATAAACTCTGTGATAGATGAAAATGAAAACCTGTACTGGTTGTGTTTTCGTGTACATCTGTATATACGCATAGCATTTGTGCTATGCTATGTAGTTACATTTTGTTAAAAGTTTTTGTTCATATCCATCACAAATTGTTTGCACCTTAAGAATAACTGATTGGCACTACAGTTTAGTTTCATTTTGTATTCGATTTACGATTATATCTAATACCTTCTAGTGTAGTCACCTTCACATCTAATTATATCTCAATAAATACATTTCTCATTTACATTTATCAAGTTCACCAAAATTGCCTTTATTAATATAATGTTTCCTGTGGTATAAATAGAAAACATCCAATGCTTTAATTATTTAGAAGTATATAAATTTGTTAGAACGAAAATTGTGAATTATGTGATTGGATCTCAGTTTTGTACAAATATACCAAACTATAGACAACTATATTATCCATTTAGTGCGGTCAACTACTAAAGCTAAGTAAAAATGTTGTTAAATATGATATGACTATTTTCAGTGAATGGTTTTTAGCAATGTTTTAAGACATTAAAGCTTTTTAAAATTTTCTTATCTTTTTATTACTCCTTTCCATTCATGCCGTGTGCAGCAAAAGGCGAATAAAAGGCCTTCAAGTTTACATGATAATTTCCAGCCACCAGCTACTTTCCATCTCCCGGAAAGGAAGAAAGCCCGTTGGGCCAAATCTAAATCCGTAATCTCTGCCTACCTCTATGGGTGACAGGCGTGAGTGCGATTACGTAAACTTTCACAGTACACTGGGCCAGATTCTCTATTCAATATACCCGACACTATCTCTTTTATTTGGTTAGATGTGGCCTAAATATTTTAAAAATTACATATTGTTATATACAAAAATTGTATATGTTAAAAACAGTCTATGACACATGCTACTATTATGTGATTATTGCCGCAGCTGGCAATATTGCATGCTAAATTAGTATTTCTTCGTTAAATATCTCATTTGTATAACTACAAAAGTAGAAATTTAGCAAAGCAATCCAATTACTAAATATTTTATAAATAATAAAATGAATACGGTGCACGGGTAGATTGTGCCACTCGTTTTCTTTCCGCGGGTGTCGTAAGAAGTAGGTACGTTTATGATATGTAGTATAATCAGAAATTTTATTAAATATACAATACGGGTTTAAGAAAGAACTTTAACCGGAGGCCTTTCAACGCCCCCTTCCACCTCCCCCATCCCCATATATCCCTTAAGGTCCGCAACGCTCCTGTAGCTCCTCTGGTGTTACAGACGTACGTGGGCGTCGGTAATCACTTACCATAGGGTGAGCCGACAGCCTAGTTTGTTGGTGATCCTGTCTTCGAAACCGAGGACTGTGGATTCGAATCTCGCTAGGGGCAAACGCTTGAATGATGAATATGAATATTTGAAACGAACCATGGATGCATATGTGATTGTTTATCCATTTATTTATTTATTTAATCTTTATTATACTTTTATACAAGGACACAAAAGGCGGACTTAATGCCTATATCCATTCTCTACCAGTCAACCTATGCTGTGGAGAAATTTTATGGTAAGAGCGAGAAGAACTTAGAAAACCATAAAACTAAATTACTTATAAATACTTGTACACGTATTACATAAATAATAATAAATAAAATCTATTATTATTATTACTATTTATATTCCTTTGTATTTAGACAGTGGTAAAATGGTTATAGCACTCTGGGATCTAAGTAAAATTAATTCCATTCTAAAGAAACTGGAAGCTGCTTCTTTTCAATCCGTTTGAGAAAATACTTTCATCATAATTTTTTGTAAACAGACAAACTTATAGTCACGCAGTGGACTATTCCGACTTCCCTCCGCAACCCTCACAAAAATGAGAAAATGTCTTCGTTCGGCTGGAAGGACTAATAGATCTATATATCTGCTTAGCGGTGTCTAAATGTGCAGCTGTAGTGTGCATTTGGAGAAAGAGTTGGTATATTCCTGATGCTGCACCCAGCTAGCAAACAAACGATGCTCTGGCGATCGAATAATGGCGGTACATCAACACGAATTTGTCAAACCCTTGTTTGCTACTCTCACCTACCCCATTGTCCAGCGTGATGAGTATGAATTAATGAAAAAAAAATTAAAATTCGTTTGACTATTGTCATTTTTTTTACAATCTACCAACGTTTCATGATAAGGTTCCTCTGACTCGAAAGAAACTCCGGCTGTATCTGATAGCGTGAGTGTTGTAAGTAGACTAAAAAAATAACATTAAGCAAATTTGACGAAAATTCAGATGGATCAGATTTTCGACAGATGGCGGAACAATCATATCAAATATGCCAGACCTAAATAATCAAGACCGGCGACGAGAGGGACTGTCTAAGGAGTGAAATCTTCAGTACTATGATTGCCAACCCGCTCGATAAGCGTGGCCTAGCGATCCCCCATCACTAGCCTTTGGAATTTGGGTTCGTTATATTGCCGGAACCAATTATAACTTCAATATTTTGGTACACTCATACGCTAGAGTGTAAATAATAAATAAATAAAACAATAAATAATAATACTAACAAATATTAATTTAATTTCATTGCTAATATATTTTAATGAATATTATTTATTTTATGGTATTTTATCTTACCATATTTATAGACCCAAACTACATGAGAATATACATAAATACCACAAAAAATAATAAATAAGTAACCGTGGTAGCTTAGTGATCAGGATCACTTTAATTTCATAGCATCGTAAGACATGACCTCCGACGACATGACCGATGACACGGTGATGTGTTCAAGTCCCGGTTTCAGTTCAGCTTAACACGAAATTGTTAATTGTAATGAATTTACAACATGCACGGCGGTGAAGGAAAATATCGTGTAGAAACCTAAATGTCGGAGAAATAATAAAAAAATATTTCAAGTATCCGTAGAATACAATGCACAATGGAGCCACGTCGCTGACTCTTCCCTCTCAAGTCTTGAGAGGCCTTTATCCCGCGGAGGGACATTTACAGACAGCTACTTTAATTAACTTTTTACTGCATCGAAAGGGTATATCGAAGAAGAATACACAAAGCATATTTGATATTTTAATTTTACAAAGAATTATAATTATGTTACTAATATCACATTTACAGTGCTTTCTAATCCTTTTACTAATAAGAATATTAATAAAGATTCAGTAAATCACGTCTTAAAACTAGGACTAGTCGTTTGAAAGTTTAATGAACTGCGTTCGGTTTATCGTGCAATTGTGATATGTATTAATGACTTTATTTTTTTTTAAGAATTAATTTATTTCAATTTACACTTCAACAATTTTTCTCGTTTTTGGAATGAGCGGATCTTCTTCCGTCGCCACCTCCACAAGTCTTCGTCTTTTCCGCAACGGTCTCGTAGATTCCAGCGGTTCCTTGCTTTTGGATACGATTTTCGCCATTTTGTTACCTAGCCTCGTTATCTTGAACTTCGGTAAGGTCTGCTCCGGATTGCCAGTTACAATGTTCTCATTGACGTTCCTATCGTCGTCTGTTCGTTCGTTCTCTTCTGTAACTGGACCCGTTGCAGTCTGTGGTTGAGTTTCATTATTAACACAGTCTTTTGCTTCCTCCGTTTTCTTTTTGTCATTGTTTATTGTAAAATCGAGGGGACCTTCCGCTTCCTCGTTACTTGTTTCTGTCTTAACTTTGTTCAAACAATGCGCTTGTATAAACGATGTTATTGGTATCGGAACCGGTATCGGGAGAGGAATCGGTATTATAACCGGGTAGGGAACTAATACTGTAACTGGTGGAGCTTGGCCTAAAGGCTGGGGGAAATTGATAGGGGGGATAAGACGGGGTCGTTCTTGCATAAATCCGGGCCGAGGCATGAAACCTAATCTAGGTTGGAACATGGGGTATCTGTGATCGTTTATATGATTAGGCGTTTCCGCGATGAACGGTGGTGGCATTCCGAATAGAGGATTAAATGATTGGGGGATTGAATGTTGATTGATTGGGTGCGGTGGGGAATGGATGACGCTGTTTCCGGCCGTACCAATTGTTGAACTTGGCGAAGAGCCGTCTATGGACGGACTACACATTCGTAAATCTTGGGCTTTCGGTGTAGTGCTGTGCTGTCTCAAGTTTTGTGATGTCACCGTTGCTGAGCACTTGGATACTCTGCGTTTCCGAACGTTCATCTTGTTAGCTCTGTCTTTTTTACATTCAGGTGATTTTTGGTTCGCCTTCTCTTCGCTTGTCTTTGGATTCATCAGTTTTGACGCTGGCGCAACCGTTATTAGCGGCAACGGAGATTTTCTATGGTTTGTCAGATCTGCTCTGTCGATAGCTTGTTTGTTTGTCAAGTTTTCTGGGTTAGGGGAGCCCGATCGTTCCGATGTCGGCGATACGGATCTGCTTTTACAGTTTTTGAGCCAAAGCTCAGGAGTGATGAGGTTGGAGGAGGACGAGGCGTTCACCAAGTGTGGGTTGAGATCGAGGTGCGCTTGCGTTTCCCGACAAAATATGTGCATCTTGTACTGATTGAGGCATTTGTCAGAGCAAAATTGCAGTTGTGTGGCACCGTCCTGTGAAATAACAAGAGCAATTAAGAAATATTCCGTGTTGTGATTGTACAGGGCACAGTAACGCCATCTCGCGGGGACGTGCATTTCCCGCACGCACTGCTCAACCACCTCAATATCGGTTGAGTATGCATTACCGCACGACGTAGGCGTTAGATGGCACTTTATGATTTTATTTGATTGCTATTTAGATAACATATAAATTTATTCATCGTCTAACCTGATAATAAAATTTAAGAATAAGTAATTTTTAAATTTTTAATCACAGTATTTTTCACTTATTATAAAATACACCGTAGTGGAAACCCCTTTAATTTAATCACAGGATTATTCTCTTTAACCAAAGTGACTTTTGACTTTAAAAATCATGATGATGTCCTACTGACCATGGAAATAACTTTCATATGCTATCGGCAGTTATCAACGGCGCTGGATATAGTATAGTGCTTTCATGTTTGTGACCCAAAGATAACACACAGCTAGACATGAATACCAATCATGTGTTTTGCACTAACTTTGGTTACGTCTGGGACTCGAACCCAGCGCGCATCGCTCCACATTCAGGCACCCTAACCAGAGAATACAAAACATTTGGAGAATGAGATGGTATACCTCCACTTGCACCGATTTATTAAAAAACCCAAAAAAAAAAATGGATTCCGACAGAATACCAGCGCTATTGTTGTGGTTATACATTTAGCATTGCTACTACAGCATTACGGTGAGTCGGACGCCGTTTTGTTGCTGCAACTCAATGAAATATTATCATTTTTGTTATGTTAATGAAGTTTTCATTATGTGTTACTTGAGTTGTGGCAATGAATAAAGTACTTTCTTCTTCTTCTTCTTATTAGAAACTGCTGACGTGGATGTCCTCACCTGAAAGTCGACGTAAGCGACGGTGTGCCTGACGTGGCGGCACCAGTCGCAGGTCTTGGCACGCTTGAAGTTGGCGCGCCGCGATTGGCTGAAGCAGAGCTCCGAGCAGAACGCAGCGCCGGCTTGCTGTAGGGCTCCGCCCTCGCTCGTTATGCTCTTGTTGCACCACGTGCATTCGTCTGCAATGAGAGGATAACAGTGTTTGTGATACGAGTCAATAACCTTCCCTAAGAAGGAAAATATTATCAACCACATTCACAACCCGAAAAAAGTTTAAAATGTTAATATTTATACGCGGTAGAGCTAAGCCATGTACAGTATAGTGCATGTATAGTGGCCTTGCAGTGATTCTGCGTTTCGTTCAGTGAGCGAGGTGAGGTAACCGGAGACCCATTCCAACCTACACCCCCTTCATCCCTTTCCCCAAATATCCTTACCCGTAACGCAAACGCATCTCATCTGGCATTGCAGATGTACGCGGACGTCAGTAATCGCTTAGCAACAGGTGAGCCGCAAGCACGTTTACCCCTACCCCATAAAAAAAAATTAACACAGTGTTTCTTTCTTTTTATTAATAACATTAGAACGTCAGAAGAGCTAACGGTCTAGTAAATGGGAAGTGACTTCTGCAGCCCATGTACTCATGCAAACAACTCCAATCGAAAAATGTTTTAAATTCGATGTCAATCTGTATTTATAATGAGTAACCTGAAATGAGTAATCTGAACCCAAGAGTAATAGAAATCATTGAGAGGAAAATCATCACAGACACAGACGGCTCCTTGGCAGAAATGGCGTCTTACCACCTAAACGTGGTGGTACCATCAATGTAAAAGAAAAGTCGCGACCTACAAATTTTTCAATGCTGACCTTTTTTTTTTATGGGAAAGGCGGCAAACCTGCAATCGGTTCACCTGATGGTAAGTGATTACCGTCGCCCACGTACATCTACAATAGAAAAGGTGCTGCAGGTGCGTTGCCGGCCTTTGAGGTTATTTGGGAGATTGGGTGAGGATGGGGAGGGGGAATGGGCCATACCTCACTCACCGAACGAAACGCAGAAGCACAAGATGCTTCTACTTCACGCCGGTATTCTGCGAGGCCGTGGTATTAACCCGGTCGAGGCGGCTCATTCGAGCAGCAGCTAAAGCCGCCGCTTGGCTCTCCCACGTTAAATATTTCTTCTACTTCGCGTTCTCTAATTTATGACAGGGGTTTGGAGAGGTGAAGAGTCAACTGCTCTAGTCTAGCGTGGTTTAGCAGACTTAGTAAGTCCTCGTGAGACATAGACGTTTCCACATGATGTTTTCTTTCACCACTTGGGCCTTACACATATCCAGTAGTTGGTTTTGGATGTGTAAAATAACAAGGTATGATTTTATCGAGGAATGACATCCACATGAAATTTTCGTGAAATATTTTGTGGTATAGCGGTTAAGGCCTCTTACCACTTGATAATTCATTACTCAGAGATGGCATTAAAAATGGGGCAGCAACGAGGTTGGATAATAAAATTACACGTACTACGTATAAAAGAACTCGGGTTATCTAACTTAGGAGATAGTTAATCTAACATCAACGCGTTCGTCTACAAACCCCCGCAAGATGGAGTGACGACTTGCGCAGTGTTGCGGGAAGTCGATGAATGCAGTTGGACAGTCTGCAGTTCGCGTTCTCTATAGCAACACCGCTCGGACCACAGGTAATCTCAAGCGTTTATTGACATAAACGCTCCGTGTCTACACGAAGGACCGTGTAGACACGGAGATACTTCGCCGTGCTAGACGCCACAGAAGCCCAGAGGAGGAAGAGGCAGACTGCAAGCGCATCTGCCTCAAGGAAACCACCATCCCCAGCGCAACTCGCGACCCGCCTGCCCAAGTAGCAGCGACCGCGCCCCTCGCTTCCCACGAAGCCCCTCCACTTCCACGGCTGGGACCACGGCTAGCACTCCGCGCACCGCTCCGGTAGCGCCAGAGTCTCGCAGGCCGTGCACCACGCCCCAACGCACGCCAACACCCGTCCACTACTCCTCTCCCCCTGCCTCTCCAGATACCGCACAAAGCGGTAATGGATTGATGGCTACGGAGACTGAAAACACCACGCAATCCACCAGTTATGCGAGCATCCTGAGCGTGCAAAAAGAGCGCTCACAACGCCCTCCAACCCTGGTCTCGGGAACCCCCGACACCCAGAGGTTGGTGAAAGCTCCTCGCTTCCCACCCATCATCGTGGAACACCTGCCCAACTGGACTCACCACTTCAGAGTCCTGTCCGGCAATATCGGACGTAGACCTAACGCCCGCCCTTTTGGGAAGGGAGTCAGGTTCTACCCCGAAACAGCCCAGGAGAACCACGCCATCACCAGCTACCTAACCTGCCTGGAAAAGGAGGAGAAAGTAGCTTGGTTCACGTACTCCCTGCCGGCAGACAGAAGTGTCAAGGTGGCAATACGCCGGCTGCCGGAGGGTACGGAACCAAGCGAAATCGCAGAGGACCTCCGGATCCTAGGTTACACTCCGGAATTCATCAAAAGCATCAGTGCGCGGAAGGGACGACCAGGCGTTATCTTCTTCGCGCAACTGAAGAAGACCCCGGACATCCTCCAGACACTGTATTCTGTCACCGAGATACTCTGTATGCCCGGTGTCAGAATAGAGGCCTGGAGAGGAAAAGAGGGCCGGCACAATGCCACCGCTGCCAACTCTTCCGCCACTCATCGCACTGTTGCCACCGGCCACTGGCGTGTGTGCGCTGCGGAGGAACCACGCCGCTAGGGACTGCCCGAGACCTCGGGAGGAGCCGCCAACTTGCGCAAACTGTGGACAGGAGCACACGGCTAACAACTCCAAATGCCCTGTCTACCAGCGGGAACTCCGTAACCGCTGCGCAGGGCAGTGGCTCTAACCAGGAACCGGACTGCCAGGACACAAGAGGCGAGGGCGGAATCTGCCGTGAGCCATCAGGCTCCGTCAGAACCACCTCGCCAACCGGAAAACGCCCAACCCCCCTCAAAGCGCAAACGGAGACGCAGAGGAGGGAAAAAGAAGGCAATAACACCAGAGCCTCCCAAAATACTCACAGCCACCACCCAACGACAACAACAGGAGACGACGCCATGCCCGGAACCCCGGCCGACGCCCGTCTCCGCCCAACACCACGTCCCGCGGACGGAACCCACTGTCCCGTTGTCGACAGTGATCACCGTCCTGCAGGACATACTCCTGGCCTCCTTACACGGAGACGACATAGGCCAGGCAGTAATAAAGGGACTCGCCACATTAACGGGAATACCCAGCCGTGCCCCAGAAGCCACAAACCCCATCCAACCCTAAACAATCTATGCGCCGCCCCCCGCGGGCAGGATGGACGGGCTTTCCCCGAAAGGGGTCCACCTGGCCACCAGCTCGCGTGGAGACTGGCGCAGAGACACCGAAGCCAAGCGTATCACGCACCCCCATGACCCGCACGTACTTCTACGTGCGGCGAACAGATACCACTGAAGGGGGCCAAGCCCCGATACAGTTCCTCCGACGCTCAAAAGGCGTCGAGAGAAGACCTGATAGGCAGTTGGGTCAGGACCGAGCTTTGTGGGATTCTTTGGGAGAATATAGGCCATGATCAGCAGTGGACTTATGATAGGATGAAAAGATGATGATGATGAAACGCGTTCAATATATTTTTTACTAATTCTGCTGAATAGTTAACAGAAACAGTTATTACAAAACCAGAGGCAAAACGTGTTGATCTAACCCAGGGATTCCCAAAGTGATCGGTTTCCCAGAGGTCGACGTAAACAAAAACTGATTTTGAGGGTCGACGAGGTCTAAAAATCGACCCCTATTAATTAAAACAAATTCTTATTTAAAACTTTCAAGATACTGTATAAGTTGTGTTACGTGTACCAACTTGTTATAAGAATGACTAATATTTTAGTAGGAAGTATCATTGTTGTACTTTTAAAAAATTGTACGTAATTTGTATTAATAATTATTAATTACACTTTATATTTACTAAATTTTATGTCTATTTTTAACCAACCACAAAGTTTTAAATTGACAAGTATTTTGTATGAATAGGAAAAAACTAGAGATAGGATTTTTACAGTAATTTGGCTATGGGGGTCTGTGGTATCAGTTCTTGGAAAAGGGTTTCTAGCTCAAAATAGTTTGGGAATCCCTGATTTAGCCAGATTCAGTACTTATATAGATAAAAAGACATCACTATAAGTTCGTCAGTTAAATAGACCGTAAGAATGTTCATTACTGACGCTAATTGAGCGCTTGATTAGTCTAGTCTTTCATATATGTATGTCCATTGAAAACAGACGGATAGGCAAGCGAGCGAGTGATCTGTTTTAACAGCAAATCATAATACCTAGGATTAAGTGTCCTTTACTCCCAGTAAATAAGAATAGTACATCTTTTTTTTATGCTGCTAACGAGCATGCGGGTCACCTGATGGTAAGTGATTACAGTAGCCAACGTGCTGCTGCATCACTAGAGGAGGTGCAGGTGCTTCCCGGCCTTTTTTGGGATATTTGGTAAGAAGGAGCAGGGAGGAGGAAGGAGGGGGAGTAGACCTCCGGTTACCTCACTCACCAAACGAAACGCAGAAGCACAAGACGACTCTACTTCACGCGGGTATTCTGCGAGTCCGTGGACCCCGGACGAGCCGGTCAACTCGAGCAGTTAAAAGTTCGGTTCACCATAATCCCAATTAGTAGGTTATCACAGCTTCGTTTTTAGAGAAAGAACAGTTAAATTGCCCCTTGGAAGCCTCCAGCAAGCTTGCAGAACAGTATTAGAAATAATGGTTCACAATTTTAGAGTTTCCTGAGCAGGTTTTCGAATTAGTATTTTTTTTTATGGGAAAGGCGGCAAACGAGCAAGCGGTTCACCTAATGGTAAGTGATTACCGCCGCCCACGTACATCTGCAATACCAGAGGGAGATCTAAGGGTGGTTGGGGAGTGGGAGAGAGCCTTCGGATACCTCTATCACCTAACGAAACGCAGAAGCATAAAATGCCTCTACTTCACGCCGGTATTCTGCGAGGCCGTGGTACCAATCCGCTCAAGCCGGCCAATTCCAGCAGCAGCAAAAGCCGCTGCTTGACTCTACCACGTTTAAAAAAGTATATTAGTATTAAAACTATTAAACTAAGCATTATTATAATACAGTAGCTACTGTGAGGTTATAAAAAGATACGGGAATAGATCAATTCGAATTAAATGAGTAATAAATCATAGAGTAATTATTTTTATCGTTTTGTTAAATGAGTTGTAAAATAAAACTGGTAATGTGATAGGTTTTCTCATTACCGTGGACCGTTTGTATCTGAAGCAGTGATATCTCGTTATGAGTCTTATTAATTTCTTCTGTTTGATACTAACGACTCGGTATCGAGTTAGTCGGGACATTTGAGCCTCGATTATTAGAACACATTTACCGATAATATTGTTTTTTATTCGTATCGATACAACACCTCGTATATTACACACAAAATATTCTTTGTCAGTTAGAATAAAATGAGTAAATGGTAATATTCTCCATATGCCAACTCGGCAACCGCTCATGCGCCTTGTGCTGAAAATAATGGCAATACATTTCGTCTGGCAGACGACTTCCAAAATTTATTTATTTATTTAAACTTTATGCACAAAGTTGTACACATGGCGGACTTAATGCCTAGAGGCATTCTCTTCCAGTGAACCATTAGGATAAGCAGAGATAAATACATAATAGAGACGATGCAGCTAACAGAATAAAACAAGTAAAAAGATATAGATATCAAAATATATACTTACACAGATAGGAAGATACATACATACATTTATAGAATGTATACAAATATAACATATACACATAGAACCATGACTTTTAATACAAACAAATATGTATGTCAGAATAAACAACTAAAACGACACAATGACTAACAGCAACACTAGTATAGACTTGCAACATTTTTGTACTGATTGCGGATTTTATTTTTAAACTTATTAGGAGCTTCTTTAATGTCAAGAGGGATTTCGGTCCAGAGTCTTATGGCTATATGATGTAAAAGCGGATGAGTTAGATAAGTACCCAGTACGGTGTAAAGCGACTTGAGATTACCCGAAGAGCGGAGAGAACAGTTATGAGAATTACCAGGTATTGAAACTTAGATTTCAAGTACTCAGGAACACAAGGATCGTTTAGAATTGTGAAAAGGGTGCAAAGTGTCCTAACATTTCTGCGCTGACGAATTGGCAGCCAATTGAGCTGTGCTCGAACGGAAGACACATAGTCGTAGTCGTACTTGCGGAGAGATGTATCTGATGCAATTGTTAAGAAGACGATCCAGTGTGTTAAGATGTTGTTGAGATAGGTCTATGCAACACACATCAGCATAGTCAATAATTGGCAAAATGAGCGATTGGACAAGTAAAACCTTAGTAGTGGTTGGAAGGAAATTTTTGAGACGATAAAGTGTATACTGTAAATCAATATTCAATTATGCAACTATGTAATTGATTTCGGAGGGTTCCGCTTGCGCATATATTTGCAAATCGTCAGCATACAAATGGTAAGAGCATTTAGGGTTTGTTATATATATATTTCGCAATTTAACTTTGATTGTATATACAAAGTACTTATTTTCTATACGTTTGTTTTGTATTGTTTTTTTTTAGTTTACGGTTATTTAAATTTTTTATTTACTGGGTTTTAAGGTTTTTCACAAATTTAACTTCTATTGCATACAGGTAAAATATAAATAAGAATTGCTGATATATTTTACAAATTCTAAATTATTTTTATTTTGATTTTATTATTTTTCATATAGTCTCTTGTTTACAACGTTATGGCACTTTTTTTAATATGCATATTGTAAGCGCTGTGCGCCGTCCATTATGTCAATGTTGGCTGAAAATCAGCGCTGTGTGGAGAAGATTGATTCTTACACTGCAAATGCTGAGTCGACTTCTTTGACATCACGACATCTAATTATCCTATCATTCTATTTTCTATTCACTTAGTTCAAACACGTACCAGCCAAAGAAAGCCTTATCTCCGAAAATTGCAAGCCAATGTGAAATATTTCCCGCTAAAAAAGGTTTCAGAGTGGTGTGACGTAAGAAGCTGTCATTCCCTTTCTGCCCGCGGGTGAAGTGAAGCGACCAAGGGAGAACCTTGAAAATCTCAATGAATAGCCGATAGATGGCGCGATACCCATATCGCAAAAAAACAGACAAAAATAAACTGACCGATGATGAGCAGCAGCGTACTAAATACGAGGTGACTATATGAAATCCTGCAGTGAAATATATATAGGCTTTTAAAGTAAATAAAGTTACCGACAATATACATTACAGGAAGAAAATAATAGAGAAACCTATTCCCGCGAGACCGATCGCACTTAACTGTCTTGATCATAAACACAAAGTTCTAGTTACGTTATATTTGTTATAAAAACTTTTTCAATAACATATTCATGACTACGCTATAACGAGTTCTGGGAAAACTTACATGGCAATTATACAAGAGAGCGTTCATGCCTTCCAGCTCATTTCGAAGAGTCTATGTAATTTAATAATGTAACCTTACGCGTTCCTAATAATCACATTTTAACCGCAAAGTTCTACATTTTCATTCTCGACTCATGTCCCGATAACGTATATAAGGTAGGCGAATCGAATTTGCTGCGTACTCATTAGGAATAGTAAACCCAGTTCACGTTATCAAATTAGTAAATAATTCAGTTCACGTTATCAAAGCAAAAATACACTAGTGAATATAATTCACAGAAACATCGGCAGATCATTTGGAATCTATACCTTCTGCGAATACTCATTAACACAATACAAACGCCAGCCATGGCATTTTTCTTTTGTATATAAGAAAATGCCGCGGCGGCGGTCGGAGAAATGCCAGGAAAAACGTTTATTTTTACATAAAACTCGTTGCGGCCCGGCTGGTGTTTTAAAATGCCTACACGAGAAATCAGGCGTTAGAAAGTATACCCGATGGCTACCCGGCCAAAGTGACGTCACAAATGTAAGGTAAAGATGTACAATATTTTTAATTTCTGTATCATCAAAACTACTTTCGATGTCAGTAAATCCGTCTTCGCCCGACACTGAAAGCCATCCTAATCTCACCGACACTGCCGTCCGGGTTATCGTCGGGCATCGTAAAATCAGTAAATTACATTTTATTGATTACATCGCTCAAAATATTTGGAAAACGACCATTACGGATACGTCTTTTTATATTATTAATACTAGGAATAGTTAAATCCAAAAAAATACAACACCATTACTACAGCGTGATAGGTTATTTAAATAGATTCAAATTAGATCACAATCTTTCAATTTCCCGCGTTAACGGCCAAAAGACGCGGGAGGGTGCGTTCGGAAATTCAGAGAAATACAGCTGCAATCGGAAAGGGGCACGTTTCATAGAATATAATATTAAATTTCTATGAATTGTTACATTCGAGAATTCGATTCTTGGTAGTATAATATAACGGAGAATGATAATTTATGATGTGAAAGTACAAATACAACATGTCAGATAATATTATATTCATAACCGATGATCACTATGGGGCTTAGTGACATTAGATTATATATGTCGTATGCAGGATGTCATGAGGAAAATTTCCCTTCTTCTGCAACATTTTTAGAGAGAATATTAAATCGTTAGATGCGTCTTGTTACTTAATCAAGCGCACGATGAACCTAGTGCGCTGAGGTCTCCTCTTGAATTTATTGCGTTTTAATGACAGACGACAAAATCATTACTTACAATTTGCAGTGATCAAAAGTGGCAGCCAGTAAGTAAGCCCACAGCTGGGAAAAGACTCCCTTCTCATATATCTGTGAGGGTTTTTGGAGCCGGGAAGGGCCCGCCACGCTGCCCCAGTGCGGGTTGGCGGGTTTCACATATCCTCGAAATCATACTTTTGATTATTTCTCAGACATGCAGATGATTTTTTCCTTTATCGTAGAGTACGTGGCAAATACAGCACTTAAAATTGCTATTAACAACTTTAGCAGTGCCGGCACCAGGGATCGAACCCAGGCCTCTCGCGCTCTTCGAAACTAAATTGAGCGCTCTGACCACTAAGTTACACCAGTGGCAGCTTAAATGTAATTAATAAACGAAATATCATTAGAACACCTTTCCTACACCTATACTATATAACGATGATGTCCCGGTCTTTTATTACAAATTATATTTCATTTATTTTTAGTATTATTACTGCTTGTCATTAACATCTCCTCCTCGTATGCAGGATAAACTCATAACACGACCCCGAGACGCCGGTAACCGAATCGAGAAACTTGCACAGTCGTTGTTCCTTGCCGTTGTAAGGTTTCCACTCGAGAGCCTTTCTTCCCTAACTATTATGGGCTCTGTGAGCTACGAGGTAGGTCGGTAGGCAGAAAATGTTAACTACTCGATGTCTTAGTAAAATAATTGCAAAATTTCCCCAAAGTTAGTAAGTATTTTTGATAAAAAAAAAAATTATAATAAGTACCTTTATTTTTTTGCTCTGCGGCCTGCTCGGGACTGGAGTTATCCCTTGCCCTAGACGCCGCCCAGCGTCGCAACTCCAGCCGTTCGTAACCGTACCAGCCCAGTAGCTCGTTCATGGCTGTCTCCGCGAAATCCTGCAAGGGTTACAAATCGGTTACTAAACATTGTGGACCAGGCTGAAATGGTTATTTATTACTACTATTACGTCAGCAGTTTTAGTCCACAGCTGAACTGGACCCCATTGCACTCCTTTTATTATTAATTGACTTTAATATTGGTCGTCGGGTCCCGTGGATCGCGTATGTTTGGAAGTCGACCAAGGCCAATTCTTACAACCTCTCATGGCTTCCGACAGATGGCGTTGTAACTCGAAAGTACACTGACCGTTGACTGACATGCTGTGGATGTGTAAAGTGTATGTTAATGCAATCGCCAATCCGCTTACAAAGCGTGGCGATAGCAACAGATTCTCCATGTGAGAGAACTCTATGTCCAAGTAACTATTTTTACAGGTTGTTATAAGAACAAAAAAGCATATTTTAATATTGTCTCACAACATGTTCTTGTTTTAATTAGAATGGAATTCATTCTAAATATTTTGAAGTATTATAGTGAAACACATTTTTAGTTTTCAGAATAGTCCAAGTCCAGCGTTATCATTTTTTATCTGTGCAAACTTGATGCTACATAAGCATTCGTTTCCTATAGCTGGTACCAACCAACCAATAATTTGTGTACTACACAAATATTATCTTCGGATGGGATTCCAACCCAGGACCCATGGCCCTGTACACAAGTACGCCAACAACTGAACAGTGCTTTCAGTCAAAAGTATGTATAAGAGATTGAGCAAGCTGAAACGAATATCTAAAAGTAGTTATCTAGTATAAATATGAACTTTTTTCTAAAATGTTATTTCTTTCAATTTATATACAGATCACTTGAGTAACAGCAGTTATAATGCTGAAAAGCACCCAAATGTCGGGAATAAAAAAGTAAAAAATTAAAAATAAAATCCATAAATAATTGACAGCCTCATCTTATTTGCTATTGCAACCTCGGCGTTCAAATTTCGCGTAAAATATTCGAATTTACTCGTAGGTACTTGATTACACCATGACGTGATAATATTGCAACCAGTGGAGTACAGTGTTAATGTTTTTTCTCTGGGTAAAAACACTATGCATTCCACTGGCAAGGTATGTGTGTTTCCTGTAACCGTTTCATAGTACATTTTGTTTTATTTCATAAAAATATTTTTCAAGTAATTGATTTATTGTACAAAACCAAAGTCGTAATATATTCATACAGTAATTTTGTTATTTAAAGCTCAATCTCAATCAGACTTAAAAATTATTATTTCACATGTAATTTAGTGGAAACAATGGTTAGAAACCTAAATAGTCAATAATAAAATAATATAAATATGGCCGCAAGTTTCTGCCATCCCGTTGGTAAAAGCCTTGAAAATCGCAATGGCTGCCGACAGATGGCAGGACAACCATCTTGAAACATAACGGACTAAATTAAAAAAAAAACGAATACGGGGAGGAGGGTCTACGGTGCGAGGTGTCTGGTGCTGCGATAGTCAATCCGCTTGCCGAGGTTGGTGGTCATGGCAAATTCTCCTTCTGGGAGAGGCCTATGTTGTACAGTGGACTATTTACAGAGGTTAAGGAATTTACCTAAAATACATTTGTTTTATACCCTTAGATGATATGAACTCGAGATTACAAGTTCAAATAAACATCACAATAAATCAATATGTCCATATTACTAACAACTGAGCTTTAAAAATGTTTTAAAGCTCACATTTATACTCGACACTGAAATAATTCTGTTGTATGTCAGTGTACGTTTATATAAAGAACGATTTATATAAAATGAATGGAGATCGCTGTCGACCTCCTTACGGCCGCTTTTTATTGCCAACGATTGCGTTAATTTTGTGTAATAAATAAAAAATGTCGCGATTCAACACGGCGATGTACGTCAAAAAATATCTGTGTCGCGTAAAAAAAGATAAGACATATAAAAAGTTAACTGGTAGTCTATGGACTCGACAAACGAAACGATTTCGCGGGACTTTTGTGGGAGTTACTTTGATTTTGTGGAGATTAGTGAAATATATGAAAACTTTTTTACTTTATATTATACTGCAATTCAAAATATTTGTATTTAAATTGATTTAGTCAGGCAAATTTCGCATTATTGGTATTTATAGTGTGCAACAGTCTACTCTAGTAGAAGTTTCTCTCTCGTTGTCTCAGTTGTCAAGCTTGGCATGATTGATAAATTGATAATCTATATATCTATTAAATATTAGCAGAAATTCTCGTTCATTAAATATCTTTCATGCACATTCCTTCGCACATTATAATACTATTAGAACATTGTAGGTATGTTCATCTTAAAAGATAAGTGGTTTGGTGGAAACCAATAAATCGAAGAATCTTAAACAGATGTTGTATAATATCAGATATCGCGTCTTTAATAACACCTTCATTACGCGACGCCGGTACATCTTTGATACACGAGCATCCGTATAATAACCAGATTTAATTAATCCTTAACCAGGCAGCCTCTGTCGTGACAGTGTCCTATACATAGGTAATATTTCATGAGAAAGATGACCAGCGCCGAGATAATTGGTCTCCGGTTACTCAGAGTAGCTTTAGTTTAGAGACATTTTAAGGCAAAGGTGAATTAAAGACTTGTTTAAAATAATTATTTGAATTGATATTTTAATTCCACCATTTGTCACTCTGTTCATTCAGCTTAGGTACATTAAAAAGTAAAAATTAAAAAATGTTAAAAATAATGCATAATATTGTTTATCAAGACACAGGGAATCTAAGTGTGGGACTGGAAGTCGTGTGTGTCGGTATAACATCGATATGTATAATAAGATATATATAAATATACCACATATTTTTTTATTGGAATGTAGTGAAAATTGAACTTACAGCCCACCACAGGAAAGCGGCTACAGCAGCCCATGGACACCTAACAACCTCAATCGAAGAAGGTCACAAATCCGTTGTTACCCCTTTGAGGACTAAGATGGAATGCCACACAGCCTGTAATTAAGCTGTCTGTCCATAACTTACGACACGGATCACCACAGTAGTTGAACTGCTGTTTGGATGCAGGAATGGGTAAGAGTGTGACACGTATGTATCCAGACCACTCCTAGCCAGAGAAGGAGTCTACGAGTGCCCCCCTCATACGTTTGGTACACGTTCGTAACTAATTTTCATTACCAGTTAAGAAAAAGATTTTTAATTCTTCTTTCGTGTAGTGTAGAGTCAAACTAATTTCATAATTACTTTTCGTAACGAACTACAGAAAAGTATTTAATTATCTTTCTTGGTTTGATTTTTCTGGTCCAGTGTCACGTGTCCCTGAACTGCACCAACTCTTTCTCCTATCTTATATATTGATTAATATGGCGAGGCGAGAAAGGATGTGAGTGCCTTCGTGTTTACGGAAAAAATTTGTCACCACATCCTAGGCTTTAAACACTTGTATATGTTGACAAGCTGGCCACGATAATGATCATCACTAAATATTTGGAATAGTGAGAATAACGATGTGCCTTGCGGAGAAGGAATCCATGTATCAACCCGTTTCATTCTCAGTCTGTGGCAACCTAAAGTTGGATATAAACAATAATCTAGTTAATATTTCCGATTGTTGTCTTTTGGTGGAATTCCACAGAAGATTCCTGCAGGAATACTAGTACTTATTCCACTGATTTGTTCCGAATATTTAATATTATTATTTGTCGTCATTCCAATATCAGGGAAAAATTATTTCCGGGCAACCCCAAAATTACAAAATTTTAAAATAGTTTCTAACTGCAATAATTGACGTTTTTGGCATAAACTTACACGTTTGTCCTAACAAAACCTATTGTATTGCAAATTTAATTAAGTTGCGCACTATATTTTAAACTTTTGATATTCCCCTTGAAAGGCGAAACCAGCTGTTGATCAGTGATCGTGTTCCTACTAAACAATATTCATTACTAAAACCCACCTTCACCATTACGAGTTGCACAATTCAATTCAAGAGGTGTTTTACACGTGGTAGAGCCAAGCGGCGGCTTTTGCTGCTGCTCGATTGGGCCGGCTCGAGCGGGTTGGTACCACGGCCTGGTAGAATACTGGCGTGAAGTAAAGGCATTGTATGCTTCTGCGTTTCGTTCGGTGGGTGTGATAACCGGAGGCCCTCTCCCCCTCGCCATCCCCCTCCTCATCCTACTTCTTCTCCCAAATACTTTTAAAGGCCGCTGCTTGGCTCTACCACGTTCAAATATTTGTAATTCGTATTTCTCTTGTCAAAGCAAGATAAGCAGCTAACGAGCCCTCAGTTAAGTAACACAAAAGAATCACCAAGAACACAAAAGAACGTCATCAAATTAAACAACGGCATATGAAACTGTAGATTCATACCAAACGTGGTTCTCTCTCGTTTCAATTTACGCCGGAGTTGCCAACGTTGTGCGGGGTAATAATTATCACCTCAAACACGATATTCCCAACACACGTTAGTATTGGATGTAGGGTAGCCATATATTAGTTATTCATAGGAAGTAATATATATAAAGTAATAACGTAATTCTTAGTAAAGAAAAACTTTTTGATACTCTCAATGTTTAACGACATTTATTTAATTTGTTTTATCATACGTGTAGTATAAACCTTTATGTGATCACTTTGACGCCAGTCCGTACATATGGTTCTTTTTCTTTTAAACGCCTTGAAATATCAAGCGGAAATTCGTGTTGCATACTAGCTGAACCCTGTCACTCTTCATTTGTGGATATTGTAGTAAGTATTGAGTAAAAGTTTTTAATTATTTTTGTTCTTAACCTTTCCCGTTATGTGTCGAATACCTCCCCAAGCCAAGCCCAAAGTACTGTTAACGTTCAAACTTCTTAACCCTTAGCTTGACATAATAACAGAATTTTCAACAATATTTGCCTTGCGGTAGCTACATAAGCAAGTCTGCTACCTCCTTTTTCTCCCAGTCCTAAGAGTCTTCTAAGGTTGTCTTCATTATATTAAGGTGTCCATATAAAAACAGCGACAAAGCTTGCTGTTAGGCGTTTAATGTAAGTCAAGCGTCTGTGTCGCATGGGAAGAAATGGCTATTATGGGCGTTCGTAAAGAGAGGCATATGTTAACTATTTAACCGACAAATAAGATACTGTCACAATGTCGGGTGATGAACTCATGAATAATCTTCCGCTACCAACACATGAGTCGACAATTTCCGAATATTTAGACGTCACTAATTCTTTAAATTCCGCTGTCCCGAATTTAGTTAACAGAAAGTTGGCGACCCTGTCTACAGGCAAAACTGCGCCCATTAATACGTACTACGCTTTCGCTTGAACAAATATTTCACCACCACATTCGCCCAATGATGTTTCGTTCAAAACTCATATATCGAGTGACTGCGCGGTATCAATTAACGAATTATCGGCTTACGTACGTTTTCATTCGAATTTCGTATTACACGTGTAATGGGAAAGCCGTATTCTACGATGAATGGAAAATGCTCGGTTACAAAATTTCGCGGAATCGGTAACAGTGATATGCTTGTGCAATAATAGTGATTCGTATATAAAATTGAAGGCGGAGCCGTGTGGTGTAACAACATTTTCCAATTTTATCTTATTCTGTGGGTTTTAAAAGTGCCGAATAAGGGAAACACTGGGCAAAGTCAAATCATGGGTTGCGATAGATGGCTGAATAATCATCTCAAGTATTAATTTCTTTACGTCAATCAAGTTAAGTCCGCTGGTGAGTATAGGCCTCTCCAAGAAAGGAAAAGCCAGGATGCAGTTCTTGAAAAGTTTGCCGGTACTTTCGCAGCAATGATGTTCTACCCAATCACTAGTCTGTGGTATTTGAGTTTGGTATCTTCGGATGGATTTCGCCATCAATCGGTTGCCGGAGCTACGTTCTGTAATTAGCAGGAGTCTTGGTAGTCTAGCAATTCTAAGTGCTGTATTTACCACGCGCTTGTCTGCGAAATAATAAGAAATATTATTTCGCACTGGAGCAGCATGGCAGGCCCAACCCGGCTCCAAAAATCCTCTCAGATATATAAGAAGGGGGCCTTTGCCCAGCGGTGGGCACTTACAGGTTGCTACTTTACCGTAGGCAGACGAGGTCGATATTTTAAGAAAAAGATAGTCGGTTGTCCATTGTGTATTATTAAAGTTTTAGCTCGATAAAAGCGCTGATAAGGTATGAGTATGTATTTAAATTTTAGTTCGAATTGAAAACGTAATCAAATTCGAATCTAGTTTCGGAACAAAGCAAGAGCATATACGATATCAGTGCCATAATTGCAATAATAATGTTTATAACGCAGGCGCCTGCTAGCGTCCGACCGCAGTCCTGGCTCTTGAACTTATCTATTTTTAAAAGATTTTTTTTTATTGGAGTGACAACACTACAACAGGCAAACAACTTGAATCGAAAAAGGTTACTGCTTTATCAACCCTGTTAACTAAGATGGGCGCCCTATACGGTTCAAACGGGAATACAGGAGAGTTTGCACAGCCGATCAGAAACATGTAAAACCTACACAGAGTACTCCTAAGCTGAAAAACCGCCACCACTATATACTACCATACCACCATACCATTTACCGCCTAGACTACCACCTAGACAACTAAGTTTATCCCAGCAGTTTAATTCAGTCAGGTGAACGGGAACTTTTAAGACTGGGATATATTAGGTTTCAGTTTAAAGCACCATTCCTACATAACGTCACTGCTTAGTCACGTAAAACGGAAATCAAGCGTGGATCTTTTAATAAGAAAAAATACATGTTATTTAAAAAGCGTTATGAACCCAACGCAAAAGCATTGTATGGCTCGTAATACAACCCATGCTTTACCGATAATATTGTGATATCCAATATAACATAAACGCTTTTAATGGCGTTAGCTAGTGTAAATTTAGGAGCGTTCGCAACCCGACACCGCGACCTACGTGCTAGTGTTGCCACTGAGAAATTATACCTGGATATAGGGGTGAAATAATTGTCCGTGTTGCCAGTTGTATATTTTGTAATTGATTCAATTAAAAATATGTTATTTAGTATGCCATTTGTGTAAGTATAAAACAGTTAATATATTTATTATTCTGTTTTAAAATATTGATCATACAAAACCCTTAATAACTGAGAATGAGTACCCATATGTAGCTATTTTACAAATAAATATTATTTCATGTGAAGTAAAACGTATGGACTTGGCACTTGCCACGATTTTTTTAATTCTACATTAATCTAAAGATTATTCTGGGTTGATATAGCGCCATGTAGTTTCGGCATTCTCTGTATCGACCTTGAATAGTTTGGATATGTAGAAAATTATTAGAACAATTTTCAAAATTAGAATCGAAACAAATTTCGGAAAAAAAAACTTTCGGTTTGCATCGGACTTCTTTTCCACTGGTTGCTCCAATGAAGCTAATATATATTCGTGTGATAAAAACTGCTTTAATATTATTTGATTTTAAGTTATCAAGGAGAGAAATAAGTGATACGTTGTCAAGTCGGGACTCTAAGGAATGTGACCAATAAGTTTTGAATAGCGATCTCAAAAATTAGATAGATAGATAGAATACGCTTTATTGCACACCAAAAAGAGGAAAATAATGTAATAGTTCAAAAACGTAATTAGATGAGAGGTGGAACAATGGGCGGTCTTATCGCTAAAAGCGATCTCTTCCAGACAACCTTTGGATGGACAGGATTGTTATAAATGAATTTGGAAGTTGCATAAAAGCAATTGATATACAAAGAAAACAGTACATAAGAAATAATATACACATATTATAGAAATACATATATATTTTATAAATACCTATTATATATGTATACATATACATAAATAGACTAAATCAAAACAAATATAAAAGAACTGTCTAAATAACCGAAGTTACAAAGATAGATAGTAGGCCTTGACGAGATTTTTAAAAACTGGTAAGGATCGGGCGCGTCTTACCGATAGCGGTAGGGCATTCCATAGACGGACAGCTTGTACAGAGAATGATCTGTCCAAAAATTTAATGCTATGAACTTGTATTCTTAATTTCAAATTCTCCGATGACCTCAAAAACCGTGAATGAGAACCATGAAGGAATTCAAAACGTTGCTTAAGATATGAAGGGCAAGAAGGGTTATACAACATATTATATAGAAGAAAAAGAATATGAGAATTCCGGCGAAGGCGAATAGGTAGTCACTTGAGCTTAGTACGAAAATGTGAAACATGATCATACTTGCGTAGACCAAATATGAACCTTATACAAACATTTTGGAGTCGCTCAAGCTTATCAAGTTGCTTTTCGGTTAGATCTAGATAGCTGACATCTGCATAATCAACAATTGGAAGGAGAAGAGACTGTGCAAGCGCAATCTTAGTGGTAGTAGGAAGAAAGTTTCGCAATCTTGTCAAAGATGCGGCAGAAGCAAAAAGTTTCCGCCTTACTTCTTGCAACTGAGGTCCCCATGAAAATGATTTATCTATGATAATACCCAAGTTATTAACTTTATCACTAATGGGGATTACACTTCCATCAAAAATAACTTGGGGAGCCATAGCCAAATTAGATTTACCTATTAATTTCGAGCTGCCAATTATTATTAAGTTATAAAAATTAGATTAGAGATTAGAGGCACGTTACCTAAGCCTCAACCAATCGGTCCTTATTAAAACCCCATTTATATTATGGGAGAGCGGTTCATCTGATGGTAAGTGATTACCGTCGCCCACGTACTTCTGCGACACCAGAGAAGCTGCAGGTGCGTTGCCGGCTTTAAGCATGGGCAGTGGTTCTCCGGTTACCTCACTCACCTCTATTCACGTCGGTATTCTGCGAAGCTGTGGGACCAACCCCGTCGAGCCGGCTCTTCGAGCAGCAGCAAATGCCGCTGCTTGGCTCTACCACGTTCAAATATTCGTAATTCGCTTGTTGTTTCTTCTTCTTCTTTTTGGCCAGTGTTTGGCAATAATCACCACGCCTGCAGGCTTGAGCACAGTGCACTTGTACTTATAATGATGCAGCTTCCTATCACTAGTTTTAGAGATATATGCCACTTTACTGTTTATTATATCGGAAATCGCGCGTAGTAATTTTTAAAAAAAATCTTTAATACAAACTCAAGGATAAAACTAACAACCCGCACTAAAGCGAAATGGTGAACTCTTAATGGCTCTTGAAACCCTTTCGAAAACTAGAGGAGTCCTTTGCCCTGGTGTGGGACATTTTTGAGCTGCAACGTTAACTATCTTTATCTTTCGTAAGAGGACAGCATAAACATTGACAATGACAATTGTACGAAAGGCGTAATTAGTTCGTTGTGGGATGGTGCCGATATCGAAACATTCATTCTATTGCCTGTACTATGTTGGAGGCAAGACTCATCGCAAACATATCGTATAACGACGACCAGTCGAGCTTATAATTTACCTAATGCCGTGTAAAACGATCGCTCCAGCTAATGTGGACATAAATCTCTTCATCGATATAGCACCCTCGCCACGTGCGATAAGGTCTGTTTTCATTCGAAATACATTGGTATATGAATATTGCATAATCGTTTACAAAAATAAAACGGCCAAGTGTATATGCGCGGTAAGAGCGTACCTTAAGTTTAAAAAATTCTATCGCACTTAATGTATAACTTTCGGTAGTACTATTATTTATTCTGTGATTTCGTTTAAATTTTCCTATTATTTATGATTTTTCTTTAACAACAAATAAGTCTTGAAGTCTTGAAACAATTAACAAATATTTGTACTGTTGTGACACAAGAAGGGATAAGGTTGTGCTTAATATATTCTTTTAAATGTTAAATCCGGTGGTTCCCTTGTCGTGTGGAATCTGCCGTAGTAACGAATAAAGAAGTAATATTCTCGTGACTTCATAAGAGGTGACTAACGGAAAAGTCTTGAAAATCGCAATGTCTACCGACCGATGTCGAGAAATCCATCACGAAAAATATGATATCCATCTAATGTGCGAGGTGTCTGGTACAGTGATCAAAGAATTATTTAGATATATTTTTCAAAGTCTTCTTCTAAGACAGCGATGGTCAGTTAGGAGTGATGCAGATTGCAAATTCCGAAATCCATACGAAATTACCGGAGACTTGTTTTAGACAACTATAGGTCCATCACGCGCAGGTCGAAGATGGTGAAAAAACAGTGATTCTATGCCGCTGTTCACGACTAATATGTATGTAACATTTATTTTTCGATAATAGATGTCGCCACTGGTTGTTTGAACCCCACTATAAAGTGGTCGACACAAAATCATTACGTTAGACAGATGATTTTATAAAATATACGTTTAAATCAAGATATTAGACGGTATCATTTAAAATATAAGTATCTAGCCCTAGTTTCAAAATATTCAGCCGCTTAAGTCTTCACTTGAATCTTTGTCTTTAAATGTTTAATTGTAATTAAGTTACGTTTAAGTAACGAAACTTTATTAACATACCTAGAAAAATTATTAAATTTCAAGATTCATAACATACAAGAACAATTCTCCAGTGCACTCGTTCATCATCATCATCATCATTTCAGCCTATCAGAAGTCCACTGCTGAACATCATAGGCCTCCCCCAAAGATTGCCACGAAGCTCGGTCCTGAGCCACCTGCATCCATCGACTTCCCGCAACACTGCGCAGGTCGTCACTCCATCTTGTGGGTGTCGTCCTACACTGCGTTTGCCTGTACGTGGCTGCCACTCGAGAACCTTTTTTCCCCAGCGGTTGTCAGTTCTGCGAGCTATGTGGCCGGCCCATTGCCACTTCAGCTTGCTGATCTTTACGGCTATGTCGGTTACCTTAGTTCTGCTGCGGATATCATCGTTGCAGACTCTATCACGCAGAGAAACACCGAGCATAGCCCTTTCCATAGCGCGCTGAGCAACTTTGAGCTTCCTCATACGGGCTGCAGTGAAGGACCAAGTCTCGGATCCGTAGCCTATTGTTCCCAACAACAACCGGTATTGGTGTGACATGGACGTTTGACATGAACTTCGTCTTGTCCATAGTTACATAACTAACTCATTAGTTACCACTATATCAATAATTGTATCGTTTAGGTGATAGCTTTTTAGGCTTTGATATCAGACCCTATCCTTAGCTTTTTTTAAAAGTTTAGCTTATTATAGTTTTACGTTTACAAGATGAGAAAGGGCGGCTGGTACTTTATCGTACTTTACCCTGGTATTCTGTGCGATGGGTACTTCTAAATTCCTTTTCGTGTTAGATCTATTACTTGCATGAACGTACCATTTACAGCTTAGCTTGAATGAAGATTTCTTATGTACTTAGTAACACGCAGAATGTTCTTCTAATAGTATGAGTTTTCAGAACCCACCATGTTCTATTTGCGTACCGCAGGGATATATTCTCGGTACACTGCTATTTCATATTTATATTAATGACTTCTATAGTGTACTTATAAGTGACATAGTACGACACTTAAAGTTTTAGAGTAAGATGGCATTATAATTGTAATAATTAATATATTATATTCTTTAACTTATCTTCTATATTTATGAAGCAGTTTACTAGATATAATAGAGGGAAATTTACAGGCAACGTTATAACTAAAATACGCGAAAACAAATAATGTATGGTCTGTACAAATACTGCCTGATATTTAAGTTCACTGTAGATAACGTAGCCTCCTAAGCCGTCACGCTCGATTTAATATATATAAAAATTCTAAAGATTATCCTATTGACATTATTTATTAGAGAATGTAACGTTTTTAAAATTTACCGCAATACTATGGTATCTATGATTGTCGCAATAATATGCTGCTATTGCTGTAGGAAATGAAATCCTACAGAAAAGTAAAGAATAAAGAATAGCGTGTAAATAACTTTACATCGCGTAAAGTGTTACGTGATGTAAAGCTGCAATACAACACGACGGATTGTTACTCGCGAGCCGACGTTCCCCAAAGTTACTGCAGTTCTAAGGCGTAGTGTAAAACGGTCCGGTGAGTTCGGAGAAGCGGGCTATTTTCGCTCAGTCATTCATAACGAGACGCAAGTGGCTGATTTATTGAGTGAGGGCAACAATTGTGGGAGATATGCGGTTTGAACGCAGCCGGAGGAGTGTGTGACGTGGTATTAATTCAATTCGGCCACGGAGACAAAGGCTGAGCACTACTGAGGCAAAGTAACATATAGACTTACGTTCTCACGAATAAGTCATCTATGTTATATAGCGAGACTTTCCATGGAGTCAATCAAACTTGCATTATTACCATTCTGTTTTTAACATACAAAAGGCACGTGCCTAGATCCATATTAAAATATTATAAATGTGTAATGTTTTATGTTTGTCGATCAAGCTTATAGGCCCGAATGGATTTGAATACTTTAAAAACTCACTTGAAAAACAGAATATATTTTATCTCGACCCCGTGATGTATGTATGTATATATTCACGCCTTGCTCTCAACGGGGTAGGCAGAGACAATCTTCTTCCACTTGCTACGGTCCTGACATACGTCTTTCGCTTCTCCCACTTTCATCAATCTTCGCATACATACTCGTTGGTTTAGAGGGCTCTTGACCTGGCCTTTTTTAAGAAACACCAGCTCAGCATCCCTTTCTCAATTCGTTTCACTACATCGTCTTTCACGCCACAACGCTCTCTGATCACATTATTTCGAACCCTGTCAGTTATCTTCACATCAATCATACTTCTTAACGCTCTCATTTCTACTGCATTTATCCTGCTTTGATGCCTCTTCTGCCATACCCAGCTTTTGCTTCCATATTTTAGTGATTCCTTGGGATAAAAGTTAAGGTCACTCTAGCGAAGCCGCGGGCAGTACCTATATTGTGGGAGTACCTTTGTGTTCGCGTCCTCGAATGTTCACACAACGCACAAGTTTTTCACAAACACCATTCGCGTGCATATGTGCGTGCTTTAATGAATAGCTCTAAATAAATGGACTTTTTTTTTAAATGGGTAGTTTGAAACGAACACAGTACACTTACTGTGGTTGATGTGCTCACTACTAACGCCTATACTCACTAAAGAACCATGATGTAGGTGCGTTGTCACAACCGAGTACTGAAATTAAATACATCGTAGCAGTAATTTTGCACACGGTTCCGTCGCTCACCACACTAAAGGATGACGTCGCTAATCAGCAACCCAACTACTGTTGTGGGACACAACAGTAGTTGGGTTGCTGTAGTACTGTTGTGGGTTTTGACTGTATAGAGAGCCATTGTAATTATATATATAATATAGGTATTTCATCTTAGCATTTCACTTTGATTAAATAACGTGAGCACAAGATTCTCATTTGCTACGTGAACAAATACAATAAAACTAACTAAAGACAACGTCATTGTTAAAATTGACCATAACAGTTTAGTATCCGCGATATAACGTAACATTAGTGTGAATTTGTTTAGGCGTGGAGTTCTAAAATACTTGATAACTTTTTCTTTCTTCTTAAGTTCCTATGTCCCGCAGTGGACTAATTACAGGTTTTTGAAAAATAAATCTAACAGCCCACAGGGATATAAGGGAGAATATTCGTTTTTTTTCTCCAAAATACTAACTTCCCCTGCACGAGGGGATCCTTGCTAGCCATCAAACGAGGCTCGGGTGACCGAAAGAAAATTCATCCGAATTCGCCGATTTCTAATCCTGCAGACTAGTGATGGGGACCAGCTAAATTCCAGCACTGCGCTCACCAACTCGCTTGTCAAGCTGTGTGTTTATGGGAAACACTTCCAAGAAATGAATGGTGACTTTTACAGGAGCTTTTTGGAGAGGCCTATGTTCGTCAGTGGACTTGAATAGACTGATGAAGAAACGGTCCACTGCTGGACATAGTGCTAGTAATTGCCGCAATCATTACACTCAGCAAACGGATTGGCGATCGGAGTACCAGACTGCTTTCCATAGACGCTGCTGGCTTTCTTTTTTTGATATGGTTAATCCGTCATCTGTCGGATGGCCATTATATTTTCAAGACTGTTCCTTTAGTCAACTCTTATGACACTAAGGGAAGAAAGGTCTTAGGTCCTCACCGCCAGGCAGATATTTGCCCCTCCTGTACCTAAATTTTGTAAAGATATCTTGATAGTCGATTATCACCCATCAACAACCGACGCATCGTTCGTAAACTGTGGAAATGTATATGATTATGATGATCATACTGATGTCACAATTGTGATGTCCTTCGGTCCTATCGGGCCGCCAATTGGTGATAAGAGTGTGAAAGCTTGTTCTTTAGTTTATTTATTATATATATAATATAATTAGCAACATTAGCATTCGATTTAATACTTACTATTATTTATACAAACGCTTGGAGAGCTATTCACATTATCGAATTATACATTACGCTAAGCTAATGAAATAATCAAATACCGCCAAGCGCGCCTGCGTTGAAATATCGTACTTTTAGAAAAAAAAACATCAAAATAATAAATTATTTAAAAAAAACTAGCAACATTGTAAAAAAAGTACGAGCCTATAAGTGCTAACGAAACCCTAACGATCGAGGCGCGAAAACAAACGCTCCGTACAGAACCGTGGGAGTCGTGTTACATCTCCAATAGCCGTCAATCGATTACGTTTCGCATGCTTCTCATTATAACGTCTGGGCGAAACAAAGAGAGTTTAGGGTTACCGTGCATTACTCTTCGAGAGCAGAGAGTTTTGGTCATGTGAGAGTACCTGCACTTTCGGGTGGAGCATTTTAGCTGGCAACATCGCCGGGCATAGCGAGCGCGCCTTTGTAAAACAATACCGCACACTCTAGCCCATAGGGATGTTATGTGCAGCGTTTAATTAGATTTTTAATTATTACGGTAGGAGCTTTAATGTCAGTGCTTGAACGTTCTTGCAATAAAAGCTGAAATTATTCACACTTAAGTAAAAAAATCGTGTGCCTATAATTTATTTAAACTGGTATTTGTGAAACAATAGATTTATTCATTAGTGTTTTTATATAAAAAATATTATTCGTCATCTTTCATCAATTAAGAATTTGCTGCTCTCTTTCTTCCCGCGGGTGTCGTAAGAGGCGAATAAGGTAAAGGCCTTGAGAATCGCATTGCCTACTAACAGATGGCGGGATAACCATCTGACGAGTATTGTGATCCTCCATCTGCTTGCCGAGAGTGGCGACAATTACAAATATCCTTATGGGAAAGACCTATGTACTCCAGTGGACCGTTTACAGACTTAAGGTAAGGTTAGGTATCACCAGCTTCTAAACGCCCCACGTCAGTGAATATCCCTCTGTCATGTAGTTAAGATAATTATTTTGCCAGATTATCACGAATAGTAACCATTAGATAACCAAGGTGCTGGAGGGAGTATTCGGTAACAAAGCATCTTTTTTCTCCATATGCTAACTTATGGCCTATCTAAATCCACTGCTGAACATGGACCTCTCAAAGTCAGCATATGCATTTTTTGATTGGTATTGTACAAACAACTTCGTGCACAAGGATCCTAGGAGGTCGCTGTAGCAATGAAACTAACCAAGGACACACAGGATCGATAGTCTACTGCTGGACATACATTCATAAAATCTTAGTTATACTTATGTATTATAAACAAGTGAAACCATATCGCGATATAAATATGTACAGCGACATCTGTTAGTACAATATAATTTAATTACTAACTAATCTACGTTTTAATGTTATACAATACGCACCACGCTGCCGAAGCGGTGCCTCGAGGTGCTGCTCCCCATCACTACTCTTTGAATTTTGGGTTCAGCTAATTTGGATAGATTTTAACTAGAGCCACGTTTGTTAGCTAGCAGCGTGAACTATCAGGGCATGTGAAGTTGGCATTCGGAGGAAAAGAGGCGATACCTCTCATACACCTAACAGAGTAAAATTAAATTTGAAATATATCAATAACTATACCCTTTTGTACTTTCGTAAGACATATAGACATTCATAAAGATATTCTACATATAACCTATCGGTAAATAAAAAATAAATAGTGCTCTATGTTTATATACTACATAACCATGTTTTATACTGCAGTAAGTATTGACAATGTTCACACAAGTATCGTATTATAAGGTTCGCAAACACGTGTACGGCGCAATATTATAATATTAGTCGATTCAGCGCATAATATTCGAATGACCTAACATGAATTTTGTTTTTATCGATGGGCATAAAGTAAAAACCTAACTGTTTATTTTCATTACGTTACGTTATTGTTTATGGTAGTCGTTCAGGGAGCGAATGTTTTTATCTGTGCAATAATTGTGTACTTATATGCCGAATATTCGCTACTATGTAAATTGTATATTTTGTACATCAGATAAGAAAGTGAAATGTTTTCTACATAGTGAGAAATACCTTAATATAATCCTCTTATACTGCGTTTTAATTAATGTGAATGCGATTTTTCTTTAAAGAAATATAAAATAAATAAAGCAATAAGCTCACGTGACCATACGGTCACATTTGTATACCCATTAATGGGATGGTCTAGAGATTTATTTTAGTCGTTTCAATTCGCTTATTTGGCATAACGTAACAGATGTTGAGCTTGTCGCCGCTGTAGGTTTAAGACGAACAACACAGATCGTACATAAGTTTCGTAAAACTCAATGATATAAGCCCACCACGTATGGCTTCGAACTGGAGTCTCCTGATAAGAAGGCAGATCCTCTTACCACTCGGTTTCCTAACATCCTTGTAGTCCTCATTGACGGTAAAGCCGTTCGGATACAGACTTGTTCGCGAGGATAGTGCTTTAATTTGCTTGCCAGAGAATTCGAGATGAATCTCGAACAGTTGGTAGACGCGGTTTAGAAGCGATGTCAGTCTATAGTTTATGCCTTCCCCAATAAGTCGTGATCACTTTTCTAGAATAACCTCAATGCCGCGCTGGCGTCGTAGCACCGCCATGATGACGCAATTAAAAAGCTTCTGAAGTAAAAAGCTGCAACAACTGGTTTTCCACCCACATGACAATATATAGAAATGACGTCATTTCGTTCGACACATTAGTTTTTTGCATTTATTAAATTATAAAAAAAAAACAATGAGCCAGTTGGCGGTTATATAAAGAAAATGAGCACAGATAAAATAATAGTGCTATCAGGTTACAAGTTTCCTGTCACAGCGGGAGTATAATCACCCACCGAGTCGCTTTGACCTCCTTAAAAATTTATATTTAATTGTTTTTACTCCATAAATAATCGTAAACTAGCTAACAGGGATGGCGGTGTGCTGTTTCGACAGCGCGCTTGCACGGTGTGACATGGTGTTGGGTAGCGACGGCGGGAGTCGGGTTTCTGAACGACATGGGGTCGCAAGGACAACTGCATATCGTTACTTTTGAACAACAAAGCAAACATACCAACGCATTATACCTTTAGAATTATTATATTAAAATAAATAAGCGTCATGCGTTACATGTACACGTAAAGTACATAATAGTTTATATTTTAATAACACACGAGCGCGTTAGGGTAATTTATGTAGGAATATGTTTAATCTAGCAATGTTACGATCTGAAAATAAATGGAAAATAATTTTGCATGTTTAATTAACAATATTACATTTTACCTAATAGGCGGAATTAAATAGTTTTATTTTCAATTAATTTCTAAAAGAAACATAAACGTAGGTACTTCTATGGTCACTTTTTTTTTAATTATCTGTTTTTATGCTCCACGCATACTACGGGTGGTATTTATTGAATAAGAAACTATTCATCATAAGCATCACAGGAAGTATGTATCACAGAGCAATGTATGCACTACACGATTGACGTAGGCCCATGCGCTCATTTTCAAACAGACTACGTAGATCCGTTATGGCGGGAAAATGAGCTGTCATGGCCATGACGTACCAGATTGCATAAACTTGTCTTCACTTTGACAAAAAATACATTATGCTTTAAAATGCCGGCAAAACGCTATGGAATAATTCAAATGAATACAAAATGTTTAGTATTTGTGAGGGGTATTAAAAATATTTTAAAATGAGCTACTATTTTCATTCGACTTTTTTTTATCTGAAGAAATAATGGAAAGATAGAACCCCGCCAATGCGTTTTCCATCTACAATTTTGAAACTGTTTGACCTAGAAATTTGGAACTATTTATTAACCATCATGGTGACCTTTCCTAAGATTAAAACTTATGGACTTATGGAGACAAAACTGACAAAACTCCCCTGTTCAACAAGATGGAGCGACACCTTGCGCAGTGTTGTGGGAAGTCGATAGGCGCAGGTGGCTCAGGACCTAGCTTTCGGGACCTAACTTTGGGGAGGTCTATGTTCAGCAGTGGACTTGTGATAGGCTGAAATGATGAATGAGACAAAACTGCCCGGTGCGCAAATTAATACTATTTACTATTAATTGGCTGATTTTTGAACTCTACAAGTTCTATTTTATTGTAGACGTTTAAAAGGATTACTTTTAATTCTCCTGTCTAAAGATCTCCGCTTCTTCTCAAATAAAACTGTGGAGAGTGTGTAAGTGAGTATCGGTCTTTATAATTGAAATCCATACATTGCATTCAAATAGAATTAATTATCTATGAGATGCGTTATGAAATACAAACGACGGAAGAAATTCGACTCCCTATGCCCTATGTTTCGAAATCCTGAATCTCTCTGTTCAAAAACGAAAGCACGGTCGCCATTTTCTAACTCACTCGACACGTACGTCACTATAAGCGAGCTTTGTAAGAACGAGCGTGGCCAGGCCAGACGTGTTGTGTTACACGAAAATTAACGTCAACCGGCGGGACTGACGCGGTGTCCGATGGCCCGGACTAGTTGAGACGAGCATTAATTATGCAGGGATCGTGTTCCGATCCGTTCGGATCTCGCCGCGTTGCGGGTACTAGGGAACCCTTTACGGATTTTTCTATGCTCGATATGTTTGAGCAGCGCTGGCGTTATTTGAGATGCGCTGTCAATTGTGTGAAATTAATGTGTGACCCAGTAATAATAAAAGCAACTAATGCGTTGTTACTTATTTCTTTTTAAGTATATATAGTATAAGTAAGGAAACATTCCTTGGAATTAGCACATGAAATAGCCTTCTCCGCTGAAAATAGACTTCTCCGAGAAAGCACAAGCTAAAGCCAGCATGCATTTCTTGATAGGTATGCCCATACTCACTCTCTCACTCACTCACCACGATGGGCAAGCGTGTTGGTTATTGTCCAAGGATGTTCATTAATCATCGATGTTCGATAATGTTGCCCTATGTTAAAGATCGACAGATCGATTTCAACACACGCTTCAACATGCGCAGCAATTAAATCTGTAATCTTTCAAAACTTTATACATATTTATCCAGTTCTGAATTTGAATTGAAGAATAACACAAAGAAAGATATCATTGTGTCTCACAACACATTCCTTATTTAATTTCTGTAATTCATTATAAAGCCCATACAATTTTTCTGTGTTGCATGTAGGGAATTCCAACAATGTGAGCAAACACGTCGATCTTTGCCCATACGCTACTGAAGATGCAATAAGATCATCACAAGACTTGTGTTTTTGACTCTCAGATATTAGAGGGAGCCTTTGCCCAGCAGTGGGCACTATCAGACCACTTGTACTTGTGTTGTGATACTAGTACAAGTGGTAATAATAATCGTCAAGTACCGTTATGTTGTAAATATCTGATAAAAATTTGTTATATTTCACGACGCGATACTGTCAAGGCCTCGGATACTTTTTTTTTAACAAAAATTAAGGACGGATTAGGCGTCGGATGTCAGCCCTGGAGTAATTAAAACGTGATCTGAACGCCCGCGACTCCTCTCGGATTATGTAATTAAAAAATATTTTTAATTACGCAAAAATAAAAAAAATGTCTTGCGTTTCTTTTCTTAATATAAAAAGGTAACAATGTTATTGGAAATATTGATGACCGACATTGTTATAGATTTTGGTATAATTAAACATAACAGTACATAATTAATGGACAGGAACTTATCACTAAGAACACTAAACGCGTGATATTTGTACTAATATTAAATTGCAGACAGTCACGTGAAATAACATGTACGTACGTTTTCGAAAAGTCTCGAGAATCATGTCTTGTTATATCAAACTCATAACGTTCGCTTCCCCGCGAGATGCAACGTGGCAAAACCACGTCACTAGGTTTGTTCCTGGTGTATGCTATGAGATTTTGAAGGTTTCTCATGGCATTCTACAGGAAATCGAAAATTCAAAAGTCTCATGAAAAACTCAAAAGCCTATATCAAATTTTCATTTAAAAGTTTCCTAATAATAGAAAAAAGAGGACAAGGCTGTTAGATGTTAAATTGTTTTTTATTTTTAATTAATTATAACCAAAGGAGTCGGATTTAGATTGTAATAAGCAGTTTTTCGCATGGAAAATATGAAATCATTTAAGAAAGATTGGGTTGATCAACCCCATAAAGTAATTTTATAGTTATCGATTTCACCAAGTTCCATACAATATAATTGACTGGATGGGCTTCTTGAACAAAACGAATTGTTTAGAAAAATGTTTATACATTGTCAGAATTATTGTTTAATAAATTGTTTACATGTGGTATATATATATATCTATGTACTGACAAAATTAAACAATGATTTTAAGTGAGTCAGAAAAAAAAGCATTCGGCGCTTTTTTGTAGAGCATAGCCTTACGTACGCGCCGTTATAAGGCGTGCAATAAACCGAACAACGTAATAGAAAATTACAGCTTGTTACTATACATAGAAATATAATTTGGTGCGCGCATAGTTGTCGAAACGCTACTGGTTACAATTCCGAGTCGGTCTGCGATGAAATCAGATAAGGCAGGTAATCCTACACCGAGCTAAAAGCGACCCGTCCGAAATGTCATCTTCCGACCATATCATTTTACATTTTGTAAAGGGTATCGGTTGATGTATAGCGCGCTAACACGTTTTACAAATTATTGATAATTTGAAACACGCATTGATATCATAGATTATAAATTAGAATAGATTATATACAGATTATAAAGTCTGTTTAAAATATCTCTGACACTTGCTTAAGTCTCATGTGAATATATTATATTCATTAAGAGAATACCTATGTTAATGAAAATAGGTTTAACATAGAGATATTTCTGTGGTCGGACGTGAAGAGGAAAAGTAAGGGAAGTTACGTACATGGGGACTATCAATTTTTTTTAATTACGTTTTGTTTTCACGTGTTCCCATCTTTGATACGGGATACCAATCACTTCGTAGTAGGGTCACTTAAATACATATTTTATATCCGACCAAAAATATTATTAACAAAAAAAGTTATTAATACTGCTATACAATTTAGATACATGTGTAATTTTTACAAATCCAAAGATTTGCATTATATGTGGTAAAACTATTACAAGAGACAATAATAATTGCCATAAGGATTTTTGAATGAAAAAGCATTTCTAATCTACTATGAAGTCATAAGTAAAAAAATTGTAAAGTAAGATTCTACTTAGTACAGAAGTAGTCTTCTGCCTCTTTTAGTCCAGTGCTGAACATAGGCATCTCCATGAAAGCACCAGTAAAACCAGCACATATTTCTTGGAAGCTTTGTCCTTGCCACACTGGCCAAGCCGTTTGGTGAGAGCAGTGCCGAACATAAGTTCGTTCGTCGTTCATCATAAGATGCTGCTTCCCATAACTAGTCTGTGGGAACTGGGATGTATATCCCGCCATCACACAACCGACGCAGTCATGTTTGTTGAGTAGCAGGTTGCACCACAACAAGCAAGGTTGGCATCTGGAGAAAGAGATTACACCCAACACAACGAAGATTAATTTTACTGTTTGAGTACTGGATAAGGATCACCAGAAAAAGAATATTAAATATTAATCGATTATAAGTAACAATAAAAACAAACAGAAACATCGTGATGACAATTCACATAAATAAAAAATATTAATTTCGCAAACTTCCCACCTCGAAATCTGATTCTAAACATATAGAACAGGGTGCGCTTCGAGATAAAAAAAAAACACGCGCGTTTTAATAATTTGCTGTATAATACATAAACACGTAAAACAGTAAAATCACATTCCGTCTCGAATATTTATATGCGTTGTTGTCGCATCGGATGACTACGTAACTTGAAACCTCTTGTTTAAACGCCGACGTAAAATTATAATAATAAAGAAATATTTACAGCCGACGTATACCTGACGTCCCTCTTTACGTAAATATTAATCGGTATTAACAGAAAACAAACGTATAAACAAAGTCGTAAAATTGAAATTAAGTTTGCGTTAGAGATGTATCTTTATCGATGCTATATTGTATCGAAATGTTGTGTCACTTCTGTCGAAAAGACCTTAGCCTGTTAAGAGAAATCTTGAAGAAAAATCGAGTGAGGATATTTTCATGTCTATGATTAATGAAGCACATAAAATGCACGCATCTAATAATCAAATCTATAATCCCGTACATAGAGAATGTAATCAATGTAATCGATACGTAGTAATCCCGTAGTGTATTTATATATGGATGATGTAGTGTTCAAAGAATCAAAGAGAGGCAATAATACGCAGGAGTACATCCACATCAGGTGTAAAAGGGTGTAAGAAAGGATGTTAATGTTTTGGTTCTTGCAGCAGCATTGAAGCTTTGCATTAAGATTTGAAATGAAACTATTAGTTACGGATTTTATTTTCAATTTTGTTTTTATATTCCCGACGTTTCGAGTGCTTTACTGGACTAAGGGACTTAGGTGCTAGACGCCTAGATGTCATAGTCAACCCGGGCTACCTTCAGCTTTTATTTATTCATTTTGGTCCGATCAATATGTGACTACCCCGTGACCACGGCTGCTGTAAAGCGCTCGAAACGTCGGTAATATAAAAACAGCGTTACGTTTGTACAGTGAGGTAACCGGTACTTTAATTAACGGATATAATTAAAATTGTATGGATTTTGGTTTTTGAAAAATTCCGTCTATTACCGTGACCATAAACGAGTCACGATTTTAATACTATCTGCTGTTTACTCGGAAATTTCATCTACGGATATAAAATTCGTTATCTTGGTTACAACATATTATAATTAGGACTTAAAAATTAAAATGATCGTTATGGTTTGTGGCTCTTGGCATGGTGCTAAGCGATATAAGCAAGTTAGATGGAAAACAACCACCCCTCTCGTCAACGCTCTTGTCCCAAAGGATTATATATTCTCATTAAAACACTGTCTCTCGTGCGATCTTCGGCATTTGGCTCGTGTAAGGATTTTCGTTTTTGATCGCAAATTGTCAAAAATATCTACGTATATTTAACATAATATTGTGCTCCATCTTCATGTTTAACTAACTGACGATTTAGAACTTTTCTTGAACATTTTATTTATACTTAAAGAAATTCTAACATATCACAATTTACGAGGAACGCCAATAGGTTCAGTGAAAATACGTCTCAAGAAGCCGACAAAGAGCGTGAGTCCAGATTAACAGCTGCTCGCGACCGCGGCCAACATCTCAGGCGTCGAAGACGTTTACTCATGGTTCAAAAACATATCAATACATTGTCTTCTGAACACGCAGAATCCGAGACATTTGCATCGCAACAGTCTGTAAACAAAAACCCAGAACTCCGAACAGTCGCTAGAATTCGATTCTCCATCTCATGCAGGTCGAATCTATGGTATTTATTATTGTTTTAGATACCTACTCATAATTTAAGAATGTGTTAATGCACTAAGAAATTGGCGGCGCCAATATAGAAATCTGAATTTTACCATAATAGGGACAAGGCCCCGTTCTTTTTATAAACTTTCTGTACCGTGAAAGCCTAAAACTCGAAACTGTAAAATTGAACAACTAAAATTAGAAATGTAAAGTTAGGACCTTGATCTGTCAGTGTGATATCTTTCTTTGCGAGTTATGAATTTAAACAATATTAAACCTTAACAATTAGATAAAAGATTGATATTGTAAGCGCTATTCGTCAATGTGGTCACTCGATACTTGATACGCTTACGTACGCCTCTGCGCCTACAAGGTGGTGTTTATTCACCCCCTATCGCAAGGACTATGGTTAAGAATTCAGATGTGCCATATAAAACATGGCTACAATTCAATCAACTTTTTGAAGCATAATATTTTGCAATCAAATATTTCAAATAAACATTTAATCTAACACAACTATGATCAATCAAATAGCTTTACGAATCGATTAGTTTAATTATGTTTCCGGATTTCCGGAATATATTTATATTTATAACCATTGGTATTGAGGGAATCCCAGTATTTTTAGTCCCAATTAAAAAAGGATAAGGGAATTGGAGTGTCCCGACCTGAATGAAAGAAATACACCCTTTTGGTAAATAAATGACAGAGTCATGTCGTGTGCTTGTACGGAACCCTCGGCATGCGAGTCCGAATCGCACACGGCCATTTTTTTACATACATTTAGAAATTACGACTGTTTTTTAATTCCATAACCCTTTAAAATGATACTACTCATGCGAAGTTTAATAATATTCCTTGTTTCCTCCTTATGGGAAGGCTTAAAGATATTTCAGTGTTAACTCTACCAAATTTCAAGTTACTACGTCGCATTGTTTATGAACAAAATCGGCCTTGTTTCTGCGACTTGCATCACAAAGGAACGCAGCTCCGGGGCAATGGAGTGGCGTCTCTGCCGGAGCGCCTGCTCTATGAGCGAAGATGTACAATGCAGGGGCATCGTATGCACGGTGTCTGTTACGACGGGCTATCAAATGACTTCCCATCGCCTCTGCTCGCTTTCCATGTTTATTCACGTTGTGTGCCTGCAATTATTATATTATCTCGTTCCAGACACTCCCTTTAATTGCGTAACATTTACATTTTTTTTTTTACTTTATTTCAGGAAAAGGTCTTAGGTTTTTTTACAAACTTACGTACCAGTGTTAGTAATATGACATTGAAGTCGTCTTTATTTCATTTTAATTATATATTTCTGCACTCATTTGCGTAAGTAAGACGAGTCCCACTGATTATAAAGCACATACAAGATGCTGCCGGAGCCCAGGTAGCATTTTATAATACCCTCTTCTTTAACAGCCTGTTAATAACCATAAGCCTCCACAAGAGTGATGCCTAAGTCCAGCAGTGGGCGCTTGACTTAGATAAAGCCTATAACCATTTACTTCGTGTAGGTGTCGTATGAGTCGACTAAAGGAAAGCCTTGGAAATCTCATGGTTTCCGATAGATAGCGAATTAACCAATTGAAAAATGGTAGAACGAAATTACAAAGACCGATGACAGACAGCAAGGCCTAAAACAATCCGTTTATCAAGCGTAGCGGTTATGGCAAATCCTCCGATATGGCGAATCCGATGGTGAAATCAATGTCCTACCCTGGACTATCAGCAAAGTAATGAAGAAAATATTGTCTTTTAAGCGCCGTGGTAGCTTAATGGTCAGGGCGCTCAACCTAACTCGAACCACCTGTGTTCGATCCCGGTGCCGGCTCCACTAATATTTTTAAGTGTTGTATTTACCACGTGCACGGCGGTGAAGTAAACCATCGTGAGAAAACCTGCATGTTTGAGAAATAAAAAAATATTATTTCGAGGGTTTGCAAAGCCGCCAATCGTGGCGAGCCCTTCCCTGTTCCAAAACCCTCTCAGATATTTGAGAAAGAGGCTTTTGCCCAGCTGTGGGAACTCACTGGCTGTTACTTTAAGCGTCACATTGTGTACAAGTTCATATCGGCATTAAATTATCTCCACAATGTTCACTGACATCATAAATCTGATGACTTGGAACTAAGTCTTCGACGGCAAATTTTCACTGGTGGTTTCGATTGCGAGCCGATGTCGCTCTCCTTTTAAGAACTCGAGTGACCAGCGTTCAGACACAGGGGGTCCGCAGAGAAGTGCGTTCCATATAGCCAAAAAACGCATCGCCGACTCTAGCTAATTTCTCATGAAAGGGTTAACTATTTTATTTGTGATACAAATACTTTTTGCACCTGCTGCCTCTGCCCAGGGTCGAAACTCTTTGCACGCCTACGTATGCCTGCGCGCCACTGAAATTGAAAATTGCAATTTTATGTGCAAAATTTCGGCGGTAAAGGAAATTTCGAGGATGGCGAACTACTAAAAACAAAGAAAGTGTCCAGCAAGTTATCGTTCAAGAGACTGGTACGTGAACACCTCTACAAGACATCCGTTCCCACTTAGTGGATTTGATATCATCGGTCATTGCAATTATAATAATATTGTGTATGCTGTATATATGTATTTATTCCGTTTGTATGTATCTTATTGTAAATGTAAGTTATTCATGTATTTTAGTTCTTTTATTTTATTTATTGTTTTGCACCCTTACAATATCTCTCCACGCCCCGAGTTGACAGGCAGAGAATGCCAAGAGGCATTAAGTCCGCTCTTTGTAATACTTTTATTTAAAGGTATTTAAATAAAGGTTAAATAAATAAATTAAAAACAAATTGCGGGGACATTTCCGGCATCCCACATTGGAGTCCCATGGCGGAAATTAGTTCGCTTGTTCGAAATCCTCCTCAAAGGAAAAAAAAAGAGAGGAGACAATTGCCTAGCAACGGGACATAGGCTGCTACTTCATTAAAATAAATGGCAATGAATCATTCGCTTTCTAATCTCAATTTGCTCATACCTTACCGCAAAGGCTTTTACTTGGAATACTGACAGGTATGTACAAGTGAGTGATTAACCTTACGTCAACTCTGCTTCTGATTATCTCTCTAGAACTAAACATAGGAACTAAAAACAATCATAAGATATCGCCATAGGATGGAATTCGAATCATAGCCCACTCAACCGCTTCCATAGCAATAACCATTAAAGATGTTAGGTAAGTCAAACGATGCGAACAAAACAAAATCCATTAACATGCACTATAAATAGGTTTATCGGTGAATCGATCAACTGTTTGCTTACTCATCAAAATATGTAGAGCGGGTGCATCGTCGGAGTGGACGCGACAGCGCCTTGACCGTGCCATCGCGGATCTTGCGAATTAAGTCGCGTACATGCGTCAAATGGAACGTAATCGGGGTCATGCGGTGACCGCACTGCAAGATGTCAGGTAGGACAAATCGTTTCGGATTCGTTTGACCCATCGCGTGTCCTAACAATAGAATTTATATTTTTGCAACACGTTAAGAATTAATTACAATTTATAAAAAGCGTCATAAAGGTTTATTTTGATTATATTTTAATAAAATGTTTGAATGCGATGGTTGATTTGAGTGGGGAATAATAAAAAAATTCATAATATTTATATTTATTGATATGAATGAATATTGAGAATTTCGTCGTTAATTTCTTTATCGGTTAATAGACAAATGTAAAATCGATAGTTTTTTAGTTAATAGGTATCTATATATTATCTAAAGTAATCATCTGTATTACAACAAGTATTAAACATAAAAAAGAACGCTTTGGTAAAATTAAAATTAGGTAGTTGCGTTATCATTTCTCATAGACTAAATATACATCATAGCTTATTTTTCACAATATTTCGTTTTTTATAATAGAAATACCCGAGGTGTTCGCATCTTCTGTTGTCTAAATAAAAAAGTATTTTAGCACCGAAAGCATAAATGCAAATAATAATTAGGGAAACTGACACAACATTCCGGTCTGTACTTCTTTTTATCATTTGAGTTAACATAAAAAGAAGCAAATTGTCTAATGAGCACAATCAATTTAGGCAATCCTGACCCAGGCAATTGTCATTGTAAATATTATACGCAGATATTATATCCTGAATTACGTCATCAATGTCAATATCGATGACGTAATTCAGGATAATTTCGAATGTTCCTACATCTTCCACTTGATTACTATAAAATTGTCACCTACGGAACACTCGGTCAGAGCGAAGTTCCTTTCGTAGTATATTATTATTGATAAAGGTATTTGATTGACAAATACTAATAAATGAATTACATTGGCTGAATTCACACATTGTTGTACTTTACTTGCTTCTCTGACTCTGACACTTACCTAGCGTCATTGTTATTATCTTCTAAGCCACCATCACAACGCGTTATTGATGTATATTAACCAATAACAAGGATTATTGCGAATTGCTTGAACCAATAAGCGCACACCTATGACTAGGCACAGCCAATAGCATACGAGCTATGGATAACCGTCTACAATGTAGAAAGGGTAGTGACGGAAAAATCTTACACTTTTTTTCGCTTAGCCCCCATCCGTACCGTGCGATAAGGAACTTCGTTCCAACAACAACGAATTTACCAAAGCTCACTTGTCTTCACGTTCTGTTACCCAATGTATCGTGCATGTGTTAAGATCAAAAGAATGATCAGTGACAAAGACACGGGACATACAATACGACTTGTTCGTGAGGAAGAAAATTAACAGGTATTCGAAACCTGGACTCATGTTTCGGGAGGTACATTGATCACTGAGCATCACGTCATAATTAATTACAATAACGCACACAAGACAGTTGTGCGTATATATAACAAGATCGGGCATCAGAAAGATGGGAGGAATCCGGTGTAATTCCAACGTAAACGTGAGAGTGAAAAGAGTTACCGATGTCCCATCATCACTAAAATTCACTTGAGCCCCTCGAAATGAGGCCCATTCCCAGCAGAGGGAGAATTATAAGCGTTAATTAAATTACTGTACGTTTCTTATGTTTTCCTGTCTGTGTTTCCACCAAATTAAACTCAATGATAATCCTATAAATGAAATGGTTAGATCTCGACCCAGGAATCACTACACTCTATCTTAATCCCAGCGATAGTATTTTAGTTTTCTACGTCTCCTACGTGTTTCTGTCAGTGTTTCCAACAAATTACACTCCGGGCCACAATAAACCACAATGCTATAAACGAAATGGTTAGGTTCGACCTAGGAATGACTACATTTTAAACTAATACGTATTGTGCGTAGCATAAGTGATACAAAATATCTGGAACTGCGATCACCGACCCGCATATCACAAAGCGACCTGTCATAACTGTCGAAATTCTCGGGATGCTGCAGAGCCAGATGCAGTTACACCCTAATTTGCGGGCCCTTCCGCTCGCGAGTCTCTTTCGCTGTCAAGACCACCGGACCTACAGCCTATCCATCGTGGGGGTTTTCGTCGATCCAACATCTTAAATATTGATTCCGACATAACCCATCACCGCGTTCGGTAACTCGTAGGCGTTAGCACCTTTCCCCCCACGTAAAACTTTAAAAAAAAACAGCTTAATTCTAACAGAACGATAATACACTAAGTCGTTGTATATAGCCCACGTATGATCAGGAGAATTGTCTGTACATTTGTCACGCTTAAATTATACCAGATAGGTGATTAGTTAATTAACTACAGTGACAAGTATTCTTTATCACGTAGAACTCTATACCGTGTCTATAAATGTAGGGTACGCATGCGATACACATGTTGCAAGACTATTGCGCGACCTTGCTCCGATAAACAGCTAACGCGCATCTTCAGAGCCGCAGTGATGTACACTTTTACAGGTCAACACGGAAGCTGCAGCGGTGTTGTGTTACTACGTAAAATAGCGATAGAGGTTTACATTATTTATAATCGATTACATTTAACAATCAATGTATCGAATAAATAAAAGTGATGTGAATCGCATGTCAGTCTACTCCCGAGACTTATTTTTAACATCGGCATAAAAAAAAAGATATAAATTTCATTTGTGAAACCTACTTTTTTATAATCCAGCATCGTTTCGTAATGAGGTTCCTCTGACGTAATAGAAACAGGCGAAAGACTCCGTAAGTATTTCTACAGTCATCTCTAATTCAAAACTTTTTAGAATGATAATGTATAATAAAAAATAATCATGGCTATAACAAAGTGCCGGCCACACACTTTGTTACAATTATGCATTTAATATTTGCGTTGTAGTTGCGACATAAAGCACTCACGCCTGCCGCTCATGGAGGGGTGGACATAGACTGAGGATTTGCATTTGGCACGACTAAATCACGCCAAACGGGCAACCGCAATCCACCCTTGCGTCACGAATCGTCGCTGAAGCGATCACACGTGTGCCTTCATTTGTATGTCGGAAAGGTTAAAATTAATAATAAAGTAATATTGTTGCTAGAATAAGACAACGTTGTAGCGACGCTCGCATACTGCAACACCAGCTGCTGCTGATCTTTAAAGGATATCGGGAGATACCCCTACCTCGCTCATCGAACGAAATGCAGAAGCACAACATGACTTGAAGCCGGTATTCTGCAAGACCGTGGTACTACGCCGGTCGAGCCGGCCCATTGTGTGAGGTAACCAAAGGCCCGCTCTTCCTTCCCCGTCACCACTCCTATTTTCAAAATATTTTTAGAGGCCGGTAACGCACCTGCTGCTCCTCTGCCGTTGCAGATGTACGTGAGCAACGGTACAGAACAGTGTTTAGAGTCGCTAGGCCATGTACACCATGATGGTGATGATACGAGTTCCCAAGGAAGATCTCGAGCACGGTGACAGGTGTAACTCTGCGCAGGATCTAATGCTGGATAAAATACAAAAGCACTAACTCGTTGTCACCTTCACCAAAGTCAGAACACGGTTCTGCGTACACGATAGAACTAACATTGTGGGTGGTGGGCTTGAGCATGTCATGCTCGCTTAAAAGGCTTTGCTTGTATCAGCGCCACATGTACCATGTTCGCGAACGAGCGTTGCTCGTGAGAGCTGGTCGGCACGGTTCCACAAGTTCTGCATGAGTGTTTTTCTATGTTTATTATTATTTTACTTTAACACAGTATATGCTTCGATTTCTATCTTTTAAATTGTATATTCCGTTTTTGAAGAACACGCTTACGTACTTTCTCCGTCAGAGGAATCATTTTATGAAACGATTTTGATTTGAACGATATTTGAATTTCTTACGTCAAGCTAAGAAATTGTCATTCAATCATCCTTACCGCATGGGCTACAAATAATCTGTGCCAACAACGCAAAAACGATCAAATTCTGTAGAGTAGTAGGAGGCAAACGAACAGTGATCGCCGACGCCCACGTGGAACCGCAACACCGGAGGAGCTACAGATCCGCTGCCGGCCTTCGAGGAATAGGCTCTTTTCTTGAAGCTCCCTAAGTCGTACTAAATACTTCAGCGGCAACCATGTAATCAGAGGATGGTTGCAATGTCGGATATACTGAGAAGGTCTTGACCAGCAGATCCGATAGTCAAACATATGTGTGCACCAATATTTACTTCGGCTGAGATTAAATACATATATTTTTTTTTTTATTGGAGATTGTAAGGGTTTCATCTACCGAGTTTCATTCGCCTATTTCTTACGTGTTAGGCAAACATTCAGTTTCATACACAATGTATCTACGTTTTTGATTTCTGACGAATAATTTTCTTCGCCGTATTGTTATAGCCAATTTAGGGGTACCTCGATGATGTTATAATACAAAAAGGGTAGCAGTCGTATATGTTCGTATCATGGGGACATCATTTTTAATAATTAATTAATTTCATTAAGATATTCTCACACCTTGTTTTCAATAAACAAATGCCAATGTTAAAATATTATGTCGCATACCGCCCGAGATCTCTTCAAAACTGAATCATTTTATAAATCATTCTTCCTTAATTATTAAAAAAAAAAATATTTTAAAGCAACCTATCAATGATCCTAGACACTCAGCCATTGATAACTGTACTCAATATTGTTGTTTGAATATTCAGTACCGTACTAATTTATAGTGATAAACGTGGTAACAATTCACCTGAAGGTAAGTGCCCATGGACACCTGTAAATAACTTCAAACAAATAAAGTACGCATGTGTAGCTTGGTCAGTTATAAGGAGCAAGATTCCAGGCATTCCATACCTACAGCCTGATTGTACTGGCTCTCTATACCCTTCAAACCAGAACATAATAATGTTACCGCCTAGTAAATAAAAAAAATATTTTGTTGTAAAATCTTTCCTTTAATAACATTGGTATAGCGTTTTTTTTTTCACATTCATAAGCCAAAGTAAGATCCGTATAGTACATATTGTGATTCTTGCAATAATATGGCTTGCATGTTTCGTGAATTCCCTCAAAACATGTCAATTTGGAACGTCTGACGTGACGTGCCAACGGCTGGTCTGAAACGAAATGAATCGGTGTATTGTGCGATTTGCAATTTGCATTTAAAACGAAAACATGTACCGAATAAGAAATATGAAATTTATACGTCCGGCAATTGCTTTACTGTTACTTTTGTTGCTTGTGCTTGTGCTTGTTTCCTGTGTTAAGCTCACCTGCCTGCTGAAGCGAGAGTCCTGGGTTCCAATCACAGTCAAAGCGAATTATTTGTGATATAAATATCATTTATCCGAACTTAGTAGCAGTGGCTTTTGCTGCTGCTTGAATAGGCCGGCCCGACCAGGTAACCATAGGCCCACTCCTGCCTCTCATCTCCCAAATATCTTAAAAGACCGGCAACACACCTGCAGCTCCCCAGGTATTGAAGATGTACGTGAGCGACGGTAATCATTTGCCATCAGGGCAGCCGCTTGCTCGTTGCCCCATGCCCCCCTCGCACATAAAAAATGTGCAGCAAAACAATTTCTTGTTTTCATAATGATTTCTAGTATTTGCTTGAACACTACACTTTTGAAATGAAACTATTATTTACGGATTTTCACGCGTTTAATTTTAGTTTATGTTATGTATTAATTATATGAAAACTGAAATGAAACGCGATAAAATCCGTAAATAATAGTTTCATTTCAAACTTCTTGTCATTGATGTGAAGATTCTGATGTCACAGTAGTGGAGAATGGTGAAGAATTTATCAGTGGCATTCTTTTTGTTTTGATTCTTCCCTCTTGTCATCAATTGACGAACTCATTGCCATTTACCAGCTACCAGGTATAGACATTACGTTCGTAGATTTTGTTACACTTAACGCTGAATTTTATTAATCTATCGAACAACCTAAAATTGTTTAGGTACTTTACTAAAGGTGTTAAATATTTTCTCATGTTACATTCGACACGTCTGCGGTTGTTGTCTTAATAGGATACCTAGCATTAGATTTGTTTGTGTGAAATTAAACTGAGCAGTGTGTTGTCGATTATGGGACATTAGGGTAAAGCGTGAATGACGAGAGTCGAAGAGCCAATTATTAAAAAAAATATATATTTTTATTAACGTAAACACAGAAAACACATGTTACTATTATCTGAGTATCCTTTCAAGCAAATAAATGCCCGTGACAGTAGACCGCTCTTCCATATCTTACATTAACGAAATATCTCTTATCATCACACACATACACAGACCATCTCAGTATATATATATAGGTTCAAAGCATTCGTTAAGTTACATTTTAATTTTTTTTTAATTTTTAATTTTTTTTTTTTCATTTAAATCTGTACTAATATCACGACTATTTTAGCTATTGTTATAAGAAATTATTATTGTTAATCAACTTGGGTTAATCACCGACCTCTGTAATACAGGTTCTCAACCTAGCACGGATGACAGGGAATTCATACTTAGTGGTCCAAATTCTCATGACAATAAAGATGATTATTATATTTATCAAAATATTAATTATTAAGTAACAAGCGTGCAGAGTTTATTTGCATGTGTTATTGGAGTGTGTGTTAAGTGAGTAAGTGTATATATGTGTTAGTGCTATTCAAATTACTTTACGTATTCCAAAAGTTCCTCCGTTTCATCATACGTTAATGCTTTATGTCATTGTGTTAACACAGCTTTGTAGTCACGATGAGATTTGAAATATATATCAATTTCTTTGTTAATTTTATGATATAAATATATTTACTGACATAATTACTGGCACAGAGGTACCCAACTCAGTCCAACGCTGTTACATCTTGGCAGTTGCAGATGAATAGGGCTATACAGCAGTGCAAACACTGTTCCAGTGTACATAATTTCAAACATTGAGACATTCCATCTCTGTCCACGGCGTGGTCAGCGCATCTGTAACTCACCAAGAGGCGCCACCTATCGGTTCCTAAAACAGTTATGAACCATCGTCTCGATAAACGTCGTCGACCGAAATATACTGTAGGAACATGGCCTCGATCGGTCAAGTCGTTCAAACGTTACACGATCGCTAACAGACGCACACTAGTAAATTAGTAAGCTAATCCGATCGACATCTCTAGATAAAACCATAGTTATTATTTTTGATGCATAGACGATAACTGTTTTTAAAACTAAAACAACTGTGCTACACCGTTATTTCATTTCTCTTTTCTCGGGGAATCCCCAAGCTAGAGATTTACTGACATAATTCAAACACAGACCTAACATGATTATTTCCATTTGAAACGTTACACGCAGACAACGCGATTATGTTAATTTATTAAGAGTTAGTAGTATGTGTTGGTGAACGTGAAAACCTGTGGTAGAAAACTGTGGTACATTCTCACCGCCACATTTTATGCCTTTCGTAAAAGTTGAATTAAAGAAATCCCATGGGTACCGACAGATGGTAGGTTAAATTTAAAAAAATGTCAGACCTGATATGTGTAATGTCTAGGAAACCTAAGCAAATGGCAAAGTTGGCTGGCTTCAATTGTCAATCGGCATGTCAAAGTAATTTTTGTCAAAACAATGGAATATTGTTGCAACGTGCCATGAGTTATGTAAATTCCGTCCTTGTGGTAAAAACCCATATCTAGGGCTGAACCATTTACAGAGAGGTGATGATAATATCCTTATGAAGACTGGGTACCCAAGGAGCTTAGGAAAAAACAACGTACGATTTATTCAAGTATTAAGGTTATTAATCTCGAACCGGGTAAGTTAGACCAACTTCTTGAATTAAGAGTACTCTTAAAACAGTGTTATATCTAATAAGACCCCGAAAGAAATGATGACCACTATGAAGCAATAATAAAACCGCCTTTGTAATCGGAGCATAGACAGCGAAAATAAAAACCCATTACGTGTAAACAAAAATCTAGAACGTCTTAGCGTAATAGGTGTTATAAATTTCATCGACCTCAAACTTTCGCGTGAGTCGCGCGTCCTGTGACGTCACCGACGCGTGTACACCGATGGGGTTATTGACATGTCAAACTATTTCCGCGGCGCCAAAATAAAAAGCGCGCGAATCGGCGGGGGCGTCCTCTATCTTATTAATGCACAACACCATATGTATGTGAATGCGATAATCAGATGAAAACAATAAATTGAGGCGTCGGCTTGCGGCCTGGGACGGTCTCGAGTTACGTTTTGAGCAAAGGAACGTCTAAAATTACCCCGCACGCACACCTAGCGTTCCACCAATACCTACACACTCACACAACGCAGCCGCCTATATCTATTATCAAAACATCCACCGACTCTGGTTACAGCGATCCGAGCGCGCTTCGGATATCGCGTTACACACTTTAATGGCTGGAAAAGGCCTCGAAAACGTGATATTACACGCGTTTTATTGTGTATCGCGAAATGTAATTAATATTGTAACCGAATACGGAATAATTTATTCGGCGTAACCCCGCGAACCTTACGGGACCCTCGGTGAGCAATATCGAATTTAAAAATAATACAGTCGAGTATTCTGTTACGAGATGAAGCAGGCCGTTTGCCAATAAGACGCCGCCGTAAAATGATGATGAGCTTCCTACGGAAACCCGCGTCAATCCTTGAAACAGTCTACAATTATATCTTACCTTGATTTCTTCTTCGTTTTCTTTTTTCACTTGTGCCCGAGGTGGTGGTGACGAATTTGTTGTGGTCTTACTATCCATTCTGTATAACAAAGTCAAGTTTCACAGAAATAAAACACAAAGAATATTATGTTGGACAATTGTCAAAGTTTTTCATGTCACAAGTAACTTCGCTGATCGCGTAAACATTTCTTTCGCACTCAGTAAATCACTGCACGTGTTTACGGCGCAGCGTTTTCGACGCGACTGTTCGTGTCCGTTTCATCGTAGTTGTAGTTTGTGCTTTAGCCCAAGGTGGGTTTTCGCTATGAAAAAGCTGTGGTATTTTTTCCCGCGTTCGCTCGGTGTAGGGATTGGGCGGAGCTTATTGAACTCATTGGGCGGTTTACGTTATTTGCTACATTATAATAAAAAAAAGTGAGCTAAGTTTTCTTGTTTTTAATTTAAAGTGATATATTTTTATCTCTATATTTCATTTAATGGTGTTAATATAATATGTATGGGCAAGTACAAATTAAAGTTTTTTTTCATGTTCTTTTAATTTTCTCCTTGTAGCGATTCTTTAGTTTTAAGCTATTTCCATAGTCCAGTACCACAGAAGCAGGTTTAAGTTATAATATCCTGGCTCTATCTAATTATAATAATCATATTATGTAATTTGTAAATGGTAATATTTTAGTTGACTTTACACAGATAGATACTGAGATACTAAGTATAATAGTAAATTAAAGGGGAAAAAATCCGTAAATAATAGTTTAATTTTAATTGTGTAGTGTTCGCGTAAATACAAGAAGTCATTATGAAAACCTCCAGTTCTAAAAACCCTAGAAAACTATAAAATTTATAAGATTTGAGCTAAGTAACACTGCCGTGTCGATTGTTTGTTTTTTTTTTTTTCTGTGAAGAAGCACGCATCAGTAAGTAAAGCATATAACATTTGTTCTTCAGCATTAGCGTTTTATTTCTGTCTGCCGTAATCACCAAATCTAGGTGGCGGATAGGCGATCGTAGTATTTTTTTTATGGTAAATGGGCAAAGGACCATCGGCTCACCCGATAGTATGTGATTACCGTCGTCTATGTACATCTGCAACACCAGAGGAGCTGGTGGTTGTCTTGCCGGCACGATGTAAAAAGAGGGTGCCAACCCTAGCTAAGTGCTTAAAAACTATTTCTGTACATTAAATATATTTTTGAAATTTTGATTGTCGTATACTATAGTGTCGATATAGATGCCAATAAAATAATGTTAGGGAAAATAAAACTGTCTGTCTGAACTCGAAGCACGCAAAAACCTGAAGACGGATATTTGATTGGGACTACAGTTACTTAGGGGTCGAGTCGTTATAATAGTAGGGGTTGCACAAAGTTTCCATTTTAATGGAGTGGCCACTTTAAGACCCTGCAAGGGTTGTGATTAAAACATTTTCAGCTCATCCAAAGAACAGTAGTTCTAACTATTTGGATTTATGGTGTAATTCACTATAGCTTTTAGAGTTCCGGTGCATCAATAACAGCAGATGTCTATTGTGAAGAACTTCGAACAACGCTGGCGAAACTCTCAGAGAAACAACCTGCAGTTAGAAATCATGATATAATCTTTCTTTCACATACCACAAGGAATCTGTTACAGTAAACACTGGGCCGCCGAGCTTCAGCATATCAAGTAAGTTCGGGTGCACGTAAACAAGCTTCAGATCGCGCGGTTATGTCATAGTGACTGAGAGAAGCCGGCAACAACAGAGCGAGTGCCTACTGTATTTTAAAGATATATTTTCAATCGTCAATCGAAACTTTTTACAAGCCTCCGAGAAAGATTAGTCAGTTTTTACCATCTGTCATGTGTAATATCCTTCTACAAGACGCAGGAGTATAAAAGCTTGATTGTGGATGTAGTCTTTCTCATATAGCGCAAAAAAAAAAGATCAATTAAAACCTGCGACAAAGAACACATAGCTGAATGTAAAACATATACGCTTTAGGAAGTCTGCAGTCCTGTGATCATATTTTAGATCGCCCGAACCATTACAATTAGATTTGACAGGCCACATATCCTCGCAAATGAACACCGAAGTTGTTTGAACTTTTCAATATAAAACGAGAATTTTATACTTTAACCTCTAATAAATATGTATCATCAATTCATCACGCTAACTTTTATAGGAGCGGGGCATTATGCATAATAGTCATGATACGTATAGCGTTGAAACCATTCTACAAATTTAGATGGTACTTTTAGCACTGTATTACTTCCGATTTACTGAATAAACATCACGCTTCTTCTTGAAAAGCAGGACAGTAGGCCTAAATAATCATAACATAGAAACAAATGGACGTTAATCGAAGGGAACTATTTCTGTACATTGAATATTTTCTATACTTTTAATTGTGATAAGCTATAGTATCGATACAGATTCAGAACAAACATTTTCGGACAATTTGTCTGTCTGCCTATTTGAACGCGCATCACGTAAAAACCTGAAGACGAATTTGGATGGGACTTGGACAAGTGTCAATTAGGGGACGAACCGTTGTAATAAATATATATCGTCGCGCTATTTTCTTTAGGAACTGGGCAGTAAGCGTAATTGTCTTGACACGTATAACATAGAAACATCTCATCAAAATTAGATGGAGTTTTCATTTCAGTGTTACGTAGAAGTCGATATCTGTGTACAAAAACAAGAAATGTTCTTTTGGTCAAAATCTTAAATATCTGATAGTTCGTCACTGATTGCTATGAAAAGTTACAACGTTACGCGCGTATTGCGGCGAAAACATCCATTTTAAAAAATATGTTTCATACTCGTTTATGTTATATACTCGCAAACCACTGGATCGAAAGAGCTGAAATTTATGGGTTATATATTCCATTTATCAGGAGCAAAGTTTAGAATAAAAGAATAGGCACTGTGACGCGTGACAGGATTCAGATAGAAATAAATAAATATCATCACGCTATCTTCTGAAATAGCTGGGCAGAATAATCATAACGTAGATAACAATAGACGTATTAATATAACTCTCGTTACAGCGTTTCTAGGCTTCGAGTCGGTGTGGAAAAAAATATCTACATCCTATCCATTAAAGTAAAAATATATTAAAGTTGCTTACTTACATGTAGACCTGTTTTTAGAATATAGATTATGGAAGTCCAACGCATTTACAGCAAACACATTTTAAAGCAATAGCTTTTAATGAAATTTAAAGCTTTAAAGCAATACAGATTTAAAGCGATAGGGTCGGTGCTGTCTGAAGATCAGCGTCGCGGTTAACCTCTAGCTGAGTCAGTACCTTTTCATTTGACACGACACGGGTCATCAAGTAGAAAGTCGAGCGTCTGAGGCTTTTTAATTATTTTTTTATCTACACACAAAAAGGCATGAAAACATTAAAACATAGTATTTGTACAAGGGCACTACTTATTCCATAAATTTCTTTCAGCAGACCCTAACAGGAAATTTTATTGAAATGGCAAATTTAGTGCGTACATTTCTAATACATATTATGTATACAATTAAATAAATAATATACATAGATATATTTAAATAAATATATATATACATGCATACATGCATACACATTTGTAAATATAAAATATATATTCGATTAACACGAAGCTAAGTAGTGGTCCTTTACACGTTTCTTTAATAAAAGTATAGTTCCGGAATCTCTTATGGTAGGCCCATGCGGTTAGATAGTGAGTTCCACAACCTAACCGCATGGGCTGCAAAGGAATAGGAATAAAAACTGAAATTATGGATAGGATAATTAAGGAAAGTCCTGACATGCGATCTGCATGGCATATCCGGTGGGTGAACGAAGGAATATAGGTTCCTGGGGTATAACGGAGAGGATGGGTTATGCAAGATGTTATAAATGTGATATAATAATCGACTTCTCTTAAATTGTTTATTTTTGCTTTTACCTTTTGTTGTTTTTATTGTTTTATTGTATTTCTTGTAACTGTGTACCTTTGTGTTGTGTAGCAGCAGGTGTAGTTGTCTAAATACGTATACCTTAAAAAAATTAGAGCAAATAATGATGTGTCTATTGTTCAAGTGTTTCTAGTGAACGAGGCGTCATAGTTAGTACTGATCTTTTTTTTTCTCTGTTTATTGATTTAAAAACAAAGTCACTTGCTACTGCAGGAATGTCTCCAATTTCTTAGTTATGTTATCTCAAAATGTTCATTATTTATATTATATGGCCGACCTTTCAGTCCACATGGTGGTAACTGACTCCTGCAGCCAACTTTAAACAAAGGTAGCTATTGCTGCGTTCTCATCTATGAAGACTAAGATGGAATGGTTTACAGGTTCGTTATATTGACTGTCCGAATCGTCGAGACAGCAACGCTGCTTGGTGGCCGGAATAAGAAAGAGGGTGGTAGCTACCCTAACGGGCTCCTGGACTAAAACGGAATCCAACCACTGTACAGTTACATGTCTTAAAAAACCAATAATTTACAATACATCAGCAGCGGTTTCGTGAATAGCTACTCCTTGTTGCAACTACAATTCGGATGGTGGTGTGGAAAATGAAAATGAAAATTAATAATTATGAAAATAAAATTAATATTAACACCTTATACATGAAAGAGTTACAATGAGCGGACTTAATGCCTAGTGGTAGGTGCTCACTAACGCAATAATATATATAAAAATATTTAATAATTTATTAATATCAAAAGATAATTATAAACCAGGTGAACTGGACAATATAATATTATGTTTACCAGCAATAATGAAGGGCAAACACAAATTCGTCAGATGGTGTAAATTATTAAGTTAATATTCCCGTATCAATCTTTTATAGTGTGCTTATTAGGTGATCTGACGTTAAAGAAAAAAATTGTGTATTATACTGTCGGATACGAAGCTTAAGTTCATGTAGGGAACGAGGTTCTCGATCAAGATAGACATAGTAAAAGTTATTCTTAAGATAAAAGGGTGAATTCGGATCGTTTAAAATAGAATACAATGACTAGAAAATTCTGGAGCTACGTCTTTGCCGATTACAAAGACATATAAGCATCAAACTATAGGTAGAAAAATTGTCATACTTACGTAAGCCGAAAAAGTCACATACACAGTTGTTAAATTGTGTTTTTTTGTTAAACCAAGCATACGCGTTGTTTTGTAGAGTGAGAAATATTTGAGACAATAAAGGGAACGTACGGTGGTAATAACTTTACGGCCGATCTCGGTAACCCGAGTCCCCTTATTCATACAATGGTCTATGTGGAAACTGAGAGTTTTTACGAAGCAATAAAATAGAACGTTCTATTATAAATTACAGGAAAAAGACTACCGTAATCAATCTTGGTCAGCAACTTTGGACTACCTACGACCTACATGACATTTGTAAGGATTTGGAATATCTGTTTGACCAGTCTCTGATGCCTTCGAGATTGTCGTTGATATTTTCATTATTTATATAATATAATTATTAAGTTCACTAATGTTACGAGTTTTTAAAGGCCGGCAGCCCATCTGTAGCTCCTCTGGTGTTGCGTATGTTCGAGGGCGTCGGTGATCATTTACCGTCCGGTGAGCCGCATGCTCGTTTTCCCCCTTTTTCTATAAAAAAAATCTGTTGACAATTGAACTAATACAGTTATAAATAAGAAAACATTATAGGAGAAAGAATACAGCCTTGCGGAACACCGACTTTGCTGCTGTCCTACTACTACGATTCCAAAGCTGGCAAGGGATGAAAATCTAAGGAAAGAAATTACTATATCGAGGTCAACTGTGTTAAAAGCATTCAAAAAGTTCACTAGCACCACCACAGTAAGCTTTTGCTTATCCGTAACCTTTCTTATAACATTGGTGACCTTAATACATACAGTGGTGGTACTAAGACCCGAATCACTTCGGGTCATAGTACCGACTTCAGAGTCGGATTGAAAAACTTTCAATAAGTAATGTTTCGTTAAAAGAGGGATTTTTGTTTATGAATAACTCTAGCACTTTAAATAAAACAGGTAGAATAGAAATTGGACGAAAATGATTAGGTAATGTGGGATTAGGAATCTTGAGAAGTAGTTTGTCAAAAGCTTTTTTCTACTGAGTCGGGTTCTAAGCATTCTAGGACCATAGACACGATTAGCTTACTAACTTAATCAGTACCCCCAATCCTGGGGTACATTGACCCATAAACAAAAGTAAAAAGACAGTGGCGTCACTCATATTAGTTATTAGTTTATAAGTAATAACTAATATGACTGACGCTTTAGTTAATCATTTATTTATTTGTCATGTATGTACCATCTTCTTGTATTTAGTGTAAAAGGAGCTTAAATTTTCTGTTTGGTTTGCAAAGAATTCATCCTGTGTTTAAAAACATATCGTTGTGACGTACTTTTTCATGTTTTTATTAGAAGACAAGTTATTGAATATTAATCCTAATATATAATATAATAATATGGCCATTTTAATCCTGGAATGAAAGCCCTCCGGTTACCTCACTCACCGAACGGAACTCAGATGTATATTATTCCATGGAATAAAAAACAGAATAGGTACTTTTTACCATTAGAATCTCAGTCGGATCCACGATGGTTACTTGATTTACCTTTAGGACCACTGCTTCTGTGCGGCGGTTGCGCATCTATCGTTTGTAAAAAGAGAATGTACATATAATGGTCGTATGGGCCTGCATAAAATTTGTTCAATTTTACGGCCTTGGATATTCTCTAGCCAGGGGTTTTGCTGCTCTCCTCCTTCTGAAACCTCAATCGGCATCACGGGCATGTACAGAAGTTCAGTGATATTTTTGAGTGCGATTTTTTTAGGGTCGCTTCTTTCAGCCGACAGAAACCACCATCCATCGTTGGTTTCCAACCAGCAAGATATTTTTGCAGAAGTATTCTCGTTAGTCTTCCAAATTAAACCTTATTCCATTTCTTTAGGTATAAGGAATAATGTAATTAGGCCCTGAAATATAGTATCCAGTCAGGTATACAAGTTGAGAAACACTAAGGGGGGCATAATCTCCTGGGCCACCAGTTATCCGTTTTGAGAAAGGAGGCATATGATAGTGCATCGGCGTAAGAGGTCGTCGTCGTTGTTATAAGTGTAAAGAGAACTGTTAACTTACTGTCCATAGACCTTGTAGCCAATGACACAATAAATATTAAAAAAAGTCAAACCTGTTAATCAATGTCAAGTGACGGAATTTAATTATTTTCATAAAAATATATATGGGTATTAAATAGTCCAATGCAGTTAGTGAATTATAAGTAAACCACGATTCATATATGATCCTTATACACTTTTATAACGCTGGCAATGTCTTCCAAATTACCGAAAACCACTTTGAGTTTAAAACAGGTATGAATACAAAGGTTTATACTAAAATACTTAATTTCATAACAAATATTTTTAATTCTTTACGTATTTAATAATATAAATATTTCAGTTTCTCCTGCGCCAAGAAGTATTAAAGTTATATAGGGAAATATTCAAGACATTAAGACAAATAGCGGATGAAAGCACACGGACAGAACTTAGGAACTGGGCCAGACATGATTTCAGAAATAATAAGCAACATACTCATGAATCTACAATTAAAGGCATGTTACATTATGGGAAAAAATCATTGAAAGATTTACAAAAATCTTTAGCTCTTAGTAAAAGCTAATAAATGATCAATATCTGTGTATCACAGAATTCATACTACACAGAGACAAGATTTATGTATACTTAGAATATTATAAAAGGAAATGTTGGTTAAATAAATATTACAATGAGATTATTTTTTAATGATAAATGCAACATTATATATTTTAAACAAACATTTATTGTACATTAATTCTTGATATATGTTTCCTACCTTTAATAGTATGCAAAAAAAAGATCAACCACAAAATGTGGTAAAGGAAAGTACCATCACTTACATTACAGGCTGTAATTTAAAATATCAAAAAAAAAAGTACATTAACAATAATAATTTCAAAGTAACAGAAACAACACTTAAACATTTCCATACAAAAAAACATTAATAAATCGAGGACCTGTGTTTAATTGATTAGAATAGAATGAAGTCCAAAGTGCCACTTGCCGCTCAATGGTTACATGTTTAATAAAACTAATTATCTACAAAAATTTCCTTATAAAATAGATATACCAACATTGGTATTGTAATACCAGTACCTACGACTACCGTGAATACTGTGAAAAACGTTACAAAGTCCCCATTTTTATTCAAATACTTAGCTAAAACTTGTATGAGACTTCTAGCTATGTGATGACCGTCAGTACCATAGCATGGGACCACATTCAAAAACCCTATACCCATAGAAAATATGAACATGTATCGCAAAAGCTTTTCGAACTGGGAGGGTGAAAAGAATGAAAGCAATCGCATTCTGGGGAAGTATTGATCGACAAATACTGTCTCATGCAAGTCTTGCGGGAGACCCAAATATAGCACAGCATTGTCATCCTTCCTTTCTATGATTATCAAGTATGTATGATTGTTTAATGATGGCTTCAAACAGTGCATGGTACGTGGGCAAGTGTAACCTTCCAATTCTGTGCATTTAACTAACTTATTTTTCACCATTTCTCTAGGTTTCAAACAAGAATATTGTCCAGGTAAAACTGAATCTAAAACAACTTTAGGCTCCATGTACTCAAAGCAGAAACTGTATAAATCATCTTTTCTGCAACATTCCACAACATCATTCTCCTTCACAGTCTCCATCATTATTTCATCATTTTGTGCAACAAATTCAGCACTGGTACAAATCCCATAACGATCATGGGCTATGTGAAGACAATAAGACCAATCATTTGCATTTTTAATATCACACCCATTTATACTAGTAACTGTATCACCTACATTAAATCCCCTTGCTTCTTTTAGAGGTGAATCATTAGTAAAATCTATAACTTTTACACCAACATCAGTCTCATACGCAATGTTAAACAAAATAGGGGCAGAGAAAAAAAGTAACATGGCCATAAAAGCCATTGCAACATTATGCCACACTCCTGCACAGTATATTCTTAATCGTTTTGTTATTGCAAGACTGTTTAAATGCTCATTATTTAACTTAACAAATGCAATGGGAATTATAGTAAATACATAAACACCAACAGAAATTAGTTGGACATCTTCTTGAGCAGCTGCCAATGCATGACCTAGCTCATGGAAGATACTACTCATTCCTATAGCTAGGAAGTATACCCAGAAGTCTGAAGTAGGGATATTAACTCCTGGCAGTACTCCCCTTACTTCAGGCATATTGTTGATCTGTATAGTCTCATAAAAATGTTCAAAGATAAATGTAAGGAGTACCCATAGTGCAAATGGTAGAAACAACCACACCGTAAAGAAATATCCACAAGTAAACCATTTCCGAAGTAGTCTAGTGAGATTCTTGCTCCATCTATACAGAAACCTGTTAAAGGCAGTTGTAGTCCACGAAAAGTTAAATACTCCGACTTTTAAACCGGTTCCCTCCAAGAATGCATAATATGGATAGTGCATACAACTCTGAAAATAAACAAATATTATTGATCGCCGACAGGGTTTTGTAAACAATAATAATGGCTTACTACTAGTACACACCTTAAAAAAAGAATCAAAAAACCATATTACTACATAAAAGGCTAACACAAATGAGCAAAGTATAATAAATGTCATTTTTAAAATATCACTATTAATTATATTTCAATTTTATGAAACATTATGAAATTATCTCTAAAAGCCGGTCAGTAAATCAAATCGATACAATGCAAGAAATTGAAATGCAGCCAGATTTTACTGTCATTGTCAATGTCAATAGTGGAGTTACTTACATAGAAGGATAGCAATTATCTCAGATTAACGTTCGTAAACAGAGCAGCATGACTACTTTAGTTCATGAGCCATTCTACTGAACGTTTAGTCAAACTCTACTAAACATTTAGCCAAAATCTACTGAACATTTAGCCAAACTCTATTGAACATTTTGTCAAATCTACTACTCCCATTTTGAAGTTCTTCTAAGTTCTCTACTTAATCATTAATCGTCATAGCCGTAGACAATTTTTGTTAAAATTTTTATTTTCTTGTTTTCAAGTGCGCACACAAACCTCTTAAAATTTTGACACTTTTTAAAAATATCTAGAACATGTTTGGATATTTGACTCAAATGGAAACAAAATTCTTTCCAAAATTGATGTTCTAATACACATTGTTCATAGACTTCATGTATGTATGTATATATTCACGCCTTGTTCCCAACGGAGTAGGCAGAGATAATCTTCTTCCACGCGTTACGGTCCTGGCATACGTCTTTCGCTTCTACCACTTTCATCAATCTTCGCATGCATACTCGTTGGTTTAGAGTACTCTTGACCTGGCCTTTTTTCAGAACGTCTCTCATTTGATCATGAAATGTTTGCCTAGGTCTTTCTCTCCCGACTCTACCATTTACACTCACCTCATATATTTGTTTCGTCAACCTACTATCACTCATCCTCTCCACATGTCCAAACCAGCTCAGCATCCCTTTCTCAATTCGTGTCACTACATCGTCTTTCACGCCACAACGCTCTCTGATCACATTATTTCGAACCCTATCAGTTATCTTCTCATCAATCATACTTCTTAACGCTCTCATTTCTACTGCATTTATCCTGCTTTCATGCCTCTTCTGCCATACCCAGCTTTCACTTCTATATGTTAGTGTTGGTACCAATACCCCTCTATGCACAGCCAAACGAGCTTTGTGAGGTATCGTCTGGCTGTTCATAAATGTATGCAATGCCCCACTCACCATATTACCTGCCATCGCTCTCCTTTCAATGTCACATTCGTACCGTCTATCTCTCGTAAACATTGTTCCCAAGTAAACAAACTCATTCACTTGCTCTAAACTATCTTCCCTAATCTTGATACATACTTCCGTCATCCTCTCCTCTCTTTCAAACACCATAACCTTTTCCTGTTAACGTTTGCTTTCACTCCCTTTCTTTCCAGTGCCCTATTTATTATTGTCACCTTTGCCTGCACTTCTTCAGCCGATGACGCAAGTAAGACTTGATCGTCGGCATAGAGCAAACATTTAACAGGCAACTCATTCATTTTTAGTCCACAATCACTCTCCTTCAAATCGGTCAAACAAATATCCATGAATAAATTGAACAGCCATGAGGATACTATACAGCCCTGTCTAACACCTTTATGGATATCAAACCAGTCCGTGTACGCCCCGTTAATTCTGATACAAGCTCGGGAACTCTCATATAGAAACACCACATACACTAATCGCAACATTTACAAAACTTCAAATCTTCAAAAGTCTTCCAAAACTCTATCTCACATACCTCATCTAAATCAGTAAATCGCTCTTTCAACCGTTTTTCATATTTACATTTCACTCCATCCTCTTGAAATTTCTCTACTTTCACTCGCTCTAGGCTCGTTTCCTGTACAACGGGCTTTTGACGCCACCGCTTTATATTTACTGAAAAATTGGGATCCACATTTTGAATGGGTGTAATTTAAAGCCACTAACATGTTGCGCATCTTTATGAATCCTATGTACAATAGAGTAGTTGTCTTGATAAATGGTATTACCATTTTTACCATACCCATTTTTATATGGCAAAGTATAGAAAAATTAAAAGAGGATATCTACTTTCTTTAGCTTGTTATTTCTCCATAAAAAGAAAGTCCTATTACAAAACATCATATACATTGTATATATATATAGTATATACATTGTACAAAAGATAATAATTATCATTTGAAAACGAAATTATACTGTATGTAATGGCAATTTTGGCAATTTGGCAAAATTATTGGCAATGGAGATTTATTAAAATAAAGAAAAGTAGAAGAGGAAGAATCAGGGATTCCCCTTGAACTTCCACTACATAAATAAATTACAACGCCTATATTCACCTCTTTTGCCGGTGTCACTGCCGGAGAAAAAGACAGGTTCTTGCAGTCTAATTGGTATACAAAATAAAATAGAAAGAAATGTAAAAATTGTGTGGCCCTGTTTTAGTTTATGCATCATCTGATCATCAAAAGTATCAACTAATTCATTGTAATGCTGTTCTGGGCTGCTCTGAACATTAATATAACAGACATTGAATTTTCAATAAGCTTCAAAATTTTCGGTTGAGGAGGAAACGGAGAGTAGTGAGTCCCCAAGTGAGAGTCAAGAAGGGAAAAGAAAGAACAGTCAGAGTTGGCGGAGAATAATACTATTTCCACAATCCGTTATTTAGTATACGTGTAAAAATAAAAATATGCTTCACATATATATATATATATATATACAATACACATAAAACTTAAGCACTAGATATTGCATTGTCAACCAACCCACCGGTAAACTATTTACAATAGGAACGAATATTTCAACAATATACACCACATTAGAAAAAAACGTGTGTGTGTGTGTGTGCGTGTGTATGTACGCACGTAAGAAGTTATACTTCATTAGCATAACTATACAGACAGTTAACCTCAAATCTTTAAACCCAACTGAAAAGATAAATTACATAAAAAAAACTTTTAAATTATCATTCACCACCATATATAATATAAAATCACACACAAATACACATGTATATTTATGTATGAATATATTTTTTATCTCCACTTATGTAAAACGCGTGTTAACGATTCATTAATATTTGAATATAGTTTCCATAATAGTTACCAAGATAATTTAAGAGACATTTAGAAATAAACTTCATCCTGTTATTTTCATCTTGTTATTCCTGATATTGTGCGCGCGCATCGTAAAAATTCACTATCATTATTTTTCCCAAATGCGCCAAAAGAAGTATAACTTACACAAAGTACATAAACCATTAAAAAAAATACTCTACTAAATTACTAGATATAATACTATAAATAAATATTCACCAGCGGATGAATTATTGAAGTTATACTTTTTTGTCAGCTATGAAAATAGGAAAAACACAGTTGTTAAACTCGTTGAAAAAAAACAGTTGTGGCGTTGAAAACTGTGGTGCCATAATGCGTTGAGTGAATAACATTACGCAGTTATTTCAAGTGAGTGGAAGTTTTACTTCAAGCACGCGCTTTTTTAAATCGCTACTCGCCTCTTTTCGGTAATGCTTTCGACATTTTTTGACTCAGTAGCTGGCAGCACTGATTATTAGTTATTATGATTCTATAGCTGTCAATGTCTTTGTCAAACTCTAATTAGTCTGTAGTGTACTTTTGCTTCATCTTACTTTACGGAAAGTAAACCTTACTTTTTGACATATTTGTGCTGTAGAAATCGGAATAACACATTGTGATTGTGACATTTTATCATGTAAGTGATGAGTTGTTCCGAAAATGAAAGTGGCCCTTTTGTCGTATTTTTCCTACCAGCGGTTGTCGGCTGCCTGACCATACTATTAGCTAGGCGCTGGGCTAATTCACAAGTTCACAGCACTTCGTCTACAGCAGTTTCTAGACGGCGGAAAATAATCAAAGATCCGCTTATTAAACGACCTTTACCGCCGATTGCCTGTAAAATGGTGGCACCAGGGACAAAGAAAGCTACTGGAGCTCTAAGGAAGGTTTGTACTTGTTATTTTTGTAATTTCCTTAGTGTTCGATTTAAAATGTTCGTGATTCAAATAATTTAGGATTGCCAACCCCTTGTTTCACTATACTTTATTTATGTTTTTGAGATACCCATTATATGTACCTCAGGGGGAATCAATTATTATATGGATTTATTAAATGCTCCTACATCAAATAATAATTGTTTTTAGTAACACAATTGAAGGGGTGCTCATTGCATTGGCATTCCACAATCTGATTATTATTTTTAATAAATCTTTCCATATTGGTGTATTTCCAAAATACTTGATTACTGCATACATAATCCCTGTACATGTTTATATCTGGCGATTAAGAACTAAGTTTGAACATTATTGACCTGTAAATATACTTTTGTCAATATTAAGAATATTTTTGTCTCTAGTTTATAATTATATACATCTTCAAAGTAAACCCTGCCTATTAGCTAAACAACATAGTTTTTGTAGAAAAAGGTCTCGAACCTTGAAACCTGTTATTCTATAAAAATATTTGTGTTCTACATTTTTAATTTCAGATGAAGTAGACTGTATACAGAAACTTTTGCAAAGCTATTGAGAAAATTATTTTCTGGATTACATGGTAATCTGCTAAAGTAGATACACTATTACTTAGGCAATAGAAGTCAATTAGTGTCCTTGATGGGTTATTTGTATTCTGCAATTAATATAAAATTAGGTATACCACAACATTCTCACTGTGTACCTCTTTTTTTTCTTGCCTTCATTAACCTTAGATCACTAATCTTATTTTCGAGGTATAATGGCTAGCCTTTTATCTTTCTGACTATGAAATAAAATCACAAAAATTTAGCAGTCCTACTTTAGTGGTAATCAAATAACTAAATTTGTTTTTTATTACAACCTAGATGGAACAGCTATTTCAGATAGAAACTATATGACCTCCAAAACAGCTCTTATGAGAATATCAGAAATATTTTGTCACATGATCTTTTTTGGAAGGAAAGTAGCTTTCTAAGCCTAAGTAGGCTGAAAGCCTATCTTCACAACTGCATCTGTGTAACTAATAATGAGGATTAGGAGGGTTATTGAAGGTATGCAGGATAGTGGCGGAGAGAAACTTACTGAAGCACCAAGTGTTGGTAATAAATGTGGGTGCAAATAATATGGGTATGCACGTTTGAAGTTATACTTCATTTGTGTGATTAAAAAAGTATTTTATGTTCTGTGGATTAGAAGAGTACCTTCAACTTTTTATTTATAACATGTCAATAGACTTATAAGTTAAAAAAAAATGGACAACATCTTCCAGAAAACAACTAGAAGTTGTCATACCTGTAGGGTATATTTTAGTACAATATTACTATATAATATATAGAACCAGTATTAATGCAAGCGTCCACTACACTCTCATCTTTTTTTCCCATTATGAGACAAATCTTGATAATCTTTGGTGTTATGTAAGGTTGTTTTCAGCTTCCATCATCTTTGTCAATTGTCAAAATACTTTTTTTCTCATTGAGCGACATGATCTCTTTTGTTTTTAACAAAGTCTGAAATTTGCCTTCCTTGTTTAAGTTACAAAGTAAATTTGTTGTTTTCACAGGGGGCAGTACCTGTATCAGAAGAGGACATAAATGGTGGTGGAAAACGGTTGACTCGCCCTGTTCGTTTATCATCGACAGTAGCACCAGATACCCCATGCTCAACAGACGTTAAGTTATCTGATACCCTGATGCCTCCCAAGCATATACCTTTTCCATATATCCCACATGACAGTGAACTGTTATTTGAATTTATGACTTTTGTCTTCACTCTTGTTGCGGCAGGATTGCAGTTCCTTAACTTGTATCGGACAACATGGTGGTTACCGCACTCATATACTAATCAAGCAATGGTAAGTTACTCAATAACTAAAATAAATAAAAACTTTAATATTCATAGATTTGTCTGATCTCAGCTATTCTTTTATACAAAATTGAGAAATTGTTTATCAATTTACAATTAGTATAAGGGAGAGAATGTTTTACAGCATTTATAAATTTTAGAACTAGACATGGTTTGATGGGAAAGGAGACGAAATGTAGATTATTTTAATTTAATCATATCAAACATATGAGAAAATGTTAACTTTAACAAAAAAAAACAAATTTGGTGGGATAAGATACATTTAAATTACATACAATTTGTTTGCTTACTTTCAGAATTTTTATCTGATAGATACTCATCTTGTGGCATTTATTGTGACAATAATCAGTCGAAGACTGCTATTAAGCATTACCTTAGCCATACTGAGATATATTCTTGCTCCAAAATTAATGCCACACGCAACAATTGCTGCTAGGTGAGTGAACGAAACTGTTGCTTCTGATTGTTATGGACTGACTGACAAACAGCACATAGTAAAAAGAACATTCCTCTGCTGAAAATGGTCATCCAAGTCAAGGATTTGCTATAATTGGCTTGCACCATTAATTCCAATGCCTATTACTATATAGATATTAGCATATCTTCGCCTTCCTTTTCATCAACCTATTAATAATACACTGCTGTACACAGGGAGGAGCCCCAAAGAAATATGCGTCATTGGTCTGTGTATTTTCAATCTGGCATTTTTTGAGATGCATAGTCCACCATTATCTATCAGATGCCAATAGGTTCTGAAGGCACAATTCTTATGACACCAAAGTGAAGAAAAAGTATGACAGATATTTCTGTATTGCCGCCATCTATTTAGTATACATCGGATGGTAAATCTGTCTTTTGTTCGAAGCAACATGATTTTGTTCAAATACAAAAATAAAATTGTTTTGCATTGCTCAATAATTTTTGATTATATTTCAGAATGTTTATACTTGGCGTAATACTGGGCGCACTCGCGTGGTGTACATACTTTATAATGCTTAAGTATCCACTAGTCGAGATATTTTACCTCTGTTACCCGTAAGTAATATTCATAAATTATAATCAACTGTTATTTTTTATTCCTGTTGCTGATTAAAAGATGAGTTGAATTGTTGCTTACATCTGTTATCAATTTTTATCTTTTGACGAATATGTGTATTTATATATATAAGTATTTTTTTTTCTTTTGCAGAGCAGTGGTATACTTCATATTATTTGGTTTCCAATCAAGTCCCTTCTTAGAATTGGGCAATGAGACTCCAATACTGCATAGTTGTTCTCATGAACCACAGCATGCTCGCAATGAAGCAGACACACTTACAGCCGATTTCAACCTAAGACTTAAGAAAATACTATTTAACTCTATTATTGGAGCTTATTATACTAGTTTTGTACCTTGTTGTTTTGCACCGGTGAGTTTTCACATTTCTCTATTTTCGTCCAATGACAGTTTTACAACATAAATGTGATGACGATCTCCTCCTGGCCGATTTAGACCGCGGCGACGACTTCCGAATACAATCGGCTGTTGTTAACTGCGCAGGAGATATTATAGTGCGGTATGCACGCGTAAGCACTGAGGCACTCGTCTTTCCATGTCTGATGAAGTGTCAGAGACACGGGACGGACACAATACAACCGGATCCGGAATTATTTGTGTTTTTGAACATATTATGACTTCGGCTTGGATTCGAACCCAGGACCCACGGCTGAGCAGTCCGGTACGCTAACCACTAAGCCACGGGGTCGTCGCAACAAAAACTTTAGATGTGTGTTTTACCCGTTTTTGATGCATAAAAAATAAAAAAAGTGTGTCTATACAATAACACTTTTTTTGGTAACAACAAGATTCCTCTCCTACATAATTCTTCGAATTTAGAATTAGAGATGTCTTGTATCTGTATGTTAAAATTTAACGAAATTTTACTGAGTCGAAACTATTTTCCAATGAAAGAAAGAGATGCAGTAGGTGCGAGATAGGACTTTATTTTGTGTCGAGGAAACTGTCTAAAGTGTAACATTATCATGGTGGTAAATGACAACATTATAAGTAACTCCCAATGGATTATTTGAAAACCCAAAATACAATTAATAAATTTATTTCGAATACGTCTATGCATACATTTTTCTTTCGTTTCATATTTTATGTAGATTACTTCTCATCACAGGTTAATAATCTTTTTGAAAAACACACATTACTCTGTCGTGTTTGCAAATAAAAACACATACGGTCCACTTCATTTTCTTCCGCCCTGTCATTACTCCATTTAAAAAAAAAGTGTGCATTCTTGAGCACCCGCTCTGAATTACAGTAGAAAGCCTAACTGATTATTGTTAACCGTTGTTTGCTGATCATTCAATATAGCGAGGTTAAGATCCTCTTCAGAAAACATTAAAGGCCTTTGTTAAATCTAAAGTTTAATTTAAATCTTAAGGCGATCAATCAACAAAGATCGCGATATTTGTTGATTTCTCGAAACCAATACACCTTCCAAGTGTTTCGACTAGCTTCAGCTACATTTTGACCATTATCAAACTCTTGTTTAGTGTTCGTTTACTTTGCATCGGATATGATCCTTGTTGTACGAAATGTAAATCTCACGGCTCCATGATTACGTACTCACGGACTGTTTATAGAATGCGTCATTTAGAATATTATTTAGTTACACAACATTGCGTCATTTATTATTACGTAACATAGATTTTTCAAACTTAGTATTTGGGATTTCGGAAACCGGTTAAACTATTTGCATTTTACCTATATGTTATCTGTTATTGCTATATTGTTAAAAGTACTGGGGTGACCGAACCATTTCAACATTATATTATATCTATGCCGTAATCTGTTAGTATGTACATGAATGAGCTCAACATTACCACAAAACCAATTTCATCCACTTTTATCGGATTTATTAAGCTGAAACAATTAAAAATTTGTAACTTTCATTAGAATCATCAGCAGTTTTTGATATACTAATTACATAATAAAAAAAAAAATCATTTGGTACATAAAGCAGCAGCCTATAACTGCCCAACGCTGGGCAAAGGCCTCCTTCTCAAATATCTACGAGGGTTTTGGAGCCGGGAAAGGTCCGCCACGCTGCTCCAGTGCGGGTTGGCGGACTTCCTACAACATCCTCGAAATAATAATGTTTAATAATAATAATAATCAAACAATATTTGGTAAATGATTAATAACAAAAATATTTTTGAGAGACCATTGCCCAGCCGCGGATTAACTTTTACAGGATTAATAGTAATAAATGAAACTTTGTTTTCAGTCCTATCTGTACTACGATGTATACGCGGCGGCTCAGCAAGTGGGGCTGGTGTGGGGCGCGCTGTGCGGGCGGTCCGCGGCGCAGCTGCTGTCGGCCGCGCACTGCGACGTGTCGCACCGCGCCGCACTGCATCTCGGTCGCTGGCGTCTCGCCTCGCCACCTGCTGCCTGTGCCGCCCGTGCGTAACTGATTTTTTGTTATTGTGACTTTAGCTACTAGTCTTTCAGCCAAAATTAAAACTCGAAGATTTTTCGAGTAATCGTTATTACTATCGGTTTAAAATATGGTAAATTGATATTTATTTTTTACTAAATATTTATTGAACTGATAGAACCAAAAATAAAATTGTGAATGAAACGTCCACAGCTAAACTTAGGTATTCCTAAAGCACGGCCTTGTGCCACCTGCATCCATCGACTTTACCTTTGCCTCTACGAAACAATCATATTCGAAATATAAAAATATCCTGGTGCGGCAGAGGGTGCGGGGTGTGGTCTTTCACTTGCAGTTGTCGGTCGCTTTACACAGTCGAATTTTAAATATAAATGGTCGTGCAGCAGCGGAAGTCGCGGAGTGGTCGGACGCGCGCTGGTGGGGGCGCGGCGCCCGAGTGCGGGACTCGGGCACGCAGTACGAAGCAGACGCGCCTTGCGTCGCCGCGCGCCCCGGCGACAAGCACCATGCCCGCTTCTATGTGAGTCCACAGATTGTCTTTTATTACTTTCTTTTCTCGAACTCGGAGCACTATATGGAAACAGTGTATAACTGTCTGCCAGTGTGAAAATATTTTTAAACAATTTTTGATAAACCTTGATGTACTTTTCTATATGGAACTCCGGCTAGTGATTAATTTTTTTTTGTATTTATTGAAGCGGAAAATACTTTATTAAAGTATACAGTTCCCTTATATAGAGACCTTACTCTCAGACCTATCCAACCAGTGTGTGCCGTTGCGTTTGCAAATACCGACCTTTGTCGCACAAGCGTTACATCAGATATGGGAAGGTAAAGATGAATTAGTGACTCTGTGTTTGCGCGTATATCCGGCACTATAATATCTCCTGCACAGTTGACAACTGCCGATAGTATTCAAGAGTTGTCGCCGTGATCAGAATTGGTAAATAGGACATCATGACAAAATTTTCTTATTCTTCCTCACCACACGGCTTCACTTTATGTAATACTTTATCTTCTTTGTTTACAGTCGGTGTTCATAAACCCCTCGACACTTCTGTGTGTGCTCCTGTGTTTACAGTTGTCACTGGTTGTTGTACAGCTGTGCCTACTCTTCAGTTCCATCGCCTGGCACAATTTCTTATCCATAGTAATTCTACTTTTCATCAATTACTACACCTTGTTCAAGTTGGTGCGGGATTATCTTGTGTCGTGGAAAGTTTATAAAGCAGAAAACATGATACAAGACAAAAACGGATCATTTCAATTAGCGACTAATTAACATTTGAACTGTCCTCCATTTTGAAATTGGACTGTTTGACGAGGTCTGCGCACAAAATTTTTGTCTTCAAAGCATTTCACTGAGCCATGTAACGTTGGTAATCAAATTAAGCATCTTGTATTAAACAATTACATCAAAATATTAATCAACTCATCTGATTATATTGAAATCTGTTTAAAATATAAAATTTTCATTTACTGTTTTCTAATAGATTTCATATTGTTAACATGATAATGTAATAACACAATTAGTTTGTTTTATTTTAGAATATTGTTCCGTAGTACATACTTAGAACACTGTATTTATTTACAATCACTAAGTTACTTTACTTATCATTGTGAAAAGTGAAATGCGTTTTTATAACGATCTGTTTTAAATTATAATTGTGTCAATTGTACTTAATGTTTAGATGTTGCGCTCATTGTCGTTTTAAGAATATGTTTCGAACAAAGTTTTTAAAGAAAAAGGATGCATTGTTTGTAATTTAGCATTGGAAGTTATAAGACTGAGGTGAATTAAGCCATTGTTTTTGTGAACTATTTCTCTCTTAATAAGAGTTATTTTTGTGAAGGCGACATAATAATTTAACCTTAAGCACTTGAGGAAGGTTATATAGTGTGAATTCATAATTTTTTTTAAATACTTGCCATATGAAAATAAACATATATTTATGTACCGAGAGTAACCAATAATGTAGGTAACACTGTTTTGGTTGGTTAGATGAACAATTCCTGATTTATGTTGAAACTGTACTCCATCATAATCTAGTCACCAAACACAAATGTAACAAAAAAATATAATTAAATACTTTGACAGATCAAACATTTATTTCATTTAATTAAGATAATTTATTTTTTGGGGTCCTTACAGACCGCTTTTACTAAGCCCTCGCCCCCTCTGCCCTAACTTGTATCTTTTGATCTGTAATTGAAATTTTGTCAGGATATGTGTTATTATGGTGGATATCCTAACAAATAATAAAAAAATTAAAAAGTAAAAATTAAGTGGTACCTTGTGCAAGAAACATGTTTTGTTTAACATTTTTGTTTTTGGTTGTCATATAAAAGGCAATAACATAAGTGTCAAACTTAAGAGTGATTATAGGAACTTGAAAGTAAAACTCCAAAAATAATAAAAACCAAATCCAATTTTGAGTCATGCTCATGTAAAATATACATATCTGAATAAAAGATGTCACAATTTTTTTTTTTAAATATGATGAAAATAATTTGTTGTATAGTATCCTTGGTGCGCAAGTCTGAATCACATTGGGCCTGTTCTTAAATATTCTATAAAACGAAGAAGTAGCTCTCAAGTGCTAGTGAGCTGAAGTTGGTTGGCCCCATTTCTTGCAAGTGAGACTTTTGAGTAGAGGCCATGCCCCTAGAAATAAGCCTCTTAATTCAATGGTATAATTAATTTGGGAAAATCTATATTTCTCTAATGCGAGTTTCGGCGTGATTGCAGCTCATAGCTTGAGCAATGAATTTCTGTATCGTTCAACATAAAACTAATGCATGAAGAAGTATACAACTTTACAATCATTTTTTTTATTATATAGTACATTTCATCCATTGCATGAATTTATCTTGAACTGTGAAGGTTTTTTCAGACATAATCTGCACATGAACATTATTAGTTAATAAATAATAGATGCAGCCTCTCATTAATCAAACACTTACAGATTGTCTTAGTTTACTTTGCATTATTTTATTATTACATTATATACATAATATGTTAGTAGTACAATGCTCAGTAGGTGATTCTCTTAGTACATGTGGAGTAAGTTGTGATAAAATTATGACCTAGTAAAGTTAAATTGTTAAAGTTTATTTAGTAAATACCCAGGATGGCAATTTACTACTGTCATTGATTTGAACCTTCATTGATTTCATTCTTTCTCTGACAGTATCACAAACGCCTAATAACTCTTTGTCCTTTCGCATCAATGCATTCTTTCTTACCGTATGTCTAAACTCAACTAAAGTGTCTATCAAAGAATTAGATATAGAGTTTTCTGATGTTTCTTGCAGTTTTAATCCAAATTTCATTAGGATACTAGTTATATATTGAGCTATAAGTATAACAGGAATTGGATAGTGATCTTTTGTGTCAGCTTTTATAATTTTATTGCTATGACTGACTAAGTTTAGCAATGAGTTTACACACAATGCAGTATCAAAATCGGACTTTAATGCTTCTAGATTATTCCGTTCAGTTTTCTGCAATTCATCTAACAGTTGATTATTATAGTCACTGTGTCCAGTATCACTATTGTTGACATACACAAAAACATCTTTAAGGAAAAATTTAAACTTATTAAGAACACTTTCAGCTGTTTTCATTACTTTGTCACTATATTCCATTGGGTATCTATAGTTTGACATAAGACATGCCATTCTAAATGTATCGGCAGTATAGGTCTGAAGAACATCAGGTATTAATATTGTATTCTGTAAAGATTTTGACATTTTCACATCTTTCAAGTTTAAATGTCCAACATGAATCCAATAATTTGCCCATTGCTTTGTATTGTGAAACGCACATGACTGTGCTTCCTCATTCTCATGATGAGGAAACTGAAGGTCAATACCTCCTGCATGAAAGTCTATTTGAGAGCCAAAAACCTTACTGACCATAGCTGAGCACTCTATATGCCATCCAGGTCGCCCTTTGCCCCATGAAGTTTCCCAATAAGGCTCCCCTGGTTTAAATCCCTTCCAAAGTGCAAAATCCATTTTATTTCTCTTCTCACTTGTTATTGGTTCACCATTATCTTGCATATTTTGCAATTTTCCATATGACGGATATTTAGAGGTATTAAAATACACAGTTCCATCACTTGTGATGTAAGCCATATCGGTATCCAGAAGGTTTTTAACAAAATTTTGTATTGTATTTATATGGTCAGACACTCTGGTAATTATCATAGGTTTCTCTATATTTAAACTTGTCAAGTCAAGCCAGAATTCGTGTTCGAAATCCTTTGCCACCGATGTGAAATCGGTATTAGTATCTTTGGCCTTTTTTATTATTTTGTCATCAATATCAGTGATTCCCATTGCCGTGACAAGTTTAATATTAAAAAATGATTTCAATATTCTTTGCAAAATGTCTAGTTTTACATAACAACAAGCGTGGCCTATATGAGCAGAGTCATACACTGTAGGACCACAGGAATACCACGTAGCGATACTTGGATCATTCAGAATCACCGGAACTTTTTGATCCGCAATACAATTGTAAATATAAAGGCCGGTTGGGTTTCCATTCGGCATTAACCATTTTGTTTCCTTGAAAGGTTTTAAGCTGCATACATGAGTAAGTTTTCTTGTAAAAACCGGAAACACTTTTATCATTTTTGTTACACTAAAATAAGAGGAAGATATAAAACCCAAAAACAAAACCTTATCTGTTTACCTCAGTATCGGTATTCTAGAATCAGATATCAGGTGATTTTAATTGTCACTGTCAGCATTTTGAAATTGGTTGCGTTCCAGTTTGCTTTTCAGGACAGAGGAAATCATCGTTATGTAAGTTTACTTAATAACTTTTTTATAACTTTAAAACTGTTTTATTGCAATTAAGCTGATTGCATAATTATTATAGTCTTAACTAAGTGGCGTGTCCCCATGTCGTATACCGTTCTCTAGAATTTTTATTTTTATAAAAGATAAACTCAAAAAGGTGATGATACCAATACCTCTCTATGCACAGCCAAACGAGCTTTGTGAGATATCGTCTGGTTGTTCGTAAATATGTGCAATGCCCTATTCACCATATTACCTGCCATCGCTCTCCTTTCAATGTCATATTCGTACCTTCCATCTCTCGTAAACATTGTTCCAAGTAAACAAACTCTTTCACTTGCTCTAAACTATCTTCCCTAATCCTGATACATACTTCCGTCATCCTCTCCTCTCAAACACCATAAGACAAAGGTTTTATTAGCGTTTAATTTAGACTTACTGTAATTAAAACCCGTTATCAAAAATCACTTTGATATTGGCATATAGTTAAACACTATTGCCATATAGGTCTTTCGAGCCCGAGAAAAGAAAGATTTTTTTTCTATTGAAGTTGAAAAGACGTCACTTTAATTTATCAACAATCAAAACACACTTTTTCATCATTCTTTCCGCCTTCAAAACAAATATAAAATGGTTACATTTGGTCCTGATGAAGTAGCATTAGCAGATACGTCATCATGTGCTGGTATTAGGGCTGATCTCAAGATGTGTTTATTAGAAAGTCGTTGCTGCAAAGAGGTTAGGTTAAAAGTCTTTTCTTGTTTATTTTAAATTATAACTTTTCTTATAATATCAATCTTTACTTTTAAGTAAAATTTTCTACAGTGAACTAGTTTTGTTTCACAAAAATTTCATTTTACCTATTTTAGGATAAAAAGACTCCAAAGGAATGTTTGCAAAATGGCGAAGTTCCCGAAGAATGCATTCAATTGCGGCATAGTTTTTTCGAATGTAAGAGGTCATTGGTAAGAATTTTCATTCTGAACTATTATCTCATTATTATTATTATTCTGCAACGATAATATCCGCAGCAGAACTAAGGTAACCGACATAGCCGTAAGGATCAGCAAGCTGAAGTGGCAATGGGCCGGCCACATAGCTAGCAGAACTGACAACCGCTGGGGAAAAAAGGTTCTCGAGTGGCAGCCACGTACGGGGAAACGCAGTGTAGGACGACCCCCCACAAGATGGAGTGACGACCTGCGCAGTGTTGCGGGAAGTCGATGGATGCAGGTGGCTCAGGACCGTGCTTCGTGGCAATCTTTGGGGGAGGCCTATGTTCAGCAGTGGACTTCTAATAGGCTGAAATGATGATGATGATGATGATGATCTCATGTATAAATTGAATTTCTATTGATGCAATACTTCATTATTTATTTAACACCGTGGTGACGTAGGCACACAGTAACACAGTGGTGACATAGGCTTCTTTCAAGATGGACAGGTTTTGTGTGATGGTTGTAATTGACAGGCTAATTGTCAAATGAAATGGAATGGGTTGCTTAGTTATAAGTTGTGCTAGCTTGTAGTTTCCCTTCATATTGCAATTATCATCTGTTCTTTCAAGGTGGCCATGCCAAATTACAAGGTATAATATATTATCCTCATCTGTTATACATGAGTGCCACTCTCTTATCACATCTGTTACTGTGCAACCAAAACTTATAAATTTGTCAAGTCAAGCTTTAAGTTAATGGACTTGCCCATTGACTTGAAGCTTTTAGTGTATTATGTGAAGTTAATCAACTATATTTTGCGTGTAATAGAAACATTTTAGTTAATGACAATATTATTAAAGTTACATCATTATTATTATAAGCCCAGCTTAAATTTTTGACTGGACTGGACTGTCCTCAAAATATCTTTTATTCCTTAGACATTTCAGCAGTTTGCCATAATTTATCTGACATATCTGGAATATGTATAGAGTAATCTTATTTATAGTTGGAATGTTTTAGTATTTAAAGTAAAGCATTGATAAAATATTGACAATACTTTTTTCAGCTTGACAATAGACGAAGATTTAGAGGGCACAAAGGTTATTAAAAATATCAACATTGTTTTAGACATAGTTTAAATTTATTGTGCGTAAGATATGTAAATTATTCCTAAATGATGTAAATAAATTTGATTTGTTTATTTTATTTAATGTTCCTAATTAAAGCCTTAATTATTATCAATAAACCTATAAGTACAAATGAATAAAACCGTAGTTTCTGCCTGTTATTTTTGAATTTTTTGTCAATCTAATATTCTGACTGACTGCAACTCTGTATATAGTGTATTATCAATGTGCACTATGCTCAGTTGAGCATAAATTGTATGTGGTCAAATGGAAGGAGGTGTGTTTGTGCCTGGGGTGCCCCTGCTCAGAGTTGAGAACAGTATTCCTCATGGGGCCGAACGTGCGACTTTGTAAGGCGACCTAACCTAATCCGTGCCTTAACACGTAAAATTTACTTCGTATTGAAACGTAATTTAGATCGCCTTGCGCAAACATTTTAAGTTAGCAGCCGCCAGTGGGTCGCGCCTCGGAGGTAAAGCATGGACGATCAGGCGAATTCATCTCAACGCTTGCTAAAAGAAGTAGTAGACGAGCCTGAGTCAACTGTAACTCACGAAGCTCACGACACCTTTTGGGATTGCACTAACGATGAGGCAAATGAAAATAATAATAGTTAGGTCCCCAGTGACCACGGCTGCTGTAAAGCAAATGAAACGTCTGGAAAATATAAAACCATAATTAAACGCGAAGGGGATAATAGTTTCATTTCAAATAATAGTTAGTGTTAGGTTAAGAAAAAAAAAGCGGTTGATAAATTGACTATAATTACGTTTGGTGATTAGCTAATACAAAACAGCACGTAACTATTACCTGATCTGTGACAGTACCCAAATTTGAGTTTGCCAGATTACAGGTAGGAACACAGAGTAATGGCAATTTCGTTACGTTGACGACATTGTCGCCGCCAAACCATACGGCTGGAAAACGGGTAATTCTCTCATATTATGGAGCACAACATCCCGAAAGCCTCAATTTGTTTTATATCAGCGGCTTTAATAGTTCCAAGTATCGGAAGTTTCATAAATATTAACATCATTTACAAAGTAGGTTAAATACTATGTGTATTTAACCTAGAAATGACAAAAAGCAGTAGTTCACTTGATGGTAAATTATTACCGTCGCCCATGTACATCTTCAACACCAGAGGTGCGTTGCCTGCCTTTAAGGGTATTGGGAGATGGGAGAGAGGAAGGGGATGGGGAGGGAGATTGGGCCTCCGGTTACACCACTCACCGAACGAAACGCAGAAGCACAAGATGCCTCTGCTTCACGCCGGTATTTTGCGAGGCTGTGGTACCAACCTAGTCGAGCCGGCCCATTCAAGTTAGAGCCACGTCTAAGACAAGTTTCTGCCCTTGCGCGGGCAAGGACAAGTTATTTCGAGCTTGCACCAACTAAGACCCAACGGTGTTTTATCTTCGCTTATCAGCAGGGCGATGGTAACGCTCACACACAGACACACCCATCCGCCGCGGCTGCAGAGGTCTCCTGTTCCTACTCGCCGATACTTCGACATTTTTTCATCACATTTTTATTGGTTGTGTATTGTTGGTGAAATATGGGAATTTACTCTCGGGAGTGTGGCATGAGGCGACTAATGAAAATGCTAGACAAACCTCGCGGTCTCCGACAGAAGGCTGCATAACGATCTCAAGTATCTTCTTCTTTAACAGTCTGTCAGTCCACTGTTGGAAATATATAATTTTTTTCCAATAAGGCGTGAGATACTACTTTCAGTCCTATCCACGTTCTATCTGGCGGAGAGGTAATGGACAGGGTTGCAGAATTTCGTTTGGCTACGATAGATCGTGCCGAATGGAAATCCTCTGCTCCTGAAGTTGACAGTTACGTATACATATATACACATAGTCTTTCTGTACATGTAATTGTGTTTCTGTATTTCTAATTCATAATATTAATAACCCATTTGTGGTAATCGTACAACATGTAAAAAGTAAAGTAGCCTGTAAATGTCTGGCTGCAGAACAAAAGCCTCCTGACTTTCTGTGCTGCGAAGGGTTCAGCACGCTGCTCCAGTGTGCGTTTGTGAAATTCAAATGTCCTCGATTTGCCTTTTTTCTATTATATCAGGCCTGCGAGTCCACGACGTTTCGATTGAATATTTCCGTTGAACTTGTTCCCTCACCGTTGAACACATGGTAAATGCAGCACTTAAAATTGCTATTAATAATGTTAGTGTACTATGAAATAAAAAGCGAGCTCAAGGGTGGTGAAATGAAAGTCAATGTTGAATAATCCTTTTATTATAAAAATAAATCAAAAATTTCGTTTGTCTATGGTCGGAGCTTAGACCATAATTAATACTAGCTTCTCAAGCTAACCAATGCGCACTAGCTTACAGGTTTACACTAAATTTAATCGTTATTTATGAATCGAAGTAAAAGAGGCAGTGCCTTGAAGATTAACAATCGGAGTTTAGTACAATTAATTGCTTTTGTAGGTATCCATCTATCAATCTATCAATGAATCAATAATCTAATTATATATAAAAGCCAAACACCTCTTATTCACTCACAGATCATTGCATCTATAGAACAATAAAACTTTGAAAATTTTATACAAAGATTCATCTTATAACGTAGAGGTGCATTAAGGATTTTTAATAATAATAATTTAGCTTTGAGCTAAAAAAAGTGTACAAATCGTTAGTAAAGCGAGGTTACCGAACATTTTCTAGTTAAGTTACAACTATTCAATATAAAACTTAATTTGCCGCTGCACCTCATATTCAGTTTCTCACATTTCAGTTCTCTTCGTTTTTAAACTTACTTTCAGATTGTCGACTTTAATCGTATTTGAACTCATAAAATGGCATATGAAAGAAAACTTAAAATAGGTAAGTATCTGTAAATACCTAGTTTAATATTAATAAAATGTTATAATTAAATAAATATCAAGGCCTAAATTAATATTTAAGCATGTAAAATTTGGCGGTATACGAAGTAATATTTCTAATTTCTATGAATGAAATAAAGAGATAGATAATTTTAATAATTATGCTCCCTCCTAAAAAACAGTTTGACTCGCTTGGCTTAGTTTGGGAACCTATGCGTAAGACTGCATAGCAGATACTGATTAAGTTAACCTTGAGGAACAAACAATCTTTAGTTCAAAATTTATACTACGCTTGATAATGACAATAAGCTAAGCTGGGTGTGGTGTCTGCGCCATGCTTATTGATTGATAATTATTTGTAAGTCAAATTTTACGAGGCAATGTGCTTAGTAAAGACTTAAGTACAACATACTTTTTTTAACTCTTGTAAAAAAAGTAAAGGGAAAGTGCCCAAAGCAGCCTATAAGTGTCTACGAGCTGGGCAAAGGCCTCATTCTCTAATATCTGTGAGGGTTTTTGGAGCCAGGAAGGGTCCGGCACGTTCCTCCAATATGAGTCGGCGGGGTTCGCATATCTTCGAAATAATATTTTTATTATTTCTGTTTTTGATGTTTTCCTCCTACCGGCGGGCACTCGCGCTCCATGAAAGTATAGCAAGCGCCCTGACCACCAGGCTACCACGAGTTTCTTATTAAACATTACAACTCTGTAACAATCTCGTTATGTAATATCATTAATTCGTTAGAAGTTGAACTGAAAAGATAATTACGAAGTTAAAGGCTAACTTAAACCGTAACGTATATTGTTCTAAAAATTGTATTTTCTAAAGATTCCGAGACTGGATCTTCAAGAATGATTAAGAATACCCACAGCTGTATTAAATTAAAACGCAAATCTCCTACGACTTTGCTTAGCGGATTATACGAGCCCTTGACTCTATTCAATAATTTTTCTCAATTATTATTTTCTTAGTATTAAGTTTTAAATATATCGAATACGTGCTTTCAAAGCCAATATTTACAATTGCCGTAATAATTATTTTATTAATTAATCACATTTTTTTTATTAAGCCGTATTTTAACAAACTTGGTCAGTTTAGTATGTTGTGTATGCTACTGTTAGAACGTTTTTGTCTTATAATACATTAAAAACATATGACCAAAAATATTAATGTAGGTAGAAGGTGAATTCTGTTTTTGAATCACTTCACATGGTTGACCTTTATCAACTATGTGTAATTTAAATTTGGAATAAATACTAGACATGTTTTAAAAATAGAATTTCCATTGCTGCAACACGTCAAAAGTTTTAGGTTAATACAATTATTATTGGTTACACCTATGGGTTTCACTGGCCACAGATTAAAATTCAATTTGTACTTGCAGCTGCATGTTTGATATGTTAATATGGATATGTTTATGCAATAAAAAAACAAATCCTTTTCAAACTTTGTAAAAGGTAATAAACTTCTACTTGCGTTTTTACAGTTGGAAGACATCATGAAAATACGAATATATAGTTTTGACCATAAAGTTTCTTTTTAGAACTCCATTGTTCTTGCGTTGTAAAGAACATTGAAAGTTTAAAGTTGGTATAATACTATCAACAAAAATGTAAGCAATAAATTTAAATTAGAACTGAAAATAATAGAGCCGGTTGCATCAATATATGAATACCCAGATACTGAGGTGGTTAGAGATCTAGACATCTTATTCCTTTCAACCCAGGCGGCCCTTAGATCCAGCCCATGGGTACAAATGGTACATAAATTTCGAAAACGAAATTTCGGCACTTCTTCCACATGGGAATCAAACTTGAGTTTTCCAATTCTGAGGCAGGTCAACCACTATGGCTATGGTGGTACTTTGTGGTACTTTTACTCCATTCACTACAGTTGCTTCAAGAAATCTTAAGCGAACGACTTTAAGGTAACAACCATCAAGAATCAGAGGGCGTCGGCTGCCATTCACGTCATGCTTGTAAACATGAGCTGCTTTTTAATATGCTTAAAAACGTACCTTCGGAGTTTCTTCTCCGTCGGAGGAAACTCATTAGGAAACCGGGGTAGATTGTAAAAAAAATATAATTGACACACTAAATGTGAATGTATTACGACAAAATTCCTCAATAGGTCTTTCATTACCATTTTAATCACAGACCTTCGTAAAGAGTCGCATAATTTTTTATTTCGATTATGGGGGACGGCTATCCAGTGGTTCTGAAGAAAAATTAGAAAAAAATATACCTAAAACTTTGGACCGTAAGAAATTGTCAGTTTGTTATCAAATTACAACCGTTGGAAAGTTTCTAGAGTGGCAACTCCGTACAGACCATTGCTCACCCCACACAAGATGAAGTGGGGATTTAGGACCGTTCTGTCTTTGAGGAAGGCCGATGTTCAGCAGTGGACTTGTGACAGGCTGAAATGATGAAATTAAAAGAGAGCAAAGTTATACTAGGTTTACGTTTACGAATTCGTAAAACATTACATTCGTAAACATTTAAATTAGAGATTTAAATTATTTTATTTAAATTTGTTAGCTACAGAACCCTTCCATTTAAGGTCACCATTTAAGAATATCAAGTTTAAATAAAATTTATAATGAAGATCGCCTAGTAAGAAAACGATAATATATTTCCAGACTGCCCTTAGCATATTACATCCGCCGTAAGTTTTCGCGTAAAAACAAAAGCAACCTGTTCTATGACTATAAAAAGGGTTATTTTAATATTAAGGATAGAAAGATATTAACCATAAGAATGAAGTGATCGCTCCCAAGCTGTTACTAAATAAGTGTAATAAGTATGTAATTTGAATTTATTTTTGTTATTATTTTTATTTTACAAGTCGACTTTCAACGCCATGCATTTTCTTTTTCATGTTTGTTTTTCTTACGTTATTGAGTTATTTCGGTTTATAAGAACCTCCCTCTATTGGCTTCATGTTATTTGGGACTTGAGGTTACTCACATGAAATAGATTCCATCATTGCTAGTTAAAATAATTTTTGTACCTATTTAAATGTAAATTAAATCTATTATTTACATCCTAGAAGCTTATTTCGCAAAAAAATATGAATATCTATTTATAGCTACATTTAGTTAATAACGCGCTGCGTTTTGGTAAGTAATCACGCAAATACAATTTAGGTCATGCCAAAAATATCCGAATGAACACACTTCTTTATGTTGGCAAAGTTGCGCACATGACGTTATGTTGGTAGAAAGTTGTTGAAAACTCCCGCCACTTTATTGTTAGAGCATTCGAAAAAACACGAAGAATTAGGTAGATGGTTACCTAAAATAAATAAAGTTTTTTATAAACTTATGTTATGTAAATAAGAAAATTAAAACTTTACGCAAAGTTAACAGAAACATTATTTCGCGTGCTTTTTTTTTCAAATTGTAAAAAAATCGTTTGTCAACATTTCATGTGAAAAAACCGAACGTATGCACTTAATTAAAAGGATATTTTTACCATGACTGTTGTGAACGTTAATATTATATTTATATACGTATTTAGTAGTTGGTCCATTTTTCACAACATGTGCTGATGTTGACCGAGTACTTGGAGATGCGTGGTTGGTCCGAACATCAGGTATTATACAACAAAACAGAAATTAACATGTGTTGTTTACAAAATTACAGTTTTATATATCACTTCGACATTAAGCAATATCCCTATTCGCATAGAGACTTAATTTTTATTTATTGGCAAAAGTCGGCAATGATTCGCTTATTTATTTAAACGGTATTCACCTATCATAATTAAACAATTTTACAATATAATATCGTGGCCAAATGATAACCTCGATATCTATTTTTAAATTATTGCAATAATAATTTCGAACCTATAAATATTTTCCTCATAATAATCCATTGCGAAGACATGTTGCAAAGTCTAAATAACAGCACAATCAAGGCCTACAGGGCCTGACTCCCTCTACTAGAAGGTCTGTATAGGTTTATACAGTCCCGTGTACCCACACAGACGCGCGCGCAGTGCTGTCACCAGCATGGTGGCTCCCGACAAATCCTCTAATAAGTTGGCACACTCGCAGACCAATAAATACATTTTGTCACCGTGTGTTGCCACGGATTTGTGGAGGGCTATCTTCCTCATTCCCACCGTGTGTGGTAAATGCCTGTACAGCATTCTCGCTCCCGTCCAATACAGCCAGTTCCTTTCGAATCGTTCACCGTCGTCGCCTTCGAAGACCTGAAATGTGAGAGATGTCTGCTTAAGTCAAAGAAAGTCAAGAAATATTAAATTTTTTTTTATCAGCTGTATCCCAATTCACAATTTTGTCTTGTCTTTATTGCGACGATGTTATTTAATTATTCCTTATCTGTTTAATATATTAGTAAGGCTGTTTAAAGTACACTGCTAGCTAGTCTTTTCAAGAAAGCGTCCGACTATTGATGGATGATAGTGAGGCTCAGTGGTTACCGGTTAGTGTAACTGACTGAGGCAGGAGTTGGAATAAGTCGCCTAGGGCGGCTGGGGCTAGTGGGATCGCGGCTGAGTGCGAGGGTGTTCGCGTAGCCCTGCCGATATGCGCCGAAGTAGAACACCATGGGGTGATCGTTGGTGCAAGCCCAGCAACCCGTCCAACCCCCCGTGGCTGGGTATGCGTTAGTTACTTGCCCAAGTATAAAAAATTAAATGAGGATTGGAATCTCAGCTGGTGTCAGTATGCAACACTAATGTGTAATCTGTCTGGTTGTATTGTGGCGTGTCCCGTGTCTCTAAAACTGCAGTGTATTGATTCCGTTTACCACACGGATACCGGCCACAGCTTCTTACCTTATAAACACTAATTATGAATCCAGTTGTTGGCGTGTGCGATTTCTTCGGGCCTCCAGCTAAATCGGTGAACGGCGGCCTGCAAATCATTGCCACTTCGCTGTACAGGTCCAGTGTATGAGCAGCTGAATATCTGATAGTCTTCGGGTCAAACTTAGACAATGACGCACCTCTAAGATTATTGTAAAACAATAAAGGATCAGTTTGTGTTGTGTTTATCACATAGTACGATATGAATGGAAATTCAGAATTCTTCTCCATGTTAGCCAATAGCATTCCCCCTACGGCGGTGTTCGCTTGGGCCACGTCGCTAAGCAGCTCGCCAGCGGCCATTTTCTGTTTGATCAAAGGTTTGGCAAGTGGCGATTCGAGTATTGGCTCTATTGGTTCTAAAGGGCTCATCAAATGTGCTAGTATGCAGAGTTTCGGGTCTGCAATCTCGAGGATGCTAAGGGAGTTTTGATTAGTTTTTGTTGTTATACCCTTCTCTGGCGTAGGCGGAGGCACTGGTAGCTGGAAATAATTCAAATTCGTACATGATGAATAATGTTCTAAACTAAAATATAAAACTGGTTCAATCGCATCAGGTGTAGAAACTACAAGGGAATTTGACAACTGTTGAATATAAGTTTCTCAGTCTTCAGCTTTTGTCAAATGTTTGCTGAGTTTAAACAACGGTTTGAATCAATAACATACTAATGAATTTGATAATAAATAGATATACAAATTATTGCCATAGATATACTGTGGTCTTCGAAACCTGAAACGTTAGACAGCTGGCAACATCGAACCGTATATACAGCAACAAGACATTTCGTGCCTGTGGCAGAACAGAAGAAAGTCGAGTAAGGAAATTATAAATAAGTTTCATATTTGCTTTTTCATTGGATTGGGGCGACATGAGAGCTAACAGTCAGCCTGTTGGTATGTGCCTACTGAAGCCCATAGAAACCTCCAAATAACTTCAATCGATGTAACTTACAGATGTGTTATTGTCTCTGAGGACAGACGGAATGCTACACAGGTATAATTATTGTGGCTCAGTATACCTTTCTAATCAAAACACCACATTGGTTGTAGATACCGCTAATTGCCAGACGCCAGACGACTCCTAGACTGATTAGGAGCCTATTATTGTAATAAAATCTTGATATATATTAATCTTCTGTGCGTCTGTTAGTGATCTTATAACTTTTGAACGACTTGAGCGATAGAGGTCCTATCCTATTTCGACAACATAGAAGCGAGTGATACATAAAACAAGCCCGCGGTGGGCGTAAGAAGGAATGCATCGTCTTTTTCTTCGAAGGTTAACCTCCTTTGCACGCGGTGTATCCAGCTGACTAACGTACGAGGCTAGAGAACCGATGTCGGTAGACCCAACCCCAGCCTGTTCAACGTGGTGAACATGAGCAAATTTCCCATTCAGAGCATGCCAACTTTTGCTGACACCTTCATGGAAAGTCAATGTCCAGCAGTGGTCTTATACAAGCTGATAAGGAAGGAAAGAAGAAGTCCATGTACCGAGGGATGTGTATCAGATTACAACAAGGAGTGAAATGAAATAATTTATTGTTCGATATATACGGAACATAGATTTAACTATCAAAAGTCAACAGGCAAACTATAATAAATATAATAATCCATCATAGTATTAAGGGTTCAATCCATCACAGTTTAGGAATAACGCGCTTGAAACTTTTGTGTTGAAGATGAGCCACAAGGATCAATCACCATCAACATACATTAAAAAAAAACTAAGTAATTATAATACTCTATCAACACAACTAAGCCAAAACTTTTTAATTCAATAAAATCTTGTTTAAAGCTTTCATGAACCTCAAAACGACGACAAGAAACTAAGGTTTTTTAAACGCTGTGTTATAATGCCATTTATAATTTATAGTGAAATCAACACAATGTCAATTATATCTTGTATATACGCGAACACTACAGATTTTAAATGAAACTATACAACTATGCACGGTGGGACATCGCAATACGAAAACGAAATTAAACACGATAAAATTTAACGAATAGCTCATCTAAGCACATATATTCGTTTCATTTCAAATGACAATTTATTAAATGAATATAATGTCAAATGTATATTAATTTTTTTATATGTAAATTGTCCCCTGGCTACTGATATATTAATATGGATTGGAGTGCAGATTAAGAGCTAGTTCCACACATCTTTGTCCTCGATATGTTAATCTGTTTTATAACAGAACTTTTGTATAGTTTTTTTTTTGACTTAGTTTCTTAAATATTGTGTCTGTTTGTTACAATATATTTGTAGGACTTTTATTGTAGATTTCATGCGTTTATACAAAAAAGACTATCTAGTTTAAGCCAATCTAAATTCGGGAAGCTCTAGCATATCGCCCCATTCTCCACGATACAGTATTTTTTTGTTTTAATGTATTCATGCTTTTCCTTAAGTACATAATATTTTCAAAAATATACAACGACGGATTCTGTCAAGATATTAGTCAGTCGGTTATCATCGTTAAACAGGAACGGTAGGGGTTAGCGTACCTGACTGCTGAACCATCAGTATCGGGTACGAATACCAGCTGCAATTAATATTTGAGCAAGCCACAAATTATTAGTTTGCCAGTCTGGTTGTATTGTGGTGGCTCTGACTCTGCATCGCCCATTCTCCGATCGTATCGCATAAGTTTAACATCGGATACGAGAAGGGAAAGATCAGCGGGTTCCACTGTACTTCTCTATACCAGGAGGACATAACATTATAATATTAAACTGGAACACCCACCGGTACTCCGTCAGGCAAGAATCTGTCAAGAGCGTGGGCCGGTATAACGAAGCAGTCCTTCTCGAGGGTGGCGAGCGACACGGGCTCTGTGCGGCGGCGTTCGGTTGCCGGGCGCTCCCAGCGCATCAGCGACACCGAGGGCTCGCGGGTCACCAGCGGCTGTGGGGGCTCCGGCTCCGGCCCGGTCCCACCACCGAGGACTGGCCCGCATCTTTCTGTAATTTTTTAATACATCTGTAATTTTTTGGATGTTTAACAACCACATTATCTTTATTATGCATTTTCATGTTTGGTACGTATTTTTATCTTTAATTTAGTTTATAAGTAACAGCCAGTAAGTTCCATAGCTGGGCCGAAGCCAAAGCCTGGTCGATATGATCAAATGAGAGATTTATATGAGAGGGCAACATAAGTAAATGTGAGAGTTTTAAGACTCGGGAAAGAAGGAAGTTGGCGGACTGCACATTATGCCTTCGAAATAATATTTGTTTCATTATCTCTCGAACATGCAGGTGTACTAGCGATGTTTTCATTCACCACCGAGTGGTAATCTTAATAATGTTTTTATATATATATTTAATTTCATTATAAATATATTTTATTATATGTCATTTATTTTATGGTATTATATGTATCTATACGTATTTATATATACAAACCCAATCAGATGACAATATTTAGAAATGCCCCAAAAAAAACATATCTAAGAAATTATGGAAGTTCTTCGTTCATTTTAGCATAATAAAATCCCGGTATGAAATGTTTTAGCAATTTTAAGTGCTGTATTTACTTAAAAACATAGCGAGGGAACCTGCGTGTCTGAGAAATAATAAAAAAAATCAAGCCGCAATCCGCCACGCTGTGTCGGTTGGCGGGCTTCACATATCCCTTCCCGGCTTCAAAACCCTCTCTGATATTGAAGAACAAAGCCTCTGCCCAGCAGTGGGCACTAACAGGCTGCTAATTTGCTTTGCTTTCTGTTTTATTACACCAGACCGACGTAGCTGTAAAAGTCGAAATACTCACTGCTGCATTAATAAAATTTATTGTACTAATATTTTTATTAATTTTATGAGTATCGCTAAGACCAACGATCGCCTATACTTCGTATGCGGCGTTTTCCTCTAATGACTTTGAACACGCAGTATTTGTCCGCATAACTGCGAATTGGCTATATGATAACAATCAGAAGTAACTAAAAGTTAATCATTGCTTATACTATAACAACAAATATCAAAGGAATTTCACTAATTCAGGTGTGAACAGAAGGAAGGCAAGACTTTATAATCGGTGTCTCATAATATTTTTCGTCATCCAGAAGGGCTACAACCGGAATACCTTTTTCCAGCAAGATGGAGCCACTTCTCATATTACAAATGACTCATTAGCTGGTCGTCTCGATTTATTCCTAGAACAAATGAATGGTGCGCTTTTGCAAACGGTTGTTTTTCATAAATAAACTTCAAGAATTGCTCTTTAAATTAACATTAAATAAAACGAGATTTAATTGATATTTTGTTTTTCATTTAACATCTAAAAACGAAAAACATTCTGAGACACCCTTTACATGAAGAAGAGTCCAAGAAGTGTATAACGATAACGAGGATAACGATGACGTGACAATTTCATATCCCTTTCGGTGACAGTATTAACCCTGCACTGAATTAAACACGTGTTCTACTTATGAATATTCACCGTTTATATTTGTTCCTTTAAAATGCTGTATCGTTGGCCTGGCATATGACATACAAAGGATTTAGCAAGTTTCAAGATTCTAAAATTGTGAGCACGTGTATTTACGAACGGTTTCAGATTTAGAACATTTATGTGAGAGATTATTAATCTTTGGGGGAGGCCTATGTTCAGCAGTGGACTTCTGATAGGCTGAAATGATGATGATGATGATGTGAGAGACTAAACATAATCCTATGCAACGTGCCTGAGTCGAGAGTCTATGCGTCTAGAAGTTTTATTATTTATTGCCAAAGTTTCGGAAACATTTTCGTATCAGTTTATTTTAGTCCACGGCTTAACTTCAGATCGCACCCAAGAAAACGCCGTTGATGATCCTCGTTAGCCTCTGAGATTTAACAAATTAGGATATTCTGGCATCAGTTGATCGCCAGAGCTTTGTTTCTTAGCTAGTAAGGGTTAGAGCCTGGTTATAAAAAAGATTGTATGACAAAAAAATATAGTTACGCTTTGTTAAGAAATTAGGGTTAGTCGGCACTTCCTGTTTACCAATATGCAATGCACGCCTATGGCTAGCAGAGAGCTGCTGAGTAATTGTAGTAGAATTTGGAAAAAAATATGAAATATACTTTTTTTTAAAACGAATAATAATAACATTCCTTGAATTCCCATCAACCACTCCAATTAAGCATTGGAGCTTGAGAAATTCACGACAACAATCGAATGGCGGTTTCGAATCATTAGGCTATTGGCGCTTCAAATTATCCCCTTTAATTCCCTTCGTTGCTTGGTAAATTTCGGATTAATCGGACCTAGTTAATAGATGTCGTCTTGACCGGTTTTGGAACCGAGACGACTTTAAAGGTTCGTGTCTATTGTCATATATGCAGTTTAATTCTTATAGGTACCGTAAGCTTGATATTACGCCATGCGTTGTCTGTGTAAGAAAATTTCCCATAGAAAAAAATACCAGACCCATGACAGGCACGTCTTCTAGCCCTGAGATCGCCAACCCAGCGTTGCGAAGCGTGGCGAATCCACCCATTGGGACACGACTATGTCCAGTTCTGGACTCACAATAGGCTGATTATGAAACTTGGGTCTCCTTCCACACCCCTGTGACCATAAGTCTCGGTGTAGCGGAAGAAGATCTTTGGGAACCTGCAAACTTTTGATCTTGACGCTTCAACTCTCCAAGAATATATCCCTGTCTATTAACAGTTAAAACTTGTGACTATGTCTACCCCGTGAGAGGTTTCAGGCGTGAATTGTGTTCTTGTTGTTGCTCCAAATGTCACTGTGAATACAAATGGTAACTCGACTTAGAGCTGACAGGTTAGCGTCTGTTTCAGATCGTATTCTGGTAATTGAATTATGTAAAGAATGTGTTTTAAATATATTCATCTTTAGTTGAAGTGATAAAAATTGATATAAAAATGTTTTCGATTGTGTTTAATCACATCTGTACTACGAGTATCGACAAGTATGTATCATTAGCATTAATCCGTTTGACAGTCTACCGCGTATTTATAGAATTTGATAGACTGCGGTCGTCTAAGGTGTAAACGATACTCTTTAAAGATCTACAGTAACGTAAGTTCTGGGTTATGAAATGCTATATGTACTCAACAACAAAGGCAATTTGTAATGAAGCTTACACAATAAGAAGTATCAGTTTTGATAATATTTTATTACTCTATAGTTAAAACTTTTACGGATCTTTAGGGGCGGCAAAACTGTTTATTTACGCATTAAATTTACAGAAAATAATTATTTATCCACTTATACAACTACTGTTTTATTACCTTGTCTACCGGGTAGGTAACGAATATAGTTTCAATTCCTACTTTTCCTGAAAAACTCAACCTGCATATAATATAAACAAGAGTGTAAATAAAACATACAGATAGCAATCATATACAGCGTTTACGTAAACCACACGACGAGATTGGAGGCACACACACAACTATCACACACAAACTTGAACCGCAAGTTACCTGAGCCGTCGTTGTACTGAGCGCTGGTCCTCGGGGCCGAGAAGAACAGATGTGTCCTGTAGTGATGCTCCTCCATGCAGGAGAATCGGTCGCGATCCCGCCGCTTTGCATTCCTGCCCGCGCCTAACGCCCCTTTCGCCTTCCCCCCGCCGCCGCCCCCTCCCCCGCTGGTCTTCTCGGTGCTGAAGTTCTTCCGAAACATCAAATTCATCTTGGAGTGTTGCCACGGACTTCGTCTCGCTCGCACGCACCAAATTACGAACGCCAAATGTTTTGTCTAGCGTTAATTACTAAAGAGTTTGCCAACAAATTAAAGCTGTCTTCAGACATGTGGCGTATGCTTTTAGCCGCAGTAACTCTCTGACGGCGTTCAATTCGGTGCACACTAACGCCACTCACGCACACTCACGCACAACTAGCTTATGCCGAATAGATCGTGGTAAAATTTGTAACATGAATGCAAAACGCGGTGATCTAAACGATTTTGTTTTTATTTAATCACTTATTCAGAGTTGGGGTATTCCTTAGATTTTTTTTTACTATTTAGCTGATTGAAAACAAAGTCTCAATCCCGGTTTGTCTGTGCAATCGCTGATAACTTCTAAGTTGATTTCAATGGGATTTTCATCATTATTTAGAATATTCACCAGTAATGTATAAATTTAGTAACTATCTATTCTAGATTTGTGAATTTGCAGTTGAATGAGCTCCTATTAATATTAAAGAAACAACAAATGCATGTAGAAGAAATGGAAAACGAAATGTAAATCCATAAAGAGACCTAAGCTAATGATAAATATAATAATTAGCATAGACGAAGTACATTATTTAAGCTCCATAGTTCGATATTAAAAAAAGTTCCCTTTTGTTATATTTAATTTAAGGAACACGTCGGCGACGAGGTTGTGGCGGCACATGCGATTGATTATAATGGAATCAAGTCTGAAACTCGATGAGTTAATAAGCCCGCAATTAGCACTTTGAAAAGTTGAATGGAAATCAGGCCACTGCTTCTAAACATAAAGCCAGAAAACGCGCATGAGAAATTAAATTTAATTGGGTGATATCCATTTATACAAGTTTAAGCACAACTGGGATGGATCGTTACTTACTTCATTTAACTTTGGATTTATGAATAATACACATATTAATTACATATAAAAATAGCAGGCAGTAAGTGGCCACTGCTGGGCAAAGGTCTCCTTCTCAAATACGAGTATCAGATAGGGTTTAGGTGCGCTGCCCCAGCCCGCCACGCTGCTCCAGTTACATATCCTCGAAATTATTTCTCACACATGCAGGTTTTCCTTCATCGTCCAACATGTGGTAAATTCACTATTTAAAATTGCTATTAACAATTTTTGTGGTGCCGGCCCAGGTCACTCACGCTCATCTGCCTCTTGGCTTTACCGCATACAAAAACGGTGACAACGGTGATGGTTAGATTACAAAAAAATATCAATAAATAAATTACTAACTAACTATCAACAACCGCTTATTACAAACTACATTTAAAACACCCAAAATCAAACCATAAGTAGGCCTAATCCCGTCATTTACGTGACCAAATTAGACAGGTATTGACCCAGAAAAAAGAAGCTGGCTTGTTTTTAAAGGTCTCCGTAAAGCTAACATTTATGAAGAACTTTGCATAACCTTGTGGGATTATAATATATACTATAACATCTAAGAACAACTCTATTAAGTAATGGTCGAACATCGATTATTCCATCCGCTTCCGTAAATAATTGACACCCGTAATCGATTTTTAGTAACAATGAGTATTTGTTCCGCGGAAGCGTTTCAGGTCCCATTGATTCTTTATAAAGAGAATATGCCATTTTGCTTTACTTTAAATTATTACCATTAATATTAATATGTGAATAGAATCTGACGATCGGAAGCCGTGTGGTAAGAATCCGCCACCTTTTTTTTCACGGGTTACTTCGTTCCGTTAAGAGGATAGTCAAATATAGCACAATCGTTTTATAACATAATTAGATTTACAATCAGCCATCATAACGATCTCGTGCGGTACGTGACGGTGGCTTTCGTGTCTCTCTGTGATTGTACTTCGTCCCTGCTCTTCCGATCCTTCCTTCATCTCATCGCGTACCTTTCCTTCAATACTATCGCCTAAGGGTTACTATTGGTAAGGTAAAAACGATTCGAGTCGCCGCAGTCAAACTGCCGAAACATCACACGCAGCTTGGAGTTCTGTCTACTCTCAAATGTATTACTTGCCCGAGACAAGTAGGTGATGACCGAAAGTAATCTCACGAGGCCACAAAGTTCTCGATAAGATACAATCTTCATAAATGTTAGCTTTACGGAGAGCTTTAAAACAAGCAGAGACGGCTTTACCTATGGTGCAGGGTGTGCGTTGCACACGGGCGCACCGATGTCAAGGGGCGCCGGCCTCGGCACTTTCAATGAAAGTACTTACTAGAGGGTAGCTAGGGTAATGATTGCACACGGGCGCTCCATGGGCTAGAGACGCCTTTGAAAACAAGCCAGCGCTTTTCTGGCTAATTTGGGCGGAATTAGGCCTTCTTATGTGTAGCGACGAATATGAAAAACAACAAGGCTATTTGTAGGATTTGCTCCAGTGTTATGATGACCTTTACAGATACAAATTGTATATTATATATAGGACATCCACATACTCATTACCGGTATTAAATTATAATCAATATTAGAATTATTGAGCCCGCATTCTAACGCTTAGCCACTACACCATAGAGGCGACAAACTCTTGGAACATTCTAGAAATAATCTATAAATTTTAACTACAATTAGGTAACTCAGGAAATAAGTTCGTTGTACGAGGGTAGCCATTTATACACCGGATCCCGACCGAGCAGGGAATTTATTAAAAATATATTAACTTCAAACTGACGACATTGATGTCTTTACTGCTATTGAAACATCACTGGACCAAAAGCAATGTGCTTGGAATATGTAACCCAAAAAATTGTGAAAAAAAAACGTGACATTAACATTGGAACAAAAATCTTTTTAGAAATATTCCAGCAATTCAAATTCGAGAATAACATGACGTAAGGTTAAACGTATAATGTGTTTGAAACCAGAAAAAAAGCCTATGTGACTTTTTGGACTATTCGAGGCAAAAAGTACATTTCTCTCAGACTCTTATATTTCTCATCATCTACTTAGAACCTCAGCAATGATGCCCAGCTCAATTCATTTGCGTCGGCATTGGATTAATCTAAGAATCTTTCATCATTTCAGCCTACTACAAGTTATGGCTTATGTTCACGTTGAACATAAGCCTCCCAAAGATTGCCACAAAGCTCGGTCCTGAACTGCATCCATCGACTTCCCGCAACATTGCGCAGGTCGTCACTCCATAAGAATCTTTATCATCATCAAACCGTAAACGTGCTGGGTAAACGAACAAACGGCTCACCTGATGGTAAGTGATTGCCGTCGCCCACGTACATCTACAACACCAGAAGTGCTGCAGGTGTGTTGCCGGCCTTTAGGGATATTGGATTGATCTGATCCACTCTATGAGGTGGGGGGATAGAGGGATAGGTAACCACAGTCGAGCCGGCCCTTTCGAGCAGCAGCAAAAACCACCGCTTTGAATGTTGGAGCAAAGTGAGGTTTACCGTAGGAGAAATGGCCGATATAATAAACTTAATATATTCAAGACCGGAAAGCACATTGCCTTGGATTAGAATTCAAACATAGCAGTAAACCAAGTATAATCGCTAAACTATAAACTTGTATGACGAAGTTGCTACAGTAAGTTTGAGAATGTGTTAACTTTGTGGGCAATCTTGTATGATACAGTTTGAGAACGATTTGTATTTACGCTGGCGTCTTATGAGCACTCGTTAATACTGATTCCGTTTGTTAACTTGCCGCCAGTTTGCATCGTATTGGTGACAAGGTTTTAATAGTTGATGCATCATAAAAATATTTCACAAAAAAATCCTGTAACGTCATCCGACAGCATATAGAATGTGTTTTTAGATCATGGTGTCTTACTCACGAAAATGAATCCAAAATCATATAATTCTTTAATGTCTTTAATGTCATATTGCTAACACTGGTATGTAGGTTTGTAACCACTCTATGGGCTTTGCCTGAAATAAATTATTATTACAAAAATAATACCGTGTTAATTTTTACATCCAAAATATTCGATTATTCGATATTGGTAGTCATGTCTTGGATGATGGCGCACAGTGGACAATGCCCTGATGTCGACTAAGCGAATTGAATGAATAGTTTCGTTATTTTCAATATCCATAGTTAATATTATAAATGCGAAAATAACCCTGCTTGTCTGTCTGTTACGCTTTCACGACTAAACCTATTTTGATGAAATTTGATATGGAGTTACTTTGAGCCCTGGTAAGGGGTATGGGCTTTTTTTTATCCCGGAAAAGAGTAAGGGAAAAGTTTTGATAATCTCATGGCTGTCTACGGGAGCAACACCCGGCGCTAAAGTTTACTAACTTACGCGCAGTCTTTAGGTTAAATCGCAATTTGTAATTTCTGCCTGCCCCCATGAGTGACAAGCGTCATATTAAAAGTACAAATGTATCCCATTCGCGGGATTTGAACCCGTAATCCACAGCTTTAAAGGCAGAGTCACTACCAACTAGCCTGTCGGTCTATTTAAAAAAAATAAACTGTTCATTTTAGTCAAGCAACATCGTACAAGCATTCTCAGTGAAGGGCAACTCTCTAGTGGATAGAGCTACAATTTGCAATGTTATTAAATTAAAATTAAATATTAAAATTAAATTGATTAAACCGAAATAAACATAATATTAAAATTTCAAATATATATTAATTTTAATACGATTGTAATTAAGCATCTCTTGCCGAGTGAAGGCCTCCACCGTGTTATAACAATACTTAAACACTATTTGGCTTTTATTTACAACAGCTGCCAAACACCCGCATAAAGTTCTGAAATTTGATTTCTTCACGGTCTTGATATTAGAACCAATACAGATAAGTGCGGTGCTGCAGACTGAATAATGTGTACAGAGGTTTCTGTGTAACTGAACATTAATTTTGCAGCGTATAGCATAAGCGATAGCGGGTTCCTAAAGATTTTTTTTTTAGAATTTTTTAATTGGATACGATTAAAAAAAGTGATGGTAGCAAGTTTCAGGGTAATGTACGGTGCCTTATTACGGAGCCGTTTGTCCGTCCGTCCGTTCATCTGTCCTATCTTTAAAGGGTTAAAATCTTGACAGAATGTGTGTTATTATGGCAAACATTCTGCCAAATGATAAAAAAAAAACAAAAAGGTGAAATTAAGGGAGTTCCCTACACAAGAGACGAGTTTTTTTAGTATTTGCACTATCTTTAAAATGATAATAAATAAAAGCGTGATTATAGTCTCTGTAGACAACAATTACAAAAAACCGATAATGTTTGAGTTGGGTACCGGAGTCCATCTCTCTTTGGATACTCTTTTTTTGGTTAACACATATAAACTAGCACTTGACCGGCTATTTTTGGATAAAATATTTTAATTAGCTGCATATGATAACTGTTACTGCATAAAGCTATGATTAATTATCTAAACAATTTAATATATTTAAGTTTAAACAGTGCAATAGCGTCGTAGAATAATCCATCACCCGATGACGTGAAAACACAGGGAAAAATAAAATCGTCGTGAATACCAAGTAAATATTAAACGTAATATTTATACAACGAATAGAGATTATCTCTGCATTGTATAAATTTGTTATCATCAAAAACAATTTTTTAAAACAAAAGTTCTTATTATTATTATACTACAGTATCTATACAGTAGTAGTTTCGTTGTACATATTTAAAAAAAAATTCAAATTCGATGGATTGTGTAAATTAGGTAGTACTACAATATATTAACTCTCGTAATAATTAAACCTCCTATAAAATATTAGGCGGAGGGCTCCTTCTCTACATAGGAGCCGTCTGGACAGGTGTCTCTCGCTTACATATATCGGCCGCTTGTGCATGCCCCGGTTTGAGCAGCCAAAACACTGTACCGAAGTGTTTCGCACGTGGGATATGTAGTGACAGTTTGGCAATGAATCGTCGGTGGTCACCGCGGCTGCGGGTCCGTACGTACGCCACTATAGTCTTCCGGCGTGTTAATCCGCGTATCATTAATAGTTAGCCCCCCTTTTAACTCGCGGGCCTCCGCTCCCGCAAGTCTCTACAGAAGAAGATGAAGCTGTAAAGGCCTCCGGGCGAACAGCAACGTGGATGGGTTTTAGTCGGTATGTTTCTACTTTCGAGTTCCGAGTCCGACCTAACCCATTTGGTGGTCTCCCGGCCGGCATCGGGGAATGCGTAAAGCATTTTCCTTCGACGGGAAAAGAAAAACAACTGTTGTGTTCTGGTTTGTCATATATCCTCAGCCAGTATAATTCCAGGCTATGTGGCGTACGTCATCTGCGGACACAACGTTGTGTTACCTCTTTCGGTTGAAGTTTTTAGTAGTTTGTACCATCACATGGACTGTTAGCTCATGTATCACCCAAATCCAATGAAAAAGTCATGTTTAATATATTCATCGCTTTTTCTTGTGCTTTGTACCAAAACAGTAAGTCGCCAAAACGATATTGGCAGAGTCGAGGGTCTCATAAACTGTTGATTTAAGGGACTGAGATATAAAATAATCTTAACATGTTTGTAATGAATTTTGTAACAAATTTTATGTATTAATTCGTAAAAAGTAAAGTAAGGTAGCTGCGGCTTAACGCCCATAACTGGGCAAAAGCCTCTTCCTTAAATAATACCTCCAAGCACGTAGTCAATTCAGTACTAAACGTTGCTATTAACAATTTCAGCGGTGCCGGCACCGGGGGATCAAACCTAGGTCACTCGTGTACTATGAAATTGAAACAAAGGCCCTTACCACTAGATTGCCACGACTTCTTTGTGTTGAAATATTTTTTATTTAATTTTCATACAAATGTCAAGTTTTTTTTATAATTGTTTGTAGTGGAATATACAAACTTTTTGACCTTACAAACCTTTAATTGCACACAGTACTGACAGACAAACATCCATTCCTGTATTATGAATCTCGTACGTCACCCACACATGTACTAGTGTAGAGAGAAGTACCAGCACAGCGTTCACCAACAGCACACTTAAGGCTGATCTCGATATCCAACAACGCGATCGGGTTTCATTAATAAAGATAGATATTTGACGTAACTTGTACAGGGCTTATTAAAAGACACAGCCGTCGATAAGATTTTGAAATCGGGCGAAAGGCAGATGCGGTTGAAAATTTTGGATACCGCAATGATGAATCCCGAAGAATTTTTCTTTCTCTTTAACATTCTCTTTAACATTTTTATTTTATTTGGCATTAAAGAATGTGATAAAGAAAAATGTGTATTAAACTCTTAAAAACAGATAAATAAAATAAAAAAACCCTTAATGCACCAGAGCGAAAAAAGTCTCCAGGTTATTATGCAGCGCTGGATATCACAATCCTGATTGTGAGTGGAGCTTGCTAAATGACACGGCTATGATAATAATTTAACTATTATTTTTTCGACTAAAGCAGTAGTAACCTTAGTCTTTGCCCTTACCTTACTTACTCAGCTTAACAGCTTGTAAACAGTCCACTGCAGGACACAGGCCTCTCCCATAGGAACGATTTCGCCGATAAATGCCAAGCTCGCCAAGCAGATTGTCGATCGCAGATTCACCCGGATGGTAAGTGATTACCGTCGCCCACATACATCTGCAATACCAGAGTTGCTGCAGGTGCGTTGGTGGCCTTAAAGAGTATTTGGGAGATGGGAGGGATGATGAGGAGGGGGACAGGGAGGGGGAGTGGGGGTCCGGTTACCTCACTCTACGAACGAAACGCAGAAGCACAAGATGCCTCTATTTATATTCTATTTTCACGTCGGTATTCTGCGAGGTATTTGGTGCCTGTTGACTATTTGTTAGTTTTTCACCCCTATCCAAGAACTGTATAGGGACTTGTATCCAACAAAGAAAAGGAGTATTATGTATACGCGCCCTAATGTGTCGCATGTTTGTCATCCATTAGCGCTACGCCGGTATTGCTAAAAATATAATATTTTATGTACTCGCTCTTATTTAACTTTAACTTTATACTACAGTAGTAGGTAAGGCTTCATATCTATGTCAGGCCAGAATGTAAAACACTATATGTTAATCTATTTGGTTTTCAGTATGGCAATTTGTGCGGTTGTAAAGAAGACCGTCAGAAATTCCTACATCTTTGTTAAACATACACTATTATTTTGGGATTGTATAATATGAATTGTCATGAACTGCGCTGCATGGCAACGGTGTAAAAAATCAGTCGCCCCCTTTCTATTCTGTCACACCCACGGAGATGGTAAGAGTCGACTAAGGGAAAAGCCTCGAAAACCTAGTGGCGACAGACATATTTCTCAAGAAAAAGACGGGCAAGCAGTTAAGCGTGGTGCAGTCAAGCAGCTAACTCCCTATTCCCCTCCTCTTCCCTCCCATCTCCCAAATATCCTTAAAGACCGGCAACGCACCTGCAGAATCTATGGTGTTACAGATGTATGTGGGCGACGGTAATCACTTACCATCAGGTGAACCGCTTGCTCGTTTGCCGTCGTTTCCATAAAAAAAAGCAGCGTGAGGTGTCTGATTCACAGATCACCAACTCACTCGACGATTGTGGCAAACCCTTCTATTGGAGGTGGCCTAATGTCGAGTTGGGGACTATTATATATGAACAGGGCGATGAAGAAACAATATTTCAATCATTTTTTTAGAGTTTTTTGGCAGGCAACGCATCTTCTACCCCAGAGCCGGAGCCAACGCATCTACTACTTCAAGGATATTTGGACGATGGTAGGGGGGGATGAGGAGGGGAATGGCCAGCGGCAGGTGGCCTCCGGTTAATTCACTCACCGAACTAAACGCAGAAACACAATATGACTCTGCTGCCCGCCGGTATTCTACCGATGGCTTTTCATTAAATCTGATATTTATTTTTCAGACAGTCTTGAAGGTAAAGGACTAACTTTACCTTGAGCTCAAATGACCTCCCTACTTCAAGCTTGTGGCAATTTGGAATTTGTTAATGAGTTTATGAAGTTTTACACAGTTAAATGTGTTACAACATTCAACATCACCATTCCATATGACGAGAACCTCGTGAAAGCCGAAACAGACAAGAAGACAGAATATCTGGACCTGGCTCACGAGGTAACCGACATGTGGTGTGGTATGCCGACCGAAATTATTCCGATCGTCGTCTCTGCGAATGGGTTAATCCCAGTCAGCCTCTCGGAACATCTGAGGCGGCTGGGACTCCGTGACGGACACTCCGGTTTGCTCCGAGCAATGCAGAAGGCGCTGCTACTCGATACCGCTCGCATTGTCCGCCGGTTTCTTTCCCTTTCTCCCTAACCCTCGGCCGTCTGGTCTCCCCTGCCGTGAGCTTCCAACTGGTTGGGTTATATTTATCTATTTAATATTATTATATGTATAATTTATTAAGTATAATTTATTTTATGGTATTTTTTGTAACTATACGTATTTGTATCTATACGTATTATTTAAAGTATATTCTAACTATACGTATGCTCTTTAAGAGTTGTGGAACGACAAGCATACAAACTTTAACATTTATAAAAAGATAGTAAAACTATAGCACTCCTAGCATCATAAGGAATAATCCAGAAGGTGCGACAACGCTTTGAAGTAGCGTCCGTTAATACATACATGCATGCAAATAATTTTATATATGTTAGTAGAGACAGATATGTCCTACATTATATGCAATGGTTGGTCAACCTATAAAAAAAAAGGAAACGTGCTAGGGTATAATAGTGTACAAGAACATTGCGAAATAATCGGTGCTAGAAAAACATAGTATCACGTGATAAATACAATATAACAAGGAAATATATGGAGGAGGCTACTTAAGACGATTGGTTTCTAACGCGCGTCTGAATGAGTAATGATTACAATCGACGTGGGCATGGAGCCAGGGCAGGATGAGATAATACTTTTCTGTACCAATATCCTTTTGCGATAATGGACTATTTTTGATCGTGGATCGTCGATGATCAATGTATTTAATTAAAGAAACTCATTAATTCACTGCACTGGTAGTTAAAAGATCATCAGAAATTATGTTATTAAGTAAAAGTAACAGCCTGTAAGTGCCCACAGCTGGGAAAAGACCTCCTTCTCAAATACTAGTATCAGAGAGGGTTCAGGAGCCGGAAAGGGCCACCACGCTGCTCCAGTGCGGGTTGGCGAGCTTCACATATCCTCGAAATAATATTTTTGTGTGTGCAGGTTTCCTTACGATGTTTTCCTTCACCGTTCAGCACGTGGTAAATACAGCACTTAAAATTGTTAATAACAATTTTATTGGTCGGGCACCGGGGATCGAACCCAGTTCACTCGCGCTCTATGACACTAAAGTGAGGGCCTTGACCACTAGGCTACCACAGCTCGTTATTAAGTACTTCTATGAATATCTATGTATTATTTAAATGGAGTGATTATCGCATCAATGGAGGGAAATAACTCGCTAAAGTGTTTCTTAATATTGAAAAACTAACGAGCATACTTCCGATACTGGGATGGTCAGCGATCTAGACATTTATTATAGTTGTTTCGACCCACGTGTCAACGGAGCTTTTGAACAACGTGACAGGTGGTGAGTCTGTCACCATCTTCACTAGTTACTTAATGTCTCTAACTGTACAAGTTTCGTAATACTCTTATATGTTAGCCATACTCATAGGGAGTCGAACTTGGGTCTCCTGAGTCGGAGGCAGATCTCCTTATCAAATTTGTCTAAACTGCTATTGTGACTGCTTAGTATTGAATTTTACTATTTTCTTCCCGGCGTTTGGAGTGCTTTGCAGCACCCCGTGTCCCGCATGATAGTCATAATCTCTTATAGTACTCGTAGTTCACTGCTGGGCAATGGTATTAAACAAGTTTGCTGGCAGTCAAACACCTCGCTTTCGTTTCGTTAAATATTTAGAAAAAATTAAAAGCTTTTAAAAATATTACACAGCCAGTATCTATCTGACTCTACTCTTCTACGTAAGCAGTGTTAAAAAGAGCGAAGGATTTCATGATAGCCGGTGGAGCAGCTACTAAGCCTTTCGATATGTCGTTGCGAGTCCCAGGTTCGGTTCTACTGGACAATTATACCTACATATGCAATCTATGTCTATAAACGTGGAGGCGCCACGACAATGGAGAAATTCCGTCAGTGGGGTAAACGTTTAAAACATACTCAGGAAAGCAATTAGACTTGAAACTTTTAAAATAAAGATAGGAATATAGTCTGTTATATCCATGACAGTTTGCACTTCTCCTCAGAGCGCAAAAGGGTGAATAATAAACGCTCTCTTGAAGAGACGTTTAAAAGACACACAAAAGACGTCCGCGCCTCGGAAGGAGGATGTCTGTATTCTGTACATTCCTGGTGGGCATGGTGCAGTAGGTGACGTCATGTGACGACGCTTTACCATTATTGTTTTTTACCTTTCTTAGAATGTGAACTACAATAGTCTTTGGCGTGTAGAAGAACCGTTGTAGCTCAGAGGTAAGGATGCTCGCTTAATAAGCTGGCTGGAGTTTGAATCTTAGAGACGGCACCACTAAAATTGGTTATAGTATGTGCTGAATTTATCACGTGCTCAGCGGTGGAATGTCTATTTCTTTTATGGGAAAGGCGGCAAACGAGCAAGCGGTTCACCTGATGGTAAGTGATTATCGTCACCCGCGTACATCTGCAACACCAGAGTTTCTTGAGCTGTTAGATATCAATATACCATTACCAAAGTAAAAAGGTTGCCTGTAAATTTCCCACAGCTGGACAAAGGCCTACTCTCGATATTAGAAAGGGATTTATAAAGTTCGCCCCGCTACTTCAGTGTTGGCGGACTTTATATGTCTCCGAAATATTGCTTTTATTACTTTAAACGTGGTAGAGCTAAGCGGCGCCTTTAGCTGCTGCTTGAATGGGCCGGCTCGACCGGGTTGTTACCACGGGCTCGCAGAATACCGGCAAGAAGTAGAGGCATCTTGTGCTTGTGCATTTCGTTCGGTGAATGAGGTACCGGAGGCCCACTTCCCCTCCACATCCCCCTCCTCATCCTCCCTTCTTTCTCCCAAATACCTGTAATGGCCGGAAACGCACCTGCAGCACCTCTGTTGTTGCAGATGTAAGTGGGCGACGGTAATCACTTGCCATCAGGTGAACCGCTTGCTCATTTGCCTCCTTCTCCATAAAAAAAAAACTACCACATCAGTCTAATTCGATTCGAGACTGTACAACTAAACTAAACATTACCTGCCACCCCATTACTTCCTACGGGTGTTGCAAGAGTCAACTAATAGGAATGCCAGAGGAAATGTCATGGCGTCTGATAGATGGCGATATTACCAGCACAAATATGTTAGAACTAAATTATTCAAACCGGTGACGGGCAGCAGCGTCTAAATTGCGAGATGTCTGGTGCTGTGATCCCCGACCGGTTTCCCGAGCTTGGTGATTACAGCACATCATCCTATTGGGAGAAGCTTATGTCCAGTGGTGAACTATAGATAGGTTGATAAAGAAATATAGTTTTATCCTCTAGATCTTCTTAGATTACTGCTCTATTTTCTATAAGATGAGAATTAGAGGATTACGTGTGGTATGAGCTTAAGAATCTTCCCCCCTCCCCCTTTTCTTCCCGCAAAGGAAATGCCTCGAAAATCACAATGGCCACCGACAGATGGCAGGATAACCATCACGAAAAATAACCGGACCAAAACTAAGCAGACCGATGATAAGCTGCTGCTTATAAGGTACACCGGTCACCAGTCCGTGGCGATCATGACAATCCTTATGGGAGAGGCTTAGGTCCTGCAGTGGACTATTAACAGGCCGTTAAGGTCAAAGGATATATATGAATATATAAACAACAGTTTAAGAATTTTCTTTACATTTTACAAGACGACAATATACGCTCGAGTTTGTGCACGACGAATGCTTGCGTAACTCGTTCGAGAGTTGAGCACGTTCCTAGAAAAATCCACGCTCGTTCTTTGCTGAAGCATTACGGTCAAGGAAACTTTGTTTGTTTTGTTTTAAAACGTCATACTGTAAAATAGGCTAAACGGAACATTAAAATGAACCACGCTTCACTTATGTATTTGTCGAGAATCCCCTGTGTTTAAAATACTCAATGCCGTTACTACATAGTAAGGCAAAGAAATAGTATTAAGTAAAACTGTGTTGAGTCAAGCATGCATAGAGAAATACTATTCTCAGAGCTTTCTCAGCGTTTACTGTTTGGAATTTAGGTAAATGTTTTTTTTTTTTTTTTTTTTAATATATTATATTTGTTTTGTGATATTATGTTAATTTGAAATGAAACTATTATTTACGGATTTTATCGCGTTTAGGCAGTAAGTAATTAATGTATAAAACTTCTCTCCTCTTAGAAAGTTTTGCCCATACTCTCCACGCTGGGTAAGCGGGTTGATGAGCGAAGTGTCGGAACCTAGTGAAGTTGCTCCTGTCACTAGGCTGTGGGATTTTGGTGTGGCAAATTTGGATGAACTTTCCGCCATAACTCGGCTGGGAGACCCTCATTTGTTAGCATGCAGATCAAGTTAGCATTTGGAGATAATGATATACCTAACCATGATTTTTATATTATTACTATAAAAATATTGCTGTATAAATTTCTGTCTTATACGAGAAGGCAACTTTTGGAGTGCGCAATGTGATATGTGCACTTGACAGCTTCCCTAACTAACAGAAAGATGGCGCTATTTACATTAATAAACGTTACATGCAAAAACGTATACTATATTTATTGAATCTCAGTCCAGACATTTGACTAATCAACTACCCTCATTGAGAGTCTAGAAAGGCGAGACTTCAAAGACGTCTTAAAAGTTATTTAAAGCATTTTTGAGATAGCTCTTTAGATAATTTGGCCTTGGAAGCCTAAGCCTAATTAAAGTTGTATAATAACAATTGAAATCGTTTATTTAATCTATACACGTCTATAACAGAGACTTACGTTTTATATTTCTCGGTTAAAACCAAGATGTTTTTTTGTATCATGAAAGTGTTTACAGACATAAATCGTATCTGCACAAAAATCCAGCATTAAAATATAACATGTTGACAGCCTATTTGCCATCTCTCTCTCTGTCTCTCTCTCTCTATCTCTCTATTCTTTCTCTCTCTATCGCTTTTACCGATACCCGTCAGGTCAGATAAGACTGTCAGGGAAAGTTCTTTATACAGCCGCTTTCAGAAGGAGTTTTCGATTTTGTGCTACTAAATGTTGGAATGACATACCCTATTTGCGAGGTTCATCATCATCATCATCATTTCAGCCTATTAGAAGTCCACTGCTGAACATAGGCCTCCCCCAAAGATTGCCACGAAGCACGGTCCTGAGCCACCTGCATCCATCGACTTCCCGCAACACTGCGCAGGTCGTCACCCATCTTGTGGGGTCGTCCCACACTGCGTTTGCCCGTACGTGGCTGCCACTCGAGAACCTTTTTTCCCCAGCGGTTGTCAGTTCTGCGAGCTATGTGGCCGGCCCATTGCCACTTCAGCTTGCTGATCTTTACGGCTATGTCGGTTACCTTAGTTCTGCTGCGGATATTATCGTTGCAGACTCTATCACGCAGAGAAACACCGAGCATAGCCCTTTCCTAGCGCGCTGAGCAACTTTGAGCTTCCTCATACGGCCTGCAGTGAAGGACCAAGTCTCGGATCCGTATGTCATCACTGGCAACACGCACTGGTTGTATACTTTTGTCTTGAGGCTTTGCGGTATACTCGACGAGAAGATATGACGTAGTTTCCCAAACGCAGCCCAGCCGAGTTGGATTCGTCGATTGACCTCTGAGTCGAAGTTGGACTTACCTAATCGGACAATTTGTCCCAGGTATACGTACTCTTCTACAACTTCGAGCCTATTGTTCCCAACAACAACCGGTATTGGTGTGATATGGACGTTTGACATGAACTTCATCTTGTCCATGTTCATCTTAAGACCAACCTGTTGGGAGACACTATAAAGGTCATTGAGCAAAGTGCTAAGCTTCTCCAGCGATCTTCCCATACGAACTATGTCGTCGGCAAACCGAAGGTAATTGATGTATTCGCCATTGATGTTGATACCGTATCCTTTTCAGTTCAGCAGCTAGAAAACATTATCCAATGCAGCGGTGAAGAGTTTCAGAGATATGACATCACCCTGTCTTCACCTACCTTTCTGCAGTTCAACTGGTTTCGTACTCTGGTTCTGTACTCGGATAGACATTGTAGTCTCATTATACAAACGCCTCAGCACTCGATGTACCGGGAGTACACCGCTGGAGAGACTGTAGCACCGCCCAAATTTCGACTGAATCGAAGCCTCACAGCCCACATACGCCAGACATAATGGCAAATTGTACCCTCGGCCTTCTGTACAATCTGGCGAAGAGTATGTATGTGGTCTATGGTACTATAGCCTTTTCGGAATCCGGCTTGTTCGAGGCTGGAAGTCGTCAAGTCTGTTCACTAGACGATTTGAGATGACCTCGAAAACAGCACGTAGACGCGGCTTAGAAGCGATATCGGTCTATAATTCTTCAAAAGGCAGTTATCGCCTTTCTTGAAGAATAGGACAACCACGCTTCTACTCCACGCTGGCGTAACACCGCCATGAATGACGGAATTAAACAGCTTCTGAAGGACAACAAGTATCGGTTTTCCACCCGCTTTCAGAAGCTCAGCTGTAATTCCGTCCTCACCCGGCGCCTTGCCGTTTTAAGCTGTTTGAGAGCCATCCCATCTCGCTCAGACTGACGTCCGGGATGTTATCGGAGTAATGTCGGATAAGCTTGGCTCTTGGGTCGTTACTCACATCAGTGTGTGGTTTCAACGACGTTGTGTACAGCTGTCCGTAAAATCTCTCGATCTCACTCAAAATCTCGGCTCCAGCGGAAATGACTGCGCCGCTTTCGGTCTTCAGCTTGGTCAGTTGGTTTTTCCGATAGACAGATCTCTGGCGAAGACTTTGGAGCCTTGGTTCCGCTCTATCGCTTTTTCAATACAGGCTGTATTGAATTTGCGTAAGTCTTGCCTCATACATTTGGAGATCTGTCTATTCAGTAGCCGATACGCTGACGCATCCGTTGTAGACTGCAGATGTAAGTGGGCGACGGTAATCACTTGCCATCAGGTGAACCGCTTGCTCATTTGCCTCCTTCTCCATAAAAAAAACTACCACATCAGTCTAATCTGATTCGAGACTGTACAACTAAACTAAACATTACCTGCCACCCCATTACTTCCTACGGGTGTTGCAAGAGTCAACTAATAGGAATGCCAGAGGAAATGTCATGGCGTCTGATAGATGGCGATATTACCAGCACAAATATGTTAGAACTAAATTATTCAAACCGGTGACGGCAGCAGCGTCTAAATTGCGAGATGTCTGGTGCTGTGATCCCGACCGGTTTCCTGAGCTTGGTGATTACAGCACATCATCCTATTGGGAGAAGCTTATGTCCAGTGGTGAACTATTGATAGGTTGATAAAGAAATATAGTTTTATCCTCTAGATCTTCTTAGATTACTGCTCTATTTTCTATAAGATGAGAATTAGAGGATGACGTGTGGTATGGTCTTAAGAATCTTCCCTCCCCTTTTCTTCCCGCAAAGGAAATGCCTCGAAAATCACAATGGCCACTGACAGATGGCAGGATAACCATCACGAAAATAACCGGACCAAAACTAAGCAGACCGATGATAAGCTGCTGCTTATAAGGTACACCGGTCACCAGTCCGTGGCGATCATGACAATCCTTATGGGAGAGGCTTAGGTCCTGCAGTGGACTATTAACAGGCCGTTAAGGTCAAAGGATATATATGAATATATAAACAACAGTTTAAGAATTTTCTTTACATTTTACAAGACGACAATATACGCTCGAGTTTCTGCACAACGAATGCTTGCGTAACTCGTTCGAGAGTTGAGCACGTTCCTAGAAAAATCCACGCTCGTTCTTTTGCTGAAGCATTACGGTCAAGGAAACTTTGTTTTGTTTTGTTTTAAAACGTCATACTGTAAAATAGGCTAAACGGAACATTAAATGAACCACGCTTCACTTATGTATTTGTCGAGAATCCCCTGTGTTTAAATACTCAATGCCGTTACTACATAGTAAGGCAAAGAAATAGTATTAAGTAAAACTGTGTTGAGTCAAGCATGCATAGAGAAATACTATTCTCAGAGCTTTCTCAGCGTTTACTGTTTGGAATTTAGTAAATGTTTTTTTTTTTTTTTTTTTTTTAATATATTATATTTGTTTTGTGATATTATGTTATTTTGAAATGAAACTATTATTTACGGATTTTATCGCGTTTAGGCAGTAAGCAATTAATGTATAAAACTTCTCTCCTCTTAGAAAGTTTTGCCCATACTTCCACGCTGGGTAAGCGGGTTGATGAGCGCAGTGTCGGAACCTAGTGAAGTTGCTCCTGTCACTAGGCTGTGGATTTTGGTGTGGCAAATTTGGATGAACTTTCCGCCATAACTCGGCTGGGAGACCCTCATTTGTTAGCATGCAGATCAAGTTAGCATTTGGAGATAATGATATACCTAACCATGATTTTTATATTATTACTATAAAAATATTGCTGTATAAATTTCTGTCTTATACGAGAAGGCAACTTTTGGAGTGCGCAATGTGATATGTGCACTTGACAGCTTCCCTAACTAACAGAAAGATGGCGCTATTTACATTAATAAACGTTACATGCAAAAACGTATACTATATTTATTGAATCTCAGTCCAGACATTTGACTAATCAACTACCCTCATTGAGAGTCTAGAAAGGCGAGACTTCAAAGACGTCTTAAAAGTTATTTAAAGCATTTTTGAGATAGCTCTTTAGATAATTTGGCCTTGGAAGCCTAAGCCTAATTAAAGTTGTATAATAACAATTGAAATCGTTTATTTAATCTATACACGTCTATAACAGAGACTTACGTTTTATATTTCTCGGTTAAAACCAAGATGTTTTTTTGTATCATGAAAGTGTTTACAGACATAAATCGTATCTGCACAAAAATCCAGCATTAAAATATAACATGTTGACAGCCTATTTGCCATCTCTCTCTCTGTCTCTCTCTCTGTCTCTCTCTCTCTGTCTCTCTCTCTATCGCTTTTACCGATACCCGTCAGGTCAGATAAGACTGTCAGGAAAGTTCTTTATACAGCCGCTTTCAGAAGGAGTTTTCGATTTTGTGCTACTAAATGTTGGAATGACATACCCTATTTGCGAGGTTACAACTAAATATACTTTTAAAAAATTATATCGTCTATATTTATTAAATTTGCAAAAGTCAATATGACTTGTTCATACTCTGTTTCTTTAATTATATACTAAATATGTTTATCTCAAACTGGATTGACTTTTCCTCATAAAGAGAAGTTAAGTTTAAATTGTTGGTTACATGTAGTAGTGTTTTGTAATGTGTAATATTATGCAGTTTTTTTTTTATTTTAATATTTTTTTCAAATTATGTATCGAGATATAGAGACTACTTTGTTTTATACATTAATTGTTCATTTTATACTAATATGTTAAAGTAACTTTGTTATGCCTGTATATAGAAGTAAATCATGGAAGTGCAGAGCGTTTACAGAAAACTTACCTTGCGTACTGCGATTATGAGACAGTATGCGAAGTACATCGCGCAATAGGTTCGGTGCTGACTGAAGATCAGCGTTGCGGTTAACCCCGCGACACTGTGCTGAGTCAGTCTCGTTTCATTTGACGCGCCACGGGTTATAAATTATAAAGTCGACTATTACTTATTTATTGTTTTTACTGTTTAATTGTATTTCTTGTAACTTTTGTGTCGTGTAAATGAATAAATCGTATCATGTCATATTTATATCTAACAGCCATTCGACATAAAGTCATCTTCGTTGGTTAGCCAGGTAACGCAATCCGTCCGGTGTGATTGGCATTTAGAATAAAAGGTGGCTTCCTCCCATTGACGGCCATTGTTACTGGCTAAGCCAGTTTATATAGAGCTTGCTTTGCGTGCGTATAATAGCCGGTCAATTTGACACTATGATTACTAAGTAGGTTAGTAATTACAGTTTGTATGTGTAGTGGTCGTTTGTAGAACAAAATTATAATGAAATATCATTAAAATTCGTGAATTTTACATTCATGTTGAATCCGTACAAACATATACGTATATAGACATGAAGTCTCGAATGACAGGTGTGTGCCGGGCGTGCGCCATATTCCCTGATTACTAAATTCTTCGTCTAGCTGTTTAGGAAATAACTGCGAATGCTAATTTATTCAGAAGTCAGTTTTAATTTTAGTTGTAGGGGTTTTAGTAGGAGTTGCTTTTTTAACATTATTAGAGCGAAGAGTATTAGGATATATTCAGATTCGGAAGGGTCCTAATAAAGGTGATTATACACTTATAGGTTATTTTACAACCTTTTTCTGATGCTATTAAATTATTTATTCAGGACCAAAATTTTCTAAATTATTCAATTTATATGTGTTATTATATATCACTGGTAATTTTAACGTGGTAGAGCGAGGCGGCGGCTTTTGCTGCTGCTCGAATTGGCCGGCACGACCGGGTTGGTACCACGGTCTCGCAGAATACCGGCGTGAAGTAGAGGCATCTTATGCTTCTGCGTTTCGTTCGTTGAGTGAGGTATCCGGAGGCCCACTCCCCTCCCTTCATCCCCCTTCTAATCCTCCCATTTTCTAAATATCCTTAAAGACTGGCAGCGCACCAGGCCTTAAATCCTTAAAGGCTCCAGGTGCACCACTGTTTCCGTAAAAATCAGCTGTGACACGTAAACAGGCGCGTACGGATCTTATAAGGATTCCATTTTCAATTTCAAGGGTTTGGAACCCAAAAAGTGCCACCTGCTAATTTCCCTCATAAAAAAAAACGAAACTTAAAAAGGAAAATGATCATGACCATTAGATTTGTTCGATTCAATTTGATCCACCAGGGACTGAACTGAGCGTACAAAGCGTCTGCTGTATTTTCCGATAAATCAAATCGTATTGTATTGGACGAGAATCGATACCGAAATCGGTCTGTACTGTCTGTTTTGCATAAATGAATGAGAAATTTGTTTCCAAGGGTTCTGAGATAAGAAAATGGTAATCTTGTAAATCTTAGTTTCAATTAATCAGTCGCCATTGATTTTATATTATCAATATATCCCTGACGATCACGTAGCCTGGTGGTTAGCGTACCTGATTATAGATTGAGCACTGGGTACGAACCCAAGCTGAAGTTGTTATCTGTGTAAATAATTGCTTTGCTTGAACGTTTCTCTGACCTTGTCACATAAATGTTGCATCGGGTGCGAGATGTTAGCTGCCTCTTTAATATCTCAGCAAAACATTCGAAATTCTAAAGTGGAATCGAATCAAGGTTACAATCCTCATCATTATAACGGAAATTCCAATAATATTGTATCGAGATCATTATTTGACATAAGTAGATCGAAACAAGTCATCGGTCGTCTTTTATTGTTTCGCCTGAACGTGTGAAAATTTAAATAACAGCAAATGTATTATACCTTAGTCATTTCTTTTTCTTTTCTTTACCAGTATTTTGAAGATGACTGGAACAGCTCAACTTGCTTAGGTGCTTGGATTAGTGAGCGTAGTGCCAGCATCCGCGTATCTGTCATGGGATCCTCATGATGCGTCTGTAAATCTGTTGTTTTACGAATACATTTTCCGTTATCGGCCGCCAGAGTCATCTTTGTCTGTCTGTCTAGGTGGATACACCACGTGCACGTAAGGTTGAAGCACGAAGCAATACTCAGTCTATTCTCCCTTTATATTACTTTGTTGTTATAAATCTAAGTATTAGTATTATTGGATATTCCTATGTAGAATTTAGAAATGCCCTTTCACGAAACAACCCGGAAAGGCTTTGACAGGTGAAGGAGCCACTATCTTACGATAAACATACGGGTAACAAAAGAGTTTACGAAGCTTTCTCGTCGGTTGTTTGTTCGTCTTGTCTAGAGTGTTTCAAAATAAATATTTTGAAGGTACGCGATAGTTTTAGCTAGCGCAATTTTTCTTCATTTTATTACTACTCCATACATGGGTGTTATTTCTTAGCTATTAATTTGAATTACGTCATTATACAATGAAGAAGTTTTAGAATTGTTTTGAGTTTTTTGGAGTGTCCATTTTATTTGGACGTCAATACAAATGTTAACTTTTAATCGCCATCGAGTATCATTATCACTCTCATTGAAACCGATACAAGAGCAAATCTGATTTTTTTTTTAATGGAAAAGACGGCAAACGAGCAAGCGGTTCACCTGATGATAAGAGATTACCGTCGCCCACATACATCTGCAACACCATAGATATTGCAGGTGCGTTGCCGGTCTTTAAGGTTATTTGGGAGATGGGAGGGAAGAGGAGGGGAATAGGGATGGGATGTGGGCCTCCGATTACCTCACTCACCGAACGAAACGCAGCAGCACAAGATGCCTCTACTTCACGTTGGTATTCTGCGAGGCCGTGGTGCAGATCCGGTCGAGCCGGTCCATTCGAGCAGCAGCTAAAGCCGCTGCTTGGCTCTTCCACGTAGAAAACATGAATACTGATACAGAAGAAGTTAACAAATATAGTTAAATGGTATGAGCTGAATACTTAAAACTTCAACATCACCTTATAATGTATAAGTAATGTCTGGGTCTAGGAAAACTCCAACTTAAGCAGACATTCTTAAAGTCTCTAGATGCAGGTTTCTCTGGAGCGTCCTTTGTAAAAATTTATTGGGAAGTCGAACAAAACAACTACAGTGTTATTGACTTTCAGCAACGCTGGCCGTTGGGTACCTACGATGACTTGGAATATTATCATTAATCTGTAATCCATTAGTGTTAAATTATTCCATGTCTTCTTATATTCACTTAGTATTTAAATATTTTTAGATAGTATTTAAATACTTCTATATGTTCTATTTGTAACGTGAGACCTTACCAAGAGTCAAACCTGTATTAGTTAATGTTCCATTTACAGTTTGTATTGGTACTATTTTTTTTTGTTTATACAGTGATATAGATCAACACTTATTTGGATTAAGAAATTTCAGCTGAACCGATTCAATCTAAATAATGATGAAGTTCGTTTTATTTCTTACGACGATTGCAGTTTGATAGTGCAGTTAACACAACGCAAAAACTATATGATTGATTTCAAAATTTTATAAAATTTTTAAAAGATTTATTCCACAAAGTATACATCACATTGATACAGGAAGTAGTAGCGGCGTAAAAATCTTCCACCACTTTCTACCCATGAGTGTAGTAAGAGGGGGCGATGTAGCGGAAGCAAACAGGTGACATGCCCATCACATATTATGTTCTGTCTCCCGGCGAAGCGAAAGTGGGTTGCGGAAACCTGTTCGGCTATGAGTTCGGAGTCGTGCCGAGTGAAAATCCCTCCGGGTGCAAGCGTGTGCGATATGGGAAGCTGCACTATTACCTCAAACGGACACAGACCAGGCGCTTAATTTAAAAGTAAACACGTGACCAGGCGAGCGTTTGTTTTTGGATAATGAAAGTTTTTGTGCCTATCCCTAAATGTTTTCGGATGCTTGTCGGTTGGCACTCGTCAAACTAACCACTACTGAAATCCGACTTGTCACGCGATGTTCCGCCGGGCGGCGTTGTCTTTCGTTAACTGTTTATCGTGTTTTAACGACTATGCGGTATATTTAATGAAATGCGGGACGACATGGCCTTGGACACTAATGTGTTGTTACATAGTACCAGCGAACCACACCGGTTTCGCACGGTTAGATCTATAAAATAAACCAAATACGAATGTGTTATGCATATAAACTTTCCTCATGTAATGTTCTTTGAGTGGTAGGTTCCCCTTCTGCCTAGGAGTCGTCTGAGTAGGTAGGACCTCTTATCCAAAAGTGAAACAACGGCTTTATTCCGGTTTAAAAGGTATAGAGAGCCAGTATAATTACGAGCTGTGAGTATTTCGTCTTAGTCCTCAAGACAACATCCAAGAGCTACAATAGTCATCAGAGAGATTGTCAGCTAGTTTGTCACCCCATTCCCATAAAATAAATTTTGCTGATTGATGCATTGAAATCTACTTAGAAGTTTGGCAGCTATAATAAGCTAAGACACGCGGATCGTATACGCGCCTTTATTTTATGTTATTTGACAAAGATGTGTCAAGGTTTGGCCAGAAACTGACCTAGCGTTATGTAGTGATTATGTAGATGGTATGTAGGTCCACTCTTTGCTTGAAGAATCCCAAACATAAGTTATACTGATCTTTTAAGGGTGCCACTACCTCCCTGTGTGTACAACAAACCCCAAAGCAGTCTGAGGTACGTCAACTACCTACGTAAAGACAAAATCAATGAATGCGGATCATTCGGTTGTAAAATGGTGATTAAGGAGTGAGTGAATGTAATTACCGTCTATCGTGTCTAGGGTTTTAATACGAATCCGAATTTAATACAACTAGAACAGGTTTTTTTTTTCCAGTAGTGGTATTTTTAGGAACATTTCGGGTTTATATAATTTAAAAGTGTTCCTTAGATGCAATCTAAAATGATCCTTATTGACTAATTTCGATATAGACTAATCGTTCTTTTGATAACTAAAACAGCCTGTAAATGCCCCAGTGGGCAATAATATACTGTAAGTTAATGGTAATTTTTATATTTGAAATAAAGCGCCGGTGACAAGGCTCGCCGGGGCTATGTTCTTTCTCCCGGAGTGCTTTGATACGCGTTTATTAGGCTACGTTGAGTCATCATCATCATCATTTAAGTCTACTACAAGTCCACTGGTGTACATAGGTCCCCCAAAGATTGCCATAAAGCTCGGTCCTGATCCACCTGCTTCCATCGACCGCAACAGTGCGCAGGTCGTCACTCCATCTTGTGGGGGGTCGTCCCACACTGCGTTTGCCTGTACGTGGCTGCCAATCGAGATACTTTTTTACCCAGACGATTGTCGGTTCTGCGAGCTATGTGGCTGGCCCATTGCGACTTCAGCTTCAGCGTTGAGTCATGCTACATGGAAATATGTAATCCCTGTCTGTTCATATAGTTTTTTATTCTCTCGTGAAGGTAAGGTGCAAACAAACACTTTACGATTATGTGGGGATCTGTAATAAGGTGCGGACCGACTAAAACCCCAAAGGACTCAAGAGATACTTTGTTGGCCCGGTAGCCTCAAGGCCTCAAGTAAAAATGCCCATATGGGTGAAGGTGAGATCGTTTATATACAAAGCCTTTATTGAAGCATTTCGCAGAAGATCGAAAACCTTTTACATATCTTTTGTCATCTACAGGGAATCGGGAATACGGATTTTATATCGTTCAAATTGTACTTTTTAATTCCGACGACGGAGGAACTGAGGTGTTTGTTGATAAAATCCATAAAGAACATATTAATTTCAAATGAGTAGTATTCGAGTAAATATAAGAAACCATTATTCACATAGTACTGTCGATACCTCTTCTGGATATAGCCCATTCTTAAGTATACTGTACTACCACTCTACTGTATTATACTAGATATTTTAAAAATATTTGGAAGAAAAGGTCAGAAACAACGGCAAATACTTTTACTTCTTATTTCCTAAGAGTAGAGAAAGCCGATCGAGTCTGGCTGTGTAATTTATTTGAATTGAGAACTAAGGCCTTAGCGAAAAGTTTGTGAAAGTTCTCAATAAGTTTTGAAACAAATTTTGTATTTAATTACGTACTTGGATAAGTCGAATCCATTTTTGTTTTTGAAGAACTTTTGAAGAAATATAGTTAAGCATTGGTCGCTTTCTAATTCTGTTTATCCGACGGAGTTGTTAAAAGTTTAGTTTGGTACGAATATCAATTTGTCAATAATTACTTTATTAGTATAGTAAGTAGTAAGACGTTACTTTGCGGAAATCTATTACTTTAATGATTATTTTATTCCCTTATTAATATCATAGACTAGACTAGTTTTCACTGACACAGTATACTGCTCTTTTTGGTAAGATATGGTCAATAATTGAAATTGTCCTCAATGTTCGTGTTACTATGTAATTATGAAAAAATCTATTAAAAAGTTTTCTTCGCCGCAAGATATTTAAAAACACACCCATAGTAAAACACGCACATAGTCCTTTATATTTTAATCATGTGTGTAGCTTCAGATTTTAAGTATACTTAATACAAGATCTTATCAAGACATACGATATATTTTTATTTTAGGTTATATAAACTCTCTAATTGTCCGAGACGGTTTTACGTACTGTATAAAAAAGAGCGAAAGAGAATTTAGCTTTTTTGAATTTGTAAATTTTTTTCCACTCCTTAAAGTAGCAGCCCGTCAGTACCCACTGCTGAGCAAGTTTCCTCACGATGTTTTCCTTCACCGCCGAGCACGTGGTAAATACTACACTTAAAAATGCTATTAACAATTTTAGTGATGCCGGTACCGGCGATCAAACCCAGGTCACTTGCGCTCTATGATACTGAATTGAGCGCCCTGACCACTAGGCTACCACGGCTCACCATAGACACTACTTGCCATTGATCCGGTAGGAGGTAGAACATATGATTGAGAGGATCAAACCTGCATGTTTCTTTTAACGATTTGTTCGGATCAATAAACAATTACACCACGGAATATTTCAAATAAATATTAAGTATGTACACAAAGTAATTTTTAGTGTAACTAGCTTCATCATTACAGTCATCGTTAACTAGCTGGTCATGGTTCACTATTCCGTAAGCTTTGCAGAAATCAGTAGAAACATAATCTACTTGAATACAGCATATATTTCAGAAATAACGAAAAATATTTAAAACTGCTGACTTTACTCTGCATGGGATCTCACAACTATTGTCGGGGAGACTCGGCATGATATTTTTTCACATTTTAATGTTTTTGATGGGATCTCTCTTCTTTCTGTAAGTACACCTCCTTTTCTTCTAGAATTGTTTCCAGAACGTAGGCTACGGATTTTCCCAAAGCCTCTGTTGATTGAAAACAATCTCTGTTGTTTTTTTCTTAGCGATTTTGGTGTAACAATCTTTGTCAAGTCTGCTCGGTTAATACTTTTTATTTGACTCCTGATCTTTCTTGCTACCGAAGTCCACATTGATGGGATGCAATCCGTTCCGAGTTGTAACACTTGACAGTGTCACGTATGCTTGACATCACGTGAAACTGTCGAACGTCGAACGGAACGTAGCTAAAATTTCAGAACTTTTCTTCCTTTTTTTATAGCCTAAATACTAACTATAATACCAAAGTGTATATAGTTATCTACTATACCCGTGAGTCAATGAGTCCATGACAAAATATGACATATTTCGTAAATTATATTAGCTACAATCCTGTAATTTTGGCGTAGATGTAGGTTCAGTAAGTAATCTCAGTAACTGTAAAGTCAGATTGCTACATTTGCCATGAGTTGCTTCGAGATAACGATGGTACGGTTGTCTCCGTGCTGTTCGCGCTTCTTTTGCACAACTTGAACGGGAAAATTATTTAAAAGCTTCAACTTTTCAACGATGACAGTGATATTTGTGGATTCGTATGTCCAGGTGTCAGCAGTGGATATAAGCGTCACCGTTGGAAGTGTGCCAATATACGTCGCTTGTGGGTATACGACAGAATTTAGCAATACGTTTTGATTGTCCTTCAAAATGTGGAACAGTTTGATTTATTTATCATCAGCTATTTCGACTAAAATCCTTTAATGATGTTGTTAATTTTGAAGAGAATATTGATTATGTCTAGAAGCTAGAAAGTGTATAAGTATTATTCGTTACATAGTCTACTGTCGAACATAGGTTTCTACTAACGATTATTTATTTATTTATTTAATCATTGTACACACCAGTAAATCAGAAGAAGAATTATGACAGCAGGAAATGCTCTGTACAAAGGAAGGAAACGTTATATAAAAATATGACAACAGGACACAGCCGAACGCTGCTCGTATATCCCATAACATCTTTAACTATGCTCAGGCTATAATGACTACATACATGCTGGTTTTTTTGTTCAAAAATTCTCCTTATAGTCTCTAATATTAATGAGAGATTATACGAACTACGATAAATCTGATTTATTCAACATCTAAACAGAAGTTTTTTTTTATCTTAGTACTTACAAGATCTTGCTACACTTTACAGTATGCCACATCTTAAGTATTTCTTTTTGGGACAAAATGGCCATGTTATTGGGAGCGGATGGGGCTGATCGTGGACAATTGATTTTGTTTTGGAATAAATTACTGACTTTAAATAAGTAAACAACTACTAAAAAAAATTAAATCATTAAATTTAAGTAACCTACAACTTATAATACTAAATTAAATGATAAGTGTTTGTTAAAAAGTAATAAAATATTATATGTTAAAACTTTTTCTTCCGTTCGTACAGATAAGGACGGAAAATAAATTCTGAAATGTATCCAATGTATTCTTTAGGTAAATCTCCAAACATCAAAGATGAACTCAAGCCAAAGTTGCTAAGGAACGTAGCATATAACAGAAAATATTATACTCTTATTTCGGCCAAGGAATTGTATCATTGCTAATTGAATTGATTCAAGTTTGTAAGAACATGTCGCGTACAGTCTCACCGTCATGTTTTACTAATGACAAATCAATAGGTTTTCAAGCAACTACGAGAATTGCATTAAACATTTCGTATAATCGTGTTATGGGTTGTACAGGAGAATACACCGTCTGTTTCTCCAGTCCAAATGCTGCACCGACTGCACTTGATGCACTGTGTTGCCAAAAACACAAATCCTTGGATTTTTCGAGACAAGTGAGTGCCTCTTTCTTTGTACTTTACGGCACTATAATATCTCCAGTGCAGTTGACAACTGATAGCCCTCGGAAGTTGTCACCGTGACCAAAGTCGGCCAGGAAGACATCATCATTGTAGATAGCATTGGATAATTTCACACCGATAATAATAAAATACTCAAGACAAATTTTATAGAACAGTCAAAAAAAAAAGATCCAGATCAATTATAAAAATTGCTTACACTTGATGTCGATTTATTACCGGGATAGCATTTTTGGTAAATTTATTTATAACCGGGACTTCGTTCACGTGAAAAGAAAAAAGTGATTGTTTTAACGGTTTTTCAATTTTAACGGAGGTACAATTTTCACAGTTGCGATAAATATAAAAAATATATATATAAAATATGACAACATGTAATTTAAGGATCGCGTGTTGGTCAGAGCCAAAAGAGTGGAATAGTGGCGTTTGACCCGTCACGCGACCCGATTCCAAACAGTCTTCACTACGTTAAATTATGCACCGTGTTTATAATGACAACATTAGGAACTGTGACGGACGCGTCCTTGGCGCCATGTTCGTTGTGTCCGCAAAGGACTGTACGCAGCGGGGGCAACACTAAAGATAATTCCGGCCCCGGGTAGAGGCTGCTTCTATATGTTTATTTACGAACCACTCCACGAACGAATGGCGTTTCTCACTCCATGCCACCAGGGATTTACGAATTTCGCGAACGTGCGAACGCTCGGTGTCCAGCAGTTTGCGGGCTCACTACTACATTGTTTACACGCGCGGGATGCAAAAAGAGCAATGCAAATAAAATTGTTTATTCAACGTAAGAAACATACTTGTTGAACGTATTTTTTTTTATAATCTACCACTGTTTCGTTATAAAGTTCCTCTGACGAAGAAGAAACCGTCGAAATAAGCTCCGAAGGTATCCTCTTTTTTGTATTTTTTTCAAAACATTTTAATTGTCTAATATTTCAAATTTTTCTTTATTCCCAGGGGTTATTATTATCCAAGCATTTCTTTATATTATAATAAACCTTTGAGAAACGTATACATTGCTCCATGAACGAGTTGCTGACTCTCTGGAGTCTTTACTAGACTGGCATGCTTGGAGCATCTCAAGCAGAAAATGCACCTAGTAGAAAAGGTACGCGAACCGCCACGCGACAACGTTCGTTCAAAACATGCGTAGCAATGCGTCCGAGAGGTGGCACCACCTGTCGCTTTCTGATTCGCCAGGTGAAGAGTACGTACGTTACGCATAACGATCGCGGTGATGTCGAGTTATTTGTCCTAATTAACAGACAACCATTTTGGCGTGTACAATATTGTTGCAATATTAATAGAAAAAAACAGAAAAGAAGAACAATTAAAGTGACTTTTTATAAAAGCAATTTCCGAACGAAGCGCAGTTTACTATTGGAGATAGTATTTGGAAGTTGACACCGTGGTCGAAATCAGCCGGGGCCTTATCCACGATGCCACAAACAATTTCATAAAAATTCCGTATGAAATAATACTCCTTTACAAAGATAACGAGTTATTATTTAATATGATTTCGTTTATCCATGACGTGGTTATTAATAAACGTAACCAACGTGTCGTGGATGTGGAAAACAACACGGTACGATTTTATCGAGGAATATCGCCACACGGAATTGTTGTGAAATAATTTACGGATTTATTATATACATATATTGCTTTAGATTTATTAGTTCTTGCGACGATTAAGTCGTTAATCCTGGCAGTAAACAAAGCTATAAATTAATAAGAAAAGTTATTTATCTTTGTCTTTTATCTATCTACGGAAACAATTAAAAGATGATGTTGGAAAGTCGTTTCCCAGGTTACGATTAAAAAAAAAAGTAGTGTTGTGTACTCTTTGGTTACGAGCAGCATTTTTTGTTCGCTGACAATTCGTTGGCATTAGGCCAATCGAGATCGGTACGATTTAAAAAATAGTTATTAATAATTGTTAGGAAGCTTTGTGAGCTACATTGTTAAGAGAAAGGAAGCTGTATTTCTAATATTTTAATGTCTGGTTATATTTCAAATTTTCATTATTCGAAATTGCAGCTCTGTTTGTCTATATATTACCTATAGTTTAAAGGGTCTTCATTAACTTCCATGTGGATGTTAACGGTGGATCTAACTTAAAATGCCAAACACTGGTTTGATTAAAAATAAGATATCACTGCATGAAATCTCAAGGATCTGAAAACCATTCAGTTTTATATCGAAAACCCAGGATTCTCTTTTAGTTATACATGAAAAGGGGAATATACCATATCTTTCTCCGAATGTACATTTCACTTGCTCGTGATGCGTCCTGCCCGCAAACAACGAAGCTTTGATGGTCTGATGATGACGGCATATTCATTCGAAGTTACCGAACCCAAATCCCACCATCGGAAGCAGCATCTCTAGTGCGGTACCGGTACTGCGCTCAACAACCCGCTTGACCAGAGTAGTAAAGTAGCAGCCTGTAAGTGCGCAATGCTGGGCAAAGGCCTCCTTCTTAAATATTTGAGAGGGTTTTGGAGGCAGGATAGGCTCGCTACGCTGATCTATTGTGGACTGGCGGACTTCACATATCCTCGAAATTATATTTTTTATTATTTCCTCACGATATTTTCCTTCACTCCACTTAAAATCGCTATAAACAATTTTGGAGTTGCCGCCACCGGGAATCCAACCCAGGTTGCTCGCGCTCTATGGAACTAAAGCGCCCTGAACTAGGCTACCACGGCAAATATCGTAAAATTAATGCAGATTTTTCTGGCGCTTTCTTTTAATGTCTTATGTTCGGCAGTGGACTAACACAGACTGCTGTCGTAACATAGACTATTAGTCAATTATATTATTTCTTTATATCACTGCTCATAGAATATTTAATTAATATTTTGTAATGTAACATAGGATAGAAGTTACGTTAATAATTCATTAGTCTCTTTTTAAGCATAAGCTATCCCAAGCATCTGTATAAAACGCTCGCATGTTCCAACCGACAATAAAACTATAATTCCGTTTTGGCATTATAAATACAAAGGCCGCGTCCGGCCGGATTTCCGGCGCGCACTCATTAATTTGGCTCGGGCGTGTCCGGATAAGGAATCGTGATTGCATTGTACGGTACTTTTAATGTCATTGAGAAGATCAGCCTTTAATTATGCACAAAATGTTTAGTTTTACTATGGTAATATTGTGTTAAAACAAATTTGACCGATTCGAGGATAGGTCACAATCTGGTTCTTTTTTCAATTGTTCCCGGTATATTTGATTATCCTTGATTTCATCGAATATTCGTTATATACTTGCGGTAAGATTTACGGACTTATGTTCTGGAGTGGGCTAAGACGGGTTGACGAAGAAGAAGAAGAAGAATCATAGGTTTATTCATTAGTTTCATAACTTTAATGTCACGGATTAGTGATGACCACCCCATCGCTAGTAAGGGACTACCGACACTGAGGTAACGGGTGATAGACACCTTCTCTGCCTAGGAGTCAACTGGGTAAGTACCACACATTTCTATCCCATACCACCCATTTCTGCCTCGAAGCAGCAATGCAATTACTGTTGTATTCTGATATGAAAGGTATAGAGAGGCAACTTAATTAAGTTGACTCTTTATACCTCCCTACCTCCAACCCATCTTAGGCCTCAGGGGTGACAACCCGCATCTTCGGTCACCTTCGGTCGAAATTGTTTAGGGCCCATAGGCTGTAGCTACCTTAAGGGTGAACTCGTATTCCACCACACCCAATCCAATGAAGAAAATTTGCGCATGGGAAAATATTCCAGTTAGCAATACACGTAATTTAATATCGTCTTGTTCATGTCTATCTTGAGATGGTAAACCAGCACAAATAAACGGTCTATCTATCTATCTACACGATCATTCACAAAAGCTAGTGTTTTCTGTGATATATAAATATTAAATACCCACGCTCGGTGAAAAGTTAATAATAAGAAGAAATCTTTTCCTTCACCGCCTTACGAAACGGCGTGGTAGCGTGCCATGTGGTGGCATAAAAATCTACCACCCCCTTTTCCGTTCTGTGTCGTGAGAGGCGATTAAGGGAGAAATATTAAGGGAGTCATCCATTCTTTTATCCGGGGAGGAGGAAAGAGGGTTTGCTGAAGCCCGGTCGGCTTCGCTGACTCATGCCAAATGGAAAAAAAATTGTAATCTATGAAAAATAAATACCACAGTTTCTTACGTCGCATTTATATTCATCCATTTCATTATTCTTTGAGAATGTGGTGGTTCCCCTATCGACCTTCTGCAGCCAGTAGTTGCAGTACGGCCTCTACAACGTTATCGCGTTGAAAGAAAATTATCGCAAATCAACTTGGCCTTTATGTTTCTTTGAATTTTATTTACACTCCAAGGATACGAATTACCGTTTTCGGAACGGGTCATGGTCGAAATACTTATCGGAAGCCACGCATTTTCAAAATACGCATGTTTAGGTAAATCGTTGCCGGTTACTCTAGTGGAAGTTTAGCTTTTTTATTTGATTGTGTTGAGGAACGAGCTAAAAAATTTCACCTGATGGTAAGTGGACACCAGTAAACATCTTCAATCGAAGAATACTTGAGATGAGTTGTCACCCCTCACAACATGTAATCATACTGATTCTCTATATCTTTCAAATCGGAAGACAGCAATGGTTGATTGGCGGCAGAAATAGCTCAGAGTGTGGTATGCTTGTAGGTAGAGAAGGAGCCTACTATTTAGTTTATCTCTATTGTTTTGTCCAGCAGGTGGTGGCTACTGCACTGGCAAACAACTTCAATCAAAGAACACGGTGACAGACGCGTTGACATCCCTCGAAGTGGAACACCACGTAGCTTGTAATTACTGGCTCTCTATACATTTTGAATGCGAGCACAACCCTGCATAGGGTTGTGCCAGACGACCTAGGCATAGATTTACTACCAATTACTATTTCTGAGATATAAACCAATTAATAATTACAGCGTTTCTACCCGAAATCAACTCAGGTGTTTTTAAGAGAGTGGTAAAAATACCCTTAGTGAGTTAGAGAGCTGTCTTACAGTGCTTCGTTAAACATTAGTTTATACCACTAAAAAATAGAACACCCAGTACCAAAAATATCGAAACTATGCTTCGTGTTTGAGATTAAGAGCACATTGACCCGACCTAGGATTTTACAATTAGGTTCTGCTCTAGTGTTCCAAGATTATTTCACTAATTTCAACAGCACAAAAGAATGGTGACCGGATTCGCTAGCTCCTCTATGAACCAGCATTTACACCCTTATAAAGTTAATAAAATAATCTACTTGTAAATGTTATTTTGCCTCTTGCTGTAAGTCCTAACTCTATCGATTGTAACATAAAAACTTATTTTGCTGTCATTTGCTTGAGTACACTTGTCTTTTTTTTGATATTGTACGAAACAAATCGTTGTATTCCTATGCACTTGTCTCGTTTGGTAAGTCTATTTATCTGCCAGTTAACGGCCCTGACTTTGTCGCAAACTGTTTTCGAAACACAATAACACGACTTTTCGTAGATCGTAACTTGTTTCGGACGACTAGACTAGGCTTGACTAGACCTGGACACATTTTAGCTGTATAGTATATTATTGTAGACTTTTTTTTTTATGAGAAAATAGGCTTGCGTTTGACCTCAATCTTGCCTGATGGAAAGCGAAGATGAGGCCTAGGATAGTACACGCTTGCCTAGATGTCTGTTCACTTTGGCCTTGAAGATATCCAGGTTATAGTGTTCCGGAAAAACTGACCTCGGCAGAGAGTTCCACTCCTTAGCCGTCCGCATAAAGAAAGAAGAGGCAAACCGCTGCGTGCGTAATGGAGGAATGTCTACAACATAAGGGTGGAACTGCTCGCCGCGTCTAGTCGTTCGGTGATGGAAAGGGGAAGGGGGTATCAGGTTATGCAAAACCTCCGCACACTCTCCGAAATTAATCCGATAGAAAACCGAGAGGCAGGCCACTCGAAAAAGGGTAGATGTTTCTGTTTAATTAAAACGTTTGAATATTTTTGTCTTTATGCGTCACTTATTTCGGAAAATTACATCGCTGGCGATGGGAAGTTGCATCACTAGAGCGGCAGAAGACCTCTTCTGCTCTCTCCAAATCCTGCCGGTCCAGCGTGGCGAGTATGGGCAAATCCTCAAAATTGTATATACTGGATTATTGGAGCTTAATTAGAGAGGTCCTATGTTCAGCTGTGACCCTGATGATGACGAAGAGTTGATACTATAAATATGTCATAGACGCAGTATAGTTCTGATAAATCCAATCCTACCTCATCATATAACACGTAAATATTAGGCAGGTGAATTGGTGACCACGGTGCCGGTACCCAGACACTAGCGAAGCTGCAAACTATTATTAGTCAATGAGATTTGTGTTCTGGAATTTCCAATGGCTTGTCCACTATCAGTCCGTCGCTAGATGCTTGTTTATTGGAGAAACAGATGGTATATTCCCACTTAAATAATAAATTACCATTGGTAATACTCAGATACTTATACAATTATAATGGCTTGAAACTTATTGCCGACGAGTACTGAGCGTAGGACCCGAATGGGACTGGAAATTTATTTCCATTTTCGAATACAAAGCGAGAACTTTGTAAAAGTTTTGATAGAATAAGTCTGTCAGCTTAATTTTCGTTTAAGGTTTTTATTAATGCTAAATAAGTTTGTAATTGTGATGAATGATATTTAGAAATTCTATTGATAATACTGATTAGCACTATTCATATTAATGACAGAAATAGAGATGACATCGTAACCATAAAGAAATTCCCCAATCTATTGCAACATGCAATTAACGTACCGTTGGTACGACTATCAACTTGAAGCGATTAAAAAACCGATCAAATATAAATAGTAAAGCGAACCGAACAATTAATTGATCCATGTAGGTATTTGATGTCACCGTTAAACTAATGCTGTTTGAATGGGCCGACTCGACTGGGGTAGTAATAGTACTACCCCTAACTGCCATTGGGCAGAGGCATCTTGTCTTGCTTCTGCGTTTCGTTCAGTGAGTGAGGTTCCTACCGCCCCCCTCATCTTCCTCCCTATCTCCAAATATCCCTAAAGGCCGCCAACGCACCTGCAGCTCCTGTGGTGCTGCCGTTGTACGTGGGCGTCGGTAATAACTCACCATCTGTTAAGTCGCATGCTCGTTTGTCCCCTTTCCCATAAAAAAAAAACATGTATATTTTTTTTTTTCTTTTATAAGACCGAAATTCACGAAGAATTTAACATACCGTTAATACTGGTATATAATCAAACATCAGAAGTGGACACGCCGAAACGGCTGTCTATATATTACGTCAAATAATTCGACTTCACCGCAGGAATTGCATGTGAAAAATCCTATTATTCACCTCGCAAGCCGGACAACAAACAGGGGCATCAGCAGATCCGAGTTCCCGGATATGTACGATTTGAATCGTTGGTCTGAACACTGAAACGGCTACAGGCTCAAGTTCAAGCGTGGTAGAGCCAAGCGGCGGCTTTAGCTGTTGCTCGAATGGGCCTGCTCGACCGGATTGGTACCACGGCCTCGCAGAATACCGGCGTGAAGTAGAGGCATCTTGTGCTTCTGCGTTTCGTTCGGTGAGTGAGGTAACCGGAGGCCCACTCCCCCTCCCTATTCCCCTCCTCTTCTTTCCCATCTTCCAAATACCCTTAAAGACCGGCAACGCACCTGCAGCATCTATGGTGTTCCAGATGTATGTGGGCGACGGTAAGCACTTACCATCAGGTGAACCGCTTGCTCGTATGCCGTCTCTTCCATAAAAAAAAAGCCTCATCTGCGTTGTTCGAAATTAGCTCTGGCGAAAAGTGGGCTGAAGGGACTAAAATAAATGTCTAGACTAGATCTCTGATGGTACACGGTCGTGAAAGCTTATTTTTAATACGTATACATCAAATAATACTTTTTAACTTATTCCGCGGGTATAGCAGACAATTAGAAGAGAAGAGAAAGACAATTAATGAACAAAACCAGTTGAATCTTTCAGCCTGCGATAGATGACGCCATAAATATATATCAGACGTCTTCTTGACAGATCGCGGGCAGTATCATAACAGGCGCTAGGGGCTTATTAGTTTTTGCCAAGAGTACTCCAACTAAAACCGAGTGGTAAGCGGCGTATGAATAAAATTAAAAAAATTATACAGACCTAGTATAATTACCGGCTGTGAAACATTCCATCTTAGTTCTCGGGGGTGACCACACACCTGTAACCGTCTTCAATTGAAGTTGTTTGCCGACAAAACATGGCCGATGTTTGCATGGGCCATGGAGGGCTACAGTAACCGCTTATCATATGTTTTGTCACGCCAACACAATAATGAAAACGAAAATCGATTATAAAGAATCTGTATCTTCTATCGCTACCACGAGAGGTGGTCAAATTTTAATGCTCCCAAGTGTGACCCACGTCGAAATGTACGCACGCGTCAGGTGGGCACATGCTGGCGTTTCGATAGGTAAGGTCAGGGTCATGCTAATGTCATTCCACTTGGGAGAATGGCGGACGCGCCGGTTCTGTATGTTTCAATTAAAGAAAATGATCAGTCACCACAGATTCTCGCTCTTAAAGAAAAAAACTTGAACTCGAACATTACGATTTGCTTTTGGGCATTGGAATTTAATATTCCATTTAAAATATTTGGTAGCGCCAGCATCTCCTATCTATTCTAAGTCACTCGCGTTATGTATATTTACATTCTACCCCGCGCCGGTAACGTTAACTAAACGCGATGGAATACGTAAATAATAGTTTCAGTTCAATGTGTAGTATTGGCGTAAACAGGAAGTCATAATTGTGACTGCAATATCATCTATTATAAACTAGATGTGAAAGTGTTTATTACACCTTCTTCATGAAATGTTCTTAATGATGGTGAAAACCGAATTGAACTTCACTTAATAGTTTAGAAGTTATGAGGTAATTTATGCAAAAAAGTTACTGCCTTCACAGCTAAAGGTTGAGGATTCGAATCCCGCTAGTGGCAAATATTTATATGATGAATATGAATATTTGTAACCGAGTCATGAGTGTTTTTATTATGTATAATATATATTATTTATTTATCTAGGTATCTGTAAATCTATGTTATCACCACCAAGTTACCAAGAAATAGGGAATCCTAAAGGACAGGATTGCGAGTTCAAAACAATACCTAGTATTTAAAGATTAATTTTAATTTAGGGCCCATTTTTGAAACTTTAGTTTAGTTTAGTTTACTTAGTTATATCTAGTATTCATTTCATAAGTGGGTACGACCGAGTAACTATAATTACTTGTACTAAGCATGTGGTGTTTCAATTACTCCGAGTGTACATTTAATTATTGAGCCGCGTACCAATAATACCCTGTGTGCAGCAATAATAATAATAATCATAGTACTCTAGGTACCTGGGTACGAATCTCGGTGCCGGCACTTTAGCAATTTGAAGTGCTGAATTCACCAGGTGCTCCAAGTCAAAACTCTTTCAAAAATATTTATAGGAGGCCTTTGCCCAGCAGTGTGACAGTAGATGCTGATAATTATAATGTGAACTATATTGAATATATAAAAGAAGTAATTTATTATATTTGTTGGTAAACCTAATAAAGAATAAAAAAAAGAGAAATAAAATTATTATTCACAGCAATGGCATTAAATTTGAAAGCGACTAAAAGCTGTTTCACTAAATCGGTCACGGTTGAACCGAAAATTATACATAAACGTTTTACAACGGTGGCCGGGTTCCGGTAGCGCGCTCTAAGTTATTTTAAGCCACAAAAAAATTTTCATCCCATTCCCTCGAGTCATCAATGTTACCCCAACCCCTTGGTTGTCATCCTACAACCACATACATTTAATACTCAAGCATTACATTAGAACACGAAGTGCGCTGGTGTAAGAGGGAATATACCATATTTAATATCAAATGCCATGTGACGCACCGTGCCAGCTAAAGAGATTCTCGCAAGCGACTAATGGAATATATCCAAATTTTCCGAAACCTTATCTCAGAGAATAAGTAATGGGGTGAAGCATTACGAGTGCGAGGGTGCCAGCACTCCGCTCACCAACCCGCTTGCCCAGCAGTGTGGGTAAACAATTTGTTCAACGCACAAATTATTGACTTTCCGGACTGGGTGTGTTGTATGACACTGCATCTGTCCTCTGCTCCGATCTTATCGCATAACCGTTAGATCGGGTAGGGGAAGATGTTTGTGCTCACACATGTGGTCCTACGAGTAAATACAACTCCTACATCGCTGTTGACAACGTCAACATGTGAATTGAAACTAAGTTTTGGAGAAACAGACGTCTCCGTGACTAATATGAAACAACGCTTATTTTCCTACCCTTCTGAGTGGAATATTTCCTTCAAATTTAAATAGGACCATCTTTAGGTGTAGCCTATTTAATAAAAATATTCAGTTTAAAAACCCCTTTTATTAGGTCCTCGTCATCTGGTGAAATGTATAGGACTCGTTAAGGCTATATGTATCGAGCCCAAACTTACGCTAAAGTTAAGCTACCAGTAGGCACTCCGGCAACGAACCTGCAGCTCCTCTGATGTTGCAAATGTACGTGGGCGACGGTAATCGCAATCGAGTGAGCCGCAGGCTCATTCACTCGCAGTTCTCATAAAAAAAAAATATTTCACGTACGTTTTAACTCGAGATCATACTTCAACTTATTTAAGGCGAAATAACGCGATATACGTAATGCTATATGAAACGCTTATATTGCGTAACGTAAAACAGAAATAATCAATATTTATGAAATATGGCTAAGAACATACAATTTGTACCTCAAGAGTTACAAAGAAGGCGTATAGACACGACGTTTGTGACCTTTCCGCTGACTATACAGGTTGGATGCAAAGTAACAAAAATTGAAAAAAAAAGCCGCATCCGTTCCGTATATACAAGATGTTCACGTTTGCCTACGCAGGTACGTAAAAGTATTTTTCCTAAGATGTCTATCATCATTCTAAAATCATTTGCTATTTTATCTAGACAAATTGTTAGATTATTGAAGTATCTAAGCAAACTTATCAACGAGATTACATTCTAAATAACTTTTCGTATTCACAGTCTAATAAATAGTCATATAAAGACATTATTTCGTTCTGATCCGCTGCCAACTGATAACATTGAGTGTACTCGGTGAAGTAATGTGTCTCCTTCTGTGCCATAATAACTTCAACTTGCAATTTTGTTTATATGTAAACGCACGATGTCTAGTGTATACAAGTTCACTCTCTCTTTGTGTTATCACCGAATATAAATCAGGGAATGGACTGGGATTAAAGGAGAATAAAGCACCTTTTTGATAGAATACTCATTCTGCATATCCAATTTCCAGATTATGTTTAACTTTCGGCATAAAGTGTCATCGCTCCATCCTTTACTGTAGCGAAAGAGGACGAGCTTGAGCACTATTCTCAAAACATTTGCATATTGATGATGTTACCCTGGTCGACTCGGACCACGAGAACAGTGCCAACTTTTGATTAACTATGTACGCGTAGGTATAGGAATGGTTGTTGTTATTGTAAAAGACTAAAATGTCTACACCTTTTACGTATTGGGTATACCTATGTGAGAGTCTATCAATTTTTTTTTATGATTGGAACACCAAAATAATCAAACGTGTTTGTTTCGTTTAATTTCATAAACAAACGTAACTTCTTCCATTTAATTTCAACGGGCAGCGGGACTATTAAAACTTGATGTTTAAAGGACGTTTTTTCTGAATAGATATTGTTGACACGACCCGTTGGCGTTGGGCCAGAATACATTTGGACAGCTTAAAAATATTCGAGTAATCTCTGACCAGCTGGATAAAAATGTTTTGATTTGTTATTGCTCCGCTGTTCTATCTTCTGGCTTTTCCATCGTTGTGTGTGTGTTTTTGGAACGAAGTTTCTTATCGCACGGTACGGATGGGGGCTAGGCGAAAAAAAGTGTAAGATTTTTCCGTCGCCTCCCTTTCTATACTGTAGACGGTTATCCATAGCTCGTATGCTATTGGCTGTGCCCAGTCATAGGTGAGCTCTTATTGGTTCAAGCAATTCGCAATAACCCTTGTTATTGGTTAATATACATATCAATAATGCATAGTGATGGTGGCTTAGAAGACAATAACAAGGATGCTAGGTAAGTGTCAGAGTCAAAGTAAACTATATGTGAATTCATGTAATGTAATTCATTTATTTGTATCTGTTAATCAATAATATAATACGTTTATCAATATTAATATACTACGAAAGGAACTTCGTCCCAACTGAGTGTTCCACGACACGCATTTACTTTTTATAATTTTAGTTCAGGTTTTGACTATTAAAAGTACTTTAGAAATCGTATTATTTTGTTTACGTGCAACCTGAAGAAACCTTTTGGTGGGCGAATTAAGTTATTTTTTAATTATACGTAGTGATGATAAAAAAATTAATGAATGAATGAAGTCTATGTCAATACATAGATAGTTATAAATAATAGAGTAAATATTTTTCATTCTTTCTCAGTCTTTCTCCGCAGCAAAACTAGAGAAACCTACGAAGTCATTAGGATTAGCAAGCGGCGATGGGCCGGTCACGTAGCTAAAAGAAATGACAACCGTGGGGGAAGAACATTTCTTGAGTGGCAACCTCATACAGGCATATGCAGTATAAAGGACCACCTCCCATAAGAGCCAGTGACGACCTTATCAAAGTTACGAGAATTCGATGGATGCAGGTGGCTCAGAATCGTGCTTTGTGACAATCTTTGCTGGACGCCTTTATATATATATAAAATGAAAAAATATCCTTCTGATTAAAGCGCGTGGCTTAGTGATTTGTGCACCTGACTGTTCCCAACACTGTGACACGTAATTGAGACTCATCCAAGCAAGCTCTTATCGCATAAGCAAAAGTACATTGATAATGTTATCTTGAAAATTAATAACTATTTCTTTAAGCTGGGCTAATGAAGACAGGAAATACTTGGGAGGTACATTTCAAATATTATAATATGATTTAATATATTTATAACTGTAGTCACCTTGAGCACGTTCAATATCCACGCTTTAGTAATCCCCTATTTAGTTCGTAGCTCAAGTCATTAGTAACTTGTCTAACTTTCCGGGAAAAATTGTAAAACTTATGTACAGAATACACTTCCCGCAAAATAAGTTAACGAACAAACTGAAGTTCACACTGAGTAAGTTTTAATCTAAACCCTAATGCATAATCTGCGTAATCAACAATAATTATCATATATTATTTTAAACGATCTCAAAGTTTTAGAAGACCTAAAACCCAAAATTTCAATCTCAAACCCAAAAAATCATACTATGGTGACAAACGCTACGGAGTTTACCTGGTAAGTATTCACTGTGGCATATGAACACCTGCATCTAACCCCAACGACAAATCAAGTTGCAAACGCGTCGTCACCCCAGAGGAAGAAGATTAAATGCCTAGTTACCAATAGGGACGAGCACCTAGCTGGAGCTTGGGTTTATCTCATACGAACATCTTATCGTATTGGATAAATACATTGGTTAATTCATTCTTCAAGCTAAGACGCAATTTATAATATACCACTGGCACTAAAAATAAGATCGTTAGACTTAGTTGCGGATTGCCAAGATCTTTATGTGAAAGATAAATTCAAATTTTAGTTCGATTACAAATCCGGAAAAGAAAAATGTCGAATGTAATAATTTCAATTCGAATAAATATTTCAATAAAACCTTTTTTATTCGAAAATATATTTTGTAGAATACTGAAATGATACTTAGATCAGAGTACAACCTGTGAGGAATCTACCTGGGAAATTTCAAATTGTAGCGTTTACAGTGCCGGAGATTTCGTGATTAGTTAGAGAATAGTAACTTAACAGCCTAGAAGGATGCAGGACATAGGCCTCCCCCATTGCCATAACGGCCACGCTCGGCAAGCGGAATGGCGTTGTAAGTACCAGACACCTGCCACCTGCTGTCCGTAATCGGACGGCTTAATTTTATTTATTTATTTATTCTTTATTGTGTTCCTAAAAATAAAGAATACAATGGGCGGACTTAATACCTTTTGGCTTTCTCTACCAGTCAACCCTGGATGAGAAAGAATACATGTTGGCAGGCTGAAAATAAATAATAAATATAAATTAAATACTAATATTAAATATATAACCCTTCTAATATACTTACATACTTATAACATACATAATACACTATACATAAACATATAATATATACATTTTAGTCTTCAGGCATAGTATTCCTCGAGATGGTTATCCAGCCACTTATCGGTAGCCATTCCTGTTTTCAAGGCTTTCCCCTTGGTCGCCACTTGCGACACCCCGGGCAAGAAAGGGGTGGTAGATTCTCACGCCGATATCATACGGCAATGAGTAATAATATAGATTGTAAAATTTACACAAATCAATATCAGCCAATTATTTTGAAGAAAACGTAAAGTTCAAAATACGCGTTCACACGTTAAATTTAATATGACAGTTATTTGAAGCGAAACTGTGTCAACACGAAATATGAATGTACTGCCAACCGCCAAACATATATATTACTTTGAAGTGATATTAACTTCGTGTATTGCATGCGGTTCGTATCCAATGAATAATAACAAAATGGGTCAATTTCAAACAGTTAAAAACAAATCATAAGCTTGTTTAACGACATATTTGAAAGCGCAAACTATTAAACTCTCCAAATATTGGAACTTTTACATTTGGCACCTGGAGCCGAATTCGGAGAAAACTTGAGGAGTATACATGTTATGTAATTCCCAGACGCCATACACGAATGGTCCACGAATCCATACATAAATGAGAAACTAAATAAGATGCCACTTTACCATTAAGATCACGTAACTTGCTCATATTTAAATATTCTAGATTCTTGTTTTTGTTTTGTTGTTTCCGAGATTATGAGTTATCGAAATAATCGCTATGACATAATTATATTTCCCGTTTCTTAGGTAGCCGGGACAGGGGAGGTGGCAATTGGAGAAAGAAATAGTACATTCCCGCACACATCCGACTTTTAACATTTATTAATAATATTTATTATAAAATAATATTTAACAGTATGTGTAAAGAGTTAAAGAAATAATTTGTGAAGAAGGGTCGAGTACTTTACTGACCTATGCATGCAAACAGCTTACAGTCTATAATTTCTAGTTATTATTGCTTGTAAAGTAGATATCGTAAGCGAAACCATATTGTATTAGTGTTTACAATTAAGTCTAAATTATACGTAACATAATTTAAACTATCTACTGTTGAACATAGATAGTTTGTCATTATTGTTTTTAATATTTATAAAAGCAAAGGTGACACACGAACACAGTCTAGCAAATGGTCTCGGTATTATTTTTATAGGAATTTCTCCTGTGTCGCGGAGGCAGTTTAGATGCATGAATCGCACATGGACAAACACCCAGAGAAATTATTTGAAACCCACAGAAATACTAGTCTCGTACGGGAATCGAACCCGCGACCCACAGCGCCGCAGCTAAACGCTTTGCCACTACGCCACTGTAGCTAAAGACAACAATTTCCATCCTTGGCGATGATATAGTAGAAGTAGATTTGCTGTATAAGAAAAGTAAAACAGCAGCCTGTTGATGTCCCACTGCTGATAAAAGATCTCCTCTACGTGTATAAGAATGTTACGGAGCCGGGTAGGGTCTGCGCACGCTGATCTAGTGACAGTTGATTAACTTCATATATCCTAAATATTGTTATTATTTCTCAGACATGCAGACACCAACCAGTCAATATTTTAAATTTAAATTAAACACTTTACTGACACCGGCACCTGAATTGGAACCGAGGTCACTCGGGTTCTATGAAATTAGTGCGAGCGCCTTAACCACGGCTTAAAGGTTAAGTTTACCGCACAGCTCATGAAAACTCTGTGGTAAGTGTCAATTAATTTTATTAGTACAAGCTGTATGCCAAGCCAATTGACGTGACCAATTCTCTACGGAGTTACTAACACTAAACATTCGATTTTTTTCCTTTTTCATTTATTATAGCGATTGCCGCAAAGTTCGATCCTCATCCACCTCATCCGCCACGCCATCCATCAACTGTCTACATCACCGTCCCCAGTTCTACAATGCGCCTGCCTGTACGTGGTTGCTATTCGAGAACTTCTCTTCCCCAAACATTGACTGACCCGTAAATAGTCACAATACAGGACATAGGCCTCTCTTATAGAAAGAAAGAAAGAGAGATCTTTCTCTCTTAAGATCTCTCTTTCTTTCTTTCTATAAGTTTAAATTTCTGTTAAGTTTCTCGATCGTTCTTTCTTAAGAACGATTTATTTGGTACACATATTTAAAATATTACGCATACAAAATACTCTGTATTACGAAACAAAAAATAATTAAAATATAACATTTAACACAGTCAATGAAAATGAATACCAAATAGGTCACCAACTCAGCGTAATGCTGCACAGGTTGCAGCGCTGATTTTCAATTGCAGCCTCTTGATGTCTCCGACAAGCCGATGTGGGATCCTACAATAGATTTACTTATATAGTGGCTCATAAGGTCATAATCTCCACGATCGCAGCTTTCGGTCGAGATGCTTAACCCGCCATCTGTAGATAGCTATTGCCAAATTCAAGGCTTTTCCCTTAGTCCCTTCTTACGACATCCACGAAAAGAAAGGGTCCAGCAGACTCTTACGCCGATAACACGGCAATATCATTTTCATAATATTATTTATTATACCTTCACGTGTTATCACAATATAATTTCTATTGTAGCACACGTCAAGAGTTAAAAGATTCAATAAAGGTTACTTATTGTAGCTAATTCGTTTATTTTTAAATTACCTCCGTGCCCCGCATGATAGTAACTGTGGAATCTGTTTAATTTTAGCCCTTCTAATATTTCGCGTCCAATAAATAATTAGTAAAAGTTCAATAAATAATTCACTTCACATCAGTCGAGGGCATCAAAATGGCTGAACTTTTTCAATACACAAGAACCTACTTAACGAAAGCTTCACGCGATCTGAATACAGCCTTAATTAGGTTTATATTGGGTTTAATTTGTTCTCATAAAACTAAATACTATACGGATACCTTACTTACGCATATTACAAAAATTTGTTTTAATGTGAAATTAGTATGTATGTTTGTAGTTCAATTCGCATAAGGGACTAAACGGATATGGACAAAATTAGGCAGAGATGTACCTAAATAGTTATAGGAAACTTTTTATTTCAATTAAGAGTCAGTACTACTAAACTAAACTGCCGCGTGGCATCGGCGTAAGAATCTGCCAGCACTTTTCTTTCTGTGGGTTTCGCTAGAGGCAACTAAGGGAAACGCCTTGAAACCTGCTACCGACAGATGTTGAGATAACCTTCTCATAAAATATCAGACCAAAATAAGAAGATGACGGGCAGCAGCATCCAGGTGCGAGACACCAATCCACATGGAGTTTAAGAGAAACCGTTCTCATGGGAGAAGCCTATGTCCTGCAGGGGGCTATTTATAAGCTGTTAAGGGAAGGTAAAGGTACGTTATGCAATTAACTGCAAAATTATAATTATTCACAGGGTAATAAAGTTCATAAAGCATACATTTGTATTACAAATTGGTTTGTTTTTCCGCGTTTTGTTTCGGGAGACAAAAAGCTTCGTCCGCGGTACTTAAGTAAACAAGTTTTATTCTACATTTACCATTTCCAAGTACAACAGAGTGTAACGAGTGAAATATGAATAATTCATTTAAAACAATAACTTTGCGTGGAGAAAAAGAATTACGATATGAAGCTGTGTTAAGAAGGCTGTCATTATAGTCTGTTATTTAGTATTAAAAACCGACCTAGTGCGGTTCGGCCTCGGGCACCGCGGGTTCCGTACAATCACGCAATATATCAGTGTTATGTATTTACCAAAAAATATGTGTTTTCTTTGGTTCAGTTCGGGATCCTGAATACGATCCCGACTCACACTTGGCCGATTTTTGTTTTTTACTGTTTTACTTTAGAGTTTGTAGTATAATTATAATTACCCCAAGTATGACGCTTATATTTTTTACCGTTTTAACAAAGTTTAGAGCAAAGAGAAAACTGTTGGAAAACCCAGTTTCTTGTATTTGTAAGGATATCCGCCATACCATAACCACCATATACCATATTCTGTTGTTGTCTATCTGTTTGGATTTTACAAACACGCATCGCGCAATAGTGAACGAAATTAACGCATGCTTAACATATTCAGGACATTCTTTCGGACCACACCTAATTGTTAAAAAACAATTGCGTGTTATATGTGACTAGAATGAAAATCGTCAATTATTCTCCATTTTGATATTAAAAGTTAATATCTGACTGAATAATAGTTGGTGTAAAATTGCACCAATTCCGGAAAGCCAGATTGAAATAATTACAACCATATTGGCTAGGGAATGAGTCGAGAATACAGTTGTACAACAAGATGAAGCCCATCGGATGTTTGCGTTCATTATTGGTCCCTTGTTTTCCCTTTCAAGAAAATATCAAAAAAAGTAGGAGTACTGATGATTCAACTGCGAAACCTTAGCCTCCGGTTTAGTTAGTTAAACCATTAGTTAGTAAAGTAAGTCCAAGTAATGTAATGAAACTTGAATTAATTTGGAAAAGCTGTATTTTTTTCGTCAATTATATTTACCAAATAGACCAGACCAGAGACACAACAACACGACGAGAAATGAACCAGTAGTTTATCTAATCCTGTTCTCATTGTTATTAATTTTGACCCAACGCCATTACGCCGAGCGCCTGGACTTCTATTTTTTAATATTGAAGAGGGCAAACGAGCATGCGGCTCATCTGATGGTAAGTGATAACCGTCGCACACGTACATGTGCAACACCAGATAAGCAGCAGGTGCGTTGCCGGCCTTTATGGATATTTGGGACAGGGAAGGGATGATGGGAAGAGGGATTGGTGGAGGGGGAAGTGAGCCTCCGGTCACTTCACTCACAGAACGAAACGCAGAAGTACAAGATGGCTCTACTTCTCGTTGCTATTCTGCGAGGTCGTGGTACTGCCCCGGTCGTGCAGCAGCAAAAGCCGCCGTTTGGCTCTATCACTTGCCATAAGAGTTCACACTCGAGAGTAAGCATTTTGTTTATCGGATCGAAGTGACCAACGAGCTGACAGTCCACCGTCTCACTCACCATCAGGTAAGTGGCTACTGGTGCCCCTGAACACCTGCAAACTGCCCGTTGAGCTAAGCTGAGTCGCGCCAAATGGTAACCCGTAAATAATAGTAAAGAGCAATGTATCATCTTTTTCTCCAACCGTACAATTGAACCCCGCTGTCATGTGACGGGGAGCAGCATCAATATAGTGAGGGCGCCGGCCCTGCGCTCACCTACCCGCTCGCCTGGCTTGGTGAGTACGGGGAAACCTTTCAGTAAAACGTATGCCGGCTTTTGCTGGGGCTTCCTTGGAGAAACCTGTGTTCAGCACTGGATAAAAGAGGACTTACTCATAAAGAATCTCTTCCTTCCCCTATAGGTGACTGTCGTAAGTGCATATGTATTATTCTATACCTTAAAACAAGCAAATTAATAACCACAATTGTTACAAACTAATTACATTCTCATGCATACGAATTTTAGCTACAGGGGAATACTGAGCAGATCGGGGAATTCATTCTAAGCTAATATATAAGCTATAGTTTCAGAAAGCTCAAAGTATCCGGCAATATAAGGACCCTTCTTTGTGTTTACGTATAATATACTTCGGGCTTTATTTAAAATTTGTAATAGGAAGCTGCTTTAACATCGTTTTTTTTTTTAAAAAAACTCGGTTTCTCAAGAAAACGAATATGGGTGAAGGGAGTGAGGGGGAGGGAGGGGGTGAGAGAAGAAGGGGTGTAGTGTATGTGAAAGTCTATCTATTAAATACAAACTAATAAAAAATGTATTTTTAATATGTATGTATAATTCTCAGGCAATGCGCTATGCGGTCCGCGGTAAGAACCAAAGAGCTTATAAACACTGTTTTTGTAGGAGCAGGGGTTATTCGTGATCGTGCCTGTGCGGAGTGAAGACGTAGGGCGTGTACTATGAGCCGATATCCGTCTAATGTTACAGTTAACTAAGTGTACCTAACAGTATAGCCTCTAAGCCTATCCACCGAAGCAGACCGACGATGTGTGGAAAAGAAAGTCCAGGGCGGAGCTAGGTGGGTAGTTCGGGGCGAGCCCAGAGGCGCCCCACATGGTTATGTGCCGCCCCACATCCTACTCGCCATTGTGACAAACAAATATAGGACAACTCCTCTTCTTTCCTTTCACATCCGCTTTGGTAAATACCTGACCTTAGGTTCTTTTCCCATCTTACTAAATACATATATATATATATATATATATATATATATATATATATAATAAAGTAGAAGAAACAAATTATGTCGTATCTGAGAAGTCGATGCGTTCTTGGTGACAATCTATACCTGTAGTCATCATGTGCTTTTTTAATTATACTGCTGGACACTCGCTTTCCCTGAAAAGAACCAGCAATAGTGGGGATACATTTCTTGAAAAGACTTTGCTATACTCACATGGCTGGTCACAGCACTCGGCGTATCACAATGTACGCATCGGTTGTGATCCCGACTTAAGATATACTACACAGTTTACTAATTGCACTATCCATTAGCCAAGCGATCATTAAATAAGGAAAACAACCATTCACACGTCCACTGCTGGACTTCTTAGAGTGATATTTTTCTGCAATGGCACCCTCGGCATCCGGGTTGGTGATCCCAATACCAGACACCTACCATTAGAAAGAAAGAAAGAAAGAAACATTTATTGCACAAATACGCCACTTGATAACAAAACAAACATTTCAACACATTTAATCAAACAGTTATTTACACAAACAATATTTAACGTTGCCTCCTCTAGACGCGTTGCGTGGCGCATGGGGCAAACAGACCACACTCAGCTTAATGCTGCAGTTGAGACTACAGCGCTGGTTTTCAGTGGGCCTGAGTGATGTACGGACATTCGTATACATACGGGGAAAGTTATTTTCAACTATATTGTACATAGCTTAAGAAGTATCAGTAACAATAATAAAATGAAAACTAACTTAACTATAATCAAGGATAAATAGATTTAATAAATACAGCTTTACAAAATTGTGTCTATGAGCTCTGGGAGCTGTACTCTGTTCTGGAACTATACCACACTACACAATTATGGCATAATCGCAGGTATGTAATAATTAAAATACAATTATCATATCAGTTACCATCCACCAGATATTTATTTTAGTACCTTCCTCCAATAGCCTCCTTGCCTGCACTCCCAGTCGCTGAGACTCTGTTCGTCAGTGTCGTATGTTGAGGTACGTATCTTATACCATATTTTTTTGAGAAATAATAAGATGATTTTTATACTTTGTTTTGAATGATTTTAATGTTTTCAGACACCGAAGCGGTGGCGGCAGGTCATTCCAGCACTTGGAGGCAGCATACTTAAAACTACCACGGAAGGCGATGGTACGATGGTAGGGCACGGCGAGAGAATAGCTTGATGCACGAGTAATTTTTGATTGTACGTCGCGCGACCACACCAATTTTTGGAAAAGATACGGCGGCACATTGTATTTAATTAAGCCAAAGAGTAAGCCATTATAGACACTACTGCCTCCCTTTGGTGCGGATAATCTAGGTTCGGGATACTTGAGATGGTTATTCTGCCATCTATCGGTGACTAGAGACTTTCCGACGCCCACTGGACGAAACGAGGCGTCCCAATGTTCTTACGGCACCATATGACAAATCGCTATACATATTTAATTGAAGGAGTCTGTAATTTTCAACAAGAAAGTTGTGACGACCTTAAGAAGCGTGGAGCAAGTCGATGGACACAGGCTCCGGACTGTGTTCCGTGACAGTATGTAGGAGATCTATGTTGACACACGTATAATAACAGACTATGATAACAACAATATCAGCAACGGCTAAGTTTGAAAACAAATGGACATATTATTCCCTGCAAGCTTCACATATTATATTTCTCATCTCGCTTTGATTTATTTCGCTGCGAAAATCACAGCGTGCAGTTTATTCCTGGATGTTGCGTTTAAACACAAGTATATTCCTTAACAAATGATAATTCACGATCGCTTGGCAACCGAACGCAATAAACATTTTAATTTTAAAAATTGGTCAAGGATATGTAGATGCCTTTGAAGAATTTAATTGTAAAAAGAAGAAAACAATAAAACTGGCGAACGTTTCTACTGCGTATACGTCATTTAACATAATAAACGGTCGGCTTGAAGCCAAGTGGTTAGGGGATATTCGAGTGAGGAGACGCGAGTTCAACCACCTATTTCGCAGGCTCGTACCAATTATTTCGTTGGCCTGGACACGTAGACCACGATAGGCTCATCACTTACCACGCTACCCCAAATAAGCGCTGGTGAAAAACTTACGGCACTATGTGTTGTGCAGTGATTGCTGGTTATTACTATTCATTACTGAACATAGCCCTCTCGAAATAAGCGCCAGCAAAAGCTGGCACGCATTCCTTGAAGGTTTCACTTGTTAGCAGAGTGTACAACATGTAGATGAAGATGGTGTTTAGAGAAAAAAATGGTACCTATGTTCTCCCGTTGTTAACCGTTGAATTTCCCTGTGGTCAAAATCAGCAAGTAAAGTAAAAGCCTGTAAGTGCCCATTGCTGGGCCAAGGCCTCCTTCTCAAATATTCGAGTAGGAGCCGGGAACGACCCGCCACGCCGCTCCAGTGCGGGTTGGCGGGCTTCACATATCCTCGAAATAATATTGTTTTATTATTTCCCAGACAGGCAGGTTTCTTTACGATGTTTTCCTTCGCCGCCGTGCGCGTGGTAAATACAGCACTTAAAATTGCTATTAACAATTTTAGTGGTGTCGGCACCGGGGATCGAACCCAGGTCACTGTGGTCATTACGCGCTCTGTGATACTAAAGTGACCACCCTGACCGCTAGGCTATCACGGCTTAAAATCAGCAAGGAATTTATTAACTCATCATCATCATCAATGATATACAGTATCAAATGCTGATCACTATATCACAGAACAGTAAGTCGTAAGTAACAGCGTTGTAAGTCGTAAGTTGTTTCCCACAGGACGATTGCGAAATACACAATGAGTTTCGACTTGTATATTGAAGCGTGTAAACCTCCATTGCTTGGTATAATAATAACTTTTACGTACGAAATACGCTAAGTAATCGGTTTACGTGTATCAAGCGAAGCGAAATGAAAGAGATATTTTCTGCCTCTGAAAACAAATATAATGCCCTGGGGGAAAACAAAACGATTTACATAAATGTCTGGGTGCTTTGTGAGCTGATGATTCTCTCATGAATAAGTCCTAGTTCTGCAATAATGCAATGTTTGCTTCATAATCTAGAGATTAAAATTGCTAATTTCATTTGCCTCTTGAAACTTAAACTTGAGGTATCAAAAACTTAAAAGTAACATGTAAGAGTACTCACGATTTATACAGACTTCTCAGCCTTCTATAAGACAGTTTAGTTGCATTAGTTACGGTCATTAGAACTGTTTCATAGACAAAAGTTGCTCTATAGTTGTATTGGTTTGGAAAATATAGGTCTAACATATTCTAAATGGCTTGGTACTTCATCTGTACAAGATGGAGTGACGAACTGCAGTGTTGCGGGAAGTCGATGGATCCGAGTTGCTGAGGACGGTGCTTTGTCGTAATCTATAGGCGAGGACAATGCTCAACGTTGATGAATTTCTTTTGTTCTAAACTTTCCCTGTTACTGACTTACAAAATCATAAAATAAAGCTTTTCATAACAATCGTCTTTAACAGATAATTCGTCTAGTAAATCGTCTTTAAAAAATACATAAATTTGATTGATTAAATCTCTTTGGTATTCTCAGAGTATTCTCAGACGACTCTGAGTATTCAAGTCATGTATAGAGATAAGTAAGTACTAAAAAGACGTTTAATCTTACATAATTTTACATATTTTACATAAACAGATTGACAGAACTTCAATGAATGAGTTATCAAAACCTTCTTAAGATTAAAAATAATGAATAAATCTGTCTCCCAAAAAACTGTATATTGTCAGGTATAATGAATATTTTATAGATTTAGGGAAATGGAGAATAAATCTGTCGATACTTCGTGGCTTTATTGGTGTCTTATCCTTGATAAAAATAATTTGACATCATTTTTTTTTTATTTATTTATTATGATAATCTGTTGTTTTAAAATAAACATAAGTATGACGAAAGGAGCAGCATCTTTATTCATCATAAGTGTATCTGTGTTCTCCATTGAAACTATTATTTAGAAGATCATAGAAGGTCTCATAGCGAAAGTTCTGTCAACCTGTTAATTGTCAAATGCTGGAGATATGCCTATACCAATGGGAGTATTTCCAATGGTATGCCCGGTCGGTTTTTGTATACCTACTTTTTAATTTACCCTTAAGCTCGAATCTAGTTCAAAATGTCGTAAAAACTTTCCACATCCATAATCTGAACAACCAAATGAGATAAAGACTTAAAGATGAAGATAGATATTTCTGAACTTATACAGTCAATGACAAAACTTTTTTTTTTATTGTAATCATACAATTATTTGAGTCTATGATATCCTAGTAATCGAATAAATATAGTACACGTCTACTCTAAAAGCCTTTTATTGCCTTTTGAATAAAACTGACTAAATTTTATTCAAAAGGAAATAAAAGGTTCATAAAGTAGATATTTATCTAGATGGCTATTATTTACAAATCCCGTTCAAAGCAGTTACAACGAGTGTGTGTACTTTGTGTACGTCCGTTACGTATGTTAGATACATACATATATATGTATATATATAAATAAATACGCCCTCGTTTGTCCATGCCGGTCACGTTACGGCGATTTGTACGAAACTCGCTTTGCTTACAACTTCATAATGGAACTTCACCCTCCATTGCAAACTATCGGTCAGTGCAAATACTACGTAATTTGTGTAGGGATTCCGGCATGCTTTCATGTTTCTTTGAGATTAATTCTAAACGGAATTAAACGTTTATAGCGGCCATGATAGATCATCATTTGTCTCCCTCGTAGGCTAATAATAATTCATCTATATTCAGCAGAAAATGAACGATTATCGTTTCAACCTATCACATGCAATCTTTTTTTCTAAACGCCAATGCGTCACCAGCCCTTGCACCCGGCCAGCTATCAAACGAGGGTCTGGCTACCAAATTGTGCGGAAAATCCAAACTGCGCTCCCGCAAACGACCCGCTTGCCATAATGCACAATCAGTGAATGCCGGCTGTCGCTGGCGATTCCTTGGAGTGCCTTATGTTCAGTAGTGGAATCGAACAGGGTGATTGTGATAATCGTAATCGGTCAGGAACGGCCGGCACGACCGGGTTGGTACCACGGCCTCGCAGAATACCGGCGTGAACTAAATACATCTTGTGCTTCTGCGTTTCGTTCGGTGAGTGAGGTTACCGGTGCCCACAATCTCTCCTCATCCTCCCTCCCATCTCCCAAACACCCTTAAAGGCCGGCAACGTACATGCAGCGCCATCTGGTGAAACCCTTGCGCGTTTGCAGTCGTTCCCAAAAAAAAAAAGCTTTACTGTTTCATATAAATTATCAGTACATTTGATAAGAGCGTCTCTCATCATCAACACAAGAGTTGCGTTGCGAGTATGCGATTTGTACAGTTGACATGAACACTAACACAGTGACAGGTTCACGAGATTATTTAGTATTTATAGTATTTATACAAGAATTGACGCAGTGTAGGACGACCCCCCACAAGATGGAGTGACGACCTGCGCAGTGTTGCGGGAAGTCGATGGATGCAGGTGGCACAGGACCGAGCTTCGTGGCAATCTTTGGGGGGGGCCTATGTTCAGCAGTGGACTTCTGATAGGCTGAAATGATGATGATGATGATGATGATACAAGAATTCAGTATCGAGCGAGCTGGCCGGTGCAGCGTTAATCAGTTATATTTTACAAAAGGAAACGGATTAAATGAAGCACATAACGTTTCGGCATAAAGTCTAAATGGTCGCGCGGTTCCGAGAGCATTGGAGCGACCGCGATTAAGGATTCTCCGCGGCATTGAAGCGTGATTCATCTCAAGTTAGCTTCGTTATTGTACTTTAATTGAAGTGAGTTTTTGTTTGTGCATCCCCTGTCATATGACGCTGCATCGTTATGGTTTTACGATCTAATCGCATAATTACATCGGTCGTGGGAAGTTAGGAACGATTGTGGGCCTCTGTGATTGCACGTGTACTAACGGCACTATAATATCTCCTGCGCTGTTCATAACACTGATATTATTCGATGGTAGTCACCGTGCTCGAAATTGGACATGAGGACATCGTCGCTAAAGTTGATGCTTTATATTCTTATTAATAAGAGCATTTCGAACTGATCCGAAGGCAACCTTGTACCTGGACCTTCCTCTGTACTGTAGTTGCCAGGTGTACTGTTTGACGTAATAACATTTTTTGTTATTTAAATAAGGGTAAAAAACGTGCACACATTTCGTGAGTACTGAGGTCGAATGCCTCGTTACAAGTAAATAAACTCACGCCTGGCACTCATAGAAGTAGGCAGAGATTTCGAATTTTTATTGGAAAAACTTGACGTAATCAAACAAACATTTCGGGACGCCAATGTACGTAGCAACTATCCATTAATCCTTGGTTAAATAAATTACAATAATTAGTTCAAGAACTCTCTGTTCATCGTCGATTGGATAAAAATATAATCGTAACGGACTCTGCTCGGCTCGACGAGCGTGTTGGTGAGCGCAATGAGGCTACCGTCGCTCTGATGGCTACTGCTCTCTATCATTACCCTGTGGGATTTGGTTTCTTTTGTAATTTTAGATGGACTTTCCGCCATCGTTCAGTCACTAGAGCGTCGTTTGTTTGCTAGCTGGGTAAATTGGCATTTGGAAAAAAAGATGGTACTTTTTTAAATATTACGGGCTGTGAGGGGGGAAAATACTGTGGGGGAGAGGTGGGGCTCCAGTAACACCAAATAGATCCTATGAAAAATGTGAAAAATATGCCTAGCGGTGGGACGTTTACTTTAAGGATACATTATAACTTCATGTATGTATGTATATATTCACGCCTTGTTCCCAACGGGGTAGGGAGAGACAATTTTCTTCCACTTGCTACAGTCCTGACATATGTCTTTCGCTGCTCCCACTTTCATCAATCTTCGCATGCATACTCGTTGGTTTAGAGTACTCTTGACCTGGCCTTTTTTCAGAACGTCTCCTCCGATTTGATCGTGAAATGTACGCCTAGGTCGTTCATTTACACTCGTCTCATATATTTGTTTCGTCAACCTACTTTCATTCATTCTCTCCACATGTCCAAACCAGCTCAGCATCATTCTCAATTCGTGTCACTACATCAACTTCATGTTATGAACAATTAAAAGGATTAAAAATCAGATGCTCCTTACTTATATCAGAATGTTTTTACTTGTAAGCGCTTAACTTTCCAGACCGACGCGTTGTTCGCATAGTTATGTGGTGTACAAATTGCTGACATATTTTTACTCGAGACTCGGACTCGAGAAACGTTGTTCGCGTTTTAGCCGTGAGTCTTAAGTATGTGGTATTATTTATATTACGATATTCACATCACACAACCTATCATACATAGTACTATCATAGTTATAAAGATATAAATAGTATAAAAGTTCCCTACTACGCCAACCAGAACTTTGGGGTTCATGGATAAGTTCATTCGCTTGTCCCCAATACGTAAAACAATTCATCAATCTGTACAAAAGTATTAATATAAATCTCAATATTTCCACGAGACATACTTTAGCCTTACCTTACCTGTAAATAGCACAAGCAACTCCTCCTTATGAGAGGACGCCGCGGACCTTAGACGCTGCTGGCCGTCATCTGTTATACTTCCTTAACTAACCTAAGTCACGATAGTCGAGTGGTTAGGATATCTGCCTTAGAATCGGGAGACTCGAATTCGATCCCCTATGCTCGTATGTGGTCTGGTACCAATGAGTTTTTCAAAATATGTGTCGTTGTCCGAGATCAGGGATTCCCTATTTTAGGCAAGCAACCCCTTTTCCAAAATGTACTGATACCTCAGATCCCCGTAGCCAAATTACTTTAAAAATCCTATCTCTAGTTTTTTTTTTATTGATACTAAATACTTACCAAAATAATTTATATATGACCCTTGGGTGTCGATGTCGACCACTTTGGGAATCCGTAGACAATAAGACGGCAACAGGGTAACCTGTCATCTTGTCCCAAATAAGCTCTGGTGAAAATAAGTGGGTTCAAAATACTAAAGTGTCTCTACCACTAACCACCCCTGTATCGGATAAACCAATTCCTGAGCAATAGCTTACAGTCTCACTATCGCCGGACGAGCAACTTTAACCCTCTCTCCCCACATCTACGGTGGAAAATTGTTAATATTACAGATTTACCACGTGCTCAGCGGTGAAGAAAATTATCGCGAGGTAACCCTCCGCCTTGTAAATGTACGTAGTAGGTAGGTATGCAATGTAACGTATATAAACGAACGTAATAGTATCATTTTTAAAATAGTGTTTTTGTTCAAAAAAATTGCAGTGTGGTAGCAGTGTGCGAAAATCTCCCATCTCCATTCATCTCGTGGGTTTCGTTAGAAGCGAAAAAGCGTTGAAAATCTCATTGAACAAGGAATGGTGGGAATGATTTCCTAGTGGAAATTTCTTAATCTCCGTATCTATCCATATGAGTAATAAGCGTGAGTAAAGTTATCACTGCATGAGTAAAGTAAAACGTAAAGTACCATCATGTTAATGTAAATGCTCACTGCTGGGCAAAGGCTACCTCTCAATAGTTTTTTGAGAGTGTTTACCCGCTTGACCAGTGTAGTAAAGTAGCAGCCTCTAAGTGTCCAATGCTGGGCAAAGGCCTCCTTCTCAAATATCTGAGAGAGGTTTGGAGCCGGGAAAGGTCTGCCACGCTTATCAAGTGCTGGTTGGCGGCAGAAAGGGTTATGCCCGGTCTTTCCCTATGGGACAGGATTAGACATACTTGTGAAAATTCAAAAAAGAAGATATTTTCTTACAGAGACAGACAAATTGAAGAGGCAACATATCTCGAATAGAATCTATAAGTGTTAAGAAAGGAGAAGAACCTCGTACTGGCAAACTCAGTGTAGGTTAATCATAAAAATATTTGTGGAACGACCACGGACTATGTTTTATAGCAACTCGTAGAGTCTTGCTTGTAGAGCTCGTTATGCTCGTAAGTGAATTTTGTGGCAACCAATGTGTGGACCTTCAGTTGAGGACTTGGGTCGGCTTCATTACAGTAAACTGTCATGGACCTCACTCACGCACGGGTAGCTCTCTGTTATCATTGTTACCTCGTTAGAAAGTTCAGTGTAACAGATTGCTCAAAGAATGATTCTTTCAACCGGTCAGAGAAACTAGATTAAGGAAATGGTAGCATATTAAAAAAAAATTGTAACTTTTGACAAGTGAAAGTGAAAGTGACTATATAGAAGAATAAAGATTTTGATTTTGATTGGGTCCAACTATTGCCTGTTTCGTCATTATTTACACGAGTATATCTAATACATGCGAACACGTGCTTCTTGTGATGACTGGTCTACTAGAGCTTTCAGTGCACTTGTACTTACTTAGTGCTTACTTAGTTGCTTTTGTAAATTGAAAGAAATGTCGATGTTTCTTTCGTCTGATGTTTCTTCTACATTAAGGGAACTTCATTACGCAGTTTTGGATATTGTAAAAAAAAATATTATTTCATCTCCGTTTATTCATCTCGCAGTATTTTCTTGTTTACTGTATTAAATATAATATTTGTTTCAGTTTTAAGATAAGTTATATTCGACATCATCGACTTTATGTGTTCCCTTCAATGTTAATACAAATCGCCTTTGATAGAGGTTTGCCTGGAAGAGGTCGCTGTCTAACGATAAGGTTCCCTTTTTGTACATATACTAGTATCTAAATGTGTCCCTATAATGAATGTGCAATAAACTGTATAAATAGATAAATAATAATAAGTATTAATTATTATCTGTTCATTCAATAATGTTTAACAGTTACAAAATATACATTTTGGTCACTGTATTCGAATATAAAAAAATACATACAAATACATTTTACCGGTTCATTTTAATAGAAAAAAAAGTTCTGGACTTACGTACAGATGCTGTAATGCCTAAGTCGCAGTCGAAAGTATTCTTTTATTATTTTCTACTGTAGCAAAACCTGTTCTTAGAAAATGATCAACGTAACCAAAGTAAAAACTAATGTAAGAGTCCATAAGTACTTGGGAAATATATTTGCCAGCGTATTGCGTAAATAATCCCGAGCAATTTAATAGTTTCTTTATAAATCGGACTACTGAAATGAAAAGTGTATTGAGAATCTTTTGAAAGTAATTTATTCAAATGGCCTATTTCCAGTAGTGGACTAATAGTCTAAGAGCCTATTGAAAAATAAGAAGATACGATACATATCCTTATGGTAAGTGGCTGCTGCAGCCCATGGGCACCTGCTAACAACTTCAATCGAAGAAGGTTGCAGATGTGTTGTCACCCCTGAGTAGTAAGAGTAATGCCTCACAGCCTGCAGTTATATAGGCTCGGTATAAATATCAAACCGGAACTCAACAGTGCTTGCATTGTCAATTGGCGTCAGAAATATGAAAGAAGGCGGTACCTACCCAGACGACTCCTAAGCAAAGAAGGCTAGTATATTAGCATTATATCAACTTTTCTCTATGAGTCACCCGTGGATAAAAAGTAGATCGTAGAAAGAATTCTTAAAAAAAAAATTCGAATTTTTGTCATCAATCACATAGGTTCAGAAATATACCCACCGCCTCCCTCTCCTCATCCCGTCTCCTATCTACCAAATATCCCTAAAGGACGGTAACGCACCTGCAGCTCCACTGGTGTTGCAGATGTACGTGGGCGACGGTAATCATTTACCATCTGATGAGCCGCTTTCCCCTTTGCCCAAATAAAAAAAAAACCTGTCGGTTACCAGAGCGTCGTCTTCCAGCTAGAAAATTACAACTCATGCCGTTAATGTTGACAAAATAACAATATAATACAACAATATAAAATAGAAAGTATGTTTTATTGTACTAGACTCAAATAAATATTTTATGTAATTTATTTCTCTATGCTAAAGCAAAGCCAAGTGGCTGTCACCGATCGTTCGCTCTGAATATATTTTCGTTAAACGTTATATCCAGGAATAAACGCCTCTCCAAAGTTTCGTAGCGGAATAAATCAGAGCTACGTGAAAGATACTTGGATAACTCATCAGTATTACAAATATATATGTATATACGTGATAGAGCCTAGCGGGGGCTTTTGATGGTGCTTAAATGTGCCGGCTCGACCGGGGTAGTAACACGGCCTCGCAGAATTCCGGCGTGAAGTAGAGGCATCTTGTGCTTCTGCATTTAGTTCGGTGAAAGAAGCCGCGGAGGCCCCCTCCCCTAATATCCATTAAGGCCGGCTATACACCTGCAGTTCCTCTGGCGATGCCGATGTACGTGGGCATGGGAAAACATAAACTCACACAACTCAATAGAGCGTGGCAGTATCCGAAAATGATGTAAAATTTCTGTAAATATATACTTTTTTTTAATTTATTTTATATTATAAATTACCTTAAAATATAATTAGCTTTATTATTATTTAGTATTTAAATTAAAAACAGAAACTTTTTTAACAAAAAAGACTATTATGCATAAATTTTGGCGTATTTGTAGCCCTTGCGTATTAATTTTATAAAAAATTAACGTATTTGCTACGTGTTTCGAAATTAAAACACCGCGAAGATGTCACGAAAATGCCGCGAAATGTCAGTAAATGTCAATTTCTATATGAAGTAAAAATAATACCTACAGTAGTATGAAAATATTAATAGGAACACTTTCTTATAGCTTACTTCTAGTTTCCTTTAGTAAAATATTAGCAAACAAAAGCGTCTCAAAAACGTCTCCTTAACATAAAATGTAGTTGATATTTTCTAATCACTTATATCTTTATCTGTTACAAACCTTACCACGTTATTAATTTATCATATAACTAACTTGTTTAATTAATTTCACTACACAACACGCAGACACGCTTTTATTCACATATTAATTTGTTTTTAAATACACATTTCTTAAAATGACACAGCGCATTTATTTTACCGCGAGAAAATACATTTTTTTATTTTTAATTACGCGAGGCGAAGGTCATAATTCGTACGATCCTTCCCGCATAAGTCAATCGCGCGGGAGAAGTTCCCGCGTCGCGCTCGCTTGGCAGACTGAAGTTTTCACACGCTAGTCCGTTGAATACTGTTGGTCACTATAGTTTGCTGACGATGATGTGTATCTTGATAACAACCGTAACAGCGAGGCCGGGGCTTAACACAAATCAATGGCAAAATTTTACACTGGAGTCGGGTCAAACTTATCTATTTATTACATTTCTTGGATTGTTTAATATCGAAGTTAAATTATTGTTAAGAAGTTAATTTTTCCATAGTTGTCGTAAGAGTTCAATGAGAGAAAGATAAATAGTAATCTCATGGAATTCGACTTCGAATCTTAAAAATATCCCAGATTGAAAATATACAGACAGATGATGGTCAGCAGTGTTAAAGGCGCAATTACTGCGATCGTCAAGAGTAACGATTATAGAAAATCCTCCCATTGAGAGAGGCTTACCTCCATTGGACTATAAAAAAGTATACATAAATGGATGTAAAATTATATATAGGAATATATAAAATCCAACAATACAGGAATGTACACTGAAACAATTGAGATTATAATTTCGACTGTAATTTTTTTTTATGTATATTCCGACGACCCATCTATAAGATGGAGTGACGACCTGCAGTGTTGCGGGAAATCGGTAGATACAGCTTTTTTTTTTTTGATTAACGTAGGGTAAAGGTGCTTACACTGACCAGTCAGACGAAGCTGTTAGTACCTTTTTCTAACAGCTTCGGTGTCTGGTCGGTGTAAGCACCTTTACCCTACGGGATCTACAAATAAATTGCAGGAGCGACTAAAAACCCCGCGCAATATACGGTGTTGGCCCGGTGGCCATGATAACTCGCGAGCAGAATGAGCGAGTCAGAACCGTATTTCATGGCAATTTTCAGGAGGTCTATTCCATTAATACTAACTATAAATAATTTTGGTCGCGAATTTCATTCTTGCGATTTTCGGGGTGAGATCTCGTATACCTTATGATAAATATCATTGTATTATTTTATTGGCACCGCCGTAAAACTAGCTCGTAAAGTACTGAACTTTTGGGAAGAGAGTAACATATTACTTTGGATATACGAGAGAGTCAACACCATAATGTTTCTGTTTATTTATAAATATTATTAAGTAAACAGTAATATATTTTGGCTCAATTTTTTTTTTAATTTCTCACAAACAAAGTGGGTTTGAGAGGAAGAGTATTGACTCTGTATGTGCATCGAATCTAGAAATGCTTTTATAGTTAGCAAGCTGAACTATTTCAGATGTACAATTTTAAAAAAATACGTTAAACTCCGCAATTACCGATCCTTATGTCGTTTATCTTGGTTCTGACGCACCTGCAGATATCATCGTTGCAGATTCTATAACGGCTGTCGATCTCTATGTAAAAAAAGATCATCTAAAATTTAAACTCAACCTCTCGCGCTTCTCGTAATTATTGGGTTTTAATTACGTGTAATGGTTTTTATACACGTTTACTTTTTTCACAATTTATCGTAATATTGTAACATAAAAAACTTAATAAAGCTTTTTTTTATAAATGTAAAACATGCGTCATTATTAAACCTTCTTTAAGGTATCATATAATTTAAAGGCAGCTCGCACGTAAAAGTACACTTAATTAAAAAAAAACAAACTTGAGCTGGTCTTGGTATGCAAGTGGAAGTGCGCATCTAAACTGAATTAATATCAATAAAAAATATAAGAAACTTGGTAATTCTCTGACATCAGCCCGGTAGACCTCCGCTGGGCATATGATATTGGTAAGAAGGCGCCCACAAAACCTTGCGTGTTAGCTTTAGCGAAGCCTCTTAATACGTCACCATAAGCTAGACTCGGAAGACCGGACTGATTCTGCAATATTTACAATACAAGTTAGTGACTAAATGAAAAAACAATCTTCGGGAGTAAACCCAAGGTCGAGTCTCGTCACCCGTTACTGAGAGGTGAAAACTGGGTTAAGTCTCGCAACCCATTTGGTTACAGTGAGGCATGCTTAATGCAAATCTATAATCTCTGTCTACCGTTATGTATGTTGGGCGTGAGTCTTTACACTTTATTTAAAATTCTCGTATATATATATATATACTTATCGGTAGAGCCAAGCGGGATCTTTCGCTGCTGCTCGAATGGGCCGGCTCGACCTTGGTAGTACTACGAACCCACAGAATATCGGCGTGAAGTAGTGGCTTGTGCTTATGCGTTTCATTAGATTGGTGAGATAACCGGAGTCTTAACTCCCCTCTCCATCGATCCTCCGATCCCACCAAATATCCTTAAAGGATGGCAACGTACCTGCAGCTTCTTTGGTATTGCAGTTGCACGTGGGCGACGGTAAACATTTACTGTCAAGTGAGCCGCTAGTTCGTTCGCCTCCTTTGCCATAAAAAAAATACTCGTCGGTGCGTTATGGGGAAATAAATGTTATTATTGTCCAACACTCGGCCCCTGCTTCCAATATCATACACCAACTATGTATCATTTGTCAACCTCATCTTCTTGTTAATTGGTCATAACGGAATTACATTGTAATGGCGACAACTTATAGATGCAAAATAAAAGAAGTTCTCTACACAAAAAATGTTTTAACATCTCAAACTAGAATTGCAATATAATTGGCTTCCTATTCGTCAAAGGCGTAGCTCTAGGATTCTGTGTTTATTGTATTTTGTATTAACTGACCCTAATTCTCCTTCTTATCTTAAGAACAATTTCCAATATCTTTATTCTGCTCATGACAGAGAGCCTCGGTCCATAAACCAACTTAAAATACGCATTCCACAACATTATACAGGATACTATAACTCTTCTTTTACTGTTCAAGCCACACTCCTCTGGAACGCCCTGCCCGATAACATAAAAGCAGCTCCTAGCAAGAAATCATTTCAGAGATCTAGTTCGTGATTACCTAATAGATCATTGACAATATTCGGCTTATCTATTTTAAATTTTTATTATATATTTATTTTCATGTAATTTTTTATATACTAGTATACGTATTTGTGTATTTTATAAATATTTATTTAATTATGTAGTGTGTTTATATGTACTTATCAACTTATTATTATTGGAGTTTTTTATTTTGTTTTATTTTTGTTTTTTATTGTTTGTTTTGTACCTGCCAACTACCTTTCACCATAAAAAGGGTTGACTGGTAGAGAATGCCACTTGGCATTAAGTCCGCCCATTGTAACATTAAGCTTAAGGCTAACAATGAATAATAAATAAATAAAATATTCAATATTGCTGCCAGTTGTAATTTCGTTTCGTTACAAACTTTATGTTGGTTTATTAGATACAGTCACATTCAATTGTTTTAATTTGAAAATAGTTTTGGCACCGTATCACAGACATTGCGTGGGAAGTTGGCAGGTGTATTCCATAAACACAAACAGTAAATTATATTCCGAGCACATTATATTCCTGAACGTCCGCAGCGTGATCACATCTTCTATGATATACGTAAATTCGTGCACTATATCGGCAGTTAAAAATATTAAAGCAATCGTTGCAAGGGATTATTGCGGGCATTTCTTTTTAATTATTGGTTTAATATTAGACTCGCGTTGCTTACGGACCAGCGTTGCCATTTTACTAAACGGTATAGATTTGAATCGAATGAAAGTCAATATTCGTACATCACACAAGTCATCTGTTCTAAATCACTTCTTTTACATGGCAATTAGGTTAATAGTGTTATGTCCTGTGTTAAAATTTGTTAGTCTTGGTTGTAAGATACGAAGAAAACTGAGACAATTTAAAGAAATTAAGGTACTGTTTACCGTTGTCCATTGGAGGTTAGATGTGTATTACTCTATGCTGACGCGGAATTATATCGTTATTATTATTATTGGTAATTACTCATCTGGTTGGGTTGTATATATGAATAAATATAGATACAAATAAATACCATAATATTGCATGAATCGTCCTGTCCGTGATAATGGACCGGCCCCAATAGAACCTTGCGCGGTCATTTTCGAGCACGGCTTCCGGCGAGTATTTATAGTAAGGCAGACTCCGATCCACGAGACCGCACTTCAGAGCGAGCTCCTGGTGTAAGATCCTGGCTACTAGGTTGTGTCTGTGCAGATACTCAGAATTACAAAGCGCCGAACAACCGGAGATGACATGCCGAAGCGACTTCCCGGGACGGCAACAGGCTCGATAGATGTCGACGGTGCCATCCCTAAGGATGTATCACCGATAGTTGTTCGTCTTTTATTATTATTATTATATTTTTGTTGTTATTTATATTTTGATTCCTCATGTATTACAAAAAGCCTGACGACTGCTCGCGACAGCTCGGGTTCCGACAGAATACCACCGCAGTAGTATGCTGAGTCGGACACCGTTTTGTTGCCGCAACTCAATAAAATTATATTTTTTTTGTTATGTTAATTAAGTTTTCATTATGTGTTACTTGAGTTGTGGCAATGAATAAAGTACTTTCTTTCTCTCTTCTTTCTAAATGATATCTCCTGATCCCTTATCCGCTATACTATGAAAATATTTTACAACAATTCCGAGTGTTTTTATTCACATCCAAAACATGGCTCCGTTAATTGGTAACCAAGCCTTGGATAAACGAAACCATCTCAAAAACTAACACGGTGTGATTTATTGGTGGAATATGTCACACGGTATGTATGTAAACGTGTATGTGGAATAGCGGATAAGGCATCTCGTTGACTTCGGTCCCGGTGACAACTTACAAACACTACAATGGCGCACAAAATATATAGCAGTTCAAGAGTAAGTGCAAACACAGAATCACCGGTCCTTTGTCCGTAACTTACCGTATACGATATATTTTACGCGATAAGATTTGAGAAAAGATGAGAAACAGTGACAGAGATATGGCACGTGAAGTGTCTTTCGTCAAAGTTTTTTTTGACGTTTTTAATCTACCACCGTTTTTTAAAAACATTTAAACAAATTTGTACTTGTAACACATTCACATTTAGTTTATATATTATAGATCTGTCCGTGCGAAGCCGGCCCGGCTCGCTAGTATGTTATGTATAATAAATATATTATGTAAAATATTTTTTTTAAAAAATTACGTCCATCTTCATATGTCTATGTTAGATTATAAATTTAAAGCAAAAAATGTTTTTGGGTGCTATGAATAAATTAAATATGTGCGTACTCGTATATCTTTTGAAGTTAATTGACTGCGATTTATATCTCACAGGACCGGGCGGTTGAAAAATTAAATTAATTATTTTTTTATTTTAGGAGGGCATTGTTAGCAAATTGGAGTTGCTCTTTTAACAGATTATAAATGAAAAAAATAGTGAAGTAGCAGTCAGTAAGTGCCGACTACAGGGCAAAGGCCTCCTTCTCAAATAAGTGAGAGGATTTTTCGAGCCGGGAAGGGTCCACCACGCTGCTCCAGTGTGGATTGGCGGGCTTCAGTTATCCTCGAATTAATATTTTTGTTTACTATTATTATTTCTCAGACATGAAGCTTTTTTGTCGATATTTTCCTTCACCGCGCAGAACTTGGTACATACAACACTAAAAAATTGCTTAATGATTTCTTGTGTTTACGCGAACACTACACATTTAAAATGAAACGATTCGGAACGTCGGGAATATAAAAACATGATTAAACGCGACAAAATCCGTAAATAATAGTTTAATTTTAAAATTGCTATTAACAACTTTAGAGGTGCCGACACCGGGTAATCAAAACCAGGGCAATGCCCCGACCATAAGGCTACCACAGCCAGGTGGAAACCTCCTGCCAATTTCTGGCGATAAGCATCAGTGCAACAGCTGCTGTGTTTCGATTAGAAGAGTGTATTGAGCTAGTATAATTATAGAGCTAAACACACACTGGTACGCTTCTTTATTTAAAGATGGTTGGACGTGTCTATTGACCGGAATAACCAATTATCACTTATCTGTTACATTAAAAAAAATTATTTAAACGAGTATGTTCGATGGCCAAGTCTTAATATCTAAGCAAATTATTAATAATGAAACGGGAAAGAACAAGTCGTTTAGCTTTGACTACCAATACAATAACAGGCTCTTATATTATATAATTTATTCTTTACGCTTTATGTTCCTGTATATGTATGGGTATATATTGTGTATTTATTTAGATATATCAGTATATGTTAGAGTATATGTTTGTGTATATATTTTATTATATTTTCACTTCTTAGTAACTTGCGTACACTCTTAACACTTGCTCACTGGTCATTATTTCCTCTGCAAAATGGTTGCCTGGTAGAGATCGCTTCTAAGCGATAAGGCCGCCAATTGTACCTTTGTGTATTTTATGTTTCTTTTTATTTATTTATTTTTTCGTAACATCAAAGGAGCTGCAGCTGCGTTGCCGGCCTTTAAGAGTATTTGGAAGATGGGAGGGAGGATAGGGAGGGGTAGTGGGCCTCCGGTTACATCACTCATCGAACGAAACGCAGAAGCACATAGATGCCTCTACTCTACGCCGGTATTCTGAGAGGCTGTGGTACTAACCCGGGAGTCCCAAATTGGGAATTCCATTTCTTTGGTAATGTCTTGTTATTTTCGTTTACTTTTAACAGACATACATGTCATATGGTGGCTGCCGAAAAATACGTCTCTCTCGTATTTGATCGAACTTCACTGAGAGCAATTCGCTTCAGCAAATGATTTAAGGCGGTTCAAGTTATGTTTCTATGGTAACCGACATAGCCGTAAAGATCAGCAAGCTGAAGTGGCAATGGGCCGGCCACATAGCTCGCAAAACTGATAACCGCTGGGGAAAAAAGGTTCTCGAGTGGCAGCCACGTACAGGCAAACGCAGTGTAGGACGACCCTCTACAAGATGGAGTGACGACCTGCGCAGTGTTGCGGGAAGTCAATGGATGCAGGTGGGTCAGGACCGAGCTTCGTGGCAATCTTTGGGGGAGGCCTATGTTCAGCAGTGGACTTCTGATAGGTTGAAATGATGATGATGATGATGAAGTTGTGTTTGATACGCTACGGCAACGCTACGGCAACGCTACGGCAACGCTACGGCAACGCTACGGCAACGCTACGGCAACGCTACGGCAACGCTACGGCAACGCTACGGCAACGCTACGGCAACGCTACGGCAACGCTACGGCAACGCTACGGCAACGCTACGGCAACGCTACGGCAACGCTACGGCAACGCTACGGCAACGCTACGGCAACGCTACGGCAACGCTACGGCAACGCTACGGCAACGCTACGGCAACGCTACGGCAACGCTACGGCAACGCTACGGCAACGCTACGGCAACGCTACGGCAACGCTACGGCAACGCTACGGCAACGCTACGGCAACGCTACGGCAACGCTACGGCAACGCTACGGCAACGCTACGGCAACGCTACGGCAACGCTACGGCAACGCTACGGCAACGCTACGGCAACGCTACGGCAACGCTACGGCAACGCTACGGCAACGCTACGGCAACGCTACGGCAACGCTACGGCAACGCTACGGCAACGCTACGGCAACGCTACGGCAACGCTACGGCAACGCTACGGCAACGCTACGGCAACGCTACGGCAACGCTACGGCAACGCTACGGCAACGCTACGGCAACGCTACGGCAACGCTACGGCAACGCTACGGCAACGCTACGGCAACGCTACGGCAACGCTACGGCAACGCTACGGCAACGCTACGGCAACGCTACGGCAACGCTACGGCAACGCTACGGCAACGCTACGGCAACGCTACGGCAACGCTACGGCAACGCTACGGCAACGCTACGGCAACGCTACGGCAACGCTACGGCAACGCTACGGCAACGCTACGGCAACGCTACGGCAACGCTACGGCAACGCTACGGCAACGCTACGGCAACGCTACGGCAACGCTACGGCAACGCTACGGCAACGCTACGGCAACGCTACGGCAACGCTACGGCAACGCTACGGCAACGCTACGGCAACGCTACGGCAACGCTACGGCAACGCTACGGCAACGCTACGGCAACGCTACGGCAACGCTACGGCAACGCTACGGCAACGCTACGGCAACGCTACGGCAACGCTACGGCAACGCTACGGCAACGCTACGGCAACGCTACGGCAACGCTACGGCAACGCTACGGCAACGCTACGGCAACGCTACGGCAACGCTACGGCAACGCTACGGCAACGCTACGGCAACGCTACGGCAACGCTACGGCAACGCTACGGCAACGCTACGGCAACGCTACGGCAACGCTACGGCAACGCTACGGCAACGCTACGGCAACGCTACGGCAACGCTACGGCAACGCTACGGCAACGCTACGGCAACGCTACGGCAACGCTACGGCAACGCTACGGCAACGCTACGGCAACGCTACGGCAACGCTACGGCAACGCTACGGCAACGCTACGGCAACGCTACGGCAACGCTACGGCAACGCTACGGCAACGCTACGGCAACGCTACGGCAACGCTACGGCAACGCTACGGCAACGCTACGGCAACGCTACGGCAACGCTACGGCAACGCTACGGCAACGCTACGGCAACGCTACGGCAACGCTACGGCAACGCTACGGCAACGCTACGGCAACGCTACGGCAACGCTACGGCAACGCTACGGCAACGCTACGGCAACGCTACGGCAACGCTACGGCAACGCTACGGCAACGCTACGGCAACGCTACGGCAACGCTACGGCAACGCTACGGCAACGCTACGGCAACGCTACGGCAACGCTACGGCAACGCTACGGCAACGCTACGGCAACGCTACGGCAACGCTACGGCAACGCTACGGCAACGCTACGGCAACGCTACGGCAACGCTACGGCAACGCTACGGCAACGCTACGGCAACGCTACGGCAACGCTACGGCAACGCTACGGCAACGCTACGGCAACGCTACGGCAACGCTACGGCAACGCTACGGCAACGCTACGGCAACGCTACGGCAACGCTACGGCAACGCTACGGCAACGCTACGGCAACGCTACGGCAACGCTACGGCAACGCTACGGCAACGCTACGGCAACGCTACGGCAACGCTACGGCAACGCTACGGCAACGCTACGGCAACGCTACGGCAACGCTACGGCAACGCTACGGCAACGCTACGGCAACGCTACGGCAACGCTACGGCAACGCTACGGCAACGCTACGGCAACGCTACGGCAACGCTACGGCAACGCTACGGCAACGCTACGGCAACGCTACGGCATCGCTACGGCCACGCTATGGCCACGCTACGGCAACGCTACGGCAACGCTACGGCAACGCTACGGCAACGCTACGGCAACGCTACGGTGTAGCCTTCCCTGTACGGTAACCACCGCGTAGCTTAGTGCTAAATGTATCTGCTGAGCCATGAGTCCCGAATTGGAATCACAGCCGAAGTACATATTTGTGCAACACACAAATTATTGGTTGGGTTGATATTTTTGAGAAATATTCAGTATTCTAACATATTTTCATATTTTTTACGCCTTTTAGATACATTTTTATATAACGTTTAATATAGATGTATTAGAAAAATGCCGTTAGAACCTCCTATTGGTGGTAGTCTGGTGGTTCCCATAGGTGTAATAAGAGGCATTAAAAGGTCCATACTTTTGCGCCCATACCCATATCAATATTTGTGCAACTCATATATTATTGGGTACATGAGGTCTGGTTTTGCCTTAAAAAAATGCCGTAAGATTCTGATGTTGGTGGTGGTTCTCATGGGTGCAATAAGAGGCAAAGCCTTAAAAGGTTCAGCCTATGAAAATCGCATAGTGAACCCCGGGAGCAAACCCGGCGATGAGACTTAAAACCCGTTAAGTTGAATCTCTCCGAGAGGCGTTCGATAGAGAGTAGCGGAGACTCCTTTCGTCACGCTAACTCGTGCCAAATGGAATTCCGTTTCATACGAGTACGTCAATTCCTATGGGTGATTGCTTTATGCCATTATATAATAAAAACATAAATTATTTATCATTCTATATTCAACGCAGCAATCTCGACACAAATTGAGAGAATACTTGAAAGAGAGCGCTTCAGTAATTTTGCATAATTTTATGAATGGAATCACTGTTATTCATTTCACTTAACTTGAATATGAACAACTATGTTATGAACGCTTTCGTTCGCTAAGTGACTGTCCTATAGGTCGACGACGTGATTTGTTTTAATAAATACTTGTACGTTCAATAGGCACAGTGCGGCTGACGAAACGTTTCTCTTAGAGATGATCACCACGACCGCGGGAAGGGAGACAGCGGCAGATTATCTTAAGCTACCATCATCCAGTATACGATGAGATCACAGAGTGATAAAGTGTGGTACTTTGTCACTATCATTTATCGATTGTTCCTTCTGACTTGCAACCAAGTTCCATCTTCAACTAAGACTCGCAAATGATGGGTTCTGTTTGGTACCGTTCACGTAACACTGGCCAATCCAATGTATTTAAGTTTTTGCTGGTTTTAAACAGATACGTAGTCACGCTCTGTCCCATCAAAAATATCTAACTTTGGTTTTATTCAGATGAGTGTAGTGTAGCGTGAAGACTAAGTTGCAATGGGTCGGCTCGACCGGGTTGGTACCGCGGCCTCGCAGAATATCGCCGTGAAGTAGAGGCATCTTGTGCTTCTGCTTTTCGTACGGTGAGCGAGGTAACCAGATGACCACTCCCCCTCCTTATCCTCCCTCCCATCTCCCTAATACTCTTAAAGGCCGACAACGCACCTGCAGCGTAGAGACGCAATACCAGTGGGTATTTCAGATGTACGCAGGTGAACCGCTTGATCCTTTGCCGTCTTACCCATAAAAAAAAATGACTCGTCATTATTAAATGTTTTTATTTTATTGTATATGTATGAAAAACTAGTTGACTTTTCTTTTTTTCCTGAGGAAATCCCTTATGGATACCCAGCCCCCTGGGAGATAGCCGGGTTATTCCGGAACTTAGGCGACTCCTTTTCTTTTTTTTTCCTGAGGAAATCCCTTATGGATACCCAGCCTCCTGGGAGATAGCCGGGTTATTCCGGAACCTAGACGACTCCTAAGCGGAGATGAAAGTAAAATTAGGGCCTGCTAATAATGGCTTCGAAGTTTCGGATCGTAGGTTCGATTTCCGCACGGAACAAACTATTTGTATGGACGTTTTTATACCTAACACATTGACCTTGCTGGGAAAGTGTTATGTCGGAATTGCACCGAGTAAAACCTCACGGTGTTCCTCACCTTAGCTGCATATCGGCTGGGCCTAGGGAACTCACGGGCATATATCCTCGGTCACACCGACGCCGGTCGTCCTGTGCGGCAATTTCTCGTCCTGTCTCTCTCTTTCCAGGCAACTAGGCAGACAGACTGATGGCAGAAAATACATTCTGCTTTTCCGAACCCAAATTCACAGACTTGCGATGGGGACAGTCACGCAAGTGTGCTCACCAACACGCTTGCCCAACGTTGCGAATGGGGGCGAAACCTTCAACGAATGTTTGCCGGCTGGCTGCGGCGTTTTTGCAGAGATCCATGTTCAGCGGTGGACTTAAAATACTGATAATGAGTAATGATCATGAGGACGTTCAGGCTAAAATAAAATGGAAAAAAGGATAAGTTTCAACACCGTTTTTAAGTTGCGAAAACATTGAACGTGCGCTATTCATACTTTTTATTAAAAAAAATGTTTTAATAATTACCCTGGCTGCTGCCAACAGGTACTTAAAATTTTTATCCAAATTATTTTTCTTTTCAAAGATCCTCTTTTCAGTTACAAATATTGGTTTACTTTCTATGAAAAACATAAATTTTTTTAATATCGTCTAAACAGTCCACTGCTGGGCATATGATTCTCTCGAGACGAGAATATGTTGTAAACATGGCAGGTGGGTTTGGTGATCGCCATCCATAAATCCATCACCTTCTATTTTTTATTTTTCTGAGTCACTATATTCCATCACGAGCTTAACTAAGGCATCCCCCGAAGATAGCCACAAAGCACATCCTCTGCCATTGCAGATGGACGTGGGTATCAGTGGGTCACTTACCATCAGGTGAACCGCTTAATTGTTTGCCCCTTTGCCAAAAAAAACAACAAAGTTAAAAAATGTACTTAGAAGTCTCTAAAAAATATATACTTTGGGAGGAGGTCTTTTTCCCAGCATGTACAGCCTGCTACTTTAATTACATAAAAGCAAAGTCTACGGCAACTGTCGATCTTTCAGTATTCTTTTCATCACCAGAGACAGCGCAGTGCGTTGGAATGAAAGAGCTTTGTGGCAGGAGTCGATTAACGTCAGTAATAAATTGAACAAATTTGGTGTCCTTTCTACGAAACCTACATGTATGTCAATTTGTAATATCATGCATGTTGCTTAGACTTTTTGATCTGTGTATGTCAAATGGTACAAATTATATTTATTTTTCTAGATTTTCATATACACAATGAATACAACACTATAAATGTTTAAACTTGGTGTTGACTGTAGTGATCTTACCAACAATATGTTGCGATGGGAGGTGCGCCAGCCCTGACTATTTTACACCGAGACATGCTGAGCAAATGCAGGGGCGCTAACATCTCTCCGGCGACCATTTAACACAGCTGATTTAGATATTTTTGCACTGTCTTGTCCGTGATTGTCATTTAAATCAATACAACAACAAATTCCTAATTAGTCAGTTATGTAACTAAATAAAATATTTTAATTTTGTTTGGCTAATTGTTAAAAATAAATCTTATTTTGTTGACATTGGTGTGCATACACATACGTAAAGTTAATTTTAGAAGTTTCTATTTTATTTGCGGTTTAAGTAAAACAGTTATTCGTTATATTGTGTTATCACAATGTAAACAATACGTTTTTGTCCCAAATAAAGAAAACAAAGGACGGACGCTTACCCTGTGTATTTGACAGGTGCCGACAGTGTGCGGAAGTTTTATATCTTCAAGGCCAAAGTGAACAGACATCTAGGCAAGCGTGTACCATCCTAGGCCTCATCTTCGCTTTCCATCGGGCAAGATTGAGGTCAAACGCAGGCCTATTTTTTCATAAAAAAAAAAAAAAGTTGTCACCGAGGTCAAAATCTTCATCATCATCGTCATCGTGATCATTGTAATTGCCATTAACAACAGATGACTTGTGTGTTGCACGATTATTGGTTTCGTCTCGATTCAAATTCGTACCCGCGTTTAAGTTACATAAACAAATATTAAATGGGTTCGAATCCCAGCCAATGTTTATATTTGGGCTAAAAACTTAAATGATTGGTTTTCGAATCAGGCTGTGTCGTGTCCTTCCCGTGTCTCTGACAGGGCATCTGACCCTTCCTCCGATCTTGTCGTGTAAACATTACATCGGATATGAGATGGGGAGTGATGGCTCTGCGTTCGCACACTTACGGCACTATAATATCTCCTGCTTTTTTCTGATTGACAACAGTCGATAGTATCCGATAGTTGGTATCGCGGTCGGAACCGGAAAGGAGAACATCATCATCATCATAGTCATCTAAGTAAGGTATGTCAGGTTCCGTTGGCGCCTCCTTACAAAAGCCACATGCCAAGCTGTGGTCTAACAGGCTGATATCAAAGAGTTACAGTGTTTCATATATTTATATAAATATTAATTCAGTATAGATGCGAACTTGCACTTCCACACCAAGAGCAGGTCAAGATTTAGTTTTTAAATAAAAGTGTACTTTTAATGACGTTATTAAAAATTCAATAAATGCAAACGCTGACTTTTTAATTATATAAGAGCTTAAAGACGGCACAGTAATTACGCTTGCTTTATATTCTAAAAAAAAAAAAAACATTGCTTTTTCCATGTTATAATATTGCGACGAATTCTCGAATTCTAACTAGTGTCGAAGCCATTATAAATAAATGAAAAAAAAAAATAAGAACGACAAGTATTTCTATCTCAACTGTAATGGATGTAATGCTCATCTCACTCTCAATCTCACATGCACCTGGTGATCAAACGAGGTGATCCTGCTAGCAAACAAACGTGGCCCTGGTGATAGAGTAACGGCGCAGTATCCATCAGCATTTGCCGAAACCCAAGTCCCGAGGCCCTCGTCCAGCAGTGAACTAAAATAAGCTGATGTAGCTGTGTAGTGAGCGAGAGATGAACTCGCACCGCATGGCCACTTCGGTCTAATTAAGATTTTATATTTAAATGTTTTCACAGAAATTGACAGCCTTCATAGTATCTACAACGTTGATACCTGCAGCAGCGCAACTGCAGCGGCAACCTACATAGCCTTAAGGATCAGCAAGCCGGAGTTGTAATCAACCGGCCACAGAAGAAACACGTAGAACTGATAACCGTTGGGGAAGAAATATTCTCGCGTGGAATCCACGTACGTGCAAACGCGGTGCAGGACGACCTCTACAAGATGGATTAGTATGACGACCCGCTTTGTGGCTATCTTTGGAGGAGGTCTATGTTCAGCTGTGGACTTGTGTCAGGTTGAAAAGTGATAGTATTAATGACAACCCTACCACATATATTGCAATATAATAAACCCAAGTCTGTCCCAAAGTTACACTCAATGTATATAAACTGTGAAACGTTACTTGATAATACTTAACTACTACTATTAAGCACTTAAATGTATGCAAGAAAATTAAGTCCAAGATTGGGACAAGAAAGTTAGAAAAATAATGAAACCCACGGACAACTAGTGTACTAATGTATGTATTAGTTGACATAATTGCACTAAGGAGTTCAATGACCCTTTTTAAATTTAACAATATTTTATGATTACCCGATGTCCATCTTAAATAGCTTTGCTTGTTACTTGTAAAAGTGTGTCAAGATTCGATTTACATAAGAGGATTTGAGAGAAACTTAATAAAAAACTATTTATAAAATAAAGTTTCATAAATTAACTGAAACAACATTATGGCGTCGACTCTCTCGTATATCCAAAGTGACATGACACATTACTATCTTCCCAAAAGTCTCCTTATTTCGCTTCGCTTTACGAACTGGTTTTACGGCAATGCCAATAAAAGAATACAATGTTGTTTATCATAAGATAAACAAGATCTCACCTCGATTAGTGCAAGAATGAAATTCGTGACGAAAATTATTTACAGTTAATATTAATCCCGCAGGCCGTATGAGGAAGCTCAAAGTTGCTCTGCGCGCTATGGAAAGGGCTATGCTCGGTGTTTCTCTGAGTGATATGAGCCTGCAACGATGATATCCGTAGCAGAACTAAGGTAACCGACATAGCCGTAAGGATCAGCAAGCTGAAGTGACAGCGGGCCGGCCACATAGCTCGCAGAACTGACAACCGTTGGGGAAAAAAGGTTCTCGAGTGGCAGCCACGTACGGGCAAACGCAGTGTGACGACCCCCCACAAGATGGAGTGACGACCTGCGCAGTGTTGCTCTTTGACGGAGGCCTATGTTCAGCAGTGGACTGAAATGATGATGATGATAATTTTATTCGCAATAATTAATAAAATAACCTTGTAAAGTAAATATATAGTGGCATTATACTATTATAGATACACCAATAAAGTTAAAATGTATTTGAAATGGTTTTTTTTCATACTAAAACCATCATACTAAAATTGTGTATGATGGTCATTCCGACGTCATTCGGAAACCAAGAAATTGTCTTGTCATTTCCTTATCACCCACCAACACCCACGGGATAAATACTACGGTACGCAGATATTCTTATATATCCACACATTATTTTTAATTTCTATATTACTTATATTTTTCACAATTCTGCAGACTGTAAAACTTTAATATTATATTGACTGTTAAGACTTTTGAAACGTGCTTTGAAAGGTCTGGTCTTAATCTCTGATAAAATAAGTCGTGAATGTACGCTTATAAACTATGCTCGACTGTTCTAGAGCATGAAATTTGCGACTATGATTAGAAGGTCTACGGATTTGTAGGACTTCGGCTGGCCACTTAGTTCGCAGAACTGATAACCGTCTAAAATCGCAGTATTTTGAACGCCCGAAAGCCTAGTTCGATGCTGTAGGTTGTGGGTTTTGTATCTCACTTCTGTATGATGAATATAAATGTTTGTACCTGAATCACAGTTGTATGTTCAATATTTATATGATTATTTATCTATTTAGATATTATATTATAACTTCACAATTTACGCTGTATAAGTGATTGAATAATTTATGTCAAGTAACACAGACTCAAAAATTTTAGCCAATTCATCTAAATGGATTGACTAAAATTTAAACATTCACAATATATATGTTAGTTAATTTTACGTTCGTATAGAATAATGCTAAGTATGTCGCGTCCCTCTACGTAGGTATTTTATCTCATGGCATTAAAACCCTTTTCTAGATCACATTTCGCTTCTGCAAACCCTGATGCACTATAGTAGCGGGAAGCACCATCATCGCTGTAAAACTTATTAACAATGAATTTATATTTCGCGGTTTTGCTATGTAGTCTTGTGTCTTCAGTCATGGACTTCTCGCAACACTGTGTAGAACGTCGCTCCATCTTGTGAGAAGCAAAGCGTTCTAGTCAAGTAATGCATAAAGCGGTAAATGTTGCAAATAAACATGTAAATTACTGAATAAAGTTTAAATATAACGCCATCTGTGTTTACGAACAACTAGCACTTCGTTTGTCGAATTAAAACTTTAAAAAATTACTTTTAACGCCATCTATGGAACGAATTTTGTTTAGAGGTGAAATATTTACATTTAGAACTCTTCATGAAACTTCCATAGGCTAAGAGATGGCGCCTTTTCTTAAACAGATTAAATACATATGAAGACAATAGTTAAAATGGTGACTTGTCTAGTTAAATTAAACACGAATCTAAGTCCCCTCCTCCCAAATGGGAATTCGCCTTGTCGGTCGCCTTTTTCGGCTTTGGTAGCTATGTCTTGCTCAACCACGGTGAGGCAAGAGAAACCTACATGCCCGCCCTGACGTGGAGTGTGTTGAGGGTAGAAGGGGGATTGGCGTTGTTGCTTTGCATCGATATCCCTGACGTATGCAATTTCCGGAAGAAAGTAGTAGACACAAGAAGGATTGACTTAGGGCTACCAGCGCTGGTGAAGCCGCGGATGTGACTCGAGCGTTGCCGTGGTGATATGCGGCAAAGTCGCTGCAAAACCCATCTTTGCCCCTGCGATGGGGAGCGTGTGTTAGGTATATCCCCACGTATATAAAAACCAGACCAGACTCTACATACCATCTGTCAAGCTGTTGAATTTGAATACTAAAATGAAACCGATCGGGATTACCATTACTACCAGAGTTATGCGATGTACCCCGAAATAATTTGTGCGTGTTTTAAAAACATTTTATGTAGTAAGTTAGTAAGCGCTTTACTTGTACATTTAAGAATATTTAAATTTAAGCACTAGATAGTAATTTTAACTTTGTATTATTTTAAACATGGTTGTACATTAGAAGTTTAGTTTCGGAAATTTACAAAACTCCGACACCATCGATTTTTAAAAGGTATATTTAGAAAAATTTAAAGATGTGTTATATTGATTTTTCTTTTTTATTTACTTTTTGTTTACATTATCCTTAAACTTGTGTGAGAAGAAAACTATTGTAAAAGTAGCGGCCTATTCTTTTATATTCAACTCGTGGTCATCGGGAGAATCTCAATGTGTGATAGGGTTTTCGGTAGAAACTGGGAAAGATCCGTGATGCTGCTGAGGGATGGCAGTTCGCCTTAGTCACATATCTTAGAAAAATATCGAGAGGAATTCTTGATGTTTAAGATTTCATTTTTAATGATTTTTCTTATTTATAAGAAGAGATGATAACTATATTGAGTAATATAGTAAGGAAGGAGAAGATTTTCTCTCGATAGTTTCCTTCGCGCCGCGCATGTGGTAAGTTCAACACTTAAAATTGCGATTGAAAATGTTCGCCGGCGCAGGGGATTGTGCCAAGCAAGTACCCAGGATCTGGAACTAGCTCGCTCTTAATACTAATACTCTATACTATCTACGACTATTGTATTATATTTTCTCAAGTCCCGGTGACAACCCTATTAAACAGACTTTATTACGACTATTGTATTGTCTCAAGTCCCGGTGACAACCCTATTAAACAGAAATAACTAGATTATTTACGGTCATTTAAAGCTCGCGTGTCTGCTCGTCATACTATTCTGCTTCTATAAAATCACGAATGAACAAACAAATAAAATGTTTATAAGCCATTAAACAATTTCACAACCCTTTGTTTTCGTATCATTTAAAAAAAATTCTACATAATTATACTCTTAGACCTTTAGTGTGAAATATTGCTATTACATTTTGAGGCCCTGGTGTTATTCAGACAAATTGTAATATTAAAACGATTTCACTACAATTAAAAACTATGTAAGGTATAGGCCATCCCCTTACTTCCCATGGGTGTCGTAAAAGGCGACTAAGAAAAAGATTTAATAATGAACAAGCTGGCATACATTTCACGAAACGATTGTCCGTACACGTCACGCTGAACAAATGGGTTGGTGAGCGAAGTGCCGTCACCCTCTCACTAATTATGCTCCTCCTCATCACTAGTCTGTGGGGTTCGGAGAATTCCGGTGGAATTTCCGCTATCATTCGGTCTCCAGAGCTTCGTTTGTTAGTTAACAGAGTGCACCACGTGCGCTAAAATATAACAAAATTCAAGTAACGTATATATGTTTGTACTATACACTGCATCATAAATAAACTCAGGTTTATAACCAGATTCACACTCAATCATTTAAAGTTTAATGAATCGATTTTGTCACAGTTCGAATGCTTCGAGATCAATTAAAAAAACTGCTATATATGTGTGTGTAGAGATAATTTGGATAAAGCTAGTAATTTATAATTCCTATAGTGGTGTTGTTTTCTGTTGGTAACATTGTATTTCCCCATTAGGGAATTGGCGCTTGTACCAGTTGTACCATTGGTTAGGGTGCGGACTGCGAAACATGACGTCGTAGGTTCGAGCCCACCATTCGACTATTGTCGTGAACCACTCCAAATACAAGCTCTAATGCTTAGTTGGAAGGTTAATAGGAATATTAGTAATGTTAGTTAAATAGCATTGCTAGTATTCTTTATAAAAAAAAATCAAAAAGTAACAGTCCGCCTGATGTTAAGTGGCTACTGGAGCCCATGTGCGCCTGGAAACAACTTCAATAGAAGGCGGTTACAGATGAGTGCCGTTCCCGGTGTCGGCACTACTATAATTAATAATAGCAATTTTAAGTGGTGTATTTACCACGTACTCGGCGGTGAAGGAAAACATCGTGAGGAAACCTGCATGTCTGAGAAATAATAAAAAGTATTATTTTTTCGAGGATATGTGAAGCCCGCCAACCCGCACCCCCGCTGTAGTAGTGTGGCGGCCCTCCCAACCCGACTCTAAAAACTCTCTCAGATTTTCGAGAAGAAGTCCTTTGGCCAGCAGTGGACACTTACAGTCTGCTACTGTTTACAGATGCGTTGGCACCTCTGAGGACTAAGATGCCTCACAGCCCGTAATTATACTTGCTCTCTATACCTTTCAAACCGAAACACAAAATTAGGTGCATTGCTGTATGGCAGCAGGAATACCTAACCCACATGACTTCTAGCCAAAATAGGAGACCTACCACCTCAACGATAGTAGTCATAGAGTACTTTGATTACAGTGACGCCTTAGGTATGTGATGTAGTTAAAAGCGAGAGTCCACTGGCCCACTTTACTATTACGACATCGACGAATATTCTCTTCTTCTCTATCTTATTCCTTAGCAGCCTCTATAGGTCCCCAGCTGGACATAGGCTTCTCCATGAAAGCGCCAACAAAAGCTCTGCCATTAACTCCGGTACCCACGCACTAGAGATGCTGCTACCTAACTCCCAATCACTACAGTTTGTGGGATTTAGGTCAATCGGTTTCCAGAGTCTGATAGGAGAGTAAAATTTCCTACTCCCATGGAAAATTCCTTTATGAAGTACCTTGTTGTTATTTACAATGTTTCCGGTTCCTATATAATTCCTATCAAGCAGATCGTAACGTAACGAAATAAAATGTCCGCTGCGGTTTTCGATAAGATAAATATCGGAGAGGATGTCGGGGTTAAATAACAATATTTATCTTATTAGAAAACCGTAAAAAAGCTGTCTGTGTATTAGAGGTCGTATAAAAATGTCTAGTAATAAAATACCTATAAGCCTTACTCTGAAAAATCTATTTGCTTGAGGTAAAAAAAGTAAAGCAAGTTATTGCAGCTTATTTAATGTGCCACGGCTGGGCTAGGACCTCCTGTCAACATTTGAGATAGTTTTGGGGTGCTTATAAAAATATTTGTAATATTCTCAGTTCGTTCATCAATTTATTAGATGCTCAGCGTAAAAAATTCAGCACTTAAAATAGTTACTATCTATTTATATTTAGTGATGCGTGCACCGGGATTCAAACCTATGTCACTCGTATAACTAAAGCGAGCGCCTTGATCTACCTAGATTCATAACAATGTACGACTTTTCCCATTTTACTTTTATTAATTGTTATTTCGAAGTAAATAAAGTATATAAAATACTACTTGCGTAAATACCGGACAAACTTTAAATCATAGTAAGAAAAGAAATGTAAGCAAAGTTGACAAAATATCCTGTCAGAAGTGGGATTCGAACCCACGCCCACAGAAGTGGACTGCGACCTGAACGCAGCGCCTTAGACCGCTCGGCCATCCTGACTTCCTTAATAGATTTGAAAGAAACCATTTATATATCCCATCTGCCACCCACAGAAATAGTAATTGTTACGAATTTTCATTAATCACGATCTCAGTGTAGCCAAACGCTCTTTGACGGCCCTCTTTTCGATATCCGGGAGAATCTCCCAGTTAGGCGAAAAGTAAGGTGGCAAACGAGCAAGCGGTTCACCTGATGGTAAGAGATAACCGTCGCTCGTGTACATCTGCAACACCAGAGTGCTGCAGGTGCGTTGCCGGCCTTTAAAGGTATTTGGGATGAGGAGGGGGAGTGGGCCTTCGGAGATCTCACTGACCGAACGTACTCGGCCTCTCGGCCTCCTGTTACCTCGGTGACTGAGGTAACAGGAGGCCTACTCCTCCTCCCCACCCCCCTCTCTATTATTCCTCCGATCTCCTTGATACCCTTAAAGGCCGGCAACGCACCTGCTGCACCTCTGGCGTTGCAGAAGTACGTGGACGACGGTAATCACTTACCATCAGGTGAACCGCTTGATCGTTCGCCGCCACCCACAAAAAAAAACGCAAGGAGTTATCCAGTCTCTGCCTGTTCTTACCGACAGACATATTGTTTAAGGTTTTATTTAAATGTAAATTATATTAGTAATATGAATTCATGTGATAATTTCACCCTCACTACCCACAGCGTTCCATTTACCGATGCGGTTTTAAATAAATATAAAGCGGGTGCTATCGTTTGTTTGTACATAATTAGTGTAATTATCGTTGGAGCTCCATCCCCCTTGCGCAGTTACGACTTCCAAAATGTCTGCGGACTACAGCAGCGATCCCGCTGTGAACAATTTGCGGGATTATCTTCGGATACGAAGCGTTCATCCCAACGTCGATTACGGTAAATTATACCTTATTGTTTTCACATCACATACCGAAATATATTTATATATAATAACATATGGTACTGTCCTAACTCTTTCAGTGAATATTTTGTAGCTTTTACATTGATTTTTCAGAATATATGAATAAATGCATGTGTGGTATCAATAAACCTAAAGACAATATATCTAATTACATTTCGAACTAAGCAAATCGGTTTGTTATAACACGTAAAGGTGTCTTAACGCTTATGCTAATTCATTTATATTATTCCTTGTATTGTTTTGTTACAGATGAGTGTTTAACTTTTTTAAAACGTCAGGCTGAGGAGATTGGCCTCCCGGTGCAGGTTTTCGAGGTGGTGCCGAAGAAACCAGTCCTGGTGATGTCATGGGAAGGACAGCAACCGGACTTGCCAAGTATACTTCTCAACTCGCACATGGACGTGGTACCGGTATTCGAGGTATTCGTTTAAAGAATTTAAACAAAGTTTTAATTTAAAAATCGCTGACTAGAAATCTGTCTGTCTCTGTTTATATTTTTATCAGGAGCCCTTAACCGCTATTTACGTTACGTTAGTTTAGATTGCGTTATGTGGTAACACACATAACTATTATTTTTGAGTCAGGGTAAGTAGAGTGTTAGAGGTCACCTCTAAAGTGACTATTCTGTGGTCTATGCAGTTCCTCCTTAATCTACAGGCCCATGTACAACAATAGGAAGAAGACAGCTGAGGTCACAGCATGCTGTCTGACTGTCTGCTAGATGAGAGGAGGTGAATGCATTCCATAGAGATCTACATCTGTCTTCGATGTAAAATCAAGATGTAAACGCATTGTTACAATGGATGAATAAATGAAATATGACAAAATAGAATATAATGCCTTCGTAATGCCTGTTAAAACCTCTTGTTATACTATATGCTCTTCTACGTTAGTGAGCTTTAACCGTTAATAACGTGTTATATTCTGTGCTCTTCTACGTTAGTCAGGTTTAACCGTTAATAACGTGTTATATTATATGCTCTTCTATGGTAATAAGGTTTAACCGTTAATAACGTGTTATATTATATGCTCTACTAGGGTAATAAGGTTTAACCGTTAATAACGTGTTATATTATATGCTCTTCTATGGTAATAAGGTTTAACCGTAAATAACGTGTTATATTCTATCATCTTATATGTTAAAAGGTTTCACTGTTAATAAGGTGTTATATTCTATTACAAGGAAATGCATTACGCTGCCAATTAACTTTAGCTTTTTGTGTAATTCCGTTCTGTCAGTAGTTTACTTTTAAAGCCACATTTAAAAGCCCATTAAAAATTGTTGTCAACGTCACCAAAAAATACAATCCCTTACGTTACAGACTATTTTGATCACATCATAATGATGCTAAGCGGGTTTATATTATCTTTACTAGATCTTCTATTATAACAGGTCGTAGATTCCTTCTCTGTCTAGAACTCGTCTCGGTCAGTACCACCCATTGCTGCAGTCAAACAGCAGTGCCATTAATGTCTAGCTCCAGTTTAAAAGTTATAGAGAGCCAGTACAATTCCAGGCTGTGATACATTCCAACTTAGTCCCGTGGGGTGACAACACATCTTTAACCTTCTTTGGATTGAAATTATTTTGCCGATGTCCACAAGCTGCAGTAGTCAGTTACGATCAGGTTGACTGATTGCTAGTTTTTCACCTCGAGTTCAATAAAAAAATCTATGAGACTCTTATTCATTATAAATAGTCACCGTTAAGTATTAGTGCCGGTTAAATCGGTATTAAATCAGATGAGATTTAATCGAATCGAATGATATTAATTTATTAAATAATAATTTTAATTGAATTGATTTAATTGAATGAATTTTAATCTTTTATTATTTGCGATTTGTGAAATATTCTTGACTATATTATTATATGTAAAAAAATATTTTTAGTTCTATTAATTCCTATATTATTATACACGTGTATCGTTCAGAAAAGCTGGAAGCATCCACCCTTCGGTGCTGAATTGGTAGATGGCGTGATCTACGGACGTGGTGTCCAGGACATGAAGTCTGTTGCAATCCAGTACCTCGAGGCTGTGAAGAGACTGAAGAATAAGGGTATACGCCTCAAGAGGACAGTACATCTGAGCTTCGTGCCAGGTGAGGGTTTGTTTCGTAGAACGCGTGGCTTAGTGTTTAGCGAACTTGACTGTTAAGCTATAGGTTCGAATCCTTGCAACAGGGGAACGATTTTTTTTTTCGAGTCTAATTTTTAGACCTTTACAGCTTTGGCGGTCAGACTCGCGCATAACCTTCGCTCTCACTAACACAGTGTTTATAAGCCGTATGGGTACTACCGCGGACCGCGTAGTGCATTCCCTGAGACGAATTACAAATACATATTATATATATAACGATTTACATTTCTTTATTAGTTTAGTATTTAATAGATATACTTTCACATACACTACACACTTTAGCAACTATAGCTTCATGTGTCGCAGTAAATCGCTTCACATTGTCGTGACATTATAATTGACTAACAATGAACGTGTAGAGAGGATTGTGTTCGGAAATGATTTAAAATAGGCCTATGTATATTACTTTGATTAAAAAAAAAATACTGTTCGCCATTGCGATTCAACCTGTATTGTGAATGCATTTGTAGATGTAAACGTGTGGCGTAAATGCGCCAAATGTAATCAGATGTAAATCATCCTGTATCGTTAATGCGTTTGTAGATGTAAATCGCACATGCGCAAAATATAATCAGATGTGAATCACACACACCAGAAACTATTATCTGAAGTCCATGCAGACTCTTTGTAAGCATATGCAGGACACATAGGATAAAAATATTGTAAAAATAAACACGAAATGCCCAGTTATAAATGATATATTATCTGTTACTATTGAACACATAAAATCGCTCTAATTTAGAATTAATTATAATTAGCCTTAATAATAATAAATAAATGGCACGAAGTGAACTAATTGAGTTGCGGTTCCGGGATCGCAACTAGGAGTTATATGCTGTTTGTACTGAACAGCTCACCTTGTATGCAAATACATATATTACAATTACTCTACTCTCTCATATAGATAATTGGTTAACATTGTTTCCGGCTTAGATTCGAGCCCGAGACCGACAAGACCACGACTATCTAAGCTAGTATACTGTCCACTAAGTCAAACGTTCGCCGAGCATGTACCTACATTTTTACTCCTGTGAAATACACCTGCTGCTGAGAATGCCAATCGGCATTAAGGCCGCCATTTGTCACCTCTAACTATAAGGGGTGTAAGCAATAAAGTTTTTTTAAATAAAAAATAAAAAAAATTGCCAGTTTTGCTTTATTTGACTCGTCACCGCGGCAACTTGAAAAGATTTAAGAACGTTAAATACTAATACAAAATATGTAGCTGTGTAGCATATCTGTCTGCAATGAAATCAGATTTAATTTATTATTATAAATTGCCGGATGGTGTATGCGCATACCTAATGTTCGTGCATCTCTAGCTCTATGCCAAGTTTGCTAAATATAACGATTTAGCACATGCGGCTTAGTGTGTTATCCTGTCGAATTAATGAACGATAAAGATGAAATTTGTACATACAGATGAACTAATAAACACAATGGGATATTCGGACCAGTTTTCCTAACGAGATTTCTATATTTATATGTTATATATATTATGTAATCTAATTAAATAAATAATAATTTATTTCAGTATCTTGAGCTAAAATGTAAACAATTTCCAGAGTATTCTGTTCATAACATAAATTAATTATAAAATATTTTAATTTTAGACGAAGAGGTAGGCGGTGCTAAAGGAATGGGAGAATTTGTAAAAACTGAGCACTTCAAGAAACTGAAGGTGGACTTCGCCCTGGACGAGGGCATCGCATCCGCCACGGATGAGTACCAGGTCTTCAATGGTGAAAGAAGTGTTTGGCGTGAGTTTCTTTAAATTATTTACATTGCTACAGGGATTTAGAAAGGCCTTTTCTCTTTTTGAGCGTTTGGAAGCCGGGAAGAGTAAGCCACTCTGCTACAATGCTGATTGATGGATTTTACAGGTCTTCGAAATATAATATTTTAATTACTTCGCAGACACGTAGGTTTCCTTGTGATGTTTTCTTTCACCGCCAAGCCCGTGCTGAACTCAGACTCTTAAACTACACTATTTACAATTGGACGTCTCGTGGTGTTAAGCGCCTTGAGATAGTGCTCTATACCCGACATTGTAAAGTTCAAGCGATTCGGCGGTCTTCAAATACCTCTATCACAGTTATATTGCACTTATATTCTTATTTGAATAGACTCATATCAAGAAAACACTTTAATTAATTCATTAAAATTCTTTTGAAAAATCATCTAATATTGCTACTATGAAAAAAAAACAGTACAAAAAAATTTGACGTGGACGTCCGGTTTTTTTTTTAGGTATGTGGTCACGAAAACTCACGAAAAAATTGACGTATCGAGACCGGGGTTTTTTTTTATCGTGTCCAGAATTTTATCTACTGGTTTCCAGTTCAAATGGTTTCCAATTAAAATCTAACCCTTGTAAAAAAGTTAAGTTTTATTACTATTTTATCTTATTATTTTCATCTGAAATGGAAATGATTCGAAATATTTGTTTGAACCTCAATACGATTATCCTTAAGAGTTAAATGAGCGTCGTGAGACATGAGCAATTTTGGATTTTCCAAATTTTTTACATATTTTCTAGTAGTGCAGGCATCGGGGAACGAACCTTGATCACACACTTACTATGAAACTTAAAGAGAGCAACCCGTTCTTTGAGCTACCGTAACATGTGCCGAGGCTTATTTACTTCGATCAACTTTTAATAATTATAAATCTTTTGCTAACTTTTTTCAATTAAATGAATTTTAAAAATATTCTTTTCGCATTTCTTTGAAGGAATGATTGTGGAAATTTTCATGGTGCTTACGTAATACTACGTCAAGGCATTGCCTAACATGTAGGGGTATTAACGTAAACGACCTAATTAGTCAGCATTATTGTCCTGGATTAAGGCAGACTGAAGGAATGCCTTTGAATTTCTTTACAACTGAGATGGAATTAATTTAACGGATTAAATAATTGCCATTCTCTTAAGTAATAACATCAAATTTGTATAATTAATCTTTAAATCTCAAAAGTACGTCAGTTATTAAAAAAATATGTAATAAAAAATAAACTCTTTTGATAAAATACCGAATCGTAAGTCCTTCTAACCTGTCGCCGTCTCGTTGTCCAAGCCAACTCTACATATCGTACATAAGTTTCAAAAATCTCATTATTACAAGCCCAGGGGATCGAACTCGAGTCACCTGATTCCGAGATCGGAGGGAGATCCCCTCCAGCCGGCTATCGCAGCAAAACCGATTTTTTAATCTAAAATCCTGTTATTTTTTATCAGCCTAATTCAGACCACTAGGCCTCTTAGGCCGTCTGTAGTCCTCTTATAGAAAGCGATGACAACCCGGCACCTTGAGGGGTTTACCATACTCACCACGCCGAGCAAGCACTTTCGCTGAGCAAGCACTTTCGCCGAGCAAGCGCTTTGGTGAGCTCAGAACCGATACTTCTCGCACTAGTCTGTGGCATTTGAATTCGGAACATCCGGATGGATGTATTGTCTTGGCCAGAGTGACGCCAAAGAAACGTCACTCTCGAGCTCGTGCAGGTGAGCGGTGCACTTGGAGAAAGTTATGGTTTACTCACTCATTAATCGTTTACACTATATTGGATTCATATACCGTATCTAAGAGCCGTGGTAGCCTAGTGGTCAGTGCGCCCGCTTTAGTTTCACAGAGCGCGAGTGACTTGGGTTCGATCCCCGGTCGCCGGCACCACTAAAATTTGTAATAGCATTTTTAGTGTTGTATTTACCACGTACTCAGTGGTGAAGTAAAATATCGTGAGGACGCCTGCATGTCCGAGAAATAATAAAAATATTGTTTCGAGGATATTTGAAGCCCGCCAACCCGCACTGGAACAGCGTGGCGGGCCCTTCGCGGCTCCTGAACCCTCTTTGATACTCGTATTTAAGGAGGCCTTTGCCCAGCAGTGGGCACTTACAGGTTGCTGCTTTAGCTTTAGTTCCCTAGCTGACGTCAGAAGTATTTGAACAATCGACGGTAAATTTTCACAAACGACGGAACCTAGGTTGGATTCAAATTACTCCATTATGTTGTGTGTATGATATATACAAATATAATTATAGTAATTAATCAAACGTTTACAATTGTTTTTTTCCTAATCTTTGCTTACTTCGGCTGAATTCGAAGTTTTAAAGATTATTCGCTTTCAGATTTGAACGTCATATGCCCTGGCAAGTCGGGGCACGGCTCGCTGCTCCTCCCGGACAATTGCGGTGAGAAGGTCAGTCTCCTTTTTATGCTGAGCACTTAATCAATATTAATTAAAATAAGTATTTAGTAATAAACAGTGTATAAAAGTACACCTGTCCCGAATTAAATTACGGTGGTATGTATTATGTTGTATGGGTGATAGATGGGGAGAGTGAGCTGGTACACTTCTTCTCTACGGATAGGGTAATATGCCATTTTATCGTTTTTTTCGAAATTCTGCGAAACATTTTGTTCCAACTTACTGAAAATTGTTCTTCTTACGAGTCTCTTTGTGTTAAAAATTCAATAGAACACATTATACTTCATTATGATTTCTTTCTACACAATGTAAGAAGATAATTTGGGATCGTTGTACAAGACATCAATCTAGATGCTGATGCCAGACGTCGGCACGAATAATTTATTTAATTTAGATTAGATTTAGAACCGGCACAAATATTGTCTCCAAACCCTGGACCCACAGCTGTGATAATGGTTGATTTTGATCAATTTCTCTACGCACGTATGTGGCTATTTAAAACCAATGATATATTCTCTTGGCACCACGTGCTATTTATTTAAGAACATATCGGAACGAAGCACTTGAAGATTGAATTATAGCCAGTTAATTTTAATCTTAATATATTGAATGTGTTCAACGGGTGAGTCTCGCCTGCGCGATGCATCCTGCAGTAACACATAGACGTGACTTTGGCGAAAGGCTTACATCTAATTATGTCTTATAACACCGAACTGATATAATACAAGAGAACGGTGATATAGATACTTACAAGTGCGAGAGCTTTAGATGTGGCAGAACCAAGCTGCTCGAATGGGCCGGCTCGACCGGGTTGGTACCACGGACTCGCAGAATACCGACGTGAAGTAGAGGCATCTTGTGCTTTCTGCGTTTCGTTCGGTGAGTAAAGTAACCGGAGGCCCACTCCCTTTTGTATTAGGGTTGAATAATAATATAAAGTTGGAGAAAGAAGGAAACATATTTACTACCAAGCGTTATTGCACGTGAATATGTATTTTGGTATCGGCACTTTTGATAGCGCCAACGAAGCTCTCGTTTTATCACCCGAAGAGGCGAAAATTGCGTTGCGGAAAAGTATCTGCCTACCCCATCATATCTTGTGATTGTCGTAAATGTAAATTAAGAGAAATGGCAGAATAATCTAGAGGACTCCAACAGGTTGCGGAATAAACATCTAAAGTATGACAGAGTTAGATTATTCCGGTGGAAGGTTAGCGGCGTCTACGCTGCCTGTACTCAGATCGCAAACCCATCCGCCCAGCGTGGGGTCTAGGGCACCTCTTTTTTGGGAGAGGCCTCAAGATAGTCCAGCTGTGGACTATTAAGAGGCTGCTAATGAAGTAAGAGTAATAAAGAAAATATGTGCATCGAAATAATATAATAAAATATTCAAGCGATTCATTTAAGTTTGGAGAAGGGTCACCAATGATCAGACACTAAAGTCTATAATCTGTCTACGGCTAGGATTCACAGCCGGAACCTATGGCACAGCAGACAGATACGCTAATATCATAGCGATGTCGTTCGTTTTTAGGTTTATTAAACTTTATTATAGTAAATAGCCATTACTTTGTGAAAATCCATTATTATAATGATTAGGAAAACTTTGTATCTCTAACCGTCCCTCTGTATATAAACATTATACAACAAAATCGCTTGTTTTATAAGCGAAGTTAAGGAAAGAACGACTAATATGATTTTTTTATTTAGATTCGATACATCATCGACAAGTTCATGGACCTTCGCCAGGAGTCGAAGAATCAGTTGAAGAACAACCCATCCTACACCATTGGTGACGTAACCACCGTTAATCTGACCATGCTCAATGTAAGTACGTAAATTATTTTCTTACTTCAATATTTCTTATTTATTTATTTACACTTTATTGTGTACACCAAAAGGATTGCAAAAGGCGGACTTAATGCCTTTTAGCATTCTCTAACAGTCAACCCTGGGCGTGAAGACATGTGGTGACAGGTAAATCAAATTTAAAATAATATTAATATGAAAATGCTAATTGAGAAAAATACTACATAATTAAAATATATAAATGATCAGCATACATATCTACACAAACACATAGATAAACAAATACATACAATAATATATACAGAAATAACTACACAGACATATATATACATACAAACACATTAATACATACATATATAATAAATCAGAATCAATACTAACAAGTATCAGATGGTTTTAAAAAGTGTTCGCGTACCAATCGTTTGAAAGAAATTTTATATGGGGTTTTTCTAATATCTTCGGGCAAGGAGTTCCAGAGAAGTGTAGCCTGAATGGTGAAGGAACCACCAACAACATGGGTAAAATGTTACTTATCATATGATTAGCAGAGAAACGAAGGACCCTATCATGGGTTGAAGAAAGATACTGAAATTTATTCGTAAGATAAGAAGGGGTAGTAGGATCATACAAGATGGAAAAGATAGCAAAAAGAATTCTAGAGTCACGCCTCTGCTGGATAGTGAGCCATTTAAGGCGAGAACGATAGTGAGAGATGTGGTCATACTTTCGCAGACTAAAGATTAATCTGATGCAGTTAAGTAGGCGCTCTAGCTTGCAATGAAAACCTTTGTTCAGGTCTGAGTAACACACATCAGCATAATCAACTATAGGTAATATCGGTGTTTGAATAAGCATAATTTTGTACTTTAAAGGAAGATTTTTTTTAAGCGAACCTGCAATGAAGCGTCTTATAGTGTGTATTTATCAGATTATAGTAGAACTTATCGAAATTGAAACGAAAAAAATATTTTCTGTTGGGCTTCTTGCGACGTTTCGTCTCAACAATGAAGATCTTTTTAGATAAATGATAATTAGGTGTAAATAGTCCAAGCGGCCGTGTGGTATCGGGCGTAAGAATCTGCCGCCACCCTTCTTCCCGAGGGTGTGGGTTTCGTAAGAGACGAATAAGGGAAAAACCTTGAAAATTCATAATGGCTACCGACAGATGGCGGGATAAACAGCTCGAATATTACCAGAATTAAATTAAACAGACCGCTGACGGAGAGGAGCGTCTAAGGTACTGCGGTCTGGTAATCCGCTTGCCGAGCGCACTCCACCTTATGTATTCCACATTATGGCAAATTCACCTTATGGGAGAAGCCTAAGTTCTGGAGTGGACTTTTTACAGGCTGTTAAGGTAAGGTAAAGCGCCCATGAGGGCGAAATTGCTAGTCATAACACCGATAGAATTGGTAATCCCTTACAAATCTACTGGTGCAGTCACAGGGAACCATGCCCAGATCGCCCAGTTTGTTACTCGAGTAATTAGTTAGCTATTGTTGAATTTTATCCACAGGGTGGTATTCAGGACAACATAGTTCCAGAGAAAATGACCGCCAGTTTTGATATCCGGCTCGCTTTGTCCGAAGATATGGACAGCTTCGAAAACATGGTACGTGATAGACATTTAGTTATATAGGTGCCGTTTGGGAGGCCTGTAGCAAAGTAAAGCAAAGTAGCAGCCCGTAACTGTCCCACAACTGGGCAAAGTCTTTGAATTTTTAAGAAGCATTTAGAACCGGAATTTGTCCGGCACGATACTCCAATGGGTGGCCAAACTTTGCATGTTCTAAAAATGTTTTTTTTTATTATTTCTTAAACCTACAGGTTTCATCCCGGGATTTTGAGTGCATAATTGCATTCTACTATTTTAACGGCGCCGGCACTGGGAATCACACCCTGGACACTCGCGTACCATGAAATATAAAGCGAGCGCTTCTTGCGCTTGATTTTATTTACTTTTCCATTAATAAATATTGTTTAATATATATGAATATGAATATTTTGGAAGTACCATAAATGTACATCTTATATAGGAATCCTACTTTGTTAATGGATGAAGTGTATATGTCCGATATACAAGTTGGATTAGTTGGAGTAATAAAAATATTTGTACTAGTGGCCATCATGATCTGGAAATAGTGAAACAAAGTTTATCTTTGTAATTCAGGTGAAACGTAAGCACTATATATCATTACTTATAGTTTAATGACCTCAGCAAGAGGAGGATTGACGCAGGATTTCATTATCGGGGCATCGGCGACTTCAAACGCGGGCTGCGCCTGATGCGTTTGATCTCGTCATTGGCCTCGTTAACTAGAAACGCAAATATATCTCGTGGCAAATTAAAAAAATATATAAAAACATGACTACTAGCGTGGTAGAGCCTAGCGGCGGCTTTAGCTGCTCCTCGAATAGGCCGGCTCGTCCGGATTGGTACCACGGCCTCGCAGAATACCGGCGTGAAGTAGAGGCATCTTGTGCTTCTGCGTTTTGTTCGGTGAGTGAGGTAACCGGAGGCCCACACCCCCTCCCTATTCCCTCCTCTTCCCTCCCATCTCCCAAATATCCTTAAAGAACGGCAACGCACCTGCAGCATCTATGGTGTTGCAGATGTGATGTGGGCGACGGTAATCACTTACCATCAGGTGAACCGCTTGCTCGTTTGTCGTCTCTTCCATAAAAAAAAAATACTAAACTACTGTTAATATTTGGTGTATGATTATAAAATATTCTGTTGAAAATATAACCTCATATATTTAAAGTTGTAACTACGCATCAACCTGTTTTTAAAAAAAAAAAATTATGTTATAAGCTCACAATAAAGCTCAAAAAGATTAAAATACCGGACCATCAATTCAGTAACCAGGTACGCTATAGCCAAAGAACGTATTCATCTCTGGAATTCTAAAAATTTCACCATTCGTTGCTCTACCCGTATCTACAGATAAAACAGTGGTGCAAGGAGGCCGGCGCAGGAGTGACCTATACGTTCACTCAGAAAGACGTGTATGTGCCCTCGACCCCCGTGGACGCCTCGAATCCGTATTGGCTCGCGTTCAAATCTGCGGCAGATAAGCTGTGAGTATTACTTATATATTTTGCTTTTTCAGTATTACATCTAATAATAAAACGTTACTCCTACTGTAGAAATATCTCCTGTATTATAAAGACAGTTAACATAATAAATTGCACATGGACAGACACCACAATATTGTTCTTCCTAATACATTATACAAGAGTCATTATATATTAAAAATAAAATCAGGCCATACCTGAATGCTCTGACATTCGGTTGGGATTGAATGTTCTTTTAACGACATTTGACTAAGGACTTTAATCTCTTCTGGTCTTGATTTAAATTTTCGCACTTGCAACACCATACACTATCAATATACAGTGCAATATTTTGTTTTAATAAAATCTGTGTTACCGAGTTCGCGCTCAAACACCAGTTAGCACATTTGTCATTGATGTGTTGTAAAAGAAATAGAATTAATTCGATTTTTGAATTCCAGCGGTATATCGCTGGCGGTGCGCACGTTCCCGGGCGGCACGGACAGCCGCTACGTGCGGGCGGTAGGCGCGCGCGCGCTCGGCTTCACCCCCGTGCACCGCACCACGCCCGTCCTGCACGAGCACGACGAGAGCCTGCCCGCCGACCAGTTCCTGCGCGGCGCACAGATCTACGAGGAGATCCTGCCCGCAGTAGCTAACGCTTGACACGCCTTTCCTGCTTCTACGGGGAGTTCGATCTTCATTTGGATCGAATTTTTAAATGCTTCGTTCCTATTGTTCACGACTTACATGTAAGTAAATTTAATGTTCATTTTGTCGATAATAGATGTCGCCACAGGTTGTTTGAAACACATTATTAAGTGGTCGACACAAAATCAATAACCTAGACAGATAATTTATATAAAATATATGCTTACTTCAAGATTGGTTTCATTTAAAATCTCTCGGTACAATTAAAGTTATGGACCATCACAGCCGGAAGGAAATTCACCTATTGAATAAACATTGAAAACAATATCTGTATTTTATTTTGACACGCTATAGTAACACTGGTATTAACTGAAATTAACTATGTAAGTACGAGGAATATACCAACTTTTTCTACAAAAGCCCATCTCTCCTGCTCATAGAGCACCTAGGAGCAGCTGTTATACGTGGTAGAGCAAAGTAGTGACTCTTGCTGCTGCTCGAATGGGGCGGCTCGACCGGGGTGGTAGGCAACCCCCACGGCGTGAAGTAGAGGCTGCCTGCCTGTACTTCTGCGTTTCGTTCTATGAGTGAAAGTAACCCCAGGCCTACTCCACAGATCAATGATAAGAACCAAAATCATTCGTACGAGAGCACCGTTCCTGCGTTCACCAACGTGTCCGCTTAGCGTGGGGAGAATGGGGTATGGGGCGTTAGCCCTAGGAAATGCATGCCACATTGCCGTAGCTTTCTTGGAGAGACATTTGCTTAGCAGTGGGCATGTTCATGAAGAAGAATTTTCTGTCAGTTGGAAACATTTTTTTAAATTATATATGGGTTTATTTAGATATATATACTCGCCTGGTTGGATGGTATATATAAATATTCATAAATACATAAAATACTAAAATAAAAAAGATATGTTAAAATACTTATAAAATAAATAAATAAATACTATAGACGGAATAAACGGATAAAATAGACGGAAAGCCCTCGGCAGCGGAGACCGGACGGCCAAGGGTTAGGGGGAAAGGGAATGAAACCGGCGGACGATGCGAGCGGTATCAAAAAGCACCGCCTTCTGCATTTGAGCTCGGAGCGATCCGTCACGGAGTCCCAGCCGCCTCAGATATTCCGAAAGGCTCACTGGGATTAACCCATTTGCAGAGGCGACTATCGGAATTATTATATTATCAACATTATTTTACATTGATGTCAAAACATTATATTTATCACAAAGTTGTGTTCATCTAAATTTTAGTCGTAATGTTGCCACGAGAGCGCTCTTTAACAACAGATCTATAGTAACGTTACAACGTAAATTGCAGATATAATAATTTAGACAGTTTCCCAGTTAAACCACAGAAAGCACAAGCATATTCGTGAAATAATATTTGTATCTCTTCTAGGTATAGATACGAAGGAATGAGCACGAAATTAATCAATGTTACCAACTTCGTAGATTTAACTTGTTGCTAAATCTACGAATATATATTCTCACAACGTGGAATGCAATAAATACGGGAATAATGCTTAAAATATTTCTAGAATATTTTTTTTTCTCGTCCATAGACTTACGTTTGACCGCTGCCTCCCTGGTGTAAAGCGACGATGCGAGAGACCTTCACAAAGTAGATCGATCTCGAGTCTCCTGGTCCGGAAACAGATCCTCTAACTACTCGGACATAGCGACTTTTATTTTTCATAGTCTTGCTTTAATTACTTTTTCGAATATTTTCGTAGAAATTATGTCTCTGTAGAGTTGAATAACTGATATACTATGGAGCACGCTTTCATTTATATATATTATAATATAGTCGTATATTATGAAATATCTAAACGTGTTGGAACTACGGTGTATCTAGCAAGTCAAAGTTAAGAACCCGTCAAACTTATCCCAACTGCATACAGTATGATATATCCATTTATCACAGAGTAATCCTCAAGTGTTCAATCACTTTTAAACTCAGAATCGTATCGAGTTCTGCTTTCAGTCCTTCACATTAATCCCTCTTGAGTGATACCTTTCTTCTAGTATACGATCCCCAATAATCTATGAGAGAGTGTTCATTTAAGAAATGTACGTCTTAAGGTCTGTCCGTGAAGAATGAAATATCTACTGACATACAGATTGAACTGTCCATGAAAACAGCAATTAACAAATAAAGAGTTCACGAAGCGCGATCATGTGGATTGTACGACTGTACGTGTAACGTAACGTACCTTTAATTGGACCTTTTGTTTGTGTAATATTTAAACAGTATGAAATAAAAAAGGGGCTATGAGCGTATCATAAACGCATCATTTCTAACGTTTCCTGTGAAAGGTTCATATGTATAACACATTCACATTTTAGTTGATATATATATATTGCAGATCTGTCCGTGCGAAACCCTCGCGGTTCGTCAGTATGAATATAAAATGAGTCCCAATTACTGACTACCATTTTATACATTCAAAAATGTCACAAATACGCAGCAACATATTAATTACTGTATTTTTATCATGCAGCGTCCGCCATAGTTTATTAGGGGTGATACACACCTTGATGTTATTTGAAATGAAACTATTATCTATGGATTTTTTCGCTTAGAATTTCCTTTTTTAATCCTGAGGTTCGGGTGCTTAAAATCCCGTAATAAATAAAAAAAATTAATCCATGACCAAGCATACCGCTGCACGATCTCAAGACACTGTGAGCTCATTATGCGTAGATCGGATCAAAAATAAATAATTAGAAAGCTAACCGTGGCCGGGTTAACTGTGCCATCGGGACGTCCAATGCCTCAGTCCCACCGTGACCACGGAGACGTCGGGATTAAGAAAGTAAATTAAACGCGAAAAATTCGTTTCATTTCATTTCAAATGTGTCAGATTTCCCCAGGATACTGTCTATTCTATACCGAGCTCACCACTTACTCAAATATTATTTCTGAAGCTGTTACTGAATAATATAGAATCATTGTATCTTCACATCTTTAGTAATTTTGGTACAACTTACTTTTTTGCAAAACGACATCGAATTTGATATCGGGTTCATGCTTACCTGAAACAAAAATTAGAACAGGCTTGAATCTTGATTACTTAATACTGGTATTACAAGTAAGGATGTAAGGCTTAATATTTTTTTTAAAGAAGAGGGGAGTAAAAGTTTAAACACGTTTAAAAAAAACGGAGCAATCCGACGATGAAGCTTACCAACTGGAGAATAGAAATTGAATTGCGGAAGCCTGTTTCACTGCGCTGAGTTGAATCATTTGATTCATTTGAGTCAAACAAGTTAGTGTCGACCTGCACAGTACTGCAGGTAGTCGGTGGATGCAGGTGGCTTAGGACCGTGCTTTCTGCCAATTTTTGGAGTCCTATGTTCAGCAGAGGATTTGTGACGAACTGTAATGGTGGAATGATGTAATATATACTGCAAGAATAAGTAATTGCAGTGTCAAAATGTTAATATCATGTACAGACACTGCTATTTTATTTATGCTATGTGTATGATGTTTTAAGATACGGCTTTCTTGTAGCTATGAAGTTATTTTCGGTTGAAATTTTCAAGTGTGAAATTAGTAACAGAGACGCTTAAGTGGTTTTAATATAAATCACGTCCCCCGGCATATTTTCAGCAATTTTGAGCTACTAAGCCCGTTTCAAGATTGTAAAATTCTCACAGAATGCATAATATACGTAATTTTAAATTGCTGGCGAAGTCTTAAAATAAAACTTGTTTCTATTTTCACTGAAAAATGTAGGGTTAGCACAAACTTAAATAATGAAACAAATTGCATTAATACAACAAACTTTTTATTAGTGTGTATCATTTAAAAGGTTATTCGATTCGAAATATTTAGGGTTGGCACAAACTTTGATTGATGAAACAAATTGCATTAAATAAAGTTATCTAACACAGCACACAACAAACTTTTTATCAGTGTGGATCATTTAAGGCTGGATTTGGATCCGTAATATTTTTGGTCACTTTTCATCTTCAATTTCGTCTTATCGGCTTGTGAAATATAGAAGTAATGATGTCCTCCCTGTCAATTTACACAACAACGAAATACTGAAAGAGAACATCTGTCTCGCTTTCATTACGGATTATATCGTATGGTAGCGACGTAAGAATCTGGAAGGTGAGAAAGGGAGAGGCCCTTTCTCACCTGGGACTCGTTTGAGGTGCCTAGGCGAAAAGCCTTAACAATCTCGAGGCAATCTCTAGGAACAATCCGTATGACGAACCTATCAACCTGTAAATTTCTATGTGATGTAATTAGTAAGTAAGTAGTAGTAACTTACCCAAAGTTGCGTAGCTCCCGGCCCTTGAACTGCGTCCCAAATATTCTCAACTTTGAGATTACCTATCACATGTTCATAGTATACGAACGAACGATTCATTTATCTGCTATAGTCGGCTGTAAGTCGGCTATAACAAGCGAATATTAACGTAAAGAACATTCGTAAACAACATTCGCTCCGAATGTGGCTATGAAAATTCACAACACGTTCAAAGAAGTCTGTGCACGCTCTAACTTAACATTATAAGGTACTAAAAACAAATATCCTTTAAGGATTTTTGGGAGATGGGAGGGATGAAGGAGAGGGAGGTTGGAGGAGGTGATTAGGCCTCCGGCACCTCACTCACCGAACGACCCATTCGAACAGCAACAGCAAAAGCCACCGCTTGGCTCTACCGCGTACAGAAACTATTGAACTGGTGTTTTAGAATTAGAAGTCTTTACGTTGTTTCTTGTGTTGTTGAGTTAAAATTTTCGGATGCTTAGAGAATATAGAATAAGATATATTTTTTTTTTGTACACGGTAGAGAAACGCAGCAGCTTTTGATGCTGCTCGGGCCGGCTCGTCTGGTCTTGGCATTTGACAAACTAAATTATCTTTTATACGTCGAAGAATAAAGAATACATTGATTCCGCCAACAGTCACCGTAGGGCCATCGGGACATCAGAGCCCCGTTAGTCACTTCCACCATACTCTTCCATAAGTACCGCTTGGGTATGTGGTAAGCTTATCTGACCGGTGAGCCGATATTGCAGCAACACAAATTATTAGTTTTCGAGTCTGGTTGTGGTATATTGCATCCCGTGTCTCTCTCTGATACTGTATAGTTCCAGAACAGAGTACAGCTCCCATAGCTCATAGACACAATTTTGTAAAGCTGTATTTATTAAATCTATTTATCCTTGATTAGTTAGTTAAGTTAGTTTTCATTTTATTATTGTTACTGATACTTCTTAAGCTATGTACAATATAGTTGAAAATAACTTTCCCCGTATGTATACGAATGTCCGTACATCACTCGACACACAGGCCCACTGAAAACCAGCGCTGTAGTCTCAACTGCAGCATTAAGCGGAGTGTGGTCTGTTTGCCCCATGCGCCACGCAATGCGTCTAGAGGAGGCAACGTTAAACATTGTTTGTGTAAATAACTGTTTGATTAAATGTGTTGCAATGTTTGTTTTGTTATCAAGTGGCGTATTTGTGCAATAAATGTTTCTATCTTTCTTTCTTTCTTTCTTTCTATATTTAATAAAGGAAGGTAATACCTAGTGAGTGCTTCTGTGCTTTGTGTTATGCTGCGTGCCGCGTATTTGTTACAACATTTTTAATACGACAAGGTAATGCGAAGTGAGCGTGTACTTGTGCACAACAACAACAATTCCACAGTTATATATTCTGTGCAATTGCATTTTATTGCGTCATGTATCTCTAATACTATTTAAGCGCCAATAGCCAAATGGGTTAGGGTGCGGACTACGAAACATGACGTCGTAAGTTCGAGCCCGCCGTTCGACTATTGTCGTGAACCCACTACGGATACAAGCTGTTATGCTTAGTTGGAAGGTTAACAGGAATATTAGTAATGTTACTTTATAAATAGCATTGCTAGTATTCTTTTAAAAAAATATAAAAAAATAAAACTATACTTTTAATAAAGGAAAGAATAGCCAGTGAGTATCTCTGTGTTTTATGTTATGCTGCATCCCGCGTATTTGATACTACCTTTTTAATACGGCAAAGTGAATGCCTGTATGTTTGTGTGTATATCTTTGAAACAATAATATGTTCTAAGCAATTGATAACTGCCGATATTATTCGGAAGGTGCCGCCGTGACCGAAATCTGTCACCAGGATATCATACGTACAGAAGCATACATTTCAAAAATGTTTGTCACATTATGATAATGCACCAGTGAATAAAACATCTTTCGCTCTCTCAACACCTGTCATGTTATGCAAACTATCGTTTGGAATTTCAAACGGATGCGGAAGTTACAAAGCAACGAATGTAGGTTTTGGAAAGACGAGGAATCGTTAAATAATTTAAGTCCAGATTCTACTAGCAATGTATAGAACGTCTTAATTTAAGTCTAGATTTTCAACTGAACATATATATGTCCATTACATGACTCGTCTTACTCAAGTTAAGAGTATTTTCCTTCTTTTCGGATAAGCGTTTCCGAGATACAAACTCTGCTATTACGTGAAATCTCTACACTAAAAACTGCAACATATGCAGCAAATGGAAAAAGAGTACAATTAAGCTCAATAATCTATTTTGCCACCGATCTTCATCCCGTGTATGTCGAACGGGCGACTAAAGCAATTTTTAATCGCAACGCCTACCGATAGATGGCGTGGTTTACCTTAACCTTCTTGAAAATACCAACCAAAATTAAGCAGACCGATGATGGCAAAGGCGTCTGTGATCCAAGACAGCTGGCACTGTGATCATTGCGTGACGTCTATGGACGTTTTACAGGCAGATAAATAATAAAAAGTCGTCCTTCGGTGTCTGTGTTACAATAAGCTGACTAGAATCGTAATTATCAACATAGACTTATAATATTTAATTTGTCAGCTCTAGATATATAAACTAGTTATTGATTTAGCTTAACAAAATTGAATTGGGAAAGGTGAAAAGGAGCATTTATTCTTCACTTTGTTTAGTTTCAATAGACATCGAATGTGTGGAATTTAGTGAAATGAAGACATTGTTTTGAGCTAAGTAACTACTATAGCATTGTCGTGAGGTAAATGGAAATAAACTGAAAATAAAGAGAAGGTAAGAACACTACTGCCTTTAGTTTATAAAAACAATAGAAGCCGTGAGCAATATAAGTGTTGCCCATGTCAAATATTTAAGTTACTACATTGATAAAACTGCGATATTATCAAAATAGTAAATAAAAAAAATTTGCAGCTCGTATAGCACTGTTAGATAAAGGCCTAAGTTATGTAGTTTGGAGCTTAACCAAGCTGCTGCAGTGCTGGTTGGAGGACTTAACAACATGTCCGCGAAGTAATATCTATTCAAAAAAATATTTCATTGACATGCAAGTTTCCTCACAATATTTACTTCACCAACCTTGTGATAAATTCAGCCCTTAAAATACATGTTCTGTAAAAAACGCACTGTGTTGAATTGTCAATCATCTTAGTTTGTGAAACTTTGTATTCTGAAGCTTATGTGTGAATACCGGGATTCAAACCCAGGTCACTCGCTTGCAATGAAAATAAAGCGAAAGCACTAAGTTTTTGCGCGGTAGAGCCAAGCGGCCCCCTTCACCAAATAAAAAAAATTAAAAGTTACCAGGGCTCATCAACATTTTATTAATTTTAGCCTACTACAAGTCCATTCCTGAACATAGGCCTCCCCCAAAGATTGCCATAAAGCTCGGTCCTGAGCCATCTGCATCTATCGACATCCCTCAACATTGCGCAGGTCGTCACTCCATCTTTTGTGGGGTCGTCCCACACTGCGTTTGCCTATACGTGGCTGCTACTCGAGAACCTTTTGTCCCCAACGGTTGTCGGTTCTGCGAGCTATGTGGCCGGCCCGATGCCGCCTTGAGCTTGCTGATCCTTGGGACTATGTCGGTTACCCTAGTTCTGCTGCGGATATCATCATTGCAGACTCTATCGCGCAGAGCAACTCCGAGCATAACTCTGTCCATAGCGCGCTGAGCAACTTTGAGCTTCCTCATCCGGCCTGCAGTGAAGGACCATGTTTATGTTCCATAGAAGCATAGAAACGTAGTATTTGTTCAAGTTTCATTAAGATCACAAATACGCCTACTGCTTAGAGCAGTTGTAACGTTTTAATTCTGATAGCGTCAACAATTAAACAGTGACACGAGATTATTCTGTACCAGGCGGTACAAGATCAGGATCGCAGCAAATGTCTTATAAATTGGAAAGAAAGAAAGAAAGAAACTTTGTTCATTACACCACAATTCGTTAACAAGTTATTAATAGAACAAAACAGTAAAAACTAAAAAAAAAACAAGATCTTAGATATTTAGCTCAGCTTATGTTACGGATTCCCGCAACACTGCGCAGCTTTGTACCACTATTGGTGGAATACATTCGACTAATTTGAATATCGAACGCAGATCTGTTACTTCCATATAGGTTTAAAATCGAAGGAAAGGTTTCGATTCGTCGGTTCATTTAGTGGGTGCACGGTTTTTCTTTTGCGCAACCCAATGGGGTAATAAACAATGGTTTATTACCATGTGGTAGCGGTGTATAACAATCAGCCACTCTTCGTCATCATGTTTTTTTTTAAAAACCACACGAAACGTAACAAAGAATAAAAAAAACTTAAGAATCGCAATTTTAAAATCTTTCTTGAAATTTATCACCAAACTAAATTATAGGAGCTTAGAGAATAAAAGACAAGTAAGCTATTTGAACGCAATAACGACCCGACTCCTAATTTGACAGGCAATAAGTTTTACCATTAACTAGATACTTTGTGGCGGTTGTGGTTATTATTTAAAGTTTTAAAGGATTAGCCCGCTTTTGATGTCAGCGCTCGTTCATTGTGACATGTCACGTCCCCGGAATTACATCCCGTGTTATATTTCATGTATTATTGGCAGCTGCATGCGGCTTCGCTCGCCTGTTCACAAACTTTGTCCCAGAAGAACTTCTAATTGATATAAAAATATTTTTTTTCTATTTTATTTTATTTTATTTTTTTATTTATTCTTTTGTTGTATCCCTAAAAATAAGGAATACAATGGGCGGACTTTATGCCTTGTGGCATTCTCTACCAGTCAACCCTGGGTGAGAAAGAAAACATGTTGGCAGGTTCAAAATAAATAATAAATGTAAATTAAATAATAATATTAAATACATAACCCTAATAATATACTTAGATACTTATGACATACACAACACACTATACATAAACATATAATTACATATTTTATGGCATCTTCCAAATAAATAAATATTTATGGTTTATCACCCCCAATACGGGAGAGAAAAATATTTTGAGTTTTCCATGGAGCTTGAAACCCTCTCATGCTTGAGTAGTATTGTATCAAATAATGAAACAATTGTATAAACACTATTCGATCTACACTACTATATAAAATTATTTGTATGTATATCTATTGCTTTCTATCTTTTAATATCAAATGTGATTCTGAACAAATGTTGAGCATTTTTGGTATACTGTTTTGATACGATCATCAGGTATATATTGGCTTCTAAAGAAATGTCAATTTGTTTTTGTTTTTTCTTTTTCAAAAGGTCTAGTATATGCCTAAAAGTAAAAGTAAACCACGTTTTATTAGTATAGTATTCCCTTCGGCACCGACTTCAAATTTTGACGTCGGCAATACATATTCAAGATTTTTCTGCTTCAAAACCAACAACAAAAAATACCGTATGTATTTCTTGTGGGTTTTGAAGTAGAAAAATAAGAAAATCGAAAAGAAAACTTTGACACCTCTCAAAGAATCGGTTCTTTGTGTGAGGTGAGGTGAGAGCGGTACTGAGAATACCGCGTCGCAATCCCGAAGAGCTACGTACCTTACGTAGCTCTTCATTTAATATACAAAACACGAGTAAAGCGCTTCGCTTCTGATATCTGGTTAATATGGTTTTTTTTTTTTTGGAAACACTACTTGTGTCCGTAATTCTATTGTTATGACACAAGGGATACGCGCAGATAATTTATGTGTGATCAAAATTGGGCAGGGCATGGTCTGTCGTCTTTGAGGACAACGAATGTTCAACATAACTCTAGTAGCCATACCTCTATTTTTTTTTTTTATTAGGAAAGGTGGGCGAACGAGAAAGCGGGTCACCTGATGGTAAGTGATTGCCGACGATCACGCCCATCTGCAACACCAGAGGTGCACAGCAGGTGTGTTTAAGGATATTTGGGGAGGGAGAGGAAGATAAGGGGGATGGGGATGCAGTCTTCGACTACCTAGCTCAACGAACGAAACGCAGAAGCACAAGATGGCTCTACTTCACGCCGGTGTTCTGCGAGGCCATGGTGTTTATCTACGTTATTTAGGTGTGATATTTAATTTTTTATTTTTTGAATTTTACACGTATAAGTCCAACGCTGGACATAAGCCTCTCCATGAAAGCACCGACAGAAACTGCCATGCCATTAAAGGAAGATTTGCTTATGCGTTTGGGCATGCGGGCGAAATGCCGGTACCCGGATGATGTTACCAATCACTACTACGTTACTGTGGGATTTGGGTTCGGAACATTCAGATGGATATTCCTGCATTCGTTCGCCGAAGCCTCGTTGAGGTTGACTTTTAAAGACAGAAATTGTATATCATACGCATATAAGACGAGGTAATTAGAGATGAAAGTAAACCAAAAAAACATTAATGATCTGAACCAGACCAGACATACAGAAAATGGTTCCATATGTGCTTAATTGGCAAGCAATCTCATAAACACGACAGTATTTAATGCTATTTATTTCATCACATACCATTTTTGCCGGCTCTAAATATTTGCTTTCCTATAACTTTTTAATAGAAAATAAAAATTGTGACAATTTTATCTTAAAACTACCCACTAATTTAAAATAACGTAGAGTGTGCACTCTGTGAAAATTCTCCAATCTTGAAACGGGCTTACAGGCTTTAAAATGGCTGGAAATACGTCAGAGGATGTGATTTATAATAAAACCACTTAAGTGTACCTATTACACAAGAATTTCACACTTTTCAATTTTAACTAAAAATAATTTCGTGGCTACATGATTTTGTACGTTTCGTATATTTATTCCGAAGGTAAATAAATAGTAACTAAACCATATTTCATCTGTACATATTATAAGGAGATCGGTGGCGTGCTTCGTCACCAAATTTCCTCTCGGAGAACGCCATGAGATTTCAATGCATTTTCCCTTCGTCGCCTCTTACATCATCAACCGGCAACAATTTTTTTTTTGTTAAAGGCGGCAAACGAGCAAGCGGTTCACATAACGGTAAGTGATTACCTTCGCCCATGTACATCCGCATCACCAGAGGCGCTGCAGCTGCGTTGCCGGCCTTTAAGGGTATTTGCGAGATGGGAGAGAGAAAAAGAAATTAGAGCCTAACCTTAAAATTTACATCTCGCACTCAACACATGTTTTCGTTTGTAATTTCGTTAAGGTTTCTGCGAAGCTCTCTCCGTTACTTTACTTTTGGCGTAGAGCCAAAAGCAATATCTAGGTAAAGAAAGCAAACAACATTTAGGTTTCTCAAATATTATCTTACGAACACTGTATGTTTAAAATGTAACTATTATTTAGCACCCATTTATTATTCAGCATTTATATTAAAGCACTCGGAACGTCGGGAACATAAAAACAAAAATTACACGCGCCAAAATCTGTTTATTATAGTTTCATTGCAGATTTATAGTATTCGCGTAAATACAAAAAATCATTATGTAACACAGTATATGTTTCAAAGCCACAGTGTCTTGTGTGTTAAATATATATTTACCAACACAATATAAACATTTGAATCAAATTAAACATTCAAAATGTCGCTTTGCATAGCGTAAATTTTATCACTATATAGAATATTGAAAAGCTACCAACTATTTGAGTATACGCGGAACCATAAAGTACTTATAAATTACGACCGCGTGCCTTAGTGGTGAGCGTACCTGACTGCTCAGCCATGTGTCCCGAGTTCGAATCTCAGATAAAGACAATATTTGTTGCTTTTGTTTTTGATTGTTGGAGCTGTTTGCGCTGTCGGGTCCTGTATCTTTGACATTTCGTCTCACTCTCCCTCTGATTCTATCGCAACGGCGTGACATCAGTTACGGCAAGGCGTAGACGAGCGAGCGCGTCTATGTTACTACGGCACTATCATATCTCCTGCGCAGTTGGCAAGTACCGAAACTGTTCGGGAGTTGTCACCCAGGTGGATACCTTCATGTTCTATCTGAGTGACTACCTCTAGTTCAGGCCAAAAGAGGTCCAAAAGAGTCATTGCAGTCGGCCATTAAAATATGTGCTAATTAAGAGCAAATCAGCTATTAATTTTAACGTCACACAAATTGGTAGCGGCGTCCATGCATGTTACATGTGATGTTTGATGTTATTTAAGTCGCATTAAAACGTGTTTTACGGCGCTGTGGTGGTATTGCACTGCGTAATTACTTGAGTGTGCATTTTTCCGAGGGTGCAATTTTTTGTGTTCATTTGTTCTTTATAAACGTATTATTAAGATAATAATAGAGGTCTATTAACATTGTGCCAAAAATAATTATTAATTACTATTATTAATACACTGGTTGGCAGATTCTTTTACGCCCTCACCATATGGATATTTGACTCCTTTAATTTAAAGTTATCTTTTAGCACATAATTGAAAAGTGCTAGAGCCAAGAGGGAGCTTCTGCTGCTCGAATCGACCGGAATCGATGTTAGTAGCACGACCTTCCAGAATCCCGGCGTAAAGTAAATGCATTATATGCTTCTGCGTTTCGTTCGGTGAGGGAGGTAACCAGAGGCCTCTCCCTCCACTCTCCCTAATTGCTCTTAAACGTCCGCTAACGCACGTGCAGCTCTCCTGGTGTTGCTGATGAACGTGGGGGACAGTAATCACTTACCATCAGGAGCAGTCGCCTCATCGTTTGCCCTCTTGTTAATTATTTTACTTTAGACAGAACACGATATCGGTATAAGCTCTGAGATCATATATAGTACGAGACTGTAAGTTTTTAATATTTTAGATATTTACTAGAACAATATTTCGTATTTTTAACTAACTCTGCAATAAAGCTACGTCTGATAAATTTTTTCAACAGGATATGAAAATATATAAGAGGCTACTCACTTTAATGTTAATATTTAAATAAATAAAATTATAAATAATTGAATGTTACATCGTTCCTTATGCAATATGCCTCTTGTCCGGTTGTTCGTGAAGTCAATGAAGGACCCGACTGAAAAAAAGTGCTGTGATATCACTGAGGGTTCCCCTTTTGACATCGCACAACAAATAATGTTATTTTTTTGTGTTTTGTTGTGTGATTGCCAAATAAATGTATTTCGTTCTATCTTCTTTCTTTCTTTCTTTAATGATTTTTAAGTTATAGCTGTTCGGACAGCAGCCAGCATCGCGCCTACAATGCAGCGTCGTTGCTCCTCAAATCTTCTTTCACCCACAAGCCTCCTGCTCGCGAGTCTTACCGACGAAGCTGTAAAGGCCTGCTGCCCGGATCATCTTCGAAATGGCCGTCCCCTTATACCATTTGACTTTACAATGTCACTCTATCAGAATTTTCCGCGACTCAAATTTATCTGCTCTCGGCCCATTGCCCGCGGAGATCCTACGATCGAATCTGCTTTGATTTTCGTGTTGTTTTTTTACGGACTACTAACCTTTTGATCAGGGCGGGAAACAATTAACGCGTTCGAATTAATTTCCTTGGCGACAATGGAATGAGTCTAGTGCCCTTTGCGAAGCCCTCGTCTGACTCTTAGACGTCTTGAAGTGATGTGGCTGGAAGAACACTTCAGAGTCTGCGAGAACTGTTGAGCGTACAGTTTTCACCACAAGCTGTGAAACCTACTGACCTCGAGGTCAACCGACTGTTTGATATAAACTTAAATCTTCAAGTTTTTATCTTACTTAACAAGTAGTTATTTGCAATAGTTGAGAAATCACTCCATACTAAATTTGTAATGTATTTCTAAATTTCTTTGTTTATATTCTCACTATATTAAAAGTTACGTTGTAAGAAAGTTTGTCCCCGAATCAGGAGACTCGAGTTCGATCCCCTATTTAGTTTTGGAGTTTTTCGAAAGTTATGTACGATTTTAATATTAAATTCGTATCATTGATATTTACATACGTAATCAACGTGAACAATTCTTCCATGAAAAATTCTCTATGCAGCTGATTTTATTATACGGTTTCTTGCATCAAGTTCAATCCATGCTCAATTAAAATTCAATGATACTTAGTTGAAGGTAGACTGATGGATGCGTCAATGGATTATGTTATACTTCATTCCAGCGCTTATATAAAAACATTTAAAGGTTTCTATTATATCCTGCCTGAGTGGTTGCCTGCAAACATACTTTTCTTAACTTGCCGTCCTGAAAATAGTCCACTGCAGGACATAGCCCCCTTACTATACCGAGGATATGCCATAAACACCACATCCGGCAAGCTGATTGGCGATCGGAGTACCAGACACCTTGCACCTTAGACGTCGCCCGTGATCAGGGTGCTTAATTTTGGTCTGGTATTTATCGAGATGGTTATAGCGCCATCTGTCGGTAGCAAATGCGATTTTCAAGGATTTTTCCTTAGTCGGGAAGAAAGTATCAGATCCTTACGCCGAAAACACACGGCACTAACATTGCAATTATAGAGGAATCGACATATCAAACTCGTGTTATTCGCGTTAAGAAAGAAACACTCACGACCTTGTATATCCAATAATGAGGTGGTCAGATATCTAGACATGTACTTTAGCCGGTTCAACACACATTTCAATTAAGCTTTTTTTGAAATAACCTGCATGATTGTCAATCTGTCGGTATGTGTTTAGGCTAACTATAATAAACGTACATAAGGTACGATAATTTATTGGCATCGATTGATTCAGAGCCAGATCCCCTAACTACTGGGACCGAGTACCGACCCCCTATCGAACCCAGGTCATTCGCTCTCTATCAAACTAAAGCGAGCGCCCTGACCACTGGGCTACATACGGCAAAGTAATAAATTATCATACATAATATATCAAATACGATGAGTATTTGATATATTATGTTAATAACTCGGAAACGATGTACAAATGACGAAATTATATTATCATTTATTGGGGTTATTTAGATATAAACTCGTCTGGTTGGGTGATATATTAAAATATGTATACATACATAAAATGCAATAAAATAAATGAGTTGTCTATAAATTAATTTAATTATAATTAAAATACTTAAAATAAAATAAAATAAATAAATAAATTATAACCCAACCAGACGGAAGCCCTCGGCAGGGGAGACCACACGGCCGTGCGTTAGGGGGAAAGGGAAAGAAACCGGCGGACGACGCGAGCGATTGTTATTTTTTTTGTTTTTGGGGTATTTCTATATATTATCATATAGTTGGGTTGTATATATAAATACATATAGATACAATTAAATACCACAATATAAATAATATTTTATAAATTATATATTTAAAAAAAAAGGAAAGTAGCAGCCTATAAGTGCCCACTGCTGGGCAATGGTCTCCTTCTCAAATACGAGTATCAGAGAGGGTTTAGGAGCTGGTAAGGGCCAGCCACGCTGCTCCAGAGCAGGTTGGCGGGCTTCACATATCCTCGAAATAATATATTTCTTATTTCTCAGACATGCAGGTTTCCTCACGATGTTTTCCTTCACCGCTGAGCTCGTGGTAAATGCAGCACTTAAAATTGCTATTAACAATTTTAGTGGTGCCGGCACCGGGGATCGAACTCAGGTCACTCGCGCTCTGTGAAACTAGAGTGAGCGTCCTGACCACTAGGCTACCGCGGCTCTTACGGCTCTTAGGCTCTTAGGCTCTTAGGCTCTTAGGCTCTTAGGCTCTTAGGCTACCACGGGATTATATATATAATAAAATTAAATAGATAATTAAAACCCAACCAATTATTATTATTTTTATTATTATATTTCAATTTATTTTCTGTAGAATGTCGCCGTCAGATTAGTACGACAGTGGCAGTAAAATCATGTGGCCTCCGTGATCGACGAACTTACTATTAAATACATCGGATAGGCGAGGTGCCTGGTACTGCGACGCCATTCCACCTTCATACGCGTTGCTTAAAGAAAGCCAAAATAGACAATGATGATTTCTATTTTGAGCTATACTTCAACTTACATAAGTCTGGCTGACCGTCAATTGCAGACATTATTTTGCAACCTCATAGTAAATCGATTGAAAACCCGGTAGTACATATTCATTCCCCTTTCTATGGTTTCTTATTCAAGTTCAATCAGTGCTCAATTAAAATCAATAAAACTTTATTCTGGTTTTGGTTCCATTGAAACTGTTACAAGTGAATGTTACATTGTTACAAGTGAATGTTAAACAAGGGAGAAACACAGTTAGTTTGGTAAATAGATTTTTGTTAATTAAAATCAGATTGTTATTAATCTGTTCGCTTAAATCAAAAATGAAAGATGCTTAAATAAAGAACTAGTTAATACTTCTGTATGTTGTTATTTAGTTCTGAAAAGCTCCCGTGAGCTTAATAAATGCTTAAAAACCTTAAAAATACTTATGCTTTTTCATTGTAGGTAGTGGGTATAACAATCAAACAATGCTCAGATCAAACAGAGGCAGCAGCGTCTATAATGGAAAATGTCTGGTATGCCATAACGCATGCAATGAGTGATGACTATAGGAAAGCCTCCCTGTGGAAGAAGCCTATGTCCAGCAATGGATCATTTAAAGGCTCTTTTAGAATAATAATAATAATAATAGCGTTCAGTCGAAATATAACCATACGGAAGCACTCGCACTCAGACGCCCATACCTTAACTTTTTTTCCCTTATAGAACGATTTCCAAATCGAAGTAAAGTTCTGTGGCGCCGTTGGTTAATTGACGTAAGTGCATGTTATTACTTTCTTCGTTTAGAATGGTTTACGAGAAGACATGTCACGTGACATCGATACGATCACGATACGATATATCACACCATTAACATATCGTATCCGTAACTGGGGAACAGACATTCAGTAAGCCATGTAATTAGAGGTCTACTGTAGAATAATAGTTTTAATTGTAGTCACAGAATATGTAACAGTGCTAAGTTGTGTATTGTAACTCTTGATATGGTTAGTCACCATCATCGTTTCATCATTTCAGCCTATCACAAGTCCACTGTTGAACATAGGCCTCCCCCAAAGATTGACACAAAGCATCCATCGACTTCCCGCAACACTGAGCAGGTTGTCACTCGAGCACTGGGGTCGTCCCACACTGCGGTCGTGAATCAAATCAAAATCTTTATTCTTCGGCATAGAAACATAAATTTCACTTGTCAATAGTCATCCTTTTTTTTTACCTACCACTGTTTGGTAATGTGGGTCCTCTGACAGAGAAGAAATAGTCGAATGGAACTTCGTGGGTTTCTTTACTTACATAACAATTGTGAACTGAGCAGAGTTGTGTAGTGTGTGAGTTAATATGGTTCTCACTTAATGATTGTAACCAAAAATTTATTACAATCTTTTTAAGAATAAAAAAAACTAACATTGCTCACAGAAAATCTTATATTGATGTTATTAAGATCATATATATGTTTGTTTAAAATAACTAATAGAACTATAGCTAATGTGACAACCATAAAGCTATCAGAAGTTATATCAATAGATATAAATATGTAAATCTTTCGCGAATTGAAATATGGGAAAGATACATGTCCGTGCCATCCCTAACGCGGTTTGAATCCATTGTCAAGAGCGCGACCCGCATCCAGTCGCAATGCGGACGCCTCTTGATATTGCAGTCAGCGCCTGGCAACATTCAGTAATCTAAATTAAAAACCATTTAACCTCGCAGAATACCGGCGTGAAGTAGAGGCATCTTGTGCTTCTGCGTTTCATTCGGTGAGTGAGGTGACCAGAGGCCCACACCCTCTCCCTATTCCCCTCCTCTTCCCTCCCATCTCCCAAAGATCCTTAACGATCGACTACGCACCTGCAGCATCTATGGTGTTTCAGATGTATGTGAATGACGGTAATCACTTACCATCAGGTGTCAAAAAAATAACCTGTGGTAACTTAACAACGAAAACCAATATGACCGGTGTCGGACCTTTTGTTGTGAATATTTATTGCTTGTGAACGTGGCATATATTAGTGGATTATATTATACAAAACCGGCGATTGGTTCGGAATAATTTTATGACAATAATCTAAGGTATTGATAATATTCGCTACAAATCAAATCAAATTATTTATTCAACGTAAATCTACCACCGTTTCGTAATGATTCCTCTGACGGAGAAAAAAACGGCGAAAGAAACTCCGTTAGGTATCCTCTACTACAACTAGTTTTAAACCCAACCGTATCCGTAACTGAACTTTATAAAAGTAAACTTAATTGTTTATAAACTTAATCTTACTTACTTTTACATTAGCTTACCTACATAATTAGTCATTGCAAACAAACCTTATCCGAATTAATACAATTTTGATGGCATCTTCAAATGGTGTCAAAAGCAAATTAAGGAGATAAAAGTTAGTTACCCCATAGCCCATAAATATCGCACGGCTGTGCACAAGCTGTATGAGAGTCGGCTAAAATCAACACGCTTGGCAAGCAGGGTGGTTACAGCAGTACCAGACGCCTCGCTTCTGAGACGCTGCTGTCAGTCAACGGTCTGGCATTTTTTGCGATTATTCATTTGTTAGATGCCTATTTCCATAAGCCTCTTACGACACCAACGGGAGGAAAGGAGACCACACGGCTTCATGACAAATAATCGAAAGGAAAGGGTGGAGAAAAGTAAGTAGAGAAACGTTTATATCAGAGTTGTAGGTAACAGTAATTCTAAGTAAACAGTCACAAGTGGCTATTGTCGTTTACTTTTAAACACTTATTGTCTTTAAGTGTACAAAATAGTAGCTTTACAAAGTCGTTCACATTCAGAGCTACATCACGTAGAGCAATCTGAAGATGGATGAAATGTAAAAGAGTGCTTACATCTATTTTTTTTTCTCTTTTTGTTTAGAAAAAACGTTACCCTTTACTGTAGCAATTTCTCGAGTCGCTGGAACCAGTTTACAAATATACATTGCACACGAACAAACCAACCTAGACACAGAACAATTATTTGTTGGTCATTCTTGTCCCGCGCGAGAATCGAACCCGCAGGGTCAACCACAGCTTCGAACGCAGGGTCGCTAGTTCACGACCTAGTCATAGTTAAACCGGCGACAGACACCTTTCTAATTGTTAATTTACGGACGAAAATTCGCCAAATAAGCTCATGGTATCTTGAGGTCGTGCAGTGCTATGCTTGGTCTTGGATCCTTAGCAGGAACTGATGTTCCTTTGCGAGGATTTCTGGTCTGTCAAATGTGGACTATCTAAAATATTATCACAGACTGTAGACTTCCTGGAATGTTGATTTTATAAATTTTTTACGCGTTCTTAAATGTTTTCTTTATCGTTAATACAATTGACGAACGTATGGCACAGAAGCGAGCCTGCTTACAGACCCAGTGGTCTTTCGGTGGAAACCTTAAAAATAACTAATAACAAATCAGGCCGACACTGTCGCCTTCTGGCAAAGCCTGTGGTCACCCGCATACCACACCGAGGGCCCTTGGACAGAAAGCTGTGACGAGTCGGTGTGCAGGTATTAAGCCCATGGACCCCGTCGTCATTACACCTGACGACGTAGCTGAGGCGGTCCGTAGAGCCCCTAACTGGAAAAGTCCGGGACTCGACGGGCTGCATCACTACTGGTTAAAGGGGTTCATGTTGTGTCACGCAGTGCTCTCGCAGCAGTTCCAAGAGGCTCTCGACCAGAAGTTGCTCCCGAGTCTCTTCACAACTGGGGTCACTCATTTGGTTCCTAAAGATAAGGTTACCGCAGATCCGAGTAAATACCGCCCCATCACGTGTCTACCCACCATATATAAGACACTGACGTCCATTCTGAGCGTGAAAATCACCCGACACCTTTATATAAATAAAGTAATGTCGCGCGCTCAGAATGGATGTCGGAGCGGCGGTCGCGGGACCAAGGAACCACTCCTCATTGACGCGGTCATTGGCAAGCTGGTTAAACGCAACCGTCGGAACTTCTCTGCCGCCTGGATAGACTACAAAAAGGCATTCGACTCGGTGCCTCACACGTGGCTAAAGAGGGTCCTCGAGCTGTACAAGGTAGACTGTACAGTAAGAGACTTCCTCGAGCAATGTATGGGGCAATGGAGCACGATCCTTTGCCATCTAGGTGAGCGGATGACGGCTGCGGAACACCAGATAAGGAAACGAAGGGGTATTTTCCAGGGTGATTGTTTGAGTCCGATATGGTTCTGCCTCTCCTTGAACCCTCTCAGCACGTTGCTGGAGAACTTAGGGACAGGATTTCAGCTTCGGAGGGGAGGTACAAAAGTGACCCACCTTTTCTACATGGATGACCTCAAGTTATTCGCCACCAATCGCTCCCATCTGATGGAATTGCTAAAAATCACTTGCGATTTTAGCAATTCAATCAGAATGGAGCTCGGGACTTATAAGTGTGCGGTCCTCCACGTCGAAAGGGGAAAGGTCGCTAATTCTGAGGGCATAGACTTGTCAATGCCCGTGAACATTAGGAAACTTTCCGAGGCTGATACATACCGGTACCTGGGTATGTCACAAAACATAGGTATCGATGAGGCTGGCATGAAACAAACGGTTCGCGACTTGTTTTTTGCGCGTCTGACAAAAGTGTTTAATAGCCTTTTGTCGGGCGGGAACAAGGCACGCGCGTATAACGGCTGGGTCATGCCAGTCCTCATTTATACCTTTGGCATACTCAGATGGACTCAAACCGAACTTAACGCCCTGTACAGAAAAGTCCGCACAATCATGACGTCCCACAGGATGCATCATCCGAGATCGTCAGTGATGAGGCTGTACTTGCCGCGGAAGCGTAGAGGGCGGGGTTACTTAAGCGCCCTCACCATGCACACTCGCGAAGTGTGCAGCCTCCGTAATTACTTCCTAGCGAGATCGGATGAGTCATTCTATTCGGACGTCATTAGTTGTGATAAAGGGCTTACCCCTCTATCCTTGGCCAACGAGCAACGGCAGGACCCGGCAGTACAGAGCGCCTCCGACCGGGAGACCGTATGGAAGGAGAAAGAGCTCCACGGGAGGTTCTACAAGGCTCTACATGAGCCTTTCGTAGATACCGTCGCCTCCCTAAACTGGCTGCGTTTTGGTGACCTCTTTGGGGAAACCGAGGGTTTTGTCTGTGCGATACAAGATCAGGTTATTAAGACGAACAACTATCGGAGATACATCCTGAAGGATGGCACCGTCGACATCTGTCGAGCCTGTCGCCGTCCCGGGGAGTGGCTTCGGCATGTCATCTCCGGTTGTTCAGCGCTTTCTAACTCTGAGTATCTGCACAGGCACAACCTTGTAGCCAGGATCTTACACCAGGAGCTCGCTCTGAAGTGCGGTCTCGTGGATCGGAGACTGCCTTACTATAAATACACGCCGGAAGCCGTGCTCGAAAATGACCGCGCCAGGCTCTATTGGGACCGGTCCATTATCACGGACAGGACGATTCATGCAAATAAGCCTGACATCGTGTTGATGGACCGAGCACAGTCGAGGATATTTTTGGTCGACATCACCATTCCATATGACGAGAACCTTGTGAAAGCCGAAACAGACAAGAAGACAAAATATCTGGACCTGGCTCACGAGGTAACCGACATGTGGGGTGGTATGCCGACCGAAATTATTCCGATCGTCGTCTCTGCGAATGGGTTAATTCCAGTCAGCCTCTCGGAACATCTGAGGCGGCTGGGACTCCGTGACGGACCGCTCCGAGCTCAAATGCAGAAGGCAGTGCTACTCGATACCGCTCGCATTGTCCGCCGGTTTCTTTCCCTTTCTCCCTAACCCTCGGCCGTCTGGTCTCCCCTGCCGAGGGCTTCCATCTGGTTGGGTTTTAATTATCTGTTTAATTTTATTATATATATAATTTATAAAATATTACTTATATATGTATTTATTTATACAACCCAACCAGATGAGTAAATATAGAAATACCCCAAAAAAAAACTAATAATAATATGAAATGAAACATCATATTTAAAATGGTTCCTATTTCAGAGAAATAGGCGAATGAAACTCCGCAGATATCCCTTTTATGAATGAATTGTTACATATGTCACATTCAATAGTAACATACCACTTAGAAATATCATGGTAGCGCACCCACCTAATTCTGTAAGGTCTGAAATAACTAGTTACTTGTACGATGTAAGAATCTCCCATCAAACATGTCCCGAAAGAAATAAATTCCGTACGTGTCGTAAAAGGCGAGTTACCTGTAACCTGAAAAAACTAAGTGTTATAAATCCTGATATGACTTATAACACTAGAATTTCAACTGATTCCAAGTTATGACACATGAAGGGATAATCTCATGGTTATCTCTGGGAGCAAGCCCGGCGAACTGGCTTGCTGACCATTACTATGTATGTATGTATGTATATATTCACGCCTTGTTCCCAACGGGGTAGACAGAGACAATCTTCTTCCACTTGCTACGGTCCTGACATATATCTTTCGCTTCTTCCACTTTCATTAATCTTCGCATGCATGCTCGTTGGTTTAGAGTACTCTTGACCTGGCCTTTTTCATAACGTCTCCGATTTGATCGTGAAATGTTCGCCTAGGTCTTCCTCTCCCGACTCTACCATTACTATTATTCCTATATGGACAAAGATTATTTTACAGGCAAAGCAGACAATTCAAGATTATTTACCTTATCGTTGGGTAAAATACAGCTAACTAAATACATCCTCTGCTCTTTTTAAACAGCATGTATACTATCCACTGTTGGACATAGGCCACTCGCAGGATTTGTATTGATGAACATTTCTTCTTTTTGAATTGGGGGAACAAACTAACTAACAGTCCAACTGATGGTAAGAGCATATTGAAGCCCACGGGCGACTGAACACTTCAATCGAAGAAGGATACAGATACTTGTTGTCTCCCCCGAGGTCTAAGTTGGAATGCCACAAATCCTGTAATTATACAACCTCGATGTATTCTTCGAACCTCAAAAGTGGTTGCACTGCGGATTAGCGGCAAGAATACGTAAGTGGTTCGTACCCGCCCAGACTTCTCCTAGGCAAGGAACAAGATCATATGCAGAAATGCTAACGCCATCTATCGAAAGCCACGAAAACGTAATGTGTGTTATTTTTAGCCGACTCCACAACAACCAAGGGACGGGAGGGAGTGATAGGATTACTTACACAGTCACCACACAACGTAGTTCTATACTCATTGAGTAAACTGTACAGTTAAGCAGCAGTTTGTAAATATCCTACTGCAGGCCAAAGGCATCCTCTAAATGTTTGAGAGAGTTTTGGAGCCGGGAACGTTCCGCCACTCTCCAGTGCAGGTTGGCGGACTTCCGTGTACTCTGTATTGTTTTTATTAAGCAGGTTTCCTCGCAACGTTTTCCATCACCATCGTGCACGTGTCAAATTCAGCACTTAAAATTGCTATTTACTGTTTCAGTGAGTGCAACAGGTTTGATACCCAGAAAATTAAAGCTCTACCACGACCAGACCACTAGGTTACCCACAGCTCCAATAAAGAATCAAAGGGCATATTGAGTATAAAATATATATGTACAATAGTGGTATGAAAATATTTTCACTATAAATGTTATCAAAACTAACTGAGCCACGAATCTTGCATGTTTCTAGTATCTGATAAAATTAAAATTTCAGTCACAGACCTAGCTCAGTTGGAGTGGTATTTTTTTTTTAATGTAAATATCTCAGTTTAATTTGAAATTATTTTAACAGAAAGCAGGCGCTGGCTAGTTATAACCGATTAAAACAACCGACTTTTAAGAATTCCAGCAACGTTTTTTACTTAACGAATGTTCTTAACGATTTTTATTACATTTTATAACGCTATTGATACACGAGGAGGTTGTAATTAAGATCATGATGAAGCTACGAAATACTATTTACAATAACAGAGTATTTAAAATGAAACCATAACACTCGAAACGTAGAGAATATATATAATAAAAACAAAAATCAAACGCGATAAAATCCGAAAATTATCGTTTCTTTTCAATGAGCAGAGTTCGCGTAAATACAAGAAATCATTAAATAACACAGTATAAAAAGTATATGTTTTTGATAAAAAGCTTAACACTATGCCTTTTGTATCCACATTTTTATACGACGTTATATACAATGTGGTATCACTACAATCAATACAATATATCATTTCAGATACATTCCAGAGCTGATTATTGGTGGCTCTTAAAAAAAACTTAATAAGCATAGATACTCTAGTTTAGTCTCTACCGACTCTTGTAACACAGAGACAGGGTGAAGCTACTGCTACCAGATGCTAATAGATTGAACTTAATGAAAGTGTGCGTTCGACCATTTTTTTTTGCGCAATACTCGTAACATCGTATGCGACAGTGTACTTGTGGCAGCGGAGTAAAAGTCTGTCGTCCATTTTCTTCCCGAGGGTCTTGTAACTGACGACTTAAAGCGTGTTTGAAATCTTATGGCCTAGAGCAGGTATTCCCAAAGTGGTCGAATTCGATTTGTAACAATAGGAAAAAAATTAGAGATAGGATTTTTAAAGTAATTTGGCTATGGGGGTCTGAGGTATCAGTTCATTTTGGAAAAGGGGTTTCTTGGAATCCCTGTCCTAGAGCAACGGCGAGAACGAAGAAGAAAGAGAAAAGGCTACAGCATCCCTAACTTCATTTTCTGCATAGGGTCCGTCTGGATAGGTAACGCCGTCTTATTTATTACTGCCGCTATTAAGCAACCACTGTTGTATCTTATTGAAGTGCTATAGCCAGTATAATCACAGGCTATGCGGAAATCCCTTTTGAACCGGAGACAAACAAAACAGCTGTAATCTTCTTCAATCGAAGTTGATTGCTGGCGTCACTGGGCCGCCAGTAGCCAATTACCACCAGGTGGATTGCTCTCTTATCTCCATCTGCTTGTACATATAACAGTTTTGACAGAACAAGCATTGCCAAACAAGAATAACGCAGTTTGTCATACTGTGATATACGCCCCACGCACGCAGCGTCCGCTTTTATTAATGCCACAGCCCGCTGTTGGCTTGCGTCTATTTATTCCATGACATTTATTGCGTCATTCCTCGAAATAGTAATGAATGGGTTATAAGGACCATTGATAAACATAACAATAACAACGAGCATGCATACGAAGATGGATGAAAGTGGCAGAAGCGAAAGACGTATGTCAGGTCCGTAGCAAGTGGAAGAAGATTGTCTTTGCCTACCCTGTTGGGAACAAGGCGTGAAAGTATAAAAATAAAAATAATAAACATAACGAAAAGTAATCGTAATTATCTTGGAAGAAAATTTAAAACGCTAGTAGGTGCAAGTCACATCTAAAGATTTACACAGACGAAAAATTCATAAAACGAAAATAATATTTCTATCATATAAAATTTCGATCATATTGAAAACTTCCGTTAAATGTATTACATTGCTGAACACAAAGCCACTCCTCCTACCATCGCGAAATCACCTTTGTACGATCGAGTAAATATTGCTGCAATTCATAGAGACAGAGGATTTTTTTTTTATAGGAATAGCGGCAAACAAGCTAGCGGTTCTCCTGATGATAAGTGAACAGACACCTTCTAAGCAAACCTGTACCATCCTAGGCCTCATCTTCGCCGCGGAAGATTGAGGTCAAACTTAAGCCTATTTTTTTATAAAAAAAACGATTACCGTCGCCCACGCACACCTGCAACACCAGAGGTGCTAAAGCTCCCCAACCTGTCCGCCACCCAAAGGCAATGGGTATCCTGAACGTTTTATATTTAGAGGATATTTTGGGGATGGGGTGGGATGGATTCTTTGCTGGTATGGTGAGTATGGACTCACCATAACAGCAACGAACCTTGTCAGAAATGAATGCCGGCTTGTGTTGGTACTTTCTTGAAAAGCTACCTACGTTTCTAAGCTGCTGGATACATACTTGTGTATGATTATGTAAATTATTTTCATAGAGCGCGAGTGACCTGGGTTCAATCCCCGGTGGCCGGCACCACGAAAATTGTTAATAGCAATTTTAAGTGATATATTTACCACTTGCTCGGCGGTGAAGGAAAACATCGTGAGGAAACCTGCATGTTTGAGAAATAATTAAACATATTATTTCGATGACATGTATATGTGAAGCCCGCACTGGAGCAGCGCGGCGGGCCCTTCCTGGCTCCACAACTTTTTCAGATATCTGAGAAGGATGCCTTGGCACTTACAGACTGCTACTTTACTTTTTTACATAAATTATTGTTAAGTATGCAATTAGATTGTAAACGAATAGAGATGGAAAGCGTAAATATTCAAAAATTCACACTTTCCACAAAATCATATTTCGCTCTCCGGGGGAATGAACGTTATGGGAATAGAATGTCGTTGTTTTACTACTTACTTAAAGGATTTTTTAATAAATAAATAAATATGTTTTATTTAATGTTACTATCCCAAAGGAACACACACTATCTAAACACAAATTCTGCAAAAAAAAACGTGTGAAGGCACACAATTACATAAATAAAATATTCATTTTAATATTAATACAAGTTGTGTGTGTACGGACAAAAATAAACAACAGACAAAATAGAATATTTGCTTTTGGCGCGAAAGCCCGTATTATTTTTCCGACTTAACGTTTTAGCTCCGAGGAGTTGACAGGTTATCAAAATAATTTTAGGAACCGCTTAGTTTAGTTTTTATCATCGTCGCTTTTACAGCAAGTGCTAATACAGAACAAGCATAATAAAACTTTTATTATAAGTATGTTACATTGGGACATTATTTCTATAGTCGGTTGTGGTGGTATTGAAAAACAGACTTATCTGCATTTACAGCTACTACTTTTCCAAATTACATAAAAAAAGTAGATTTTTTTTTTTTTTTTAATTTTATTATAAATATTTTACTTTGGAACATGACATATGTCAACATTATTTTCTATTTTTTTTTTATCTTTATACACAAGAAAATGTTTATAGTCGGTTGTGGTATGTGGACTAGAAAGACTTTTCTGCATTTACAGCTACTACTTATCCAAATTATATGAAAAGATTTTTTTTCAAACAATCTTCCCGCCAACAAAAGCTAATCGTTCGGTTACCACCGACACTCACCAGGCGGTGATGCCCGCGGCGTCGGCGGCTCCTCGCGGCGGTGTGTCTTCAGCAGCTGCAGCGCGAACTCCGCGCCGACCTCCTCGGAGCGCGGGCACGCCGCGTACGCGTACTGCTTGCGTGTCGGCGCCGGCGCGGGCGCGACGCGGTGCTTGCCCCGCTCGGCCATGCGGCGACTGCCGTGCGACGGACGCCGCCGCCGCCGGATCGCGTGCCGGCCGCCCGATACAGCTCGCCGGAAGCGCCGCGTCAAACTAACTCCGTTCCCGCGCTGCTTCAACGTAATCGCCCGTTTACACTAAACATGCTGTTTGTAAGCGAAACGGTTAATAGCATGATTGTTTTTAGTTTATCTTAACACTGTTTAGAACTTTGTAGGTCGTTTTAAATCAATTTAGTTACGAACTTTCCGATAGTTGAATAGCTTAAGAACATTTTGTCACGGCACCAAAACGACTATAGTTTACTTTATTATTTTTTTTTTCTTCTACTTCTTTTAATTTTTTTGCCTTTTCTTACCTTTTTTATTTAGACTAAATCATGTATAAGTGACACCATAAGCTTTAAAAGTCTTAAACCTTTTAATGTTTTAGAAGAGATATACTGCTATTTATTAACATGTGGTAGCTGTGTAAGAATCTGCCACTTCCCGAACTCCAATAGGTGTGGTAATAGGCGACTAAGGAAAAAGCCCTGAAAATGTCGTAGCAATTTCTGGAAACAAACTGTGCCGTTGCCGTTCTGTAAGTCTGCTTTCATCAGCGTCCTCATCTCCTTTCCCATCTCCCAAATAGCCTTAAGAGTGCGGCAAAATACCTGCAGCACCTCTGGTGTTGCAGATGTACGTGGGGGACGGTAATCACTTACCATCAGGTGAAACGCTTGCCCGTTTGTCTCCTTTCCCAAAAAAAAACACTTACTAGAAGATCGACTCCGATCTCTGAATCTGAACACAGATCCCCGTTAACCACTCGACTATCGTGGATATTAATAAAATTTCGTACCAAATTCATCAAAACAAAAGGGATGCGATAATTAAACCGATAAACAAGACACACGCGCAACTGACAGCTGACACGTTATCTTTCAAGCACAATTGCGTGACAGATAAATTACAGGCAAGATCTATCATGAACAAAAATGGATGGTACATGTCTGAAACGAACATAGATTCGCCTTGAGGTAGCGACTGATTAAATCTTTCATCCAATCTCGTGCTGGGGAGTCTTAAAGTAAAAATTAGCAACCTTTCAATGTCCCACAGCTAGACATAGGCACTCAAAACTGGTCCTTCGCGCTGCTCTAATATGAGTTGTCGTATTTCAGATATCCTCGAAATACTCCGATTATTTCTTCGACATGCAGGTATTTTTTCGATGCTTTCCATCACCGCCGAGCACGTGGTAAACTCTCCAATTTCTATTAACAATAGTGGAATATGTAGATGAAATAAAAGCGAGCGTCCTGACCACCAAAAACTTTTCAGGGAAATTTCGTCACTTCCGACACCAGGTTAATATATACACATACCGGTAATGTTAAACAGCTTCTGTGTTAACTGCACGTGAACCCATCTAGTGTCGTAAGTCCTGATATGACGTGTAACAATAAAATTTCAATTGTGTCAAAGTTATGACACGTAAAGGGATAATAGCTTCAGCACGAATAAATACACACATATTACCATCGTAATGTACAGGCATTGGTGCATTCTGATGGTAATATGTGTGTAATAGGTGTTGCGTACGGTGAGTGATGAAGAGAAAAAACCTATAATGGAAAAATGACAATTAAAATCAAGTCAAAACTTGATTATAATTAATTATGAAAATTTGTACTAGGTGTAAAATAATAAAGCCTTTAAAATTATGAAAAAGTAGTATAAACGAGAAGTAATCCCGCTGTGGGGGTTCCGTACTATAATATCATTATATTACCATAAAATAAAAACCAGTTTAGGTAGGTCTAGGTGACAACGATTATATTATGCAAAGTAGGCTTAACATACGATGCGACCCTGACCCTAGAGACCCTGAACGAGCGAGTACACCACCGTTTTCTTCAAATGCCAACCTCGACCGCATGTGGTGGCTCCATGAGACGACACTCGCGGGATGACGAAATGGCAGATTCTCTTATTTTTACACGGCGAAGGTTTCAAGAGTTGTCCATGCATAGCCACGGGGCAAAGCTAGTTACTTAAAATTTCTCTCATATTTTACATAATAGTCATGTAAAATATTTATGCCTTTTTATTTCTCTGTTTAAAGCTCGTTATGCGGTAGAGGCTTTTAAAATCTTGCTTTGTCGTAGAAACTAGAATCTGGGGTCGAGGGGACTGATAATAACATTATAATTTAAGCCATTAATTAATTATCAAGTAAGACTGGACTGGTATCATTAGTGCAGACAATTAAAAAGCTCAATACGTGAAAAGTTGTCAGCTCAACCCCGACCATCTGATACTAAAATGTTTGATAAAGGAAACAACTGAAGCTTTGCAGTTTTATTAACAATATAATCATAATCTTAGTGTTTAATAATGTAGGTATACTATATTATGTTCACTGGATGAATATATATTCAAGCCTTGTTCCCCACGGGGTAGGCAGAGACAATCTTCTTCCTGACATACGTTTTCTAGGGTCCTGACATACGTCTTTCGCTTCTTCTACTTTCATCAATCTTCGCATACATGCTCGTTGGTTTAGAGTACTCTTGTCCTGGCCTTTTTTCAGAGCGTCTCCGATTTGATCGTGAAATGTTCGCCTAGGTCTTCCTCTCCCGTCTCTACCATTTACACTCGCCTCATTTATTAGATGAAATGTTTACTTAATATTTGTGTTATTTTCTCATGTACGTGAATTATATTTTGTAATAATTCTTAGCAGAAATAAACTTTCATATACCGTACATTTTATTACATAACTTTGTTCATTTAGTTGGGTTACACAAAGACATGTACTTAATATTGTAGAATAAATTCTACTATGGAATTACACTATAAAATAACAATCGCTCGTATTAAATAGAGAAGAGTTTATAGGTTAAAAACTTCATTATAAGTATGGTATATATATTAACATACATATTACCTTTTACTTACAATTTATTTTACAAATCTCGCATTCTTCTTTATAATCTAATTAAAATAATCTATTATATTAATATCGATTTTCGAACTGAGTACAGACCTTGGCACTTCTCTAGAATGTCTAAACTGCCTTATAATTACAACGCAGTATATATCAGTTAGCCATAACCAGTTGCACAAAGCTCTACTATACCTGCCCACTTTAGTCCACTACTGAAAGCTGTTCAAGAAAGCGCAAGAAAAAGCCGGCATACATTTCTTGGAAGGTTTCACCCATACTCACCTGGCGCACCACACTCACACGCTGGGCAAGTGGATTGGTGAGCACAGTAGGTACCGGTTTCCTCGCACTAATAATGCTCCTCCCCATCACTAGTCTGTCTATAGGGAAATTCGGAAGGACATTCCGCCGTCATTCGGTCTCTAACTTGCCGGCCTACTTTGTGACGTAGTAAAGCCAAGCGGTGGCTTTTGCTGGTGCTCGAATGGGCCGGTTCGACCGGATTGGTACCACGGCCTCGCTGAATACCGACGTGAAGCAGGGGCATCTTGAGCTTCTGCGTTTCGTTCGGTAAGTGAGCTATCCGGAGGCCCACTCCCTATCCTCGTCCTCATCCTCCCTTCCGTCTCCCAAATATCCTTAAAGGCCGGCAACGCACCTTCAGCACCTCTAATGTTCCGGATGTACGAGGGCGACGCTAATCACTTAGCATCAGGTGAAGCGCTTGCTCGTTTACCACCTTTCGCATCTTCTTCTTCTGCTCGCGAGTCTTTAACGTCGAAGCTGTCAAGGCCACCGGGCCAGTAGCGTATCTACAGTGGGTGTTTAAGTCGATCCAACATCCTAAAGGGTTGGTTATGTCTCCCTTCCCTCCGCGGGCGAAATGTGGTGGTGTGGGGCTTGGAGGCCGAGAAGGTAGGCGCGTTTAGCCAGGACGGAGTGGGCGAGAAGAAGCCGCCGATAGTAGCCGGCGCAGGTGGGGTCGCGGTTGTATGCGAAAGCGATCCCGTGACCCTACCGACATGCCGCGAAGGTGGAACACCATGGGGTTTTAGTCGGTACATGCCCGACATAACCTGTCATTGGCCCCGAGAGAGCGAGTATGCGTTAGGCATTTGCCCATGAAAAATAAAAAAAAGGTGATAGCACCTTAACCCCTCGTAAAATTAAATAAAAAAAGAATGAACCGAGTTTGTTCGCTAGCAGGGGAGACCCTTTACTAGGTCCTTTCTGAAATAATGTAATCTCTTAAAAACATGATGGCGTGGGATTCTAAATTCCTATTTCACGTTCAAGAACAACTGCACTTCAGCTGCATTGTAATTACACAGGCAACGGGGTTTTTTTTGGGAAAGAGCGCCATGGTTTTCTCTTTTCTCGTGAAAGTTTTCCTTTTAATTACCAGCAAAAAAAATTAATATTTTCAATACACGCAAAGAATAATAACATTCCAATTTTGTTTCATGTTGATGCTGATAAAGGGACAATTCCACGGGGGAAAGAATACCGAGACGACAGGGATGCGTTAATTAAACCGTAAAATAGACACACGGTTGTAACTGGTGCATTCTACGACATGGGGCATCGTTTGCTGAAAGATAAATGACTATTACTACCATAAACAATTATCAAATGTCGTGTCAAAGATTCTATGCTTGTAACTGAAAAACGCGCAATGTTTTAAAGACTAAAAGATCTTTGTCTTTAACTGCATTGCGTAGTCTGAATGTACATATCTGAAACAGCCACTAACAGCTCAAATATTGCGCACTTACACTTAAGTATACGCTCTTACGCAGAACCTATCAACTAATAGGTTAGCATTTTTTTTTATAAGCACTAGCCGCTTTCACGTTTTCCTGATCCGTCGCCCAAGTAGATCTGCAACGCCAGAGGTGCTGCTGGTGCGTTGCCGAGAGGGATGGGGAGGGGGAGTGGGCCTCACCGAACGAAACGCACAAGATGCCTCTACTTAACATTCTAGATATTCTGTGAGGCTGCGGGCCCATCCGATCAGCAGCAAAAGCCGCTGCGTGGCGAAGAGCCAAATTCAATTTAAAACGCATAAAATATCATTAAAAAAAAGATTTCAACTCCTTAAGAATATTCTGCCGGCAGTAGTCTTAAGGTGTTGAAATCGACCAGATGGATATTAACACTCACACTTGAATGTCTAACATTGCCTTCCAAAACTCTTTCCAATCCCATCATAGAAGCCCTTGCTTCTAGAGTAGTTAACACATTATACACAATGGTTCTTGATAAAGTGTAAGCCCTTTCGTCTAATTTCCGATAATTGTAAAATATTCACATTAATAATTTATACTTGCGACTGTTGTCACATGGTGTACCTTTATCATATTGACAATTATTATTAATTTTTGACTTTCACTCGAAAATGTTAATGAATATTTGTTGGACCAATAATTCTGTTAATTTTATCTATCATTTGACTTCTGTTTTCTATGATTTACATATGAATATCAATCTATTATTTTTTGACATGTTCAATATTAATGATTAAATAATGAGACAATCTTTTTAGCGAACATTTAAATAATTGCATACTCCGTTGAATAGAATAGTAGAATATAGAGAAACAATGTATAATTATCATCTGTAAAATATCTATATTCCGCAAATAAATGATTATGATTCTTGTACTAGTTCCACAGCACACTTTATTTCGATTTCTAGTATTTACGCGAACACTACGCATTTGAAATGAAACTATTATATACGGATTTAAAGGATATAGCTATGACATCTGGACGTCTAACACCTCAGTCCCCCCGTGACCACGGCTGCTGTAAAGGAAACGTCGAGAATACAAAGCAAAATTATTCGCGATAAAATCCGTAAGTAATAGATACATTTTATTTTTTTATATAAGCAACCGACCGGTTTCGGCTTACGGTACCGTGACGGCATCTTCTTTAGGGTATGCAATTATAATGAAATATTTAACTAATGTTACCCACAATAGATGAAAACTTTTATTAAAACTTCATGGGGTAGGTAGACATTTAGGGATAACACATCATATAATTTTGCCTCTTTGCCGTTGCATACTTTGATTATTATTATATATAAATAGTAAAAATTTGTTTCTAAACGAATATAAGCAATAATAATTATTGTCATTCACAATAAGATTTCTCTTTATTGGTGTAACCTTTACATTTTACCTTAATCGTAGATTGGCGTGTTCCTAATTTCTTGGCCGTGTGTCTGTCAATCTGTCAAGAGAGAGTAGCCTTTAATATTTCAGTACATGAGTTATTCATCTTTGATGTTCAAAATAGATCAGTTCCGATGTAACACACTGTCTTATTTTGTTCTTATTGTTTTTAAATTGAGTTTAATACATGAACGATGAACACGAGTACTTTGAAATGTTAAGTTAAAATAAAACACCCTATTGTTCTACAGGGACTTTTTGAAAAATAAACCATTGTGCAAACTTACTGCCGCATTGCGGTACATCCCGATACGTGTATATTTTGCAAGCTTCCCTCATTATTTAGTTTAAGTAAGAATGAAGTTACATAAAATCTGCCACGTCATTTCTCTTCCGGAGGGTGTCGTTAACATCGACTATGAGAAATGTCAAAAAGGGCCTTCGACAGACGGCGGACTAGCCTTCTCAAATATACCGAGCTATTAAAAATAGCCGATCCGAGAAATATGAGCTTAATAGCAATAGTACTTCACCGGTGTGGATAACACCGGTGAAGTACTATTGCTTCGAAATCCTGTTCGTCTTAAGAATCTAGCGGAGAAGACGGATGACGAGCAGCAGAGGAATTGCGATCGGCAACCCTCCGGCCGGGTGGCAATTATGATTAATCCTGTCATTGGGCGACGCGTATATCCTACTAATTAACTGTAAAAAAGAGGATGACTAAATGAAATCAAATCAAAACAAATTTAAATAAGGCCCTATTAACGTATGCAACTTTTTGGTTGACGCTTTCCAGGCGCGTTCAGCGGTGGACTAAACCTGATAAAGAAGAAATACGTAATCGTACGGAAGCATTTATTTGTGTTTGTGTTAGCTTCTATGGAAGATGTAAAGATTTACCAAAATAAACACTCATATATTACAGACCAGATTTAGGAATTTGGCAACATTTACTTTATTTTTCACTGTTAACATTTTGCCCGATGCAGTGACTGCATTTAGAAAGTAAATCCTAACTGCGCCTGTGATACTGCTGCACTGCAGTTTTATATTATGCGTCTTACATAATGTAAGAGAGACTAACTTTAAAATTCCGAAGACTGACTACAAACGAGACGGTTAAAGGCAAATTTTCCTTTAATTTTCTAAAAGAAATGTACACAGGTATTCTTTTTTTTATTATGGGAAATGCGGCAAATGGGCTAGCGGTTCACCTGATGGTAAGTGATTACCGTCGCCCACGTACATCTGCAACACCAGAGCTGCTGCAGGTGCGTTGCCGGCCTTAAAGGATATTTGGGAGATGGAAGGGAGGATGAGGCGGGGGATGGGGAGGGGGAGTGGGCCTCCGGTTACCTCACTCACCGAGCGAAACGCAGAAGCACAATATGGCTCTACATCACCCGGGTATTCTGCGATATTCTGGACTTACACAGATTGATGAAAAAGAAACAGAGATGGAGGTATAACATATTACATATTTTGAAAAGAAGAACGCACCCGTGTAAAAATTGTGCATCTTGTAATAAAGAGGCTTGACTATTTTAAAATTACCTGTCATCTAACTTATTAATTCGATATCAACGGATTAGCTAAGAAGTTATTTCATAAGTTAAACTGTATCTTTCGAAGCTTTGGCAGGGGAGCTTTTTATTCCACACGTGCCCACATGTATTCACAAGTTTAGAACAAAAGCAATTTCCTCTGAAAAGAAAGGAGTTGCAAACTTTCAAGATTCTCTGATTCGTTGTAATATTATATGTTAAATCTTTCATGTAAGGCTTTTGAACACAGAGAAAATTTTGATTAACTGAAACACCACACAGACAATCTTAACTTATAACTGCCCTAACATAAGGGCAGTTATACCTCTCTTGACTCTTACACTCTATGACAATAACGCAAATCTGACCACCACCTGAATACCAAATATAGGGATAGATTTAAGTTTTGTCAACTATTACATGATCGAATGATATTTGAAGGAAAAGAGTAATTTATAAGTTCTCAATCTGTGTTAACAATGTTTCTTGGTACTTAATCTAAAGAGTCCGGACAAGAAAATAATGAAGGGGTTTTCTGAAGCGCAAACGCAATGACGATGGAAGAAAGCTTCGGACTTGCGACACTATATTATAAAGCGGCATCGGAACGCACTTTTTTATATAGTATAGGGGGTACACTTAGTGGCTGCAAGTACGTTGCGTTGTTGCGTTACGCTGAAGTGAGGAAGAGGACGAGAGATGGGGAGGGCGAGGGGCCCCGGTTACCTCACTCACTGAACGAAACGCAGAAGCACAAGATGCCTCTACTCCAGGCCGGTATATCTCGCCGTGGTACTATTCCCATTCGAGCAGCAGCAAAAGCCACTGCTTGGCTCTACCAACTGAACTAGAAATAAAGAACTGGTAGTCGGCGGCTAATAACAATCAACGCAGCCCTAGTAAACATTTGTGTGACACATCAATTACTGGTTTTCAGGCTTCGCTGCGTTGCCACCTGTTTTTTATCTGTGACACTACATCTGACCCCGCCTCAATCGGAGAAATCTCATAAGCATAACATCGGATACGATGAGGTTCTCTTATGGCGATATTATATATCCTCCGTACCTGCAGACGCTCGATTAAGAATTAAAATGCCGATGCGTTGTTGCCTCAATACATACCAGCATTATGCTTCTATTAACGACCGCGGCTTGTAGGTTAGCATATCTATCTGCTGAACATTGGGTTCTGGGTTTGAAGCCAGAGTTTGCAAGACAAAATTTATTAGTCCTTCGTAGGGTCTGATTATAATGTCAGTGTCTCCAGCGCTGCAGCTGAATTTTCCTCCGATCTTATCAGATAAGCATTGCATCAGATTTTTTTTTTTTTTATAGAAAAGACTGCAAACGAGCCGGCGGTTCACCTGATGGTAAGTGATTACCGTCGCCCACATACATCTGCAACACCATAGATGCTGCAGGTGCGTTGCCGGTCGTTAAGGATATTTGGGAAATGGGAGGGAAGAGGAGGGGAATAGGGAGGGGGTGTGGGCCTCCCGTTACCTCACTCACCGAACGAAACGCAGAAGCGCAAGATGCCTCTACTTCACGCCGGTATTCTGCGAGGCCTTGGTACCAATCCGGTCGAGCCGGCCCATTCGAGCAGCAGCTAAAGCCGCCGCTTGGCTCTACCACGCTTGAAATGGAAAAGTGAAGATTAGAGAGTGCTTCAGCATTCGCGCGTATACTTACGGCACTATAATATCTCCTGCACAGTTGACACTGCTGATAAGATTCAGGAGTTATCACTGTGGTACTGTGGACTGTGGTGTGATAGGAAATACGTACTATAAACCATAATAACGTAACGAGACGTTATATAATTGAGGCTCTAATTAAAACTTCCAAGCTTGTCTATAAATTCTTACAAGAAATAAAGGTGAATTTGCTAATGCCTTATACACGACTAATATAAGGAGGATTTTTATCCATTGTGGGTCTTGGGTTGAATTTTCCATCCACTGTACATAATCTCAAGCATTTGCGGCATATACATTATCAATATTATACTATCTATCTAATATCTTTTTCACAGCAGGGCAAAGGCCGCCTTCGAAGATATCTGAGATGGTTTTGGAGCCGGGAATGGCCCGCCACGGTGCTCCAATGCCCGCCGCCTCACCTACGTGGACGTGGTAAATACAGCACTTAAAATTGCTATTAACAATTTTAGAGTTGAACCCAGGTCATTCGCGCTTTCATAGAGAAACTAAAGTGAGCGCCCCGAGTCTACCACGGCCATGCTCCATGCCTAACTAAAAACTATATTGAATGTAATGAATCCGGCAAAACCATGACATAAATAAAAGTAAGTTGAGAGAAATTGCGGGGACAACAAAATCTTTTAAACAGCGACATAAAATGCCTCGATAAAAGTGAGTGACATTTTACTTCTTTATACCGGTGTATTTTGATTAACAAAGTTCACGCAATCTAATAAAAAATTCTTAACAAATTACAAGAGTAAAATCAAAAAGAAAAACTACGTGGAAGTATCCGTTTCAACGCTCCGGTGAATAAGGTTAAACGTGGGCAATACAATCGGGGCCAGACGATATTTTATTCATCGCTGAGGCCGTGACGACCAGCAATTTTTTTTATTGCTTGCCTGTTTTACGTTATACGAGATAGTAAGAAGATGGGGCCATTGTTTCAGTACTTTTTCCCTCGCAGGGTTTAACGGTACTGAATTATTAAAAGAGAGGTACGATCCTGAAAACAATAAGAGAGTTTATAGTCATAATGAGCCCGGTAATTTTCCAAATTGATATGTTTTAAAAAGTTACGCAGACTTTTAATGAACAAATTTTGAAGTATTATTTTAGAATTATAAATATTATACGCACGAGATAAATGGCGCATGAGAGATGAAGAGCACAATCGCCGGCGGACGTCATGCTGGTGCGACTTGGTCGACTTACCTTGAAGTTGCTGACCCAGAAGGCTGTGGTAGCTCAGAGATTGGGCTCTCGGGTAACCTGGTACGGTGACTCCAGTGCCGGGGACTTTATTGACAATTGAAATTTTAAGCGCTGAATTCACCCATGCTCGGCGGTCATCAGGAGGAGGCAAACCCTGTTCAAGAAACAATGAAATTAATTATTAAAAATATATTATTATAATAATTATTAAATAAAAAACGTGTTTGCAAAATCCTCCGACCGTGTAACGTTAACGTTATCTTCCCACCTCCAAAAACCCACAAAAACGAGAGTTCTTTCCCAGCTGTGGGATTAGTTTACTTTTAAATTTTCACAACAAATGTTACATGTTAATGTGGTAGAAGAAAGAAAACTCTACCAATAATAGTTCTAATATTCAAGAGCAAGCAAGTTAGCATATCTTTTTTATGGTTTTGAACCCACGAGGTAGGACCTTTTCACAGGAAAACTTTCGTTTCTGTCTGCCTAGCTCTACAATGGGGTCGACCCCACACCACCGGCCAGATATGTAATCTGGAACACCACAGTAGGTGGAAACTATTTTATAAAATAATAGAAGAGTACAAATTTTTTTAGGTTCGATCTAGCATGTGTAAATCGACTTCCATACTCTTTATTATTAAATAGAAAAAGATAAATGTTGTCATGCCATGTCATAGAAAAATCTTTATCGAGGCTTCCTCCAGCAAGAAACTAGATTATTTTCTTCGTTGTAGTTGCATTGAAAATGTAAGCACATATCTCATGTAACGCAAAGAAGGTGAGCACTGAATATTTTTGTTGACTCTCTCAGTAGCAGAGAATGCAGGGGTGAATAAGTTATTAGACCATGTAAATTTTCTTATTGATTAACATTTCTATTCGTTTTTTAAACAACTCATTATTATAGAGAATAGTAATTTTCTTAATTAATTTTCAACAGAAAAAAAATAAAAAAAAAGATTCCTATATATTGTTTGAAAAAAATCTGATAATACAGTAAGTAACACATTTCGGTTCATTAAAAGTGAAATGAAGTTTGTTCAATTCCATCTTTCAGGTTTGCGGCCTTCACAAGTGTAGAAATGTGCATCATAATTAATAAAAAAAAGAGCGGTATAGGTGCTTCTCAGTTATTTCATCTATTCACACCATTCATTCGTACGAAGCGAGTGTTTCAATGCATTTTAATCACAAAAAATCGACTTCGGGTAAGGTGAGAAAACCCGAGGCCGAATACGGTAATATTTATTTTTCACATTTTCGCAAATTGAAATGAAACTTATTTTACAGAGCTTATCGCGCTGAATTTAATATTAAAAATTTCGTCTATGTATATATATCATTTACGTTCATATCAAAAGAATTAATGCAAATTATGAAGCATTCGATAATTTCATAAATAAAATTAAAACGAAACGCGAAAAACAGATTAATTTATGCAATTGTTTTATATCTAAGATTTAGTCGCGAGAAAATGTTACATTATGGAGCGTTCTTTTTCTTTAAAAGTATGTTTTTATTTAAATCAGGAAAATTTTTAAATTTTATTGGCCATTATGCTAACACTAAATGCCGCTGATAACGAGAACTTGTGTTCATTTGCGATTCTGAAAAAAGCACAACCGTCGGCAAATATATACGAATACGTAATTATTAAAAAAACATATTTTTTTAAATGTCTTCTCGATTTCTGTACTTGTTATATCTTATGGATGGAGCTGTAGCTAAGTTATTGACTTCAGCACTACCTTCAGGTCTTAGGTTCAGTTAGGTCATACGCAAGATATTTGTACGGATTATTGTTCGGGGTCTGAATATGTGTAGATGTGCAATTAATGTCTGTACATCCCAGAATTAGACAAAGTATTCTTAACACAAAATTGAGTGAGGATCGCGAAATGAGATTCTGACTCTTGTACGTATGTTTGTAGATAATAATGGATGTCAAAAAAGATACGTTGTAAATAGATATTATATTTGATAACAAGTAATTTCAAGAGTTTTCGTAATACCATACCATACCATACCATGGTATGTATTGTGTATTAACATTTTTTATTTCGAATCAAACAAAGATATTATTAGTTTAAAACATAAATGTATCTAGTCATATTATTTAACTAATTTAAAACTTTGAAGTAAATGTCACGAAACCCGTTTTTGAAGAAGTTCCTCAGTTTTTCATTACAACATAGCGTGAACAAAACCCACGCTTCCTCATGGGGCGATATCGCTACTGTTACTGCCTGGTACAATTTAATTCTGATTCATTATAACAGTTGATGTAATTACATAATTATTTTTTTTTTACCGCCGCTTGGCACTACTATTATAATCATTGCTAGTCCATGTGAATTCCTATACAATTAAAAAGAAATAAATCAATGGACAGAGTATTTATAAGTCGTTGACAGAACATCCAACTTTTGACAGTCGTTGTATACAGAAACCAAAAAGTGACAGGACCTATTGGTGCTCTTAATGCAGAATATTAAATATATGATAGATAAATGTAAAAAAAGTTAAATATAAAAGCAGCCTATGAATGTCGCACTGCCGGACATCTCCTCTCAATATTTGCGTGGTTTTTTGAGCCGGTAAGAATAGATATAGTGTAATTCTTTAATTCCCGCATACCTAACTTAAGAATGAGGAAGAAAGGAGAAGCGAAAGAGAAAAAAAGAACTTAATGACTGAGATCTATTGGAATGGAAATTTAATCCATTTAGTATGACCCGCATTCACTGTTCGCGGCGACGAGAGTCAGGGCTCCGGGAGGGTTGAGGAGGAGGAAAATCCCGGTAATTGCCTTGAGATTTCGCTTAGTCACCACTTACAGATACCCACGGAAAAAAAGGAGATGGCAGATTTTAACGTCGCTATCGCACAGCTTATCCAGTTGCTAAATTCAATGTAATATGAAGGTTATGTTTTAATAAAACGTCAATAATCTTTTGGTAATATTTATTCGATTCACCAAAAGAAATCGTCGAAATGTTGGCGGATTCAACACACACTCTGCAGTGAACTCTTTTAAAACACGGTTTTTTGAGAGAGAGGTATAATTCTCAAATGTAGACATTCAAAAGAGCACCTTGAGTGAAGGCACATAAAAAATTCACAGGAAGATGCAACAGATAATATATGAAAGTGTCATACACGTACGTTTCCCCTTAGATGAAACTACAATACGTGTTTCAGTTTTAATATTAAACCCTTAGCTTAAATATATACATATAAACTTGAAAAGAACCATGAAATTAATGAAATAAATAGAATTAATGAAATTAAAGAAATTAATGAAATGAACGAAACGAATGAAATTAACGGCATGAATGAAATTAACGAAATTAATGTAATGAATATAGTTAGTGAAATCATTTAAATGAAATGAAATGAAATGAAAAATCTTTATTTGAAGTAAGAAATTCAGATATTGTCAATAGTATTTTTTTTTAATCTTCCACCATATCGTAATGTGGTTTCGTAAGGAGGAGACGAAACAGCCGAAATTTTATACATTACAAATAATACATAATAAAAAAAAGCTAATGTCCGTTCTCTCACAAGCAATTAAAGCTCATTCTAAGATAACACTTAATTAAAAGCGTAATATAAATGTCTTATATAAGCATTTCTGAAGTTCATAGATATTACGAATTTCACTACAATTATTTTTATAGTTTCTCAAACATGCGCAATTCCTTCAACTTTATTTCTTCACTTGGAAAATTTAAGTAATAAAGATTACATATCACCTTCAATTTTGCTTGGAAGGACCAGCCCACTGATCTGGTCTATGACACTCTTCTCCCACATTTTACATCAGTGGTGCGGCATCGCCATGGTCGCAGAGGATAGGGGGAGGCATTATCCATTCGGAGCGGCCACCTGGAGCCAACCCGTCCCGTCAAGTCATGCCGACTATGTAGATTCCTCTATCCTAGATCTGCTACAATGCGGGTTGAAAAGTTAAGAGAGCCAATATGCCAACTAATGAGGCATTCCGTTTTAATCATCGGGGTTGACATGGCATCATTAATCTTTTACGACCGTTGTCGTTTGCCCAAAATTAGCATAAAAAAAAGGTAACTATACATCTAGCTAGCTGTTTAAACGCTTCGTTTTAAATTCAATATTGCTGTGAAACACTAAATGTCGGCTTAGCTAAGACATAGTAGTTGGCATAATAGACTAAGCCACCTGCCAGTTCAACCACGCGGAGAGATAATCAACGAAGTTTATGGTGCGAAGATCCGAGGCACGAATGCATTTAAGTTAAGCAATTAATCCTAAGTGTTTATTTCTTAAAATTTTCAGCTACCTCTATTAAAATTATTTTGTTAAGTACAATCGCAGCTATATATAAGTTTCAGTCACAATGCAATCGACCATGGACCGCCTGAGCATCTTGAGGAAAGGGGTGGTAAATATCCCTTACCCATTCCACACCACACCACTATTGACATAATTTTGTTAAATTCAATGCCTTTCCTTGAAAGCTTAGCCTGTACTCTCACACTGGGAAAGCAGATTGGAAAATCAATATATATATAAGTCAATAGAATAACGTGGCTGATTATTTTGAATAAAGAACATTTGTATTTCTTTATATTGCTGTAATGTATTTCCCTGGGTAATGGTGGATTTGTTGCCCTTGTTATTTTATTAGTTTAAAAAAGACTTGACGTCAACAGCCCATGGTATATTGTTAATATATAAATGTCATGTTATGTTATTTTTTTAAGCAATGGATTTGACATAAGTGTAACTTATTCATCGACCACAAGTCGAATTTTCTTATAGATTCAATAAAACATTGCCTACGACAATTGGTCTAGTGGCGCGGGAAATTAAAACGCAACTATATTATACAAAATCACATTCTCTCTTTGTAATAGGTATTTCTAACAAATATTATACGTTGTTTGCATTGAGCAAATTCCCCGAAACATGTTATGTAAATAAATATGTATGAGTTTTTAACGAATCCGTTAAAAATGTGCATTGTTTGTAAACTAATTTTTATACAATATCCAAAACGTACGTAAAATGCAGCAACGGCACTGGACCTAAATAAAAAAATATATTTTTGTTTTAACAATCAAAATGGCGGTCACGCATTTATAGCTCAAATGTACGTTACAGCATGAAGCATATGGGCTTAACGTGGAAAGGTTTCGTGCTCTAACTTTGTTTAAAAATATTAAATTATTTAGTAATAATGTCATTTCGTAATTAATGTAGCTCGTAAACTTCTGTAACCTGGATACAGGCCATCTCTCCAGCCGGGCGGCGATCATGCTGCTCGAGTGCAGATTGTCTCACATTGTATACAAAAATAATTATTTTCGTTTGATTTTTCTATTAGCTTTTAAAATATTTTAGCAGTGCTCATTTATCTCAACTTGGAAAAGTATTTTTAACTTCCAGTGTATTTTTAAAAATAAATGTGATCGTGGTACTACCCCGGCCCATTCGAAAAGCAGCAAAAGCCACTGCTTGGCTCTACCACGTATCACAACTATTAATTAACAATAAATATTAGTCACTGTTGAAACACTACATACACAAATTCATATTACACACTTCCACACAGAAAAGCAAGACTATCACAGGTCTCATTACGCACAAAGAACTTTCACTTCAACAATATAATTTAAATTGTTTCGAAGTTAAAAAACTTAACAATAAAAATTCGTGATATAGCTTTTAAGTTAAATCCGATCAAATATACATACGACCATATAGAATTAGAACAAACGTTTCTAACTTGAACTTTAAAGTAGAATTTCTGCTTAAACCTGGGAACGTTTACATAAATAGCACATGAATAACATAAGCATGTTGAGATGAGAGAGAGAAATCCTATTGTACTCGTACATGGTAGAGCCAAGCGTCGGGGACTTTCGCTGCTGCTCGAATGGGCCGGCGCACAAGTAAATTTAAAACATTAGGAAGGTCCGGACAAGAATGTTGCAACACTTAGTGACTTATTAATGAATTGAAATAAATTGTGATGATCTCATTTTATTACACTTTTAATGATCTAGGTAAGATCTGTGCCTCCAAAACATCGTTCGATCCCAGTCTGGGCTCTAAGACGGCGACAGGCTCACCACCTGTCACATTGTGGCGAATAATCACTGGTGAAAAATGGGTTGAATCGACAAAATAAATGTCTAGACCTCAGAAAGCCTCAGTATTGGGTATAAGGGCGTAAGTGTTTATTTTACTTATTCCATTTTGTGTTTTTAACAATCTTCAGTGTACGAAACGACTGCATATATTGAATGATGTCTACAGACACACTGACATTGCAAATTAAGCCACGAAGGCCGTCAACTGTGTGGCGCATAACTTAAGGTCACCCTTAGAACTTTTATACGCCTTTCAAGATTTTTATTTAGCACTCTTATTGCACTGCTTTCATCTGCCTTTATGCCATCTATGTCTCTCATATTATATTTTAAGAAAATTGAATATTACGTTCCTATTAAAAATAAGAGCATATTATTAGCACGAAAAATGTTTATATATTATCGGAGGTATCGAATAAATAGCTCATATGCAATAAAAACTACTTTTGGTTACACCTAAGTTAAACACACTACATACATTAAGATACTTAAACAACTTTCTTCTAGTTTTGACGAGTTTGCGTGTGTCAATTTTTAACAATATTTTTGTTCGTAGCAGCAACTTTCTGGGAAATTATTATCATTATCCACCTGGATATTAATGAACTGGTTCATAAAGGAAGTACCATACCGACGTTATTATGCAAAATCCGAACGCTTTTCGTTCCTACTCTTCAATATTTACATCTCAGATCTCAGTACAGGGAATAATCCCGCGTTGAGATGTGAATAATTAAACGTTCGCGCGTAGCAAATTATTGAAGAATGCCTACTTTTTTTCTAAACACAAGGCACGTTCGGTAATATGCGAGGGAACGGAATGTTTTGGCTGCTGTAACATGTTGGCCCGCAGACTTGCTCGTTGCTCGTAACTGGCAAACGTCGCTCTATCTCAGGGACTTTTTTCTGTAGGTGGGGAAAATGTCAAACGCTTAGCCAGCCATGTTAGTATGAGTTTGCACCGACTAAAACAAACACGATGTTTCACATATATCACCAGCACCACGGTCACATAAACGTAACCACGCAAATGGTATGATGCAAACGCATATTGGTAGAGCCGAGCTGCGGCTTTTGCTGCTGTTGCAGATGGAAGCCCTCGTCAGGAGAGACCAAACGGCCACAGGTTAGGGAGAAAGGGAAAAAAACCGGCGGTATCGAGGAGCACCGCCTTCAGCATTTTAGCACGGAGCGGTCCATCACAAAACCCCAACCGCCTCAGATGTTATGAGAGGCCGTTACTGGGATTAAGCCATTCGCAGGGACGACTATCGCCCACCAAATGTTCACCAAAATATCCTCGACTTTACCCGGTGCTTCGGCAGGATATCAGGCTTGTTCGCAAGAATCGTCCTGTCCAAGTGATGATGGGCTGATCCCTTGATGGCGTGGTCATCTTCGAGCACAACTTCCGGCCTCAATATAGCAAGACAGCCTTCGATGTATTTCAGAGCGAGACCAAAAAGAACCAGAGTGTTGAAGTTTTTTACATAGCACCTTGTGCCCCGAAAGTTCACTAAAACCGGATTTTTAAAAAAAGTTTAGCAAGTCAGTGTGAATGTTTTGCAGTTTAACAATTGCGTTCTGAAGCGTGAGAGCAGTGCATCAGTTGGTTCATATGATCATAGTCTGCTCTGGGCCCTTCTCTTATTCAAAAGCCTAACTTTCCTCCGCAGGACATAAGCCTCTCCCATGAGGAGGATTTGTCACAAGGGCCACGCTTGGCAAGCGGGTTGGCCATCGCATCATCAGACGTCTCGCATCTTAGACGCTGCTACCAGTCAGTCTCCATTTAGGTCGAAACCCATTGCGATTTCAAAGCTTTTGCCCACGGCATGAAGGGGTTAAAGTTATTACAAAATAAGTTAAATTAGTTTTTAAATAAGTAAAGGCAACATAAAAATTCTCCAAAATCTTAATTTTATTAACCAGTCTTCAGCCAAAATAAATTTTACAAAATAATTATGATATGAATAAGGTTTTTTACGTCTATTATAAAGACTGATAAGCTATAGTTTATGCTCAATCAATATTGATTCCAATACTTATGATTGCATTATTTGATGAATTTGCAGGGTTGTCAAATTGACACAATGCTATTATGACAAATGATATTACCTTGTCAAACCCACCTGGTTACGAAACAAAAATCAGATGCGGATGGTAATGATATTTAATCTGTTAAAATGAATTACATGTAATTGTTAGTACACTGAAAATATCCCTAAACCATTAGAAAAAGTAGAAAAAAAGTTATACATCACAAACGATTGATCAAATTTTATCGATATCTTTATTAATCGATTTAATGCAATTTTTGGTGCCAGCTCTAAACGATACATGTGTGTTGTATTTGCGATGATGTTAAGCGAGTTGACTGGTGATGGTCCGGCTCGTTGGTGATCAGCTTAGCAGAAATGCATCTCAGTGAAGTTCTTCTTATCCTTGAAGATGGAGCCCCAGGCGCCGTAGTCCTTTTTCTTTTCTTGCTGCTGCTTGCCGACTGATGAATTTGTCATGGGTTTCCTGCAACACGAAAATGAGAATTGAATAGATATTCATACCAATCTGGGTTGTCGATGTTGATGGTTGTGGTGTTGACGGATGTACTCTCTCTAGATGTGATCTGTATGTTTTTTTTATTTCCTCTTTTCAAACGGTTTATTTTGTTACTTAACGTTCTACATCTCAATTTTTTTCAGTACTGAGTAATGTTACGATATGTATTAAATATTTTTTAGCGTGCCTGCCTACTACTTTCTCTCTGTAACTTTGCGAGGACTTATGATCCTTTGTACTTACTTGCTTGGGGCGGTAAGGTCGAACTGCTTGCAGGCTTGGTTCGCCTGGGAAGTGGTTTTGCATTCATCACCACGGGCCATTGCTGCTGTTTGTATCTGCACTGAGCTAGTACGCGCCGGTGAAGAGGAGATGGACGATGACGGTGACGAGTAGAGACTTGGCAAGTCTACGGTACGTGCTGGAGGTGGGTAAGCACTGAGTGTTCCAGGCGGTTACCGGTGTTCGCCCGACGACTGCCTTTTCTCGTGCACAGGTTTTTAGCGAGTCTGGAAGTAGAAAAATGTAATGTCAGCTGCAAACTCTAATTGTCATGTTCTTGTAGCAAATGAAATATGCCTTTATTTCGTTAGTAATATATAAGTGTGAAAGTTAAAAGTTAGTCGCACAATTGCGGCTAAAGAACTAAATTAATTAAAAATATATTCGGCTGAGAAATAGACAGTGGAATATATAGCCGTGTCGTATGAGGAACTAAAATCTGCCGTCCCTTCTTCCCGTGGGCGTCGAAAGATGCGACCGAGGGAAAAGCCAAGAAAATGGCACCTAAAAAAACCGTAGACCAAAATTAAGCAGATCGATGAGGGGCTAGCTAGCTGCGTCGAAGGTGCGATGTGTCTGGTACCGTGATCACCAAACGGTTTCCTGAGCATGTCGATTATAGCAAATCCTGCTTATGGAAGAGACCTATGTCCTGCAAGGGGCAGCGGGCCTAGTCGCCAAATATTAATAGTCCATAATGTGGTCTAAAATATTTGGATCAGATTTTCCGCCAACAGTTACTTGCCAAGGCCTTGCCGACCTGGAGTGTTAGCGCAAACTGTTAGCGTATTGCGGGCAGATGAGATTGACAGCAGACCTTTGGGATGTAAGGGGATAATACGGATTACCCCCTTCTTACGCCATAGAGGGTTCAAAAATCATTACTTTCATCATTCGATTTGTCTTGCAAACGTTGAAGTCGTATAGACTATATTTTATTCATTAAATCCCATTTAATGCTAATGGCTGTCAAAATTTTGACTTGTAAGGAAGAAGCGGCTATAAAAACTTTTTATAAAATAATGATTGAAAATCGTTAACATAAATAGGTTCACGTATAACGCTGTGTGCGTATCTTTGTGCTTCTACACGAGCCACTTACGTGACAGCATAGCATATAAAATGCATACATTAGCATAGAATGTATGGTCCGGCTCTTCGTTATTGACTGGATTGGCGACATGATGCAATCGTAAATACCTATGGCATCATTCGGACTGACTGCTTAAGCAAAAGGTCTCTACTGTTGTCAAGGAAATTATTCTTAAATGGTTTTGTTTACGAATTTCAATAGCCACGACTAAATGTCGTCTAAATTATCATAAGCATTTTACGTTTCACAAACAAACGTTGACAAAACACGTGCGCACACAGAGACGAGCATGTGAGCATCCTCACGTATCCCCATGCGCTTGGGTATATGTAGACTCAATGTAAAATAGCTTTTAGTTACTATCTATAGTATATACAATACTAACTATGACTATTTAAATAATGCAACTGATGGATTTTGATAATTTTGATTTAAAATTAACAACCTTTACATAGACTACTGCTTTCATACATCTGCGCAGATCTGGAGTCAGCAGATTCGTGGAGAGCCAGTTGAGTTGAGTTTGAGAGAGTTGAGAAAAAGTTGGTTTTAGTCAGCGTGCGGCTCTGATGCTAAGATGCATCCACGACTTGAAGATTTATAACACAGCGATATTTTGCCGTATGTTATCGGCGTAAGAATCTACCACCACCTTTCTAACCGTTGTATCATAACAGGCGACTAAGAGAAAAGCCTAGAAAAAGGCAATGGCTACTGACAGATGGCAGGAGAGCCATCTCAAAAAGTAGCAGACCGATGACAGGCAACAGTATATAAAATGCGAGGTATCAGGCATTGACTTTGGCAAAAATGGTTAATCATTATTGTGGGAGAGTCCTTATATCTTACAGTGGACTATATATATGCTATTAAAGCAAGGAAGTACAATAAACCTGTGATAGACAATCATAAAGATAATAACAGAGGACGAAGAATAAGAGAAGTCCTCTTCAAACTGAAACACACAGTTGAGCTGACATATTACTGCTTGCCTCAACGGAAGGACCTAAACAGACTCTTGCACAGAAATTAAAGTGAGTTGAAAGTTCAACAGAACACAGTCCCGGACACGTCTTTTTAATAATTAGATTTTATGAAGTTATGTTTTTGACGAAATGAGATATGAAAATCTTACAATCTAAAAAAAAAATTTTGGATCATCCGACACGGACAAAAAGGACAGAATACCGTTACATAATGGTTCGACTTTTGCTCGACACGAGTTGCCAACAGGTATTCACGCAGCGGTCGCGTGCGCCTTCCAGTTCACCTAGAAAACCGTTTTACATATTCCGTAGTAAACAAGAAACCAGTTCCGATTTGCATCGAGTTTCATGCGTCACGACGTTCAAAAGTTCTTCTTCCATCTAAGGAACGGTCTGTCGTTGTTTGTGTGAAACTAAAAATAACCACTGGCATCGAAAATGTTCAATGTTTCAACTTGACAATCCGATCGTGGTTATATTATAATTGTCATTGGACATAAAGGTCTATTAGATTAGAGACTTCGCCCGCGTATTATATTCTTCTTTTAATTAACGTTCATTGTAATTCCTTATGTTTTCTAATACCTTTAATTATTATAAATTTTTGAATTCAGAACTGAAATCTTTCATTGATACGAAGAAATAACACTCAACGAGAGGAAGACATCTTACAATATTTAAATTTGAACACAGTCACAGATTACTTGCTAATACTAACGTAACAAAATGTCGGCATTACGTTGAAATTAAGACATTACCTACGAATGTTTTGGGAGTGTACGATTCGACGAAATTGTAAGGAAAAGAAAAGTCGCGTTTCAATATCATATTAAAAATCCTTTTCCGTGTGATAGAGGCATGATAGTGTCGAAAGAGTAATCTAAAGGAAAAGCCTTGAAGATCGTATGGTGTACGACAGGTGGCAGCTTAACAATCTTAATAAATACCAGACCGGAAATACACAGATCGATGACGAACCGCAACAACTCAAATCACATAATTTATTCATAGATATAAGAAACAGAAATTTCACCTGTCAAATGTAATTTTTTTAAATTCACCGCCATTTCTTAAAGAGGTTCCTCTGAACAGAACAGCGGAAAGAAACTCCGTAGGTATCCTCTTTATGTAATTTTTTTTCTATCTAATGTTCGGGTAAACCGATCGCCAACAAAAGCGAGTGGATTGTGGCAAAAACTCCATCCAAAAACCCCTTTGGATGAGGCTTATGTCCAGCATTGGACTGCTGACAGATTGATGAAACATATACATATGTATGCACACGCGCAGAGCTCACGGGATTCCTAAATTCGGATGGATGGGATAGTCGTATAGCATGTGGCTAACAACAAGAAGTTATCATGAATTGCCCAGTGAGGAAAGTGTGAACAAAACTTTCGGGAAATTCGTACCAGCGTTTGCCGGTACGAATTTCATTGCTTTTTTGGAAAGGTTTTATGTTCATGTTAAGTCCGACTTGAACAGGCCGATGAAGATATTTTAAACAAAAATATATGCTTGATATTTGATAGAGCTTTAGGAGGTTTGATGGTAGAGCCAAATAGTGGCTTTTGTTGTTGCTCTAATGTGTCGGCTAAACGGGGTAGTACCACGACCTCGCAGAATACCGGCATGAAATAGACGCATCTTGTGCTTCCACGTTTCGTTCGGTGAGTGAGGTAACAGGAGGCCCGCTCCCATAAATTTATATCATCATCTACAAATTATGGGACAGAGTAGACGTGCATCAGACATGGATGTATGGACTAAAGTCCTTTGCCTTTCCCATTAGGGATAAATTTATATCATCATCTACAAATTATGGGACAGAGTAGACGTGCATCAGACATGGATGTATGGACTAAAGTCCTTTGCCTTTCCCATTAGGGATAAATTTATATCATCATCTACAAATTATGGGACAGAGTAGACGTGCATCAGACATGGATGTATGGACTAAAGTCCTTTGCCTTTCCCATTAGGGATAAATTTATATCATCATCTACAAATTATGGGACAGAGTAGACGTGCATCAGACATGGATGTATGGACTAAAGTCCTTTGCCTTTCCCATTAGGGATAAATTTATATCATCATCTACAAATTATGGGACAGAGTAGACGTGCATCAGACATGGATGTATGGACTAAAGTCCTTTGCCTTTCCCATTAGGGATAAATTTATATCATCATCTACAAATTATGGGACAGAGTAGACGTGCATCAGACATGGATGTATGGACTAAAGTCCTTTGCCTTTCCCATTAGGGATAAATTTATATCATCATCTACAAATTATGGGACAGAGTAGACGTGCATCAGACATGGATGTATGGACTAAAGTCCTTTGCCTTTCCCATTAGGGATAAATTTATATCATCATCTACAAATTATGGGACAGAGTAGACGTGCATCAGACATGGATGTATGGACTAAAGTCCTTTGCCTTTCCCATTAGGGATAAATTTATATCATCATCTACAAATTATGGGACAGAGTAGACGTGCATCAGACATGGATGTATGGACTAAAGTCCTTTGCCTTTCCCATTAGGGATAAATTTATATCATCATCTACAAATTATGGGACAGAGTAGACGTGCATCAGACATGGATGTATGGACTAAAGTCCTTTGCCTTTCCCATTAGGGATAAATTTATATCATCATCTACAAATTATGGGACAGAGTAGACGTGCATCAGACATGGATGTATGGACTAAAGTCCTTTGCCTTTCCCATTAGGGATAAATTTATATCATCATCTACAAATTATGGGACAGAGTAGACGTGCATCAGACATGGATGTATGGACTAAAGTCCTTTGCCTTTCCCATTAGGGATAAATTTATATCATCATCTACAAATTATGGGACAGAGTAGACGTGCATCAGACATGGATGTATGGACTAAAGTCCTTTGCCTTTCCCATTAGGGATAAATTTATATCATCATCTACAAATTATGGGACAGAGTAGACGTGCATCAGACATGGATGTATGGACTAAAGTCCTTTGCCTTTCCCATTAGGGATAAATTTATATCATCATCTACAAATTATGGGACAGAGTAGACGTGCATCAGACATGGATGTATGGACTAAAGTCCTTTGCCTTTCCCATTAGGGATAAATTTATATCATCATCTACAAATTATGGGACAGAGTAGACGTGCATCAGACATGGATGTATGGACTAAAGTCCTTTGCCTTTCCCATTAGGGATAAATTTATATCATCATCTACAAATTATGGGACAGAGTAGACGTGCATCAGACATGGATGTATGGACTAAAGTCCTTTGCCTTTCCCATTAGGGATAAATTTATATCATCATCTACAAATTATGGGACAGAGTAGACGTGCATCAGACATGGATGTATGGACTAAAGTCCTTTGCCTTTCCCATTAGGGATAAATTTATATCATCATCTACAAATTATGGGACAGAGTAGACGTGCATCAGACATGGATGTATGGACTAAAGTCCTTTGCCTTTCCCATTAGGGATAAATTTATATCATCATCTACAAATTATGGGACAGAGTAGACGTGCATCAGACATGGATGTATGGACTAAAGTCCTTTGCCTTTCCCATTAGGGATAAATTTATATCATCATCTACAAATTATGGGACAGAGTAGACGTGCATCAGACATGGATGTATGGACTAAAGTCCTTTGCCTTTCCCATTAGGGATAAATTTATATCATCATCTACAAATTATGGGACAGAGTAGACGTGCATCAGACATGGATGTATGGACTAAAGTCCTTTGCCTTTCCCATTAGGGATAAATTTATATCATCATCTACAAATTATGGGACAGAGTAGACGTGCATCAGACATGGATGTATGGACTAAAGTCCTTTGCCTTTCCCATTAGGGATAAATTTATATCATCATCTACAAATTATGGGACAGAGTAGACGTGCATCAGACATGGATGTATGGACTAAAGTCCTTTGCCTTTCCCATTAGGGATAAATTTATATCATCATCTACAAATTATGGGACAGAGTAGACGTGCATCAGACATGGATGTATGGACTAAAGTCCTTTGCCTTTCCCATTAGGGATAAATTTATATCATCATCTACAAATTATGGGACAGAGTAGACGTGCATCAGACATGGATGTATGGACTAAAGTCCTTTGCCTTTCCCATTAGGGATAAATTTATATCATCATCTACAAATTATGGGACAGAGTAGACGTGCATCAGACATGGATGTATGGACTAAAGTCCTTTGCCTTTCCCATTAGGGATAAATTTATATCATCATCTACAAATTATGGGACAGAGTAGACGTGCATCAGACATGGATGTATGGACTAAAGTCCTTTGCCTTTCCCATTAGGGATAAATTTATATCATCATCTACAAATTATGGGACAGAGTAGACGTGCATCAGACATGGATGTATGGACTAAAGTCCTTTGCCTTTCCCATTAGGGATAAATTAATATCATCATTTACAAATTATGGCATTTACATAAATAAGTAGAAAAAGGGAATGATTGATAGCATCAAACATCTGTGTGTGTCTGTATAATTGTAAAGAGATATCTGCGGGGTAATTATAACTTAACTATGCCGTCATGTAAACCAAAATTGCGATATTGATATTAGTAGAAAGGCAAAAAAATTATTATAAAAATACGCTTACAATGGACACCCGCGATTACGTAGACGTCTGCTCTTAATCTAACTTTTTCAATTGATAAAGGTTAAAATTTACAGTTTTATCTCTTTTACCTGTCGGTGACACGAGTTAATAATGTAACATGATTAACAATTTGCTTTAATTTACGGACAATATTCTAATGAACCTTGTATAAGACTTTATATAACTCCAGCAAACGATAACCAGCAATATTAGTTTTTTTTTTTAAGATATCTGAATTACGAAATTTTAATATATAACTAGTCTGGCCATAAATAATGTTACAATTTAATTTCTTAGATCGATTTACCGTTATTTCAAATAATGGTTTTCGCTGCGATTGTTAGAGTGGGACATTTAAAAAACATAATGGCAGTGATTACTTTGCACAAAGTTGGAATGGAGTCGTCGGTCTTTTTTAAAAAGCTTCAAGAGCTAGGCATCAGCCGTATGTTTGTTGTTAGGTACCTGTATATAGTGCGATACTATAGTCAGGTAAACAAACAATTCCTCTGTCGAAGGCCATAAAAGATAGGGGCGACCCGTGCTGTTAGGATCAGACGGGCTGTGAACGCTGTCGAAACCAGAATTCAACGAAACCCTATTGCCGATACAATTTCAAAATAAATATTCCTGCATGGACCCTGTCCCGAATTATTAAACAAGACGCAGACGCTAGGTACCAGTCGATATACAGGACATGCCGTAAATCAGGCTGCAGTTTAAGTGAGCGATTGGTCAAATCGTTGGCTGTCTTGGTAGGCTATCGAAAGACACAGCAACAGAGACACAACTCTTTACAGTTAAAAGGTTTTAACTGTTAGAAGAGCTCTACAACATCCAAAATGTCAAAATGTATGTTCACAACTCGAAAGTTGACCCCACAACTTGTTGAAACAGTTCATAGTGGTCGTCACCCGGTATTAATTATGGTTTCATGATCCTGTCCTACAAAAGAGTAACTGACTGTCTTGGATCGTGTAGGGGAGGCACTCAGTAAAAGACTTTTTAAAAATATGCCATGGACCTTCTAGTAAGACTCTACTCCTGGTCGAACGGCACGAACAATTCAAACCTGGCTCGAGAGCAATGTTTCGGATTTCATAAGTGAGTCAAAATCTAAGACCATTGGATTACAAATTGTAATTAGTAGTTGAAGACATGACCTGCTCAAAACGTTACCGCGACATTGCGTCTCCCATGAAATCTTTAGAGCTAGCTAAATTTCCAATGGTAACAGTGCGTAAATTCATATATCACGAGCCAGATCTAGCCAGAGAGATTAAAGGCCCGTATCAAAGTCAGAGGCGGCCTCTTTAAATAAAATTATTTTTAATTAAACGCTTAGACTTTGATAAATAAGTATTCATCAATTTTATTTTAATACCACTTTTTCTTTAAAATAGATATCCATTTTAATATGTGACAGAAGTTATGGCCATACAAGTAAAATTATAGAATGAATTAATGACTGCATAGCATTGATTAAAATAAATGATATATTATTTAATTTACATTTTGTCAAGAATTATATTTATCTTGTAATGGAATGAATAAACAGAGAGTCTCTAGTACGAGGGAACCGGCCAGCCCAACGTGGTGGGATTGGCAAATCTACCATAATGATTTCTTGTATTTACGCGAACGCTTCACATTTGAAATGTTACTACGAATTTGATCGCGTTCAACTTTCGTTTGTATGTCCCCGACCATTGGTCACGGAGTTAATGAGATGGTAGACGTCCTGATGTCATCGTTAACTCGGGCTACCTTTTGCTTTTAATTGTTAATTTTGGTCCAATCTACTCAGAATGTGTTCACAGTACATAAAGGTCGTGCAGTGGTATGCTTGGTTTTAGATTTCATTTTATTTTTTACTGGATCTCAAGTCGGTGGACTGGGTGGTCCCAGCTATCTTCTCTATAGAAATGAGGATTTATTTTGATTTAAATTGTCTCGCGAATCATTCTATAGCAGGAATCGGTGTTCTTTTGCCAGGATTTGTGGCCTATCAAATCTGATGTAAATGATCAGTCTGCTGACTAGAACATCCTAGAAACAAGACATTCTAGGAAGCTTGCAGTATGGTTCAATAGATGTATAGCTTTCCTAAAGATGTTTTCTTTCATCACCAAGCACGTGCAAATGCAGGTCTTAAAACTGCAATTAATAATTTAAGCGGTGTCGGCACCGTTTTTCGAACCCAAGTCACTCGTGTGTTACAAAAAAACCTTGTAAAGAAGTTTAAGTTTGTAAATATTTTTTCCGTTAATGTATTAATTTATTAGCTTAGAACTTAAATCTAATATTTGATAGTGTATATACATAACTCTAAAATTCCAAAAATATGTCATCAATTTACACAGATAATAAATAGTTGTAAACACTATATAAGTATTTCGTCCCAATATTTCATTAGAGTCACAGCCTGCGAGTTTAAATAAATGTCAATTTGATGAAACTTTTGCGATGAATAAGTAAACACCCGTCGAATACCATGAGAATTTCAAGGTCTTTTCTTTTAGTCTACGTTTACCCGCGGACAAAGAGTGTTCGCAGATTTTCTTATCTAACTGCCGTTCAGTAAATTTTAAACATGTTAAGTATTATTTATATTATAACCCGTTGGTTCATTTCACCCTTCACTAAGGGCACTGACTAATCACATATCAAAAATATAAAGAAAGCTGAAATTTGATTCATAGATTTGTCTTGTGCTATAGCGTGGACTAAACTTTATTCCGCTTCTAAATGGTTTTCAACTAGTCTTGATATAAAATTGATTCTTAAAAACATACCAGACATGTTTATCGATGAACAAATTTGAGCTTTTCTTGGAGGGCAATGTGCTATAGATATAGACCCGTAAAACAGGTTCCGCGACCACGGATCGATCCCGTGACACGACGGAGAGACAAAACGCTAACCTGGGTAGAAATTTGTCGGTGATCGCGAACTTTCTCTTCGATCTTGTCATTGACACCCAAAAGTTTTTTTGAAAAAATTTAAAAATAACACTCCGAAAGAATCCGAATATGGCGGCCGATTGTGACGGACACCGATTGAAACTGCGACCGCATGCGCTCGACTCGTATTTATGTAGTGCCAGGGGACCGGTCCGGTTGTCTGACGCGCGTGCAGCTCTGAGCGATGTGTGGAGGTTAAATAATTAATTCTATTACGACGGATTTTTCCGGAACGATGCCGGTTACACATTTCACCTTTGCCACATCTATATCTTCTATTTATTTGCCAATAGTAACCCTGCCACCGGCCATTGGACACAGTGGAACGTAAATAGCACTAATGGATCAAGGAATTCTCGCCCTGTCTTAGCTAAACAAACTTCTTTTTGGACAATTTAAGTCAACAGTCTTTTGAAGAAGGTGCCTTTTTTTTGTGGAAATCCCTTACCCGACATAACCCAGCTCTCTGGGGGATAGCCGGGTTATGTCGGACCACTAAACTCGACTAAAACCCCACTGTGGTGGCCATCAGCGCTGGCGAGGGGTCACGGGATCTCCGTTCGGAACACAACCTCTTTCGCTTGGCTAAAATGAAGAAGGTGCCTAAAGAGGCTTGCGTGTATATCCTGGAAGGTTTTCCTAAGCTCAAGCATTACCGCTGCCGTAGCACTAGTAATCTCCTGTGAGTTTTGGCAACGTCGAATGCAGCGGGAACTGTCAGTCGTACATCACTGTATCACTGCGAGCAGGGTGCAACGCATGCAAATAATATAATAACACTGACATTTAGTGAAAGGTTGCTATATTCTACGTTATAACACCCTGATAAGGGTTCAACGTTCAGTAAGAGCATGTTGGTGCTACCTTTCATATCGTGTGTACCTTGGTACACCTTTTTTTTTATCAATAATACACTATTATCGCCGGCTTGATAAGCGCAGTGGCTGTGTCTTCAAGTCTACGGGTCTATGCTTCAATGTCCGAAACAATTTAAACGGTACAAAAATATGCATTAAAATTAAAATATATAAATTATATGTACAATTATTTGTGTATATCAATGTATGCATGTAATAATATACTTTAAAGATAATACATTTACTTATTAACGAGGTGCGTTCAATGTTTCCTCGACATCGAAAAGGAAAACGAAAATTCATTAACAAAATGTTTTACAGTACATGCGTAATGCTATTTGTGTTTTTACCTTTTACTTCCTTGTTTTCTATCTATCCTTTTATATTGTTACCATTCTATACGTCCTTTTATTCTGTGTATCCTTTTATTTTTTTCTGTGTTATTTACATTTCTAAATTTGTTAAATAGTTCAACCTTGCATTTATAAGTTATTTATTTTGTATTTCAATCTTAACATATTTCTCTTGTCAGAGATGTCGCTGGGATAACAATATCTTATACTTTTTAAATATTTTATAGTCAATTATATTTGATAAATATATACTAGCTGTATAAATATTTATTCAAAATCTATAAGTAAATTAATAAGGTTGTCCAAAATTAAAAATGTTTATTCAAATTTGAAATTTAATCATGATATTCTCTGGTCATTCCGGAAATTAACATTGACAATTAAAAGATATTTAAGAACGGGACGATATGGTGTTGTGTTGGTGGAAAGACGAAATATTAAAAGCAATTGCGAAAGAGTCGAACAATGAGAAACGAAGGTGGTCGAAGAGCCACAAGTTCTCTACTACAATCTTGGAGGCGGTAGCAAAAAAGCCGTCTCCCTATTTGCCCATACTCCACACTTAAGATTTTTCTAAATCTTTAACCTGCGTTACGTGACAACTGTATAAATAATATGTAATCAGCAATGCATTTATTCGTGAAAATAACTTGTCAGAACCCTTTGAAAAATTACATTGGGTCCCATGCATCCCAATTCGCGGCACCCTTTCACTTACTTATGTAAGGTTGAGAAGGTTATGAAGAACAGTGTGTAAAGGTGTACCAGCGAATAGGTAAGTCATCTCATTTTTCCTTTATATCCTCCAGTACAAGTTTAACTTTTTTCACGTTTTCTTCCGTAGAAGGGTCGTTTTCAATACTCTCTGAATGGTGACGACATTTGAATTGTCGATATGTAAGGTAAAATCCACCTCGTAAATATTTTTTTTAGCTTTTTCCTTGTTTTGTAAGAAATTTAATCACAGCGCGGTGTTCGAATTTCCTCAACATTCTCAACCATTTTTTTTGGCTTTGAGTAAGAATAATAAGTATGGCTATCGTGCGGCAGCGAAATGGTAAAAATCTGTCAACGAGTATAGAGTTTCGCATATATTATGTCTCGCGTTAACTCTAGTGCTATACTTATAAACGCGTCCTTATCCTCACAACTCCGGACTAAGCTGCGAAACATTTTTTTTTATAGGAATAGGGACAACCGAGCAAGCGGTTCACCTGATGGCAAGTGATTACCGTCGCCGACGTACACATGCAACACCAAGGTACAACAGGTGCGTTGCAGGCCTTTAAAGGTATTTGGGATATGGGAGAGAGGATGAGAAAGCACGGGGATGGGGAAGGGGAGTGGGCCTCCGGTTACCTCACTCACCGAACGAAACGCAGAAGCACAAGATGCCTCAACTTCCAACCCGGTCGAGCCGGCCCATTCGAGCACCAGCAAAAGCTGCCACTTGGCTGTACCACGTTTAAAAACTACCATTACGTTTAGCACCCCTGCGCGTTTTACGTGTTATATCCATGAGGACAGAATTTTTTGTTGAATAAGACAGAACTTAAAATTGCTAATAACAATTTTATTGGTGCCGGCACCAAGGACCCAGGTCCCTCGCGCTCTTTGAAACTAAAGTACAAATACAAAAGTTGAGAATCGTATGGTTCAGTGGTTAGTAGTCGGGTATGCTGACCCAAGCTTTCTGGTTTCGAATTCCACTCGGGAGACAATATTTTAAAATTCATTATTCTATATGTATATGGTATATTTTTATATATATTATTTACGTATAATTCTGCTTAGCCTAATGGTTGACTGGGAGAGAATGCCTCTAGGCATTATGTCCGCCATATGTACCAATATCTGTGCATAAAGATTAAATAAATAAATAAATAAATAGATAAATAAATAAATAATTTTTTTTTATATATATAAGAAGGGGGCAAACGAGCGTGCGGCTCACCTGTATATTTATAAAGACACAAATTATTGATTTTCAATTCTGATTGTGTTGTGTTGCATCCCGTGACACTGCACCAGACCTTCCCTCCGATCATTCTGCGTTACATAGATACGGGAAGGTAAAGACGAGTGAGTGCCTCTGTGTTTTCCCGCACACTTGCGGCACAATAACATCTCTTGCGCAGTTAACAACTGACGAAGTATTCGGAAGATGTCGCCGTAGTTAATATCGTCTTCAGGAACTGAGATCGTGACCAATGCAAAATAAAAAAAATCACTTTATCGCAAAACGAGAAGTGCTCATTGAGTATACATAAATTGCACATGTACAAACACCCAGACTCGGAACAATTATTTGTATTCCATATAAATCGTTAAGTATCATACTTTCGAATATTGATTCCCCGAAAACATTCATATTTTTCTCAATGCCCATATGTTCACAGCTAAGAAGTTCGGTTAACCATTTTTTCAAAATGCTGATGGTGCTCAAAAATATTCATCATTATTCCGTGATATAAAACACCTTAACCTGCTGTTGTAGAGTCCAGTTCTGCCACCGGCAGGGTTTTCGGCCTGTAATAAAAAGAACTCTTAACCTACTGTTGTCCAATTTATGTCTGCCACTAAATACACGATTAAAAAATTTCGGGTCCGCGCCATAACAATTTATTAAAATTGTTGTCAAAATCAACGAAAACGAAAGACTAAAACACATAAAGTCTTTATTAGAGGTTGTAAGGAATGACGAACATAGCAACTTTTTCGCCAAAATTCGGCCTCATTGTACATTGTACATTGAACAATTTTATCCATTTGTGTAGTGTGTAGGCTGCACACGTGTAGGGAACGTTTTTCAAAGAGACCTGTTCACGTATAATATAATTAATAATGTTTTTTCAAAGAGACCTGTTCACGCATAATATAATTAATAATGTTTTTTCAAAGAGACCTCACGTATAATGTAATTTAGTTTAATATAATATGGTTTCGTTGTTTCACACGTGTGCACGGTCACGTCAGCAGGTCGCTGCGTGTTTTTCAAATCTAATATAAAACAGGAAAATCGATTCTAAACGAGAATGCAAACGACGCTTTGTCGTTTGCATTCTTGTTTAACAAGTTCAAATTCAGTTGCAACGCAAGGTGGCAGCCTTGGATTTATGCAAACCTTAAATGACCCTATAAAGTAACCGAATGTACAGACGTACGGATGTATCGTTACTTCTCGTTCCTTTTAAACAAAGAACATTATGGATGACTAGCACCTCTCCAATCAGACCGACGCTACGCAGTATTCAAAGTAAATTCGAGATTACATAAATTAAAACTACAATTATCATATCAATTTGCATTACCGTGTTTCTTAAATGCCTTTCGAATTTTCTTGTGTGATTAAGGTATTAGTTATATGTTATATACGGTCTTGAGTTGAGGCAATGAATAAAGTATAAATATTATGCATATATATATACTTCATATACTCTCCAGTAATAGTTGATTCCGTTCTGCATCGACGTAACACACATTTTGTATCTGCAGTTGTATATGGCTTTAAAACATGTTTATTAAGTCGCAGCGTAAAGATCAATTTATTTAAATTGCATAAAGTAATATTTTTTATCCAATATGACAGCCTTTAGACCCTCAGAGCAACTTCATTAATAAATAAAACTGTTTAATGAAATTCAAAGTATAATAAAAATAGGAAAGAAGCTGCATGCAAAAGTCTCACTCCTGGTCTTAAGGTCATCTTAAAATTTGGAGCCGGCAAGGATCCGCCACGCTGCTCCAATGCGAGTTAACGGACTTCACATATCCGCGAAAAATATTTACTATTATTACTCAGACATAGCGGTTTCCTCACGATGTTCCCTTCACACCCCAGCACGTAAGGGGCGCCACGGGAGCTACCACAGATCTGAAAGTATTATAACTGAGTAAGTATAACTCAGCTTAATTCCCAATAGCATTTTAAACGTGTGGCCCCATAATTTCTTCTCTTCTTCTTCTTTTTACTGTACTACGTTTTTAGATTCATAATTCACTCTTTATAATTAACTCACAAAACAACGGTTGTTCTTTCCCTTTTTTTTTTACAGATTATGGCTTTGTTCTACGTTAGAATAAAATATTTTAACGAAGAAACTGTTTTCGTGTAATGTAAACATATCATCTTCTATGTTTAATGGCCTCCCTTATATGAGTTTGACATATAGGCAAGTGAGGCTATTAAACTGTCGAGGCCGGTGTAACTTCTGAATGGAACCGATCGCTGTTACGTGTATGTTCGTATATACATAAAGTATAAGCTAAAAAAGCGTGTAAAAAGCTTAATAGAGTTTAAAAGAAAAAACGTCATTAATTATTTAACAGAAACTGCATTTGATTGACGTTTTACATAAATTACACGTTTAAATATTTGCAAGTTATTCAGTATACGGTTTTATAACTATATTGTCGCTCCTCCTCCTCTTCCTGTTGTACATCCACTCGATCAAAAGCACTGCCAAAGCAAACAAAACTCCTGAAAATGTAATGCGCTTTTTGTTATTCCACATATGTTATCCTACGACCCAAGACTCGCGACTTAGTTTATGTACCTATTATCTTGTTAAGAAATTTGTCTTCATATCGAAAATAATCAGAAGTCGATCTGGTATCAGGGAACTCGTTTCAATTTCTTGGTACGTAAGTGATCTGGGTACGATTGCCGGTGTCGGCCACCAATAATATTTGTAATTTTAGGTTTACATTATTGAATTCATCACGTGCTCGGTGATAAAAAAAAAACAACATCGCGATGAAACCGGCATGTGAGAAATAATAAAAAACGCGTAGCCTGACCAATACGACGGTTACAAAGCGCAGCTGGACGAGCTCGTCGCTCTGAAGGCCCAACGGTAGCCCAGCGCTGGGCTTTGTTCCAGGACCGAGGCCCAGCAGTGCGAGCACGCGATAGGGTATTTCAGGAAAAGTTTCTTTGTTTCCGAATAAAAATTCGACGTCACTTGAATGTGAAAACGCACTCGGTGTGACTGTTGTGCGACTAAAACGTCAAGTTATAATATAAAAATTACAAGCGGTACACGTCTGCGGCGCGATCTGCTCATTTTAATGATTTTTTCTTTTAATTTGGCTTCGAAATATAGTCGGAAGTTTTAACGGATGACGTCACAGACGCGGGACTACGTTGCTCCTCAAGCGAAAGCCCGATACAATTCGTTTCCCGGTTCAAAGAGAACTTGTACGACACCGGTCAAATAGTTTTAAATTTGCATGTCTACGGTCCGTTCTCTGACTTACATATCCCTCTGTCGCCACTTGAGGTACCCCAGCAACTATGAATTGATTAAAACAATTATGTTATTACTATTATAACTGAGTTTGAGTTCACTGACCATTTGTATGAAATCGAACAAGTTCTCGATCTATCCGCTAGGAGCGCTCTTTCGCTTCAATGCAAATTGTAAGTAAAGCAAACATTCTTGTAATAGCTCTAGAAGGTTCTACCTTCTACTATCATATATTGTTTCACAGCTATGGCGGGTTACAGTGACGTCAATCTGTCGTCGGTTTACGATTCTTTCTCTGACAATGCATCTGAACCTTGAAAGGTAAAGCATGCCTTCCCACATCCGGTGTAACGCTCATGCGATAAGATCGGAGGTGTGTGTGAGTGCGTCTGTGTTTGTGCTTAGGTACAGTCGCGGCACTATAATATGTACTGCGCAGTTGACAACTGCTGATGGTATTCGAAGGTTGTCGCCGCGGACGAAATCGACCAGGAGGTGATCGTCATTGTCATCAATCAAAGGAGCGCGTGGTGTCACCCGACAGAAGAGAAGCTTCTTACGCTTTCTTACACTTTGCATAAAAATGATTATAATATAATTTCGATACGGTAGTAAATCGTTTAATAGGAGATCTGTGAACTGTGAACAGGCAACGTTGGGTGCTCCTTTCTCTAGTACTCTATCTCGCTCACTCACATAGCAACGATACGCAATGCCCAGACAATGAGGAGCGTTGCAACTTCCGTTCGCACTTTCGTGACATTTCGCTTTTTTTCTAAGTTCGGTCCCCACATCCATGCGATAGGAAGAGCTTCGTTTCATATATATTTAGAGGAAATGTTAAGTCCGGTTACCCACAAAAGCCTCTCAAATATTGAGATGCAACTTTCTGTTTTTCTTTAGGAAAAAGTCAGAGACTTCTCGTGTCGATCAACGCACAGCAAGTTTTGTACAGGCAAATTTAGCTGGTATGCTGTTCGAGCTATTCCCTGTGAAGCCTGTTCGTTTAGTATAATTTGGTGTTTAATATGACACGTGGTGGTGAGGATATTTAAATCAACTATCAAACGTACTGCATATAGTTCTTAATAAGAAATAAATATACATTACCAAGGAATAAGACGAAGAAGGAGCCCTGCATGTCACTGAGATTGACGGTGTGGTTGTTGATCTCCTGCGTGGCTGCGGTGGTCAGCCAGCAGCGGTCTCGCTTCGGCAAATACTTGCTCAACCATTTTGTTATGAGACCCGCTTTGTGCATGCGGTTTATCCTACAACGTTAATCATGAGCAGGTTTTTTTTATTTAACAGATGTTTCATCATCATTTCAGTCTATCACAGGCCCACTGCTGAACATAGACCTCCCCCAAAGATTCCCATAAAGCTCGGTCCTGAGCCACCTGCATCCATCGACTTCCCGCAACACTGAGCAAGTCGTCACTCCATTTTGTGGGGTGTCGTCCCACACTGCGTTTGCCTGTACAAGGCTGCCACTCGAAAACCTTTTTTCACCAACGGTTGTCAGTTCTGCGAGCTATGTGGCCGGCCGATTGCCATTTCAGCTTGCTGATCCTTGTGGCTATGTCTGTTACCCTAGTTCTGCTGCGGATATCATCATTGCGGACTCTATCGTGCAGAGAAACTAAGTAACAGATGTTTACTAATATGTATATATATATATATATATAATATTGTGCATGACGAGTCAAATCAAGGTCCCGCAAAGCCAATACTTACTCCTTGTTTATAACTGGCAGATAGGGACTGCCTGCCGGCACAATCATTGCAACTTTCTCATCCATGAAGTCTTCAGCGCCTAATCATATAATTAATAATTATTATTATAGAAATCTATACATATATAAATATAGATAATTAAAATTTATACATAATGGCCCTGCTAAGATGGTGCTCAGGTGGAACACCGGAGGGTTTTGGTTGGTGCAACTTGACCCGACCATGCCAACGCGTATGCGACAGGCATTTGTCCGTGTATAAAAAAAAGGAACACTATGTGATCGTCAGAAAGCAAAATAGCAATCTCAAATATTTATCTTCTTCATCATCAGCCTATTCAAGTCCACTGCTGAACATAGGGCTCTTTTAGAAAGCGCCTGCGAAAGCCGGCGTGCATTTCTCGGTTGGTTTGATGTATAACTGCGCGTGCTTACTTCCTTACTTGAACACATATGCACTGCATGATCATCATCATTCATCATTTCACCCTATCACCAGTCCACCGCTGAACATAGGCTTCCCCAATGATTGCGACAAAGCTCGATCCTGAGCCACCTGCATCCATCGACATCGCAACACTGTGCTGATAGCGTCCCACAATGCGTTTGCCTGTATATGGCTGCCAATGGTCACAGTTGTCAGTTCTGCGAGCTATGTACTTGTTCGTATACCTTTGTATACACATATGCATAATGTGCTAGTATGCCTGCCCGTACGATAAGTACTAAACTATGTATTATCTAGTTTAAGTATACTCCTACACACTTAAACAGTCATGGATAGAAGGCGTAACGCGTACCTGTTGTCCATAGAAGTTTCATTTCAAAAATGTTATTTCTGCCTACATAAAAAGAAGCAACTTACTGACAGTAAATTCGCATCTGTCCGTGGCTATGGTCGCCGCTCGCATGATGTAACTAATTCGCATCTTCCAATCGATAATCACGTGTCTTTCTTTGCGTACCCGCTCGAGAAGTGATGACCCTAAATATATGTTTATAGCCTTAGATACCTAGTCATTAAAAAGCCTTCTCAAATATCTTGCAGCCGGGAACGGCCTGTCACGTTGCTCCAGTGCGCGTTAGCGGAAACCACATGTCCTCGAAATGATATTTTTTATTATTTCTCAGGCATGCAAGTTTCCTCACGATGCTTTTCATCACCGCCGAGCACGTGGCAAATACATCACTTAATTAGCTATTAACAAGTTAGTAGAGTGACCCCAGGTCACCTAATCATTAGCAGATCCGGTAAAAGAAAATTAACTGCTAATTTCTTAAGAAATAAGCAGTACCTTTGTACAGATCATTTCCACCTAACATATTTCTTTATTTTTTCGATTTATTTGTGTGTACATCAATTATTAAATAAATAAAGTAATGACTAAAATAAATACATATATTCTACTAAATATTTACACATCATAAGGGTAATTCAACCGGCATAGCGGTAGTTCAGCGGCCAAGCGTTCGGCTTTTAAGTTTGACAACTCGTATGATCTGGGTCCGATTCCTAGCGCCGGCTCCAATTTCAGTGGTGCAGCACTACGGTAAGGAATTCAGCATAACCGAGAAATAATGAATATTGAAGAGAAGAATACGGATTGGAGCTGGAGACACTGGAGCACGGGCACTTCTCGGCTCCAATTGATTTTTTTTTCTTTAAAACGAGATATTTATCAGGTGCAGTATAGGCAGGCAATAAGGCATTCTGTCTCCTGTACTCAGGCGTACCTTCATTCGAACAGTCGTTTATGATCGAGCGCATCAGAAACTACTGCTCCTTGTGATTGGGGATTTAGGTGCGGCATATTTTGATGGATTTTCCGCCAGATGCTCGGCGTAGTCTCGCACCACCAGCAGGTGAGGTTGGTGCTAGGAGATATTATTTGAAACAATTTAAATTCCCTCTTATGTTACATTTCATAGATACGATTAAGTACCTGTTCCGTGATAGTTGTCAAAGCGTCCAGCAGATGTGATCAGTTCAGCCCCCTTAAGTAACGATATATATTTTGGCTCGTCCGAGTTCTGTTGAATATAACAAAAACGAAAGGAAATTGTGCATGTTAATAAATTCAGAATGGAAAACCAATATTTTGTTTGTGGCACAAATAAGTATTTAGTTATTAATTTTTATTTTTTCGATATCCCCTATGGTACAGTATAGTATAGTAGTAGTAAAGTAATCTCCTACTACTACTATACCTTATTGCTGAGTGGTTAGGGGTGTCTGACTCCAAATCAGGAGACTCCAGTTAGATCCTCTATGTGGAGGGCTCCTACCAATGAAATTTATGACTGACTCTCCCCCTGTCACATTGTCCCAAATAAGCTGTTGTGAAAAATGGATTGAAAGGACTATATGTGACTGACCGCCCCAGTTTTGGGTATACAGTCGTAAGAACTTGTTTTTTTTTTATTATATTCTTACTATCACTAATCTCACCAGCAGATTAATCTCAACTCACTCAAACTAAACAATAAATTATAATAATACTAAGATGAAATAAATAAAATACGCATTTATTACTTTAGCCTGTCGCTCTTCGTTCGTGTTTATCTAAGTTAAAAGATTATTTGCTTACCTTTAACTCCATCTCCAAATACGAGCCCTTGTTAATTGACCAAGTATGAAGTGCCTTATTTTCCAGCAGTTCGTTGAGCGTGGTCACCGGGATCTCCTGTTTAGGGAAGGTGAGGAAGGCTACCAGATTGCCCGAATACGTTGTCACAACAACCAAAACAACCAACCACCAAGTACCGACGACAAGGCGTCCGCTGTCCGCTCGGGGAAGATACATTCCACCTAATAGAATTGGTGAAAAGAAACAAAATATGAACAAGTTCATTTTTAAGTGATCAAGGTCTTGAAATAAGTTAGGCCCAGAGAATGCATATCCAATAGGGCGAACTGTTTATGTTTCATTTTCTAATGTCACTGGTCATGCACACCGCGCTGTGCAGACGGGTTAGCAGTGTCAGTGCCCTGCAGTTGTGATAATAGGTAAATTTCTTAAGATTTTCATTATCAGTCGATTACCAGAGCCATGCCAAAAAAGGTCAAAAACAGTGGTCGCCATTCGATTACTGGATAGTGGATAGGTCCTTGTTGACATTGACAGCCAAAACTATTATTACTTGTTGCCACAATTATTAGCATATTTTTAAAAAAAAAATTAACGAAAGAAATAAAAAAAAACCTTACAAATAAAATGGCCTAATAATGCAAATAAAACGCAATCATCATGACTAATAGTTTAGTGACCTCGTTAAGGGCGGTAACCTCGCAGGAAGTCATTGACGGCGCGTCGGCGGCTACTAACGCGGGTAGCGGACGCCGGCGCGGATGGCCGATAAGGTCTTGGATCTAGATGTGGTTTTAACAGAAACTAAAAAAATCCTGTAACGTAACAACTGTACTTATATATTTGATATTTTGCGTATGAGTTAAAAAATACTCTGTAGAATATAACGATAAATTTAATGTCGTAACGTCGCATCCAACCTGAATAAAATCTTCGAAATTAGCATCAAAAAATCGTTCTGACTAACCCTGTTGTAACAATGCTCCATAGATATACCAAAGACAGTTGTGAATTGTTGATAGGCCGCCTTGGCGCGCGATATCCATTGCCTCGTAGTAGGGGCTAAGGCGATGCACAGCATATAAAGTCGGGCCCATTAGCACAACAGCGAATCCCAGACACAACCATGTCTGTAAACGTATACGACCGTTATCATTTATTCGAAGGCGTAGCTTATTAGTCAGCGGTCAGATACATGGTTGATACTGGCTTCGATTCTCAGCCAAAGTAAATATTTGAGCAACACATAAATAATTAATTATCGAATGATACTGTGTCTCATGACTCATAGATCGGCACGACCCGTGCCACACCGCGGGATTCAAAGAGGAAATAATAATATGGACAAGACATGATTCGCAAAAATTAAGAGTTATGTATTTGTAAATAGAAGTCAGAATATTAAATAAACTCGTAAAATGTATCTTTTTTCAGAGAGAAAATATTGATAATCTATGGTTTCATTTTATACTGCTTAAAATATTACGTGCACTCATATAAAACATGTAAGTATTAAAATATAATCATTTGAAGTGCATAACGACCCTTCATAATTAATTAATTATATTGTATTGTGCCTACCTCTTCTATGTAACATTCTTTGTGATTAATGATTATATACACCTATTTTGAATTTCATGTTGTTTTATTTTATGGTAAAAATCATTAATCTTATCGCCGTTACGGACTTACTGTAATGAGAATATATTATTTTCGTTCGCCTATTCGAAAGCTGGAATCCCGGGGAATATCCATATTAACATAATGATTGAGGTCATTGGCACCATGTGGCACGGGTCGTGCCGATCTATGCTCATGACAATTACGCTGCATCTGATCGTTCCTCATCTCTTATCGCATTTTTTGCGTTACATCAAGTTAGAGAAGGCACTATAATCTTATTTCTATAAGCTAATAGTCCACCTGATGGTAAGTGGCTAATGCCTGACGTAAAGTCTGACGTATAAGATGGATTGCTTCAAAGCTCTGGTATTGCATACTGGTTCTCTATACCTTTCAAACGGGAACCCGACAGTAGTTGCACTGCTGCTTTGCGCCTGAAATGAATAAGGGGGTTGTACCTATCCAGACGACTCTTAAGCAGAAAAGAATTCTTACCTGAGAGACCCATTTCCACCCCTTACTTCCAATCTATACGATACACCTCGACACATTCTCGATCTTGATCACATCATTGATGAGAAACTTGCCGTTATGGTCCGATAATTGATTGACAGGTGGTATACTTCTTCTCCGCCTAGGAGTCGTCTGGGTAGGTACCACACCACACCACAGTTACCTATTTCTACCGTCAAACAACAGTGCAACCACTGTTTTGTTCCGCTTTGAAGCGTTTAAAAAGCCAGTATAATTACAGGCTGCGTGACATCGCATTTTAGTTCTCTAGTAATTTATTTTTATTTTACGTTATGCCCATTTGTTGGGTTACGTAATATATGTCTTCAGTATGCTTTAAATTTGACATCCGTGATGAACATAGGCTCCAGATGAAAACCAGCGTCGGGCTGTAAAGCTTCACAATAAGCTGATCTGGAGACCTAATGCTCCAGCCATGAGTCACGCACAAAGTATTATTTTTCTTTAATTGTGAAGTCTGACCTTACTTTTCATTTATTTTGTACCTTATGCTTTTTTTTTATTATTATTGATTAACATGTTCTGTGTGTTTTATCCAAATTTAATCTTTATTTCTTTCTTTTCTTTTTTTCAGATCCGCAGCGAAGTGCACGGGAGGGCTGGTGCTTATGAGCGGTAGCCTTCCTGATCTCCATGACCTCCGTGTGGGGTGGATTCGACGATCCGTTGCCCACGTGGAATTGGATGCCGAGTATGCCCGCCATGAGACATGCACAATGTATTATTCATCGGTAATTGTGAAGTCAGTGACATTACTTTTGATTTATTTTGTACCTTATGCTTTTTCTTTTAATATTTTTGATTAACACGTTCTGTGTTGTGTTGTCTCTTTATGCTGTGCCAATAAATATTTTTATTTATTTCAATTACCATCAGCTACTTGCCGTCGGGTGAGCTGTTAGCTCATTTGTCGGTATTGTGTTAAAAAAAATATAATTATTTAATGATCGACTCACATTAACGGTAAAAGGCAGTAGGAACAACATCGCGCGGCTCAGTTCTCGCGGGCGCGCAATAAGAAACGCGTAAGATTGCATACTGACAGCAATTGTATAGTTTATACCTACAAAAATATGTAGGTATACTTATGTGTACTTATGTATTTATGTAGCGTGCAACTGCGTCATCTCGATTTTGTCGTCCAATATTAAAAATTCACTCTCATTATTTTCACATAACGCTCCAACACAAGTAACTACAAACAGTATGTGCATTTCATAAGACAGTGTTTTTCCATATTTAATTATTGTTGGAAATCTAGCATCGGATAACGTGGGAGTCGTAAGAACCGTTTAAATAAATCACACAGAGCAGCGACGCGATGCGGGTTGTCCGTTACTGCCATCGGCAATTCATCTACTGACATAATCGTCTAGTGTCCTGCAGTAGGGGATGGTTTAGTGATAATAACATAATTAATTATTACATATTATTTGCTAACTCATACCACAGGCATGGACTTAACTATTACGTAACGGTTTACCTGGCATTGGATCTGGCAGAACACTAAACGAGGCGGCACCCAAGGCCGCTTGGCCTTTGGCAACAGCCGCCATTGTCAGTTTAGCGCTTTGGCTATGAATCATCTGAAAGGTTTTGTTAAAAGTTGGCCATTGTTATATTTATACGTATTGAGACTGACTTGAATAAAAAGCTCGTTCTCTAAGGTAAAATTTTAGAAATTTAACTAGCACTTTCTTTTCTTTTTCTACCACTCAATCTCATCTCGGGTGACGTAATAGTCAACCAAAAGCGCCAATAATAGATTAGGGTGCGGACTACGAAACATGATGTCGTATGTTCTAGTCCGCCATTCGACTATTGTCGTGAACCACTCCAGATCCAAGCTGTGATGCTTAGTTGGAGGGTTAACAGGAATATTTGTAATGTTACATAAATAGCATTGTTAGTATTCTTTTTTTAATAAAAACAAATGCTAGAATGGTCTAGTGTCTTCCGACAGATGGCGGAATAACGTTCTAAAATATGCCAGAACTAAATAATCGGGTGCGAGGTCTCTGGTGCTACGCAATCCGACAACCGATAAATCCCCCTCTTGGTGGAGGCCAAGAGTAGTACTGAAGTATGTACTAATGAGTAGTTTAGGATGAACTGTTGTACAACAGCAGTTCATTACTAAAAGACTGACAGATACTATTTCTCTGCAAATTTTTTAATAGTTTTTACAAAACACTCTTTAGTAAATTGTTACTAATGACATAGTGACTTCTTGATCTTGTTGCTTCTAAACTATCTAACCCCTTTGCAATCACTCTCAAATCGTTCATCCGAATTATTATATGGAAAAAATAATATATTCGAATAGATGATTTTTCAGAAAATTTAAAAGTAGCAGCCTGTAAATGCCCATTGCTGGGCAAAGGCTTCCTCTTAAACATTTTTAAAAGAGATTGAAGCTGGGTAGGATCTGCCAAATTGTGGTGCAACGTGCGGGTTGGCGGACTTCAAACATCATCTAAATTATTGTATTATTTCTCCGTCCTGCAGTTTTCCTCACGATATTTTTCCTCAACAAAGACACGACGCACATCACAAATTCAATGAAAAAAAATTTTTTTTTATCGGCATCCCCTCTGGTGAGATTTTGAGCTCACCTTTTTAATAAATTTTGGCTAAAATAACTTGAGTATATGAACCAGGAATTCTCCCATAAATTTCCTTTACAGTAGGTTTTGAATTTTAACATATTATTTGATTTGATCATAATATTAATAATAATGTCTACGTACGTCGGTTAATGTATCATTAGCCTCTCTCTGCTTTAGGTTACTCGGTAACAGGATCCGAATTCTAAAAAAAAATCAGTGTAATAAATCAGGCAAAGAAAAAATTATTATAATAAATTACTAATTATTAGCATCTAGTCTCGGTTTTCCCGGGAAACATAGTAATTAGCCAAAGTCTTTCCTGAGGGTTTAAGGTAAATCCATACTGAACCACGTCAAATCGGGGCAGTGATATTTCCGAATGAAAACGTAACAGACGGAACAGACGGGAACAGGAGAAACCTTTAAATTTATATTATTAGTATTAATGTGAAAAAAGTTATATTATTGTATAGTAATCGATATACCCTGAAAATTTTGCAAGCGGAAGTTGAAAAGGACTAGTCGCATAGCATTTAAAACTTTTTTTTATATAGAAAAGGCTGCAAACGAGCAAGAGGCTCAACTGATGATACGTGATTACCGACGCCCAGGTACATCTGGAACACCAGAGGAGCTGCAGGTGCGTTGCCGGCCTATAAGGATATTTGGAGAAGGAGAAAGAGGATAGAGAAGGAGGAGTGAGCCTCCGGTTACCTAACTCTCCGAACGCAACGCAGAAGTACAAGGTGCCTCTACTTAACGCCGGTATTCTGCGAGGTCGTGGTACCAACGCGGTAGAACCGGCCCATTCGAGCAGCAGCAAACGCCGCACCGACTCTACCACGATAAAATGTATACACCCAGTAGAAGCGTTTTACCAATTGACTGTACAATTGAGAACAGTCATTAATCTAACCTGAAACATTTGCACCTCCTCTATAACTCCGCTGGTCGCGTTCGCGTCCTCCGGTGCCTGCACGGTCTGCGCGGAGTCCGCTCGCTGCCGATAGGTTTCGCCCCACGTGTGCGCCGCGCTCGCCTGCCACGTGCTGCAGTTCCCGCACCTGCTGTTCGCTTGCAGGTGTTGCTGTAATTGTACCATCGCTACTAACTACATTTTCGCTATTAGGCGTCGAAGCCTCGTGGACAGGGGACTCGCTTTCATTTCATAGTACGCGAGTGATCTGGTCCCTAACCCTCGCGAAATTGTTAAGAACGATTATAAGTGCTAAATTAGGTGGGGAGACCTGCATGACAACACTGGAGTAGAGTGAGTGCCTCTGTGTTTGGAGGGGGGCAGACGCAATAGCACCCGTTGCTTATTAGTAGTATTATTCTAATACATCATCTTACATTACAAAGAGCCTATTCCTTCGTTAAAGGCCGGCAGCGCATCTGTAGCTCCTCTGGTGTTGTGGATGTTCGTGGGCGTCGTTGATCACTTACCATCAGGTGAGCCGCGCGCTCGTTTGCCCCTCCTTCTATAAAAAAAAAATTCATAATGGAAAGATTTAGGCCAAAATACGTCGTTTTCCATCGTTTCCGCGGCACCGAAGACCGAAAGCAGCATCTAAAGTACGAGGAGTCTGGTCTTCATGTCGAGCTAGGCTGTTATGGCAAATCCTCCTTATCGGAGAGGCCTATATCCTGCTGTGGACTGTTTACATGCTGTTAGTAGGTAGGAATAAATCCTGCGCAGGTAACAGTAGCCATCGACACATGACAAGATTTCCTCCCCGGATTCGCTCGAATTGATATAACACTGTCTAATGTAATATCTATAATCGATGAAAGCAAACTTCTTACCTTTATATCGTCTACTGGAGTAGATAGAGCTTCAATACAATATCACAAGCATCATGAAATTGGCATCTGACAAAATATGAATCAATGAAAATACCTGCATGTGCTTTAACAGAGCATCACTTCGCTGTATTTTTGTTGGCCTGATCGCCTCCCATTCCTCATCGGATACTTGTCCAGCCACATCAAACTCCTCTTGAACGGCCGAGTCCAACGCTGATATGAAAGCGTTCATCATCTCCATACAGTAACACATCAAACCATTCTGAAACGATGACGGGATTTTTTGGTACACCGTGTAAACGAAAAGCAGTTGAATATGAATAAAATATTTTCTCAAAGTGCTAATTACTAAGAAACGAGACTCTGGCAATTTCTTGATGGCGAAAATTCTAGGGGGAATGATGTTGGATGCACTCGGGGCTATGGGCTCTACACTCACCAACCAACCAACCTAGCGTGCTGTGTGAGGTAAAATCTTCCATTTAAAACATGCCAGCGTTTGTCAGCGCATTCTTGAAAAGTCTTATATCTAGTAGTGGACTTCAAAAAACCATAGACTTCAAAAATTAAGTAGCTACAGCAGTGACTGAGGCCTCATTCATTCGTCATCATTTTAGCCTGTCACAAGTCCACTGCTGAACTTAACCAAAGATTACCACAAAGCATGGTCCTGTGTCACCAGCCTCCACCGACTTTCCGCAACACTGTGCAGGTCGTCACTCCATGTTGTGGGGAGATCGTTCCACACTGTGTTTGCCTGTACGAGGTTGCCACTGGAGAACCTTTCTTCGCCAACGGTTGTCAGTTCTGCGAGCATATTACCACTGCAGCTTTCTGATCGATTACGGCTATGACGGCTGTTGTTCTGCGTTGCTGATGAGTAAAAACACCGAGCATAGCCCTTTTCATAGCCCGCTGAGTAACTTTGATCTTCCTTATTCGGCCTGCAGTGGAAGACCACGTCTCGGTTCTAGTTCTAGTTCACTAGCAACACGCACTGGTTGTACACTTTGCTCTTGAGGTGTAGAGGTATAATCGACGAGAAGATAAACGTTGCCAAGCCAAGATGGATTCACCGATTGTTTTTTGTGTCAAAGTTGGACTTACCTTGTCGACTAATTTGTCCCATGTATCGAAGACTACTTCGAGCGTAGTGTTTTCAACAAAAACGGGCATAGGTGTTACATGGACGTCAGACATGATCTTCGTCTTGTCTATGTTCATCTTAAGACCAAAATCAAGACACTATTGAGGTCATTAAACATAGTGCTATGCTCCTCTAGCGATCCTGCCCGTAAGAATAATATCGTCGGCAAATTGAAGTTGAGTGATGTAATTGATGTTGTCACCGTATTCTTTCTAATTTAGCAGCTGGAAAACAAATTCTAATACCGGGGTGAAGAGTTTCGGGGATATAACATCTCCCTGTCTTACACCTTTCTGCAATTGGATGGCTTTCGCACTCTGGTTCTGTACACGGAAAGACATCTTAGCCTCATTATATAAACACCTCAGCACTTCGGTCTAGAGAGTTTTAAATCCATATCAAATGAAGTATCAACATGTAATTGCTTTGCCACCCCTAAGGACTGCAAAAATGTCACGTTGCCTGTGATTTGGTCACCAATTTCCGTGACGCCGCCGGTTATAGCATACCGTTTTATAAGCAGTATAAGTTCTTGGTCTTCACTAATCCAAATATAACTGACACCCAGATTTGTGTGGCGTTGACTGACACGCCAAATATGCAATAATCATGGGACAAGGCAGGGTCTTTGTGGTAAACATATCTAAAACTCACGCCTGTTATAGCACATGTCGCAGACAGATGCCAATATTTCCTATTCCACACACTTATCACGACACATGTAATAATAAGTTATAAGTAAAGTTTACCAATTTAAATAAAAATAAACTGTATAGTTTATTTATGTATAGTAGGTATCTAGATCATGTTTTTACCACGTATAATCTCCTCGTCTCTCCTCCTTGGTTGTAGATTGAAACGTCAACTTTTACTCTTTGATTTCAATATAACGATTAAACACTGAACACAAAACTTAAAAAGTCTGCTTTACCTTGCAATCAGGGCTGTCGTCTGTGATATTATAAATATAGGCAACGTTCTCGCCCTCGTACAGGCTGTCAATTTGTGTGGTTAAATTTCCGCTGTGTATATTAGTGTCGGGTACGACATAGAGCCATTGAGCCTGGGTGTGCGACATCAGGAGCTCGCGAGCAGTCTCTGCTATTGTTGCCATCACGTCAGATGTCACTATGGCTATGAAATTCTCACCTGCAATGATAATACAATCGTTATCATCTTTTGTTTTACGCGAAAGGGGCCAAACGAGCAAATGGCTCATCTGATGGTAAGTGATTACCCTCTCTCCCCTACACCTGCAACACTAGAAGAGCAGCAGGTGCGCTGTCGGCCTTTAAGGAGATTTGGGATTTGGGAGGGAGAATGAGGATGGTAAATGGAGTGGGGCAGTGGTACAAGATGCCTCTACTTCTCGCCGGTATTGTTCGAGATCATGGTTGGCTTTACTACGTACAAAAGATAACGCCAGTAAAAGCACGCATGAATTTCTTAAAAGGTTTGCCCATACACATCAGGTGAAGTGGGTCGCTGAGCGCCGTGCCGCTACATGCGACGCCGCTCCCCATCACAAGTCTGTGAAATTTAGATTCGGCCAATTCCGTCATCGTCCAGTCGCCAGACCTTCGTGCAAATAAATTCGGCATTTAGAGAAAAAGATTGTATAATACCCCGTATACTACTACCGTAACCTAGTATTCTCTTCTTCATTTCATTACCTTATACACTTCTTTTTTTTTTCTTTTTTTTTATAGAAGAAGGGGCCAAAGAGCGTGCGGCTCACCTAATGGTAAGTGATCACCGACGCCCACGAACATCCACAACACCAGAGGAGCTACAGATGCGCTGCCGGCCTTTAAGGAAGGAATAAGCTCTTTTCTTGAAGGTCCCTAAGTCGTCTAAACTGTCCGGAAATACTGCTGGCGACAGCTGATTCCACAAAGTCGAAGTGCGTGGCAATCACGCGGTGCACCTTGCCAATAGACAAAGTTCTGACGACCAACTCCTCAGTCTCAGACCAAGTCCTCAGAGTGACTGGTTATGACCGGTAGCATTACTAGTGCAAGCGTACTGGGCAGTAGGTCACTGCACTCACCGATCCGCCTACCCGGCGTGGTTAGTATGAGCAAATTTTCCGTACTTGACATGTAAGCGTTTGTGGGCGTGTTAGCGGAAAGACCTGGGTCTAGCTGTGGACTTTATCTATATCAGCCCTCTATAAGAAGAAAGATCATGACAAAAAATCTTATTAATGTTTTTTTTTAAATAACTTACCAATTTTTGTGACGGGCAACTTGGATAACACCCTACGTATCTCTTTTTTTCTCGAGTGCTCGTTGATCTCGTGTTTCATCTTATACACAGTAACCGACACCGACGACACAGCGTCATCGTCTATTTGATAAGACAGTGACTGAACTACGCGAGAGATTGTGTCTCTATCTGAATAGAAATTATATAATGATTAGATTACATTAGTGATCAGTGGCGTTCAATGGCCTCAACGTAAATGGTAAGAGAATACCCACCCCATCTCAACAAATAAAAATGCCAGGGAAAATTGGCTTCCAACAGTTGTCGGAACAACCATCTTAAATATGCCAGTCCCACAAAATCCATACTGACTGGCAGCTGCGACTAAAGTCCAATGTGTCTGGTACTCTAATCAGCAGCGTGGCGATTATGGGATATTCACCTTAAGGTCTTTGTTCATCGGTGGGCTCTCAACAAGCTGTCAAATCTGTATCGTGTATCTTATCGGCATCTGTATCATGTCGACTGTGTGATGTTAAGTATATGTTACCAGTACAAAAACCAATACAAACAAAATATTGTATTCGAAGCAGTGGTGATGATCAATAACGTGGGGAATATAGCATACATTCCCAACTGGGACGACACCTGTTTATAGCAGTGACTTTTTTGATGATGATAATGAGAAACACTCTTTCTCTTTATCCGTAATATAATAAAGTTGCAAAGTGTCACATTAGACGATAGCAAATATAAGAACCAACTTAACGTATCATCGTGCAATATAACTGCTGATTTCCAATTGAAGGTTCTCATGGTTCTCAAATCCAGTATTAACTGTGCCAGCTCTTGACCAGCCTCGGCATATGTTACTGTTATAGCACTGTCCACTGGGAGCCGTGGACAATCGACCTCTGTCAACGCGAACAGCAGAAGTTCCTCATCCTCAGTCCGAGAGAATAGAGACCAAGTGTCTTCGCACGACGCTACGCTGAAGACCGCCAGAAAACCTAAGAAAAAATTATACTGGTGAGTAACTTTTAACACTGCAGGTGAATTTTACAAGAGGAAGTATATGAATCCGCCACGTGCATATCATGGATACAGGCTTCCTCTAACTTTTGAGGGTATTTGGAAGCCGGGAAGAGCCTGCTCTGCCAAATTATACTGCGGCAATGCTGCGAAGGTCCTAGCGCAGGTCATTATCATCATCATCACAGCTTTTGATTAGTCCTCTGCTGAACAAAGGCCTCCCCGAAGATTGCCCCAAAACACGGGTCTGAGCTACCTGCATCCTATACAGGTTACTCGCCCACTATGAAATGTTAGCGACTCTAAAGACATAAGAGTGCAATTACTTTCTCCCCTGAGCTTCACATCAAATCCTCCATACGGGAAGTATAGTACGGGAGAGTAAAAAGGGAGACTTACATCTTCCCCTTGAGTAACTAATACTGATGTTACTGAGATAGTGAAGCGCTCTCTTAAAATTGCATTCACCAAAATCACGAGGCCGGTCTTATTGGTCCGCGTAAGAAAATTATAATTTTGAATGACGTATTACCACGTGCTCGTCAGCGGAGAAATTCTTTGTAAGGAAGTCTGAATAATGGAATAAAATACTATTCTTAGATCCTCCTAATCGCACTGTAGCAGTGTGGCAGCCTTATTTTTGGCAACCCTAAATTAAAGATGAGAAACGTAAAAATGTAACTATATATTTAACAACCCTGAACTTTAAAATAAAATATATGTAGCTGTAGAAACCTTTCTTAACGCTGATTGAAGTCCAAGAGTAGTAATGGACAGTAACCCCGCCATGCTTCAGCTGTACCCTCGCTAACTCCTTGATGTACTCCTTCAGCTCGTCCAGAATCGGCTGATATTGCTCTCCGAGAAACTGTCTGTCTAATACTACAGCTACAACATGGAAATACATATTTGAAATGTATATATATTCAAGCCTTGTTCCCAACGGCTTAGGCAGAGACAATCTCCTTCCACTTGCTACGGTTCATTAATCTTCGCATGGATGCTCGTTGGTTTAGAGTACTCTTGACCTGGCCTTTTTCCAGAACGTCTCCCATTTGATCGTGAAATGTTCGCCTAGGTCTTTCTCTCCCGGCACTACTGTTTACACTCGCCTCATATATTTGTTTCGTCAACCTACTTTCATTCATCCTCTCCACACGTCCAAGCCAGCTCAGCATCCCTTTCTCAATTCGTGTCACTACATCGTCTTTCAAAACGTTTTATCTTTGTTCACGGGGGGACTGAGATGTAAGGCCACGGATAATATATAAAATCAAAACTTAAACGCGATAAAATCCGTAAATAGTATCCGTAAATGTCTAGTGTTCGCGAAAATATAAGAAATCATTATATAAATACATAATAAGCTTTCACGACCGTAGACCCAATACTGGCGTTTTAGTTTTAGACATAATTTTTTGTCCTTTTAATCCACTTCTTACCGTAGCCTTTTTGTAACAATGTGAGTGTGTCATAGTGGTTAACGTACTTGACACCTGAGACTTGTGTCCGGGGTCCGAATCCCAGCTCAATACACTATTTATTTATTGCATTCACATGTTTTAGTTCTGGTAGAGCATAGCATTAAATAATGGTTTCCCGTAGAGTGGCGTAATAGTAGAGACAGTTGAAGTCAATAGTTGTGCAAAAGCATAAATGATTGATTTTCGGGCTTGGTCGAGTTGTGTCGTGTCCCGTGTCTCTGGCTCTGCATCCGACTCTTCCTCCGATCTTATCGCATATGCGTTACATCGGACACGTGTTTGTATCCGTGTTTGCACGTACACTTGCGGCACTATGACATCCCCGGCGCCGTTGACAACTACCAATAGTAATCATCATCATCATCAACATCATCATAATCAGTATTAATTTTGTTAACGTAGTTTTCATATTTTATTATGTTTCATATTACAGCAACCATAAACACCCAAATTTGAAAAAGTAGGTAAGGTGTAACCTTACCTAGGTATCTGTAAGACATGGAGTAGGCATCCATTTAAAATTTTAGAAATATTTAAAGGTGTGAAATGGTAGCATAAAAGTCCTATGTTTTGAAGTTAAATACATTAAAACTTATGGGTATCCTAAGAGATTAAGTAAAGAATGGCGAAACACGACGTCGCAGGTTCGAGCCCGCCGTTAGTATTAAAAAAAATACATTAATTTCAAAACGACTGTCTTTTTTGTGTAGGTCAAGTCTGTCTCCAGCTGTGAACGGAAGACAGTAGCAACTCTAGCTTTGCCTACAGCCTACGGCCACGTAATTTGTACTGTTTTGTTTTATAATAGCCCAAATTACAATCGGATGTTACATTACTCACCTATTGAAGCGTTCGCGGTGATCAGCGATGGAAAATCCTCCGCGGATATACGATGAAAAACAAAGAATACAACATAAGTCCATATTTGCATTTTGTGAAGCAACATGCACTTCGCTCACGTATACCACGGAAAATGATGTCCCGATCATAATTCGTGTAATAATTTCCGATATTTAATCAATGGACGTTATTATTTAGGAACTAATTAACTGAATATGCGAGGTTCTGATCCAGGTGGGGGCATGTTAACATTTTATGTGAAGGCGATGTTAATATCCGGGTAAATGGAAAGAGCACGACGCTAACTGGACTTCGAAGAAAATCGTTTCACATACAGCATGCGATCACTTACTTTTCTTATTTATCAGCCTGTGAATTTCCACAGCCGGACATGGACGGACATCTATCCATAAAAGCCTGAGTGTAATGCTTGGAAGATTTGCCCACACTCACCACTCTGGGCGGACGGGGTACTCACCACACTGGTGAGCCCGGTGCCGGTATCCACGCACCAGTGACGCTGCTCTTCATCACTAGTATGCCGTATTTGGGTTCGGTATATTCGGATGGATTCCTCGCCAACAGGCGGTCGCCAGATCATTCGTTAATCAGCAGGATGCACCACTTGCGGGTGCGGTTGATATTTCTAAACAATAGCTTGGTGTTTTGGGTTCCGTACGGAGCCCTTGTACTAAGACTACGCCGTCTGTCTGTTCAGCCTTTTATGTTCTATCTTTTATACCGCAACATGTACCCGTTTGAAATTTGCATGTGTTATTAGGACGGATGTCCTAACAAATAATAAAAATAAATAACAATTATAATAAAAAAGTAAACATCAAGGGATGAACAAGAACAGAGTTATCTGAGTTTTTTTTGTTGTTGTACTATCGTAAAAACGGTAATACATAAAAGCGTCAAACTTGGTGTGATTATAGTGTAAACTTTAAAATAAAGTATTTTTTTTTTGTAAATATATAACACGGATATATTGTGTATGTATTGAGTGTGGTTGTACGGAACCCTCGATACGCGTAACTGTGTCATTTTCTTTAACCATTTCTATTTGCGATTTTTGGTAGTAGATAAAAAATTATGAATTTATATAAGCACTCACGCCTATCACCCATGGGTGTAGTGGGGATGTTATGGATTCTATGATTTGATTTGATCCAGCATGATTTGATTAAACTACTACTTAGTACTTCTTAATGCTGCAAATTTTGCAACGAACAATGCATATTTAAAAGTTATGTATAAATTGAGCAGGTACCGAGTCTCCCTGTATAAACCTTAGTCGCATCAAAAGGTCACTCGTATAAATAATGCACAGTAATTGCCGACAACCACACGTGCCTCGTCTGTCCGAAATTTCATTAGTCTAAATTCAAATCAATTTCATATTACTATCACTTTTACTAAACATTTAATTAATTCAACAATAGTCCGATAAAAATAGATAATATAACAAAATGAAACTTATCAAATCAAACATTTTTATCAAAATAAATGCTAGAACTCTGTACATGTCGTGTGTCTACTGCTACTGCTTAAGGTAGGATAAAGAGAATATATCAGACTACAGACATTTTTTTTTCATAAAAAATAAATTCAATGAAAAAGGTCAATTAAGCTAAAATAGCGATAATCATTTGCGTTCTTAATAAATTCAGCGGGCATAAAGTCCTCTTGATAAGTTAGGGCATTTAGCATCACAGGGGTTTCGCATGTCTCCTGGACACCGAGAAGTTAAAGCGATGAGGCACCAACAAGGTAAGACATTCCGTACCGCTGTGTTTTCTTTCCGAGAGTAACATCAATAAATATATTAAAACATTTCTATAAGAAGTAGACCAACGAACTGAAAATAACTGTTCACGTCTAGTTATATTTACAATATTTAATTCTAGGATGACGCCCCACAAGATGGAGTAACGACCTGCGCAGTGTTGCGGGAAGTCGATGGATGCAGGTGGCTCAGGACCGAGCTTCGTGGCAATCTTTGGGGGAGGCCTATGTTCAGCAGTGGACTTCTGATAGGCTGAAATGATGATGATTCTACTTTTGTAACATCCAATACTTTCATTTAATAAATATAACACGAAGACGCATTTCATTTCTGTTTTAACATTTACTCTTGACAAATATTGTATGTACCTACAGCGTCAAAATATGACAAGTACGCAGCCCATTACCAACCTTGATCACCATCATCATCATTCCACTCTATTACAAGTACACCGAGCACAGGCCTTCCCCACAAGATTGCCAAAAAAACACGGTTCTGAATCTGTATATAACATGAAAACACAAACATCATAATAATCTGATACTTCTACGACGCTCATGGTCAGATAGCGGTGCAGTTCTTTAATTCCGGTCTATTTGCAATGTTTGGAATGAAGAATATTTTGTTTTATTGATTCGATAATGCTTTAATAAGGTGCGTTGAGATAACACAAAATAATGATTTTCTATGTTTTGTTTGTTTGACTGCCCCAGAAGGACAATTATGTTTTTCGATTACATGTATGTCTATTTCTTTGGCACGCTCCGTAGCCTAAATGGCTTAACGCATTTTAACATGTGTCATTGCCACTTGATTATAATCACTTTTCAGTATTTCAAAGCCAGCATCTCGGATTTCAGCCATTGCAACGGCGGACTTTAAACCGCGACCGTGAGTTTGCCACGCTGTTTCTCGCTAATTTCGTTTCGTCAATTTTTCTTTAATTGTTCTGCATAGTTTGTTTTGCATTGCGGGGGGAACAAGACCTAACATAACCTTTTTTTAACGTGGGGAAATCCATTATGGATAACCAGTACCCCGGGGCAAAGGAGGGTTATGTCGCTAACAGCGCTGACGGAGGAGTCATGGAATCTCCGGTCGAAACGCAACCGAGAACCCTTTTTCCTTTAGCTAAAATAGCGGTGTTGGTACAGTAATATGCAGTATTACACTACCCCCAGCACAACAGCAACAGATCATGTGAATAAAGTGGATGTTTGGGGAGAGAACTTCTTTTTGTAGCTTTCTTAGCTAAATGACCTGCAATTTCGTAACGGTGAACCGAATTCCATCCAGCAGTGACACGGAATCCACTATAAGACATATTTCAGCCCTCTTCTATGGAAATTGAACAAAGACTCTCCAATGTTGAAAATTGATGGATTACTTGAAAGGATTAGACACGATGATCTGAAGGCAGAAGAATACTAGTATTTTTCAGACTTTAGGACTCTGCGGGTAAGCATGCCTCTGAGATAGCTCACCTGTAAAAACAGATGTATCAGGTGAAGAGTTACAATTTTAAATGATTCTATACTGAGGGACCCTCACTAATCCCTCTTCAGTAATCTTTGAAGCATTAGTGAACATAACTATCCAGTCATGCCATTATTATGAGAGGAGGTTATTTAGATATATATTAGATATTATCTACAAAAAAATAAGGAAAGCATTCAACTTAAACAGCAAAAATGGTAGTAAACTTCATGCCAACTGTTATTACACGTAAACACTGACTGAATTTTGTCTATGGTAGAAAGAGCAATTTTGTTACAAAACGGCTTCTAATTAAGGCATTATGTATGGATGTGGTTTATATATTAAGGTTTTTTCGCATTTTGATATGGAGTGGGATTCCAGATGTTTTGAGTATTACCAATATAATCGAAACTTCTGGGTTAAACCTACCCCTAGAGAAAGCAACAGGGAAGGTGATATTGAAGGTGATATAGGTAGGCCATTTACAAACAGCCAATCATCATTATCATTAAGATAATTGACAGTTAACAGTCAGCCGAGAAGATGCTTCAACAATAGATTTGTCAGTAACGAATAAGGCTAAGGTCATCTGCACACTAAAGAATATAGGCCAGGTTTGTATATTTTCTTGTATAAGCCTTTATACAAGAAAATATACACGCATTTGTAGCTTTCACTTCGTCCAGGCAATAATTGGGCTGCGGTTTTATGTAACATCCACCATTTAGCAATACATTGATAAATTATCTGAGATAAATTGGCATGTTTTAGTAAAATTGTTTGGTCTGTTTCTGTATCTGTGGCATATAATAATACGCAATCATTATTACATTCTCTTTAACTTTGACTTTGACAACAACAATTATAAAAATACGATTCTTAGTGAAAAAAATACTATAAAATGTCGTATGATTACAATAAATGCTTTATTACAGTAGGCACAACACGCTTCGATCTACTTGCAGAATATATTACGTCGCCTTCGATTCTTCATGCTTTAAAACTAATTGGCATAAAAGAGATAACCTTTCAGATAGGGAACAGCGATATTGAGCCAGGACAATATGAAAAAGAAGGTATTAAGCTACATCTTTATAGATTTAAAGATTCAATTCAAGATGATATTAGTAAAGCAGATTTAGTGATTAGTCATGCTGGGGCAGGTAGTTGTCTTGAAGCTTTAGACGCGAACAAACCGCTCTTGGTCGTTATTAACGAAGATCTAATGGATAACCATCAGTTGGAACTAGCAGAACAGTTGCAAGTTGATGGTCACTTGTATTATTGTACATGTGATACTCTGGAAAGCACTCTGGGAGTGGTGGATTTCAGTTTGCTGACAGCATTTCCTAAGCCAGACTCTACGCTGTTTGTTAAATATTTAGATAGTGTTTTAAAAGTGAAAAATTTGGTAGATTAATCTCTATATCTAAAGAATTACCAACTGGAATTGACAGAGGTGGCTACCCTTTGATTTTAAGATGGAATTAGAATTGAAATTGAACATTTTGCCTCCAAATGAGAATAGAGATAATCAAGGCAAAATGGAAATTGAATTTGGTAAGTTTCCAGAAAAACTAGATAACAAGAATAAGGAAACCAGATTTAAGTAGATTATCAAAGACTTGAATAACATTCCCCTATGGCTCAATTGTTACAACTGAGAAGCAAAGATTTGTTTTAATATATATGACATTAATGACACTAAATGTGAACTTACTAGTTATAATACACATACAAACCTGGATTGCGACTTCCCTTTATGTTATTTAATAAAGATTTATATAGCTTGTAATTTGCATAATTTTTTAAACATATTAAAAAACAAATGAAATATGTTTAAAGAATAGTTTATGAGATATTTAGTCAGTAACATTAAAAAATACTTGTATACAAACTTATATCCCATATTCTTCCTCCCTGATGGTTTTTTTGCAAAAAGCGCTTATAAAGGTATTCTGTTGGTTAGAAGTATTAACCTAATGTAAATAGAATATCTGAGGAAATCTAATTATGAATTAAATATATACAAGTAATGTACAGCAAGTTTGACTTTAAAATATGCAAGTAAAGTTTATATGGCAAAGAAAAATCTTTTTTCAATAATTATGGGAAATTTGTTACATTATACTATTATAGTCTATTTACAAAAATATATAATAATAATGTTATATTGAGCTATTATAGTCTATATACAATTTGTGTAAATTTTTTTTAGTAAAATATCAATTAAATTTAAAATGTTTTGTATTATCAAATTCTTAACATTATTGATCTATTTGAAATGAAACTATGATTTACGGACTTTATTGCAGTTGTGCTTACAGTATCTTGAGGTTGTGCAGTGGTATGCTTGGTTTTAGATTTAATTTTGTTTAATACTGAATCCCAAGCCGGCTAAGCACCCAGCCATCATCTCAATTGAAATAAGGATATTTTTTTATTTCAATAGCCTTCGAATCGGTGTTCTTTTGCGAGAATTTGTGGTCTTTCAGATCTGATGTAATGTTTGGGGGCGATCAAGGATATGATCACAGACTGCAGACTTCCTAGAGCGACGGTGTTTCATGTCACGGTGTTTTACGACCGCTTAAAAGAACACATACCTGATCCTTACAGATCTTTTAGTTTGCCCTATGTAAGAGAAACCACATTTACAATCAATCTTGTACACTCCTGCATCTTGTAGAGGGATATTGCACTTGACTGATGGTAAAAATTGACTTATCTTTTCGCCGGCTTGAAAAAAGTTTTTATAGAAGCCCTCTTAAAGATATAGCCAATCATGTCCGTAACGCCTCTTATGTACAGTAATACAGCAGTTACTCCCTCGACTGTGGCTTAACTTAGTCACTGTGACGGAGGCGCGGAACCCGTACCTTGTTGTCGTGCAAGACTTGCTTGACATGCTGAAGCTCGGTGGCCAAGTGTTTACTGTCACTGATCCCTCGTGCTCTCTGAGATTTACCAACAGCAGCTAACTGAGATTGATGGTGGTGAGATTCACAAATACCTGTTTGTATGGGTCTTTTTCCTATACATAGGATGACTTACGGTGTTATTAGGATGTCTAATTACGAACACATCAAGAAAAATTAACGAGTTATTTGCCTCCGACTCCTTTGTAAATTAAATTTTGGGGTTTATGGAATTTAGGAGATTTAGTTTAACTATGACATCTGGACACCTCAGTCCCTCCGTGACCACGGCTGCTGTAAACAAATCGAAACGTCGGGCATATAAAAACATAATTAAACACGATAAAATTTCAAATGTGTAGTGTTCGCGTAAATACTAGAAGTCTATTGATCTATGGTTAAAATCTTTAATGACTCATAGCTATCCTAATATAATATCTGCTATTTTTGATTATCGGGACTGATTATTAAATATTTGCACTTTGACTTAATCTTCTCCATGTACACTTAACCATTAATGTAGTAGTGACTTTTGATAAAAATAAAGAAAAAAAATATTTATTCAAATAGTGACTGTCCTCTGCCTTTGTCACTTTAGATGGTGATTAAGGTCTGACCATGGACCCAGATAGCCCCATCACGTTCTCAAAACAAAATTATGTCGCTCACTATTTCTCTAGCGATTCACATTTGTGTACATTAATAATATTTTCATAGATGGATAGACATGTTTTTTTTTTATAGAAAAGACGGCAAACGAGCAAGCGGTTCTCCTGATGGTAAGTGATTACCGTCGTCCACATACACCTGCAACGCAGAAGCACAAGATGCCTCTACTTCACGTCGGTATTCTGCGAGGCCGTGGTACTAACCCGGTCGAGCCGGCCCATTCGAACAGCAGCAAAAGCCGCCGCTTGGTGCTACCATGTCTAAGTGTGTCTACAGGTGTCTATGGGCTACAGTAGCCACCTAGCTAACTAGGCACTTGGGGCTGATGTAATTTGTTTTTTTTTTCAAATTAGGAACGATAATTTTTGTAGAATACTAATAATTTTACGGCACTGAACACATAAAACAGTAAAAGCACCTAGGAACATTGCTTGATTGCCACTTGAACTAGTTTGCTAACCTGGTGTGGCTTTAAATCCCTGTGGTGGTGGAAAGATTTTTTTACAATAAGTGTGAGGTCCTTTGGCTATTATAGGTTCTTCCCGCCGCCGAACTAACAGAGAAAGATAATGATGAAAAAAAAACAGTAACAGGTAAACTTACAGCAAATCTTCCCATTGGGCTCGTCTGTGTCTCTTTAGTGGACTTAGAGGATGATAAAGAAAAAATATAAAAACCACCTTCTAAAATAAAAAATCTAATACTTGTGCTCAGCAGTAAAATGTTTGGTGGGTTGGGTCTATGTAGTTATAACTTCTTACAAATAGATAACTTGTAAAAAGATATAACTACTAAATTCAGGTTGAAGCAACATTACATGATCCTACACCAAATTTAAATTAAATAGGTAAAATATTCAATTTACAGGATATTTTTTAATTTTTGTTATGTCTCTGGGGGCTTTATGACTTAATCTCATGAACTAGTCCAACGACACCCAGGGGTAAGACCAAATTTGAAGTTTGATAGAAGCCGACAATGCCAATCCTGTGAGGTCGCCACACCCGCCGACATTAGCAAACTATGAGTCATGAGGAATAGTGCATACGTTTCATTGTAATTGCTATTTGAGTTTATTTTTTTTGCAATTGTTTTTTTTTTATTTTGACAAATACTAAAAAAAATTTGAAAATGATTACTAATTAATTAGGTCTCATGCAGACTTTTTAAATCAAAAACATTACACACTCAAAACATTCTGTAATAATTTTATTGGAAAAATACAGATCATTTACAAAATTCACAAAATCACAAACTACTTTTAAATTATTTTCTTTAGGGTTTATGATACAATAAGAGAACAAAATAGCACAACTTAAAATTTATTAATTTTTAAACTAATTTCTTTGCCTCAAAGAAACTCTTGAGGTGCCTCATCTGCCAATACCCAATGCTAACAAGGACAGCCGTCTGCAGAAGACTCCACCACAAAACACGCTGGTTTGTGCTCTCCGATGTCTGTCTGAATCTCTCTTCCCGTTGCTGTAAATAATAATCAACTTGAGGTGGAATTCATTTCAATGCCATATAATTCATCATACTCATATCTGGGTGGATGCGACGTTACAACATAATTTCGTAAATTTTTTCGCCTATTCCCAAATAATAAAAAAATAATGAATTTTCCATTACTAACAATCAATGTCCCAATCGCCACCACCACCGTATGTATAAAGTAGAAGTGAGCTTTTTAGAGTCTGCAATGATTATCATCATTGCCATAAAGATCAGCAAGCTAAAGTGGCGATGGCACGGCCACATAGCTTGCATAACTGACAATGGTTGGGGAAAAAAGGTTCTCGGGGTGGCACCCAGGTACAGGCAGGCAATGCAGTGTGGGGCAACATGCACAAGATGAAGCGACGACCTGCGCAGTATTGCGGGAAGTCAATGGATGCAGGTGGTTCATTACCGAGCTTTGTGGCAATCTTTGTGAAGGTCTATGTTCAGCAGTGGACTTGTGACTGAAATATGACGACTGTAGGCTAAAATGATGAAGCTTTTTATCTATGTGTCTGTCTGTATGAACAGATATGACTCAAGATTTACTAAAGCTATTGAGATCAATTATATCAGGTTTCTACTAGATAGTAACTCTGGAACCAACTTAGGCTATGTTTCATCATGTTTACTTCACAGGTTCCAAAGATATTTTTTTTTTTTTTGGTAATAGTCCACACAACCATCTATAATATAGTAAGAGAACCCTTAATAATTGAAAACTTTCCTTCCAAAGATTAATTTTCGGTCTTTTGCTTAGTTGCTTCTTACGAAACACGCAAGAAGAAGAAAAGGGTTTAAAGATTATTACAATGCTACTTCTAAATACGAACGCATTTATTTAAGGAGCAAAAAACGTTTGTTTGGCTGTGGTGCGAATATCCACATGGGACAAGTATAACAAAGTATGTATGAACTATAAATTACTTTTAGGGTGTGGGTGTTCGTCCATGTGAAATTTATGTATGTACTGACTCCAATACCCAAAACTATTTATTAAAAAAAAGGTATAATGCACTTCAGACATTCATTGTGTCCAAGTTAAAAATGTAGGCAAAGTTAGAAATTGCAATACCCTCTGATAGCTCTGTTCCTTAGTAATCTGATGAACTTGGTCAAGTAACTGTCTAATCCTCAGCTGAAGCTCTGTCAGTTTTTCCTTTTTAGCCACACTGGCATAGTCAACTGCATGCTCGCCAACTTGGATGTCAAGATGTACCTGAAATGAAGATACTTTGCATGTAGTTTAAGCATGTAGGTAAAACCAAACGGCAGCTTTTTCTGCTGCTCAAAAGAGGCAGCTTGACCAGGGTAGTACCACAGCCTGGCAGAATACTGGCGTGAAGTAGAGGCTATTTGTGCTGCCCTCTAAGGCCCTCTCCTCCCTCCCCCTCTCTATGTTGCTCCCTCCCCCTCTCTATCTTTCTCCCGCCCCAAATATCATTAAATCTTTAAAGGTAGGGCACACACCTGCAGCTCCTCTGGTGTTACAGATTCATGTGAGTATCAGTAACCACTTACTATCAGATGTATGCAGAAACATAGCGCAGCTGGTGCAGGGTTATGGTCCACGGTATGGTAAAGCTGTGTTTTTTAGCAACCAAGGTGTATACATATTCATCATAATAATGTGAATAAAGTATAGTAATACACTGGTCAATTTATTACTCATCTTCATCAATAAGAATTTATTACTCCCAAATCTTAAAGATTTTTATTATAACTTAAATAATCAGAAGTAGTAATTTTAAAAAATTAATAGGCTTTACATATATTTATCTGGGGTACATGCAGTATGAATAGTCTTGTTTAAGGATGTTAATTTGTATCGCGAGTCAATACAAACAGCTGTTTGGTTAAACTCAAGTCACATTATCCTCTCATAATGTTCACATGTGAGTGAAAACAACTTAAATAAGTGAATCTCTGACCACTCCATTATAGGATATGGGGTTTTTAATTTAATCATAATGATATGGAAGGTTGACATTGATTGGAATTTATATAGATAGGTAGTAAAACTCTTTTTATACATGATTAGATGTAATACTTACTCTTAGCTGAGATCCACTGAACCATGATGTACTGTTTGAGTACATGCAGATGACATGTTCACCCGGAGTGGTGGAAGTGAAGGAGTACATCCCTTCTGAAGAGTAAACACGTGACAGCACTACTTTGTCATTGGGGTCGCGTACTTCAACATGCATACCAATACCAGGTGTTGAAGGCATGAACCCTCCTGACCGGGGATCATATAGCTCCACTTTGTAATTTACTGAAAATTTTAAGCGTTATAGTTATTTTTACTTTTTTTTTTCTTCTTAAAACAAACAAGAAATGTTAAATATAAAATTTTAAAGTTGTTTGACATAGTAATTTAACGAATAACATAAGAATGAAGAAAGAGAAATAACTACAAAGAAAAAGAAAGAAATATGTTACCTATTACTGTAGTGTCGTCAGGGATTTCTTCTATGAAACATTTTCTTTCGCCTTCTGCTATATGAAAATATAAAGCTGAAGCAACATCTATTAAAAGAATTATTGATATAAAAGAAGATAATTTGCTATACATGATGTTTTTGTGCTAAGATGAACATCGGCAAATATCGGAAAAGTGACATGACACACGTCATCTAATCCAACTTTTTCTTTTTTTGTTTGCGTTGCGTTCAAATTTTTCACTAGTTACTTAGTGTCTGAATGTCTGCAAAAAATACTTTTATTTTGTTAACTTACTTTATGCGGCGTAAAAGAATTTTCTGCGGCTTTCCATGAATAAAAAGTGTCCTTTTTTTAGTCTTCGTGGTATCTTCACCCAAAATTTCATCAAAACTTTTAGCTGCCGGGCCAATTATTACACTAAACGGGGAGGGAGATACAAATGCGTGTCAATTTTTTTTAAATATAAATCACAAGCATACTGATAACATCTTTAATGTTTAATGATTTTTGGACTAAAAGACGCGATAAAATAGTTGACAAAGACTTACGTATGAAAGAACAATTTTGGATCTATTTCGCTAGCTTTAATTGTTCTGGAGGAACAAAACACAACTGTACACTATACATTTTCACTTTTACACTAAACATTTATTAATGTATTTTTTTATATATACACTTATTCTACTGCTTTTATCCAGCACCAAACCTTAATGTTTTGACTGACTAGTCAGTCATAAACTGACACGAAATACACACAGTGAGACGTAGCCAAACTTACATGAGCTATATCGGTGAGACATTCCGAGAAATTAACAGATATTCGTCGGTAACAAGTTTTAGCTCCGTCCAGGCAATAATTTGTCTAAACTATGTCTAATGACATATGATGTGTAGTTTTTATTTCATGTAAATAAAACGTGTAGGTTAAATCTAATCACCTCTCTTTGTTTCTCATTTATGATATTATTAGGATTTTAAGTTCCTTAATAATTAATTTATTTTTAAATCAATTGTGATCACAATTTCATTTGACTTCTGGTTTAATTTTTCTACGATTATTAAAAATACTACGATGTGCGTTCCACTTTATGATTAACTTTTAAAACGGCTTTGGAGCCAAAGGCTCTAAAAAGGAGTTGCAAAAACAAACTAAAAAAAATTATTACGCCGCACAGATACATATTTTTTAATGATTTCTAAACTGTTACTTTTACCTGTCATTCACATCACGTCAACGTCACCTAGCTCAGTCAATTACTAGGTACCATAACACTCTTTTCTGTAAAAAAATAAAAATAGAGTCCTATTGTATTGCCTTAAATATTATGTAAATATATATTTAGATAGAAACGAAAAAAGATTAAACAATGGATCCGTTTATTATCGCAGCTATTATAAGCGCCTTGGTTATAATTATTTTATCGGTGGCATTTTTCCGCGTAACGCAGGTTAGAACTCAATGTAAGTAAAATTTCTTTGTTTATACGACCTGTAATATACTTTGATACCAATATTTAAGTATCATTTAACACATATTTTCTGGGCACAGCTGGAGCCAAACCCAGAGCAGTCGCTCAACGTGATGGGGGCCCTGGCAGAGTTCAAGCTGTTAGAAATCAGAGAGCTCGGATGCGTGCCAATGGTGAGTAGTATTTCAATTTAAAATATTAGTAATAGTTATTCTTTACCTATACTTTGCTATGATAATTTTACACTGACTTTTGACTGGTTCTGGGAGTTTGTCTATGTCCATCATTTTATGGTATGTGAACTGCCTCCACAGCATAAATTCCTACAGTGAGAGGTATTTAAAAGAACTAAAAAATTGTTATGTAGCAAGCAAGCAAGCGGCTCACCTGATATTAAGTGATTAACATCGCCTATGTACATCTGCAATACTAAACGAGCTACTGGCCTTTAGCTTGGCTTAATATAATATAAATGTGAAATTAAGAATGGGTAATGTATAGATATTGCTAGTCATTAATTATGTTTAACTTGTAGCTGCCCGTCATCAAGCAGCCTTGATTGAAGAGGAGCCAGATATAGCAGAAGAAGCTGAAGCGGAGGGTATTCCAGAAGCTCAGAAAGTGGAATTTGAAGATAAAATGGGTGCTAAAGTATGATTACTTTCTAAAACGACTACTACCTTATAGACTTCTAAATTTTAGAACTTTATGCAAGTAAAAAAAGTTAATTTATTAAATTGGTTAGGTGGCGCCATGCCTCAAGTTTAGCTGCAGGGAGCAAGTAATATTTTTCTAAATTTCTATGATTGTGCCTGGTCTGGAGGTTTGTCTGTGCGCAATAAATGCATATGGAATGCCATGTGTTAGCAGCATAAAAATCTGACATCAATATATATAAACATTCTTCTTTGAGTGTGTTAAGAAGTGACTATAGGAAAAACCTCATGATTTCATCTTTCTGAAATTTGAAATCTCCAGGAGCAAAACGCGACTGGGCCACTAATCACAGGTGAAAATGCAGAAAGCTATGATGAATTCAACAGAGAAGAAATTTTTGAGACTATTTAAGAAATTCAAATTCCTTAACTGTATTCTTATCACTAATTGAATACTTATCTAATTTCATTATGAAAAATATTTTATGTAGCTTTAGTAATATAAGAATATTTTTATTATCAATTTTGAACAGAAACGTGCAAAGCTTGAAGCTAAAATGGAAAAGAAGAAAGCAAGGGAAGCAGAGGAACACATGAGGGAAATAAAACGAAAGAAAGATGAGGAAATTGAAGAAGAGAGACGAAAACAGGAGGAGAAGAAGGAAGTAAGATTTTAGTTTATTCTAAAGCCTCTCATAAAGCATAGTTAGGGTAGTAGTTAGTATAGTACACATGCTACAAATATGTGAATGTCTCCTCAATAAAAAATTTACCTAGAATCATACGTACAAGAATTTTTTTTTTTTATTCTTTAATATCTGTCAACATTGTCAACAATATCTCTTATACCAGCTGCAAATAACTTTTTAAAAAAATATTTAAGAGAAAACACTAGAATTTTAGTAAGTAACCATAACTCTAATCCCACATTGTGTAACAGTTAATAGATCATTAGAGATTACTTTTCCAACATCATGTCCTTATTTTTGTGCCCACTGCTTATGTTATGTTATGGGTTACGGGTTGGTATCCGTAACTCCACGACTGTGCGCGTATTTTGCTTGTGGGCAGGAATATTAATTATTCGAGCTAACCTAGCTCCTCAAGGAATCTCAATAAACCTTTAAAGTTACCAGTAACCTTGGGAGTGATCTCGGTGAGCTGAGGTGCTTAGCCCTGTATTACGCGACCGTTGGACACTGCAACATTTCTTTTGCCGACGTTTCTTTTGCAAGCTCGTCCGCCGCATCATTACCTCGAGAACCGCTGTGACCTTTTATCCATCTGAACTGATGAAACGAGGTAATCGTTTAAACGCTGGTAGCATTTGTATGTGAGCCCTGAAGTCATGAGATTGCTGTCGAGGGCCTGTATAACCGCCACTTCCCTAATAGCTGCTATAGCAGCCTGAACATTTCCCAAGCATTCAGCTTGATATATGGTGTTTGTATTCCAGTCCACTCCTTGATATTGTGGTTTGAACAAAATGATTCTGCCAATGCCTAGTATTTTAATTATGTTCCAGTACATCTTATTAGGCACAATAGCAGCGGTTAGAATCTCTGCCCTATGAACAAAACAAAAACATGAGATCCAAGTTCAATCTGATCTGATATGAGCACTATATTATATCCAGTTTAGATAATCAGATACACTGTTTTATCTTAAGCATATTATATTTTAATAGGAAGAAGAACGTAAAGCAGAGGAGGCGACACGCAAAGCTGAAGAGGAACGTAAAAAACGTGAACACGAAGAATATGAAGCGATGAAAGCAGCTTTCACAGTAGAAGGTGAGGGCTATGATGAAAGCGAAGATCAAGAGAAGGAGAACTTACTGAAGGACTTTATTGAGTATATTAAGGTACACTATATTGTTTTTTAATTCTCATGTTGACTTAGCATTATAAACTGTTAGATGCCATCCCTTTTTTCTGAAAATAGTTATTGCTTATTACTTATTACGCACAGCAGTAGTATTAAAAATTAAATTTTTAAATATGAAGGCATTGGTTAATGTTTACTTAATGGTTTACCTTGATTCCAAGATTAATATTTTTTTTTGGTTTTTTGGCTTCATTATATGATTTTGACACATTCTATTTCAGAAACTAGAGTTAACAGCCCATTTTAGCAATATTAATCTTTTTTTTTCATTCTTTTTTGTTTTAACCAAGTGGAGTTAATTACGGGAATATTGTTCTGTATCCTGCTGCAAATGTGCACACCATTTGTCATATGTTATCTTACTTACGATTATGTTAGTATTTTTGGGAAATTCCAGTAACCAGAGTCCATGAAATTTATATTTGATATTTCAGATACTCTTTTATCTAAGAGAGAAGACTTTTTTATCCTTACTATTATTAAATTTTTACAGGCTCAAAAAGTTGTGTTGCTTGAAGACTTGGCGGCACATTTCAAATTAAAGACTCAAGCAGCCATAGATAGGATAACTGACCTACAAGCATCTGGAGAACTCACTGGAGTTATAGACGACAGAGGGAAATTTATTTACATATCGCAAAAAGAATTAGAAGATGTAGCAAAGTTCATAAAGCAAAGAGGAAGAGTTGCAATTACAGAGTTGGCTGAATCAAGCAATGATTTGATTAATTTGACGCCAGTCATGGTACCCTAATAATTAGAATTGCTCTCTCAAAACTTATTACAATAAAATGTTAACATAATATTGTATCAACAAATATTTTTATTTATTACAAACAACAAAAAACAACAAATATATTATTTTCATAAAACTTCTATATACATTGGTCTTTCATTTTATAACAGTAAATACAACCAATACAATAGTAATGACTAATGACAAGTTTCATCCAACAATTTAAACTGAAATTATGGTTATATATAGATGTAAATGGATTTTACTTTACATAATAATGCCCTTACCTTTTGCACTTCATCTGCTTTCAATAATCTGTGTATATATCTCAATAAGAGTCTCTTAGTCTTAGTCTCTAGTCTTTTCTTAGCAATCTTTGCTAAGAAAACCTATTTTTTGATAAACATATGAGCAGGAAATTAAGACGACAAAGAGATCATTTGGATGCTAGTGCTCACAAGCATTTGGCTTTGAGCAATACTGTACCAAGAATTTAGTATTTAGGTTAACAGAATGCAGTCACAAAAATTGCATCAAAAGCACTTAAGAAAATGTTTAGTAATATATACCTTTGTCTGGAATTACTTTCTTGTTTTTTTTTATTTAACTACCCTAATAATCAACGTTTCAATAATTAATGGTACGACCAAACATTGGTTCATTGCATCATGGTCTATCCTTTCCAAAGCATTTTGACATAACTTTTGAAATATACTTAGGCTATCCCAGCACTACCACATTAAGTTAACAAATGTAGGTGCTATGTAATAAAAAATACTGAAATTCATGTTATCTAATAATGGTTCCTATTTAAAATATCTTCCTTTAAAACAGAATATTCTTTGATAAATTAAAAACAAAATGCGAATCAATCCGAAAAACGTTTATTAATATTAATTATCCAATTCATAACCAAACATATCTCTCCCCTTCTCAAATAATATTAAACTTGACTCTTTGATCCTGTCTAACACTTCCATAAGCTTAGATTTTGTAAAAACTTTGTACAAACACCGGTTTTCTGCTGCTATTAAATCACTCAGTTTGACTGCTTCTTTATGACTATCAATGTCATCATTGCTCTGCAATATTTTTAAAATCAATATAACAACTTCTGGAATACACAGACGTCTGAGTGTCTCCAATTGCTTAGCTCTATCCTGTTTTTCATCTTCTTTAAAATTTTGGGATGAAGTGCTATCATTTTCATCTTGAAGCCACCCACCAGGGAATAATAAAACGTTGTATAACAAATTTTTTGCATGCCGTGATTGATGGAGTACTGCATTCCTCCAGCGTAGCTTCTGTTGTTCAACAACAGCAGTTCTTTGCTCGTGGTGTACTTTGTCTGAGAATGATGCTTCCGTAGGTAATGGCTCTACATCTTTAGGCTGCCCACTCACAAAGTGTCTATACCAAGTGGCAAAACCTTCAATTGCTTCTAAGTAGGCTTTTAGGCACAAATGCTCTCTTAACTCAGAGGAATTGGATGAAATTGTTTTAACATAGCTTGGAAACATTTTACAAACACTAGAAACACATGCCAAGGCCGCATCAGTGTTGCCAATGAAAATAAATGTTCTTATCATTGAATTACTCAACCACAAAGCTTCAATTAGTTGGTTTTCTATGAGTGAAAGCCATTCTAGTGAAGATATCACTTTTTGTATTAATGTTTTGTCCTTTTCAACTGCAGTTTGGATGAATGATAAATCAGTGTTCCCATAACCTTGTTGGATATCAGCTATAGCTTTCTTTACAGCTAATCTAGCAGATGCGGCCACATTTATTCCCGCCTTCATGCCAGCCTTCACTACACCCTCTCTACAATCACTTTTATTTATTTGATCCATCAAATCAGCATATAAATCTACTTGCCTTGGACCTGGCACTGTAGATGTGTAATAAGCTATAAGTTCAGGACATTCAACTGATCCATCAATAAGTGTTTCTACAAGTTGAGTGACATACTTCTCCAAGACTTTGTCACCAATGTCATGATTAGGATCCTTGCCCATCAGCCGTAACACTAATACCAAATGTGCTAAAAATCTTATGAACTTTTCTTCAGCACCATCAAGCCAGTTTAAGGTATCTTGCATTATAGCTCTAATATTGCCTAACATAAGATGTCTCTGGCAAGTTTGATAATTTGATTCTCTTTTACCATCCATTAGTGCCTTTACTGCACTGAACATTTGTTGAAGGGACATTTCTTCCACATGCAGCTCTGTCTGTAACAATTCCTGGACGTCCGCAGGTGTAGTATTTGCTTCAGCAGTAGCGTGATGCTCATGCAGAAATTTGTCTACCTTTGCTTCAATCTGTACACGTAGATGAGCCCAAAGTAAGTCCTCCCAATTTCCTTGACAAGCTGGAACAGCACTTGTTAGATATCCACAAAGAATTCCAGTTGTAGCTCTGTAATGCATATTTTCAGACACATTATTTGCGATACCCAAAGCACACCACTTCCACAGGTCTCTTGAAGGATTCCCTGATATTTCTAATGGGGAATTTGGATCTTCTCTTGGCATATAATGAAGAAGCATCCAACCCTGAAGTGCAGCTCCTCTCCAAGCTTGGCCAGCATTTATACATAAAGAGACAGCTTCTTTAAATTTACCACATCTAACTTCTGTAAAAATTCTCTTACACAAATCATTGTCATCTTTCTGATCATCAGTATGAAAAGTCTTTTTCTGACGTCTGGGTGCATCGGGATCCATACAAGTAATCATGGCCTTATTTTTCTCTTTATTAAATAAACTGGTACCAATAAGTAACTCATGAAGTGTGTTTCCCCAGTGTATGTTGTTTCCAATCACTGGTGCGGAGGTCTGTGTAGTTTCTTCTTGGTAAGCTGCTGTGGCTTCAAGCCAATCTACCAATAACTGCATGAGGCGCAATTCGGAATCGCTTTGAAAAAGAGCCCCGACTAAAGTCTGCTGTGACAAAATTGGCTCAGTTATTAAACTATCAAATGATTCCGGGTGTTCTGATATAGAGTCTGCATACAGACAATGTAAAAGTTTCCATGTGTTGGCCTCTTCTGCCAGCCAATAATTTTGCGCATTATATCTATTCCAAGGTTCAACTAACTCTAAAGAATCGCAGCAAACTTGAGCTAACCTCTGCAATGTACCTAAGACATCGCTAGGCCGGCTTGATTGTATTATTTCGAAGAAAGCTTCACTTATGCCATCACCTGCATTTCCTGTACTAATAATCACAGAAGACTCGTCTAAAATTTGTCTTAAACTTGTATCATTTATATTTTTGAAAATACTTGTTTCATTTAATATCGGAGAAATGTTTAATGTATCTTCTCGGGGAAACAAATGCTTCGATCGTTTGTTTTTCAACGGTGTAAATTGGGTTGAATGCAATTGCAAACTTCTGTCGTAACTCATTTTTATCACTTGAGAATAACTATCACTATTATAAATGTTAATATGAGAAATTTGTAGAAGTTTACTTTGAAGTGGTTATATTCTCTTTGACTAATGAAAACAAAATTACAAATAGATAATTGCGCGCCGGAACAATTCATACAGATAATACATTACAAACATAGAGCTACCAGAGCATAGATGAAGCGAAAACATAACATCGAACTAAAACACACAAAGTACTTTAATACATCATGTAAAACAGCATTAAACCACGGCAAATACCAACGAGCGTTTTTAATTCCGTTATTTAAGGTTTTGTTCAAATTTCACATTGTTGAAATCGGAATAATGTAAAGAAAGGTGGTTTAGATTCTCCCTTATATCTATGTTTTACTTAAAATGTTATAGGGACAATATACTTGTAACGTGGTAGAGCCAAGCGGCCGGTTTTGCTGCTGCTCGATTGGCCTGGCTCGACCAGGTTGGTATCAGAATACCGGCGTGAAGTAGATGAATCTTGTGCTTCTTTGTTTCTCCTAATCCTCCCTCCCATCTCTCAAATATCCTTAAAGGCTGACAAGGCACCTGCAGCACCTTTTGGTGTTGCAGATGTACGTGAGTGACGGTAATCACTCACCATCATGTGAACCGCTTGATCGTTTACCGCCTTGCCCACAAAAAAAAATTATCAACATCCAATAACTGGGCCGGACTTGGCTCGGACTCGTACGTGGACTGAGCGTTAAAAAACGCCTGTTAGTACAATGTGTGGAAAAATCATTTCAAATAGATATTATTTTCATAATAGCCATGTTATTTTTATAAATATTTAAATAACAAAAAAATATTGGACCTCACTATTTAAATATCAACTTTTTAGGTTTAAATCAAACTTTTAACAAAATAACAACCGAATTTCATTTTGCTTCTTAGTACTTAACTCGACCAACTCAAGACATTAGGTAGGTACCAAATAAACAGAAAAAATATTTTGAAAGGATTTCATTTGGAAATGACCTACGTTTGTACGATACACGTGTGTTTTTAAAAAAAAATCTACTTCTAACCGAATGAACAGTATGTTCATTTCTTATCTTCCTTTCCCTCATACACTTTCCCTGTTTCCCTCCCTATCTTCCTATCTAGTCGTTGGGTGCAAAGGTAAGACTATTTTTAAATAAAAATTAATTCAAATAGTTTATACGATTTAGGCTTTGCGACTACTTTTGAACCAATTCACTAATTAATTTTGCAATTTGGAGACATATTTATTTACATTTAGTATTTCTGTTTTCAATCATTTAAAATCTACTTTAATACTTCTCAAAACTTGTGATTTATAGTTTTTAAATTCCACTTGTGTATTGAACTATTAAATTTATCTAAAAATATATCAAAATAAACAATAACATTTATTTAGAACAAAACCATATAAACGATTATGATGATCTAAAACTTTACTCATGTTATCAGGAATCCTGAGGACATATATTTTTTCTGAGATAAATAAAAGATTACAGGATTAGAGTAACTTCAATTTTAGTACCTAAATAATATTAGTATTCATTTCGGAACCTATTTCTTTTTCTTAAATTATGAGGTCAGTTTTATTATAGTTAATATTTCTCATTTCACATTATTAGAAAATACAATTAAAGAAAAAATTAAAGATTAACTAAGGAGAAAACAGCACAAATTATAAGATGTGTAAATTGAATAAATACAATTCAAGTTTTAGTTTACTCTTAGATTATGAAATTGTACTTATACCTTTTAGCTACACTTTTCATTTAAAATAGGCACAATGTCTATTTTATAAATATATCTTGTTAATAAACTCTTAACATGGTTAGCAGTGAAATTAATACTTTGCGTCATTGTCTGTGTTGCAAAGTGCATTTTAATGTACTTTTAAATTAAGACATTAATTTTGTACAAGCTGGAGTTAAATACAAGCTTTAAAGCATTTAGTCCTCAAGGGTGACAATGCATCTATAACCTCCTTCAATGAAACTTGGTGCCGGTTTCCATAGGCTCCAGTAGCCACTCACCATTAGGTTGTCTGTCAAATTGTTTATCACCCCAATCCAAATAAAGCATTATAGCACATTAATCAAATTTATTGAATGCAAGTAAATATCAATTATTATTATTTCATGCAAAAATAACACTGAAAGGTGTTTTGTAGTTAGTTCAATGTTATTTATTCATTACAGACATTTATGATCTACAGATTTTTTGTATTTTGAATCTGAATATAATTGAGACTTATAGTGGTCAGTGCCTTTATTAAAAAGCAGGTTTAATTTATGGAGTAATTCATGTAAATAAAATAATTAACTAGTCAAATCCTGACATACATTGAAAAGTTTGATAAAAATTAAACATTAAAAAAGAACAAAAATGACTAATTACAATTTTAAAATAAAATTACGTGTGTTTCCGAGTATTTAATACTTTAGGGTTGAGAAATCTCTAAAATTCTAACTTAATTACTAATAAAAATTTAAAACATTATGTGTTGTCTATTTCAATTGTAGGTATTAATGGGATCTAAGAAGTTCAATTGTTTTGGAAACCCGATGGATATGGAGTATACTATATTTTATAGAAGAAAGGTAAGAAATATCTACTATTGAGTATAAAAAGTACTGTAAAGTTAATATAGAAATTAATCATGAATTATAAAAATCATTTACTCATGTTAATGAGTACATCAATCATATTAATAACAATTAATATATTCCTGACTTGCTCATTTAATTATTACTTATTATTTGTAACTATTGCATACAACAATAGTAAATGTAATAAGTTTAAATGTTAATGAAAATACAACCATAGCTTTATTTAATAGGTAATTTTTATAGTATGAAACAGTGGTTATAAATCTTTGAAACATCTATTTATATCAACCACTTTAAAAGACATTTCTTATAAATGTAATATACTTTTTTTTTAAGTCATCTTTTGCATTTTTGTAATATATATATTTAAATATTAAATTATTTGCGCTGATTAAAAAATATTTTGTTCAGTAAATATGTAATGAGGGACTTATATTACTATGACTTTTATCAGTAACGTAAAACGGGACGTAACGCGCATTTACGAAGTACCTGTCGTCTTGTCGTTTTAATGTTAAGTTCTTTATGTTTGCGATAATACATACGTTTTCTATTTTTTTTGTTTATAAAAAGTAAATTTAATTACGTTTTTTTTTGTCAGATATATTATCTGTTTACGTAAATACACCGGAAGTGGAATTTTAACGAAATTCTTATTATCAAAATTTGTTTATAACTCGTAATATATATTACCACTAACAATTAGTTTGATATAATTTTAAGAATGATTGTTTTTATATAAGACTTTAAATAACTCTTGGACGAAACTTTCGTCATAATGACATCAATAAAATAGCCATTGTTAAACTATAGCGTGGCGGTAAAGATGCTATCACTTCAGCGTTTTATTTTTTAAAAAAATCATACATGGTATTAAACCTTGCATCGTATCGATTACGTAATTCAAATAACTTTTTTCATAAACTGTTCTGTGATCGTCTTTACTATAAAATAAGTAAAGTTGTTTTATTATTACACATTTGACTTTACCGCGCAAGTACCAATTCTTGTCATGACATATTAGCCATCTCTTTTTCACAACTTATTCGAGGCTGGTGTGGTCTACACTACGTGTTTATTCACTGGAATAAGTTTCCTACAGTGAATTGTGTTATGAGTCTTAAATCCGCCATTATTATTTAAAAGTCGTTAATGTCAGTATTACTGTTAATAATATTATCCAAAGTAAACATTCAGTGCAATATAATCAACGCGATGCATCATTGGCTTCCCGTAAAAGTGTTTTAGAAGTGTATCATTTCCTGTTTCATATCTTGTAGAAACAACCAACTGCGATCGCTAGCGTACTCTTTTTGTTATCACGTGGGTCAAATTTCGAACTATGTGGATATCTGTGATTAAATGTATTTGTTTATAGAACATTATTACCAAAGAATGACTACATACTGTTTAAATACACAAAGACCGGCTTGTAATCAGTGTTAAACATTGTGTTTTCAGAAGCGCGCCGAGCCGCTTGATCTGTTCCTATTTCGGCGTATTATGGAACCGGCGGGAGACTAGTAACTTTACGGATAATGATTGCTACGGATTGTCCTTTAGTGCAGTTCAGTGATATAGTGTTGTGAAGTGTGCTCAGTGTTGTTACATAAGGCGAAAATGGTTAATTTTGGGAGCCCGCCCTGACGCGCTTAGCGGCGTCCGCGGCGGGCGGCGCCCGGGTCATGGCCCCGGCGCTCTCCGTCGCTACCCGAGACCATTACGACGCGCTCGAAAACCTCGAAAAGCCATCACATCCCAGACGGGCGCTCGCGTCCGTCGATAACCTCGCAATACACATGGAGGAAGAAGACATGGGTCTCCAAAACCAACCTAGCCTTGCTAAGGATTCTCAGGAAATGGAGCAAATTTTAGTTGATTTGGGCAGCAGTGACCTTGCTCAGGCAGATTTGCTCCAAGCCATCAAAACTTTAGAATCAGGAGGTGATGCATTGTCTACGGGCGATCCTGACGCTATTTTTCCGCTTTCTGGCTTTGATTTGACTGAAACTGTTGATTCCGAAGGTGATGCAGGTGAAGACAAAATAAAATTGATTCAGGCACGATTAGAACGTAGATGCGCCTTCCTGCAGAGACGTTTGCGGATACTGCAGGCAAGAGCTATTGGTAAAAGGATATCCGAGGAAGTTGCTCAGACCTTTGAAAAATCTATTCGAGGTGCACGAAAGGATGGTGGAGGTCGACCTATGGGCTTAAAAGCACTATTGAAGAAGATAGAGACAACAGCTGCTTTACAAGCTAGTGCAGCATCAAGGACAATTGTTGGCCCAAAATATTTTCATGCAAGTACATCGAAAGGCGATGCTTCAAGGTCTGCATCAATTGGAGTTGCATCAGGAACATTAGCAGGCTTAGAGGACACTGCAGGTGCCTTACGTTCACATCTGTCAATGGTCAAGTTTCAACTAGACTCTGATGCAACAGCTTCTTCATCAGGAGCCGAGAGCAACGATGAAGCTGTCACCTATAGTAACCCTCATCAGCAACATATGGCAATGTAAGTTATTTTCTTTTTCAAATCTCATTCCTTTTTGATTAATGACTTAAAATAAGCTATTATTTTCTTTCCCGACCTGCTTACACTAATTATGATTAGGTTATTGTAGGTGGTCTGCCATATAACCACTGTTAGTTGACCTTGAAAATCTATGACATGAACCTGGTAGTTGAATTACTTTAATATGTTATTTATGTAATAATTTTTTGTTTTTAGTTTATAATGACATCAAGATGTCTAACACCTTAGTCCCCTGCATGACCATGAGTGCTGTCAAGCACTTGAACCATCGGAAACTTAGATACAAAAATTAAATACTATGAAATCCATAAATAATTGTTGTAGTTAAAATTACAAATCACTGCACAGCTCTTTTAATCTGTTTTATTTGACTATTATTACAAATTATTATATTATTATAAACTAATAATCCTGATATTCTCATCTATTATGTCAATTTATTATTTGAGCTTAATGGAAGTAAGATCCCATCCAAATATACTGTAATATTCTGAGTGACTGCATTTAAATATTATTGTTCCTCACTGGTTATATTCTTTCTGACATTTATAACTTGAAGATTAGAAATATCATAATACTTCTTTGTATACAGTCCTTCCTTATTCTCATTATGGATGCCAATAAGGACAAATAAGAACTAAAAACCATTTACCCCTCCATTTATATAGAAGGCTCATCAGATTATCAGGCTTAAAATGCCTCATCATCATAGTTATACCATATTACCAAGTTACAAGTCAACTGCATCCACATCTTGTAAAATGAAAATCTAAACAAAATATCTAGTTTCATTAACCTGTTTGCTCCAATATATACCCATATGTTATTGTTTTTAATTAAACTTCAACAATTTTTTTATGCAGAAAGGTATTTTGTAATTATAAATTTTAAGTAATATTGTATATTACTTTCATCTAAGTGTTTATTCTAAGTATTGCATTATTATTTCGAACAGATAGGGCATAGAGCTCATGTTTCCATTTTGCTAGATATTGCATCATACAATTTGAATTATATATAGAAAGTATCTAAATATAATTAAAATATTTGACAAAGTTATCAATTGATTATGTTCAAAAGCTTGTTGTTCTTATCAGCTTATAATATTTTTTTAAAATTGTTTTTAAATTTCAGTATTCTGCACAACTAAATAGAATTTAAAAAACATCTGGTTCCTGTTATTATTCATATTAGTGGACAGCAAGACATTGCCTATGAATATACAAACTACAGTAGAGCTGTATGGTAAATAATTATTTAGAGATAATAGGCCTTATTGGGAAAAGGCCTATTTGTTATAGAAATGAAATTGACTATTTATAAAATTTTAAAAAGCCACACACCTCTTGTTGCATGGGAATTGTGGGAGGGTTACAATAAGCGCCAATAGCCGAATGGGTTAAGGTGCAGAATGCAAAACATGATATCACATCTTCGAGACTACCAATTATCTATTGTTGTAAACCCCCACCTGATACAAACTGTAATGCTTAGTTGGAGCTGTTAACAGGAATATTAATTATGTTAATAGCATTGCAATATTCTTTTTAAAAAAAATTATAATAAGCAAGTCACAATTGACAACTTTTTTCATAGAAGTATGAAAAACTGACAATGCACTAAAATTAAGTCATAATAATTGGATGACCGTTATAGGTGGAGTCATAATAATTGGATTATACTGCGAAGATCTTTATTTAAGCCCAACCTTTTTAACATCTAACTGCATTTCACTCTATCATACCTGGACTGATTTATTCTGTGGTCTATTCCAGAGAGAAACGGGCTCTTTGGTCATGGCAAAAGGCAAGGGCATCCATAGCGTCTCGTTGGTGCTGGTTGCAAGCACAGGTGCAGGAGTTGGAGTACAAGATAAGGCAGCACAATGATTTGCACAAGCAGGTGTGTAGCAAAAATGTCTTTGGAGGTTTTTGTGTGATTACAGTACATATGCAACAAAAGCCAGGATGCATTTCTTAGAAGTTTTGGTCATACTCACCATGCTGTGAAGATGGGTTGATGTTGACATGGTGAAGTGCCCATATTCTCACACTATTTATACTGCTCTCCATCACAAGCCTGTGGAATTTGGGTGCAGCAAAGTTAGATGAATTGTCAGCCATCATTCTGTCCTCCGCCATGGGTTCCTTCCCCATTCTCCCCTAATATAATGAAAAAAAATTTACAAAACAAATTTTAGAAAATATAAATTTGTAGTTAGTTATATTGCAGAATTTACACCATTTCGTTACAATAAATATCCAAATATTTAGGCAGTCTTATGGAAAAGGATAGTAATTATTATAAAATGCCTTCTCATATAAAGTAATGTAACATCCATTCTAAACATTCAATTTTAATTCCTATTTGTCATGTCTTGACATATCTTGTTTATGTAAGCGATAAATATTACAAGGTCATTGCAAGGAATTATCATAATATATGTATAGATCAACTATCACCTCTAATGCTATAACAAAATTCAAACTGTGATTATCCTGAAAGTCAATGTATACAAGCATAGGCTGGTAGAGAATGCCTTAAGTACAAAGTTTTTTTATGTGCAAACATAATAAATATATTATAAAATTTCCTAAATTGATATTGTATATTTGTGGATAAAAATCAATGAATATATAAATATATAAAGAAAATAAAGTTGGATAAGAAAATGTTAAAAGTATTTTTGCTTCTTTCCAATATTCTTATTTTAGCATGAAATCTGTTATTTTATATCCATGATTTCTATAAAAGTAATTTTTGAATAATAAAACATTATATTTTTATTTATAAATGTGGCTTTTACAGTGGTGTACTAAACAACTGAACTCTTAATTAATCATATGGTAGCTGAACAATTCAGAGTAGCACTTTATTTATATGATAATGAAAACAACAAAAATTTATTTGACAAATATAACTAATAAATATGAGCTCAATTCATTGTGTGGTTTGGAAGACGAATAAGAAACTAAAAAAGCAACATAATTTCTATCTTTAATGTTACACAGATTATAATGGTTAATATTACTATTCTTTAAAATCAATTTAACATTCGTCTTACCTGATTATTTTATTTAAAAAAAATTGTGGAGTTGTGAATCATTATTGAATTGTTGAGAGTTATATACCATTAGTTATCTAGTCTAAAAAGATTAGTGTGGAAGATTTTATAAGGATATATTAATGTTGTTTTAACTAAGTTTTTAATATTTATTATTCATAATATGTTATGTCCTTTTTGCTATACAAAATATGGTCACCTATTAAGAATAAAATTAGGAAAAAGTAATAGAAACACATTTGCTTGCTTATTCTTTTGCTGATGGATTTAATAAATATCCCTGTTTTTTAAATGGAATGGGAATGGGATGTCATTACGAATATACCAGTGTTTTAAAGCGCCAACATCACAGGCATGTGGTGCTGAACCCTGCTATCTAACAAACGGCCCTGGCGAAAACCCATCCAAATCTGCCGACCTTAAATCACCGAGACCCAGGTGACTGGGTCCATTGGATAGTGTAGTGCACTCGTAGGGTAGCACTCGTCGATACCTCATCGGTTCACGTCAAATAATAATTTATCGCAGATTAGAGCGTCTAACACTGATGTGATGAGTCATAAATAGTCCTCCCCCTTTCGTCATATTGTTATCTCCTAATGCTTTCATAGTACAATTATGTTACTTGATTAAATAAATACATTAGATGTTACTATGACAAAAATGAAATATACATAAGTTCTCACATACCCTATACTGGGATAGTCTAGATCAGGGATTCAACAACTCTCAAAAAAAGTAAACAACTTTCTTCAAAGTTCTCCCCTCAAGCCCCATCAAAATTGGTTCAAATGACAAATAAACAAACAAACAAAAGTACCTAGTTTCAAGATTCATTACCATACAAAACGCATATCTTTATTAAGTCCAGTCCTTTAAAATAATGTATTTTTCTCACTATCTTCTTGGTTCTTTAGGAAGCGAAAAGTGGGTTGCGGAAACCCTTTTGGTTATCCCGAACGGGATCTGGACAAATGCGAATTCGCAATCTCAGCCTATCTATAGGTGACAGCGTTAGTTTTATGATTTGGATTAATAAACAGTTTTTCTCCAACACTGATAAAATTGTATTGCCTTACTTTGATTTTCAAATCAATTCGAGTAAGAAAAAAAAATACTGTTGAATACAGTACTACTGTTTTTGCTAATTTAATCGTTTTAAATATCTTCAAAAGTAGTTTTATAGAAGTTTAATGTCAAAGATGTTATAAATAGTTCGATACAAATTTATATATTACACAAGAAAGAATCTTTCCTGTGATTCTGTCTCCTCATTAGTGAGAAAAAAACGTTTAATAGTTTACGAGATTAGCGCACACAGATGCTCGCGACAGGAGACTTTATTATAGTGTTAATCAACGAAATTGGATGAATTTTAGTAAAAATATAATTTTTTATCTTCAGGTATGTTAAAAAGTTACACATCAGCATTCAATATAGGAAGTTGTTCTTAATTGTATGTTCTTAATTATACCATAAAGGCTTCCACAATCCAAGGCCTACATTTTTGGGTTGGTTTTACCCTCATCCTTGCACCTTGAGCTAAGTGGGTGACCAATATTTACATCATTTACCCGATATTGCTCTCCCTTCGTTTCGGGTTTTACTTCGGCAACCATAAAGAATTCTGTGTTTTTCTTTGCAGTTGTCGCTTGGAACAATGCTTCTATCAATTATTTGAAGTTGAAGTAGTTAAACAGCCATGCATATGCAAAGTTAACCATAATTGGAAATTGAAAACGGATCTGTTGATATTACTTTATTAATAACTAAATATGGGGGAATGCCCGTGTTATACGGGGGATTGAAATCGCGTAATATTGAAACGCGGTATAGAGGGGATTACTGTATACTGTTATAGATGTCAGGTAGCATAATTATAAACCATTGCAATATTTATCCACGCCATATTTCTAACCCAGATAGATGTCATCTAGATAATGGATAATGTTTATCTAAGCGTTTTTATCTTATCAAAACTAAACAGAAGAGTCAATGAACTTTCACCTTGTTCATTCATTACCATTTTTTCGTTCAATGGAATTAGAAAAAGTTTAACCTTGTTATTACCAAGTATCCACTGACCGCAGCTACAATTGCGTGGTCACAAATTTTACTCGACATAAACATAACTGGTGTTAGACTCCTAAGCAGTCGTCAGGGTAGATATATGTTGTTATGACGGGTTGGTATCCGCAACTCGACTGTGTGCGTATTTTGCGTGTGGGCAGGAATATATTAACTATTCGAGCCAAACGAGCTCCTCGAGGAAACTCAGTAAACCCTTAAAGTTATCGGTGACCTAATCCTACTGGTGAATTCAATTAAGTCCAAAGTAGTAAAGTAAGAAATAGTAAAAAGCACACATCCTTGTCATATTATGTGTATAATATAAATCATGTTAGTAAATATTTAGTTAAGTTGGTAAACTCGACGTCATTAATTAGGATGCTATGGCCTGTATAGAGCACAGCAAAAACTTTAATGCATGTAAAGTGAAATTCATTTTCAAAAATATATTAATATTATGGATAATCAAATAAATGTACAAATATCAAGACAGATTCTTGTTTTTGTAATTTACCCATTATAATTGATTTGTATCATCTGTTACACCTGTATTACAAGTACCAGTGAGATCATCTATGGTATATATTTATCACATATCCATATATCTATGGTTATTTTGGAAGAATAGCAGATGTACCAGTGTTTTTATTGTATATACCTTCTTGTTTACAATAACATTACATTAATTATTTCAGGTTCGCGAAGCCAAAGGTCCGGTGGAGTTGGAAGGGGAGCCTGTTGGCTACGAAGGCTCTTTACCGGGAAACGATGAAGAAATCCCAGCTACGTGCGCCCGAGTGCGTCCGCTTAGAAGGGACACATTTAAGAAGAGGAAATTGCTACAAATGCATAATCTGCATATCGCCACACCAAAGGCTGCTAAACCTTCCGATATCAAGTAAGTTATAGTGACTTAGCAATCTATTTATATGATTTTTACACTTCTATATCTATTGAGAGTACAATGATGCAAAATATTTTTTTTTTATATTTGTCCTCATATATAATGAGGAGTGGATTGCCATTGTAAATGTTCTGTCATTGCTTCTTCATTTTTTTCACCCTCTCGAGTCCACTACTGAATAAGGGCATCTCTAAGAAATTACCAAAAAATTTAATTAATTAAGAATATTAAAAGTAAATTTTTTTTTTTTTAAAAATGTCCGAAAGTCGCACAAATATGGTAATGTAATGATTAAATGTATGTATGCGCTAATAGTTTGCGTATAGTTAGCGCCGAAATTATAACAAAGTTATCCTGTTCTAACTACTCAGTTGTGTTGTGCAGGTGCAGCTGCCGGCAGCCACTGGAGAGCTGCGCGGTGTGCACAGGCCGCGCCGAGGCCACGCAACCGCAGCTCGCCTGCACGCTGCCGTCCGCGCAGCGCCTGGCTCTCGCGGACCCCGGCTACCACCCCGTGCTCAGCGACGTCAGAGGTACGCATCGCGGTGTGTGCGTGTGCACTCAGCCGCAGCTTACTCGCATGCTGCCTCACGTGCAACTCCTGGGGCTCGCGGACCCCAGCTAACCGGCCCCGTACTCAGCGATGTCAGAGGTATGCGTCGCGGTGCGTGCGCGTTCACTCACTCAGCCGCAGTACACCTGCACGCTGAACCAAACGCAACGCCTGGCGCTCGCTGATTAAAAGAAGAAACTTATTTTTAACAGTAAATTAATGTCGCAAATTTTGTTTTTGCACAATCCGTACCAATGGATAAATGTTAAGTAATATCTATGTGTGTATTTTATTATTGTAATATCTATGTGTGTATAACCTATAATTGTAACGTCTATAATGTAAACGTGTCCAATAGATATTTCGCCGTCGGTCCACATGGCGGCGCTGTCGTCGCGCGCGTGGTTCCGGTCGCGCTGCAACAAGGCATGGCGCGGCGCCCACCACGCCGGGCCGCCGCGTGCCACGCCTGCGCCCGCCACTGTCACAGCCTTCCACCCGCACCCGCTGCACGCCGCCACGCCCACCAAGAAGCACCCCACCAGTGAGTACGCTAATGTCCCCTCGCACCCCAAAAAATGTCCTAGCACATCACAATGTGAAAGTTTGGCAGCAGAAATGGGTATGAGGATGGTACTTACCTTCCCAGACTAATCCTAGGCAGAAAAAGACCTAGTAAATATCTTCTATACTGTGCATTACCACATTCAGTCTAAACTCAAATACATATAATTTTACTTCTTATAATAAATTCGTTACTATGCCCCTTATGTGGAATAAAAAATGTCAATTAATTAAGTTTAATAATGTTAATATTATATCAATAACCATAGCAATAACAATAATAGATTGGCTTATAGCTATATAATAGCTTGCTTTTGTAAAATGAATATAGTTTTCATTCAGGCTGCTGATTCCCGCAGTAACACACCATAGAACGTGTTGTTAAGGAGACAACATCCTCATCAAATCCGTCTAAATCTACAAATACTCAAGAATTACATCTCCTAGCGAAATAGCAGGCTTGGCTTAAATTATTTGCTACGCCGAATTTCATTTTCCTTTCTTGAACAATATATAAAATATACCACTAGGGCGTGTCCAAGGGTTTTTTTTATCAGTAATCAGCCATTGGTGTCAGTAAAATTTGATGTGTATGTGCTAGAGCATGTTAAAAAATGTTGATCCTTATTTTCGACATATTTAATACAATATTATGTAGTGTCAATTTAAAGAATAAATATGAATATTATAATATAATAAATGTCAATCACTATAATACTTACCTATAATTGTTTTAAATGTTTTTCTCAGTGTTTACGTTTTCAGAAAAGAAAACATCAATAGTTTCACTGAACTATCTGAGTTTATTCGTAAATTTTATTCCATCAAAATTGGTAATACAATAGAAATTGGTATATTAATCAATTCTATAAAACAATATATCTGCATTCTGGTTATTTGATGAAATATAACGAAATTTATACTCGTTTCACTTCACACAGGGTTGAAAAGAGGAAGACCACCTTTATCAAGAAAAATTAAAGAACGTGAAAGAGATGAGGATTCTTCTGCATCTGGGAAAGAAAGGTATGTGCTGGATAGTTGGCTAAAATACAATCCATTATATGAAGGAAGTCTATGGTGAATTGTAATTTAAAACTATGATATGGTATGGTTGTGACATCTGTATGGGACATAATTGATCTTGGGTAAAACAACATTAGCAAAATTATGCCGCGTTTGTCTGATTTCGACAATGTAGCCTGGAGCTGAAGAGCACCTTAAAGTTTTCAGTCTCACCTCCCCCTGCCAATTGGAACATCTAAACAATGTGCAAAGTTTAGATGCAGTATAAGATACACAAATGATGATAAATGATTTCATTGTTTAAGAGTCTGTAGCCTGTTCACTGGTGGACAAACCCTTTCTCGTAAAAGATTTCTCTTTTTTACATTTGGCAGCCTGGTTGATTGCAGAATCAGATGACTTGCATGTTCCCATCACTGGTTTGAACTAATTTCTATTAAATTGATCAAAAGATAAAATTAAAATAATTTTGGTTTGCTATTTTAGACCGCGTGGTCGACCCAGTACAGAGACGCGCGGGTATCGGAGACCGTCTTATGACATTGACAACATCGTGATCCCGCAGAGTATCGCCGCGAATACACGGCCCGAGATCCTCACCTATAAGGAGATTATCACTCCGAAGTAAGTTCAACATTGTTATTCTCTTAAGGTTATCGTCTCTAAGTGATCCATTGCTAGAAATCCAAAGCCTTCATCTGATACTAAATAGTTACCGCTTGGGTGCAGGCTTTTAGGATTTTCCAAGTTTCAGATTTCTTATTATTGCTAGAGAATAATTCAGTTCATTGACATAACCACTACCTACCATATATAAGTCATTATGTTGCATGTGTTAGTTGAGCTTTAGTTTTGCAGTTGTTAGTAATGTCATTGATTATGAGGCCTGGTGTCTATTGTGTTATATCTGACGGTAATGGCAATTATGATCTAATCAATCAAATAAACATTTCAAGAGATTCTACTGTTCGTGAGTACGCGTCATAGAGACTTGTTTAAACAATTAGGCCAGATTAAACAACTACCAAAGTCATGGCTCTTGATTTCCTTTCCATTCTAAATAAAAATATGTAATATAAAATTAAATAAAAATGTTAAACCTACCGATAATATAAAGAGAGTATGACATTGTATATTATAATCGCTGAAACTATGTATTGAGATTCTTTAAAAATTACTGTACTGTTACCAACAGTTACAGGTACTGTTACATGCAGTCAAAGGCCAATAGAAGATTTTTTCTAAAAGAAAAAAAAGTGCATCTTTACAAATTGCGATATTTGTATGAAGTATCCAATATAATATAACATTAGATACTTTGATTGTTACATACTTTGTAAGATATGCCCGTGCGAAACTGAGACGGTCTGCTAGTATTATACACATTTAATTATAACTTTCAGGTGGAGAGTTATGGAGATACCTCAAGTCCCACTCAACAATGGTGTCATGAAGTCCAGTCGGCTATCAATGGAGAGTGAGGTAAGCAATTGGATTTTATTTTTGCATTTTAATAATTATTGCAGCTCATTGTCAGTTCACTGCTGAACATAGGTTTCCTTCACACATTATTATACAGACTTTTTAGCTACCTAATCAATATGCATATACAGGTGTTGCCCAAAGGATTGTTCAAATTGTTTTTAAGAAGTTTCACTTGATAACTTTTTGCGCAATATTATCAGTTAATCTTTTCGATGTTTTTACATACATTAATAAATTAATTAATTCTTTATGTAACTCTTTATTTTACTCTTCAAAAACTGTAATTATATCCTTGTAGGTTTCTATTCACCAATAGTTATCAGTTACCTTCAGGTAGTACAATCACTGCATAGTGGATTATGTATTGCTTGTTATTTTATTCAAATTATAGTAATAACAACAAATAAATTTCAGGAAGAGGATGTATCGGAAAACGCCGTGGAGGCGCGGCACTCACGAGCCGAAGTCCGCGAGCGCAACCGCTACGTGCGGAAGCAGCGTTCGCGTCGCTCGCAGCACGAACACGAGGAGCCGGCGCCCGCGCAGCACGCATCGCCCCCGCAGGCCGTCTCGCCCCCGCTGCCCGTCTCGCCCCCGCTGCTAGTCTCGCCGCCGGAGCCTGTGTCGCCCCCGCAGCCCGTCTCGCCGCCGCAGCCCGCCTCGCCTTCGTCTGCCGCACTGCCGCTCCTCCACCCGCACGAGGCTAGTACACATAGCACCCGCAGCCGTTACGTGCTCGCAGCGCAGGCGCCCGCCTCGCGCCTCGCCCTCGCTCTCCGCACCGCCACACCACCCGCACGAGTCTTACTTCAACACCGCAATATTACCGTCACTATATTATGGGACGCGCAATCTAACTACTACTTGGCCGCTTTGATATTCATGCTTGCGGCGTCGCACTAATTTTTTTTTAGGTACTTTTGTACATGGATAAATGGGTAGGGCGCGGGAGCAGGAGGGCTTTCTTTATCTCTCTCACTTGTCAATAATCGCAATATATGATTCAACCTTTTCAAATCGATTCGTGTTTAGTACGTGATAGAGCCAAACGGTGGCTTTTGTTGCTACTCGACTACTTAAAGGCCGGCAACGCATCTGCAGCTCATCTGCTGTTGCTGGGTTATCAGCTACATAGTTTACTTTTTTAAATTTCATTGAACTGTGATCAAATATGATTTCGTAGTTTTATGGCTATTGGATACAAACAACATAATTATGTTTACATACTAGTTTAACTTTTCATTTCTTATGTTATCGTCATACATCAACATATGCATAATGCAAACACTTGTTAGTTAGTCACAAAGAGAAATATTTTTTTTATTAAGAATATAATTAGTCTAGTAACTATTTAACAGTTTTTATCATGAAGATACGTGCGCGACCGCCCAGATTGCCTATGCACAGAGCGGCCAAGTAAAATTGCGCACACTATGTCCTCCTTACTTTACTTAACGCGTTGATATACGAGGGCGGGTCAATAAGTTCGTGGAATTCTGGGGTTAGGGGAGGTGACGACACTTTTTTTTATATCTGCGCTAATTTAACACTATATCAAATTTCAAAACAGTCGCATTTATTATTCATTCTGCTATCGTTGATTAAACAAGTTAGTGTCCGCAAAGCACATCACGTGTTGGTGGCAATTATTTTTTGCGGAATACACCAGGACTTTGCAAATCCACCGCGTGCGCACGGTATAAACGTAGTCCATTTCCTTGTTTCCGCTTGTTATTTTTCACATGCTTGGGATCCAAAAAGAGCAATTCACCTGGCAGAAAAGTCGAGCAGGACCCTCGCGCTCAGATGTTCGTTCAGTACCACGCGCGTGTGCCTGACGACATGTGTGTCGGACAGATGGCACTACCTGACAATCACCGATTCGCCCGGTGAAACTGAGACACGTTACACATAATGCCCGCGGAATGTTTCATAATATATGGACAGTTGTTATAGCGCGGACGTATATATAGTAGTATATACATAGAATAATTGTCTGAGTATAATTTTATAGTTTCTTGACTTCATTCCGCAAGCCTATTTACTTCCCCTCGTATCTTATGGTACAGTATGGGCACAGGTCCACTTATCTTTTTATCTTTCCTATCATATCACTTCATCGAGAATACCAAGTAATTAATAATACAATTATTCCAGGCAGTGAGACCATACTCGCCTCGTCAGTTCCCGCTAAACGAAAATACTTATCAAGAAATGCTATCAAACATGCCGCTGGAATTTCGTCCGTCCAGCCCATCGCATTGGGGCAGTTCGCCTGTGCAGTCGCCGCAGGACAATTTCGATGAGGATGTGGACATGGACGACGCTAGCACTCTGTCCCCACCGTCGCCGTCGCCTTTCGACGACGACGATCCCGATGACGCCGAATGGAACCCGAGCGCTGAAAAAGGTGAGCGACGTAAGAGCTCGTTTAGGTGAACTTTGTAATGTATATTTGCCAGGTTTAGGTCAGAAGCTTGAAAGTAAATAATTGGTTCGAAAAGGTATTCAACATGCACCATTTAAGTTAAATTCTTAAAACTTAAATAATGGCTTGATTGAAGTAGCATTTGTTACTAATTGTGGTTAATACTAAGCAGCATCCTTTTTTTTTCTTTACGCCTTTATTCACAGACGTTACTGTGTGGTCTCACACTAAGCTTTCTAAGATTGCTCACTAGAAATTGCTAATCTTTACTTGGACAAGTATTGTTTGTGAATATGGGTGTTCAATCATTGAACTTATCTAAGTTCAGTCATTGTGTAAATTGTTGGTATATTCCATAAGTAATAACAGTAGCAGATTGTTACAAAATCATTAAAATTTAGAAATGTTACTGCAGTATGTGAATCCAGTGTTGCTATTGAAATAGGTTTAGGATTTTTTTTTATGAAACTCAAAATCTTGCAGGTTTTTTTTTTTGACATCCTGTACTAGTCCATCTGGAATAGTAGAGCAAACAATGAAAAATATTTTTTAGAATCGTTACTGTTTTCGAAATTGGGTTTCATATGTTTTTTTTTATATTATTAAGTACCAGCGACCCGCCCAGGCTTCGCATGGATAGATCTCGATAATCTTTCCTTAAATTTAATGTGCTCTGTGTCCAATCGGATAAAGTAATTTTGTAACAGTGATTTAAAAAAATTTTACATTAAATTAACACACTAAATTTTGTTCATAAATATGAAAATGATTTCTACATTAACTTCTCAGTTGTTGTAACCAGTGCTAAAATGTTCAACTATCACAGAAAAATCGTAAGTTCACAGAAGTAAATATAATTCAATTTCCAGACCAATGTCAATAGTCTATGATACATAAGATATTAAGTAAAATTAATATTTAAATTTAAAAGACTAATGAATTATAGTGACAAGTTGGCCATAGTTTACACAAGATGATTAATTAAGTCATATAATCAACTGCGAACTGCTATTGATCTTTAATTGTATGGTAGTCTCTGCCCACCATACATTGGATTTGGACAAGTATGTACCGTTGGGTCATAATACAGAACTAATTTTCTAAATAAATAATGTGCAGTTTCAGGTTCATTAAATTATTGTTTGTTCCAATTCAATGTTCCACCAGTGTTCATAAATATGACGATTTTGTATAGACTGCAAACCAAGTATAAGCTTTATGTGAGAATTGTAACTTCTGTGCTGTGACAGTAGTTTGTTTCGACACATGGATAATTATAAATTAGAATATGAACATAAGATTGGAACGGTCTGGAGAGTTCAACAATTTTCCGTAACACGGCACGATTTTATCACTGATATAAATGTAGCATATCTGCCGGTCTGTCTGGGTGCTTAGAGATGGAAGCGTTTCATTTCATTTTGTTCTTAATAATATTTATTTTGATGTTCCGTGGTGTTGTTCTGATGTAATAATGCTATAGCAAAAAAATATGGGTGTAACACAATTATTATGAGAACTAATTAGCCAATGAATTAACTATTAGTCTATAATCAAATAAATCCAGAAAACAATTAAATATATATTTTTTTACAGATTTTTGTATTTGTTATGAAATAAATAAAAAATAAACCTTTTAAAAAAATTATTACTGCTTTATCAGCATAGCATTATGCATACATTACAACATTTGAGAAGTCTACATGCTATGTATCGTTAACAAGTTTGCGTTTCTTTAAATAGTTTATAGCACTAAGTTTGTGATGGTGTATGTAAAACACTTTGAATATAACCTAAAGGTGAGCGCTTGTACTCCTAAAGCTTTACTATTATTAAGATTCGCGATGTAAGAGCTGTATTAAGTTTCGTACTTGTAAATATTGTATGATATCTACGTTATAAGGTTTTCCCCTATTCATTCACATGACATGTACAAAATAAGTGTCAACCCAGTGTAATTATAGAAATCCCTTTACATTCCTTAGACAGTTTATAATTATTTTTTTTTGTTAAAAAGAATATTTCGTAATGTTTTAAAGGTGTTCCTTTTCTTTCTTTTACATTTATTTTAACTAGCTCAAAATCCGCGGTTTCACCCGTGTTCAATTTTGATTATAGTTTCTGCTCAGCTCCTATGGGTCGTAGTGGGATCTTATAGCCTATAATCTTCCACAATAAACAGGCTATATAACGCAAAAAGTATCTTTCAAATATGACTGGTAGTTCCTGAGGTTAGAGCGGTCACACTAAAGGACTGATGCTAGCCAGGGACTTCCTTTTATACTATGTATAGATAAAGTATAAAAGACGAAACATATGATTTTAGTGTCCCACATGTTTGTGAGTTCGCTTTATTTAGGGTTATAAATTAATATCAATTTTTAATTTTTTATAGACATCTTTTAAGGATCTTGTGGTAGGTATTATACTTGAAAATGTTATGACATTTAAGGTCCTTGTGGTACTTCAAAATGTTACAAGGGCGTCGTTTGCTGATTCAGTGCCTAGTGAAGCTATTTATTGGAGAATAAATCAGGATTAAGAATGTGATAGATTACAAACTTTGTGTGTTTCACAACAATAACAAAAATTTGTGACAATTGGACCTGACATCCAATATCCATTTACACCAATATCAGCAAATTAAGTAAGGTTTAAGTTATGATCAACTTTTAGCACTATGTCCAAAATGTGGTGAATAGAGGAAATAATCTCTTTTACTTTGAAAAATAGCCAAAATAATTATACTATCTTCCGTTTATTAAAATATATTTGTTTCAAAAAGGGAAAGTCATATTTTTTATTGAAATAAAAGGGACAGGTAGAGTTCCAGGTTTACTTAACGTTTCACGCGCAACCACGTAAAGTGATTTCGTACCACAAGTATTTTGTAACCCTAACCGAAGGAACACTGGATTTCATTCATCAAATTATTTTACAATTATATACGTTTTTGATTTGTGCAAAACATTCATTCGATAATTCTCGCAATATATTTATGGGTGAATGCTTATCTTGGACACTACACAATAACTGTATGTTATAGAATATGTATAAAATTTGCCAATAAGCTAGCTGATAAGATGTAGTTTTTATAATAGCCCACAGTAACGCAAAGCGAAAGTGTAAATATCAAATGCTTTTGGGCACTGAATGGTAACATAATAGACTGTCTACTGATAGAATTGGAATCTCTATAAGAGTTATTTTCCAGCAGTTTATTTGCAACAATTTTTGTATAGTATCCACATTGATTTTTTAACACAACTGTCTTGAACATTTTTCGTTTCATACAAATTAAATATCTACATTAACTTTAATATTGTGTACAGGGCCCTTAATTTCAATCATACCTCCTTAAATAATATGTGGTCTGAGGAACTTTACATAATAGTTAATTTTAAGTCACAGGGAGATGTGATACTTGGTGTAGCATGGAGTGTGTAAGATTTTTGGGCTATAGTTTGTTTGATTGACAGTTTTTGGATCGATTCAGACTGCTCATGCGTTTAAGTTGATTTGATATACTATCGGAGTTACAATATATCGCTGAAAAGTAAGAATTTTCTGGTCTGTCGAGTAAACATTTTACTAAACAAATGTATGTCTGGTCTGTTCCATTTTAGTTCCATCCACTTTTCTAAAATTCTAAGTCTTGTCTACATCTAATTGTAATGTTATTCACAATAAATATGACAATTTTCATCAGGTTATGTTGTGTACAGCCCGGCCTAGCTAACTTGGCACCTGGGGCTGATGACGTCACATTCACGCGCTGTTACAGTGTAAGACGAAGCGGGAGGCGATGCCGCATTCCAACGAGGTGCCAAAGTTAGTTCGACTGGGTAGTATAGATCTTTCTATATGTAACACCACTTGTCCTCGTGATGTATGAGCTTTCTATTGCTCTTACCACTCAAATTTTCAATGTCATGAATTGGTCTACAAATTGCACCATCATTAAGTATTTGCTTGTTTATTTTGTAAAAAGGAGTGAAGAAATTAAATGAAGTGTTATTTTTATTGTTTCTACTTTTGTAAAGAAGCCAAAGTCTTCTTGTTATTGCTAAGTATAGTTTAGATTTCTAAAGTGACAACTGGTGTCCAGCGCTTGAATGATAAAAAAATGTTGTATATGTTAGTGTATGAAAAAATAAAAGTTAAAATTGCCGAGTTACATTTTATTTTATTTCTACGAATTGTTCTAAAACTTACTATAAAATTATCTGGTGTGTTATATAGCAAATGGGTTAGGGTGCAAACTGTGAAACATGACGTCGTAAGTTTGATCTTCTTTCACATGAACTATCATGTGACAGAAGATCCTTCTCCACCTAGGTGTTCTGGGTAAGTACTACACTATTCCCCTTTTTGCCGCCAAACAATAGTGCAATTACTATTGTGTTCCGGTTTGAAAGGTATAGTTACGAGAGCCAGTACAACTACGGACTGAGAGTTCTGTTTTAGCTACCTAACTTGCGGGCTATCTGCTCGCGAGTCCTTACCGCTGAGGCTGCCAAGGCCAACAGCATATATACATCTTCAATGTTGATCCCGACATAACCAGTCACCGCCTTCGGTGATTGAAGACCAAGAGACTGGAAAAAGGCGATAGCAGATTCTTACGCCGCTTGTGGCATAGGTATAGTTTTATCACTTATTAGCACTGATGTCTCAAGCAATATGATATATAGATTGAGGCAGTTTGATTAATAAGTTACAGTTACCAGACTGCTAGAGGTTTGGATAAAATATCTGAGATTTATAATTATGTGATGGTGTAGAAGTAAATGTCTTGTGATAGAAATCAAATTTTATCTTGACATTACCGTGAAAAAAAGCAAGCGGCATACCTCGAAACTTACCCAATGAAAGGTAACTCACTGATGCATCGCACAATGTTGTCAATAACATGCATAAAGACTTTTCCTTTTGTTTGTTTTGGATCTGGAATACTACCTTGCGGGACGCCAAATATCGTTCTCAAACTCATGGTGCTCACAAGTTCAGCAATCTCAACACATTAGTTCTTGCCTACTATATTTACACGAAAGTTACCACATACGAGTTTTCATTTAAAAAATAAATCCTATGCCTTTGTTAGGTCTAGGAAAATTTACCGTTGATTTTTGTGCCGAAAACCCGAACTGTGTATTCGAAAACATGAGTTTATTTATTAGGTGTTCTAATAATTATAAGATGGTGCTGAATTGGCATGTCATTATCCAAGAAGCCAGGGCGCTCAATTTCAAAGAGCGAGTGACCCGGGTCCGATCCCCAGTACCGGCACCACTAAAATTCGGCGGTAGGTGGAGAAAAAGTTAGCACATCCTTACGTTTTGTAAATTTATTTTAAATTAATTTAAACAACATTAAGTGATAATTGTGACATTTATTAGTGCAACAGTGCTACAGTATTGAGTACATATATTTGTACAATTGTGCATATGTGAATTGATTGCATTCAATTACACCACCTGCCAGCACATCACACTCGCTTGAAGTTATTTACAATTTCACTTGGTATAACACCATGTCTCAACTTGAAGAGATAAAAACTGTGCAGAATAACCTAGAGGATTGCTTCTCCAAAAGAATGGCCGAGCTGGAAGCCCAACTACACTGCGGGGGGCAAAGGAGACAGTAACGAAGGTGGCAGAGGAGTTCCGGACCTTCCGAGAGCTCATGTTCTCCATGCTTAGCTTGCTCCGTAAGCAGATAAATGAGTGCTCCCGTGCGGTAGACGCAATTGAGACCAGGCATCGTCGTAAGGCTCTCATCTTCTTAGGAGTGGCTGAAACCGTGAAGGAAGACTGCAAGGCTGTAATCTTAAAGATAGTTCACAAGATGGAGTTGAGGGATATCACAGAAACGAGCATCGGAGTTTGTCACAGGATTGGAGTAGCCAGCAAAGATCACCATCGGCCTATCCTAGTTAGGTTCTCTAGTGTAGACTTCAGATCACTGGTTTGGAGGGTCAAATCTAGGCTAAAAGGTACATCTGTGTCCGTGAAAGAGTTTTTGACTAAGTCACGGCAGACTGTTTTCGGCAAATCTAGACAGCATTTTGGTATGAAAGCATGCTGGACACAGGATGGCGTAATAGTGGTGAAAGCCGCAGATAGTTCCAGGCACAAAATCACCACAATGGACGAGCTGAACTCCTTAGTGCTGAGATACCCCAAGACGGCAGCGAAATCCTCAGCAGTGGACAAAAACATCTCCGGGAGCTCGCTTTCATCACGCTTGATTTCAAAAGTACGCAAGTGACTACACTTTGACTGTTCGTGTCATAGGATTATTTCGTAGTTTGGTATTAATACATTGCATAACAATACAACTTGTACATTTATGCCTAATTACTATCTTATTTATGTTCTATTCGATGCTTTGTCCAGGTTGTTTCTCAGTTTCAACTTATTCAATTAAATTTATTTGCTAAACTTTGCCCACTAATATGAACTTATTAACTTTTTATTCATATTATTACCATGTTTTTCCTTTTTTCTAATATTTAATCATGTTTACGCTTTTGTTTTCATTAGTAATAGGTATTTAAAATTTCATGTTTCTTGTTTGTTCATGTTTAACTTTATATAAAAAGTACTGTGTTAACTATAATGCCCAATTCATTTGCAATATTAATTTAAAGTTATATGAAATTTAAGATATTTTGGCGTGGACCATTTTTGTCTTATGGTTATATTTTTAATATTGTTTTCGTTAATTTTTTTTTTCTCTTACTTGTTATTTTTTTCTCCTGTTTGTTATAAGGTACAAATTTTAGGTATTATTTAATTGTGCGTGTGTGAGCTGGCGGGTGGTGCAGTGATGGCAGTGTTGCACCCACCTTCAAGTTATATATTTTTAATTTTTACATAATATTTTTATTTTATTATTTTAGTTATACTTTTATTATTTATTCTTATATAGTTTATTTATTATTATTTACATCTACTTGTGATGAGTTCTGATGATGATTCTTTTCTCTCTGCCAATGAACCTGCTACACTGTCAATCAATGACAGCTTCTGTTCTGCAACTGATACACTCGGCGACTTTGTCCGTCATACGTTCGACCAACCTCGGTCCTTATTTAACGTATGCCATATCAATGCACAAAGTGTGCCCAGTCATTACAGTGACTTGATTGAGGGTTTCTCTAAAGCCGACGTTCATGCAGTCCTGATTTCGGAGAGTTGGTTCAAACCCCATCTTCTCTCGACCACTTACCCCCTCCCAGGCTTCACACTGATCCGTAATGACCGTCTCGACAGGAGAGGCGGTGGTGTTGCTATATATCTTCGCAGCGACTTCCCCTATAAAATTCTAGCTTCTACCTCTCCTTTTTATTCCGCTTCGGCAGAGTTTCTTTTTCTTGAAGTGTTTGTAAAAGGAGCCAAATCTGTCGTGGGTGTTGTCTATTGCCCACCTTTAGTTGACTATTTCTCTAGTCTCGAAACGATTCTGGAATCTTTAGGGTCTGAATACTCACATCACATCATCATGGGCGATTTTAATACTGACCTGCTAGCTCCGTCCTCACCTCGTTCCTCTAAACTCCGTCAAATTGTCGAGTCAGTGGGCTTCCATATTCTTCCCTTACAAGCCACTCACCACAACACTAACGGGGAGGATACCTTGCTCGATTTAATCCTTACCTCAACTCCTACCCTTGTCGCCTCTTACGGGCAACACTTTGCACCTGGGTTCTCCCACCATGACCTAATTTTCCTCTCATACATTCTTAAAACTCCCAAATTACCTTCTAAAATCAGGCTCATGCGTTGTTTTGGTCGCATGGATGTGGAGAAACTGCGTAAGGATGCTTCCGAATTGAACTTGGATAACGTTGTCGCAGCCTCCACAGTGGACGAAAAGGTAGGTGCATTCAACGACGCTATTCTCCGACTATATGATACACATGCTCCTATTAAAAGAGTGAAGCTTCGGCGGCTGCCTGCACCATGGATGACGAACGGGGTTCGCATGGCAATGAGACGTAGGGATCGGGTTTTCCGCAGGTTTAAGAAAGATCGAATGGAGGAAAACTGGATCTTATTTAAAGCTGCAAGGAATCGGTGTAATCAGATGATACGTAACGCTAAACGCCGACATATTCTTAATAATATTAATTCTTCTTCCCCGGCTGATATTTGGAAGTTCCTTAGGACAAAAGGAATCGGTAGGCAGCCATATTGTGAGCTCCGTGGGACAATTGGTTTGGATGACCTCAATCGTCATTTCGTCTCTCACACTCCTATGGATCATCAAACTAAGTGTCACACAGTTGATCACTTAATGGGTTTACCTCGTCTCAACATCGATCTCTTTAACTTCTCTCCAGTTGCTATGGATGAGATCAAGAAGACCATCCTTTCCATCAAATCCAATTCTGTGGGCTACGATAACATCGGTCGCCAAATGATAGTTAATATCCTGGACCATCTCCTACTTCCTATTTCTAACATCATGAACTTCTCTCTAGATTCTGCTACTTTTCCTTCACTGTGGCGCAAAGCCCATGTTATCCCTTTGCCTAAGACCCCGAATCCTTCTCTAACCAATCACTTACGCCTATATCCATTCTTCCCTTCCTATCGAAAGTACTTGAAGCCTGCGTGCACAAGCAGCTGTCTCAACATGTCTACCAAAATAATTTACTTAGTTCGATGCAGTCTGGCTTTAGACCAGGTCACAGTACTATTTCTGCGCTCCTCAAAGTTACTGGTGATATGAGAGCTGGCATGGAGGATACGAAGGTCACTGTGCTGGCCTTGGTTGACTTTTCGAATGCTTTTAATAACATCAGTCACGACATCCTACTATCTGCCCTTTCCCATTCTATGATCTCTCCCGAGGCATTGGAATGGTTCTCAACCTATCTTCGAGGGCGTCAGCAGTCGGTCCGTATCGATGAGGTATTCTCTAGTTGGTGTGACATATGTGCTGGCGTTCCACAAGGCGGAATTCTATCTCCTTTATTATTTTCATTATTCATTAATCTCATCACCCAGCATCTTCAGTGTGCGTATCATCTGTATGCCGATGACCTGCAGTTGTACTCACAGGCAACTGTCGATTGTGTGTCTACTGCAGTGGATAAGGTTAACAGGGACCTAGAATGTATTAAGGGCTGGTCTGATAAGTTTGGTTTAACTGTTAACCCATCTAAGTGTCAAGCTATAATAATAGGTAGTTATCGGATTCTGAGGAGACTGAATACAGCAGCATTACCTGCGATAATTTTTGATGGCACTGTAGTAGAATTGTGTCCTTCCGTTAAAGACCTTGGCCTACATATCGACTCCACACTTAGCTGGCAAACTCAAGTCAGGAATGTCAGCCAGAAAGTCACAGGTACCCTAAGAACTCTCTATCGCCTGAAAAATTTTCTCCCATCCAAGACCAAAATGACCATAATTTTTCCACTTATTGACTATGGTGATGTGTGCTATTTTGACCTGAATGCAGATCTCCTTAACAAATACGATCGTCTTCTCAATAACTGCATTCGATTCATTTTTAATCTTCGTAAGTATCATGTCATGTCATGTCATGTGTAATGATCATGTATCTACTTATCGTTCACAGTTAAATTGTTTACCTATTCGTCAGCGTCGAAGTCTGCGTGCTCTCACTACACTTTATTCTATCCTGATGTCTCCTACTGCTCCTTCCTACTTTCGTTACCTTTGCTCAAACCACGACAGAACCCTACGTTCGTCTAATAATCTCCTACTCCAGTGTTCCTCACATACCTCATGTTTTGTCCGTTCATCCTTTCCTGTTCAATCTGTACTTCTTTGGAATGCACTCCCACCCGAAATCAGAGCGTCTAAAAGTCGATACATTTTTAAAATGAAAGCGAAGGAACATATCCTTAACAAAATGGCAGAATCATCTCAATAACAGACTATTATTTTTATGTATATTTAAGTTATTAATATATTTAAATAAATATAAATCTATGTATTGTATGTACGTGTATTGAAATATTGTATCTATATATAGATTTACATTTTTTTATAATTTTTTTCCTCTCTTTAGTTCTCTCTATTCTATAACCTACACCTACTTCATTTCATCTCTGCATCGTCCAAAGGTTAACTGGTAGAGAATGCTTCTGGCATTAAGTCCGCCTATATACATTCTCCTGTATATGAAGTTCAATAAATAAATAAATAAAATTGTTAATAGAAATTTTAAGTGCTGTATTTAGCACGATCTCAGCTGTGAATGAAAACATCGTGAGGAAACCTGCACCTCTGAGAAATTATAAAAAATATTATTTCGAGGATATGTGAATCCGCACTCGAGCAGTTTGGCGGCCCTATCCCGAGCTTTGCCCAGCACTTTACTTCTATCAAGAGCATTGGCTTTTAAACTAAACAATAGTAACGTATCAGACATATTTTGTTCATTAGTTCATCGCCGACGAAAAGAAAAATGAATACTACAAATAGATTTAGACAATTTAATACTTAAGTACAAGCTAAAACTGTAAAAAACTTTTTTAATAACAATACACAACCTAAAATCACTATTAAATGGCACCATTTACATTAAAAAGAACTTATATTACTACCTTCATACAATAAATCTTCATACAAAATTGTACATATTAAATCACATTAAAATCCTTTGATAGTAATACTGTAAAACATCTGGTTCCATTGTGTGGTGAGTACACAGCCTTATAAATAGATAAAGCAACATTAATGCATAAGGAATGTCACTATGAATATTTTCCAACACATCTAATATTAAATGACTACTTCTACGCAACTAGGTATTGAATATAATTTTATAAATTATTTTACTAATAATTATAGAATATGGACATAAAATTGCTTAACAGCTTTATATACTCCAGAATTAAAACTTTTTATTGTACATACGAAGAAAAGAATTAAACTAAAGCACATTTGTCCAAAGTTCATCCATTGTTTGAATGATTATACAAAAAGTATAGCATTTTAAAACTATATTATCTATACGAACATACAAAGACGGAACTGCTTTTCGTTCAGGCTAATTCGAATCCACTGAACCGATATTTATCGATTTTTCTATTAAAATAGTATTTCAAATAACATTGAAAAGGACCGGTCTTGGCCAGGTACAACAGCTAGTATAACATATTTATTGAACCTGATTTTACATATTGATACAGCATAAAATAATCGCTTATGACATCAACTATATTAATAGCTATTATATATTTATAATAATTCGTTTCGTGAAATTTTATTATTTTTGAATTGTTAAGAGCTTAAAATAACTGAAATAATATGCGGAGGTAGGTTGAATCTTATGTGATAATATTTTCCAATATGTGTATGCAATTCAATGTACCTTGGTTTGGGTTTGTAAACATACAGCTACATTTTATCCAGTGTTTATAATTTTATACATAGGCATTATTTACAATTTTATAATATTACTAATATATGATGTATCTATGTAAATATGCTATTGACATAAATTATAGTAAATAGGCGGAGAGTAAAGTAAATGTAAAACAAGCTTGTATTTAAGCACTTCATATAGGATTCGTTGGAGATAAAACATCACTTAAAATAATAATAATGGTGTTTTTCTGCAAAACAGAATCTGCAACGATGACATCCACAGCAGAAGATGAATTTTCGCGCAACAAGTACTAACGTAAAGGTACGCTTATTTAAGCAGTAACCTATACAAAGTAATCTATTGTAAAAACATTCCTCCTAATAACAATGGTGATCCCTCCTCAGAGGCAGATATAGAAATCAAATTTACATTTCACTTAAGTGTCTCATTATATTAGAGATTTTTTTAAAGTATTATTTTATTATACAGTAGAATATAATAACCATACACACATTTAAAAAAACACTTGATTAAGTTTATTTAGATGTCTCTTATACAAAGACTCTGCTGTTAAAACTAGTTAATAAAGAGATTCACAATTTAGTCAAAATTATAACATATTATTCTTAAACAAATTCTAAGCAAACTATATCATTATTTACAGAGATCTTTCTATGTCACTTATCAATTTGTCCAATTATTGCTATGTGTGTTGATGTGGATGTCCAAGAAATGATAAAAAAATGTTGTAGCATCTGACAGATAGCAGTATAACCAAGTTTATCAGACCTGGTCAATCATTATATGCATCAGCATGAAGCTGCACCCTGCTAATCCTGGCGATTACTGCAAACGTGTAGGCACACTGGTTGCTGTCCAACAATGCTTGGTTTACAGTCTGATGACAACAAAATAAATAATCATCATCACGCCTGCGGCAGTGTTCATTGATTTCCATTTGGCATGTCTCAGTGTACCTGGACCGACTTTCGCAACAAATATTTCACCTTTCTGCGAACTTTTTGATCGTCTACTTTTCACCTTTCGCATTTCCTTCCCTAAGTTATAATATACAGTCAAACGAAAATATTAAGAAGATTACATATGCACCAGGAAAAGTTACCTTTTTCTTTAAGCTTCCACGCATGGCGATTTTAATACTTCTTTATCTCAGTGATGAACTTCATAGCAGATAGAGCTGGAATGCTCATTTGTATCTCGTCTTAAATATCCTTACAGTCCTCATGCATTTAATTGATATTCCTGGAGAGGTCTTGAATGCGCCTGGCGTTGCATTGTTTACAATATAAATGCCCATCCAATGGGTAGCAGCCTCTGCCTTCTTCCCTAGAGCACAGCGAAGCACCGCAATCCTCGCAAGCGTAGCAAGCGAAGTGGAAGCTTTTGTCGAGAGCTACGATACGCACTGTCTCCTCGGCGCCACCTTCGGGGACGATCGGTTCCCTACAACGGGCGCAGCGTGGCGCATATCTGAAATAAGAATAACAAATTTTAGTCTCAATATGAGTTTGCAATGCCTACTAAAAAATATTTGTCTTTAGCAACTTGGTTGGTCAAGATAGAATATCTAATCTGAATTATATAAAATTATAGTCATAATTTATACAATTACTGGGTTATATAAATATCAAAGTACATATGAGCAATGTTAATCCACGAAATGTACTTGGACAAGTAATAGTGAAGTGACTTGTATATTAGAGGTATAAAAAATACTAGAGAGCTAAGTACATCCAGTCGACTGTACTTTAGCAATGCCTGCTGTACTCTTCAGAGGTCCATAACTCAATCAAAAATTTGTTGTTTATGTGCTGAATTATATGCTGTTGTTCTAGCCACGATGAGCCCATTGTTAGGTGATCTGCCTCCAAATCAGAAGACTCGCGTTTGATCCCCTATGTGGAGAGCTTGTATCATAGCTTGAAAGTAAGCTTGGCTTGTAATTAAACGGCGACATTGTGAGGTGTTGTGAGCCCACATCTCCCAATGTCCCATCTGGTGTAGTGTGTTGAAAGGTCTAAAAATGTCTAGAACTCTGACCACTTGGGTACAAAGTCACACACATATATTATGAAACATTTATTTATTTATTGTTGTCACAATATGATTACCATTCCCATCTCTCACATTGGTTTCTTAAGGTCGACAAATGAAAATGCCAGACAAACCTCATGGCTTCCAATCAATGAAGGAATACCCATCTCAAATATATCAGACCTAAATCATCTTGAGTGGTGATCTGTGAAGGTTCGTTCAGCAGTGGATTAATTGCAGGCTGGTAAAGAGGAATACAGGCTAGTAAGGAAGCAAATAGAATAAGTAAGCGCTTTAAAAAAGTACCTTTTATGAAAATCTTCAATGCAATGAATGCGGTTGACAGCATCCACGGTAAATGGGATACCATCAAGACTCTTATGGCATACAACACATGTGAAACACCTTGGATGGTACGGTTTGCCTGTTGCCCGCAGTATGCGATCAAGGATTGGATCTCCACATACACAACACTTCTCTAGAGTGTCCAGATAGTCCCTTTCACAAAGCGCCCGACCTTGCACAGCATAGAAGGGCCGGCCCTAAAAGTAAAAAAAAGAAAATATTAGCAGTAGCATAATCAGAAAGAATAAATATATGAGTCTCTCATACAAGTGTATAACCCAATTCCAAACTAAGATCCTCTGTACCAAGGGCAATGGATCGTGTAGTATATTAAAGGAATTTTCATGATTAAAACCCACAGTTCCCTGATTTGAAAGCAGGGTCACTACAAACCATGTGAAGTAATGATTAAATTATATAATTACAATTACATGTATAAAAGTTATGCCTGCCAACACAAAGGTGCAATGGCCAAGCCTTTGGCTGCAGCTCTCCCGGTATCGGATTCAATTCAAATACTGTGCAGGTGAGTCACATGGTGCACCCACCTAGTAGTTCACAGCAGACCGTAGGCCTCATCTCCTTTCAAGGAGTGCTTCACTCGACCTAACCAAGTCGGGCTAGCAGGTTGGCAATAGTGATGCTGCTGCCACATCACTAGTTTTGGATTTGGCAATTGGAGAAAAATTTTGTATACCCCAAACTACTTTACACCTTTTCTAGCATACAAACTCTTGTCCCTCATGGGTGACTACCGCACCTGCAGATGGACCCACCCTGCTAAAGAAGGTATAAATAATATTGAGTAGAAGGAAATTTATCCACAGACATCCGCGATAATTGTGTGTGCAGCACGTAATCATAGGCGAGGCGTAGAGACAGCCAATTTGAAGCAGTAAAGAGTGTTAGTATGTTTTTTTTTATATAGAAGCTGGCAAACGAGCAAGCGAATCACCTGATGGTAAGTGATTACCATCGTCCACACACATCTGCAACACCATAGATGCTGCAGGTGCGTTGCCGATCTTTAAGGATATTTGGGAGATGGGAGGGAAGAGGAGGGGAATAGGGAGGGGGAGTGGGCCTCCGGGAACCTCACTTACCGAACGAAACGCAGAAGCACAATATGCCTCTACTTCACGTCGGTATTCTGAGAGGCCGTGGTACCAACCCGGTCAAACCGGCCCATTCGAACAGCAGCAAAAGTCGCCGCTTGGCTCTACCACGCTTAAATGTCAGGAAGTTTACAAGTAGAGATTTATTTCACAATTATATTCAAAATAACAATTATAGTGAATTTTAAATACTCAATGCAAGTACAGTGAAAGAAAAAATATACCCACCTATTTTCTTTTTTCATTCAATAGATTTAATAGATAAGTTAACTTTAAACTGAAAGTAGGAGTAAATCATATGGTTGATTTATCAATATAAAACAATACAAAATTGAAGGCATTTTGTACTGGATTATCATCTAAAACTAGAAAATATTCATTTGGCACTCACAACGAACTTAACCCTAACTGAATTGGCATTCAGTTAGGGTTAAGATCGGAATTTAGACAACTTTTGCAAATGTAGACTTCTGTTCCCAGGAAGGAGAACAACAAAGGGATTTTTTTCAATATATGCGTAGAGCACTATGATCTTTAAAATTAATTTTGCAAATTGAATATAATAAAAAAAGAGATCACCATAAATAATAGCTAAAGTAGTAAATAACAAACCTGCAAGTTAATACCACATTGGTGACAACAGAAGCACTTGATGTGATAAATTCTTTCCATAGCTGTGCAGCCTGTTGTTTCTCCCATAATTTTTTCCCCACACCTGTAGCAATTGCCACAATACAATGCATCATCTGGTTCTGGAGTAGGTTCAGTTGTTCCAACATATCCCCCATATAAAGATGTACCGGATAATTGACTGCAGGGTCTCGGGTTTATTGGTTCATATAGAGACTCGTAAGTTGAAGAAGTTTGTGACCCACCATATGTAGAAAAGTCTTGAGCGTTAACAGAAGCTGAGGAAGGAGGATAAGCAGATCCCGGTCTTCTTAATTCACTGTAATTTGACTGTGCGCCCAAATCACTAATTCTCGATATTTCCGACCTTGCATCACGATCGCCGTATATACTTTCCGAAGCTCGTTGCATCGGTATATTGGAATAAACATGATTTGTACCTCCAGGCGGTAACAAATTGCTGTATAAAAGAACATCACCACTTCGAATCCTTGCCGAATTCCTAACGATACAACTTTTAACTGGTACTAAGTTTGAGTATGTAGAACTTGTACGACTTCCATATTCGAGTCTGGATGAATACGAGGGCTCACAAGCTGATTTTACTGTGTAACTTTGAGGAATTTGGGGCTGCGGTGCTTTACTTTTTTTAGGTGGTATTGAAGGTTTCATTTTGGCTGAATTTATATCATCTTGAAGTTTTGCATCTAATTCATTCGCGTATATTCGCAGATCAGCTAATTGCTTATCTAATGTATTCATTTCTAACTTTAATCAAGAACTTTTCTGTTACTGAATTCTGAATCAATGAGTAATGTTTTATTTTATGCCGAAAGAAACAACCCGTCTCAAATTAGTTGTGAATTATCTATGTAGTGCTGCCAGATGAGTGTCTTGCATTCCCCCAAACCAAACTCAAAATCCTCCCAAACTTTGGGCTTAATAGAAAAAAAACCCAAAACATAATGGTGATGATGATATTCCTCTTAGCTGAATTCCACCACGGCAATAACTATCGGAAGTTTTCGACAGTACAGGAGAAATTATAGTGCCGGAAGTGTACGCGCGAATACAGAACCTCTCTATCTCCTCTTTACCTTCCCATATTCGACATAATGCTTATGCGATAAGATCGGTGGAAGGATCAGATGCAGTGTCAGAGATACACACAACATAACCCAATCCAAAACCCCCAATTATTTGTTTTTGCTCAAACATTGGCTTCGGGTGACCTATGGCTCAGCAGTCAAGTACGGTAACCACAAAGTAATTGAACTGCTGTCAAAAGTCAATTTATCTCTGGGCGGAATTTATCTCCTCTAATTTAATTAACTTTCTATCCTCACAGCTCTGATGCTCTTACCATTTATACGCCAATGATCTGCTAATTTCCACTCACATAGATGTCAATTCTGTAAATATTACTATAGACAAACTTAATACAGACTAGACTAATTTAAACAATTAGACTTGTATATTTGGTATCCAAGACGATACTACAAAAAGCCAAGCCACTTTAATAAAGTTTCAATTCCTGCGTCATACTTATAACCTACAACTTTGACTCTCTCTGTACTACTTCACCGTTCTGGTTTCTTTTGTTTTGTTACTTCATCGTTTGCTGTTCAAGCTGCGCTTCTATGGGATGCACTGCCTGGGCAATACAGACCTCACAGTAAAAACACATATATTCTTAGTTCATTTCCTAACAATTGTTCATAAATGCTCAGTTATCATTATCATTTCAGTTTATTATGCTAATATAGTATATACGTGTGTTATATGTACTGTATTAGTTACGTATTACACATCACGTAAATAATTTATTATATATTTTATTTATTATTGTACACACAATTACTAGGTATTGTTTCAGTATTAAGCCTTTTTCAATTTCTTTTAGTGATCCTGTATCCCCATTCGATGTTGAATCACTCCCCCAAGGTTTACAAACAGATATTGTTATCAGCAATATTTCCGCCTTTTGACCTTACGAGTAAGATTTATTAAAAAAAATACCTACTTCTACTAAAACATTTGCGATATTATTAATATAATTAGGCAATAGTTTACATAACAAGATACGTAGTGGTTACATACCAATACGTTTCTTTTACATCATCCATACTACCGTACTTTTTTTCAGTATTTTTTTAACCTATGTTGGTATTCATAGTTACTGTAAATTAAAATCATCTATCTAACAATAAATATTATGTATATTATTTTATGTAAAATCATTATGGTGTGCGTGAGTGAACATTATTCTTATGTTTATGGTACTATAAATTGAATGTATTTATCAACTACTAACTTTTTCTCCAATCGAAATGTTACCTCCGAAAATGCGCCCGAAAAATGTATCTTTTAAAATTGCCCCTTCCCGTAATGTCATTAAATTACCCTAATTTTAAGGCGATTTTCCCACTTCGGCATCACAGTATCAATGTCATAAATGAGACCTACAGCAATTGTTATTGTTTATATCTATTGTGGCATAGGCTGCAAGGCTTTTAATTAAAATATTGTGTACAGTTGAGACATTAAAGAATGTCTAATAAATATTAGTGTCTTGAAAGTAATCGTTTTATTTAAGAAATAAGTTTATCAACCTTAAAACCAATGACATTATAAATAAAACTTATGATCTACATAGTTTTAGGCCTATTGCAAATCATTCAAAATTATAGAGTAAATAACGTATTTGATCAGTATTATCTATATATTTATTAATTGATTTCTTGATATCTCGTATCGCTGTAAGAGAGTACTATGTGTAATATTGTGTTAATTGATTGCAATATAAAATTGACACCAATTGGTACACAATTATTCCAAGTCGAGTCACAACTGGTGGCATCAGTACAGGCATCCATAGTCCGTGCATGGCGCATATATCTAGTAAATTATGTTCTCATTGTCATTAAGATTGGTTGAAAGCTTAATAAAACATTGACAATTAATTTGAAAGTTCTTTCATACAATTACAATTTATATTGTTGAACTGAAAAAAATTGCCGATCTCTAAGATTGAAATAAATTCCCAACACTGTACAGTATTCACGTTTTCAAAACATGAAATCTGTATGTTACATAGCTATGTTTCGAAGCGTATGTTAGTCTCTTTCATCGTCTATGAAATACACTGATTTCTTATGGATGAAAAAAAACGTTGCGTGTATGTCTTGTCGAATCAAAAATATTCAAGATTTTTACGATAAAATGGTGGCGTAACAAACTCGTACTTCAACTTAATACTATTCCTTCCATTTTACTCATAATCATCGGAAACCGTAATATTTTGTACATTACGGTTTCCAAACCAAACAGAAGCAAACAATAATATATATATTTATCTTTCTAAATATGACTGACAAGTATTTATAAGTTATTGAATAGGGTAATATTTAATATCCCTTATAGAATTGATTATGTTGAATTGTTTCATAACTTTGAAACAATTGAAATATTTTTGTTATGATCATATCTGATCATACAAGGACTAATGACAGTCGGTGCTATATCTGCACATTGCACTCATCAATACGAATTGTGTATCCGCGAGGGACATTACGCGGAGGGAGTAATCAATTAACGTGGAATACAAAAGATAGCTACCCGGTAGAGGCTGGTAAATTTATATGGATAGTAAGTAAAGTAATACTAGTAGTTTAATGCCGAAGGACCAACGGCAATCTGCATGCAAAATAACTTACCTGCACTGTCACTCATAAAACGAAAGGCGTTTCAATGCTACTCCAAGCTGGGCATCGGAATTGATAAAACCCAATACAAATTTTAGTTTTAAATGATTAGCTATTTACTTTCAATCATTTTTACCATCCACGAAAAGATAAGCTCTATTTCTCCTATTGTATTCTTTAGAAGTATATTATGTTAGCCGTTTTCTATCTGTACAGTTGTCACTTATACGACCTAATAAGATTTTACTTTCGTCTCCTAACCCTACTTTAAGCATACTTTAAATACAGATTTTGTTTTTTTTATATTAAAAAGGTTACCTCCCTGAGTTTGGAGGTTACGAGTTGATAAGTGAACTTTCGCATCGTCGATCGACATTCGTCAACTTTTATAAATGCGTATTTACGCAGGAAATATTATAGTACTGTAAGTGTCCTCGCTCACACAGAGGTTTTTTTTTATGGCAAAGGCGGCAAACCAAGCGGTTCACCTGATGGTATGTGATTAGCGTCGCCCGCGAACATGCAACACCAGAGGTGCTGCAGGTGCGTTGCCGGCAGTATTCTGCGAGGCCGTGGTACTAACCCGGTCGAGCCGGCCCTTTCGAGCAGTAGCAATAGCCGCAACTTGGCTCTACCGCTTATAGAAACAACGTTTTCATATTATGTTCACGTGTCCTGAATAACCCGAACCTATGCTATAAGTAGTAATAATTCTAATTTCTGGTGTGGAATGTTGATTACAAACATTTTTTTTTTTGGGGGAACTATATAATAACGAAGTTTTGATTCTTTTAAACATTTGAATTTTGATTAATCATTGTTATGATACAAGTACTATGATATGATAATTGAATAGAAAACAACTTAAATACCAGATAGGAAATGCCGTGTTTGTTTAAATTAGATTTTTTTTTCGGAGCTGAGTGTTTTTCCATGTGGAATGTGTGTGTGTAAAACGCATCAACGAAACATAAGAAAATATTATAGTGAAGTCAACTTTGATTAATCAAAAAGACCGTAACGAGGTTACGAACATGTATTGAAATAGGTTGGTTCGAGTACGTAATACAATTGACGAGTATTGTTATCAAGCTATTAAAATTAATAGCCTTCGTTAGAAAATCAAAAGTAACGTATTACAAATTGTGCTATAAGCTAGAATAAAATCTTACGTGTACATGGTTTCCGTAGATATAAAAAAAAATGGAAATATTTATTAGAGAAATATGTATAGCTCTTGTTTTTTTGCAGGTACGGGTAATTTCATTTCATTTAATCTTAAAATTTATATTTTGAATTAAGTTAATGATAATTTTTAGGTGTTGGTTGTATACTCACAAATTGAAGATGAAGGTATGAGTTATGTTTAATCAATATATATTCTATAGATAATTTTCTAACTTACTATATGTAAACATAAATGCAAACCAATATTTAGTAAAATTTTAAATAGAAAAATAACATCACAACCTCACCTGACCACCTAATATAAAACTAGTGTGATGCAACACTACAACTTTTAAAAACTCATTCCCAGAAGTTATTATCATCCATATATTCCTTTATATAGAAATAACCTTTTTCATAAAATCTTTGTTTATCTAAATTTTTAAACCAATTCATTGCTAGACTTTGAACACTTTCTAGGATTTTGTTGTAAAAACGTACACTTTTCCCCTTGAACTGGCACTGTATAAGGCAGTTTTTGTTCCTAGCAATTCTTTCTAATTAAATGTTTATTTGTCACACCTGGCCCTGGTATTGTTGTGTTGTTGCTTAACTTTTTAAAAGCTTTACTAAATATTTTGAATAGGTATATACAAAATTTTCACATATTACATAACATCCAGTGAGAGACCAGACTTTTTCAGGCACAAGCTTTTCTATTTATATATTTTAATTTTCGATTCGCGGTGATTATCGGAGTGGTCCCCTCCGTATTCTTTTCAATGAATGTTCGTTATCCTTTCATGTGTCTTAACTTTGAAACAAATGAAATTTTAGGATAGCTTTAAATGAATGAATGATGACAATAGTTTTATCAGTAAAATTAGGACTGATGATACTAGAAGGGGTTGCTTGCGTTAATTAACTTATCGTCTTGTAATAAAAGTAATCAAAGCTACCCTATATAGTACAAATTTATGCACATCAACGGTATGTTAATTCTTAAATTGTAGTTTTTGAATTTAATGTCAATATTATAACTGTTTCCTTTTTAGAATTTGGTACAACTGAAGCTGGCGAAGAAGAGGTAAAACTATTGTTTAAAAATGCTTAATTTTTAATATATTCCTTAATTGTTGTATTTTTACAGTGGCACATGGATTTCATGCCGGTAAGTTTTAAAAAAGAAAACAGAAAAATATAAACTATTAAATTTATAGATTTTAATATTTTTATTAACATATGTAACTTTATGACTTTAGACTGGATATCTTCCGGATAGTGTTTATAGAGAATTAGCGTGGTACAGCATATTGCAAATCCAACCACTTCATCACAGCTCGAAACACAAGGTAGCGGCTCAACTCATATGGCAACATACACTTGGGCGTCCTCACGTTATAATGGAAAACCCACCGCAAGTAAGTTTAGGATATTGTATTTGTGTAGAAAACCAACAATACTATTTTTATAACACCAGCGTTTGCTCGCGGATTCGTCGTGTGTTCACAAATTTTATCCCATGAGAGTTCTTATTTGAGATAAAAAGTATCCTACTCTATAATGTAGTATAATCTACACCTCATAAGTGTCAGAAGATTGCAATCCTGCATACAAAGAAAATTCTTGAGCGTTATCAGAAGCTGAAGAATAAGCTGATCCCAGTCTTCAATTCACTGTTATTTGTCTGAGCGCCCAAATCACTCAATCTCGATAATTTTGACCTGGCAATACGATCGTATGACCAAAAGGAACATAACAGTTATAACATTACTGTTTGGCGGCAGAAATGAGTAAAAGGGTACTATAATATATCTATAACACTCTCAGAACACTCTCAGAACACTTACAGATATTTATTTTATAGATCTACTCCTTATCTACACTCCCAAACCTCAAATATCCTAAAAGCAACAAGGCGCCTGCACTCCTCTGGTGTTGCAGATGTACGTGGGCGACGGTAATCACGTGAGCCGCTTGTTCGTTTGTCTCCATTCCCATTAAAAAAAATGTACACGGAACTTAATACAACACAACCAGATACGAACACCAATAATTTGGGGTTTACACAAATGTTAGCTTCGGCTAGGGTTCGATTAGCACCCCGGACCTATGGCTCAGTCGAGAGGCAAGCTAACCACTAAACCACGAGGTCATCGCTATTATGTTGTGCTATTTATCAGAAGACAATAAGAAACCAAGAAGATCACTAACTTATAGAATATTAAGATTACATTATTCTTCAGTCCACTCAATCAGAAGGCAAAGTCAGTCGTCAAATTTTGGCTGAAGAGGCCGCAAAATGGTCGAGAGAGCAAAGGGCAGCCCAGGAGGTTCTTATGGAAAACATTAAAAGCGGCGGGAATGGTCTCACCGTCAGGACAGTAATCAGCGCGCATCAGAAGACAATATACATTATACAGAATGGTAACATTTTAAACAAGGGACATTTTTATATGTTAAATAACCGTTATTATGGTGTTCTTCTTTAAATTATTTATAATTGTTGCTGTACACCATTATATTTAACATTATCATTAAATATCTTATTAATCCGCCTGTGTAAGTCTACTGCTGGACCTTTCCATGAAAGCGGTCAATAAAAACGGGCATGCCATGCATGGAAGATTTGGCCATACTCACTACTGCGGACAGGAGGGTCGGTGAGCGCAGTGCCGGCACACTCGCACTAGAGATGCTGCTCTCCGTCACTAATAGGCTGTGGGATTTGAGGGCGGCAAAAAAGAATATAGCAAATTTAGACAATCGCTAGAGACTCGAACGTTAGTCAGCAAGGTACACAGCGTGTAGGTGAGGTTTACATTTGGAGTGAAAGGTGGTACATTACTGCTTTACATAATCATCATCTATTACTAAGAAATTTTTATTATTAATTTAAAATAAATAGTGCAGAAGTACAGCTTAAATAAAAAGTCCAATACACAATTTAATTTTCAGGTAATTTCTACAAATGCCCAGAAGGTTCAGAGCCTGATTTAGATGCCTACCGATTGCAAGCAAATATGCACGAGCGAAAATGCACTTACGGAAAACCTTCTATACTAGTTCCAGTCGATCCTTGTATCGAGGCCGAAATAGCGCCGATTGAGTATTCTTTTCACGAAGGTTGGATGTTTTGTCTCGGGAATGGTGACAGGGAAAACAACTATTTTCAAAACGGTACATTAGACTGTGGGAATAAAACTAAGGTTATGTCTCTGCTTAATTGAATATTTTTTTAATTACTATAAGGCCGTGTCGTAGCAGAATTAGAATCTACGATACCTTAGAATATCTTATAGCAATCGCTGGAAGCAAACCTGGCAGACCGGAGAGGCCCTAGAAGCCCGCGTGGTTACACCGACTCGGTATCCCAAGGAGTATATATATATAAAATGTAATTTCGGTAAAAAGTTTTTTTTTCCAAAGTTAGATATTCTTTCTTAAAGTGGTCTTAATACTCATTTGAAACAGGTTATTTAATTTTGGAACAAATAATATATGATTCGACTTAAAGAACTAAAACATTCTCTATACTACTTTCTAATAATAAACATTTCGGGGTTTTTTTTAGGTATCAGTTGACGAATTCCTTAGCATGTGTGCTATCGATAATAATATCGTTATTACTTTTGATTACTTCGGTGATGAGCCTCGTAAGGATATGATGCACAACGCAACTCTCTGTACCACGTGGGACCCTTGTCGTCTGTCATACTTGTATCGTTTAGAGGTAGAGTTTAAATTTCGTGCCTTTGTAATATAAGATATGTTCTTGCGTTTGCTTGATTATACGATATAACTTAACTAAGTTATCATCGTAGGTGGCTTGTTGTGGGAAATGCAAGCCTAATCAGATTCTTTGTAACTTAAAAAATATAAATAACGATCAATATAGATAACTTTTCGTAAACGCAAGTATATTAAGTACTGCCAGTATTATTTTTATAGAAAAAAGGAATTAATGTTCATATGAATGCCTTTTTTTAATATATTATAGCCACCACCAATAGAATTGACACCTATGTTCCCGACCACTACACCTAATCCTTGTGAGACGACTGTTTGCCCCGAATGTATAGAAGGTGCCACGGAGGACCAAGGAGTACCGATTGAAGGTGAAACATAAAACTTGGAATATAATATTTTATAATTATAATACATGTTACTTATGCTCTTTTTTATTCATTTCAGTGTTTTCTGGTGAAGAGGAAGTGTAAGATCGTCTGCTATACGTGTTAATTAGTTGAAGATTACAATATTGATTAAATATACTTTGTTAATTTGTGTAAATTTATTCAACGTTTTTGCACGTCCTGTCTGAACTTTTAGTGTTGCCTATTTTCTAATAGTTATGCATTTTAATAACGATTAACATGTTGAACATAAGCTCAAACTAATATCAACTAAATAAGTGCAGTAGTTTTGCTACTTTGAATCAATATAAAGTTGAGGCAAAACGTAACACAAGTTCACTAGGCATTCGTAAGCCAGGATCTAATCTATCGTCCGTGTCAGAGTCACCTATTTTCCAACAAAAAAGTTTCTGGGAGGCAAATTACCTCAGAATGTCTCTTCCGTTAGGTAGTAGAGCCACTAGGCCCGGAACGTACATATTCTCGACAATATCGGGGTCTACAATAATTTTCTTACTGTCTAAAACAGATTACTGTTTACTTAATATTTTTGCTCTGAGGAACAATGGGGTTAGATAATCACCGATTCAAGAGTAAGAAATAAAATAAAACTTTATATATTAAGTTAATTCACCAAATCCTTCAATAGACATCTAACCTCGTGAACCTGTTATATACTTAGTCTCATCGCCAGTAGTAGACTATGACGTTTTCTGAAAACGGCTGTTACCATTTTATAACGAAATAGAGGAGGAATATAACCTAGCCAACAAACGAGGCTCTGGCGACCGAATAATGACAGGATATCCACAGTAATTTACCGAATCTAAATAACACAGACTGGTGATGGGAAGCAGCATTACTAGTGCAAGGGCACTGCGCTCACCATTCCGTTTACCCAACTTGGTAAGGGTGGGCAAACCTTCTAAGAAGTATATGCCGGCTTATGCTGACGCTTTCTTGGAGAGGCCTATGTTCAGCAATAGACTAAAAAGGTTTGATATAGTAGTAGTAATAGTATATCAGGGCTAATGACAACTCCGGTTACTTGCTCTGATAACATCTGTAAGATTATGGTTTACTTTTACTGACGACTTGTAGGACTATAATCTATATTAAAATGATATTTTAACAAAACTTCACTAAAATAGACTTATCCATTTACTATCGGTATTTTTGAAAAATTTACGATTTCTTCGTAGACAAAATCTTCTAGTATATTGCATGTCTGTGGTTTCTTTTTGAAGGTCTAGAAGCCAACGTCGTAATAAATACTCACAAAAATATACTATGACATCATATCACATCTAATGTCATTGAATTTTACATTTGCAATCAAAGTTTATTCAACCAAAATATTTAAGTTCATTTATTCATTGATTCTAAAGGAAGAATATACAACATGGTCGTGCTCCACAATTTTATTGATATTTTTGATGATATATCCAAACAAAGAATTTTAAGTCTTCCCACATCTAAACAAAACTTCATGAAAATTGAATTTCACAATCACGATGTAAGATTGCACTTATAGTTCCAATAGATTCTCTATATATTCATTCTTCAAATTGCTGGGGTTGACCCCACTTTGAAGTTTGCAATTTTTTTCTAAATATTTCTACTTTAACCTCACTAAAAATATGACCTTTGATTATGCCTATTTGTGCCAGCGAACAGTAGGGCAACCACTGTTGTGTTCTTATTTGAAGGGTATGGAGGCCAGTATAATTATAGGCTGTGAGATTATATTATCACCACAAACGGCAAACTGCCTTTTTAATTTGAAGTTGGTTGAACATGTCTAAGGGCTGATCGAAATTATTTTTTTCAGAATAATGAAACTGTGTTTAACGGACAAGGGCCTCCTCTACCTTTTGCTGCAAGCCATGCCTTTACTGCAAGTATCTCTAATTACAGACATTTAACAGCAAAAGATGCTGATTGCAAAACTGTATATGAAGTTACATTAGACATAACGGTTTGTAAACATTAAATTTTACCTTTCAGTTAGTAAATATTAATGGGTGTAATGAACACAGTAATAACTGGAAATAATTTTTATTTATTATGATATCTAATGTATGTATGTAATGCACATTATTTCCTTATAGATTTAAATATCTATGGAATTACTTGTAATCAATTGTTAAGTTTTTTATTACACCATTATTTTTTTAGGTCTTTACAATGTTTAATTAACTCATAGTATGTGTGTAGATGAAACATTACATAAATGGCACCTCCGTACTGTCAGCATACTTAACTTAGTTGAAATAACTTCATAACTGTATATACAACACTTAATTTATTTATTATAATGTAATATAAGTGTTACTGTTTTGTTAAAAATTTGACTTTATTAAGGTTTGAATGGAATTATTTAAAAAAAAATATTGTGACTACAAAATCAATTATAATTTTTTAGTAATTACAGAGGAAAATCTAAATAACCAGTGTTGTATACCTATTTCACAAGATTACATTACTGAAAAGGTATACAATTTTATTTTACCATTTTATGGAAGTGAAGATTACACAGTTATTTTAGTGAAACACACATTCTGCTTTTGCCTTCACTGGGGTTACAGGTTATTAGTAGTAATATTTATTATATATAACATTGCCAGAATTGCAGTAGTAGCTGTGGTTGATGTCACTGTCACTTAACAATTGTTTTAAATCAACTTTATACATATTCATGGTGTGCGAGCATGAAGTCATTAGTCCGATACATTATTTCAATAGGTAGTATATAGATTAATATTAACTCATAATTTGTATAGACACGAATTAGGTTTCCTTAACAATCCTTAAAAGCTTATTCTTTTGGTACATACTGTAAATAAACACAAATTACTAATGGAATGTAAATGAGTCAGAACCAATGAATTAAAGAATATTCATGTCAATAGTGGTCCATTTTTTAATTCTACTCTGACATTAATGTTTGTATTAACTGCAAAGTGTATGCTGTATAAAGGCAAAGGGCAAACACAGTGTGGGACAAACACCCACAAGATGAAGTGAAGACCTGCACTGATGCAGGTGGCGCAGGACTGAGCTTTGTGACAATCTTTGGGGTAGACCGATGTTCAGCAGTGGACTTATGACAGGCTGAAATGATGAATGATGATCTCTGATCACTGTTTGTCTTGTTTTATATATAGTTAAATTTGGTTTGTAAGTTTTAACACTTGCACCAATCAATGTCATCATTTTGCAGGCTATGTACAATTCTCATGTTTCATTTTAATTTTTTTGTAATAATTGAATGAATCCATTGTATGATCCAATGCATGAATCAAACCCCTGACTCAAAGCACTTCAGTCAAATACTTACACACTGCACCAACAGAGCTGAAAAAAAAAGGAATTTAAAATTTTAAGATATGGTTAATGTTTAACTAAATAATTTACTGCAAATTTTCAGGGTAACAATTTAAATTTCAGACCTGGTGACACAATAGGCATAATACCCCAGAACCTTGATGCAGAAGTTGGTGTTATTATAGATCATTTGGACCTGGCTTCTGTTGCTGATTGTAGTTACAATTTAACTATAAACAGTGCACAGAAAGGTGCAAGGATTCCTCCTCATATTCCTGTTAAATCAACTTTAAGACATGTGCTCACACATTGTGTAGACTTGAGAGGTGTTGTTAAGAAAGTAAGTTTCATAACATTTCTTTAGAATTGTATTTAATATTATCTAATACTTCCTCTCATTCCTCCAAGTTGGGAGGCTTTTGAACAAATTATTTTAATAATTATGGATATTAATATATAGATATAGATAGGAATACAGGTATAGCAACCATTTCTCAACTGCACTTCACAACCCATCTAATGGACGAGACTCTAGTGATCAACTCATAATGGAAAATTTGTCCCTATGTGCTGTACTTAAATCTCACCAACAAGAGATAGGGAGCAAAATCTCTAGTGCTAGGGTACTGCACTAATAAATCAGCATGTCCAGCATGGTGAAGACGGACAAATCAATGCCGTTGTGGATGTATGTGGGGGTTGGTAATCACATACCATCAGGTGAGCAGGATCCTTGTTTGACCACCTTTACTATAAAAAAAATTGTTGCTTCAATGCATAACTGATGGTATGCTGTGGATTAACAGGCTGATTGAGAAAATAATTAGTTAAGGCTTTACTTTGCGGAAATCTATTATTTTAAAGATGTTAGAAAAAACTATTCTGATGCTACTCAAAAATACTCTGCTCAAAAAATAATAAATAATACTTATTTTGAAGACAAGAAGAGCACTCTTCTCCCCCACACATGTACAAGTATGTGCACTATTTCTACCACACCATGTAGCTTCACCACAAGAATCATTACATGATGTGTTACGCATCATAACAAGGCATTATAAAGCGATTAGACTCTGCGACATGCAACCACAACCGTTTGCATTGGTGATTGCTGTGTCGCTAGCCTCTGGATGTAATTCTTCTCTACTATGAATAGTATCTATGGATGGATGGATTTCTGCTAGGTTTTTGGATATATTTTCTGCCATCAGAGGTTATCTAAAGTTTATTTGTTTGCCAGAATGCCAGGTCAGGGTGGCGTTTGTTTACTTTGCGTGTTAATATTTATTTTGTAATTGACTAAAAATTGTAAATAAATGGTACTCTCTGATTTCAGCTTTTTCTACTTGCTTTATCAAGATATACAACAAACATGAGTGAACAACGGGTACTCGAGTATTTTTGTAGCAAAGAAGGCTCTCTTGCATACACAACACATATATTAAATAAGAATTTGTGTATATTAGACTTGTTTGAAATGTTTAAAACATGCAAGCCGCCTATAGAAGTTATTATGGAACATCTTCCTCGATTACTACCCAGACCGTACTCTATTGTGAATAGTGCCAAGAAGAATACAAATGAATTGAAAATCTGTTTTTCTGTGATGAATATAGGTAACAACAGAAAGGGACTTGTTACTGGTTGGTTAGAACAGATAATAACTAAGTGCAGCCTTGAAGATATGATGAAAAATGTAAATATCACAGATAAAAAAGGAACAGCACATGTAAATAAAATTTCTATTTATTTCCGAAAAAATATAAACAATTTCAGTTTTCCTGAAACTTTTACATGTCCTTTGCTGTTGATTGGTCCAGGGACTGGTGTAGCTCCTTATCTAGGTTTTCTTGAGGAAAGACAGTACCAGGAAGAAAATAAAAAGGGCCAGGGTATGGTTTGGTTGTTTTACGGATGTAGAAATCCTGAATTAGATTTTATTTACGAAGATGAGTTGCAAAATTTATGTCTGCGGGCACTTTGAATAAACTGACCACAGCATTTTCAAGAGTAGAAAATTCTGAAAATAGATATATACAGGTAATATAACTAGTCCCTTCCAGTATCATTACACTAGAATTTCAATTGTTTCAAAGTTATAACACTTGAGGGGTTAAAGACAGGTTATGTGGATATGCACACTCATATACTACCTGTATTATAGGTAGCTAGGTAGCAACGTTATTGAGTTTTTGTGGAAACTTGCTTAATACTAGTGTTTATAATATAAATACATCCAGAACCGTTATAACAACCCGAAAAATTATGAGGAAAATGACGAGCCGGAATTCCCGGAGGCTCGCAATCCCCTCCCATATCTCCCCTCTGCCCTATCTCCATCGTATTTCCCACCCCCCGAACATTCTTAAAGGCCGACAGAGCAGCAGCCGTGCAGCTCCTACGGTGTTGCAGATGTACGTTGGGCACGGTAATCACTTACAATCAGGTTAGCCGCTTGCTCGTTTGCCTCCATTCTCATAAAAAAAAGCCTAACAATTCAATTGAAACGCAAGCTCTAATCGTCCTTGAATTTCACTGACCGCAAGACAGCTGGATCACAGGGTCCTTGACGGCGTGTCGGCAACTTGAAACGTGGGCAACCTACGCCAGAGCGGACGATCGATAAGGTGCCCTAGGTTCCATCAGCCGGTGGCAAAAGTTAACTATTAGCGCTAATATATCTTAAGTGAAAGTGTAGCAAAACAAAAAAAATATCCTTTGTGAACTACTGTACTTATATAATTAATATTTGGTGTATGACCTAGAAATATCCTCTAAAATATGAGGTTAAATTTAATGTCGTAAATTAATTAGACATTAAAACGTAAAATTTATAAAAAATGAGAATACCTACGGAATTTCTTGCGCCTGTTTCTTCTCCGTCAGAGGAACCTCATTACGAAACGGCAGATTTTTAAAAAAAAATACCTTTGTAAGTGTCTAGTGTAATGAACATACATTGATACATCTTATGTTCAATAAATGATATTATTTGACTCATTAACCACCCAATCCGTAAATTAAAAAAATTACATTGATTTCTAAATATGTCAGCGAAATTAATTAGTACTTAAATTGTAACGTAGCCGGCGTTTGTATAGGTAAATCATTTGCTTTGGTTGAAACTTAATAAAACACTGCCACTACCTACATTTTCCTTGTCTTAATCTTAGTTATGTAAGAAAAGTAGTCGCAGAGATGGCTCAGATCTCCCTCAAAGACTGCTGTACATTGAAGGACGGCTGTACATTGAAGGACGGCTGTACATTGAAGGACGGCTGTACATTGAAGGACGGCTGTACATTGAAGGACGGCTGTACATTGAAGGACGGCTTCACATTGAAGGACGGTTGTACATTGAAGCGACGGCTGTACATTGAAGGACGGCTGTATATTGAAGGACGGCTGTACATTGAAGACGGCTGTACATTGAAGGACGGCTGTACATTGAAGGACGGCTGTACATTGAAGGACGGCTGTACATTGAAGGACGGCTGTACATTGAAGGACGGCTGTACATTGAAGGACGGCTGTACATTGAAGGACGGCTGTACATTGAAGGACGGCTGTACATTGAAGGACGGCTGTACATTGAAGGACGGCTGTACATTGAAGGACGGCTGCATATTGAAGGACGGCTGCATTGAAGGACGGCTGCACATTGAAGGACGGCGCTGTACATTGAAGGACGGCTGTACATTGAAGGACGGCTGTACATTGAAGGACGGCTGTACATTGAAGGACGGCTGTACATTGAAGGACGGCTGTACATTGAAGGACGGCTGTACATTGAAGGACGGCTGTAGATTGCAAGATGGCTGTACATTGAAAGACGGCTGCACATTTAAGGACGGCTGTACATTGAAGGACGGCTGTGCATTGACGACACGTACAAACAAGACCGATAACAAGGGTTTCAATTGGATTTCGCAATAACATGCGTTTTGACAAAATGTCTTGCACATTTTGACGCTCCTTGTTAATCCTTATCCTTGGAGAAGAAAGGTCCTCCAGTGGCAACCTCGTACAGCAAACGCAGTAAGGTACGAGATGCAGTGTTGCGGGAAGTTGATGAACTCGGGTCGTGCTTTCTGGCAATCTTTGGCGGAGGCCTATATTCCGCATTGGACCTGTGACAGGTCGTTATGATGATGTTAATCCTTAACGTCTCGTAATAACAGGAATTCTATTGTTAGGCCAAAACCAACCATTGTTCTATTCGTTTGAAATAACTTGTAAATTAAGCAATCGATTACTTATTAGCTGCTCTTTTCCTTTGCTGCATTGAATAATCGTAAAAATCTCGTCGCCTTGGTCATTGACGAATCTTTTTGCTGATTATCAAATTGTTATTCGTTGTTCCAGGACGCGTTACTGCAAAATGGGGAGGAAGTGGCTAAGTTACTTAAAGAAGGGGCAACAGTGTATGTATGCGGAGACGTGAGAACCTTGTCTGCGCGAGTGAGAGATATTTTAGTGAAATGTATGGTTGAGTTTACGGACAACGCACAGGAGGATGCGGAAAAGTTTATATGTGATATGCAGAAAGATAAAAGATATCTAGTTGATTCATGGAATTAAATATTTTAATATTATAGAATTTTGTTTATTTCATTTAGTGGTTCCCCTACGTGGAGGGCACGTACCAATGAATTTTTGGTATCTTTTGTATTGGTGACTTGGACACTAAGACAGCGACAGGCTCACCACCAGTCACAATATCCCAAATAAGCTCTGGTGAAAAGTGAGTTGAAAGGACACATGTTTTTACATTGTATTGGGTATACGGTAGTTTTTTTTTTAAATAAAATTTGTAGTAACATCTGACCAAGGATTTAGTGAAGGCAACCATCACCGAGCTCCATCTTGTGTTACTTTGTTTCACTTTGACGTATATGTTTTAACCTCTGCTCCATGTCAAGATTGGCGCATTAACGTTGTATTGAGAGGCTTTTATAGTGTGATATTCATCTTTTAATTTATTGACAGTATGACTGTGTGATATTAGCACAACTCTGCCCTAAAAGTAGTGAGCCAGAGAATTCGATGCATTATATTACTAAGTGCTGTCTAATAAAACACATATTTTACAAAAATAATTTAATAGGCAAATCTCTAGTAGGTAATAAATGTTCAAAAAGTGTCATTGGTGTATACAAACTTATAATTAGAGTGGCTTAGCTTAATTTATCGCAATTCTTCGTTGTGCTACAGAAATGTACGCCTTAATATAACCATAGAGTAATAACACATATATTTATCAAAAGCAGGCACTCTTGGCGTAGAGCCACAAGCTCGTAACTCTAAAGTCGTCCAACAGTCAAAATCAACTTCGAAAGCTTTAACTCACAATTAAACATAAAATATGGCTACCGATAAAACAAATAAAAAAATAATACAATATCGATTTCTTAATACTAAATTTAACCAACATATTTGTCGCCAATATTTCGTATGAAAGTATTGTCCTTGGACTAAATCAATGCACATCTTTTAAGTTATGCAACATTGATTTCCATTTTCCATATAATTGTACCTAATATCGCCTAAAATTTAACAGTAGTATTTCATAATGCTACAAAGCTTGCAGCAAGCTTCGGAAAAATCTTTAGTAATATGCGTTACAAATCGTCCAAAAGCAAGTTGGCGCCATATAGATATATAAAGACCAAAGTATTCAATAGTAGAAGTACCATTAACAATAATATTTACTGTAGGTGGATAAAGGACTACTGTTTATTAATAATTTATTTTACTAAACACGTTAAATAGTTCAATGTTATGCCACTGCACAATTCTCTACAAATATTTAAAATAATAAGCATGAACACATCTGGAAGTAAAATAAAAATATCTAAATATCTGTTTGTGTTATGTCACAAACAAATTTAATTTGTCGCTGTATTATTTTTTAGTAAATGATTAAGAATTGTACAGAAAATAATGGTACAATTTAGTAAAACATTCAAAGAGCTTTAATTGAAAGTTTAAATATTTTCTAAATATTATTATTTTTGCGTGCTGTGCTGTTGTTTCGCATTTCCGTATTGGCTATCTTCAGATATCGGACATTCCATAGGGCGCCTGCTCAAAAGACAATTCATTTTAAAAGCATAAGATTTTGATATAGGTACACGAAGAACTAGATATCTATAATATAATAAATAATCTATATTCATTTTAACAAATGTACCCAAATTATAGAAGTATAGAATTTCATTATTAATACTAATAAAATACCCTATCTGATATCGGGTACATAAGGCAAAATTAAATTTCAATTAAAATTATCAGAATCTACAAATACAACAATAATAATGTAAAAAATTAAATATTTTCAAATTAGATAAATGCATTTTATTTTTAAAAATTTAATTGAAATAATTACTTACATCTTTTCGAACTTTAATGTTTTATAATATTCGGGCGTTGTTTCATTTAAGTGTCAGAATGGGTAGGTAATAAAATAATAAAAAAGAATGGTGGATAAACAATATTTCAGTAAAGGCAAAGGGACTATGTTTGATACAAAATTCTCATGACAACTGACATCAATTACATTAAAAAAATGTGACACATCAAAGAATATGATGAATACATATTAATAATATGATAAAAAGAAGTAAAATAGTAAATTTATTTAAAAATTTGCATAATTGTATTCTAATACAGGGTAAAATACTATTGTACCAATAGAATTCAAAACATGTAAGATTAATCTTAATCACACATTAAAAACATATGATGACCTTCATTGTTCACTCAGGAACTAGCTATTTATTCGTTTGTTTTGAATAACGCCTTTACGAATAAATATGTAATTCCCACGAAGCTCAACATAGTCAATTATGTTTTTTGCCTCTTGAGAGGCAATTACCTAACAAGTCTTGTTTACGTGTACAGTTATATAGTCTGAATACAGCTTCTATTCTAGAGGTTCTATTTAAAGAAGTGAAATAACCTAGAAGTTCTAATAGTAAAGAAGTATAAAAATAAATAATTGGTCGGTTGATTACAGTTCCGGAATGTGCATAGAAAATAAAGCTTGCGATTAGAAAAATAAATTGGTTTATTTCATGATTTCTTTTATCGAGTAAAATGATTATAAAACTGAGCAACCAAGTATCACCTTTAGTATCATTTCAAGTATCAAAAAAGTTGTATTGTAATATACAAAAATACATATTTGGTAAAACTGTTTACAAAAATGCCACTTACAAATCACTTACGACTAGTTACAAATACATTTATATGTACATATTGTTTTTGGTAAAATAATAATAAACGTCACCAATCTTTTCTTACGTAACAGAAGGCTATTCCCACAAAAGATATAATTCCACAGTAAGTTAATACGTCAGCCAAGGTCAAAATAACTCGCGCGCCGCTTTTGACGTTATTCGGAAACAATAAATTTCTTACATTTCTTATTTTAACATCTGCATCAAATAAATTCATTTTTCCTTTTATTTGGCATTGATATTTGCTCTTTTAAATGCGTTACATAGAACAAAAATAGTCGAGTATATACTCAGTTTGCCCCCTACTTCATTTATCCTCTTTAATTGTTTGTAAGATTGTACTATATACTTATTCTTTTCCTAACCTAATATATAGCAAAACATCGTCAAAGACACATCATGACAAAGAACATTAAAAAGAATAATCTTGAAAATAAGTGAAATACTGAAAATTGGAAGTGAAAATAAAAACGATAGGAAGGAAACTAAGCTACGCTAACTAAGAAAGAACGCCTATCTTTTATATGCAGTGAAACGAAAAAGGATGCACAATTTATTTCTTAAATGATGGCTAACATCAGAAGGGTTAAGGGGTAAAAGAAATGTTGATAGAGCGACGAAACTATGGATACTTTGTCACTAACCATGTTCTTTGCCCAAAAGACAGAGAGAAATAAAACCGCAAGAATTTTTTCAAGCGGACTAAGTTGGGTGGCAGCGAAATAAATAAAACAATAATAATAATTGATGAAAAGAGTATTGATGCATTTTGATGCTACAACGCAAACTGCGTGAATGAAAAGAAGTAATGAAACCACGGTCGGTTTTTTTACATCAGTTTAAAAAATCACAGCCAACCAATATTTTTATTTGTCTTGACTATATTGGTAATAAAGGATGTCACAGTTTTAAATGGCCATGACAATGAACATATATAAACGATTCACGTATTGTTGACCATGAATATGGTCAGCACAGCGTTGAAGTAATCTAATCTCACACAATCCTTGTGTTGCAAAAGACAATTACATTGTTGAATAACTTTGAAATGAGTGTCGTATTTGTCGAACATTATTTAATAAAAATTAAAGGTTGACATATAGCTCCACTATCCGACCATGGAAAGATAGGTGGAGGTAAATTCCTACGTCGCAACTAAACGCGACTGTTTATTATACGGATAATTTTAATAGACCGCAAATTTTCATCAACTTTATTTCACCATTCATCGAAATTGGATGATTAATTGGTGTACTAAATTTCATGTCTATAGCAATAGTCACTAAGAAAAGTCTCGAAGGTCATGTGAAGTCCGTCAACCCTCACTAGAGCAATGCAGGGTGTTCTGTTACCGTCTCTAAACCCCTGCATAGTAGTTTGACATTATAGATGTGTGCATGTATGCAACAACATGTGGCCGGTAAGTACAAAATCTAGTGGATAGATTTCAATAATTCTTAGTAAGTATGGAAGCCATATAGTCCCCAATGTATATGCACAGATAGGTGTGATGAAAAAATTTATTACACTGTTTCATTAATCTATAATCTTATCAATATTAATTCAAAACAAACATCTTATGTTCTGTCTTAATTTTATCTAATTTTGTTAATGATTTGAACATATATCTGTTTGTATAAGTAATTAGAAAGGTGTTACAAGGCAAGGAAAACAATCAGTGTAGAAAGTGGTGTAAATGATGATACGTACAGACAGTAAAATAATAATGAAACAGATTATTTTAAGGTTGTTTGGTGAAATTGGACTTATCCAAACATTACAGGTTAAAGTCTCCATAAATAGGTGAATGTGATTGATCATCACCGATAATGTGGATTGGTCACCTATATGTATATAAACTATAGAATGAGTATTAGCAGAGGTGTGCATTCCATATAGGCAAAAGGGTAGTGCCGACACTAGCTATTATATAAAGAAAGGGTAACTACTATTTTGTGATACATATACTTTGCTTTTTATACTCTCTACCTATCCAGTGACCAAACCCCATGTATGCCATTGAGTATTCGGTGTAAAGAGAGCCTCTGGTATAATGCAGGTATTTAAAGGAAATGTGTAAATTTGTAGGAATAGCCCATTTCAAAACTCTTTGAATATTATTTTGGACAGAGTATAAAGCAAAACTTTAAGTAACTTATTTTAGAGCACAAATAACAAGCATTTCTAGATCTAATTTAATGAATTCTTTCCTATATAATAATTATGGCAAATCATTGTACATAACACAATTTCATCTTATTTCAATACCATTATGGAAAGAGCGCGATGCAATGTGATGTAAATTGTTCATATCTTACACTGATAGCATATCATGTGTGATAAGGTAGAATCCTACTGAGCGCTTTCAGTACTGTAAATATAAAAATTTTAACATTTTTTCTTAGACTCGTGAACATTTTAATAATTATTGAATAATTGCAATGTTCTCAAAAATTTATAAAAAAAAGTTTTTTTTTATTCAAATATCTATTTATTTCTGTTGTGATAAATTGTAAAATCATTGTGCTTGTAGTTTTATTTCTACATACAATTTATATATTCAGAAAAATAGCCACTTTTTTATTGAAATATATTTCCATAGAATGTAAATGTATCAATGTTAAAAGACAACAAAATACGTAAAAATGTTATCATATTTGTTTCTCCTCATTTATTTTTGATCCAGTCTTTTGGTACTTATGACCAGAAAATAACAATTAAAAAACTAACATTTCATTGGCACTCCATTTGTATACGGACAGACACTTTTTCTTAAACATTTACAATCATTAGTATTGTCATAACCTGTTTCACCTAAACTCCATATACACCTTATCAATGTTCAATATAATTATCGATGTTTATAAGAATGGGTGCATAAGCAAATGAGCATTTACAGATGAACTAGAAAAAGCTAAAAATTGATACAAAGAAATAGTATTACCATCCAGTCCCTTTAGTCATAGTTCTTGTGAAGAATTTTCTGCGCGGCTTTGATCAACGGAGTTAGAGTCCTTAGCTCCATAGCACACTCGAGGAAAGGATGTGCTAGAAGCTCATCCGCAGTCGCCCTCAAATCTACGTCTACCTGAAGGCACTTGTCCAAAAAGTCTTGAAACGCCGGTGACAAGGACTCCCATCTAGGAATCTTTGGTCGCCCAACTGCTGCTATCAAATACAAAGCACGGAGAGGAGTTTCTTTCATATACGGTGGCTCTCCTTCGATCATTTCAATGGCCATTATCCCCAATGACCAGACATCTACCTTTTTCCCATATTGCTTCCTTGTGACAACCTCTGGTGCCATCCAATATGGAGTACCAACCATTGTCTGTCTCTTTTCATCACCAACAATGTTGGCACAGAATCCAAAATCGGTTACCTTAACTGTACCATCCATTCCAAGTAACACATTATCAGATTTAATATCTCTGTGTATTGTTCCTTTTGAGTGTAGGAAAGCAACCGCCAGAAGAGTTTCTCGACAAACCGCTGCAATTTGACCTTCCTTCATTACGACTTCAGTGACAACGTCAGTTAATGAGCCTCCATCTAGTAACTCCATAGCGACCCAAAGATGGTCATAACTCAAAAACGCATCAAGAAAGTTGACTAGGTTTTTGTGGTGAAATCCTTTTAGCACGTTGATCTCATTCAGAATAAGATCTTTTTTCGATTGCTTCGTCAGGTCTATATCTTTGATGGCAACTCTGGAATTGTCCTTACTGTCTATAGCGATGAACACAACACCTGAGGAACAAACAACAAACAAATAAATTATGGTATCATTATTAATCACAGATTGTTACAGAGGTGTAAGAGAGAGTACACATCTTTCTTTTTCCAAATGTCGCACGCCAGCCTTCTACTCTGACGACCGACTGATGACATAAAATCCATCTGAAAATGCTGAACCCAAATCTTACAATCTAGTGATGGTAAGCAGTATCACTAGTGTGAGGATACCGGCACTGCAATCACCAATCCACCCGCCCAACATAGTGGTGTGTAAATCATCCATGCCTGGCATGTTGTTGGCACTTTGGCATGGGAAAGCTTAAGCTTATGATTAACACATGCTGTTATAGAATACTATTACATATTCATAATTTTATTACAATTACTTCAAATACTGTGCAAGATACTAAGATACCAGATTAAAAAGGATAAGACCAATTGATTTAATTATCCTCATTGTACAATATCACAGGAGGTCTTTGAATCTTATTATGTCAATTAACATCATTGCACTTCTGAATAAGTATCATGTACTAACATTATGTACCAAAAGTAGTTTAAATTTTTCATATTTACAAGGAGCATTCAATGAATTCTCAGTATTGGGATGATTTACTAATGATGTGGGTAATTTGACTAATGAATTACGTACTGATATTATCAGAGGGTGTATCAATATAAAATTTCAAGTAGTTGTATTTAATAGTTTCCTAGTTATTCTTAGTCAAAGACAATTCAAGTGGCTGATGTAACAATGTTGATGAATAAAAAATTAAGATTAGGGGTTCTCCCAAATTGAGAAGAGTATCAGACGACTAGCACCTTAGACACTGCTGGCTGTCACTGCTCTGTGTTAGGCATTGTGCAGTAATTCTATAAGACAATCAATATTAATTGAAAGTGATGGATCCTCTTACGCTGCCCTCATATTTAATTCTGATTTTCACAGGCACCTCTGTTCATGATGTTTAATTTCCATGCTTATTTATTATCTTTTCAAATAATAATATTTACAATGCCCAAATCCAAACAGGTTGGTTCACTAAGAAATTATGCAACAATAATATTGAAATAGATTTTTAACAGATATATAACACATACATAACACCTACAATAGATAACACCTTGTATTAAAAACTTGAATTCTTCATAATTATGACAAATCTGTACCTACAAAATCTAATAATTGATATTTTTATAACTTTTGGCATAATATTAGCCATATTTTGTTTTCTCATAGCAGAATCCATGTTTTATGCTATGGTGATGTTAAGAAATGTAATAATAAGCAATGGAAAAGAAGTGCAATGAGATACAAAATTAAAACAATTTATTGTTATGTAAGCATTCCTATTTTGAAGTAATTTCTAGTGTATATATATTGCGGCCATAATCTATAGTTGTATGAATTTTAAATAATACATGTTAATAAAGGAATTGTTTAGTTTTAAAAAAAAGGGGTGACAGAGGAAGAGGGAGGGAGAGCAAGAGAAAGAAAAGGTGAACACCATCACAGCTACCATGTGTAACTTCATCATCAGCAACTGATGTTGATGAAATCAAACCAAACTAAAAAGAATTTTAACTGTCTTGAAAATACTATCATCCTATTAGTGTTTTAATTTCACATTAGATGACTCATGACACGCTTTAGGGGCTTTTAGGTTTCAATATGCACAACCTTCTAAATCTTCATAATATTTAGTAGGATCATCTCTAAGGCATGTAATCACAGCAGATTTTCATTCGGCTAAGTTTGTAAAAAACACATATTTACATGCAGGCTTTTGCTACCCTTTTCTTGGAGAGTCCTATGTTCGGTAGTGGACTTAAATATGCTGATTAAGTACAAGTCACATTTGTTAACTACACAACTTTAAAAAAAAATATGATAGCAACTTATGTATTGGTTACCTGAATCTTATATTCAATTTCTTCAGTTTCTATTCGCAAGATCAATGATTCGAAGTTATTTGTTTTGTTTATATTTAAATACATAGAATATGTTTGTAATTAATTATTGGACAAAATGAACCAAAGTGTGTGATAATAGCAGTAAAGAATAGTGTGCTTTTGAATATAGTATGGTCTTGCTGGTCTATGGGAGATTTGTTACAAAAAAAGGTACAGACACCAGACAAAGAAAGATCATCATCATCCACAAGTCCACTGCAGAACATAGGCCTCCCCCAAAGATTGCCAAAGAAAAAAAAGATAGACAAAGAATACTTGGATAAAATCTTTCAGAGGCAATGAAATATATTTATCATTCAACAAATGAAACCTTAGTCTTCATTACTTTTTTTTTACAATCTCTTACTGTTACATAATGCCTCAACTGACTTAACCATTAATTTTAAATTGACTTCTTTAACAGCTTATAAATTGTCAACTGCTGTTTACAATCTTGCCCTGCACAATGAGGTTTTGCCATTACCAGACATTTCCCTCGGGGTGACTGATTTTCTAATGGTGTCACCACATTGCTCTATATGTCTATTTTTTTATATAATGGAAGCGGCCATTTATATGAGCATACTTTACTTTATTGTTTTTGTTTACATTGATTTAGAATTTGTGATATTTTAAACTAAGTTTGATGCAATTGAGATAAATAAGATACATACCTGAAGCACCAGCACCCAATTGCTTGATCCTCTCAAACCTTACATATGGATCGTCTTTATTACAAATCCTTCTCAATTCCTCATATACTTCCTCATCAGTAAGTGCAGCATTCATCATCTCTTTCTTCCTTAGTATTGGACTTTCTTCTGAGTCATTTCCAATCAAAGTTAAATCCTCAACAACAGCTGTTAAGTCAGCCATTGTATCTTTTTTTTTCATGCTATACTTGTTTGGTACTGCGGGCATGGTTTGTCTGTGAGAATACTTGTCAGCACTTGGTGCAACATCCTCTTCGCTACTCTGACCAATTGATAAATCCGAGTCCTGACTTTGGTGGGCATTTTTCTTATCTAATAACTTCTCTATCTCCAAATCTTCTTCAGTGATAGCTTCTTCAGTCACGAAAGGCTTGAAGGGTTCGTCGGGCGCCTTTTCCTTCTTGATAGTGTACATGTGAAACTTGACGGCTTGGATAGCCGCGTCCGGGTTTTCATTTTGTTCAGCGGGTGTAATTTGCGTGTTAAGAAGTCTTAACCATGAAGCAGGTAAACCCTCCAACATACCCGTTTCTGAATTTTTACTCACATGTATATGTTGTTTGACGTTCGTGGGCATTCCGATCTCTGTGGCACGCTCATCCTTATTATGCTGCTTTTTATAAAACAGCTTCCTCAACACCCCGCGACCCGACATTGTAAGTTACTTTTTAGATTTTTCACAAACAACTATGCCATCTCACTACACTAATTTTGAATATGGAACACTACATTTCACGCACAAGAATATTAAAACTAATTAAGTATCGTCAAGATAGGAGTGGCCGAGTGGCTAATAGCGGACGGAGAGCACTTTGGGTTGCAGACAGACAGAACAGAAGAAGACAGCCTTTATCATCACCTGTCAAAATTATATCAAGAGAGCCTGTGATCCTTTATACGCATTAGTTTAAAAACAAAATTTACACAAATTCTCGGAAGTACAAATATCTAAAATTCGTTGAAACAGTAGAGATATAAAATTAATTACATCTAAGATAATCTATTTGTTTAATGAAAATACTTTGTATTTAATACCTAATGATAATTAAAAAAATTATAAATTTTTAATAGACCATTACTGGAACGTAATCTTTTTTGGTTAAGTTGGTAAGTCCGCTTGCTGATAAATAGGAATTGCGGATGATTCACCCATTCTTTGCCCGTCACGAAAAATTTAAAATACTTTATATCACTGATTATTTATAACTAGCTTTTACCCGCGACTTCGTCCGCATAAGTTTTTTTGTTTTCTCCCGGCTATAAGTCCCCCTGCAACAATGTCCCACTATCGTGTTCCAGTCCTCAACTTCACATCAAAATTTGTTCAAAAGCAACCTAAGCTACATAATGGATAGCTCCGAATGTTTCCTTAGTAAATATAAAAAGTAAATAATGTAAATCGGTTTAAAATACTACTAACTACCTACCTGCCAACCCCCGATGTTAGACAGTGTGACATCCGTAACATCGTCTGCGTAGGAAGTACTAACTTAATGTAAGTAGTATAATAATGTAGGAAGCTAAAAATAAGAGGCCTTATTACTGTAGTACATTTTTGTAAACTATGTTCTTTGTTTTTCCCTCTCTGGCCAACACATGGAGATTCTGTGGACTTGAAACACGTGAGCAAGCCACGTATAATTGTCCGTGAGAAAAACAACTCTTTTCTAAATTAATGCCGGCTACTTTCAATGTTTGCCCTGAGCTTTATTTATCGTCATAGCGAATGCGATTTTCAGCGGAAACTGTAATCTCTTAAACTGGAATGCCAAATCTGTCGGAATTATGGGTATACGGGGGATTAAAACGTTCTCTCCTTTTGCCATTCCAGTCATAATGATTGCTTTTACAATATTGCGACCGAGGTGTGTCACTTGCAACCGTGTGCCATTACACAGTCTTGGTGCATCTAAATTCCGCATTAAAAGGACAGGAACGCCTACTTTCAGCCTCAGTTTGTGTGAAGGTACTCCCGACAGTTCTAAAGAATTAAGAAATTCTGCAGGGTATGATGTTACTTGTTCAGTATCCATTACAGTGTCTACAGAGAGAAACTCAACAATATCACCTTCCACGCGTGACATAATTTGCTCGTTTATCTGTCCCACCATTTCATTCGTCGGCGCTAAAATTGCTCTTTCACATAACCAGTCTCTATTCCTCATATTAGTTAGCAGTTCGCTATAGACGAAGTTATTTAGATCATCTGGATTATGCACAACATTGCAGAATTCACGATCCAATGTAATCATGCCATTACCATCCTTTGCCATACGATCTTCTCCAATTTTAAGAAGAGCAGCAGCATATTGTCCAGATTGTACATCATTGTGTAGTTGCACTCTCATATTTGTAGACAGACTAAACGTTTTTACGTGCACCCATAACGTTGACGCTTTTAAACACGCATTTATTTCATCTGCAGGGGTGCCTTTAGTGATAACCGGCAAAGTCTGTCTAAAATCGCCCGCTAAAAGTACCACCATCCCCCCCATGATATTTGGATCCGATCTAGAGCTTCAATTGCTCTTTTATGGGACATAGTACACTCATCCCAAACTAATAATTTACATTGCTGCAACATACGTCCACGCTCGCTGTTTTTACTTATATTACAGACTGGCATTTCTTCATGGGCTAAGTTTAATGGCAGTTATCGTGAACTGAAGTACCTTGAATGCGGCGTTTCCAAGTTTTCCTACTTGCATCCCAAGTATAATACCTCGGCACCTCGACATAAAGAAGAGTTTTTGCAAACTCATCTCTGATACAAAGATCAAAAAAAGCAGTGAGTGTGGTTTTTGGCGGAGTAGTTATTCGTTCGTGGAAATTGTGTTCATTAAAATAAACGCGTTCACCATTTTCTAAATGCACGCTGAGATGTGTCACAGTGGGATGCCTTTCGTGCAACGGAAATGCTAACAGACGCCACACGGCTTCGTTGCTGCTGACATACCGACCAGACTGATAAGTTTGTACCTCATCTACGGATTCGCAAGATCAGTATTTCTAAAATTGAAAATAGCTTGATCACTACCCTTGTTTATATATTTGATGGCGCGTACTGAACTGCATGCCTCAACATTTATGTGGGCGTTAAACATTTTGATAAAATTGGTGAATAGGGACTACCCAACTATTATCAACCGTAACGTAGCTACCATTTCGGAGCTTCACGGTTGCTGTTCGACCTCCGTCTGCTGGCGCTCTTCTACGATACTGCGGGTATCCGTGCTCGTTGTGAACGGTCTCTTTCACTAACTTGCGAGGAAATTTTTGTGCATTTTCCGTCTTTCATGCAGTGGCACTGTGGATTTTCGGGTCCGCATGGACCGTGAATCATATTTTTACAATAATGTCATGGAGAGTCTTGTCAATGTTAGGATCCGGTATTTCAGCGCTGATTATGTTATCTATTTGATCGGGTCGTAACTTATCTTTTAACCACAATAATATATGGACATGTGGCAGTCCACGTTTCTGCCATTCGACAGAGTACATAAAGCAGCGCGCTTCTCTGAACACTCGGCCTTTATTAATCACATCCATTAGTTTTTAACTTTTAGTCTAAAAACTCTTGCGACTACATCATGTCTATCTATTGCGCTTTGCCCCGGCATCAACTGATTGACTATTTCGGGCCAGGCTGGGTTGCAAGTAAAGGTGACGAATAAGTCAGGGCGACCATGTGTACGCACATAAACAAACGCGTCCTGAGTATATTCGTGTAAGTACCGCGGGCTATTTACAAATGAAGATGGTAAAATGACCATACGACCTAAGTTATTTGGATTTAAATTAGCGTCATTTGCCACAGCGTCTTGAAGATGGATGTAATTCTCTGCTCTTAGTTTAGTTTGATTTAATGATATGTACCGTAACCTCTCGCTTTCAACTTTAACGTACATGTCAACGTAAAACTGATTGGCCAGTTGCTTGCATCTTTGTACAATGTTAAAGTTGTTTTCTCGTATCATCATGTTGTAGGCATAAAAATCCATGCATGAAACCTTTTGTTATGCAAGGAAGACCTGTTACAGGATTAATTTGAGGAACTTGAAAGTGGTACCCTCTTGTCCCTTACTAAATATGATCGGATATTGCAACGCATCATAAAATTTATGAGTATCAGGCACCCTGGTTAATGTGTCATCTCGGGCCTGTAAAACTATATCACGGAAAGCAAACTGTTCGCCTGTAACCAAGGCTGCGACTTCATTTATTAACGGTGCATTATACCGCCTTTCATGTTCCCCACTTGGTGTGCGATCGGGGTGCATCACCAACCTATAATCCTCTCCCGGCATTCTTTCTAGTGCTGTTTTGAAAGTATTGATAAGGCGATTATGTTCATGCAACATTCTCTGGATTTTTAAAACAGTATCCCTTTCGATTCCTTGTATATTTTGACACCTGCGATCAGCTTCGTTTTTCATCGCCCATGAAATAAAGTTGCAAAACTTTGGTTGTTCATTATTTGCGGGAAGTAAGGAACCAATCCTGTGATACACCTGTCCTTGGATGGTAAAAGTAGGTGAAAATCCAGGCATTACGACCTCCTTATCTACACCAAATGACGTCATCTGAAAGCAAGATTTATACTTTCTAATCCTGCTTAAAACCGGCGCGATTCGTTACTGTCGTATAAAAGTAAAGATTTAAGAGGTTCCTCTGGCTCGCCAAGTAATGGAATTTTAACCTTTCCACCAGAACAGCACATACCTGGAGTTTCTTCTTTCCATTTCAGTGCTTCACAATATCTGCATTTTTATCCATTCTCCCAATGATAACCAATCGGTGATTAACATAGTCGATCAAAGGGTCATACTCAAAAGCGGCACCATTAAATGCCTCCCACGTACTCATTGAAAACGTACGTCTTCTTTCTGCCTGCCGTTCAGCATTTAAAAGACGTCGTCTTTGTGAATCTTCGTCAGTCTCTGCCGCAATCAATTGCGCGTGACGTTCGGCATCTAAAACTCGACGTGTCTGAGTCTGTTCCACTGTCTCAGCAGCTCTTTGAGATGCGTGGCGTTCAGCATCTAGGGCCTGACGGGCTTGAGTCTGTGTAAACGTCTCAGAGGCCCTTTGAGATGCGTGGCGCTCAGCATCCAGGGTCTGACGGGCCTGAGTCTGCGTAAACGTCTCAGAGGCCCTTTGAGATGCGTGGCGTTCAGCATCCAGGGCCTGACGGGTCTCAGTCTGCGTAAACGTCTCAGAGGCCCTTTGAGATGCGTGGCGTTCAGCATCGAGGGCCTGACGGGCCTGAGTCTGCGTAAACGTCTCAGAGGCCCTTTGAGATGCGTGGCGCTCAGCATCTAAGGTCCTACGGGCTTGAGTCTGCGTATAGGTCTCAGAAGCTCTTTGAGTCGCATGACGCTGAGAATCTAACATCTGACGCGTCTGAGTCTGCTCTTCAGATTCTTGGCTTCTAGCAACTTTTGCAGTTCGAGCTCTGCTAGAACTACGGCTTAGATTGGATTTACGTTTGCGTGGCATATCGAAAACAATAAAACAATAATTAAAGATTTTTAAAATCGGTAGTTTTAAAAACTACAACGTAAGACAATTTTTTATAAAAACTTCGATAAAGCAAACCTTTTTACTTATAACCTAAATATCTAAATCAATCAATAACGCATTGAACCTAAACAACTATGCACCTGACAAACCTTTTATACCTAAAACCTAAATTAACTAAATAAATTCAAAAATATTGAATTTATGTACCACACCACAATACACAATTTTCTTCACTACTGGTACTACCTACTTATCTATCAAAACTAACATAAAAGTACTATAATATAATGACAAAATCTATTACTAAACTAATTTACTACGAACTATAAACATCCTGATGTGAGCTAAAAAACACTTAACCTACACATGAATAAAATTGAGAATTAACAAATGAAAGCGACTGCAAAAATAAAGAATAAGTATCTGAGTAAACCTAGAGATATGAATGATTGGTTAAGAAAATACCTACATCTAACAGCTACCTTAACTACCTAATAATAAAAATGTAACTAAGTACTTAATAAAAATACGAAAATGACGTCAACTTGGACTCAAAAATAATAACCTACCAAATATTTATTTAGATATCTAAAACAAAGGACTAAATTAAAGCTTACAGACCCTACGCGTAGACCGTAGTACCTATTTCAACTCGGAATTTAAAAAGAACGTTTTTAGCTAACCAAAAATACGCAACGAATAGAGTTTCGTAACGCAATATTTCAATATTCGGATACGTGCGACGACAACGTCTGCCCTCGTGCGTCTGCCCGCTTGGGTAGGCACAGTTGGGCACGGCCCTCCCCTCGCGCCGCACCGCCTCTTCGCTCGGCGCAGCGTCTTGTATTCACTACGTCGACGTATGATTTGAAGGTTTGCGTTATATTGAATTATTTTCCCTCGTTGAATAGTAAACAAACTAAGTGTAGGTGTTATAATTTCGGTGATGAACTGATTACCTATCCGTTTCTTTGTCTAAAATGAGTATTAACTTATCACTATGATTGATTACTGAGCATAAAGTTCGTATAAATGTCTATCTAATTACCTCCTCATGTTTAAAGCGTAGCTAGTTATGTAGTACTATATTAATTCTGTGGTGTAGGTAATTAGATTTTATCTGTATGTAATTTAACAGTCAGTTGAATAAAAAATCGTATACAAATCAGATCAATAGCTATGGCGTAATGTGATTCTAGACAGAGTTTTAATGTTGTAGATAGGTAGCTGTGTATAGGTTCCTGTGGGAATGAGATATTTTCCCGAAGTAAAAAGAAGTCTGAATTTTGGTACCTTCCTACCCTATAAGTTAAGTAGTGTGATGGTATGTCGCTAAGTTTCGATCCAAGTAAAACTGTTAAATAAAGACAGATGCATCAAAATTTTATAATAAATTCCCTAAATTATGGCGCCTACCGACCCTCTAAGTTAGAAAAGTGATCAAATACTAACTTTAAGTCTTAGTAACACTTATTTAAAAAAAAAAACATCAAAATCATTTCAGTAGCTATGGCGTCATTCGCTTCTTGACACGATCACGCTAGATTTCTGCGGGAATGAGGTATTTTCCCGCCGTAAGAAGTAGCCTGTGTCCGTGCCTAGGATCCTATCTTTATATTAACCAAGTCTTATAAAAATCCGTTCAGACGTTAAGGCGTGAATGAGGTAAACTTTTAAACCAAACTATTAAAAATCACTAACTCAATTCAGTTTTCTGCCTACTGCCTACGCCTTAAGTACGATAGCATGAATATTAATAGCCCATATCCTTTTCTAGGTTACTATCTATCACCTAACTAAATTTCATCAAGATCTGTTCAGCCTTTTATACGTGAAAGAGCAAAAGTCCCAACAAAACGACTAAAAATCACTAACTCAATTCAGTTTTCTGCCTACTTCCTACCCCCTAAGTACTATGACGTGATCATTTTGATCTTATATCCGTTTTTAGGTAACCATCTATTACCTTACTAAATTTCATCAAGATCTGTTCAGCCTTTTATACGTGAAAGAGCAAAAGTCCCAACAAAAACGACTAAAAATCACTAACTCAATTTAGTTATCTGCCTACTGCCTACCCCCTAAGAACGATGGCGTGATTATTTATAGCCTATGACCATTTCTAGGTTATCATCTATCACCATACCAAATTTCATCAAAATCCGTTCAGCCGTTTAGGCGTGAAAGAGGAACAGACAGACAGACAGACAGACAGACAGAGTTACTTTCGCATTTATAATATTAGTATGGAGTATGGATTACGTATTTGATAATTTCGACGGCCTAATGTGAGAACTCAGTGACATCAAAACGATAATTGGATTTTGAGATGATTTGGGAATTTGGGAATGGATGGTCTGAAGAAGGTAGATAAAACAAGTAAACGAGGTGAGTGCGGATCCATAAGTAAAAAGAGGTTGAGCATAGCGAACGCACCACGATCTAATCGCAAAGTAGAAATTAGCTCACTGAGAGGAAAAAAGCGACGATAAAAGCTGATACGCTATGCATAAAAGATTTGCTCATACTCAACACGCTTGGCGAGCGGGTTGGTGAGGACAGTGTCTGTACACCCGCGCTAGATATGGGTTTTTAGTGGTAAACCACTAATTCTTAATCTTTTGGTACGCATTTAATTGAGCGTTGGCTCATATTCAGCGCACTCAGCAAGCAGGTTATACATTTAACACATCCAACCTTTGGTTAAATTTGGATCTTACCAAACCGGATCGATTTACCGCCATTAATTGGAGACGCCATAACCTCAATATTTAGAGGGCTAATTGCACCACTTTCAGGTGAAGTGAAGTTGATATTTACAGAAAAAAAACCTTTGATCTTACACCTTTAAAAATAAGAATGGAATGATTTACAATGCTATGCCCACTTCAAAGTAACTTATTAAGGTATCAGATCACTGACTGTGACCCCCGCCACTTACCAAATGGTGTAATCAGGCAGTATCAAGTGGAAAGTAAAAATCATCTGTTACTCAGAACACAAATTCGGGGTACCTACTAAAATATCTGGGATTAATTTAAGACCGTGGCCCTAGTTTCCGGAGCTCAAGAGCAATCTCGGCGATGGGGATTGCCTCCCGTCCCGTTTAACCTCCTGGAGAGGATTCTGAAATCTCGTTATGTTACGCTGAAAAGAAACGTGCCAAATAGAAATCCGTTATTTCTGCGTATGTACCACTCGTATATCTATGGATGATTTATCTCTCGTTGACGACCGCGTGGCGTAGTTTGCCTGACTGCTGAGACATTATTCAAATACCAGCGGAAGCCAATATTTGTGAACACAAATCATTGGTTTGTGTTTTAGCACAAATTGATCGTGAAATAGTTCGTGTTGTGTTGCTTGCCGTACCTCTGACATTGCATCCGACCCTTCCTCTGATATTATTTAGGCGTCTCGTCTGTTACGGGAAGGTAAAGACGAGCGAGTGCCTCTGTTTGGGAGTAGACTTGCTGCACTATAATATCTCCTACGCAGTTGTCAACTACCGATAATATTCGGAAGTTGTCACCGTGGTTGAAGTCGGTCAGGACGACATAATTTTAACCCCCATGTCACAAGTCTAAATTCTTCCTCTTCAGCCTATTCAAGTCGACTATTGGACATAGGCCTCTTTAAGAAAGCGCCAGCAAAGCCAACACGCATTTCTTGTCATTCCGTAGTAATTGCACATTACGGGACCAAGGAATGTGGTCTATAGAGCATGAACTAGTAAAAGAGAAGATGGTACTCTTTAAACTAGATAATATGACCGTTTCACTTATGTATATGTATATTAGTCTTGTTGTTACTGTCACTATTCTTCCAATGTCGCGGTAATTCGTCATCTATGCAGCTTATCGTAAGCCTTTCCGCAATGCATCCGTAACTCCTCACGTGCATGACGTGGGTGTCGGTGATCACTTAACATCAGGGGTGCCGCTCGTTTGCCCCTCTTCTATAAAAAAAGAGCGTATGTTACTGAGTACACATGATAGAAGTGAAACGTATACTCATTTAAAAATAACTGCTTAGTATGTAAACATTTATTGATATAAACACACACACACACAACATAAACAAATTAATATTACACACTTTCAATTCAAAATGCAAAACACTCAAAGCTAACCGACACATTGCACGAAAACGTTGCACTTAAATTCGACCTTGAAATTTAAATCTTATCGCGCCAAAAGAAGTATCAATTCAAACATTATTGGAGCCACGGTACTCTTTATTTTTCTCAATACTTTAGCAATAGGTGAAGCATATCGTGCGCGTATTACGTTATAGTTTATTACATGTTAAATTACGTTAATGCTATACCCATAGAAACGAATAAATAAATAGTTTCGAATCGAAATTTGACGTTATGAATATTATAAAACGAATCATCAAATAAGTATATTAAGAAGAATAAAGGAGTGAGAATAGTTAGTGTTTAATTTCGAACCAAACTCAATGAGTAATCACGAGGTGCTTTTATTAAATGAGTTTTTGACCACATGTTATGAGCGAGATGTTTATCTTCCGTAACACCTTTTCAATGATTTGTAACGTTGCAAGCCTACACATTCTAAACTATTTGAATTTCATTAATGTGAAATTAAAATTCGTTGTAATTTGTTTAAATCTTTCTTAGTTGTGGATGCCGCATTGTGTCTGCGTACCTGTAAAGGCAGTATCAACATTATACTTTCTATATTATTTCACCACGTTAGTATTAATGTGCTTTTTTGACTGCCTGTCTATTCGCTTCGTATTTTGCCATTGATTTTAAATGAACTAGAGTTCATCATCCAATTCTAATATTATATTATTAAACTTGAAACTTTAAAAATAGTAGGATGATAATGAAATATTAATTCACTTCCATGTCTGTCTGTTTGTATGTTTTAGTCGGATTTTAAAGCGTGGTGTTATAATTTTTTTTCAACTTCTAAGCGATTATTTCATTATTTTCCATATCAGTCCGTATAAGTATTCCGTTGGACATAGGCCTTTCCATAAATGCACCAACAAAATCTGTTGAGTCTCGAATGGTAGATTTGTCCATACTCACCATACTGGCCAAGCGGGTTGGAAAGCATTTAATGGTTTATTTAAAACTGTCAATATTGTTAATAAAATGAATAAATAGAATACAGTGTATATTCATAAGCTTAAAAATACTTACTTGTTGTTTAGTTTCATATTTATAGAGATTTTCCGTTACGATCAAGTTGTACACTGGTTACAATAGCGTAGCGAAACAATTTCTTTAAAAGGTCCGTCAATTTGAATGTTAATGATATCTCTCAATCTTAACGATCGCTTTACTTCTTGTTGGAAACTCGCCCATGACATGTAGTAATCTGAACGATCTACGGGACTTTCGCGGAGTCAATGCCGTGAAAAACATTTAATTTCTACATTATTGCTACTGTGTCTTGTTTTTGACAATAACTCTGTTTTAGGTGTAGAAATAAAATGAATCAAAATTCCATTTCCGTTCAGCTCTGTGTATAGGTAGGTACAGTTGCATCAATAACTAAAAGCTGACTTCAGGCAGGAGACCACGTGCCTGTTATTACGTTCTCTTTTTAACGTTAAACGGCTATAAGTGGAATCGACAGCTATAGGCGGATGCGCTTACAAGATGTTTTAGATGTTGAGGCATTATTTCGTCAGTGCTGCCAACAGAAGCATTTGTGAACGTCATTATGACTTCTAAACTATATTTTCGGGAATTTATAACACATTTTAATAAGTATCATAAGGTGGCCGTAAAAGTAAAGAAGAATTGACCAAAAGATTCCTGTGACGAAGGCTTTGTCCCTCACAAAGCCAGGATACCATAGAAAAATAAAATAGACGATACACTTTCTTTATTACCTTCCATAACTTTGGACATGAATTTCTTTCAAGAATTTAATTTAATATCAAAATCAATTGGATACTCAAAATTTTGAAATGATTCTTTTTTAGTTCTAACATAATTGATTTAAGTTTCGTTTTGTCAATATGATAATACACAGTATCATTTTTTATGGTGTTCGGTAAAGCTTAGCAAGCTGTATTCTCGCACCCCTGGGAATTGGAAAAGGACATTCATTAATAAACATTCACCTTGCCCTTTCTTCCCTCCCAGCTTCATAGCGACAAAGAAGTACCGCGGCGTAGAGTGAAGTAGAAGATCACTAAAACACTTTGGACATTTAATTTTAATTGAGATGGGACGCAACACTTGCTAACAGTTCACCCGATGGTTAATGGCTACTGCAGCCCGAGGACTGGTCAATTTTGGACTGGTTTTTGTCGAGACCTAACGGTAATGTTGCGTTTTTGTCGGTTTGTTTTTCAAGGCCACTTAGTCGGATCACCCACAGGAAGAAAAGGGGGGTTTTAAATCATAATTTACACTATTCTCCAGATTGATACAAAAATTAAGAAAATATTTTATTTGTTGATTTTCTTGAACAGAAGATAGGCCCAATAATAAAATCTTTACTTCGATGGTACTTTTCAAGAATTTACAAAATATTTTAAAATTTGTGTTGCGGCTGTCGGCCCGACTTAGCGTTTAAACAGACTTTCGAAATTAGCTTTTCGCCTCTCCGGGAGATACCCCGTTACGGTTGGTAAGCCCTTTGCCTTCTTAAAGTTCAGGCCACAAATAAGTTTTGCAAATCTCATTGGTACGAACTCTTGGCATAAGGCACCAAACTCGGATCTCCTGTTTTAGAGGCAGATCCTCTACTCACTCAGCTATCGTAGATAAAGAAAACTATCCAAAAAATTACTTTCAACACTATGTCAGTTTCAACGAATTTAATTAAAAAACGATCTGGTGGATTTTCTTGTTTAATAGTTCGTGATTAAAATGTAAAAGGTATTATTGAGAAATATAAATTATAGCATTACAAAACTAAATGTTTGTATGTTTGTCGTTAAATTGTGATTTATTCGGAAGCTGCACTCTTAGAAGTATATAAATTTATATCAATATTGCTTCCGACTGGGATTCGTGTCTAGGACATATGACTCAGCAGTTAGGTATGATGACCACTAAACCAACCACTCAGATGGTTTTATCTTGTAGCATTATATTTCACGTATCTACATGAATTATCGGGGGTTGTTTTTAATGTACGCTCGAGATGCAAAAAATTAAATGTGTACAGAGGTGGGTCTATCCTATTAGCAGAATTAGGACATAGAAGCTTGAATATTTCATTACTGAATGACGCGTGCGTTCATGTAGTTCGGCGGCAGGGCGGCGGCGTTCCGCCCACTGAAACTCAGTCTCGACGTCCACTCCGCGCGGTCCGCCTGTCGTCTCCCGCGGCGACAAACAATAACAACTCTTATTAATACTAAAAAATTAATATTATCATAAGTAAGTGAGATTAAAACACGCCATTTTTGTCGCCATTTTGTTCTTCAAATTTATTTTTTAGCGGGAACGGTGAAACGCGATACGAGAGTCAGTTCGAAATTTAAAATTGTGCGTTTCGGATATACTGTGTGACAATAAATTGTGTACTTTTTAAGGATTTGCAAAGGATTCTTGTGAACAAGGTAATATTAATATATTTTATGTGTTATACGAATAGCTCACTTCACATTGCGTATATTTACTCATCTTTTTTTACTTAATGTTTGGTAGGTAATGTGTCTTACATTATTAAATGGCTTTTGATGTACGAATAGTATTGTTTTATTAATAGAGCTTTAAATTTTATAAAGTGATAATTAACTTAAAATTGAAATTTACAACGTTTTACAAATGAATCCAAAAAACAACAACACACAACACTATTCCGTGAAGAAATACTAACGAATGATTAAAAATAGTTTTTAGTTTTCATGTTGTTATTATCTCTATTCAACGGTATTAAACGTGAGATAGTAAAAAACATTAGTAGTTAGTTATTAGATGAGCATTTAAAAAATCACGAAAAATTCTTGAATTGAGAATCCGGCGCAAGCAGCAATAATAAACCCTTACTTAGATCATTTATTTTGTCTTATTGCTCTATTTATGTATATTTTTAAACCTGTATTAATATTTCTTTGAGTATTTGCGATGTCTTTTGGTGTAAGGGTATATGTATACCACCTTTTTCTCCAAAGGTCAACCTCACCTGCCTACCGGCTACATCGCTGACCAACGGATGTGTAGCGCCCGACTGGTGGCGGAAATCCATTTGTATATGCCGAACCCCGATCTCTCAGACTATTTATTGATGGGATGCAGCATCTATACTGCGAGAGAAGCGGTACTGCGCTCACCAACCCGCCTGTCCAGCGTGGTGAGCGAAGCTTCCATTCATGCATATCAGCTGTTGTTGGTGTATGTCCTGTAGTGAACTTGTTGATGCTGATAAAGAATAAAAACCAGCCAAGTGCGAGTCGGACTCGCGCACTGATTCGTTCCATACAATCACACAATATATCTGTGTTATGTATTAATTTATTAAATTGTGTTTTATTTCATTCGGTTCGGGATCCTTAGAAGGCCTTTACAGCATTTACAGGTTGTTTCTTTAATTTACTACTTTTCATAGGAGGATTCCACTGAACTTTTACTTTTTTTATTATTTGTTAGGACATCTGCCATAATAAAACATATTCTGTGAAAATTTCGAACGGCTATTTATTACGGTTAAAAAGATAGCCCTTTACAGGTAGGACAGACGGACGGACGTATGGACAGACGGTGTAGGCTTAGTACTAGGGCTCCTAAACGGAATCATAAAAAGAAGAGGTTATTTTCGAATAAGAGTTCCGACGTGGTTCTCACGCAGCAGATACAGTTCGCAATATCAATGCTACGTTTAGAGAAGACGCGACTAACGAACGCACTGTCCGTTTTTAGTTTAATCGTTTTGGTTGTAGAAACTTCAATTTGAAGAATAACTAACTACGAGAAAGACATGGCACTGAGGCGAATAAGTTATTAAAAGTAATAGTGGAGGCCGATCCTTATCAAACGATCAAGGAATTTGCATCATGGTTTGATGTCAGTTTAAGCACAATATTAACTCATTTGCACCATATTGTTAAAATAAAATCCTCAAGAAATCTTGAACTCATGAATTAACTGATATGCATTGAGGAGCACGCGTTGAAACTAGCCTTGCTTTGGTGAGTAGGTCAGAAATGAAGGAATTTTGGACAGAATTGTGACGTGTGATGAAAAATAGATTCTCTATGATAATCGCAAGCAAAAACGCAATCGATGAATCCAGGTCAAATACCGTAACAATGCCCTGAGGGGAAGATCACTTCATTATATACTTCACTATAGATTTTTAAGTTCCTACGTGTCAATAACAGCAGATGTTTATTGTGAAGAACTTCGAACTGTGATGGCGAAACTCTTAGAGAAACAACCCCGACTCGCCATTATTGCTCCATGATAACGCACCACCTCCCACTGCTCGAACAGTTTTAACATTACAGGACCTACAGTTAGAAACCATACATCATTTTTTTTTTCTGTATAATTGTATTTCTTGTAACTTTTGTGTTGTGTAAATGAATAAATCTTATCGTATCTTATCGTATCGTATCATCCTCCGCAGTCACCAGACCTAGCCCCAACCGTTTATTATTTTTTTCGCAATTTCAAAAAAGCGGTACAAAATGCCATCATAGACTTTGTAAAGAAACTCTTGGAGTCTGGAATTTCAAGAGTTTCATCGAAGAAACATAAATGATCTTTTCAAGAGATGGCAGAAATCTACAGACAATGAGAGTAAATACTTCCATTCCATAAATCCTTTTCTTATTTAGAAAAAAAAGCGAGTTGTTTACGAAGCGGAAATTTCACAATCTAAAGGTTCTGCAAAATAATTTATGCATTATTAGATGTATAATCTATGAAACTGTGCACTAACAAAACATAATAACATTAAAAAAAAAAACACTAGTGCGACTGTGCGTAAAACTGGGGCGCTTAAGAGTTTCTACTGTGAACTCAAAATCAATTTCGTGGTGCACTGAAGCATGTGCGGTATGTTTATACGAAAATTTTCTTCGCGTTAAAAGTGACTATGAAATATTTTAACTTTTTATAATGAATTAAACGTTTTTTTTTGTTTAGAATAGATAGACTAGGCGCATGACCGCAATTGCGTTTATTTAAAAAGTATAATGCTATTGATCTAAATAATACTACATCTTTCTACTTGTTAACCAAAAGATGGCACCGCTATTGACTTTGATGTTTTGGTATAAGAATTTAGTTATTCTTATGGTTTAGATTATTTTTCCCGTGGCTGTCGTAAGAGGCGACTTATGGAAAGTATTCGACATCGCAATGGCTTCTGACATATAGTAGGATTATCGTCTCGGAAAATACCAGACCGATGACGGGCAGCAGAGTCTGGAGCGCGAGGGGTCTGATATTGCCATCGCCAATCAGCTTGCCGATTGTAGCGGTTATGGCAAATCGTCTTTATGCGAGTGACGTACGATCCTGCAGCAGACTTTTTACAGGCTGTTAAGTAAGGTAAGGTAATATATCGTTTAGATTTGCCGTGTAGTGGCGACAGAAGGATGTGTCAACTACTTTCTTTCATTAGGGAGAAAATCTCATGACAATCCGGGAGGAAACCCCGCTATGCTCTTACACATCTATCGAAGTCTTTCTCTCGGAGAGGTAAAAAGTGAGTTGCGTAAGTCCGTCTGGTTAAGTCGCGTCGTGGTATTCTGAAATCTCTACCTGCGTAATCACTGAAATTTCTTGATGTTTTTATTTTCATATGAGCCTTGAATGCATGGTATTTTAGTTATACGTTTTGATTTGTCATTAATAATACACAAATAATGTTTACCTAATTTCACGCCGTTAGTGGAAATATGCCATCTCTTTGTCCAAACCCCAACCCAATCTGCAAGTGGATGCATCCTGCTAGCTAAATACCGTGTTTCTGGCGATCGAATGACGGCGGAAAATCTTCGCAAATATGCCGAATCCAAATCTCACAAACCGGTGATGGGGAGGAGCTTCACAAGAATACCGGCGCTGCTCTCATCAATTCGCTTGACCAGCTAAGTTTGCATTTGCGTAAGCAAACCTTTCAAGAAGAACATTTACTGGGCGGTTTTTACTGACGCTTTATTAATATATATGCAATTATCAATGAAGATATTATGAGTAATATTATAGTAAATCATGATAGTTTACAGGCCGGGCGCTCGCTTTAAGTAGAAAAGACGGTCAGTACCAATAAAATAAATGTAAAAAGAAACTCAAAGGAAAAAAGCACTCATAAGAAATAAATCCATGTGAAGTCCGCCAACACGGCAAGCATAGTGCGTTCAGTATATTACGCTTGTTTTTAACTCTATTCGACCCAGTTTTTAAACCCAGTTCGAGAGTTTCTGAAAATGCTTAATCCCACGTGACCAATAACACGGTGTTGGTCGCAAACTTCCGACCATTCGTCAGATCCTTCACAATTGGAAAGAGATCAAAGTCTATACAGTAAACTTTAAAGTCTAACTGCAGGATGCACGATCACTTTTACACCAGTATTTCAACTGAAACATGAGCACGATGCGCAGGAGCATTGTTGTGGTGAAAATACATCTATAAACTATCCATTTATAAATTTGGGCGAATATGTTGAAGTTTTTGAACCATTTTGGGCAAACTATCGTTAACGTACAAAGAAGTCGTCATTGACACTGGAGCATCTGAGACAACTCGTTCTAATATAGCCTCGTCTAGTAAAAAAGTACAGCTATCTTTTTGAAGTGATACTTCTTTGGGCGCGATGAGAGTAAAATTTCAAGGTCGAATTCGAGTGCATCGTTTTCGAATTCGTTTAGCTGTGAGTGTCTTTCATTTTGAATTGAAAGTGTGTTATATTAATTGTGTTTATGTAGCGTAGTGTAAGTATTTTATTCATCGATTTATTAATAGTTGTTTATATACTAAGCAGTTATTTCCAAGTGACTAGAAGTTTCACTTTTGCCACGTATACTGAGTTACACGCGCTCTTTTTTAAAGTGAAATTTCTTTGGGGAATTGAGAGTAAAATTTCAAGGTCGAATTTGAGTGCAATGTTTCGTTTAGCTTTGAGTGTCTTGCATTTTGAATTGAAAGTGTGTAACATTAATTTGTTTGTGTAGTGTACGTATTTCCTCAGAGAGTAAAATTTCAAGGTCGAATTTGAGTGCAATGTTTCGTTTAGCTTTGAGTGTCTTGCATTTTGAATTGAAAGTGTGTAACATTAATTTGTTTGTGTAGTGTACGTATTTCCTCAGAGAGTAAAATTTCAAGGTCGAATTTGAGTGCAATGTTTCGTTTAGCTTTGAGTGTCTTGCATTTTGAATTGAAAGTGTATTATATTAATTTTGTTTATGTAGTGTGGTGTAAGTATTTGAACACTGACTAATATTTATTGTTAATGATATTCATAGATTTATTAATAGTTGCTTATATACTAAGCAGTTATTTCCAAGTGACTAGAAGTTTCACTTTTGCCACGTATACTGAGTTACACGCGCTCTTTTTTAAAGTGAAATTTCTTTGGGGAATTGAGAGTAAAATTTCAAGGTCGAATTTGAGTGCAATGTTTCGTTTAGCTTTGAGTGTCTTGCATTTTGAATTGAAAGTGTATTATATTAATTGTGTTTATGTAGCGTAGTGTAAGTATTTGAACACTGAGTAATATTTATTGTTAATGATATTCATCGATTTATTAATAGTTGCTTATATACTAAGTAGCTATTTCCAAGTGACTAGAAGTTTCACTTCTGACAGGTATACTGAGTTACACGCGCTTTTTTTTGAAAGTGATATTTCTTTTATTTCTTTTGGGAATTGAGAGTAAAATTTCAAAGTCGAATTCGAGTGCATCGTTTTCGAATTCGTTTAGCTGTGAGTGTCTTTCATTTTGAATTGAAAGTGTGTTATATTAATTGTGTTTATGTAGCGTAGTGTAAGTATTTTATTCATCGATTTATTAATAGTTGCTTATATACTAAGTAGCTATTTCCAAGTGACTAGAAGTTTCACTTTTGCCACGTATACTGAGTTACACGCGCTCTTTTTAAAGTGAAATTTCTTTGGGGAATTGAGAGTAAAATTTCAAAGTCGAATTCGAGTGCAACGTTTTTGTGCAACGTTTCAGTTACTTGTGAGTGTCTTGCATTTTGAATTGAAAGTGTGTTATATTAATTTTGTTTATGTAGTGTGGTGTAAGTATTTGAACACTGACTAATATTTATTGTTAATGATATTCATAGATTTATTAATAGTTGCTTATATACTAAGCAGTTATTTCCAAGTGACTAGAAGTTTCACTTTTGCCACGTATACTGAGTTACACGCGCTCTTTTTTAAAGTGAAATTTCTTTGGGGAATTGAGAGTAAAATTTCAAGGTCGAATTTGAGTGCAATGTTTCGTTTAGCTTTGAGTGTCTTGCATTTTGAATTGAAAGTGTATTATATTAATTGTGTTTATGTAGCGTAGTGTAAGTATTTGAACACTCAGTAATATTTATTGTTAATGATATTCATCGATTTATTAATAGTTGCTTATATACTAAGTAGCTATTTCCAAGTGACTAGAAGTTTCACTTCTGTCAGGTATACTGAGTTACACGCGCTTTTTTTTGAAAGTGATATTTCTTTTATTTCTTTTGGGAATTGAGAGTAAAATTTCAAAGTCGAATTCGAGTGCAACGTTTTTGTGCAACGTTTCAGTTACTTGTGAGTGTCTTGCATTTTGAATTGAAAGTGTGTAACATTAATTTGTTTGTGTAGTGTACGTATTTCCTCAGAGAGTAAAATTTATTGCTAATTAGTATTTATTGATTTATTAATAATTGTTTATATATGAAGCAGTAATTTTCAAGTGGGAAGAACTTTCACAGCACGCGTTCTTTTTTTTACAGTTCGTGATTTTTGAACTTTGAGTTGGTGTTTACTCAATTGAAACATGCTTATTTTGTCATTATTCGTCGACGGTTCTTCAGAATAGTATAGCCACGTTTCGTCTCCAAGGTTTCGTCTCCAGTAACGATGTCATTGATATCACGCGTAGTCCAATTTTAGTAATACTTTAACATTGTTTTAGGTTTTTAGGTTGCGGTGGTGATCTACAGTGTTCACACTTTTCTAATTCCGAGGATATTTTGAAGAGTTTTTTTAAATGCGAGCTGCACTAATCTTTAAGATGTCTTCCACCTGTACGTAGCTAAAAAAAAACTTAAGTATTGCCTAGTTTTCTGGAGTGGTTGCGTTTACCCAATGACCTGATCTTTAAGCGTAACTGACATTGAAATTACCGGGCTCGAATTGTCGATACCACCGCTAAACAGTTGTGAACATTTCATTTCCTCCACGCATTCATATATAGACAGAACTAGGAAATTGGCGCGTATAATTACGAGTAACTCGTCTTTCAGCCACATCGATATTTTTCTATGTTTCGAAACTTGTGCCCTGCAAATAAATAATTACGCGGGTTTATCACATAATCACAGACTAAATATGAGGTAACCTTTAAAAATATGTTGAAGTATCCGACGTATTGAAAAAAAATAATTATTTCAAATAAATAACTTTTTATTAACAAAAACAAAGTCGTAAGTTTGAAAAAAATTGTGATATATACATTGGTAGTAGATGGCGGGATGAAAGTTTGTTTACTATAGTCAAAAGCTGGTTAACTTAATAGGCTATTTTAATTTACAATGGGATCTTAACTATATCAAAGATTATCTCTCTTTCTCCCTCCCTTTCTCTCTTTTTTTTCTAGCCATTAGAAGTATTATTAGTAAGAAGACATTTATAACCGCCTATAGTTAGTAGCTAATCATCTAGTCAAAAAAAGCATAATATTTATACGTAATAGCATATATATACATATATAGAGTTACACTGTGTAGTTGTAGAAGATTGAGTTACTCTGCACATTCGTGGAGTTTAATTCCAAACCACATAGTTATTCTATCACGCTGCGTTATAGTGATAGAGTAACAATAATTCATATTGCATATGACGCTGCGTTATCATGTTTAGTAATATAATATATTGAACAATGACACACGTCATCCAGTCCCAAACTAGGACTCTCTGTGGCTTGTTAACTGGATGCTGAGAAGATACATATGCATGTATTTACATGGATAAATAATCTAATATATGTACACACATAAACAACCATGACTCGGTTACAAACGTTCGACCTAGCGGGATTCGAACCTGCAACCCGTAGCTTCGAAGGCAGACCAAATAGACTATCGGACCGTCTTAGAAGCCATAATGTATTGTAGTATAGTCGTCATGTATAATCGAGGTAAAGTCACCCGTATGTGCTTAGTATTTGAAGAAAACCTTTCATACGAGCCCGCTTTAAACTAACTTAATACTATCTTTATTTGCCCTCGACGTCACCACTATAGTATTCAGTCTTTGGAGCTGATCTCAAATACACGAAAATTGGCTCCAGGCCATCACATTTTCAACGATAAAGCATCGGAGTGTGAAGGCCAGCCCCTCAGTATTTACACTGTCCTATTTAAATTTGGTTGTGGACGAATATTTTTTTTTTAATTTTGAATAAACGAGCAAGAGAAAGCAGGCGTACAAAGTTTCAAACTAAACGTGTGACCCGGGTTTGATTCTATTGTAGTAAAATTGACGCTTGCAATTTGAACAACTGAATTTATCACGTTCTTTTTCATATCTGTAAAACAAATTAAGGAGATGTGAATTCGACCATGCACTGGAGCAGCGTGGTTATTAATTATTTTTTTTTTTTTTTATGGAAAAGACGGCAAACGAGCAAGCGGTTCACCTGATGGTAAGTGATTACCGTCGCCCACATACATCTGCAACACCATAGATGCTGCAGGTGCGTTGCCGGTCTTTAAGGATATTTGGGAGATGGGAGGGAAGAGGAGGGGAAAAGGGAGGGGTTGTGGGCCTCCGGTTACCTCACTCACCGAACGAAACGCAGAAGGACAAGATGCCTCTACTTCACGCCGGTATTCTGCGAGGCCGTGGTATCAATCCGGTCGAGCCGGCCCATTCGAGCAGCAGCTAAAGCCGCCGCTTGGCTCTACCACGCTTGGATTAATAGAATTAATACGTGATAAATTAATAAATAAAATAAACATTACATATTTTGGTCTTAATTGAATGATGTAATTTATTGAATACCAGAGCCTCATCATTGCATTGCTTAGGTTTTAAAATATTTTCTTAGCATTCATCACAGATCATAGGTGATTAAGTCATAAGCTGTGGTTAGTGGTGTAAGAGTCTGCTGCTCCCTTTATTCCCGTAGGTGCCGTAAGAGGGGATATAAGGGAAAAGCCTTCGAAATTACATGGCATTCTCCGGGAGCACCTTGGGTTTTCTAGAAGCAAAAAGTTGTTTAGGGAGATAAGTTTATCTGCGAATAAATTACTCTTCCATTATAGGGGCGTAGCCCTCTCATCTCTTACTCCGATGCATTTTTTAATTACTATCTCTATTAAAACTTATAATCAGATTTTGATGAAACTTAGCACAGATAATCTACGTAATTTTCATTGATATAACAATTGAGATTTGCATATACAGTAGTTTGTATGTAGATTATATAATTAATTTTATACTCCGTCCCACTTTTCTTCGCAACATGGACATACCTTGCATTAATAATAATGGATAAAATTGTCAATACTGATCAACACTTCATAAGTTTATGGGTAAGTTAAGTGTAAGGGTCAACGAACGCAACTCAGATTTGGGCCGATTGTTTACGTTTCGTTTCGTCGGTTGCCTAGCAAGGCGGCATGCACGGGGTTCGATGTACAAGTAACACGATGATCTGGGGCTAGTTTGTACTATAAACAGTCGATTGCTGTAATTGATATTCAGTGTAAACATCATATAAAACATCATCATTTATTATAAGCCCATGATTTATTTCAGGCGGTTTAGGATGTCTTTTTCTTTCTATTTTTTTATTAATATATAGATGAGCTGTATCTATTGCAGACACTACCGGCTCAATAGTGGTTTAAGGCTGCGCTGAAAATAAATCATCAGTGTAGCGGGAATCCGTAACATAAACTGAGCGTAGACCCATTTGTTGCATCACACTGTAGCTCAGAAAAAAAAATCTAAAATCTTGTTAATTTTTTGTAGTTTTTATTATTTTTTTAATTGTTTTATTAATAACTTGTTAACTAATTGTGATGTAATAAATAAAGAGACTTTCTTTCTTTCTTTCTTTATTTGAGAATTATATTAATTTTTTTTATAAGGACTATAGTCCCTGACACTACCCTATGGTGGCGTCAGAGACAATCGTATTCTGCTACCATATAATAATAATCATTATGTTGATATATTGAAAAATCACACACGTCATCCAGCTTCAAATTAGGAATCTCTGTGTCTTGGTGACTGGATGGTAATAAAATAGATATAAGTAATACTTAGTATAAGTACTTCACTCAGTTATAAACATTCATATTCATTATATAAATGTTGACACCTAGCGGGACTCGTACTCCCAACCCTTGGCTTCCAAAGGAAGGCCACTAACAACTAGACTATAGAGGCGTCTGTCCCGTGTCGTAAAAGTTGACTAAGAATGTCAGAATAGCTTTGCTAAGATAACATCAATGTTTTTATAGCAAATTCAAGATGATGTAAAATGTACGGTAAAATATAGAGACCGAACAAAGCTGATAAGTTATCAAATAAAGTTGTATAAAAATGTTTTATTATGGCAACTGAATTATGGAACTTATAGAATAAGATTTCAAAACCAGTAAGAAGTTGCCAATTAGAAAATCCAAAATCAAACTATCCTTGCAGAAAAATATTTTTATAACGTAAAGGGGCTTATTTAATTGTTTAATTGATTTGTATTGTTAACTATTCGTTAAGGGTGACTTACACCAAATCTCAAATCATCATTGTGTCTCTATCGGCTTGAAGCAATTGACAGAAACAGAATGATGTTATTAATTATGTCTAGCGCTAATTCTATTAAGTGAGGTTTGGTCCTTTATATAATTTGACCTCTTATTTAAATATTTTCAACATTTCTAATCAAATAAGGATTATCTCAATTATCTTATCTCAATTTCTGCCTGTGTTCTTATTGTACCACTGGCTATGATGAGGGGGAAGTCTATGGATGCAGGTGGCTTGACACCGTGCTTGTTAGAAATCTCTGGAGGAGTCCTACTTTCAGCAGTGGACTTGTGACAGGCTGTGATGTTGATAATGAAACATATAAAATATTTAATAACTTTGTACCTATATAAATCAGCAAATCACTAATTAATTTGTTTAGCAAAAGAGACTTACGTCAAGTAGCGTAATAGCCATTCCAAATAACTTAACCTATTTAGACCGGTGTTGGGCAGCATCAAGTAAACTTGCGAAGCTCACTATAATGCGATTGTCAACCCGCCCGCTGAGCGAGACGTTTAAGGAGAACTCTTTTTTTTCTGTGGATGGAAAATGCCTTAAGCATATCCCGTTGCTGTCCCGGCCACCAAATGGGTTATGTCGGACTCGGATCTCGGAAGGAAAAACATACCGACTAAAATCATCCACGTTGCTGTTGGCCCGCAAGCCTTTACAGCTTCGTCGGTAAGACTCGCGAGGAGGAGGCTCGTGGGTGAAAGAAGATTTGAGGAGCAACGACGCTGCATTGTAGGTGCGACGCTGGCTGCTGCTGTGCTCTGACCCCTGTCAATGAAAGATTTCCGACAACTAGAGGGGGGCTCCGGCAACCCAAGGGTCCCTCATAAGGAGGTGCGATACCGGAGGCCCACTTCTCCAAAATTAGCATTATTTCATAGCTCTGTGTATAGTTTATTTATTGATAGAAGGATGTACATGTGTAAATAAATAAAATAAAACTCTCACTGCCTTATATCCATTATGGGTAGTTCTAGACGTTTCTAGTCCTTTCAACTCATTTTTCGCTAGAGCTTATTCGGGACAACGCTACAGGCGGTGAGCCTGTCGCCGTCTTAATACGGAAGCAATCGATAAAAATCGTAAATAAGTTACGAAAAACTCATTCCTACGCGCCTTCCACAACGGAGATCTTATAGGGGGATATATACTTAACATGTATCTAATAGGCGTGATGCACCGTACCTCCTCTTCAAAGGAGCTTAGTCAGCATTTTGGTATTAGTCATCTGACTAATACCAAATCTAATCTATCTAGATTAGACCTGAGTTCAGTTCAGCTCCAGACGCAGTACAAGTCAGTTCATCCAAGTCTCGTTCAAAAGTATCTTTCAGAATGTTATTCTTGTAATTAATTGAATATAATTAACGTGTAATTAAAAAGTGTATTTTTTTTGTTTAAAAAAGGCCTTACGAATGTTTGTAATTACTAATTATCAATGCATGTTTGTTATTATCAATTAGCTGAACAACGATGCATGCATGATAGGTTAGGAATATCAAGTATGCATAACATTGCAACGCAGAAGCGATAGCGCAACGAATATTTAAGCAACGTAATAATTTCATTCATTGTAAATTAAAAAAAAAAACTATTTACATTAGTACATAGTTATGAATGCCGTGTAGTATCGGCGTAAGAATCTGCCACTAAGGTAAATAGCAATGGCCATCTCGAAAAACACCGTAGTGATTATGACAAATCCTCCTTGCGGAGAGGCCCATGTCGCGCAGTGAACTGTTTCTATGCTGTTAAGGGTGGGTTATGCAAAACGTATTCATTGTAATAAAAGAAACCTGAAGAATCCTGTACTGTACGAATTAAAAACTAATATCATGTTGACGTGAAAGCATTTTGTCATTTAAAACGAAACTTATATGAAACTTTAACACACAACCGTCTACACCCAAAAAGGCATAAAAACATTAGAACGCAGGGTTTGTTGTGAACAAGGGCACGACTTAGTCCATACATTGAAATTTCTTTCAGGAGACCTTAAAATGAAATTAGAGTGAAATGGCACACTGATTCATTATTTAACGTCGACCAAAACATATTTAAGTATATAAGTTAACCAAAATTAATACCGATGACGGCACTAATGTGGTAACCATAACTTTACGCGATTCCGTGATCATAAAATGAAACATGCGTTGAGAAATTCATGAAATTTGTGTGTCAGTTCTCTACGGATTTAGGATACATGTGTGTTGCGTTTCGTGCTACGATTTAAATTAAGAACGGTAGTGTGTGTGAGCGTGTTCTGTGATATATGGAGAGTGTATGTGTGAATCAGCCGTTACAATCAACGAGAGTGTCACGGATATTTCGGGAGATATTATGTGTTGGTAAGAGCGGTTTTACACATGCACAAAAAGTCCCCAGTCCCTTGTGCATGTGTAAAACGTGACAATGATTTACGGTATTACTATTATGTTGTGTTTAGTTAAATAGAAAGCATGCTAGGGTAAATATTACGTGAAGTTTTGTTAGAATAATTGTGGATGAATTATAACTGATGGAAAAAGAGAGTTGTCTGATATCTGATTCAAATATAAATAGCCGACTGAAATAGCTATTAATAATGATGTCGAACGCGTGAAGTTCGTATAATATGCATTTCAAATATAAATCGAAAATCAAATCAAATATATTTCTTTTTTTTTCGGTTTTACTTGTGTGTACATAAATTATTAAATAAATAAATAAAAGAATATTTCGAACTGATTAGGTTTCATGGCCTATTCGACAGCCCTAAAGGATGTTTTCCAGTATAATGCCGATTTTAACGTCTCTATCGTCAAAGTCTGTCTGTCTTTCAGGAATCTACCTACCAAATTTCAAGTTTGTGTTTATAGTGCGTGAGATTTCGTGATTAGCGTATAGCGATAGACTGTGTGTGAGACTTACCACAAACTGATATACTTCATAAATCTAGACGTTCGACTCGACGACTTTATCGAAATGTTCGTCAGCACACGTGACTCGTCTCTCTGATTATGACTAATCGTCGTCAGAATATCTAGTACCACGACATGACATAAGCTTTTACAAAAGTGAAAACAAAGCCTGACGTGCTTTCCATGGAAGATTTAACCATACTCACCATGTTGGCGGTGATGTTCGGTTTAGTACCGGTACGCGCGCCCTAGTTATGATTGGTCTGTGGGATTTGGGTTCAACATATTCGAATGGATTTTCCGCCACGATTCGGTTGGCAGAGCCATGTTTATAAGTTCGAAGACGTGTAGTTACGTTCAGTTAAGTGAATATACTTTATACTATACCGCAAACCAAAAGATGTACAGAATAAAAAAGGAAGTAAATTAGTAGGTACAAATTGGCGTACTTATCGCTACATAGTGATCTCTTCCTGTAAAGTAGCAAGCCTGTAGCTGCCTCAGCGGGGATTGGCGGGCTTCAAATGTCCTCGAAATATTTCTTTTTTTATTGTTTCTCTGACATCAGGTTTCCTCACGATGTTTTCCTTCATTGCCGCTCGGTTAATACAGCACTTAAAATAGCTATTAACAATTTTAGTGGAGGCGACACCGGATATCGAACCCTGGTCGCTCGAATTCTATGAAACTAAAGTGAGCATCCTTACCACGCCTCGGCGGCGGCTATGTTTGAAGTATTTAGTTCAAATTATATTTTATTTAAATATTTATATATTCATCATTTTGCAGACGCTTCTAATGCTAGGTAACATCTGTTTTTTTAAGTGTCATTGTTGTATGTTTCCATGTACTAAATTTATAATCGCTTAGATTTCAATAAATGTACATATTTGACGAACTTTAAAACACAAGTTTTATTGTTATTATTATGGTATTTCTTTAAATGACATGCATTTTTGTGTTACCGAACTTACGGCCATAGTAGTTATAACCTTGCCTGACGAGAATACTTAACAAATACCCAATAATAATAATATATTTATTAGTAGAAAGTGTGGTTACAATGTGGTATTACATTTATGCATGAAAAAATATTTACTCACTTAACCATTTTAGGGCATACAAATATTAACATGTCATTTTAGAGTGAAAGCTTCTGTGTATACGTGTACACTGCTGCCACAATAGTACATCTTGCGCAGTTGACAAGTACCAAGTATTCAGAAGCTGTCGCCGTGGTAGAAGTCGACCAGGAGGTCATCAAAAATAGTCTTAATTCCGCGTTCAATTCCGGTAAAGTGGAAAACTATTGAAGGCACTGTGGTCACGGACAATTCGGTCAAATTGTATTATAACGATCTTTGCACGGACACAGAGCCCAGTGACAATATGTGTTAGTGACCATAGCCTAGTATGCAGTGAGAAAACCTTCAAAAAAAATAAAAAACAATCACAACTAACTAATCTAAGCATACCACTGCGTGATCTCAAGATACTTTGACTTTTAGCGTTGATCGGAACAAAATTAATAATTATAAGCTCGTCGGTAGGCCGGGTCAAACATTACATCAGGTCGTCAAACACGTCATTTACGCCGTGACCATGGGTGTTGCAAAGCAGTCGAAATATCGAAAATTAAAAAGTAAGTCCGTAATAAATTGGTCAATTTCAAAATACGAGTATAACAACTTCTGTCGTTGGCAAGATGCAGTGACAATCTCGCCTGTAATGGCCGTGACGTATCGCTTCGTCACCTAATTGGGTATTTCGTCATTCACCATACGCCACTATAAATACACGGCAGCATTTCTTTATTGACCGCTATATTTCGGGATTTTTCGTACAGTAAACCACAGCGTTTCACTAAACAAGATAATGGATAGATCAAAAAGAGAACGGGTATATTAACGATGCAGATGTACGTAGTAATGGCGGATGTAAAAATATAAGTAAATAAATATATTGATTATATATATATATACATTTACTTAGAATAAGCCACGATAGCGGAGTGTTTAGGGGATCTACCAATGGGGTAGGGTCGGGTCGTACCAATGGGTTTATTGAAACTCAAATGTGCGATTTGTGTCGTTGGTTTGGTCTGGACATTAAGAAGGCGACAGGCTCACTACCTGACACGTTTTCCCTAATTGGCTTTGGCTGAAAAGTGGCTTGAAAAGACTCTAGAACAGGGGTTCACAAACTATTTTGGGCAAGAAACTCCTTTTCCAAAATGAACTGATACCCGATTTGATACAAAATAATTTAACCATGGGGATCGATATTTTACGACACTTTGGGAATCCCTGCTCTAGAAAATTTACCACCCGAGTATTGGGTCATTAGAAAATATTTAATTATTATTATCAAAATTATCTTTTCTACCGTTTCATTTGTAAGGTCGTGCGCAACATATTAGCATCGTGCGTAATAGGAATACAATATTTTTAATGGGAATGGATTGGGTTGACAGATGAGCTAACAGTCCAGTTCTTGATAAGTGGGTACTGCTGTTAATGGACGGATGTTACAGATGCGTTGTCACCCCTGAGAAATAAGATGGTTTACCCCACAGCATATAATTATACTGGCTATCGGTAACCTACAAACCGGGAGACATCAGTGGTTGCATTGCTGAATAGCGGCAGAATACCTACCCAGGTGGCTCCACGGCACATAACCAGTCCTTCCACCTTACCATTCATAGTCTTTATTATGTTAGTTCGATCGCTGGATAGCTTTGTGCTCGTCATTTACCAATTGGCGGGAGTGAGATTGTGCTTGAGCATTCATGCGTTTCAAATAACGTCGCTGCGAACTGTCTGAGTACGAAATCGGGTCGGCTTAGGGTTGTCAACAGCACAACATTAGTAGTACTGTGCTTCTTTAATATGTTTATCTCGAAAGAAGTATTTGCTGTAATCGCCATTTTTATGCGATTTTAGTAAGTAATACCAGACAATTGGCATGTTTCTATTTTGTACGCATTCTAGTCTTACAATCTTTAGTTTTAAATTGCATGATTCTTACCTGCAGATTTAGCTCTGACACATTTGAGATGACACTTCGGTCATCTGTTTAAACGACTTCCACAACGTCCAAGAATGGAGATAGAAGTGCAGGTTCTCCCACATCGCCACCACACCAAAATGGTACCTTATGGTTGATGAAAGACAGCTCTAAGTGGAAACATGAACAGCTTTTCAATGTCGTCCTCATCTCACGCATGACTTGTGCGTCACAAGTTATATACATCTACTATCTGTCTATTTATATATACCTGTATTAAGCGACATCTGAATATAGGCCTCTCCAAGATGACATACATGGAATATTTGCTCATGCTCCTTAAGCTGCGTAGGCAGATTGGTAAGCCGAGTACCGGGACTTGTCACTAAAGATGCTACTCCTTTACTCTACTGTGGAATTGAAAAATTCGGATAGATTTGCCATCATCTTTCGATCGCCAGAGTCTCGTCTGATATATAGTACCACGTGGAAGTGATAAATATCTTATTCTCCCTTACATCCATTAGTGAACATGAACTTTCGAATATGGTGTCCGTTTTTTTTTATTGTGGTCTGACCGTTCATCCGATATTGTTGCTTAAGCTAGATTTAGATATTATATACTTTACACTGATATTAAACACAAGTAGGGAATTAATATATATGTTGTCCTGGTTATTATGTGCCCATATGTGCCCTTCAAAATACCATAACCACAAATATGTAAAGGAATAGCGCCAACCCTGTGGTTGCGGGTTCGGCTGTCGCCGGTTAATTGGCACAATTGCAAGCGTCCTTTGCCCGACAGCGTTTCCTTATGAAACTGAACTTAATATGTAGGAGCGGGCACACGTAACTACTTTAGTGTCAATTATTGTCTGATAATAATAAGGCTAAAAGATAAAAGTAAAGGAACGTAGCAGCTTGCTGGGCAATGGCATCCTTCACAAATACCTGATAGGGTTTTGGAGCCGGTGAGGACCCGCCATGCTGCTCTAATGCGGGTTGGCGGGCTTAAGATTTCCTCGAAATAGTATTTTTTATTAATTCTCAGACATGCAAGTTTCCTACCGATGTTTTCTTTCACTGCCGAGCACGTGGTAAATACAGCACACAAATACAGCAACCATTGTCACGTACTCGTACATATAAGCTTTAAAAATAATTTTAGAAGAATAAGTGGTTTAAGTTCAATGTAGTAACTTGAGTGAAAAAAAGTTTACTAGGAGATCCTCCGAAGTAGACAATCGGAACAAGTTTTCAAAGTGTTAACAAGCCAGCTGTTGTGGTGTAATACAAAAATAACACATTTCTTTAGTTTCGGTTCACGCAGAATGAAACGGATCGCTTCCAAATAATATCCGGATGACGAATAATTTTTAAGGTTATTAATATAGATAGAAGCAATTATGTAAAGGAGAATATACCGACACTTTCTCCAACTGTCCACTTCACCTGCACTTGGTGCACCCAGCTGGCTAGTAGACGAGGCTAACTGATGGTGGAAAATCCATTCGAATATGCCGAACCTAAATACCACAGACAATTATTGGGGAGCACCATCACTTGTGCGAGTGTGTTTGCCTTGCGCACGTCTGCTCGAATATCCAGCGTGTTGAGTATGGGCAAGACTTCCATAAACGACATGCTGGCTTTTGTTGGAGCATTCTGGGCAAGGCACGAGCCTAGCGGCGAACTTAATACATGTAACTGAAAGTAACATTTCAGCTGAGAAGTCATTTGTTTCCGTTAAGACCTAAAACTCATCGCTTGGAATTCTAATACACATATTTATATATTTACACCAACACGTCTGTCACATAGACATTTTCATCTACAAACAACTTCAATCGAGGTTGCAGGTGTACTGTCACCACTGAAGACACAGATAGAATGGCTATAGGCGAAGCTATAGAGCCTTTAAAACTGGAAGACAACAGTAGTCGCACTGCTGATTGAGAAATTGAAAGAGGGTGGTACCGTACCTACTACCTACTCAGACGGAACCCAGGCAGAACGTGAGCCTATTGCTTAGTAAAATTAGTTATATGTACACCACGTGGGTAGGCCAGATGCATGGTGTATCACGCAACGGCTTATCCACCTCATTGCCGCAATACCGGTTTCCGAAAGCTTCAATTTCCGTCGGAGCCCATTAGTGGCGAAGTAATCAATTGGATCGCAGTAATTTATCCAGAGGCTAAATAAATTTTCAGTAGGCAACCCCTAGTCATCACCATTAGCGGTATCTTGAATAAATCTTCAAATATGATTGATTACCCCGTCGTGTAATTTTGAGAAAGATTGATCATGTTTTTTTTTTGTTTAGAGAAAGGGTACAAAATAGGCTCACCTGATGGTAAATGATTACCGTCGCCCATGTACATCTGCAACACTAGAGAAAATGCAGGTGCGTTGCCGGGCTTTAAGGATATTTGGGGGATGGAAGAGATGATGGGAAAGACGGCTGGGGGAGGGGTCTCAGTGGGCTTTCGTTACCTCACTCACCGAACGAAGTGCAGAAACACAAGATGCCTCTACTTCAGGCCGGTATTCTGCGAGGTCTTGGTATTAACCCGGTCGAGCCGGCCCATTCGAGCAACAGCAAAAGCCGCTGCTTGACTCTACCACGTCAAATAACTCCACATCCCTTATCCATCCTTCCGCTGTTTTAGTATTCTAGTTCAAGGATGACTTGCACAACAACTCAATAGAATTAACGCCATACATAATCTTTCTGTCTCTTTCGACATAAAACAATTTACAGAAATAGAATGATGTTTTTATTACATTTAATGCTAATTCGTTTCAGTGAGGTTTGATGCAAGGTGTTATTGTATTGAATGAATGAATAGTTCAAGGATGATATTAGATGTAAAAGTACTAAAGTCATTATTTTAGCATACTATTTATTTAGTTAATTAAGGAGACGTGTTGAACGGGTGTGGATAATCCCCCGTGACTCGGTTCGAAATAATGGGCCAGACCTATATACCTGAATAATAAATAAAATTATTTGTCTATTGTGAAGTTGCATGAAGACAGAAGGCGCACAAAAAAATTGAGAGTGAAATGAAATGTGATCATTGGAAAAATATATGCGAAACCTACAAAAAGATGTGAGATCCAAAATAAAAAAAAAAACAACTGTACGTGCATCGAGTCAAGTGGCGGCTTTGGCTGCTGCTCGAATGGGCCGGCTGGACCAGGATAGTACCCGCCTGCGTTTCATTCGGCGAGTGAGACCCTACCTTCTTCTCAATCTTTAAATATCCCTATAGGCCGGCAACGCAACCCTTCTGGTATTGCAGGTGTACGTGGGTAGTCATTTGTTTCCGTTAAGACCTAAAACTCATCGCTTGGAATTCTAATACACATATTTATATATTTACACCAACACGTCTGTCACATAGACATTTTCATCTACAAACAACTTCAATCGAGGTTGCAGGTGTACTGTCACCACTGAAGACACAGATAGAATGGCTATAGGCGAAGCTATAGAGCCTTTAAAACTGGAAGACAACAGTAGTCGCACTGCTGATTGAGAAATTGAAAGAGGGTGGTACCGTACCTACTACCTACTCAGACGGAACCCAGGCAGAACGTGAGCCTATTGCTTAGTAAAATTAGTTATATGTACACCACGTGGGTAGGCCAGATGCATGGTGTATCACGCAACGGCTTATCCACCTCATTGCCGCAATACCGGTTTCCGAAAGCTTCAATTTCCGTCGGAGCCCATTAGTAGCGAAGTAATCAATTGGATCGCAGTAATTTATCCAGAGGCTAAATAAATTTTCAGTAGGCAACCCCTAGTCATCACCATTAGCGGTATCTTGAATAAATCTTCAAATATGATTGATTACCCCGTCGTGTAATTTTGAGAAAGATTGATCATGTTTTTTTTTTGTTTAGAGAAAGGGTACAAAATAGGCTCACCTGATGGTAAATGATTACCGTCGCCCATGTACATCTGCAACACTAGAGAAAATGCAGGTGCGTTGCCGGGCTTTAAGGATATTTGGGGGATGGAAGAGATGATGGGAAAGACGGCTGGGGGAGGGGTCTCAGTGGGCTTTCGTTACCTCACTCACCGAACGAAGTGCAGAAACACAAGATGCCTCTACTTCAGGCCGGTATTCTGCGAGGTCTTGGTATTAACCCGGTCGAGCCGGCCCATTCGAGCAACAGCAAAAGCCGCTGCTTGACTCTACCACGTCAAATAACTCCACATCCCTTATCCATCCTTCCGCTGTTTTAGTATTCTAGTTCAAGGATGACTTGCACAACAACTCAATAGAATTAACGCCATACATAATCTTTCTGTCTCTTTCGACATAAAACAATTTACAGAAATAGAATGATGTTTTTATTACATTTAATGCTAATTCGTTTCAGTGAGGTTTGATGCAAGGTGTTATTGTATTGAATGAATGAATAGTTCAAGGATGATATTAGATGTAAAAGTACTAAAGTCATTATTTTAGCATACTATTTATTTAGTTAATTAAGGAGACGTGTTGAACGGGTGTGGATAATCCCCCGTGACTCGGTTCGAAATAATGGGCCAGACCTATATACCTGAATAATAAATAAAATTATTTGTCTATTGTGAAGTTGCATGAAGACAGAAGGCGCACAAAAAAATTGAGAGTGAAATGAAATGTGATCATTGGAAAAATATATGCGAAACCTACAAAAAGATGTGAGATCCAAAATAAAAAAAAAAACAACTGTACGTGCATCGAGTCAAGTGGCGGCTTTGGCTGCTGCTCGAATGGGCCGGCTGGACCAGGATAGTACCCGCCTGCGTTTCATTCGGCGAGTGAGACCCTACCTTCTTCTCAATCTTTAAATATCCCTATAGGCCGGCAACGCAACCCTTCTGGTATTGCAGGTGTACGTGGGTAGTCATTTATCATCAAGTGTGCCGCTTGCTCGTTAGCCCACTTTACAAAAAAACTTAGTTTTTGACAACAAGCGAATTAGTCTGTTAGTCAGTGTTGAAATTCATAAAGATAGAAGGGTTTAAAAGCAAAGTTGTTACGAAAAAATGTTGTTCGTCTGCTTTCGGACGCCTTGGCGTTTGTTATAATATTATAATATAATATTTATATACATATTCATTTTGGACTGGATTTTTATCTAAGAGTTATTAGGAAGTACTTAAATTAGCTTTTATTTATGTAAAAGGCAGCAAATGAGCTAGCGGCTCACCTGATGTTAAGTGATTACCGTCGCGCACGAAAATCTGCAACATCAGAGGCGCACCAGGTGCGTTTCTGGCCTTTAAGAACATTGAAAAGATGGGATAAGAATGGGGGATTGGGAGAGGGAGTGGGCCTCCGGTTACCGAACTCACCGAACGAACGGGACGAATCCACAACTCCGGAACGAATAAGCGCAAGATGCCTCTACCTCTACCCCGATATTCTACGAGGTCGTGTTACTACACCGGTCGAGCCGGCCCATTCGAGCAGCAGCAAAACCCGCCGCTTGCATCTACCACGTCGAATATACCACGTACCACTAAGCCATTACAAATTAAATTTTCCCTTGTTAATTATAGTCATTGTTGCCTCTTGGCGTAACTTCATTGTGTATTTAAATTATAAATTCCTCACTGTCTTATCTTTCTACGGGTTTGCTTATAATCTATGAATAGGTTTTCAATCTTTATCATTTTAAATTAGTGAAAATAAATTTCCATTTATCTATTTAACAATTACCTTAAGGCAAATATTTAATCGTGTTGTGAGTTAACATATTATCTAAAATTAATTTATGTTGCAGATACAGGTTAAATTAATATATTATTTTATTAAAGATTGTATAACATTAATAAATGCTACACATTATACCTTAATAACTGTTATTGTATTATTATGTACCAAACATTCATTTATATATTAACATTTCAGGATCGGCAACGAAACGCAAACGAATCGAATAAAAGACGACTCCAAGCGATCCGTATAAAGGTACGAGGCGAAAGACCGCGGACGCTCGAGACATAACCCCGAAAAATACGAGCCGGTGGCGTCAAAATGGCGTCTACCGACACATCGACCTCCAGCCAGACTCTCGCTGCAACAGAAGAACACAAGCGAACCGTTGATGAAGCGTTTCTCAACAAACTGAAAGCTCTCGTCGAACGGTTAAGGCTTGACAACACCAACTTGAAAAAAGCGCTCGACATCGAGCGGGGCGAGGTTAGAGCGTTGAAAGCCCGACACGAAAGCACCCTTAGAAATCTAAAGACTGAATATAGAAAAAAAGAGGAGTTCCTAGAAAAGCAACTACGAACAGTCTCCAAGCCGGAGAAGTCCATGGAAGACAATCAGACGTGCTGCAACAAAATGGTTGAATTGAAACGATTAACAACAGAAATTCAGTCTTTGAAGTCAGCGAATAGGGGTCTTCAAGAAAAACTGAAGGTATGTCTAACCTTTTACAACATATTTATCTTCAATTCCTATTGATATAATTAATTAACTAATATCTAATAAATAATAATTATAAAAAAAAGGTTTGATAAAACATTGAGCATAATGCCGGCTTTTTTCCGGTATGGAAAAGATCCAGAACCGTGCATAATGTATGTAGTTAAATTATTTGTAGCAGTTGAAGAAGATGTTTACCAGAGTTTGAAATAATGATGATATATGATATTAATTAATTATCATTGATTATTGGCTTAAGAGGAACAGGAATTGAATTGAATTTTCTGTATGATTAATTATACTGTGATTAAAATATTAGTAAGTTTATTATTCATCGTGCATGTATGTACCCATATCTAAGTTTTGGAATGTTACTTTCAATTCATATCTCTAAACACGCTTTAAATTTATTCATTAAACCAATAAAAATTTATTTATTTTGCATAGTTAATATAATGCGTAAAGTTATGCTGATTTGAATAGTTTTGACCGAAAGTTTAGTCTATGAACAATATGGTTACACAAGAACTCTGATACAAACCCAATCACACTGACAATAATACCGAAAAACAACACGACGAAAATTTCCTTCACATTCTCTGCACTCAGTGGTTTTCTTTCTTTATTTTCAGCAGCGTAAAGCAATTTAGCATTCGTTTGGTATAGAGTATAATCATCCGATTTACTCCAGTACTGAAGGATCCCGGCTTGGTTTAAGTAAAATAAAATTTTGTTTAGCTTTGGTAGATATGGGCTGCCGTACTTCAGGCCGTACACTATGAAGCATGGCACTGGGCACTCTTCTACTGTGTGCAACAATGGTCTGCCGTAGTTCATATTCGTTTGTTTTCTACTGATGTATTGAGCGTCGGATTTTCTTAGTAAGATTGCATATTGGAACTGTCTCTTCACAATAGCTTCTTTGATTTTCGCATCATTGAATACCTCGGTCCGCTTTGAAATAGTATTATAATAATCAGCGCTAAGACTTCTGTTATAAATATATAAATGACGATTATGCACGGCGAAAGTCAAGTTTGTTTGGACCAGATCCGATAATGTGTTTATATCTGGTTTGTATCTTGGGTAGGCTATAGCAGATGTTATTATGCCCTGAAAAGAGATGAAAGAATAAGATTTATGCATATGTATAATGAAAATTAATAACAAATGTCGATTTTTTTTATTTCATACAACTTTTTGTTCAAATATTATATAAATATTAAATATATCGTTCAAAGGCTGTAGCCCTGCTGTTTAGAACATAATAAATATATTAATCATCTGCAGTTTCTATAACTACGGTGACTGTATACTATTACAGAAGTAGTACTGCATTGGCACGGCCAAAGTTCTAACTTTTTCTGTGACGGAATTTGCGATTGTTTAAGAAATAAAGATCTTGTACTTGCATTACAATATAATACTACATAAACTTGTTATACTTACATCCACAGCGCAGTCTACAATCAATGAGTAGATCATAATCAGTAAAACAACACATCGGAAAATCGGTCCCGTAAATTTTATATCTACAGTTTGTCTTATGAAGCACTTGATTAAATCTAGAACCGTCGATGAAGTGGTACGTCTGTCTTCTAAATTCCAGACACCCTTTTCTACACACCGGACAAACAACGCCACAGATATATAAAAAAACACATTAAAAATGCAGAGCATCAACATATCGATTGAGATCAGTTTTAAAGTCGTGGTAAACGTTGACTGTTTTAACGATTTCTTGATCAAGAAACACAGTTCGTCTTGGACTAAAGGATACGTTGTGTCAATGTAGCCGTAATACGAGTTTTTGAGAATTCGGGAATTTAGTTCTAAGTCAGTATATCCATCCATTAAATCCGCCGTTACTCCAGTAGCCGTTCCATTGGGTAGCAAATCTCCCACTGTATTTGCATCTCTTGGCGTTAAAGGTTTGCACGTGGCGTTCAGTATTTTCATTACTGTTTGTGACAATCTCGAATTGCAGTAGACTGGTCCAGTTTTGTCAGACACATAGATTTTCCTATAAACGCTTAGTCGTATTTCGTGACCAAACAAATTATTGTATTGTTGAGCTAAAAAACGGCTAACGTCACTTACGTCTGTTATGTCCGTTATTTCGTTATTGAATTGATTAAAAGTATACATTCTTAAATAATCAGAATATAACACCAAGACAGAGTTTGTTATGCTTCTGCTAAGAAGCAGCTGAAAGTGGAGCTTCATGGTGTAGGAGAAATAACTATCTATCTCTACTGGAGTATTGATGACGAATATCACAGCGCTTCGTGGTTTGAAAACTCTAGTTCTTATGAGAGCTTCTATAACAAATTCACTACCCTCGAGCGTTAGGTTGTTGGATGTCACCAAATAAGCTGTCTGGCCATGTCTATTAATTTTCGGTTTAACCTTAGTTTTATTTGAGTCAGGGCAACCGTTTAAAAGCATTACAGGATAGCCATAACCATAGTTTTCCGTGTATTTCAGGATTCTGTTCTCGAAGTAGGTAAAATCACAAAATGTTATTGTATAAAACCACTGCTTGAAAGCATTAAAGATTTTTTCGACAACTTGAAACGCGTATACGGCTTTGAAATATGTTTCGTTGTGATAGCTGAAGATTTCGTTGTACAATGGGCAATTTGGATCCACTGACGTTGAAAAATGAAGGAAAAAAAATGCCAACAGCGTCGTGAGTAACATTTTCGAGTGCTGATTGCGAGGAAACCTAGAAGCAGACTGCAATGTTTAAGGTCACTATTACGCTAGGAAAAGGTGCTGCAAATCATTAAGCGTTGGATGAGGCGTTCAATTAAGGCATGTCAATTACTGACTCAAAGATAATATTGGCCTCGTTTAATTGTGTCGACATTGACATTATTATGTTTACGGAGTTTAGTTACACAATAATGAAAAACAAACCTATGTTTTATAATTTCCTTGCTACAAGTTTGAGAGCCCTTAATGTACCTGAATTTTGGTATATTTTGTGTCGATTTAGCTTAATAGTCAGCGCACGCTTTTATTTCATATTCCGCGAGTGACCAAGGTACGATTCCCAACGGCGGCATCACTTAAATTGTTAATAACAATTTTAAATGCTGAACTTCCCATGTGCTCCGCGGTAAAGGAAAACATCCTTCCCGGCTCCAAACCCCTTTACAATATTTGAGAGGATTTCTTTGCCTCTTTTTACCTAACTGAAAACCGTTTTGCCTGACTAATCGTATCGATTGGATAAAAATTGAAGAACGTCCTCGCACAAGTTAAGTGGTTTTGCATTGCACATGTCTTTAAACTGACTAGTAAATATATGCTAGAACTAAATTAGGGGAAGGTCGCACCACCTCTAGACCCCAAAAGTATCCGGACTGCATCTGTTTTATATGGAAATGTTTGTAAAGTGCGAAGAACGGTCATAAAGTGAACATGCTTTTTTCGACAGGTGGCGCAGGCGGCGGAATGTGCGCGCGCGGCAGAACTGCGGGCGCAGTGCGCCAAACACGCGGCGCTTGAAGAAGCCGCCCGTAGAGATGCGCGCGCGCAGTGTCACAAACTGGTAAGTTTCTTTGGTTGTTTTTTCTGTCTACCGCGGGGCAGTATTTCTGTAACGCCCAAGCTATTGGTTTTTAACATATTTATTGAATATTCCTTCTTTATACATAATATAATATATATAATTTTATAAGATATTAAAGACCATAGTTGTAATGCCGAAATAAACAAACATGGGCAAAACATGGGCAGCATGAAAATGCTGCCATGAAAACGCTCGCTCACATTTTATTTGGCCTATTAAAGTGCACTTAATGCAACCTAGATGCATTATCGGAATATAATCAAGAACTATATGTGGCAATCCCAAAAATCCCGAATTATTCATTTTATTCGTTTCATTAGTTTCATTCGTTTCATTCATTTTATTCATGTTTTATAATTTCTAGTCTTTGACACTACATAGGAACCTTTTCCGAGCTAAGCTTTACATCAAATACGAGAAGGGAAAGACGAGTGGGAGTCTCTGTTAAGTCCCTACAGTACTCCCCTGTAAAAAAAATGTCAGGCTATTTGGTGGTCTATCCAAGGACTTTAACTCAACAAAAAAATTTGTGCGTAATAAACTGGAGTTTATTGCGCAATAGGAATCGTTCACTGCCGTCGCCGCCTTCGCTGCAATATTCTAACACTTACTTCTTCTTATCTTGTGTCTCTACAGTACTCCCCTACCAAAAAAAAAAAAAAAAAAATGAGTTTTATACGATGTCATCATCGTGATCACCATCTTTATGGTTAACTTAGATTCCGCATATTTGAGATGATGCCCGTAGCGACTAGGTTATATTGACGTGATCTGTGTTCTACCAAAGCAACATAACCTAAGATAATTTAAATAAATTACAATCTTAGCATTTACTATCATTCTACAAAATACCGTAAATATTAGAAGAAGAAGTCAAATGAAGAATATTGTTCACGCCTGTCGGAATTTTATAGCAAAACAATATAAGCTTATCTTTGCATATTTTAAGACCTTAAGGATTGGGGTACTCCGTGTATTACGCTAATGCTCTAGTAAGCGATAATTAATAATGCATGTCATATATAATATGGTTGCGCACTATTGTGAACCTTACAAGGAGTTTTATAAGAGTAACCGGTTAGCGCCATCTCAAAAAAAAATCTTTCGGTCAGAAGAATGCCTAGCGAGGAGAGCAAGTTATTAGTAATTCTTATGAATGGAATAGTTTACGAGAGCATAGTTAATAAATGTTATTTTTTTCTTAAATAGTAAGTCAGTTAAATTATACCCTCTAGGCACAGCAGCGCCATTTTAAGATCATACATTATTTGTAGACATTTTTTATACACAATGATACCTTCTTACCTCTACACTCCATAGTCTGTAGTTAAACTTTGGTAACAACTTTTTTCACTGTGCTTTAACCGGGTAAAATTTAAATATGTACATTTTCACACATTTTCTCTATAGCACTTTGTTAAAAACACGTTACTTTACTAATTGTTTTATTCATGATTATAATCTGCTATTTTAATGATTCCTTGTGTTGTTTTTTAGCTGGAGGAAATCAAATCGAAAGAGCGGGTGATAATACAACTGAAACGAGAGGCGGCGCGGGCGGCGGCCTCGCAGCATGAACAGGTGCGTGGAAAAGAAAAATAAAATGTTGGAATGTAGGGAATATATTTAAAAACTACTTAACACGTATACAATAATGACTCTTATTATAAAACAGAATAAAGTGCAACTCGACACGCTGTTATCTTGAGCATCGCCGCAGTAATAAATTTTTAAAAGTTAAAGAAAGTTAGCAGTCTATGAATGCTTTATTGTGACATTAGAAACGACAACGATCATAGACGATTATTCATTAACATGTTTAAAAACGTTATGTTTTTTTTATTACTATTTTTCATAGAAAAAAACATGGAGACAAATTAAACAACTGGACGGATTTCACATATACCCGAAACGTTATTGTTTTTCAGATACTTTTCCACACGATTTTCCTCTACAGGCAAGCAAATCGGTACCCTATAGATAGTACCCGTACATTTAAGACTAGAACCTTACACATTTACCCGCTAGGTAACTTACTTACGTTATCTGTCTCCTTTTATCGTACTTATATTTGTACTTATTTCATCTGTAGCGCAACAAAAGCCGGTACGTCATGCATGAATGAACTTATTTTCCACCCTTAGACAATTCCGTCGAAGCTGTAAAGCGTATCTTTGATCCGTGGTGGTTTTCATCGCATCGGCACTAAATGCCGATCCTGAGATAACCGGTCACTGCCTTCTATGATCGCCTTTCCCCCACGTAAAATAAACTATTAATCTGACGTTAAACTTCGTTCGTTAATCAGCAGGCTGCACCATCAGCACGTCTGGTTGACATTCGGAGAAAAATGGGAAATATACTAATGTTGATTCTTGTTATTACTATAATTATATACTATTACTATTACCCTTGTCTAGAGCTTGAACACTCATGTACACGGGGAGACTGTGGTGTTTGACGTCCAGTTGGCATAGTTAGCTCGGGTTAGTCATCCTATATCTTATAAATTTAGAGCGATCTTAGGTCAGGGAACTCATAATATATATATAATAGTATGCTTGACTTCAATTTTATTTATCACACCGCCCAAGCAACTGATAATAATACTATCGGCCCGTCCCGGCTTCGCACGGTTAGCCATTTATTTTTTTGAAATTTTGGGATAAACGTAGATTAAATGCGTCTTTATGCAGGACACAAGTAGTCTTTTGTTTGCAAATACTAATTATAGTATTATATATGTATATATATACCTTTATATTAATCCTTATCCAAATAAATCATTTCGTATTCAAGAGTGTTTCACTACCTGTAGATTTTTTTGAAGTTTTATTAAGAATCTCTAATTTTTTTCTAGTAAGAAATATAGCCTATGTTACTCAGGGATAATGTAGCATTCCAACAGTGAAAGGATTTTTAAAATCGGTCCAGTAGTTTTGAGTTTATTCGTTACAAACATTCAAAAATACAAATCTTTCCTTTTTATAATATTATAATAATATAACATAGTGTAGGTGTAGATATCTGTCAGATCACTGATCGTATCACGTTGTTTTACGGTAGCTGTGTCCTTTAAAAGAAATTCTTTCGTAAAACAAACATCTGTTGTTGTTACGTGAAACGTTTTTTTTTAAAAACTATTCAAAATCTGTTTATTTCTCATTTAAGTACAATTAATTAACAGGATATCACTGTAGTCGATGTCAATACCATCTGTCCACAATCAATGCGTTCTGCATCATGGAACCCACAGTGCTGACACTAGTTACGACTGGTTACTGCTTGTGGAGCCATATCTATCTGGTACAAACTCTAACAACCCTCGGGGTCTTGTGGTTGCATAATTACCACCAAGCTCAAATCCATAAACAAATATCTATTATATTGCAAAATTTATAGTTGTACTCAGTTACACGTTTTATCGAGTAGTAACAATTTTCCTATGCAGCCCATCCAAGTGATGTATCGTTTAGTTTTACACGCAGTCCATTTTTAAAATTCAAGTCCAGTAATTTTCGTAAATGATTTAAATTCATTTGTTATTCATATCTCAGATCAGGTTTTACTATTTCCAGTGACTACTTAAACGGCTTACGATTTCTGGGAAGTGTCGCATTACCTCACGCCGGTCTAACGTACATTATGGCTTCATGTTCATGCTCGCTCGAGAACCGGTCGAACTTTAGTGTGCTTTGTTTCTTTTTTGGGGTCCTGAGCCCATGGCCAAAGGAACATTTATGGTGAGAATTCGGTCTGTCCGAATGCACCCGCGTTATCTTACTCAGTAACGAATAGGACTTATTGTATTGCTATTGTAATGGACTTGAATTATGGCAGTTTTGAAAAATCATTAGGCAGCGATTTATTAAAAAAAAAATATCCTTAGATACGAGTACATGCAGCAAACCCCCCTTAAGTTGACGTTGAAGTTATCGGTAATAATTGTAACTAATAAAAAAAAGTTCCTAACGTTTATAGCTTCCGAGTAACATAATACGGAATCCTCGACACGTGAGTCCAACTCCCACTTGGCCGGTCTTGTTTATGAAGATAAGGGCGACAAACGTCCACGTAGATCACCCGTACCACAGATTATTGAATAGTTTCCGTACCCTGAGTGTACCCTAGATACTTAGTATTTACCTTCGTTTACAATTTTTGTATGAAAATGTCAATAGTTTTCCAAACTGTTACATACTTTGTAGTTCATTTTATAACAATAGAGTAACAAACGAACAGTCCACCTGATGGTGAGTGCAGGTGCTGCTGTAGCATGCCGTGGACACCTGCATACAACTTCAATCGAAGAAGGATACAGATACGTCGTCTCCCCTGAGGACTAACATGGAATGCCTCAAGGCAGGTAATTATACCGGCTCTCTTTTCAAACCGGACACTACAGTGTTATCGAAATTTGTTCGTGTTTGTCTTCATTTTAACCTATAAAGAAATTACTTAATTTTATAGCAAAATAAATCTGCTACAGTGTTTTTGCCGATGTGGTTATAAAACTTCGTACAGTGTAAAGAACATCAAAAACAAGGATGAAGTTACACGAAGGCATCCTAAAACAAAAAAAATCTACTAATAACCAAGAATCCAAAACACGAGAAGAGATGCCGTGGAGCGTGTGAGCCGGCCGCGGGCGACTGCGATGCAATCACCGCACAGAGGCAAATTTAGTGGAAATTTAAAACCAATTTTAGCTAAACTAAAAGCGCCCCGCGGGTATGTGCCAGTATGAACATATTAAAAAATAATCTTTGTAATTAACTTTGGATTTAATTGAAACATATGATGATATTTGTTTAAATTGAATCCTTATTTTCTTTTTATACTTATAATGGAGCCGTGGTAGTTTAAGCGCTCAATTTTAATTTCATAGTACGGTTGTATTACCCGGGTTAGGATCCCGGTGCTGCCAGCCACTAAAATTTTTATTTGCAATTATTATTGCTGAACTTACCCCGTATTCGACGGTAAAAAAAAACTTCTCGAGGAAAACTGCATGTCTGAGAAGTAATAAAAAAATATGAGGACATGTGATTCAAAACGCGCTCTAGAGCAGAGTCCCTTCCTGGATACAAAACTATCATAAATATTAAAGAATGCTATAAAGGTATCTTTTCTTGTAAGCTTGTGACAATGTCTATTCCCTTCACAAATCTATGGTAAATATAATTAAACAAAATTTTGAAAGACTTTAAAACCCACGCAGTCATTTCGTATGTGTCATCAATATCAACATTTAAATTGTCTATTTCATGATATGGCCCTTTTCTAATTTGAAATGTTTTGTCGTAACGGCAGGTTGGCGATTGCAGAGCCAGACATCTCGCTCTTTAGACAATGTCTGTCACCGATGTGTATTATTTGAGCCTGGCAATTATCAGATATTGGCTTCTTATTGAGATCTTTTTATATTCGTGGGAAAATACCTAACGTATACCCACCCACGCGGGGGTAAGTAAATGTTATGATGATCTTACACAGATCAAAACCACACGAGGTTCCCTTTCAAATACCACAGACTAGTGATGAGGAGCAGTATGAGTAAATTTTCCACAGCATGCGGGATTTTATTGGCGCTTCCTTCCAAGGGCTTATGTCCTGCCTTGTACTCTAATAGGCTCATGAACAAAAATAATATTTGTGATACTATATCCGTAATTGATCGGAGACATTAATAACGCACTTACGCGTTTGTTTAGCAGTAGAGTGCACAAAGAGAAGGCGTTGCAAAATATACTAGCTTCTTTAGCTTTTAGATTCTTTCCCTCTTGACTTCTTTGACTCTTATACGGCATATCTCTAACATTTAATAAATAACGTACATTACACACAAGCTTAGCCGACGTTAAGCTCAGACGATTGTAGTTAAGATAGCTGGCCCTCAACACGTTTACACATTCCACAATCCATTGTTTAATATTTCACGGTGTTTGCCGCGGCGTTCGTTCGGACTGTTGTTCCGCTTTTCTCCACGTTTTGATTCGGTCGTATGTCTAATATACAATAGCTTTACATGTAACACGTACATCCTAACACTATTTATAAATAGATCTGCAATTACTCTTTTGTTGAATTGAATAAAAGTCATAGAAAATAGCATATTTTTTACACAAGGCGGCTGGTAATTTGATTCTTTAAACCGGATATCGGTGTAAGTTAGGATAAGTAGAGGCATATGCCCACGAATGGATAATGTCGGTGCTTTAAGAAAACACATGTCACATTGGCAGTGTTCTTTCCTCCTTGGGTTTCTTCAGTACACTCAGTACTGACACATTCTTTGATGAACTGTTTATTGAATCTTTTCCTATATTTAGCTTCAGCAACGTAAAGAGCATCGTTTAAGCCTACGACTGACATATGCGTTCGAATCTAGTCTCTTCAATGTGTCGGGTTTCTATCTCTGAATTTTCCTATTCTCCATGTATTTCAGGAAGGGTGATATTTGCTTACATTTGTGTATTTGCCGCGAAATTATAATACTCTATTTAAGATAGCTTGCCCATACTTGCTTTATATTTTGCACAAAGCGGATCGCATTATACTTGGACTTTATTGTATATATTCAATAAATTTCAAGTATAATGTAATGGTTTCGCAATTACTGGAAATTTACTGGAATAGATCTTGTCTAGATAGACTATGGTATTACAAAGTAAAGCCGGCAAATGTTTAATGGACTCTGAAACTAATGTAAGTCCAGAAACTTTTGAAATTCGCAACTAAGTCAGTTTTACAATCTATAATCTTAGTAAATTTCAGATCAATTAATACCGAAAATACTATCTAAAGTAGCATTTAAAATCTTACATTTATGAATTAATACACAAAAATGAATTATATTAATGATTAGGTATCCCTTCTTGCCGATATCTACATACCCGACATCTGAAATGGATAATCCTAAATTGCAGGACATCTGGAGTGAGGTTCGGTGCAAGTCACCCTTTTGGTTTGTTTCAGAAAGTGGTTCACGACAATAGCCCAATGTCACGAACCTGCGACATTAAGTTTGGCAGTCCTCATACTAAACCATTAGGCTATTTGCGCATTAGTCTAGGTTTAGTTTACGTAATGGAACTATTCTGTTATTTAATGTTTTATGGACATTACGTTGTGCAATATATATATATATATATTAGATCTTGTTGGTCGCTACTCGCCGTTGTAATATGAATAAGATTTCCCGTTCGTGTTATCACGACGCGGAAATTGATTATGTGTAATTTTATTGTTACGGTTATTGCTTCGTGCGTAGGGTGGTCAAATGCGTTCGGATACACAATGCTCATTTTCATTTCAATTTTCATTTCACACAATTCAATTTGACAAATGATTTAACTTAACTCAAATATACTCGAATCGAGTTAATACACAATTGTTATCGACCGATTTTATGCTAGTAATATCAGTTTGGGTTTAAAGATTTCTACAGTTTATAACATATATTATTACTACTTTTTGTTTATTTGAAAATGGAATGAGCATTATTTTTTTTAAGGTTAACGTAAAATATTTTTATAGACAGCTGTGTAGGGAGGTTTCATTGGCGTTAAATTAGGATTATATGCATATTACATCCTTGTTTCATACACACGATTAGTACACGACCAAAGTTGGTATTGCTCCGCTTCTATGTGTCGTAGCGTTAATAGCCCATAACCTTGCTAAATAAACAGGCTGTCAAACATGCAAAACATTTTATAATTTTTCTTGAGACTAATGCGTTCAAACCTATAAACTATTCAGCTTTTTTATTATATAATATTAACACAGAGTAAGGGTAGTAGATATTAGTATAGATAACAACAATGTAATGATTAAAATTATCATGAAGGCCTTTTTCTTGTGGTATGTTATCAAGATCGCTGACTACATTTCCTCGTTCAATGATTATTAGAGTCTGGTCAACTAAAGACCTGGAGTTTTATTAAAAGTTTCTACATGGCCATTGTTTTTAGCTGCCAAACTATTTTAAATAATGATAATGGTTTTTTCTTGTTAATAAACAAATCTATATAGTAAGTTCCGCCAAAATACAGGCTGTTTAGTTCTTTCCATTGACTACGCAAGTACAAACATGGTGGTTAGTTTTATCAACTTGGTAGAGCCAAGCGGCGGCTTTTGCTGTTGCTCGAATGAACCGGCTCAACCGGGTTGGTACCACGGCCTCGCAGAATACCGGCCTGAAGTAGAGGAATGTTGTGCTTCTGCGTTTCGTTCGGTGAGTGAGATAACCAGAGGCCTACTCCCTCTCCCCTTCCCCTTCCTCATCCTCATCCTTCCTTCCATCTCCCAAATACCCCTAAAGGCCGGAAACGCACCTCCTCTGGTGTCGCAGATGTACATGGGCGACGGTAATCACTTACCATCAGGTGACCCGCTTGCTCGTTTGCCGTCTTTCCCATAAAAAAAAGGAGAACAATATATTACATATATCAATATAATCAATTATCAAAATCTTTTACTCCTTCATTAGTTAGTGATACCGCATAATGACTTTTTGAATTGGCTGCCTTTTCTCAGGTCTGGCTTTCCTTTGCCTGGCTCTAAATTATTTATGTCTTGAAAGATTCCCAAGGAAAATAACGCATAAGTCGCTTTGAATGAGAAGTTAAACATCTCTATAATTTAAAAGAATCGTAATTTGGAAAGCGTTAAAAGATTACCCCCAGTTCTGTGACTTGTTTCGCCAATTTTTGTATCGATATTCCGAAAGTTTTACGATGTTATTAAAACGCAGTAATTAAAAAAACGGTGTAACTTTTTAATTAAAGCATTTAAATATAATTATTTCTAAAGTTTATTCATAGTCTCGTGATATTATTGTTCTAATTATATTTATGTTTTCAATTAATCCCGTATACACATATTTGAAAAGAATATAAGAATTGCCACGGAATTGAATATTTAAACATCAAAAAGAATATTGAATTTGTGACATTTGCTATATAATATTTATGAATATAGCAGTATAACAATTTGTATGGGTATTTGTAGAAAATATAATACGTACAAACAGTGATCCATACTCAGACTCCTGTGCTAGGATATCATGTGTTACAGGAGTCTGTGCTCTTCACATTTTTCTATTGCCCATGTTGTGCATAATGAAATATTACATATATCTGTGTGGATGCCTCCGTGTGTGCGCGTTCGTGTGTGTTGGTCTGTGTGTGAACGCTTCTGGCAAATAGTATGTAGGTAGTATACCATTGGGCATTGACGCTATTTCGATTTCGTAAAAGATTTGACACCAGATACCCCGTCAAAGAGAATAACAAGCGATCAAATTCTTCCCTGCGCTTCACTTTTGGTAAGCGTTGGTTCATTTTGAAACGGTTAAACCGTGTCGACTGGCGCCTGTAATAATGTCGTATACACGCCGAGACGAACCTGCTTCAAATTTAGTAATCGTAAACAGTTTCCGTGTAAAATTTAGCGAACGCTTCCCCATGAAATCTGCAATACGTGCTGAATATTCTCTTTAATATTTTTTTTCACTGCTTGTACGTTTTCTTCCGTAGTAGCTATCAAAGGGCGACCACTTCTTCTGTAATCTATGAAAGTTAGACGACCGTGCTTATTTTTTTTTATACCAGCGGTACACGGTAAGAAGGGCCGTTATCCATAAATGGCATTTGAAGTCTATTAAACGATTCTACCTGTAGTAAAAAATCATCGCGCAAAAATATTCCCGACGCAAATTTTTCGGCGTGACCGTGCGTGGTATGTGTCTTAAATGTTCGTATTTGTCGTACATTTCCTAATTCATTGTACAGCCCTGGTCAACGCAAAGTATCAGCGGGAAGAAAACTTTGTTCGAGTTCATAACCGTGGGACATTCGCTGTTATTAAAAATTGTTAAAGTAAGCTCTCTCGACCGTTTAGCTATACCCAATATTGGGATGTACAGAGGTCTAGACTTCAACCAGAGATTTACAAGAGGTCACCTTCTTAGTATCCATGCTAACGATGGAGTACTTATCCTCCACGTATGGGCAATTTATTGTGCAATTCAAAATAAACATTACAATAATAACAGTGTAATTAGTGGTGCTATTAAAAATAACTCTACATATAGAGTTATTTCTGACCTAAGCAAAGCCCAAAATTGTTTAGCCGCCTTCGGCAACCCTAATTAGATAATTATGTATTCACCTCTTCCACGGCAAGATTGTTGATGAGTAATTTTATGCGATCGGTCAAGTTTCCACAGCGCGATTCATACTTTAGATACGCAATTTTGTATGCATTGAACGCGACAATGTTGCCCGAACACGTTTTTTACGAGCCGTTAATAGTTTTAAGTTTTATTTTGCGGAAGCGTTGATGATTTTTGCTAAATTACATCTCAAATAGAATGCCAAGAAATGAGTTCGAGGGTAGTACCAACCCAGACGACTCCTAAGCAAAGTTGACCTAGAGGCAATGCGCTCAGCAACGTCTGCCAAGAGGCGCGTTGTAGCAGTATAGATGCTGCTCCCCATCACTATTCTGTGAAATTTGTTTCTGACATGTTCAGATGGATATTCATCCGTTGGTCAGCAGGGACTATCGCGTGTAAGTGAGTTCGACCATTGGAAAAGAAGGGATATTCTCCTCAAAACTCTTCCCTTAAGAGCAATTTAGTTTGAATATTCGTTACCGAGTCAACAATATATTAATATTGAAGCTCCCATACCAATATTCACATTTACCTTGTTTGATCGAAGAGTCAGGAATTAATTTAAAACGGTCACATTATCAAACGATGTGGTCGCGCGTCGACGCTGTTCGGCTTGATAGTGAGCCCAGACTGAAACGTACTCTGTGGACCAGACCGACTCGGGTTGCCGTGGTGCGCGCACGCGTGAGGCCATCTTGGATTTCAACCTGTCATCTAACAGCGTCCCGCGTTCCGTTTGAAAATAACGTTCGAAAACTTCGCGCGTATCTTTAATTTGTCCCGTTGTTACATAAAGTGTTGGTTAATTGTGACTTTTAGTGTTTGTTTTTATTAGTGTTTCCTATTGATTTGGTTTTTCATTATTGTTTATTGACTCTGACTGTGACCGTGCAGTGACCGGCGGACTGGATTCGTGATCCAACGTTCTATTGCTGTCACTTAGTATTTCGGATTTACTTTCTATCGTTGTAAGTATTTTATATGTTTTATTGTCTTCATACATTTTTTTTACCAGAGAAATTATTTGTTTGCGATGGAATCGCAATAGCGGTAATTTTAATGTCTAATTATTAAAAATGCATTTTGTACATTTATAAATTATGAAATTAATTTCAGATTATTAGGCACATTGTATTGTTTTCTCTTATAATTATGATGTTGAAAGGCGAATAATTATATATACTACCAAGGTAATTTCTTTGATAAAACATCTTCATGTCTTCAAATATATGATATATTTGAAGATTTATATATTATTATACATATCTCATAAAAAATTGCTGTCTTGAATGTTATACTTAATTTTATGTTTATCTTGGATTCCCATTAAGGTCACAGGGAGCAAGTTTTTTGCTCCCCCGCGCAGGTAGAAGAATTGAATAAGGAGTTTATTAACGGTTTTTTTAGATAGCGAACTGAATACCATTGATAAATGATATAAAAAAGTAAACTCTCACGACTAACTCCATGACGGTGTGGTCCGAGGCTTTATTTGAGAAGTTTCAACCCATTTTTTTTTCTATAGCTTACTAGGAAAAACGTGACAGTTGATGAGCCTGTCTTCGTCTTGGTGTTAATATCATAGAATACATAATAGTAATATAATAAATATTAGTAGCCGGCGAAGGTGTAGTGGTTAGGGCGCTAGCTTTTATTTCATAGTACGCGCGGGACCTAGGTTCGATACCGGTAGCCAGCAACACTAAAGTTGTAAATAGCAATTTTAAGTGGTTAATTTACCACGTCCTCGACGGTGAAGGAAACATCGCTGGGCTGCATGTCTGAGAAATAACCCTACAAGGGTACACACGTAGGGGACGAAGCCCACGAATCTCCTGATTCAGAAGCAGATCCCCTAACGAATCGGCCATCGAGGCCACTGAATGAATGATACAGTCATATGCAAAGTCTTCTTTCAAATACGCCTGATAAAATAAGCATCTTTTACATTTCTGTAGAGATAAATCAAGAGCATAGAGAGTAGACATAGAGTTACTTCGTGTAATGATATGTGTTACCTGTGTTGAAGAGAAGAAGGATATCGTCCAACCTCTATAAAGCGCGTTGATTCCGGCCGTACTTCGACTGTAACGTACGAAAGTATTAGCAAATTACCTAAGATATTTTTTGCAACTTAAATTTCGTAAGAATCTTAATGCGTATGCGCTATACATGGCAGGTGCGATAGTGTAGGTTATTTTTGGTGTATATTCTTTTTATTGGATTGGGGCGACAAAAGAATTAACAGTCTACCTGATGGTAAGGGACAATTGAAGCCCATGGATATCTGCACCTTCTTACACACAATTTGAAGAAGAACCAGTTATCCTAAGTTTGCGGATGAACTAAAAAAGTTGTTTTATTCGTGGCGACCCTTCACATCGAAACTGAAAAAATTAAGCACGGTGGTAACCCTAGCTTAATGGTCAGTGGCGGTCGGTGATTGGCCTTTGATGACTGTTGCCATGTCTCTTCTTGTTGTTAAAAGTATAAACAAAAAGCATCTCGGTATTTTATATGCAACAATGTTTTGAATTTTAAATAACGTATGAACGTCGATTGTGTATAAAAACTGCGACCCTAACAATAATGTTTTAAAAATGTTTTATCGTGAAGGTGTCCATTTCGAATATAAATTAGGAATTTATACAAATTATATGATACAACTGCATAATTTGTATAAATTCCTTAAAGTGTGTTAACGTGTCTAGATTTTAAAGTATGCCAAGAGGCTATTTAAAAAAGTATAAGAAGATTTATTATGTATAGCATTATATAACATAGTGTAATCGTACTATGAAACATTTTGTAATAATTAAAATGTGATCCAAATTGTTTGCTAATAAAAAAAAAGTGTTGTCATACTTAAGATTTCAATATTTAAAAAAAATATTTGAATTTCTTACGAAATATTTTGGTTATTGACTCATTTAATAGACTCTTAATACCTATTTTCTAACTACAATTCTAGAAGTTTGAAACGTTTCATATTTATGATATAAGCAGGTGCCGATAGAAGATCAGGTTAACTCATCTCTTGTATTTATAATATACGTCTTTCTTATTCAATATAATATTATAGACTTTACCTATGATACTGTACACAACTTGGAAATATCTATTTAAATATATATATTTGTATAGGTAATTGGATTTACATATATAGGACAGGAAAGGTGTTGACAGATTCGTACACCTTCCACACCGCACAAGTAAAGGTGTTAAACATATTTGTGCTTGTGTTTGCGTTCTAAAACAACAATATACAGACAAAAGTGGCATTTTTTTTAAATTCCGACAGCTGTATGAAGTGGCCAGTCTCTCTTAGAACGTAGTGATTTATTTCTTTTGTTCCTCACGTCAGCCAGCAATGTGCACTAAGTGCGAGTGAGTTTGGCATTTGGAGAAAATGTTGGTACATATCTCGAACCATTGATGGAATACAACGATAATTCTGTTCGAAATGTTTTTGTTTTGTTTAAAATATAATATATACGTCGTCCAGCGCGACGTAAATACTTAGCCATTGATTTTTAATCATATACTACATATACTACAGCGGTTGAAAACCGTGACTTCTTTAATTATAATTACATCACATTGTAATAATATCGATTTGGTATAATCGATTTAGTTAGCAATTCTCATTTCCTGTCCGAGATGATAATTTCTGTTTTCATTAACATCTGTTTTCCAACATCGCGAGTACAAAAACAACATGACCGTCCCATCTCTCGACAAGAATTCACTATAATAAATTACTGTCATTCGGTCTGTCTGTCGGCTCTCAGCTCATAAAGAACTTTCTATGCGCTACGTACTCGTACTATGCCGTTGAATGCATGCACCTCGCTTGCCGATGATTGCGCTTTCATAACTTATTAGCTTTTACTGTATAGTTGTGGGTTTAAATATAGAATTTGAATGCTTTTAGCGCCTAGTCTACTGTTACCGGTTTATTTTATGGTGGTAATATTTTACTATGGCAATGTTCTCGTATAAAAAAAAGTTCGTGGCTTCCGAAAGATGGCGGAATTATGAAAAAAGTTATATACAGGCAACAGTATCTGAAAGTGAGTACGTTCCACGAAATGAGTTATACAAATTCTCTTATGATTATACGAGAAAAATCAAGTGGCCTCTGGCAGATGGTGAATAATCGTATCAAGTACGCCTCGATAGCCGAATGGTAAGGGGATCTAACTCCTAATCAGGACAGTCTAGTTCGATCTCCTATGTGGAGGGCTCACAACACTTTGTCGTAAACAAACTCTGGTGAAAAGTCGGTTAAAAGGACTTGAAACGTCTGAAGTAGTAGATCTTTGACCACACGAGTAATGGTTATACGGTCGTGAGAGCTTATAATTTTTATTAAGGGCGACAATTGGCGGTCAGCAGTGTCTATAGTGTGTGGTATTTTTTACTGCTATCATCAGTCCGCTCTCCAAGCGTGGCCTATGTTCAGATGTGGAATGTTAAGAGGCTTTTTAAGAAGAAAACAGAAGCAATCTGCGCAGCATATATGATTAGATCAGTGACGCAAAGACATAAACAATACAGAAAGCAAATTGAAATGTTGCATAAACATTTATTAGTTCGGGATTCGAGTCCAGACTCACGATTCAGCTGACATATCCGCAATTAATTCTCAGGTACTGTATAATATTCGCTGGTTGCGGCTTGTGACGCGATAAACCAAAATGGCGCCATACATAAAATAGGGCGGGAGATCACTGTTAGCATTTTACTCGTATTTTTTTACGTAAGCCAGTTAAGATATTGCATCGTGTCGTAGCGTCTAAAATAAACACCTATAGTCTGTCAGTTATCTCTCATGCATGTTCTTATCTCCCAATAAAAAGAAAATTATCACTCTGATGCCAAGGCGTTGATATACAAATTTGATATTTATTTGTAGCCACATTAGAAGTTGTTGTAGCTTAAACATGGTCAAGCCACAATCAGTGATGTTACTTTCACTTGGAGATCCACGTTTACTCATGATAAGATGATTTGAAAATTATTTTAAAATTAATTAACATAATTAACACCGTGTATTATGAGACTCGAAGTATACTACGAAATATTATTGACTCAATTTTTTTGAACTGAATCAAGTGTCGTCCATATTTAAACTTAAAAAATAACATTCGGAATATACAAGAGGAACACTTTGTTAGTGGACCAAGAGGAAATTCCAGTACATTACTGAAGACGTAGAATATTTCTTTGCTTTTTCATTTATTTTAAGGACGGCGCCAATACTAATACGAGTTAATAAGTTGGTACCATTGTTATCATAAAGTGAAAAAAAAAAGTTTTATGACATTGACTTCTTGTAAATTGGGACGATTTGCAGTTATTACAATTCTAACACATTGCATATTCTTTGATTACAATGATTGGCAGTATTAGATCTTTAAGTTATCAGATTAAAAATAACAAGAGCCAAGAGATTCTTTTCAGAAAATGACCTTAAATGGATTCTTTTAGGCCTTTACCACATGACGTCTGCGTATTTATTTATTGAATATGTTCCATTGAACCGATGATGTTTATCGTTGCATGTGAACGATTGTTGATGAGAGATTTAATTCGTTTATAAACATTATCTCATCGATTGAATTGCATATTTAGGTTTTACATATATGCTTATGTCATGGTTATTGTTAATTAAATTTTCGCTTTGGACCATAAAGGGGACGTAACTTTGTTCAATTAATGTCAAATTTGTTTGTATGTAAGCACTGATGCATGCTTGTAATTATTGAAGCAGATTTCTCTGTTCCATATTATTGTAGTTTTTTCCACTTATCAAAATCCTTTTTTTAAAAAATCAACTTCACCTGAGTAACGAATAAACCTTTGGCGATCAACTAATGGTAGAAAATCTATCTGAAAACACCAAAACTAGTGATAGAAAGAAGAATCTTTAGTGCGAAGGCACTGCGCTTTTTAAATCCTAACTAACATGAAATACCTATGTCCAGCAGAGAACTAATAAATAATCATGAAGAAGAGTAAACGGAAAATTTTCACTATATTAAAATCGCTCAAACTCATTACGATGTGTTATTCTTTGTAGTATGTTATATTTAACATTCTTGTATGTTATATAGTTAGCATTGTTATATGTATATTGTATTTATCTTATCGCTGTTTTTATCAAGAATCAAACCTTACAAAATTAGGGAATAAATATATGTAGCATTGTAGACACGAAATTTGAGAGAGAGTAATATTACATAAAATCACATCACGATAGTAATATTATGTAGAAAACCACGCGTGCTCATGTGTTATATGCATTTGAGCACCTGAGTTAGTTACGGCTTTCTTTTATTACGAATTTCTCTGTCTTATGGAGTCACTTAACACGTGTGTCTAAAACGGACGTGAATATAAGCGATGTTGAACCTAATGTCTAGGCTTTGTGAGTGTAATCTCACATTTGTCATAACTTTTTAAGTGCTTTACCAATGATGTGTGACGACGAAAGGACCATAAACAAGTCGATGGCATTACATTCTTACCGGTATCTTACCTAACGATTGCAACCTTTTTTCTATACATTTTAACAAAATCACTTCACTATAAGAAAAATTCAATATTGTTTTTTTTTTAAAAAGAATACTGGCAGTGCTGTTACTAATATTCTCGTTAGCTACTCCAACTAAGCATTACAGTTTGTATCTGAGTGGTTTACGACAATAGGCTAATGGCGGGCTCGAAGGTGTGACGTCGTGACTTGCAATCCACACCCCAACCCGTTTTAATTCATTTTATATCATTATATTAAAACCATTGTTTTAAATTAATTTTTAATACTAAAGTAAACGCTCTCTCGACCGTATACCCAATACTGGGGTGGTTACAGTTCTAGACATTTACTCAATAAATTATAAAGAGTTTTCATATTTCTATAGTCATGTGACTAATCAAAAGCTATTTAATTTTATCGCAACGACATAAGGTTCAAATGGTTTTTAATTTGTTCATATAGTTCTGGTGTCTTCTTCTCCTTCCTATTTCCAACTGCCTCGTCATGGGTCAGATTCCGTTCGGATTAGGTTTTCTACTCTTCCTTTTCACTGTCAGTTTTCAACACGGTATTTAGATTCCTTGACACAATAGCATTGGCTTTCCTCTTCGTGTAATGTTGTTACTCTACCTTATTATAAATTCCGGTAGTCTCCTTTTCAGATCCGTTTCTTGGCTACTTGCTGTTGAATATCGACAGTCCGTATATCCATTACAATATTTTTATTTTTTAAGTTCATATTAATTAAGACAATTATAGAGTAATTGTGAATTAGGGCATCTGACTCCGAATCTTGAAAACCCATATGAGGAGGGCTTGTACCAGTGAGTTTTTTGAATCATACATATGGGTCGTTGATCTGAAAACGTATCAGGTTGTTTCAAATTTAAAATAAGCTCTTGTGAAAAGTGAATTGTAACGACTGTGTGACTGTGATTAAGACCTCTAACCAACCGGTATTTGGAGTATGGTCTGTACACTCCAAATACCGTGAGAGTTTATGTTTTCTTTCTTTAATTAAAAGTCATATACACTATATTGATACTGCCTCTCCCGGCGTAATGGTGTGTCAAAAATAGGTTAAATATTTTGCGTGTGCGCGTGTGAAGATTTCATTAGCGTGTTTTTCTTTCGACCTCAGCGCATTGTCACGATTTTTTTAATTAAATTAAATTACTTATAATAAACGACATGTCTGTAACGCGCACACAGACTATAAAATTATTTGAAATGATTGGAAATTTTCACGACTAATGCGTGCAGCATGCAGTGTATTGAATCGAAGTTTATAATTTTATAACCTGTTCAAATTTAATTTTTTAAATGGCATTTTGCACATTACGTCTCTTGATATAAGATAATATTTGTAGAAGGTAGTATGCATTGAGATCTTGATCGGAGCTTCACTTGTTTATTTAACAATTTCAGCTCTGACTACGCTGTAAAGAATTTAAGGCATAATGTTTGTAAAGGTAATATCAGAAAGGTCACCTCCTCTCACCGTTCGGCCCTCGACCTCTCGATGATGTCCATTGTTTTCCTCGCTAACAAAACAAACAAGAAGATTGTTTTTATGATATTCATTGTTCACGTGCGTCTATTTACATTCAATGGGCCCTGAATGAACTCCTGTGAATTACATAAGCCGTTAACGAGTCGTTATTCTTACCTTCATTGGAAATAGAGGTAATAATTGAAGTCATTTAGGGAACAGAAATGCAGATCTGTTCGTTCTCTTACAATAGTCGCTACAAGGATATCTATAGGAGTAGGTGGGGCTACATAGGACGAAACACTGAAGGTACTTGACTACTTTAAGTGTGTAAAGTGTTTTGAAGTCGAAATAAGTCCACCACGCTGCACCAATGGGAGTTAGATATTTAGAGGATTTCGTGGACAGAAAGTCCAATTCTCGACGTTATTTACCTTCACCGGCGAGCGTACGATGCGTAAGTACTCTAAATTGCAGTGGTCACCAGGGATCGATCTCAGGTTGTTCGCGCACGTTGTGGTAGTTCTACTCGGGCAATCAAATTTTCAAATAAAACCTAAAACTGTGACGACTTCAACGATTAATTAAGTTAAATAATGCCAGCGAAACTTAATACTTTTGCAAATGATTATGTATTTTGGCGGAACGTAACTCGTTTTCTATTTAGAAGTTGGCGGCGTACCGTGCGCTTCATTATCAAGTACGTACTAAGTAACATACTCGTATCAAACGTGTACTCGAATAATATATTCAAAATGTTCCGAGTTTTTTTTTTTACTTTTTGTCTGTCTAAATTAACATAATATAACTTAATTCAAATTTTATTATGTTTTTTTATTGACAAATGAAAAATTTAACATTAACTTGAACAATTAACCTGTTGAAAGATGAATAATGTTTTACTTGCGGGCTTTCAGCTCGCGAGTCTCTTCAAGGCCACCGTGCCAACAGCGTATCTCTAATTACGTGGAGGTTTTAGTCGTTTCGCACTTATTGGTGATCCCCACATGACCGGTCACCGTCTTCAGCGACAGGCAGGTGTTGAAACCTTTATTCCACGTGTGAAAAAAAAATCAGCAGTGCAACCACAGCTATATACCGAGAGAGCCAGTGTAATTACGGGCTGGGTGGAATTCCATCTAACAATAAGTCTACAGGGCGACGAATCGAGAAAGTTACATTCTTTGATTGAAGTTGCCCAAGGGCTGCAGGCCCCATTGCCATTGGGCTGACTGTTAGCTCAATTACCTCTACAGTGTTATAAAATACAATGTTGAATTTCTGTGCGATGCTGGCTAGCTATCCTATTGCACATGATAGTTAATAATTGTCAAAAGTATAGTGGACAATTTTTTTAATATTCGTTTGCTTTAGTAATATATTCGCGGATATTATAGTTTTAGGAAGTCGTAAATTCATCGACTGATAACTTGAATGTCACATGGATATAAATTTTACTTAATTAATACTTTGGGAGAGCTTTAAAAATAGACTCGTTCGCAAGACAAGTAACACCGGATGGGAAATCGAATGATACGTTTTAACGACGACGTAAAGTTTGAATTATATATAATTTTCTAGCTAAGTTTTGGAAGTCTTGATACTGAACTTAGAATTTTTAGTAACATTTCATTATTCACACAATCTTTGAGGGAGGCCTATGTTCAGCAGTGGACTTGTAGTAGGCTGAAATGATGATGATGATTCACATAATCATTACAGCTTTTTACCAATCCACTACTGGACAAAGGTATTCCCCAAAGTAAGACACAGGGGAAGCTCTTGAGCGATCTGCTTCTATGGATTTCCCGCAACACTGCAGAGTCAGCAAAGCAACTATCAGCAATGCCACAAAGAATTACAAAAAAATTCCGTTCGATATCGTTCTCCTACAAAATGATACCGAGTTATTTTTTAACATGGTTTCGTTTATCCAAAACGTGCTTACCAGTCAACGAAATCATGTCATGGATTCGAAAAGTAACACGGTATGATTATATCGAGGAATAACTTCACACGAGGAATTGATGTGAAATATTTTTATGGCATAGCAGACAAGAGCCCAGGTCGTCACTCTTGCAGAGGCCTTATCCACTACGTCACACGGAGTACTTTACATAAATTCCGTGTGAAGTAATACCTCGATTAAGTTACATCGTGTTATCTTGCAACATCCAAGTCATGGTGTCTATTGGTCTATTGGTGACCATGTCTTCGCTAAACGAAACCTTATAAAATCGTTTTATCAGGGAATGGAGTCTCACGGCTTTTTTGTGTTTTTTTTATATGCCATAGGCTTCGTCACAAGTGAATCTTCGCTGCCCGAACATTCTTATGCAATGTTAAATTATTACAAAGTGTTGTAAATTTTTTTACTGTCTCTTCATTTGACGTGTTGAGCAAAGGAAGAAAGGAGTTATTTGTTACGTTTTAGATATACCGTGTTAGGTGCGTAATAGTGTGTTCGAAACTCGTCCACCACCTGTCTACTGTCTGTCTGTCCTATGAGTAGCCGAAGGTTTACTTTGAATATCTATAATGATTAATAATTTCATGTTTATAACAAAAGGTACACTGAATTATTAAGAAAAGAAAAAAAAATGTACGGTGTGAAATAACTAAGCGGATGTGTTGCGTTGCTAACGGCACCGCGAGATGGCACATGCTGCAGTCAATGGAACGTGGAAATTGCACGCTCGCGACGGTACAACTGCTATTTATCGCTGTTCCATTTCACAGGGATTGAAAACAGTTATGTTTTAACTGATAATAGGGATGGATGTATAAACTGACTGGTAATGATTGTTTGCAGACATAGAATGAGAACTTATATATTTTGCAGTACCTTTCTTTTAGTTTCGCGGGCTCGGGGCCCTATATAGCAATAGTGTTTAACTTTTTGCCAAGTCTACTAAAACCATAGAATAAGAGCATAGAATTTTATAACCACAGACATTAAAAAGTAGGCGGCAGAACTTTTCAAAGTATTTACGTTTATCTTATTCGATCACACTTGGTGACAATTTATTATTTATTTTTTCTTGTGAAGCAACATAGTGAATGTTACTATTACAATTCATGAATAGTGCCCTTTGTTTTTCACATCGCCCATAGTTTGTTGAATTGCAAAAGTATTAAATTAAATTATCCATTAATCTATCTTTTTAGTGTGACCAAAAATAACGATTGTCAATATTAAAACAAAATGGTTAAACTGTAGTGCATACGAAAATATAAATTTAGCTCACAGTTTTGTATATATGTGAGAGGTTTATTAGAGTTTTTGGACACGTTTTGTGAACAGTCATGTTTAGTCTGCTACTATATTAAATTATATTATATCACTATATAAAATTCAGTGTAAGAAGAAGTAACAAAATTTCATAAAAGAGGTATGAGATCGCGCCAAAAGTCGTAATGTATTTAAATGTAGACCTTTGTATTTTGAATACATACTTATTTGTTCTTAACCTAGTTGGTGGTAAAACTATTATTTTAATTTACTAAATTTAGTTTTATACTTAAAGGCGGATTTGGTAGGCACGTTAATGGCGGATCCCAGGATATGATATTAAAACTCTACTGTTTCCAGAATTCTATTTCAATTTAAATATTTCATTATATCGGTAATCCAATGCGGTTGGATGGTTGCACTGATTTTGTGATAGGGAAGGTCGGTCTAATCATTTGCATTTAATATTTTCGTGACTTACTGAACCGGGACATTGAAATGCTGGGATTTCTCTCAGCGGCCGGTCACGCCTGATTGGTAGCAATATTTTATTTATTAACATAGAGCACTAGTTGAGGATGTATTACAATTTGATTACTTACGGAAATTCTTATTGAACTGCATTATCCAAATGTACCGTAGTGTATTAAGGAAATTGAGTACTCTGTGTTAAAGAGTTACGGCTACGCATCGACAGATGGGTTTGTAATCATTTACTCTTCTGCTTAGAAAGGTTTATCTCGAATTTAAAAAAAAGTAGCTGCCGATACATTTCAATGTGTAAATTTTTAGATTAATTTTTCTTATTGGCTGCGCAGAATATTATCGCACCTAGATTTATGTAATGCAGATTTTTTTTTTAATGGGAAAGACGGCAAACGAGCAATAGGTTCACCTGATGGTAAGTGATTACCGTCGCCCACATACATCTGCAACACCAGAGGAGCTACAGGTGCGTTGCCGGCCTTTAAGGGTATTTGGGAGATGGGATGGAGCGTAAGGAGTGGAATGGGGAGGGGGAGTGGGCCTCCTGTTACCTCACTCACCGAATGAAACGCAGAAGCACAAGATGCCTCTACTTCACGCCGGTATTGAGCGAGGTCGTGGTATTAATCCGGTCGAGCCGGCCCATTCGAGCAGCAGCTAAAGCCGCCGCTTGGCTCTACCACGTAAGATCGAAGGAAGAAATCGTAATCGTCTACATCAAAATTGGAAAAGCTATATTTTTCGTGTTGTATAAATCTTGATATCGACTGGGATTGGAACGTCGATTGGTGTAATAAGAAAACAGTATTCCGAAAGTAAAACTCAGTATATTTGCGGCCATCGCGTGCGCACAGCTGTTCGTTTGGCACTCGGTAACGCCATGCTGGGTCGTTCGGTTTAGAAATCGCGCCATATACACGGCTCGATTTTGATTAATGCTGATATTACGTTATCTGTGGCATGTAAAGAACTCATGATTATATAGTAATAATTTATTACGCTATTTTTGGATAAAATATATGCAATGTCAGCCATATTGCACAACTGACCTTGTTGATGTTTATGTTATGTTAACGCTCCGGTAACAAGATGTAGCAATGGATATTCATAAGTCAAACGTTCAAAAGATCTGTTTCAAAATGACATATTTTCAACGTCTTACTTCTCTACATTATATTTTGATTCCTCATGTATTACAAAAAGGCTGTCAACTGCTCGCGAAAAAAAAAAACAGGGTTCCGACAGAATACCAGCGCTGTAGTTGTGGTTTAGCATTACTACAGCATTATGCTGAGTCGGACACCGTTTTGTTGCTGCAACTCAAAAAAAAATATTATTATCATTTTTTTTGTTATGTTAATTAAGTTTTCATTATGTGTTACTTGAGTTGTGGCAATGAATAAAGTACTTTCTTACTTTCTTTCTACATCGGCCTATTTTAGTCCACAGTTGAACATAGGAATTCTTCAAGAAAGCACCAGTAAAAGCCGGTATACATTTGCCCATACTCTCCACGCTTGGCAAGTAGGTTGGTGAGAGCAGAGATCAGTAGTCTATGGGATTTGGGTTCGCGAAATTCAGATAAATATTTCACCAACGGTTGGACGCCAGTACCATATTTTGTGACACGCAGAGTGCACTAAGAGAGGTTGGCATTTAAAGAGAGATGGTATATTCTACCTTTGAAGCTTTTTCTTAGATAATTAAAATCATCCGATACACCCTGACGTTTAGGAGGTATGTCTGAAACTAATACAAAGATTATTATTACCTGTGCTGTCTCTGAATCTGTCTGCCTGTCTATGCTGTCTTTTTGTTGGATAAGCGTTGTAAGTTTCTTCCCAGGCATTTTGGTATCCAGCTAGATGGCTATAACTAATTGCTGTGGCGCAAAAAATATCTTCTTTGTTCGTATCGCGACCATCTGAGAACCGAAATCTTTAGAGGTTTTTTTAACGATTTTTTTATTGGTACTACGGATACCTAAAGATAGATCTCCAGTACCTGATTCATAATGTGTTCTAGATACTACTCGTTATTAAAAAAAAAGACTTATTAAATTTATCACAAGATACTTTCAAATATTATTTGGTCCAAGGTACCAAATAATATTTAATAATATTTCTTCGTCTATCTTAGAACTAACTGGCAATGATATCGGAGCCTAGAACTGTAGCTTTTGTTGTTTTTTTATAATGCTTATTATTACAACTTGTAACTTGTATCCTAGCTCAGTGGATACCTTACCCGCTTCTTTGGGCATGTGTCGTACGTTTAAATTCTAGCCGAGGCTAATATTTGTGTGTCTCATAAATTATTTCTAGTAGTTTTTTTTAGATTACTTATTGACTCGCAAAATATACCGATTCCAGTCAAGGATGATTCGCAAGGTTATTCAAATGAAAAACATCCTAAATTCAATACAAAAGATGCCTGTGTTTTTTTTTATTGAATTCGGGTGACAAACGAACTAACAGTCGACTTGTTGGTAAATGGTTACTGTAGCCCATGGGCACCTGCAAATAATTTCAATGGAAGACGGTTACATATGCGTTGTCCCACCTGCGGATCGAGAAAGAATACCTGTAATTACATACTGTGAAGCATTCCATCATGTGTGCTAGTATAATTATACTGGCACAGTAAACCCTTTAAACAGGAACTCAACAGTGGTTGCACTGCTGATTGTCGGCAGAAATAGGTAAGAGTGTGGTACTTAACCAGACAACTCCTAGGCAGAGAAAGAGCTTATCCCCTAGTGGCTGCTACAATCGGCTCTGGGTATTGCAGAATAATAAATAAAATCAAATCCACTTCCGAGCATTCCTCGAACTCACAATACTGTGAAAATAGGTAGATCGGACCAAAATGAAAAAATAAAAGCTGTCGGTAGCTCGGTTTAACTATGCCTCACCCGGGTTAAATAAGAACAGTTTACAGTTTCCGAAACGACTGGAAGTAAAGTAGTTAAGCGCGATAATCCGTAAAATTCAAAAAACATCCTAATTTCAATAGAGAAGATGGCTGGGTACTGCCACCGGCTTGGGATCCAGTAATAAACAGAATTAAATTTAAATTTAAGCATATCACTGCACGACCTCAAGATATTGTGAGCACATTCTTCGTAGATAGGACCAAAATTAATAAATAAAACGTAAAGGTAGCCTAGGTATGACAACTGGACGTCTTACACCTCAGTCCCCACGTAACCACGGCTGCTGTTAAGCAATAGAAACATCGGGAACATAAAAACAAAATTAAACGCGATAAAACCCGTAAATAATAGATTCAAATAAAATAAGGTTATACTAATTGAAATATCTTCCAAATCTGTTTACGTGTGTGGTTAAGAGCAATCTTATCGAATCCCAATCGAATATAACAGACAAGTTATATTAAACCTAATAAGGCTGTGTTTGTTATAACAGGAGTGAAATTTCTATTTCTTTTAAAATTACTCCAACCTGGAATGTCAATTATCGTAGCCCGGTTTAATATTATGTTGGGGAGGGTTAGGCTCGCTTCTGGAAAACCCCACTGTTCATTGACGGGGTAAATGTCAGAGGGAACAATGCAGAGCTTAATTTTCTAATTGTAGAATTTTTTATTGTTTGTACTATTGAATTTATTAAATATTTTTGTTACTAAAGAATTTGACTGACACCTAATTACTGATAACGGTGACATTTATCCTCAATCTTCGTCGAGAATCGGTATGATCACCGATACCAGGCTTATTCAAACTTTAACGGCTTCGATTGGGATTCAAATCAGATAGCGTCAACATTTGGAACATTTGAAACACCGCTTCCGTAAATCTGATACTACATTGCATTATATGAAATATTTGTTCGGGACTACACAACTTGGCGTTGCAGAATTCTCATGTTCCTGATGCAATCAATCGGTCCATGTTAACAGAATTGTCATGACTTACGATAATATGCCAAGGTATGACTTATAGCGTTACAGCGCTAATGATAATAAATAAATAAAGTTCACAAAAGTTTGGACATGGCTACGTCAAACGCTGGCAATAAAGAAATAATAATGTTGACTCATTGGGGTCAACTACGGGCAGGGGAAATAGTCCCTAGTGCATCCATTAGGATTTATTCCCAATTTTCGTCTATTTTAAATGATTATATATTCGTTTTTATACTAAAATTGACCCCCGCGGATTTGCTTGCGTCTTTATTGTAAGCAACTATAAACACATGTAGCTTCAAGATACTGAAAGCGACGACTAATTAAGAGCAATTTGAAATGAAACTATTACTTACGGATTTAATAGCGTTTAATTAGATTTATTAAATCAAGACGTTTCGGGTGCACTGCTGGATATAAATATATATTATATTCACGCCTTGTTCCCAACGGGGTAGGCAAAAACAATCTTCTTCCACTTGCTACGGTCCTGACATACGTCTTGCGCTTTTTCCACTTTCATCAATCTTAGCATGGGTGCTCGTCGCTTTAGAGTACTCTTGACCTGGACTTTTTTCGGAACGTCTCCGATTTCATCGTGAAATGTTCGCCTAGGTCTTCCTCTCCCGACTCGACCATTTACACTCGCCTCATATATTTGTTTCGTCAACCTACTTTCATTCATCCTCTCCACATGTCCAAACCAGCTCAACATCCTTTTCTCAATTCGTGTCACTACATCGTCTTTCACGCCACAAGGCTCTCTGATCACATTATTTCGAACCCTGTCAGTTCTTCACATCAATCATACTTCTTAACGCTCTCATTTCTACTGCATTTACTGGATATAGGCCATTTGATATATATATATATCTTCATGGATCCTTAGGATTGCCATAGCTGTGTCATGATTGGCGCACGGATTGGCGGACGCAATACCCAATCTACGTATAACATTGTAGCAATTTACCCATATTTCTAAACCACATAATTTAATTTTGTATTACAACTGTAATTTGATTGATGACATGATGATGAGATGTATATCACACATTTTGAATCCTTTTCTTTTATTAATGCTAAAAAAAAAGTTAATTTATTTTAATTATCTACTAAACTAAACATCGTAAATTCAACCGTGTGAATGGAGACATTCACATGATGTTTTATTAATTTTGCCATTCAATGCAATTCATTTATTTATCATTAACAAATTACAAATATCCGGTTCTTTCTTTATCGCAAATTTTTCGCGTAACATCCTTTTATACACTTCGTGCAGTTTTGTATTAAATAATAGATTATGCAGTGTTAAATAATAAAAAAAAAACCGAGGCCACGTGCGAATCGGACTCGCGCACCGAGGGTTCCGTACAACGCAAATGAGATCGTCATTTGCGTTGTACGGACCTTTCTAGAAAATCTTTATCCACAGCCTCTATATACTTCACTGTAGGTTAAAGTACTGTAACAAGTTAAAATACTTTGTCGGACAAATTCACCATGTTTAACTCGGGGAATAGACTGCTATTCAGAGAGATAATATATATATACATATATTATCCAGCAGTGCACCCGAAACGTCTTGATTTAATAAATCTAAGTAAACGCTATTATGTTTCATTTCAAATTGTTCTTACTTAGTCGTCGCTTTCAGTATCATGCAGCTACATGTGTTTGTGTTTATAGTTCCTTACAATAAAGACACAAGCAAATCCGCGCGGGTCAATTTTAATCAGTCATCCCGCACCAGCGACAATCCTTACAGATGTTCACCTTCCTTTGTTTGTGTAGCTTAGCTAGTGCTAGATATGTTCTGGTTCTAGTCTCTAAATTGATAGTCTTTTACGTAGACTTATAATGCCCCCTCAAAATACCAGGAGTTATATTGTTGCTTACACCTGCTATATGTCCTATGCTGAGCCACCTGCAACCATCGACTTCCTGCAACATTATACAGGTCGTCACTGCATCATGGGCATTATACATTACGTTTTTATCCGAGAGCCGTAGTAGCCCAGTGGGTAGGGTTTATTTCATAGAGCGCGAGTGATCTGGGTTTGAACCAAGGTGCCGGCACCACTAAAATTGTTATTAGCTATTTTAAGTGCTCTATTTACCCCTAGCTCAGTGGTGAATAAAAACATCATGAGAAAACCTGCATGTCTGAGAAATAATAAAGAAAAAATTTCGAGGATATGTGAAGCCCGCACTAGAGCAGCATGGCGGGCCCTTCACGGCTACAAAAACCTTCTCAGATATTTGCGAAGGAGACCTTTGCCCAACAGTGGGCACTTACAGTTACACTTACTTTTTAAATACATTCCTAAAATTGGGTTTGATCAAATTTTGGTTTCTATGACATGTGGTTTCTTCTTATACCACAAGAAAAGTTAGTTACAGCGATTCGTAAATGATTATCAATGGCACATAAAATTTTTCGTAAGGCCGTATTTATGTACGTAGTGCTTAAAATCAAAGTTAGATTTCATCTCTGTTGATTAAGTAGAAACGGAGATATAGTTTGACTCTTCTCTAGTGTGAAGAATCATATAAACAAGATTTCATCGTCTGGTACTCGGACGACACTGTTCGTTATTCAATGGTTCTGGTGTTCGGATGTTTAGTGACTGTCGCCGTGAAGCTGACCCCGTACCCCGGCCCTTCCTTCGATCTCATTGCATAAATATTAACTCAGATACCGGAAGATGAACACATGTACTTCTATGTGTTTCCGCATACACTTCCGGCTCTAGAACATTTTTTACGCAGCTTATGACTTTTCATTCAATACGAAAAGATGTCGTTGAAGTCGAATTCGGTCAGGAGGTCATTAACATCATAATTTTCTATGGATAAATGTTGTGATTTTTCGGTTTTTGTGTTATTATTAAACATGTGGTGGTTGTGCTTAGTGTGGGACACTGGTACAGCACGCATTTGGAGGAAAGAGGACGGTGCTCTTCTTCTCTACAAAGTAGATGCCCAATTTATTATTGATTGTGGAGCTTAGTTAAGTAGCCTTGTTATATTTGAGTAATAAATTTCGCAATGTAACGCCCGCTTGCCGGTATCGAGATCTTTGCAGCATCTATGGTGAAGGTGAGTCCGAGGTGCTTGACGTCCTGATGCGATAGTTAGCCCGGGCTACCGTCAGCCTGATTTCCTTAACTGTTTTGGAATAACTGCTATTTTTCTGCTACATGAAATAAGAAGTAGATTAAAAATTAACTGTTTAGTTTTGTTGTTATGATACATAAATCACTTACTACATTATAAGTGTTATGTACACATACGTTTTCTGGATAGACCGGTTAGAGCGATGCACGCGTTGGTGTTCAGTTATACGTACTCCTACCCACCTGTTTAAAGCTTACACAAGCGCGCATTTGTCGCTCTACAGACGCTTTATTTGATGGTAACGAATAATGGTTTCATAACTTCATTAGCGGTGATGTCTAACGCATCGGAAATTTCGCGAAATCACACCAATGTAACGTAAAGTGGCGTAACCGATTCCATTTTTGTACGAAAACGTGCGCTTGCATAACTTAATTGGTGTTATTGGAGCTTGTTTGTTCGCTGTTTTGACGAAATTGATGCGATCGAGTCCTCATTAGAAATAATGTTAATTTTGTTTTTGTTTTTTAAGCTATTTACTTTATATAATGTTTGTTTATGTTTTTTATCAATACAGTAGCTTAATAAAACCCAATGAATAAAAGGCTCAATAAATAATAGAAGTCATATTCGTGTGTACATAATATTTTTTTTTTCTTATTTCTTTCTTAGCGTATGAGTCCACTGCTGAACATGGGTCTTTCCTTGAAAGTGCCAACAAAAGCTAGCATACCAAGCATAGAAGATTTGCCCACACTCATCACCCTGACCTGGCGGGTTGTTGAGCGCAGTACCGGTACTCTCGCACAGGAGACGCTACTCCCCATCACAAGTCTGTAAGATTTGTGTACGGCATATTCGGATAGATCTTCCGCCATTCGTCTGACTTATTTGTCTGTATATGTTGTACAAATATTGGCAATCAATTGATGCAGTTTGAAATTAACGGGAGCGAATAAAAATTAACTGTTCAATAATAATAAAAGTGTGAGTCGGTCGTTGCGAAAAGGATTAGATTCAATTAATCGTGTGTCATTTATTTAAAAAGTGCCAACACACTTACCATAACCTCTAGATATTTAAAACGAAAACGCGGAGAATACATCTTTCCTAACGGGATCAGCGATGTGTAAAATGGCTGCTAAATGTCACTGGTCACTTAACCTCGAAATGAGCACGCTGTCATTTGCTAAGAGATTAAGTTTGAGTTGACATTCACGGTCTGGAGTGTCCGCCGAGTGGAGATGTGACAGATGAGATGACATATGCGGTGCGGACGCTTCGTGATAGCGGGAAATTGTATTTGCTAAACATTTTTTTTTTATAAAAAATAGGCTTATGTTTGACCTCAATCTTGCTTGATGGAAGGCGAAGATGAGGCCTAGGATGGTACACGTTTGCCTAGAAGGTGTCTGTTCAATTTGGCCCTAAAGATGTCCAGATTAAAAAAATAATTAAATTAATTAATTAAATGTAATGTCAAATTGACATATAATACCGTCTGAGAAGTTAAATCTTTTGCGTTCGTTCATTTTACATTTTAAATTTACTTATTTCTACATATATTCTATTATAGCAATCATGATCACGTCTATAAATACATATAAAAAAAATTATATGTATTTAAAGATTATTGTAGAAAAATTATAACTTTTCTACTTATTTATTTTAATATATTTTTTTTAAATATGCACATGCTATGTCTTTTAACTATCATCCAGGGTTGACGGGCAGAGAATGCCAAAAGGCATTAAGTCGCCCATTGTTACCTTTAGATTTAGGTGCATAAAGGTTCACAAATTTTCCATCGCTACTCCATTAAGATTGACAGTGTTTATTGTTTACAAGGAAATACAACATGAATAACCGATTTCGAAAATCCATTCGCAGTGCATGTCGAAAATGTACCAATCAGGCTGCAATTCATCGTGATATGTTTGCAAAATAATGCTACAACGAAAGTAACTTTTAGAAATAAAATGATAAATTTCCATGAAATTGGCATTTTAATAATATTTTTTCTCTAGAAATTATATAAATATATGTACCTAATATGTGGCCCACGATAATTCTGACATAAGATTATTGGCCCTTCGCCATTAAAAGGTTGGCGACCCCTGACTTAGATATCTCGCTCAAGTGAACATATTCACAAAACGATTTTAATTGGGAACTAAATTCGAACGTAAGAAGTAACGCAAGCACAGGCTACTTTATCCAGTGGTTTATCGATTTAATGGTCACTCGTAAATATAAATGAGACACAAGTTTACGAAAAGGGTATTATACTCGTATACCCTTTGTGTAAACCTATACTATAATTACAACCATACGTAAGTTACATATATACTGCTGTGATCACTATATTGTTTGCGAACGCGAATTTCTGTTTAAATAACAGAATGAAATAGGCAAGACTAAATTGGTCCGAAAGCTACAGCCTATAATCTGTACCAATTTCTTGACATTCACTATCATCACAAACCCGCGGCAGTCCAATGCTGAACGTATGTCGCTTCCTCTTGGAAGCCTCATTCACGGCTGGAACTTCCCATAATCGCCCCGCTGGTCGGGTTGGGGTTCGCAGCACACTTCTGTATATGCAATTTGGACATTTCAATCTGATAATACTGAAGTCGTTATACCGCGAAACGTTAATAGCGATCCGTCTGTAAGGGGTAATAAACTTTTTCATCCATATGGAAATCTCACCTGTACGTGTGTACCCTGCTGATTAAAGAACGAGGCTCTGGGGACCGACTGATGGCCAAATATGCTGTACCCAAAAATAGACTAGTCATCGCTCTCCAATCCAGCGTGGTGAGTTTGAGCAAATCTCTCGCTTATGGCATGGCGGTTTATGCTTGGCTATATTATGCAGCACACTTTTAGTAGGTATTCCGCCGTCTCTAGTTTGCCTAATAAGGCGTTTCTCTCAGGCGGCTTCTTTAACACCCACGTGGAAGAACTATAAGGCCGCCACCATACGACATTTATATAGTTTCAGTATTTTTGAGTGAAGTGTGATTGACGTACGAAAGTTAAAGTTTTAAAGCTTTTAATTTTTAAAGTTACAAAAGTACGCTTCGTGCAGAGTCGTGTGATATTGGCGTAAGAATCTGCCATCCCCTTTCGTCCATGGGTGTCGTAAAACGTGACCTAGCCTTGAAAACTGCAATGGCTGATAGCCATAGATCGCGGGATAACCATCTATAAAAATACCAGACTAAAATATAGCAGAATAATGCTGGGGAGCAGCGGGGCAATTGAAGTACCAGACTGAAATCGCTTATCCGCTTGTCCTGCGTGTCGATTATGGCAAATCCTTCTTATGGGATAGGCCTATATGTCCTGAAGTGTACTATTTACAGGCCAGTTTAGGAGGAAACGTTAAGGAGGAAGGAGTGCAGAGGTAAATGTAAGCGCTCTGCTTACTGAGTTTAAATTTTAACAGATATCAAATATTTTACGGTTTGAAGTTTTCATCTATATTTTTTTCAACAACGGAGCGTTTTCAATAAGGACGATCAATGGCGTCCAATTGAAAAACTAAATTATGTCTGATCAAAATTAAAGTAATGCACGAAGTTATTATTTGAAATTAGTAAATACTGTGAATATAAATTTTATTACAACTTTGTTTCAGCTGTTTGCTCGCTTCCGTGTAACAATTAACGTATTTATAATTAAAATATTTTACGTATTTTATAGCGTAGACTAACAAAAACTCACCAAGCAATTATATATACGAAGCAAGGTCGTCAGCGGTACTGCAATCCTAAGCAATTAACATTTTAATAAATTGCGTGCAACGCGCACGCTTGCGCATCGTCTTAGTCAACGATATGTTAATTTGAACCTACTTTTGAATAGTTTTCAAATGAATCTTTTAACAAAGCAATTTTTTGTGTTTGTAATCAAAGTGTATTGATATGAAGTACTATCACTATTGTTATAAGCCACGATAGTCGACTGGTTAGGGGATATATCTCCGAATCAGATGACTCGAGTTCGATCCCCTATGTGGGTAGTGCTCATACCAATGAGTTTTAGGCACTTATGTACAATTTGTATCGGTGTCTTGGATATTAAGGATCATTACCTCACATTACACGTTGTACCAAATAAGCTCTGGTGAAAACTGAGTTGATTGGACTGAACAGGTTAGGTCGTGGAAGCTTGTTTTTTTTTGTATTATTAAAGGTGGAAGAAGTAAGATTTTTAGTTTTGATATATATACACAACGTGATACGTAATCACATATAAATATTCCTGGCATAAAGAATAGATTAAATTGTTTATTTACAGCCTGTCAATAGTCCAGAGCTGGACATAACCTCTCCTAATGAGATTCCTATAATTGGCACGATTGATGTGATTGCAGTACAAGCCCGTCATCTGTCTGTATATTTTCGGTTTGGATTAAATATCCGCCATCTGTTGGACGCCATTAAATTTTGAAACAGATTATATAAATAAAAATAAATTAATTACACCGTTACATTTGACCGTAGTCAAGTCAGTCTGAAGAGAGAGTAAGATATTAGCTCGAATATTTCACTCTCCTCTTTTGCCTTTTACTTCAGTCTTGGACTTTTAAGAAAACGTTAAATGGTCAAAGCGGAAGGTAAGACATTTAACTAATTATAACCATAATTTGTATATTTATGTGTTTATACTTGGTTTGTTTTTCATGTGCCGAGTTCTCATTTTTAACCAGTTCACCCATAGTGATTTGATATTTTATCCTCTCTGGGCCTTACGAAATGCGATTGACAATAAGAAATAGACAAGTGGTAATTGGATAACATTCTAAAACTGCACAAAAACATCTTTATGTTCTACTGACCGGAAATGGGGGCAAAAAGCGTTCACCGGCCTTTTGGCAACTGTATAATTCGGTGATTTCGAAACAAAACTATGCATTGATATTGCTTTAATGTCTTGAGAAGATCAATGCTCGAATGAAAAATAATATCGATGAATCGTATTCATTATACGAATAAATAAAATGGAATATATATAACTTGAACGTCGAATTAAGATTACGGATCGCGATCCCTTTCTGCGTAGCCCAACGTGCTATCGCAATCCAATTTTCGCTTCTCCGGGAGATCGACATGATTGGCGGGGAGTTTTATCGTCGATTTCGTGCACAGAGATATTTCGCATGCAAGGGGCGCAAGGAACTCAGGTATTATCCGGTCCGTGGTGCATTTTGGCATCTATATAGGCTTACTTACAGGTTAAAGGAAAACTGGTCAGGAATCCGGATTTTTAGTACCCCTTAGTACCTCACGGTCCGTCTATTTTTTTTACCCAGTAGGTAAAAGACTATACGCACCATTTGATGGCGGTGGCGTCGCCCTATCCCTAGACTTACGTGCAGTAAAAAAAATATTTTTTTATTATTTTTCGATACCAGCCAGTTTTTCTGAAATTTAACATAATTATATTTAGTGATTTCTGTTTAATAATAAAGGTTTGTTCAACAACATATAAAACCACGAAATTTCGAGGTAATTAAAAAAGCAAAACCAATAAGTTTTTTTTTTTTTGTTAATGAACTCAAGTTGCATAAGAACTTTTTACACGATCAATTATTCCTTTTTTATCATTCGAATCGTGCGATCATTACAATTCAGACCAATAATATTCGATTCTTATCAGGATCATTGGCCAGGGGCTCTGGTGGAGCGTTGAACCTGTCGAAGCGGCTTTTTTTTTTAAGATAATTTTGAACACGTCACGTCTCTGATTCAGCCAAGTAGCGCAGTTCGTATAACGCGTACATTTGGTATTATATTCGTAAGTTTCAGGCTTGGAGTCTCGCGCTACGTACTAGCTCTGTGTTTAGTCGGGTGCGTTTGTTACGTGGCGTTCAAATTAAAACAAGTGCTACGGAGCGTGAATGTTCAATTTGTATCTATTCAATTTTTTTTATTGAGGTTATTCTAAAGGTTAGGAAAACGTTAAAAACAAAGTTGTGGAAAGGTTTTGTTATGATTTATCTTCTCATGAAGCTCTCGTCTGACCTGTTTTGGAATACACGTAGTAAATACTTTATTATACTTTGAGACTACAATTTAACTTTAGCATTCTAAGTCATACAAGACTTACATTGATTTTTTTGCCCCACATTTTAAATACAAACATGTTTAAGCTAAGTACGGTTATTACTGTAAGCTGTAGTCTTACTTACAGTCACGGGATCGAATCCCGCAGGTTACGTGCGGGATTCGATACACTCGATTCGATTCGATATCTGTATAACCTCCAATTAATAAGTATTTCGGATCTAAGAGATTTCCTATCTACCTTATAAATCTACTGGTGAACATAGGCCTGTCCCAAAGATTCCACCTGCATCCATTGACTTCCCGCAACACTGTGCAGGTCGTCTCATGTAGGGTCGGCAATCACTGTGCTTGCCTGTAACCTATCAGTTCTGCGAGCGTTGCTACTTCAGCTAACTGATCTGATTTTTACGGCTATGAAGAATATGAGTAACACCGAGCATAGCCCGCTGAGCAACTTTGAGCTTCCGCTTACGGTATGCGGTGGAAGACCGCTTCTCGGTTCTGTAAGTCATCACTGGTTGTACAGTTTAGACATGAGATTTAGAGGTATACTCGACGAGAAGCTGTGACGTAGTTACTCGGATGCTGTCCAGAAGAGCTGGATTCGTCGATTGACCTCTGGGTCGAAGTTAGAGTTACTTAGTCGGACAGTTTGTCCCAGGTACAGGTCCCACAATAACCGGTATTGGAGTGAAACGGACGTTAGGCATCTTCGTCTTGTCCGTTTCATCTTAATACCTATCTGTTGAGTGACACTATTAAGGTCATTGAGCATAGTGTTACGCTCCTCCTGCAATCCTACTACAAGAACCATGTCGTCGATAAATAGAGGGTGACTGATGTATTCGTCATTGAGTTGATGAAGAGTTTCGGAGATATTACGTTACTCTATCTTACACCTTTCTACAATTGAATAGATATAAATACTGCACTTGGATAGGCATCGTAGCCTCATTGTATAAACAGCTTAGCACTTAGATATACCTGGAGTACGTCTGAAAAACGCTTTCACGACACTGCAGGCAATTAATAAAAAACGTCATCGAATAAAATCACGTATTTTTGCAGTGTTGAGAGATAATAATGTCGATTTTGCACGTATTGTGTTTAAATTACAAGCGGGTATACGGGACGCATTGAAAGGGATGTCCTAGATATTTTATCTCTGTTCTAATCTTCCAAAAGCGTGACGTTTACAAGTAACCACTGAACTTCTGGTGATTAGTGGCAACTGTTGTACCCACATGCTGTAGGTAATCGAGCCCAGCTTCGCTTGTCTACCTTAACTGCCCCAAAACACTCTTTGTTTTACCCAAGGTTAACTGGTAGAGAATGCCATATAGCATTAAGCTCGCCTTTTGTACAGTATTTTGGTGCAATAAAAAATTAAGTAAAATAAACTGTTCAACTTTTATTGGGACGAAACTCAGTCTTAGATTTTCAGTCGCCGTAACAATAACTTTATTCTGTTGCTCTACAACTACTATAGTATAGTAAATATATGAGCGATCTTTTTAAATAACTGTATTGTAGGTAAACGTTTGTGAAGCCAGATAGTTTACGTCCTGTACGGCGGGCTCACCAATGTGATCATACGTTTCGACGGTTACTATATGACGTTATCTCCACTAATCCGTACTGTGTATATTGTATATATAATATTATTGAACACCCCTAAACGGCTGTCCGTATGTCATGGTATTATTCTCAAACGAGTAACGATGAAGTGTTATATGTGCTACAATCTGTTTTGAAATAGTTACAATGAAAACTATTATTATTTATACTATATATTACACTACACAATAAACTAAATATTATTTATTCTTCGACGTAAGAAATTTGTGGCAACAGAAAGCACTCTACAAGAGTATAGGCATCCACAAAACTGAAGCATAAGTGAACTGCCAACTCGAGCAGATCACCTTTGATAAGCAGCACCTGTCGTTAGTATGAGGCATATCGCAGTGAATAAAATAATCCAGGCTTTCAGAATTATTCGCTTAAGACAATATTACAATAAAAAATATTACGACCTTCATTAGGTACTCATTGATTCATGAAAGATTGCGTCCTCGCACGTGGACTATTGTGGAGACCTTGCGTTCCACATGACACGACATATTGGGAGTGTCATAGTCGATCTAAATCATCGCCTAATTTGAATACAATCCTATACATTAAGCGAGCAATCTCGAAAACGCCTCTAACGTTTTGGATGAAATTTTGTTTTTAGATAAGGTTTTACTTTCTAAGTTTATCGACATAGGTTTACAACTATACAGGTTAACAAATATTATCTCAGGGATGACCCCTGCGATAATTTGTTTTCACACAAATGATGATGAATGAATGATGATGAATTAATATAAGCAACTCTTCCCGCGGGAAGTTGTCACAAATGACTATAATATAATAATACACATGCCTTCATATTCCGGTGTCGATATCACTAAAATTGTTAATTGTGATTTTAGTGCTGTATTCTCGGCGGTGAAGGAATATATCATAATTTTTTACGAAGTCATGTATAGTCAGTCCGCATTTGAGCAGTGCGGCGTCTTCTTCCGGACTCTTCAAAAAGAGAGGAGGGCTTTGCTCACTAGCACATTTATAGGCTGATACTGTATCTTACCTTTTAAACGGTCCAATGGACATAGGCCTCCTTACGGGAGGATCGTCCATGATTGCCCCGCTTGGTAAGCGGACAGGCGGCCGCACTACCAGACACCACTCTCCGTTATCGGTCTGCTTAATTTTGGTCTGATATTTATCAAAATAGATATACCGCCATCTTCGATTTTCAAGGCATTTCCCTTAGTCGCCCTTAACGACACCCACAGGCGGGAAGAAGAGGAAGAGCCAGATTCTAACGCCGCTACCACACGGCCGATACTTATTCTATATTTATGTAAACAGACAGATTTGCTCGCTCAGTAGCACAGGATAAATATAAACGGAAAGAATTTACGTTCACTTTCTCCGCATGCTAGATTAGAACGCAATAGCACTTGTTTCGATTGAAAACATGATCTCTTGTAGTTTAGACTCGATATCAAATCGCTGTGATAGTCGCAGTGAAAGAGACGAAAGGTCTAAACAAATAGAGAGGGCATGATGTTTTTGATTACGAAGTGCATTTGTTTCTATTGGAAGCTGGAAAACTCGATGTATCGGAGCGAGAGGAGGAATGCACCGAACCATCGGCGAATGTTCTTGTTACAATATAAGTTGCATTGGCAAAGTTGCTCAGCGTATTATCAATTAAATAGACTCCGGTCCGGGAAACAACGTAGACGTGCGTAGAAAACAATAAGACGGATGCGCTTCCTGCGAAGCCTTGAGTACATGTTGTAGCTATACCAGAGAACAATACAGTAACGAATGTCGGTGATCGTAAATGTCCATATCATTTTAAAGTTAATGGACCGTATATAAATCAATGACTTTAGTTTTTATAGATAACTAGTGTCATTGGAAACTTTGAAATTTGAATTTAAACAGCCAATACTACATAGCAAACGGATATCACAAGCATTATTTATGCAAACCCAAATCCCCAAAATGGAATAAACTTCTTTAAAGACCGATAAATGACCTTGGAAATCGGTGATCTATATGATCGGAATGTATACGCCATAAGAATGTCATTATCGACTATGATGACATGGTAACTAGTGTTAACAAGGAGGCCACCCCCCCCCCCCTTCCCCATACACATTCAGTCACAACAAATATATTTACCGCGTATAGCACGCCTTACGTTCGCCGGCGAATGCGTGGTCCCCGGATCACCGGTTCACGGCTTAGAGCACGAGATTTAATTCGGTACAGGGTCGTTTGTAAAATTAGATCCTTATCGATGGTAATCCAAGCCATGGTCTCGTGCCTTCTTAGGAGGGGATCTCGGGTAGCCCCTATCCCCCCCCCCCCAAGTTGTCGGAAATTCCTGATGTTTACAGGGGCACCCAGTGTCACGACGAGTCGACTTAACTGCTGAACATTGGCCTTTCTATAAAAGGAAGGGTTGGTGAAGGCAGTACCGATACATTTGCATTATAGAGACTGAAGGATTTAGGTTTGATTTCAGGAGATAAAGAATTCACCGAAATGGTATGTTCCTTCTTACATCTCAAGAGACAACAGTAACTTTGGGGCAACTAAAATAAATGCCTGATAAATCTCGAGGCCTCCTATAAATGTATTAACAATTTCGAATATGGCAAACATAAATTATTCAGATCGGTGGCGACCGTCAGTCTGCCTGCAAAGTGTTGCTATTATACGTTTTTTATTTGGGAATGGGGACAAACGACCAAGCGGGTCATCTGATGGTACGCGATAACCGTCGCCCACGAACATCTGCAACATCAGAGGAGCTGCAGGTGCGTTGCCGGCCTTTAAGGATTTTTGGGGCATGAGAGGGTGGAAGAGGAGGGTGATGGGGAGGGAGGGGGGCACTCACCGTACGAAACGCCTCTATTTCACGCCGGTATTCTGCGATGTCGTGGTACTTACTACCCCGGTCGGGCCGGCCCATACAAGCAGCAGCAAAAGCTACTGCTTTTCGCTATATCTCCTTTATTGTCAATGTATGGGTGAAAATATGTTCAATAGTTGACTGTAGTGGTTGGTAAAGAAGAAAGATTAAGAAGTTTAACAATAGTCAGTTAGGATTTGCGAAAAAATCACGTATGTGCCAGTAGTTGTTATCTCTACCTATTAAGTCACATCATATTCTAGATTGATGAAAGTGGAAGAAGCGATAGAGTTGGGAGAGGAAGATCTAGGCGAAATTTTCACGATCAAATCGGAGACGTCCTGGAAAAAGGCCAAGAGTACTCTAAACCTTTCTTGAGCATGCATGCGAAGATTGATGAAAGTGGAAGAAGCGAAAGACGTATGTCAGGACCGTAGCAAGTGGAAGGAGATTGTCCCTGCCTACCCCGTTGGGAACAAGGCGTGATACGGACAGATGTTCTATCAAACTATTTAATTAAGTTAACCTCGTTATACTTCGAAGATTTCTATGCAAACGGAGCCGCGGGCAAACACCTGTATCTATGCCGTGCCATTTACAGTAACTGCCCGCAAACAAGATAGTATAAATGGAATCCAATGCAATAATTTCCGATAGCTTTGTAAGTCGGTATCGTGACCGGCGTCGATTTTATCGACACACAAATTGGTCCAGTATTGGGAGGAGAAAGTATCTCCGTTATCGTGACACGATGGAATACCCAACACGTTCAATGCATGTGTCGGATATATCGTGAACAACCTGCGCTTGCGGCTTTGTTCGCGAAGTCTTTCGAATTATAATACAATTTATGTTTTTTTTTTATTTGCGAATGGGAGCAATCGAACGAGCGGCTCGTCTGATGGTAAGTGATTACCGGCGCCCACGTACATCCGCAACACAGGTGGTGCGTTGCCGACCTTATAGGATATTTGGAGACGCCGGTATTCTGCGAGGCCGTGGTGCAGCAGCAAAAGCAGCCTTTTGGCTCTACCACGTTAATCCACCATGTCGTATTGCGACAATAGAAATTCTTTATTTATGTCACTTTAATGGTTAATTATTACATTATGATCACTCACTCATGTCCTTCAGTCCACCAAGGATTCCGGACTTCGTAATAAGATAAGTATATATATATATATATATATATATAGATTTAATTTTTTATACACATCTTTGACATTTAAATTCATTATACAAATAGAAGCCAATAGCCATTTCATAAGTGCCGGGGCACCTTTTACGCTTATGAGTAGTCTGGGATATGGATTATTACTTAAATATGGCAGGGTAGTGTCCTAATACTCCGATACTACAAAACTCCGCTTCGAAGAGTATATACGGCCAGTATAATGAGACTGTGAGGCATTTTACTCTTCCGGGTTGACACATCTGTAGCCTTCTTCGATTGTAGTTGTTGGCAGTCTATAGGCTGCAGTAACCAATAAGAATGTTTGTACATTTTTTACTTCGTTCGTTTTCACACACAGTTCTTAGACGTTATACAGCTATGATGAAGAAGAGTAAAATAATGCAGTAGAGCCAAGCGGTGGCTTTAGTTGCTGCTCGACCGAGTTATTCTCGAGAGAGTAGTAGTTAGCATCTTGTATTTCTGCGTTTCGTTCGGTCAGTGAGGTAACCGGAGGCCCACTCCTCTTCAAACCCCGACCTTACCCCTCCCATCCCCCAAATATCCTCAAATGCCGGCAACGCACCTGCAGTATTGCAGGTGTACATATGCGACGGTAATCACGTTGGTGAACCGCATGCAGGTTTGCCAGCTTACCCATAAAAAAAAAGCTAACAATTATAAAATATTAGTAAAGTGCTATAGTCTATCAACAGCTTAAGTGTCGTTTTTAGTAGTTTGTCTGTGAAGCTAGACAAGGTATTATATTTACGTATTTCTATTAAGTTATTTAAGAAAAATATTTAAATCATAAATAAAGAACATCTTCGCGTCTCATTCATTAAATTAGTATTTTACAACACATTAGCTGAAGTGTCCACCTGTTCCTTGAGTTCCGACAATAACGGTAACCGTGTAAACGATACCAATAGCTACCGGTTATCAGAGAGCGCGGGGATCTCTACCGACGGCTTCAAACTCTGCAGTGTTATTTGTACTTACTTATTTATATTTTGTAAAAATATCTGTCCGCGGCGTGTCTCTGTAGTGTCTTATGTTTTATCGTGATATAATCTATCTCTCTTCCGAATATTTAAATCCGGACAGCGGCCTTATGTGTCATAAAAATAGCAGCCTCGAAATGTTCACAGCTGGGCATCGGTCTCCATCTCAAATATCTTTGGCGCTGGGAAGGATCCGCCACGCTGCTGCGGTGCGGGTAAAATTTTTGATTCTTTCTCTGAAATGCAGGTTTCCTCACGGTGCTTCCTTCGCCGTCTAGGACGTGGTAAATTATCCGCTACACCATAAAAACATAGGCTATATTTATTACTAGAAAAATTAGGGATCCCTAATAAAACTTCGATAATTCAAAAAGTATGGTAAATACAGGTATTGAAACAGTCTTGAATACGAAATTTATTTGGATAAGGATTAATATAAAGTTAAGAAATGGATAAATAGTAATTTGAAAAAGACAACTACTTATGTCCTGCATAAAGATACATTTACTCTCGTTTACTTACGTTTATCCCAGAAAGGTTAAAAAGTAAACGTCCACCCGTGCGAAGCCGTGACGGGCCGTTAGTGAAATAAATAAATTTATATTAAGTAGGCAATTGCTTAGTAGGTATTTGCCACGTGCTCGGCGGTGAAGGAAAACATCGTGAGGAAACCTGCATGTCTGAGAAATAATAAAAATATGATTTCGAGGAAATGTGAAGCCCGCCAACCCGCACTGGAGCAGCGTGGCGGGCTCTGCCTTGCTCCTAAACCCTCTCTGATACTCTTATTTGAGAAGGAGGCCTTTGCCCAGCAGTGGGCAAAGTGGCAGGCTGCTACTTTACTTTTTTAGGCAATTGCTTGTAAATTTCTTTTACATCTTAACACTAACGTTATATAAAATTAACTTATACCGAGAGTGAGGATTTTTTTTATTATGGTATATTTATATTTATAAATAAATTTAATTAAAGTACACTCGTCACCGAACGTACCGTTTCCCTGTAACTCGTCACAGACGATGTCCATTACGTACATTACATTGTTGTTACATTAGGTCATATAAATATTTTCTTGTTCAGCAGCTAAAAGGTTTTGAATGTTAGAATAGATAAGTAACAGAATAGGGAAAGGCGCGAAAGAATTGTCAACCACAAATATTGCTGCGTAAACAAATGTTAGATCTGAATTTTTATTGAGTACAAAAAATATTGTCACCAGTTATTTCCTAATATAGAAAATATATGGTTTACCAATATTATCATAATATTATGCGATAATTTTTAAAATAAATATAATATGAAAACATTGCTGATGACGATGTCTTGTCCATACTATCTGTAGCTGCGCAGGCTTCGTCATACTGCTGAAAATATACATATAAACCCAGATGGAGTCAGTCGTCTTAACCTCCCATTATACGAAGTAACGTGCATGCGATAAGATGGAAGAAAAACTCAGGTGCTGTGCCAGAGACCTATTACCCTCGACACCTATCAACCTCGACTAACTAAAACCAACTAATTTGTGTTGCAGAAATATCTGATGCAGTTGAGATTCGAACGAGGAGCCATGGCTCAATAGGCAGTTATAGTACAAATTTTTTTTGCTCTCGTACGTTTTATATTGAAGTTGCCTATGAGTGTCTTCTCTTTGGAACACACCGTTATTTGATAACAATAGATACGATGCACTCCCATCAATGATTGCCCAAACTACAACATCATTGCGTGTCGTATAACAACAGTTCCCAAACTATTGATGCATTGATTTTATTCGGTTCGATAGTATTGAAATGAAAATGGGTCACTGCTAATATGCTATGTTACCGTACATAGACAATTTTACAGATTGAATTCCAGAATATTATAGTGGTAATGCCGTAGGAATCTGCGACTGACTTTCTACGTTTTATCTTCCAGAGAGGCGAAAATTAGATACTGAGCTACGCTGTGCGGTTCCAAAGAGAAATTCGTAATCATTAACTACCCCTGTGCGTGAATGCCTATTTTGGGGGTTAAAGTGTAAAGTTATCGTTTTAGCAGAGTGGAGACTTTGACCTAAAATAAAACTCGCATGGTCCAGGGGTCGTGATTAAAACTTTTTTTTTTACAAAAAAACTATAACTTTCTAAAATCCAAAATTTTATGAAACACTTTTGTATATCTTTCAATTGATTTTATATTCAGTATTTTAGGTAATCTTGGAGACTTCAAAAACTAAAGTAATTTTTGAATTCGAGTTCTGACGTGCAGAGACTATTCGCAATATCATATCTGCGTTTGGAGAGGATACGATTAATGATTTAATAAAAAGAACACATCTATCTTAAAATAACCAGATTGGTTTCGTTAAATCTAAAAGTTAAATATTAAAAAAAAAAGCTATCTCTTGAGCGAAGCCAGGGCGGGTCTCTTGCCCGTAATACAGTGACATGGGAAAAAGTTTGACAATCGCTGGTATAAAGGGTAACGACTCATTGGAACGATTCGTGCCGCTCCCACGTGCTCATCTTGAAGTGGTGCGGCCCGGCTTCCATTAGAACACGTGTATAAATTATAATTGTTGCCGCGAATGTGGGTTGCCGCTTGAATTTTTATGACTTTAAATAATGCAGAGATTACCGTGTTAATGAGAGGCCGTCACGGAAAGCTGCTCAGTTTATGCTTCTTCGTCCCACACTAAGTTTATCTAAACCTGGTCTTTATAACCTGGAACTTGTGCTGGACGGATTGCTTCCACGGTTATCGATACTGATATAGACGTGGCCACATAATTATAAATTCAGAAATCGTCGTTACTACTAGGTGATATTCAATCGTTTTGCAAAGTTTCGTTGTCACTACAAAACCTACCATTGGCTGCCATGGCAATTGGAACATAATTAACTTATTAAAAGCAGACTGTTTAACATAGGCATATTTAATACAAATTATTATCCATTGACTTCTCATGATGTCAATTAAATTTAAATGAACGTAATAATTTAAATTAGGTAAAAGCCGATAAGTCAAAGATATCGCTATAATTTCATAGCGCGTGAGTGACCTGGTTTTGAATCTTCAAAGAAATGGTTACTTGCAATAATAAGTGCTGAATTTAGCACGTACTCGGCGTTGAAATATAACAGCAGGGGTAACCTGCAAGTCTGAGAATTAATAAAAATAAATGATTCGAGGACATATGCAGTTCGCCAACCCGCATTATAGCCAAATGGAGATTTTTTCTCGGCTCTAAAAAACCATTCAAAGGAGGAGGTTTTTGCTCAGCAAATAGTATGTTATAGAAATGTCTTATTTTCTTACTTTTCAACATAACATAAACAAAACGAGACAAAATATAAAACTTTGAACATAAATAAAGGTCCAGTGAAAGTTGAGGTTGAGCGAAGGGTCATTGGAACAAGCCACAGATTATTTTGAAGATTGAAACAAATAACGAACCGAACTGCGGGACAGAAAACCTGTATTACATTTTGTGTTTCGTTTTTGTCACATTTGATTTAGTATAACACTACTAAGGTTATGATACGCTGGACTAAGATAAAAGCTTATGATACGCTGGAATGTGGACAGTCAGTTTGCCAGCTACGAGGAAACAAATGACACTGACATGCACGAGAACATGAAAAATCGTGACACTCCTTTGACTTTACCGCAGCCTGTTAACAAATTCAAGGTAAAGCGAGTTGTGCGGCGAAGATGGTCCGGCTTAGCGGACAGTCAGTCGGCGACTCAATTACGAGAATTACGTTTAATGTCTGTAATGACAGACATTCGCCCGAGTTAATGGCGACGTTTTTAAGTGCCGCGAAGTCGTGACTTCCCATACGGGTAATGGGACTGGAGTCACTAGCTTTACTACTTTTGCTGCAGCTTTGATAATGTAGTCTAAAATAATTCATATGAACGGTCACCTGTAAAGCCCGATCAGATACGAAAGCGATCAGTCATAATAACCGTCATAGCGATGAGGAATAATCTGGTTCATGTATTAAAACAAATATTTCAACTTATTTTTGGTTTGATTGTCGTTTTAAATTGGATAGGAATGACGATGATAGAGACGATGGAAACTTAATCATATTTCAGATTCAACTCAGTCAGCGCTATAAGGAGTTTTGAGAAATCGCAACGCACAAAACCGCTAGATCAGATTATAGTAGCTTCGTGTTAAAATTGCGCTTCAGACAAAATCCTGAGTTTACCTCAGACATTGATAGAAAGGAGATAAGGCGAAGTGGAAAAAGAAAGGCAATAATATTCGTGATGAAGTACTGTTAGATGTACGCTTTCTCAAAGCTTTGAGCATTGCCTGAAACTCAGCGTATTTGGAGGTTTTCTTGAGAAATAAACGAGCTTTATTTGTGCAACTGTGGTCAAAAATCGCAGGATTAGACAATTTGTGTTAATGCACGTTACTAGCGTATTGTACGTGTAGTTTATCTCTAATTGAGTATTGATTCATTTGTAGCCTTGCAATAAGGAATAGTGCCAAGGTCTCAATCATTATCCAGTAAGAAAATCATGAATAATTTTTAGGTGTAAAGTATGCTCTTGCGTTGAAGTCATGGTCTCATGACCAGTGAAATACTGTATCATGGTTTTGCAATAATGGAAATTGCACAGTCATAGTACGAGAGGGTATAATTAAAAAAAAAATTTAAAGATCTTTTATTTTGTTGTCACTTCCCGACATGCATGACTGAATATTGTCAGAATAAAGCTATAAAAAAAGTTCTATGTGTAGTAGATAAAGTTGTTTTAAAGAGAATAAGGAAACACATTTTTTGGTCGCGTTATCTTAAAACTCAAACATCTGAGGAATCCACTGGAACTAAAGTAGTATTATTGTAAATATCCGATACTTCAACGTGTGTCTAATAACTTGTGACTAAGTGTAATGCGCGGTTCCGTTATGCGGCGCGTGCACAATGACCGCTCCTGTAGTCTTGTCAAACTGTGTGAGTTATTTATTTAGTTATGGTTTATTAAGTCTACATTGTGTGAGGTTGATGGAAGTCGGTTTAGAAAGAACTTTAAGCTAGATGGAAAGGATGTTAACCTTTTTTATTCGGTTTTAACTACTATATTTGACCAAGGTGGAGAATAATAACACTCGACGATTCCAATATCATCTCGATGAAAACGATCTGCTGTTTAGATTCCTGCTACGTTTCTCTAATCACTGAGTTATTCACGTGTGACGTACCACTGTTATTGGTAGTTAGAGATTCAGACAGAATACTGGTGACCACTCCAGTATTGGGTACATTTTAGTACGCAAATATATAATAAGTAAAATTCATTACGAATATTGAATTATTTCAATTAACTATTTGAAGGCAAGTCCGGATAATAAGTGTAACATTACTGCATCTCATCACATATCTATCATACTATCACCACAGATGCAATGCAGTATAACTAATAAATAATCTGTGGCAGTATCATCATTTCAATCTGCTGTAAGTAGGGCTTTCTGTAGTAAGTATTTTTCATCCTGTATTAGATTAAGGTTGACGTATACAAGTCCAACACAAGTATACTTAGTGACATATAGAAAAAAGTTGCTAGTAGTAGAAGTAACTTAAAATCGACTTCTTCGTTAGCTAGTAATGACTATATGTAGGTTTTTTGAAATCCGGTCATCCGCTCAGAATGGTCGGTATGGTCAAATCTTCATCGGAATGATGGAAGCAAAGCCCTATACTTACGGCTGATTTTAATATCCAATCTTTTATGATTTGTTTACTAAAGAATGTTTGTGAGAAACGCTAAAAAGTTAAATAAAACTATATACGATCACTACTGATAGGTCGAATATTAGTCATAGTGCTTGCTATAAATTATCTTCTACCTACTTCTATTATATTTATCATCTACCAGGATAACGTCATCAGTAGAAAGCTATCAATACGATGAACAATATGATCAATACATCTCGTGGTTTTTTTTAAATAATTTTGTTGTTAAAGACGTTCTTAAGTTCAACAGTTGCTAACAGAACTACATACATAATAATAAACAGCATTTCATTTTAGATCAAAAACTCTTTAGCACTAGTTTATCTCATATTAAATCTAAATTTATTCAGAACCGTTAGCATTGTTAGATTACGGGATTACTCGAAAAGAAATCAGCGACTACTTTATATCATTTCATAAACTACATTTTTTTTTCTTCGACGAAGAAAAGGCGGAGCAGCGGTGCGTTATTAGACAAATAGAGCACAGAGAACAATGATGCGTCTTCTTCTTTTTTTTTTTTATCGATTTCGTATTATTAACGGCAATGATAACATTCTTATGTGAAACTTTCTGAAATATAAATATTTACTGATATATATTTTTGTATCTTTTTGTTACTGGCCAGTTCTGAATACTTTTTAACCAAAATAATGTAGGTACAAGTACTTGTACAACAAGTTATATTGTTGTTAAAGTAACGCTTTTCGAGGTCAAAACAGATTGACTAATAAAGTAGTCAAAACTCAAAAGCAGAAAATAATTTTTAATTTATTGAATTTTAGATAAAAGTCAAATAGAAATGCGATCTGTGAATTTAGAAACAATAACTTGATACTCTTACATTAAAATAATTTTAGTAAAACTTTGATTTAATAAAAGTAATAATAAGACTTAATCAGGCGGATGTTAAACCTGAAAAATATTTCTCAAAACTTTTACTAATAGAAATTTATAATCGTAGATTACTCATTCGTATCGTTGATCAGTAAATATTAATGTGTTTAGATAAATACCAAGTTGATAAGCTGATAAAACTTTTCAAAGCTAATACTTTAATAAAATAATATATATAACTTTAAAAGTCAACAAGCTTAGTAGTGCAATGGTTCGTTACACCGGTTTGGGTGCGGCTGCGCTGTGCTCTGACTGTGAGTTTTTAACGATTAATATGTAACACGTTTGCATTTACTGACAGTTTGTATGAAAACAAATATTTCAGCTGTGCTCTAACTAGTTATAACTTGACGCCTGCATCACCTAGATATTTTTATCAATAATTACTACGTATTTGTATAAGTACCCTGAAAAAGATATAAGAACCTTGAAAAAGATTCCTACATCAGGTCTTTTTATACGACCGTTTTGCTTAGATTTGAGTCATGTGTTTGTTGGTCCTTTTATTAGAATACTAAATTAATTGTTCTAGACGTATTGGAACCATTTTGTCATTAGTAAAATTTTGGTTATTAATGTCCGTAAATACTTTCGATACAACAATCTACAATATAATCGTACTGAAACCCCAGTATTGGGTACATTTTACCTTACTATTGGGAGGAGCGTTCACAGGGTACAGTGTAACACCGGATACATGGTCGTATCTCGCGTGCTAGGTCAATTCCCGTGCTCTATTTATATTCAAATAAATCCATGCCACCAAGAGCTTTGCTTTAAGGAAATAGTTATTCACTGAAATTATACCGAGAGACCTAACTTATGGACTATAATAAGTACAGCTGTTTGAAATTAAACTATTATTTACGGTTTTTATCGCGTTAAATTTTTGGTTCTATATTACCGTCGTTTCGAGTGCTTTACAGCAGCCGCGCTCTCAGGGAGACGATAAAATCCGTGAATAATAGTTTTATTCCAAATGTGTAGTGTTCGCGTAAATACAAGAATTCATTAGATACAGGTGTTAAATTTACGAGATATATCTACAGATTCTAATATATTTATGGACCATATATGTCGAAGAATAATAATTGAAAAAAGATGTATATAAATAAGTACTAATTTTAATAATAAACATTATTTAGAAATTGAGAGAGTTAAAATTACGAGTGTTACTGTCTACTGCTTATCTCGAGAGTAAAAAATTTTTAAAGTTTTTATTGACGTTAGAGTATGTGGTAAGTGGTCAATATTTTGGCCAGTGAAACTGATGGTTTATGGTTTGCAGAAACTATCATATTATTATATATTTTTATATACAAAGTGTTAAACGAAAGCGGTCTTTATTTGCTTCGATTAGAGAAAAGTAGGCCCCGGCATACCGAAGTCGGACAGTAATAAGCATCAAATTGACGTTTGGATTGATATATAGATTATACCGCATTGATTCACAGATAATAATCGTTAAGAGTTAATTATATCTAAAATATTTTATGAACTTATTATGCTATTTTTAATACGACCTTTGTCTCCAAATGCCCGCCGGTCATGCACGTGACGCAGCCTGCTAACTTGACGAAAGATTAGTTTCTAAAGATTACTTCTCGTGTCATAGGTCATCTCCTGCTATGACTCATAACAATAGAATTTCAATTGTTTCAAAGTTAAGACATGTAACGGGTCATCGACTTTAACAGACTATTAATAAAACATGAGATCGTGTTCTTCAACAGTTTTGACAAATTGAGATTCTTGGTGAGGTAATGCGGACGAGGTGAAGTGTTGGAGACCGTTAAAAAGAATTGCTTCTTTGCTATTAAGATAAGTCTCCCTTACATTGTAACAAGTTAATCTAGTTAAGTTGTTTAGAAATAAGCTAATTATGTCAGCGATACCAGTTAATCGAGGTTTCTTTAAAAAAAATGCATATAATGTGGTTTCTCCTCGGTGGACGGGGTGTGGGCCGCGTGGCGCAGGAAATAACGAGCAAAGTGGAGCAATTTCTTGACAGTTTTATAATCTGGCTGAGTTGCGAACTGTTATAATTAATATTTGTCTATATCACGTGAGGCACAAGTTTATTTTAATCTGCCATATTATTGCGGTTTTATCGGGTACGATAGTCGTTCCTGTAAATATTATACCATAGCTTCTTAAATCTCAGATGAACATTCTTCGGGTTCGTCTGTCTCATTGTATTGCAGTTAAAAATAATATGCTTACACGATCAGTCTCCTGATATCTTTTTATTTATGGTAGAGGCGGCAAACGAGCAAGTGGTTCACCTGATGGTAAGTGATCACCGTCGCCCACGCACATCTGCTACACCAGAGGTGCAGCAGATGCGTTGCCGGCCTTTAAGGATTTGTAGGCCTCCGGTTACCACACTCACCGAACGAAACGCAGAAGCACAAGATGCTTCGTACTCGGTTGAGCCGGCGCATTCGAGCAGCAGCAAAAGCCGCCGCTTAGCCCTACCACGTAACAAGGTCAAGAGGCCAGAGCTTATTTGGGACAACGTGATTGGTTCACCTGTCACTGACTTAGTGACCAATGGCCACCAATACAAATGGAAGGTTGATGAGCTCTCCACATAGGGGATCGAACTCGAGTTTCCTGAGTCGCAGGTAGATACCTTAACCACTAGGCTATCATGGATATTCGTACTATAGTTATTGTTAGATTAAGTACAAAGTGCCGTGTGGTATCGGCGTAAGAATCTGCCACCTCTTGTATTCGCGCGGGTGTCGTGAGAACTGACTAAGGGAAAAACTTTAAATTCGCAAACTCTACCGACAGATGGCGGGATAACCATCTCGAAACATACCAGACCGAAATTAAGCAGACCGTTGACGGGCAGCAATGTCTATGGTGCGAGGTGACTACTCCTCCGATCGGCAATTCCGATTCTTTCTAATCGATTATAGCAAATCCTCCTTATGGGAGAGGCTTATGTTCGACAGTGGACTATTTACAGGCTAGTAAGGTAAGTTTAGTTACGATTTCTTGTCTTTACGCGATATTTGAAACGAAACTATTAATTACTACGGCTATAAAAAATAATATAATATATATATAAATACGCGATTAAATCACTAAATAATAGTTTAGTTTCAAATAAACTTACGTTGTTAACTCTGGGTACTAATATGGAGTCACAATATTATCTACATCAGTCACATCGCATACAGTCTTTATACAAATAAAGTAAAAAAAAAAGTAAAGTAGCAGCCTGCAAGTGCCCACAGCTGGGCAAAGGCCTCCTTCTCAAATATCTGAGACGGTGTAGGAGCCGGGAACAGCCCGCCACGCTGCTCCATTGCGGGTTTGCGGGCTTCACATATCCTCGAAATAATATATTTTTTTCTCAATTATTTTTCAGACGTGCAGGTTTCCTCACGATGTTTTCCTTCACCGCTGAGCACGTGGTAAATACAGCACTTAAAATTGCTATTAACAATTTTAGTGGTGCCGGTACCGGGAATCGAACCCAGGTCACTTGCGCTCTATAACACTAAAGTGAGCGCCCTGACCAGTACCACGACAAATAAAGTAAAAGTTAACCTCTTTCTAAATTATGCATTAAGAATTTTAACATTGTGTGTAGTACATTGTCATAATTACGTATGGTTGTCATTTCTATCGTAAAAACGTTAATTTATATGTCAGTAAACAACAGAATCTAAGAATGGATCGCGTCGTTGTCAGGAACTACTGTGTGTCCTGGATCTCAATCATGAAACGAGATGTTATCCCGTGAGGTGCCATGGGAATAGAATTTCTATTGTTGCAATACCAGCATTGTCTACGCTATTCTGTGAAACTGTGCTCATTTCAATGCTGGACCTAACCTGCTGCAGCCGTGTGTTGCCATCCATACATGGCTACAGTGTTGGCCGTCATAAATAATCTAATCAGTGTGTGTACGTTCCACTGCTTGGCACATGTCATATATTATAAAAGCAGATTAGAACTTGCATCTATATCAGCCTTTTGCATCTATTTCAGCAATATTAGCCTTAAAGTAATATTATTCTATTGTTAATCATACAGATCGACAATATATGAGCAGACAGAGAGCCGTGGCAGCCTAGCGGTTAGGACGTCTGCTTTCATTTCATAGTACGCGAGTGTCCACGGTTCGATGTCTAGTGTGGGCGCGACTGAAATCATTAATAGCAATTTTTAGTATATTCACCACGTGCTCAGCGTTGATGGAATACATCGTGTGATAATAAGGAAATTAGTTCGAGGACATGTGAAGTCCGCCAACCTGCACTGTGGCAGACTCTTAGAGGAACCAAAACCATTTACTTCTACTTAATTTTATACAAGCAGTCATATAAATTAAGTAGTCACGATTGTTAACCAACGGGGTAAGCAGAGTTTACGGGTTTCCCATCTGTCCAGCAAACGATCTTCGGCAATTTACGTTGCGCCTTTCCGGGAGATAGATTATTTTAGTCGTTTCTGCCAACACCCACGGAAAGGTATGAGTGTGGCAGATGATATTATTGTAATCGCTCATGTTTTGCAGACTGCACATTTTATATAGTTCACATTTAGACGTGGCTTCTTACGATAATTATAAAGTGTATAATTAACAATCTTTAATAACAATTTTTCAGCAGTAGTTGCGTTTTATTTGTATTTTAACGGAATTTGTGAAGTAGGGAGATCCCGTTTGACGAAGCTGGCGTGGTTTAGTGAAAGTTGTTATGTTTATTATCAATCTGACCCGAGCAGTTTGTTGATAATACTGGCAGACCTACGAGCTCGTGCGTTCTGACTATTGACGAGTTAATTAAAAAAAAAAAAACCCATGTGCAGCAATGGACAAAAATAAGCTGATGTAGTAGTAATAGATAGCTGAATAATTAGACGGTCTGACTCCGATTCAAATCAGCTCGATTACGAAACAAATATCATATATGATTTGTATCGTTAGCTTAGATGCTAAAACGGCGGCAGGCTCACCACCTGTCACATTGTTCCGAATAAACTCTGATGAAAAGTGGGTGGTTGGAACGACTAAAATAAATCTATATCTCTGACTACGCCTATATAAGTAAGGGTAAATTAAAAGTAAAAGGTAATTTTTTTTTTATTTATTTATATAAAAACGTTACCTTCCGCTGAAGGATTTCTCCTGTGTCGCGGAGGCAGTTTACATACATGAATTGCACATGGACAAACACCCAGACCGGGAACTATTATTTGTAGTCCATACAAATACTAGTCCCGTGCGGGAATCGAACCCGCGAACCACAGCGCCGCAGCTAACCGCTTAGCCACTACGCCACCGAGCCGTCAAGAATTAGTATGTCTATTTAAAATTTGTAAAAAAATTAAAACCTAGACATTACAATGTTGTGGCGCGGTATGTGAATCTATTGCTTGTGGGTATACACGTCAAAATCATCTGATGCTTTATTGGGAAGTAGATATGTATCCATTGCTCAAAATCACCGCAAACTTTTCCTTTTTGTTCAAAAACGTTACGGGAATCGATTCCGCGACCCACAGCGCCGCAGCTAACCGCTTGGCCACTACGCCACTGAGCTGTCAAGAATTAGTATGTCTATTTAAAATTTGTAAAAAAATTAAAACCTAGACATTACAATGTTGTGGCGCGGTATGTGAATCTATTGCTTGTGGGTATACACGTCAAAATCATCTGATGCTTTATTGGGAAGTAGATATGTATCCATTGCTCAAAATCACCGCAAACTTTTCCTTTTTGTTCAAAAAAACGTTACGGGAATCGATTCCGCGACCCACAGCGCCGCAGCTAAACCCTTAGCCATTACGCCACCGTGCCGTCATTGAGCGTCAGCAATCGTGCGCTCGTTTTCCAATCCAACTTGTGCATAATCCTGATTCCTGCCATCGGCCACGTCTGCTGATTGCTCTAGACTTCGAAAATTAGTTAGCTGTTAGTCTATCGAAGCGCCATCATGTGCTCCTCGTTTTTGAACATCACTAAAAATCGATGGTTGGAACGACTAAAATAAATCTATATCTCTGACTACGCCTATATAAGTAAGGGTAAATTAAAAGTAAAAGGTAATTTTTTTTTTATTTATTTATATAAAAACGTTACCTTCCGCTGAAGGATTTCTCCTGTGTCGCGGAGGCAGTTTACATACATGAATTGCACATGGACAAACACCCAGACCGGGAACTATTATTTGTAGTCCATACAAATACTAGTCCCGTGCGGGAATCGAACCCGCGAACCACAGCGCCGCAGCTAACCGCTTGGCCACTACGCCACCGAGCCGTCAAGAATTAGTATGTCTATTTAAAATTTGTAAAAAAATTAAAACCTAGACATTACAATGTTGTGGCGCGGTATGTGAATCTATTGCTTGTGGGTATACACGTCAAAATCATCTGATGCTTTATTGGGAAGTAGATATGTATCCATTGCTCAAAATCACCGCAAACTTTTCCTTTTTGTTCAAAAAAACGTTACGGGAATCGATTCCGCGACCCACAGCGCCGCAGCTAAACCCTTAGCCATTACGCCACTGTGCCGTCATTGAGCGTCAGCAATCGTGCGCCTGTTTTCCAATCCAACTTGTGCATAATCCTGATTCCTGCCATCGGCCACGTCTGCTGATTGCTCTAGACTTCGAAAATTAGTTAGCTGTTGGTCTATCGAAGCGCCATCATGTGCTCCTCGTTTTGAACATCACTAAAAATCGATGGTTGGAACGACTAAAATAAATCTATATCTCTGACTACGCCTATATAAGTAAGGGTAAATTAAAAGTAAAAGGTAATTTTTTTTTTATTTATTTATATAAAAACGTTACCTTCCGCTGAAGGATTTCTCCTGTGTCGCGGAGGCAGTTTACATACATGAATTGCACATGGACAAACACCCAGACCGGGAACTATTATTTGTAGTCCATACAAATACTAGTCCCGTGCGGGAATCGAACCCGCGAACCACAGCGCCGCAGCTAACCGCTTAGCCACTACGCCACCGAGCCGTCAAGAATTAGTATGTCTATTTAAAATTTGTAAAAAAATTAAAACCTAGACATTACAATGTTGTGGCGCGGTATGTGAATCTATTGCTTGTGGGTATACACGTCAAAATCATCTGATGCTTTATTGGGAAGTAGATATGTATCCATTGCTCAAAATCACCGCAAACTTTTCCTTTTTGTTCAAAAAAACGTTACGGGAATCGAATCCGCGACCCACAGCGCCGCAGCTAAACCCTTAGCCATTACGCCACCGTGCCGTCATTGAGCGTCAGCAATCGTGCGCTCGTTTTCCAATCCAACTTGTGCATAATCCTGATTCCTGCCATCAGCCACGTCTGCTGATTGCTCTAGACTTCGAAAATTAGTTAGCTGTTAGTCTATCGAAGCGCCATCATGTGCTCCTCGTTTTGAACATCACTAAAATCGATGGTTGGAACGACTAAAATAAATCTATATCTCTGACTACGCCACCGAGCCGTGAAGAATTAGTATGTCTATTTAAAATTTGTAAAAAATTAAAACCTAGACATTACAATGTTGTGGCGCGGTATGTGAATCTATTGCTTGTGGGTATACACGTCAAAATCATCTGATGCTTTATTGGGAAGTAGATATGTATCCATTGCTCAAAATCACCGCAAACTTTTCCTTTTTGTTCAAAAAACGTTACGGGAATCGAATCCGCGACCCACAGCGCCGCAGCTAACCGCTTGGCCACTACGCCACCGAGCCGTGAAGAATTAGTATGTCTATTTAAAATTTGTAAAAAATTAAAACCTAGACATTACAATGTTGTGGCGCGGTATGTGAATCTATTGCTTGTGGGTATACACGTCAAAATCATCTGATGCTTTATTGGGAAGTAGATATGTATCCATTGCTCAAAATCACCGCAAACTTTTCCTTTTTGTTCAAAAAACGTTACGGGAATCGAATCCGCGACCCACAGCGCCGCAGCTAACCGCTTGGCCACTACGCCACCGAGCCGTGAAGAATTAGTATGTCTATTTAAAATTTGTAAAAAAATTAAAACCTAGACATTACAATGTTGTGGCGCGGTATGTGAATCTATTGCTTGTGGGTATACACGTCAAAATCATCTGATGCTTTATTGGGAAGTAGATATGTATCCATTGCTCAAAATCACCGCAAACTTTTCCTTTTTGTTCAAAAAAACGTTACGGGAATCGAATCCGCGACCCACAGCGCCGCAGCTAAACCCTTAGCCATTACGCCACCGTGCCGTCATTGAGCGTCAGCAATCGTGCGCTCGTTTTCCAATCCAACTTGTGCATAATCCTGATTCCTGCCATCGGCCACGTCTGCTGATTGCTCTAGACTTCGAAAATTAGTTAGCTGTTAGTCTATCGAAGCGCCATCATGTGCTCCTCGTTTTTGAACATCACTAAAAATCGATGGTTGGAACGACTAAAATAAATCTATATCTCTGACTACGCCTATATAAGTAAGGGTAAATTAAAAGTAAAAGGTAATTTTTTTTTTATTTATTTATATAAAAACGTTACCTTCCGCTGAAGGATTTCTCCTGTGTCGCGGAGGCAGTTTACATACATGAATTGCACATGGACAAACACCCAGACCGGGAACTATTATTTGTAGTCCATACAAATACTAGTCCCGTGCGGGAATCGAACCCGCGAACCACAGCGCCGCAGCTAACCGCTTGGCCACTACGCCACCGAGCCGTGAAGAATTAGTATGTCTATTTAAAATTTGTAAAAAAATTAAAACCTAGACATTACAATGTTGTGGCGCGGTATGTGAATCTATTGCTTGTGGGTATACACGTCAAAATCATCTGATGCTTTATTGGGAAGTAGATATGTATCCATTGCTCAAAATCACCGCAAACTTTTCCTTTTTGTTCAAAAAAACGTTACGGGAATCGAATCCGCGACCCACAGCGCCGCAGCTAAACCCTTAGCCATTACGCCACTGTGCCGTCATTGAGCGTCAGCAATCATTGCGCTCGTTTTCCAATCCAACTTGTGCATAATCCTGATTCCTGCCATCGGCCACGTCTGCTGATTGCTCTAGACTTCGAAAATTAGTTAGCTGTTAGTCTATCGAAGCGCCATCATGTTCTCCTCGTTTTGAACATCACTAAAAATAGCGGTGAAAATCGATGGTTATACTGCAACGGAATATTATTGATTCTGAGACAGTGTTAGAAAGTATGATTGATTGATTACCTTTGATTGGCAATTTGCTCTCTGCCGTTTAACATTTGATTCGTTAGATTTCTTTTATTATCTGGTAAATGTTATATTGCAATTTTGTATGTTAATATTTTGTTCATCTTGTTATAGAAAATGTTTAGCCATGTTCTTGTATATTACTGGTGTGACTGTCAGGTCAAAAATAAAAGAATGTTTCAGGCTAGATTAGTATCCTGACTGCACGTTCTGCTGTTTTTTTAATTAAATTATGACTGTTTTTTTTACGCTGACGTTATATTAATAGTGCACGCCGTCAACGATAATGTATTTATTAAGCCAAGATGTCAATTGACATCCGTTTGCAGAGGGATCATCCAAATAATGCTTTCACGGTCTTCACATACCGTACTCCAATTTTGAGGGAGGTCATCCTATCACCTTGTTCATGTGATTATCGTTTAAATACAATAATATATTTATAATTATTGATACATTCTGTACTCTGCGTTTTTCGTTAACTTTGTCTACTAAACGATATAAACAAGGACTTGTATTTCTAAGCTTCGTATTTTTAAACTATACAAAATACAAGTTTTAATTTTTATTTTATGGAAACAAATGAGCAAGCGGCTCAGCTCAGTAAGTGATTACTGACGTCCACGTATATCTGCAACATCAAAAGAACTGTAGGTGCGTTGGCGCCTTTTAAGGATATTTGGGAAGGGGAAAGGTGGGAAGAGGAGAGTCAGCCTCCGGTTTCATCGTTATTTTGGCTGGTCCTGGTACTGGTCGAGCATCAGCCAAAGCCGCCGCTTGTCTCTACCACGTAAACTTATATTTTGGTATGACAACCACTACTACTACATTAATCTACTTCAGACTACTGCTGAACATAGGCTGCTCCAAGAAAGTGCCAGCAAAAGCCGGCATAAATTCCTTTGAAGGTTCGCCCCATACTCACCACGCTAAACAAGCCGGGTGAGCGCAGTGTTGCTACCCTCGCACTACTAACGCTGTTCACCACCACCAGCCTGTGGGATTTGGGTTCAGGCACATTAGGATGGTTTCAAAACAATGAGCGGTCAATTATGGGGTGAATGACATTTTTAAGTATGCGACATTGTACATAAAAAGCGAATTACGTAATGTGGTCTTTAAAGAAGCGAGTCCGAATAGCGTGAAAATTATATAATTTCGTATAATCACACTTCAAATTGCTTTAGCTTAATTATCTTGCAAAATATTTGTTTTTACCTAAACTGCGCGTTGCATTGGTTAAACGTAAACACTGGGTTCCGTTATTTGATTTTTGTTTCAAGCTTTTTGTATGCACTTGCCGATTGAAAAGTTTAAAAAAGGTTTTACAAATATGCGTAAAACTAATACAGAACCATGAAATTTTGATCGATAGGCAACACAAAAATGTAATCGATATCTTAAAGAAATCGAACGGGAATATTTTTTGTGTGTATTATGCTATTACTGTGAAAAGGTTTCAATAAAGGTTAACCAACCTAAAGTAATATTTATACCCATAAATATAACATCGGAGTCGTCTGGGTGTGTATTGGTGTCTTGATCATTTCTGCAGCCAATCAGCAGCGCAACTACTGTTGTGTATCGGTTTGGGGGGCTCTGATCTGTAACCTGCTTCGATTGAGGTCGTTTTAGGGGTTGCATTAGTCACTTGCCATCATATGGACTGATAAGTGGAGGCCTATGTTCAGTAGTGGACTTGTGATAGGCTGAAATGACGATGATGATGATGTTATGTATGATAATTAAACGTTTGATACAATTAAAGATCTGTATGTATTTCCGCCATTGTATATTTGCGATCTGTTAGCGAGGTTCCAGGGCAATAAATTATTCGAGGACTGGACTGGTAATTCTTTTTTTGGGGCATGTTTTTCAAATACACTCAACGTTCTTGATTCTGTACGCGACACGAGACCTGCGTCTAGTAGGCTGATATGGTAATCATCGTCCTAATGGATTGTATATATTTTGTATATCAGTAACGATTACTAAAGAAACTTTTTTTATTTCAGGTGAGAATACATTTCGTAAAAATGTCTTGCGCCTGCGCCGAGTACGTGACCTAAGGTGAGTTAAATAAATATGCTCGTACATCCTTCGAGCCTGGAATGTCATATTTTAATTCTGCTTGATATGTACCTTTTATGGAAACCTGGGACTATGAATTTAACACATTTAATCACTTTGCTCTCCATGTGGCGTACATCTCGAAATTCTTTCCTTGAACATTGTTTACTTTTAACATTCATGAAATAAAGGGTAATTTAAAAATACCATACCAACATACGTTTTTATAGCATTAAATGTCTTTTTTTTTCCAAACAGAATAGTAATATTTCTCACTTCATTTGAGTCTCAAACGTCTTTAGGTAGAAATGCTGCACTGATGATTAACGGCAGTAATAGGTAAGAGCGCGTTATCTACACTGACGCCTCCTAAACAGAAAATTATTCTATCACCCAGTAAAAAGTTGCGCAGCCCTTCACAAGTTTTATAAAAAAAATGCAATAATATTAAATACGTATTTTTATGGGAAAGGCGGCAAACGAGTAAGCGGTTCACCTGATGGTAAGTGATTACCGTCGCCCACGTACATCTGCAACACCAGAGGTGCTGCAGGTGCGTTGCTGGCCTTCACGGGTATGGGAAAGGGGGGTGGCCTCCGGTTACCTCACTCACCGACCGAAGCGCAGAAGCACAAGATGCCTCTACTTCACGCCGGTATAGTGCTAGGGCGTGGTACCAACCCGGTGGAGCCGGCCCATTCGAACAGCAGCAAAAGCCGCCGCTGGCTCTATACGTTTGAGCGTACATAACATGCAGCTGTTCATTAGCTCACCTTACCTTAATAGTCTGTAAATAGTCCACTGCAGGACACATGCCTCACCCATATGAAGGATTTGCCTTAATCGGCACGTTTGGCAAGCAGATTGGCGATTGCAGTACCAGACAACTCGCTACTTAGACAGCTGGACGTCGTCGGTCTGCTTAATTTTTGTCCGGTAACGATATAGTTATTGTGAGATGGTTATCGCGCTTTCTGAAGCCGTTGCGTCACTAATAAAATTCATTTTGAAGCCACGCCTCGATAAAATCATACAATTTTGTTTTTCACCTCTATGACATGATTATTTTATTGCTGAACATGACTTTGTCTTGACCTAGATTAAAATTTTCAATTAATTTTAGCGCAATGGCGGATAAGACCCAAAACGTACAAAAACTCACTTAGCGGTGCATTTCTTTGCCACAGTTTCAATGCCTGCGTACTACGTATATTATGTATTCTTAAAATGGAAATCTTTATTTAAAAATTCATGTGTTTCAAAACGTGGCATTGCATTAGTCTATTATTATGATTGAGATTCCCGTCAAGTTTCCTATCTGGCAAAGTCATCGTTAAGTTACATGGATTTTCAACTTTAACGCTACAGAGTATAAAATTTTAATTTGTACGTGGTATTTGTATGCAACTGTCTTGGCGTGTGATGGTGCATGTGTCTAAAGATATGTTTACAAAAAGCACGAGATGCATGTGGTTTTAAGAATTTTAATCATCTGTTATTTCGTGATGTTTTAAATTTTGACAGTGATTAGACGATGTTACCTATATCATACGAAAGGTATTATCGAGCAATGTCGTAATAAGAGTCGTTTTAAAAGTATCTGTAATAATGTAAATTTGGTAGTTTTGATTTCGTATCTCATTTATGTCTTATATGGATATTCGAGTACATACACATTTTATGTACTCACAAAAAAAAATTAATAGAGCCTGGCCAAGGAAAGCGAGACCCTGAAGTTTTCTTAAAGGATTTTACATGGTAACAATTTTTAGCTGCCAAAATTTTGAGTATGATGAATATTTGAATTTCATTTAAAAAAATTAAATAACACTTAACAGTTATATTGTTGATAATAAACAAATTTAGCACACAATACAATATGCTCCCCCGAACTACAGCTAGTTTAGTTCTTTTCGTCGTCTTCTTGTCCGTCTTACGTGCAACATGGCGGTTCGTTTCAGAGTATATAAGAATACGTGAGACAACCATATAATAAAATTCAAATAAAATTCAACTGTCGAAATCTTTTACTCTGTTATACATACTATCTTTTACTTACTTTAGTTAATGATACCACATGAAGATTTTTTGAATTTGCCGCGTTTTTTCAGGTCGCGCTATGCTTTGTTAGGCTCTTTAAGTCAAAATTATTAATATTGCTATAAGTTAAAAACAAATTCTACAGCTTGTTATGTTTATGTTATAAACCTATCACACTATTTTTTTTAACCGGAACACAATGGTGACTTTGGCACTGCTGATTGGCGCCACAAATTTACGATTGCTCTCATTTAATGAAACTGCATAATAGATGTAGTGTATTCGTTACACATGCAGTTGTTCAACAAGTTGTGTCAGGTTTCGACTTACGGCAGCGTTTGTAGTAACTATTATCCAACGAGGTAGAGCCAAGCAGTGACTTTTGTTGCAGCTCGAATGGGCCGGTTTTACTGGGGTGAAACGACCACCCCGCAGAATAATTCTCCTTCCTCATCCTCCCTCTTACCTCCCAAATATCCTTAAAATCTTTATTCTCTATAGTATAAATTCTAACATAAATCCACGTGTCCAAAGTCATTCGTTTTTTTTTAATCTACCTTCTTGTTATGCAATTCTCCTGACGAAGAAGAAACAGGCGAAAGAACATTTTGTTCAAAGATTTTTTTCAATAGCATAGTATTATTTTATCACAAAACAACTTTTAGAATTAGCTTAGGAGCGATCAAGCGGCCAGGGTTACAATCGTCCATGTATTGTACTATGATATCCATTTTTATACACTCTTTGTTTTGTAAGTAATAAGTTTTGTTTATAAACTTCTTCATCATCATTCTATTCAAGTCCACTGCTGTACATAGGACTCACCTAGAAAGCATCAACAAGCCGGCATGCATTTCTTGGAGGGTTTCCTCGTACTTATACGCTATCTGTGGGATTTATGTTTGGCATATATCGATTGATTTTCCATCACCGCGCGGCACTCACGGTCCTGTCTGTCGCCTAGCAACCTGCATCGCGTGAAGGCATGGCTGTCTGAAGTTAAATTTCAATATATCCCCATAAAATTTAATTTCGATTAGCCACAACTAAATCCACAGGTCATGGACGCCCGTTTGCCATTCGTTCCACGCGTGGTACAGGCTTTGTCATGGATAATCGAAGTGTTGCGTTACATAGCGGGACGAGGGCGCGGTTCAAACGCAACTCTGCTATATAACACGGCCTCGCTTTTATTACGGTTTTTAATTAAGACGTCAGCCATTGTTATGTTATTATCTAATTATGTTTCACTTCTATTTTTAACAATTTTATTGTCGTTTGTCCGTGGTTTTTTATTTAATGTGAGTGTTTCGGCGCGAATTGCTCGGTTACAAAATCTTATTTTGCTTTTAACGGGATAATTAAACTACAAATAGGAACGTGCATGCGAAAAAAAGTACAGTGGCACCCTGTTCCACCACTGGGAGAGAATATTTTAAAGCCGGAAAGTTTTCGAAGGGTACTCTGCTTCATTGGTGGTTAACGGGTTCCATATGACCGCTAAATATTTATGCAGGTTTCCGAGTTTCTTTGTTCTCTTCTATGATATTCGTTCTTCGCCGAGCACATGGCAATTAACAATTGTAGCCGTTATGGCACCTTGGATCAAATCCAAATCCTATGAAATTTAAAGCGACCGCCTTGTTCTCATAGCTACCAAGCCTCCTCCTCTAAGCAAGCAGCAAGCGGATTGACGATCGCAGTACCAGACACCTCGCACCTTAAACGCTGCTACCCGTCATCGGTCTGCTTTATTTTTTGAGGTGGTTATGCTGCCATCTGCCGGTAGCCATTGCTTACAAAGCTTTCCCCTTAGTCGCCTACGACAACGAAGAGGAAGGGGGGGGGGGGTTCTTATAACACATGAATTCTCAATGAATCCCAGTAGAGGCCAATTTTGTTTACTTATATAACTTCATATAATGAGAATGTGTAATATAAGGGGAATGAATAGAATGTATATAAAATTCTGTATCAGTCAACCTTTGGACGATGCAGAGATGAAATGAAGTACATTTAGGTGATAAAAGAGAGTACTAAAGAGAAAAATTATAAAAATTTATGTAAATCTATATATAGATACAATATTTAAATACATATACAATCATAAATACATATATAATAATAAATACATACACACGTACATACATACATTTATATTAATCACTTAAATATTAAAAATATATACAAATAAACTATTACTGAGATGATTCTGCCATTTTGTTAAAGATATGTTTCTTAGCTTTAATTTTCTGCAGAGTTATAGCATAAAGTCGTTTAAATTGTTACTTTATTTCAGCAAGCCCGTGATTTCGCGATAGACATCGTGGGTCGAACTAAACGTTAACGAATCATTGTCACTAAACAATTGCTCGCACTAGAAACCCACGCATCGTCTAGAGTTGACTTATGGATACAGGTCAAGAACGTCTTTAATTTGTTTCTAGTCTCCTTATGAAATTGCAATATAAACAATTAATTTTAAATTACGTTTTCAGAATGTTATATATACGTGTTGCCAGTGCCATAACTTTCGCTCGGTGTTTCTCTGTGTGGAGAATCTGCAACGTAGATAATCGCAGCAGAACTAGGGCTGACCGAGGAAGCCGTAAGGTTCAGGAAGCTGAAGTGGCAATGTACCGGCTTGATGAATTTATCCCTATTATACTTATATCTTATATTATACTTATATCTTTTAATTTTTAGTATATTTAACTATACTAAAAATTAAAAGAGTGACATTTTTTAAAATTTTAAAAGTATGCTTTGATGATTTAAAACAATCTTTTCATCAAGTCGAATTGATTATTTATTGTAATTAATGTTAACGGACCATTTCCATATCATTTTATGAACACATCAGTATCATTTTCATCATCATTTCGGCCTGTCACAAGCCCACTGCTGAACCTCACCCAAAGATTGCCTCAAAGCCATCTATCGACATCGACACGGTGTCGTACGACTTTTTGTTTGCCTGCACGAGAGTGTGATTTACCACTCTAGAATCTTTCTTGCCGAAAGGTTCTCTAGTCTGCGAGCTATGTGTAGCCAGGAGCTTGCCACTTCGGCTTGCTGTCCATTAAGGCTATGTCGGTACGTATAATTTCACATATATTTTTTTTTGTTTCGCTCATGACTCGTCGCACAAATTTGACGACATTATAAAACGAGTTCTTGACAAATCGAAAAGCCAAAAGAACAATGATTTATTGCTTACAATGTTGATACCTACGTTCCCAGACCGATGGACGGAACGCGAATTTTTATAGTGTTACTTATATGGGAACAAGGATGTAGTTTCTCCTCCGTAGTGTGAAACGTGTTGTAGTGTGGGTGTTGGTATATAATTCGATTAAGCTGCCTATTATAGACGCGAAGAATATTAAATTATTATTATTAAGAGCCGGTAGCCTAGTGGTCAGGGCGCACATTTAGTTTCATAGAGCGCGAGTGAGCTGGGATCGCTACCCGGTGTCGGCACCTTAAAAATACTTAATAGTTATTTTAAGTGCTGTATTTACGTGCTCGGCATTGAAGGCAAAACATCGTGAGAAAACCTGCATTTCTGAGAAATAATGAGAAATATTATTTCGACGATATGTGAAACGCCAACTCCCACTAGAGCAGCGTGGCGGTCCCTTACCAGCTTCAAAACCATCTCAAACATTTGAGAAGGAGGCCTTTGCCCAGCATAGCGGGATGTATTACAGTGCTACAGGACATATTATAGTACATAAACACGAATGCACATACTTGTCTTTACCTGTGACCGATTAATAAATTACATAATATATTATTCCATATAATTTCGTCTCGTTGGGTTTTAATTATCGATTTAATTTTATAATATATATAATTTATTAAATATTATTTATTTTACGGTATTATTTGTATCTATACGTATTTATATATACTACCCAACCAGATGATATAGAAATACCCCTAAAAGAATAATATATTACATAAAACAGTATTTTATAATACATTTCAAAGGGGTACAATTTTTAATGTGCGTACAAAGACACTCATCCACTTTCTTATGTAATTCAAATGTGAGTGTTATTTGCGCACCACTGCAGTAACTCAGAACCACAGCCTAGAAAACCTTGAAAATTTAAATTCGGTACATACGAGTAGGGTGTAGGTATGTAGTGGTATTATGTATTCTGTGACATGTTCATCTTGTTATCTAAGTATAAAAATCTCATAGATATTTGATTATTCAGCTTTTGTGCCTAAACTACTACTAGTTGTACCAGAAGGAACGTGTAGGGTTTGGTTTAAGCGGCGGCTTTAGATGATGCGAATGAGCCGGCTCGAACGGTCTAGTACCACGGCCTCTCAGAACACCGGCGTGAAGTAGAGGTCACCGGAGGCCCTATCCTCCTACTCTCCCACCCAGCAGCAACGCACCTGCAGCTCCTCTAATATTGCAGATGTATGAGGGCGTTGGTATTCACTGACCACCAGGTGAGCCGCTAAATCGTATGTCCACTTACCCGTAAAGAAAAAAAAATCCTATCAAGTCAGTCAAAGTAAAAAAATATTTTATTTCCTGGAAAAAAAAGCCAGAAAGTTCTAGCTTCGAAGATTTCTTTTGTTTGAACATAAAAACAAATTTTGTATGTAAACTCCTTAACACTGTTAAACAAAGAAGGGAACTTACTCGTTTAGATGTAAGTTAAGCGAAATTGGTAATTTCAATGCGTGGTGACAGATAGCATCGAGTCCGGTCGCTCGCTCACTTCGATGCCCATTGAAGATAGACATTTTAGGTAAGTCTACGGCAATTGTTGACGTTGAATTCCCACGTGTAGGGTTTTGTAGTCATATTATGTAATATTGCCGAAAAGATTTAGATAACGCTGAAGGCGTGCCTCTAGCAGAATACGAAATTTTAGGCGTATTCAAAATTACTCTCAATTTTCATATCTCCATTTTTCGCTTACTAAATACATAAGTAATACAGTAAAGTTCATATTATCATCTTAGTCTAATCACCACAATAACCAGGAAAATTAATGAACACAGCACCCGATATTACGCGATTCGAACGCAGTCCGTCGCTGTTCCGAATCATTTCTGCTTCTTCATCATCAACCTACAGTAGTCCTGGGATTGTACATAGGTATTTACTTGACAGCGCCAGCAAGCCATTCTCAGAGGGTTCTCCGACTATGGGACTCATCACTTACTCACTAGGGGCTGTCGCATTATTGACGCTGCTCCCCATCACTAGTCTATGATAGGCTTCTATAAATTCGATTAGACTTTCCGACTGCAGTTGATTGCCAAAGTTTGTGAGCCAGCGGAGTACACCAGCGTACAGATGAGGTAAACATTTAGAGAAGTTATTTAAATGCATTTTTGGAATGGTTATTCTGTCATCTTTTATAGACTAGGAGAATTTAATTGCTTATCCCAATGTCGATTTTTATGATAGCCCTGGAATAAAATATCGTGGTAGGTAGGATGCTCTGACGTCGCTATTACTTATATGCATACTAATGGCTGCCGGCGGCTTAGCTCGCCTGATGTTTTATCGAGATAAAAAAGAAATAAAATAAAATTAAGAATGTAACTGTCTTATTCCATGTCTAAATCTATACACACTTACAAACATTAATAATCGTAACGACGTTGAAACGTAACAGAGCAACAAACGTAATAAATAAATACGCCTCGACATGATCTGGTCGCGTGTGGCCGTAACAAAATCATTGGGTAACAGAAGTTCAACAGAGCAAGAATATGTAATGTCAGTAACTAAGTAAGTAGTACAATCACAGAAGTATATAACATCACAGATTGTCGAGGTTTGTGTGTAATTTGGATTAGCGTTAGGCGGTCTGAGACCATTTGCATATTATTTTTTGGCCAACCAAACTCAATACTAAGGATACAATATATAGATAGTGTTTATCCTAATGTTTTCATGTATTTACGCGAACACTACACATTTGAAATGAAACTATTATTTACGGATTTTATCGCGTTTAATCTTATTTTTATGTTCCCGACGTTTCGATTGCTTTACAGCAGCCGTGGTCACGGGGGGACAGTGTAGTGTAGTGTTTATCAGTTCATTCAATAATGCAAAACATTTCAGACGCTTCCGGCGCGAGTTGAGTTGAGGCGCGTGTCGCAGGTATATGTTATATAGGTTCAATAATGCCGAACCAAAATTCTAGTCTACTGTCTTCTACTCCCATCACAAGACTGTACTAGTGAGGGCTGCAATAGACAGTTGAGAGTGGTATAAGAAAGAATATTGTTTTGAATAGATGATCTCACTACAATATCAAAACATTATTATTAAAGGACAAAGTTCAGTAACTAAACTATATAACAGGAGTCATTGGTTGGAGTCGTTTTCAACTCGATGATCTTGTCTCATTGTGAGTTCACGCTTGGTTTGACACCTTTTTAAACAATGTTTGAAAAGCCTCAGTGGTTTAATACCTTGACCGATAATTTGTATGTTGTAGTGACGGCGACCTAAGTGAAGTTATCGATAATTTTAATAATATACTAACATGGTACAAATGACCGCTCGATTAAATGGCATTGGCTTTCTGATATGATATATGACTTAAAATATATACATACTAGTACTAATAAATCTTTTTCACATAAAGTGTCACGATAATGAAATAAACAGTCTAAACTTTTCGATATTTTTAAGGTTCCGTACTACATCTTTAAACTGTAGTAGGTACCCGGTTGAAATTCTCACTAAATATGTGCATAGCGGATATGCTAACAAACCAAAAGTATAAATTAAAGGGCCTCAATCAAAAAACGTTTTTTTTATTTTTTGTTCTTGTAAATACAGAATAACATACATGAGTCCAACTTGGTGTGATGATAGTGAAAAGTCTTAAAGTAAAAAAAAAAACCAAACAATAATAACTGGCCAAGTGCGAGTCGGGCTCGCACTATGGGGTGAAACACATTTTTTTTTTGGTAAATACTTTGCACAGATATATTGTGTGGTTGTATGGAACTTTTGGTGCGCGAACCCGACTCACTAATGGCCGATTTTTTTTTAAATTTCCAGCTCCAAATCTGACGAGAGGAATAACGAAGCCAGTTTAGTGCGGATGTCGGTACGCTTTTCGTTTTATTGTTCGATTTGTAGCGGCTTAGCGGTCAAAAGTGAAGGGATTAGCTCACTGCACAAGCTTCTTATTCGATTCTCACGATTCCACACTAGGCCGGTTTCGATGTTGCTGATGAGGTCGCTTCTTGTGTTATCCGTAGTTCCGTTTGTTGTTTACTGTGATGCCTAACAATAGTGATGTAACGAAGCCTTTTATCCATTGTGAATTAAATAAATAATTATAGTCGTTAAACAAGTTTATGAAAACTATAAAGACATTTTAATATGAAAACTTTAGAAAAATTAGAGAGAGAAAGAGTTGAGTAGACAATCCTTTTATTATTTGCTAAGTATAATTAAGAATGTGAAATGTTACAAAATAAAAAAATGTGGTTTTCTTGTCTAGATGATTTTTTGATTAAATTGAGGTGAAAAGGATCCAACAGTTCACCTGATGATAAGTGTCTATTGCAGTCCATGGACACCGGCCTTCAATCGAAGATGATGACTGACTGTTTTATACTAGCTCTCTGTACTATTTTAAACTGGAACACAATAGTGGTTCCACTGTTGATTGGTGGCACAAATGGATAAGAGGGTGTAGCTACCACCACTCCCACTCCACCCTCTTACAGGGCGACTTCCAAGTAGAGAATTAGAGAAGATGGTAGACCTCGGATGTGCTGTGATTAGATTCTAGGTGTTCGAGTGTAGGTAATAAACTTAATTTTGTTTTTTAATATTCAACTGTCATATGTATGAATGGTGTTCCGCTACTTATTTGAAATTAAAATTTACACGGCACTGTGTCATGTCGGTCAAACCCACTTAGGCGCCCATTGTGAACCATGCCTTCAATCGATACCGTCGACAAGTGAATCGCAAATGGTCAACCAACAACATACTTCCACCGTAATGGTCGTAATTAATCAACAGCGTGTTTACGTAACAATGCATGTGGGACACGAGCCCGCTTTCATTCGCCGCGGGCCGCTCACGTCCAAACGCAGCGTGTTTGGCGCGGACAGACGTGACAATTCGATACTTTCCAATATTATAGGTAAGACAATGATAATATTGAAACGAAGACTTATTTCAATAAATTGCAAATACTAAATTCAAGTCTATTTTTGTCGTGCGACTTATTTGTACTGTCTATCGATTTATTGAAATTTATTCGTTGTGGTCACCACGCGTAAACAAAGGCATAGAAATGAAAAGAAAACTAAAAAAACAACTTATGACTATTGTTGTACTCGTAAATGTGTAAAATATGAAAACGCAGAGGCATTCACTCGTAAAGATAGGAGGAAGTGTCAGATGCGGTGTCAGGGACATGATTTTCAAACACGATTATGCACGCGCCAACATTTATATACGCGTTTGGCGTTGGCGCCAAATAATCTGCCACCTCATCTCACCTCTGCCATTTCATCCTTAAAGTCATGTGATTCAGACTGATGATGGACAGCAGCGTCTAAGGTGCGAGATGTGGTGTACTGCGAATCCCATCACCAATTCTAACAAGCGATTATATCTAATCTCGTCCAACGTGCGAGGCTTATCTCCTGCGGTGGACTGTATAGAGACTGCAGAAGCTAAGACTACTACTACTGGGCACAGGGCCCTTCTGTCTTCTTCTCTTCGTTTTTCATTAAAGACTTTTGACAATTTCAAAAGCACCGATTTCACCTTTTCACACTATGTAACTTTTTTTTTTGGCTGAGTGAATAATCCGATTAGGCAGCAAGCACTCCATAGAGCTTCTGTTGTAATCGAATGCGTAGGGTAAAAATGTTTGCGAACTTCTATGGTTGCTTTAATACCTGCCCAATTTATATGAACAAGTTAATTATCAAATCAATTTTTTGAAACTCATATGTTGAAATTATATCTGAATGTTTCGTCAAAATTATCCTTATTGCTTTAGAGATTGCTCACATGTGCAATCATGTATTCAGGTCGATTACGCCTAGACTAGACTCTGCTACTTGTATTACGAAATGTCCTTCGAGATATTAACAATTTTGGAGACTAGCTCTGGCCAACCGATTAAATGGTGGACAGGGTTTCATATCGCAGTTGAAGCCCATGTTGAAGAATAGACAAATACTGCGTGTCTAATATTAAAACTGAAAATTAAGCTTGCATGTAATTTGTGTCTGGTACGTCGGTCGCCAATCCGCTTGCCCAGCGTGGCGGATATTGCAAATCCTCCTTATGAATGATATCAAGTGCAATGGACTATTATGTACTGTAGAGGTATGGTATGTGTTTTTTATCAACCCTACTGCGATCTAAACATTGGTTCGGTTTTAGTTTCAGCAACGATCATTAGTCGTACCTTTTCCTTATATCCTTATCGCAACAACAAAAGACGCAACAGTTTTCAAAATTGTATTTATGTCAGTTAATAGAATCAAGCGTTACTTTGCGGAGATCTGTACTAGATGGTAAACTCAGAGGAGCAGGCAGAGGCTTGGCAGTCGTTAGGGTAGGTACTACCCTCTTACCTATTTATGTCGCAAAACAACAGTGCAACCACGGTTGTGTTCCGGTTTGAAAGGCATAGAGAGCCAGTGTAATTACGGGCTGTGTGGCATTCCATGTCAGTCCTCAGTGGTGATAACGCATCTGAAACTTCTTCGATAGAAGTTGTTAGCAAGTATCCATAAGGTAAGGTCCTGTTTGTTAATCCAAAAAAAAAGCTATCCGGTGGTAATGGAATCTCCGTCTGTACGCTTGTAGGAGAAAGGGTGACATCTCTATTCTCTTCATGATGAGTAATCTAACACTCCTTATTTAGCCGTGTGGTATCTAAAGAATCTCTCACCTACATTTCGCCCCGTGCGTGTCGTAAGACACGACTAAGGAAAAAGCCTCCGGAAGCAAAATCGGCGTCGAGGTTCGTCACCTTCTTCTATCTCTTAAGAATAAACACTGTTCACATGAAATTATTAAACCTCCATTTACGTGTGATACATGATTCATATTAGGACACAAGTAGGGTTAGTATTGTCCGTCGCATCTTCATTGTTAGCTACAAGAAGAATATTTCTTAGTCATAACTTTAACATGACAAAGTAGGCGGTCGACCCCGTACTTTTGATTTGTAATGAATAAATTATTGTTGTTGTAACATGATTTCATTTACAAATGAAGATTTATGTAACACGTGCAAGTATGTGGTACATAAATCTTTTTAAATCCTTAAATTCTCCGAGTAATGTTCAATTCTGCGAGGAACTGTGTCAAGAAATTATTTATTTCAGAAAGCTTATGGAAATGGTAAACGTATCAAATGTAAGGATGCAGGGTGTTGAAAGTGAACAATGAGATGGATTTTACAAGCGCAGTGCATGATCACTGATAATTCTTTAAATTATCAATGATGTATTGGATGATAGATCCCAAACAAGCAAGCGGCTCACCTGATGGTCAGTGATGAGCGACGTACGTATGAGACACCAGAGGAGCTACCGGTCTTAGCTGACTCCTCGTAAATCTGCTCCCCTTTCCCCCCAAGGGGAAGCCAGACTAGGTAGGCTGGGCTAGCCTACCTGCGTAGGCGGCAGCTAGATTTGTGATTAGTGGTGATAAGCCCTGTGTATTTTGGTTATTCCTGTCTCTGTTTGGAACCTGCTATGGGCCAAGTAGTTTGGTTATTCCTTTCATGATATTGTGAACTGTGTCTTCCACAGATGGAGGGCCATTATTGCTGCGGTTATGGTAGTTGTTCTGTCCGATGATAAGGATTTCTTGAGCATATGGAGTTGCAGTCGTGGTAGTTTGTGGTGGCTGAGATGTTTGTCCATCAGTGGGCCATTTTTCCTTTGTCTTTTTCCCCTGCATTTTTTCTTATTTTATTCCGTATCGTGGTGTTATTATTCCTAAACATTTATAAAATTAAGTATTTCCGCAAAGTAACACCTGATTCTATTAACTCTGTCGTACATATTTATACGAATCATTCGGTTTTGGCTTTTGACTGTACTGTAACCGGTCTTCGAAACGTCTTGCACTTGAATTCTGTCCTGATATGGATTAGTTCATCATTTGTATTAGAAGTAGTGAAAGTATGGGTGTTTGTGTTTGTGCACAACACTATATCCTGTATCGATGCGTCATTTGATCAATGTCTGGGGGAGATATAAAATTTTATATTTGCATAACATACCTGTTAAGTAATCCAATATTTATCATTGTGAATAAAGGAAACTTAAAAATGTGTACTAAACTAATGGCTTTATAGTCAGTTACAATGTTTATTACTTCGGCTTTTATCGTAGAGATCGTAGAGGTCGAAAAACTTGTAACAAATTATGTAATTTTTATTATCTGTGATAGAAGAATTTATCACTCAGTAATCTGTTTTTCCGTCATGACGTTTCGCTAAAAGATTTAAGCGAGAATCCACCAACGAATTAACGTACGTCTAATATCAAAACAGTTGTTTGACTCTTTCTATGTATAAAATGAAGGGTACATAATGCCTCGTTAAGTCACCTTTCTTCAATTTTCCGGAGTCCTGTGTCGTTATATGTCTTCATAGAAGATTGAGTAGATCGAGGAAACATTTATATAACCTTAAATATGACAAGGATGCTAACGCGACTTTCATGTTAAGTCCTTACACATTAATAAACTATATTTTCATGTTAAGGTCATCAACTCCTGCTGTCGATTGTAATATATCAATAACCAGTATGTAAATTGTTTCAGGTAATTATTCAAATGAGCGTATTGATCAATGCACTTTGTAAGTATCGACATCGTATAATCAATTTTTATTTAGTTATGCTGCTTTGCATAATCAAAAAGGCAAATGTGAGAATGATGGTATGTTTTGATTTTTGCTTCATAACTATCGTTGTAATTATTTAAAAAATTCAATGTCTTTTCAAATCTATCTACAAATATGATCTACATAACATGTAACTTGAATGTAAATAGTTGTTAATATTAATTATTAGAACATTACAAAATTATCTTTTAAAATACATTAAAAACCTATATAGTTTTAGTCAAAGATTTGTATTCGACAAAGAAGCAATATATCTAATTTCATCTTATTTACATTTTCCTATTTGTACCGAAAAGGTTGTGTAAAATATCCTGATTTTTCCCTTAAGCGTGTATAAGCTACGCCATTCGGTCGTCAGAGCTACGTTTGATGAGGTCTAGAACCACGTCTAGATGAGGTTTTGACATTTAAAACAGAGGTGGTATATTCTCCTGTACATCTCCAGTGAGTTAACTTTTTTATAAGTAGGGAAATACCTAACGCATACTTGCTTTCTCCGGAGCAAGGACGTGTAATGTCGGACCTCTGAAACCGTAAGGTGTTACAACTACGCCGCATATGGGCAGAGCCCTGGGAACGCTTTCTAATACATTCGCGTTCACACCGGTATAGCACCTGACGTCCTCGCTTTGGGAGAGAGTTGATCCTCTCCCTCTCCCACCCGGATAGGTACGCCGGAATACGGACGCGATTTCCTATTCGTCCTTCAATTCCAGGTGGGCACCGGACTCCGTGGATCGTCCGCTCGGTGGTAATCTTTAATAAAGGTCAGGAAGACGAGAGTTTTGAAGCACTAGTCTACTCGACACCCTAAGACAGATCTGGCCGATCACACCGACCACATTTCGGTCGCGAGTGACAGGGAGTCGGGTCAATCTACTGTGGCAGGCTAGTAATTTAGGTTGATCTTCCCTTTCACCGTAGGTGAAGCTACCACGAGTGTGGGTAGCCCCGAACCCCGCCTAGCTATTGGACAAGGCGGGAACCCGTCCGGGGCTACCTACACTATCTATGTTCTATCCATCAAATTGTAATTAATGCTTTGAACAAAATGCCAGTCAATTCATGTCATTTTATGTTAGTGGGATGCAAATAAGCCTTTGTTGCTTCTCGGACTCATAGAAAGTCAATTAGCCAACTAATAGAATACGAGTAGATATGCATTGCCTTTTGTTAGCGTCGCTTGCATTTCGTATTCTACAGATGCATGGTTAAGAATTTGATTTGCTTAAATTACTTCTAACGCAAAGGTTTTAATTAACGAATTTTATTTTGCACACAACTTTCGGCGCATGGAATCTAGTAGCTGATGAAATAATTACTAAATCTATCCTAGTATTAGTATACCCTTTATACTTCTAAATATTAATGCTAAGGTTAAAAATTCTATGAAAGGAAAAAGCGAATATTAATAAAAAGAAGTGGTGATCTCTTGTATTTACGCGAACACTACACATTTTAAATGAAACTATTATTTACGGATTTCATCGCGTTTAATTTTGTTTTTATACTCCCTACGTTTCGATTGTTTTACAGTAGTCGAGGTCAGGGGGAGACTGAGGTGTTAGACGTCCAGATGTCATAGTTGACTCGGGCTACCTTCAGATTTTATTTATTAATTTTTGGTCCGATCCTCGCAGAATGTGCTCACTGTATCTTGAGGTCGTGCAGCGGTATGCTTGATTTCAGATTTAATTTTATTTATCACTAGATCCCAAGCCGGTGTAGCACCCAGCCATCTTCTCTATTGAAATTAGGATGTTTTTTAATTTCAGTAGTCTCGCGAATCATCTTTGGCAAAAATTGGTGTTCTTTTGCGAGGATTTGTGGTTTATAAAATCTGAAGTAATAGTTGGGGCGATCAAGGATATGATCACAGACTCCAGACTTCCTAGAGCGTCGGTGTTTCACGTCAGCTATGTGTTCTTTCACGAGGGTCCTTACACGTCGGAAATATAAAAACAAAATAAACGCGATAAAATCCGTAAATAATAGTTTCATTTAAAAAGATGTTGTGAGTCGATGTGATGAAGAAGATATACCCAGTCAGCCGGTTCCTGTCGATCTTGACTTAGAATCATCGATTAATTAAAATTTTGCAGTCGACTTAAAAGTTCTTTTCTCTGCGGTTTTCTACTTTTGATCGATACTAGGGTCCCTGTAATGATTACCCCATAGAATTAACATAAAACGATCTATTCAATGATCGACGTCATCATTGCAGCTTGTTACGAGTCTACTGCAGAACATAAGTCCTCCTCCAAAGATTGCCATAAAGCATGACTCTGAGCAACCTACATCCATCGACTTCTCGCAACACTGTGCAGGTCTGCAGTGCGGTCGTCGGTTTTCACTCGAACCTTACGTCCCCAACGATCTGCGAGACATGTGTATGGCCCATTGCCACTGATGCATTGATTCAACATGAAACATTCGAATTATACCACTATTACTTAATACTCGACCAGTGATCGGAGTGATATGGGACTTTTTCAGATTAAAAAAATCAATAAATACGAGACACCTTTTGTATCTGACATTAAGTCTCGGCTATCCAAAGCCCTTGTTTTATTCAATGTAAGAACGCGTATTGTAATTGCAACGGTTTGTGAAATGGAAATTTGATTCGACTCCATGTTTGAATTGCAAATCGTGAGAGAGAGGTCAGTGGAGACGTTGTTAGTTTAGCCTGTTAAATCTTTGATTAGAGGTTTTTTTTTAATCTCAGAATGACAGAATACGGGGTGACGGGTTATTTACGCCAGGAAAACTTGACTGATACGCATGACACGGCGTAATGACTATATAATTAAAAAGTAAAAATCATACTGTATTTAATTTTATTGCAACTCATAAACCTCTGACAATATCATGTGAAAAAACAAACGATTGTTATTTCATTGAGTAAATAGTCCATTTCTAAAATTGAAATAATTGATTTAAAGCTTCCGAGTGCTTTAGGTATCTGCTACTGATTCAAGAGGAGACTGTAGTTCGTTCCCCTATGCGGAGGTCTCGTGTCAGAGTTTTCCGAAACTTACGTAAGATTTGTATCGATGGCCTGAACTCGGTGACATGCTTACCACTTGTCACGTTGCTCCAAATAAGCTCTGGTGAAAATTAAATGAAAACGACTACAATATATGTATTGGCATCCTAAAATTAAGTTTACGGTTACGAGAGAGTTTAATATTTCTCAATGGCGCATCGCAAATTTAAACATGAACAAGTTTCAAGAAAGTCATAGGCACCGAGTTACTACGCCCGCGCAAACAACAATACACAAACGAAAGTCCACCGGAAGCGGGTGAAAACCTGCACACGGACAGACACGCTTTACTGCAAATAAACTAAACATTCATTAAATAAATTATTCATACATAATTTCGCACTTTCTGTCTAATGTTTGTTAACTAAATGTGGTATTCGAACCGGCCATGTCGCAAGCCCTGTTGCCAAATACATATTTATATACATGATTAAAGTTCCGTGATCGCTTAGTGTTCAGGGCATTCGCTTTAGTTTCACCGTGCGCCCGTGAAATGGGTTCGAATACCGATATATTAAGATTGTTAGTTGCAATTAGCTTCTAAGGGAGCCTCTGAGAAATATTATGAAAAATATTATTTCGAAGACATTTGTAGTCCGGCAACGCGCACCGGAGCAACATGGCGGACCCTTGCTTCAAAACCTTGTCAAATATTGAGTCAGTCAGTGAGTGGGTTGGTAGTATTTGGATTTATAGGAAATTATGAGGCTTAGTGACTAGCGTATATCGGAAACTAATATTTGTGCAACGTATAGGGGTTACTCTTGTTTGTTTTACTTTTCCACGACACGGGTTAGCATCTCTTCGAATCGCGGTTGACTTCACGTGTCGTCGCGTATTGTTTCACTATTCCGTTATCAAGAGTTGTTAATGAGAGAGAAATATAACGAATGTTTATTTCGGCGGTGAGATACCACTCGTATAATAATATATCGGACGTACTTAGACGGCTCGGTGGTTAAGCGACGCTGTGGGTCGCGGGTTCGATTCCCGCACGGGATTAGTATTTGTATGGACTACAAATAATTGTTCCAGGTCTGGGTATTTGTCCATGTGCAATTTATGTATGTAAACTGCCTCCGCAACACAGGAGAAATTCCCACAGTGGAAGGTTAATGTTTTTTTAAGTCAAAAAAAAAGTACGCGTCATCCAGTCCCAAACAAGATTGTGGACACTGGATAAATATTCACAATTTCATATATCGATCCCTATTCAGCCAAGACGCCATCTGGCTAGGTTCTACTTACTGGGTGACCTGGTTGCCACACCACTCCACGCGGGTTGGCGACGGCTACAGAACTTGAATGAAACGTCTTTTTTCTTTATGGAAAAGACGGCAAACGAGCAAGCGGTTCACCTGATGGTAAGTGATTCCCGTCGCCCACATACATCTGCAACACCATAGATGCTGCAGGTGCGTTGCCGGTCTTTAAGGATATTTGGGAGGTGGGAGGGAAGAGGGGAGGAATAGGGAGGGGATGTGGGCCTCCGGTTACCTCATTCACCGAACGAAACGCAAAAGCACAAGATGCTTCTACTTCACGCCGGTATTCTGCGAGGCCGTGGTATCAATCCGGTCGAGCCGGCCCACTCGAGCAGCAGCTAAAGCCGCGCTTGGCTCTACCACGTTATAAAGTCTGCGTAGTATATCAATCCCCTTGTGTATTTTTACAGTGAGAAAATATTTTTTCATTTCTTTTTCAATTCGCCGCCACCTTGCGTCAAATATTCATAACAAAAGTATTAATAAAAATAGTACAATATCGATATCGTTAAAAATCGATATCCACTCGTTTTATATTATAATTATGTAATGTTAAAAAAATAGTGACATGATGAGTCCGTAAGAATGTTACACAATAGCCAAAAGCTTGTTCCGCATCGTGAATGTCAATGCTTTCAAATCAACCATCTTTTCACCTTCATCTTGATAACAGCTGCGATTATTTTGTAAAGCCGCGTGTCTTAATGAACAACTATTATTTAGATATTAGGTGATTACATAATTATTTTTATTTAGATCTCTCCGACCGCTTTTTTGACGTTGACAAAATGACTTCCGAAAAACTAGAGTTGGGGGAGGTGAGGGGGAAGTGAGGAGGCACGCAGGAATCCAAGGGCTCCTCTTGACACGATGAAAACGACCTTGCACACGAGAATATTGGTGTTAGCCTTGAACCTGAGACCATTTCGCCACCTCTTGAGCATTTAGAGCGCCTATGGATAGGCCGCCAGCCCTTAAGGTGGGATTGCTTCCCGAGAGCGTCACTTAGACATTGGAACGGAAAGTGCTATACGAAAAATATGCTTGTATGATGTGCACAAGTATGTCTGGCACCTCTCAGCATAGTGAGCCATTGTGCACTCCCACCCGGTACTTGCTGTTTTCGCTGAGGCGCTCAAGTACGTGCCCCGTGAGACGGTGTACTTGCAGAACACACGAGTGTTTAGCTCGAGCGCCGAATTGCTCGCTTGGACGGACTGAACACTATTCTTAAGTCGGATGAGTATTATTTATTCGTAAATATTCCCCAGAGAGCTAAGTAGAGTGAGAGGTTTTTGTTACATACAGACAGTTGATAAGGTAGTGAATAAAAATGGCTATAATTAATCATAGATTAAGGGAGAGATTTTATAATTTTTTATTAGAAATCCCGGATTAATTCTCTTACGTTTTCCATCGTGGTTCCTTCTGAAGATAGACTTAGACGGCTGATAAGTGCCGATAAGTGGCAGTTGCACTGCTGATAAGTGGCAAAAAAGGAATCCTGCCACCCAAATGCGCTATGCATGCGCCTTTAGATAATTATACTCTTTTATACTTTCTATTATAGATTTATGTATTGATCTTTAGAGTTGCAATCTGTGGATGCAATAATTTAATCGAAGAAAATCAAGAGACGAGGACGCTATATGAAATTGAAATAGCATTTTAGTATATCTATTAGCTACTCTACGCAACACTGATCTCTTCGGGTCCGTTCCACGCTCACCCGAAGTGGCTGCACTCTTGCATAATGCCTATGTGGTCACGTGGCGACAGTGACTGTATCGATCATCGATCTCTCGATTGACAATAGTAATTAATTAATATCGCAGGCAATTTGGTGCTATTATCATGTATATTATGTAAATTGGAGTTGATTGGATTCTAGTAATTTAATCATGCTACGGATGGGTGTGGTTGCGTGGTGAAGAGTATCTATATTTTAGTATCGAAAATAGATCGAACATGGCTCTTAAAAGTTGACACTTTAGACTTACAGTTTTTTCTTTACTCCGTGCACCCGATAGAAAGAAAAACGGGAATTACATGTGCAAGATTGCTGTACAATGGAATGTTTTCGCATCCAGTGATTACGCTTACTGTCTAACCCTTCGAAACGGAACTCGGTTTAGTAATTGTTGTCTGGTAGTTACAATTGGTAATAATACGGAATGCCATTATATATTATATTCTAGACGAAAATATGTGTCAACTTGTGTGCGTCATACAAAATTATACTTTGATATATTCGTTATCGATTTAGCAAAGTTACAACCATCGCTTTTTTAGTAATTGGTTCATTACTGAACAGTCGATATGATATCCACCTACAGTTTCGTGGACAGGGAATATAACCATAATATTAGGTAATGCGAGGTCAAGTACTAAACATGACATAGGAAGACCTAAATCGAAACAACACAACCTTTTGTTAATTACAGAATTATAAATAGTTTTTTAGTCACCAAATTAACAATAGCCGACGTAACCGAAACATCATGTTAATTTTGAATCAAACACAAGATGTTCGTCAATTAAAATACGTATGTTTTACCGGATATAGGAGCAACAATGTTATTTAACAGATAACAAAGGTTGTCTCTTCAACGTAAGCTCATCTGGAGCGAACACTAACTGACATAGAAGCCTCCATTCAATAATTCCTTTGGCTCTGCAAGAAGGCTGGAGTATGTTTGTGCATGCAGTTAGGAAGTATGTATTTGTTGATGGTGCCGAGCAGGTCTCTATTTGCACTTCCCACGTCCGGGCCCCTTTCCCACTGCGCGCATAACGTGTCTCCGTCGCCTATCCGTTACAACCAGATTCCGGGCGTGGGGTGTGGTCTATGTCAGAGGCGACTTCTGTATAATTTCTTTTATATACTTCTTATGTGATTGACAGAGCGGTGCGTTCTTGGAGAAACCTATGCTCGGCAGTGGACTTAAATAGGTTGATAAAAAAGAAGGGAATGAAAGTAAACGTTAATAAGACAAAGGTTATGGTGTTCGAAAGAGAGAAGAGGATGACGGAAGTATGTATCAAGATTAGGGAAGATAGTTTAGACCAAGTGACTGATGAGTTTGTTTACTTGGGAACAATGATTACGAGAGATGGAAGGTACGAATGTGACATTGAAAGGAGAGCGGTGGTAGGTAATATGGTGAATGGGGCATTGCATACATTTATGAACAGCCAGACGATATCTCAAAAAGCTCGTTTGGCTGTGCATAGAGGGTATTGGTTTTGGTACCAACACTAACATATGGAAGCGAAAGCTGGGTATGGCAGAAGAGGCATGAAAGCAGAATAAATGCAGTAGAAATGACAGCGTTAAGAAGTATGATTGATGTGAAGATAACTGACAGGGTTCGAAATAATGTGATCAGAGAGGGTTGTGGCGCGAAAGATGATGTAGTGACACGAATTGAGAAAGGGATGCTGAGCTGGTTTGGACATGTGAAGCGGATGAATGAAAGTAGGTTGACTAATAAATATTTGAGGCGAGTGTAAATGGTAGAGTCGGGAGAGGAAGACCTAGGTGAAAAAAGGCCAGGTCAAGAGTACTCGAAACCAACGAGTATGCATGCGAAGATTGATGAAAGTGGGAGAAGCGAAAGACGTATGTCAGGACCGTAGCCAGTGGAAGAAGATTGTCTCTTCCTACCCCGTTGGGAACAAGGCGTGCATACATACATACATGAAAAAGAAGAAAGACCTGGGTTTCCAGTACGAAATACACTTTGATCAAAAAAATTATATACGTCAAATGAAATGGGGGTGATTTTTCTTGGAAATTTACCAGAATTGATATTTAGTATCGTCGTGCCATTTATTCTGCCTAAAAACCTACGTTTTCGGGAAACAGAGTTACTGATGGTAAGTGGCCACTGCAGTCCATGGACACCAGCAAACCACCTCCATCACTGCAAATGCGTTGTGTCCCTTGGCGACTAAGATGGAATGCCTCAAAGCCTACCTGGTTGCTGGTGATCAGGTAACAACATCAAAGTGGTGCTACCGATAGGCGGCGGAGATAAGATGTTGGTGCCCAGTCACAGCTCACAGTTCACAGCTCCTAGACAGAGAAGGAGCTTACCACGTTGTAATGTTAAACATGTGCGTTAGTAAACATTAATCATCTGTTTAAACTTTTAATGAATATTTTCAATTTAGTTTTGTTCGCAATTCGCTTATTCTTTAAATATTTCCTCTGTCCGCGCTTGTGCATTTTTTAAAGACTGCCTTAAGACGTATTCACTCCCGCAGCAAACTCGACCTTATATAATTGAATTTTTTGTTTGGTACATATCTTCACGCCTATAAAGTTTATATCTTAAAAAAACATTCAATCACTTACTTCCTCTTCATAAAAAGCAAATTGATATTTACGCGGTGGTGGCGCCACCTTCCCTCTTCCCGAGAGTTAAACTTAAAGGCGTAGCATGCCATAATATTATTAAACATACCATTACAATAATAAATACCTTACACATGGTGTAGCCAAGTGACTGATGGAATTTACCTAACAATACACACAATTCACACATTTTAAATATCGGAGAATATAATATAGCTGATAGCCGAGTGGTTATGAGACCTGTCTCCGAATCGGGAGAACCGATTTCGATCCCGGGCTCATACCAATGTGTTTACAAAACTTGTTTGTATTGTTGGTTTAATCACTGAGACGGCGAAAAGCCCACCGCCTGACACATTGCTCTAAATAAGCTCAGCTGAAAATTGGATTGTCTAAAATAAATGTCTTGGCCTCTGACCATATATAATATACTAGCGAGCAGCGCCGGCTTCGCACGATCAGAGATCTGTAATATATAAAGTAAATGCGAATGTTTTATACGTTTAGTAAGTCCCCATGAAAAGGCCTAATGATAAAAACCGTATAGAAATCCACTCAGAAGTCCAGTAGCTATAAGCGAATATACATTCAAATGCCATTTGATTTATAGTATTAAGAGATATTATATATTATAAAACATTTCTGATAATTAACAGAACATACGCTGCCTACATAGAGGCACAAGCGAAACTGTAAACTTGCTGAATTATAACACGTTTCGCTCCATTTACGCTGTTTTATTATGTAGGCCTGTAGGCATAGACACGTTTCCTTTTATAAGCGTCGCGCCAAAATTAGTGGAACACATTCCGTCTTTTTTTTTTTTTTTTTAATAACTGAACGCCAGAACGGACTGCCGATTCTAGCGTAACTATTATGTGTTACACGAAATAAAAAGTTTGATCGATAAATCAGAAAGAAACGTTCTTTATATAAGAGCAACATCGAGTGTTTGTACATTACACGATAAGAATCGTTTAAATAAAAAAATCCTTCAGCAATACTGGATGATGTTTTGATGTTTAGATTACTTATAGGTTTTAGGAAGATCGATCCATTCAGTCAGTGACGATACTCGTAAGTTAGTATAAAAAAGGTTTTTTTTGTGTAATATCTATTTACACAGTCACACATGTTTACATAAGTGCAACTCATGCGTGTAATATTACAGTAGGTGAATACGAAAATAATTAGTTCACACAATCAGGCTCTACTTAGCGTAAGTCTAGTACCTCCCGGTAGAGTTATACACCTCTTCTCTTCAAAATGGTTGATACAGACTATTTTAGTTTTGAATGTGCACCTTAGGCGAGTGGACTTGTTCCTTGTATGTTATCAGCCTAAGGTAGCCTACAGCTGGACTTTTGCCTTTCCGTGAATGCGCCAACAAAATCTTGCATGCCGTTCATAGATTCGCCCATACTCACCACACTGGGCAAGGTTGGCGATTGCAGTGGGGGTACTACAGATGCTGCTCCCGATTATTAGATTATAGATTAGTTACTCTAATTAAAAATTAGCCTAATTGAATAGTTTAAGTTACAAAAGTGACTATGTACTGTAGTACATGTAGTGTAGTAGTAATGGTTTAAAGCCGTTGGAAGGTAGCTGTCATTGATGTTTGTAATATATTTAAAATATTCTTTAAGAGCATTCTAGAGTCTTTCCACTTGTTGAACCCCGGAGTAACTAAATATTATAATGAGCAAAATGTCGGAATTGGCGTTATCTAAATTCACGCTATAGACTAAAGATGCATGTTGAAAGGTTAATAAATGTTTATTTTCGTGACATCTGACAACTCGAAACTATTTGAGATTAGTAATGAAGATTTTAAATTATGATACGATGTGTATACTACATCAGGAAGAATAGGTAATAAGTGTTCGTACCTATTTAAAAAAAAAACTAATCTGTAGTTAAGACATAATATGCTATACGTAAAATATTAGATTACGTGATTGATTTTTAATACTTTATCATTCATGATCCGCCAGGTTAAAGTTAAAAATCCCGTGTGTTTAAATAACACATCAAAATAAAACTGTACAAAAGCACTAAAAACATTTGAAAAAAAAAAATAACCATAATTTAAATCGAAGTATTATGTCATATGTATTATGTATTCCAATACAATCAGCAAAGCAGCTAATGTAATGGAATGAACTGCTTCTCGGTTATGTTTATTACCGTGTGGTATCGGTGTAAGAATTTGTCACCCTTTCTTCCCGTGGATGTCATGATTGGCGACTAAATAGCTCCCAACAGATGGCTGGATAACTTCAAAAATACCAGACCAAAAATAAGCAGAGCGATGACGGCCAGTGCAAGGCGCTTGGTCGCCGATCCGCTTGGCAAGAGTGACAATAATGGCAAAACATCCTTAAGAGATAGGCCCATCTCCTACAGTGGACTATTCAAAGGCTAAGTTAAGGTTAAGTTTAAGGTGACGATTAATGACAAGCTGAATCCACACTGTAAACAGAATGTATTGCTGTCTCGTTAAGTCTTTCATTACTATGTCGCTTACTTCGCGATTTGCGTTCATCTTTCGTGTTTATTGTAACAAAGCTAACTCAGCATCGATTTATTTCTTTAATTCTGCGGATTGAGGTTTTGAATACTGTTTAACCCTTGGCATTCGTGGCCCAGTTTGTATTCCACATAAAAACTGTCCCGTGCGGAAATCGAACCCGCGACAGCAGCTGTCAAGCGTAACGTTGTAAAATTTAAATGATATGTTTTTAATTTATTTTTCTTCTTCTTTGTCAGCCTATATAAGTCTACAGCTGAACATAAGCCTCTCCAAGAAGGCGCCAGAAAAATCCAGCATGCTTTTCTTAAAAGGTTCGCCTATATTCACCACGCTGGGCAAAAGTGGGTGGGTTGGTGAGTGCCGATGCCTTCGCACTAATGATGCCGCGATCACCAGTCCATGGGATTTTGGCTCGGCAAATTCGGGGGGATTTTCCGCCATGGTCAGGGCCTCGTTTGTGTAGTTGGGTGCAAGTGCAGGTGAGGTTGGCTTTGGGAGAACATGGTATTTACCTAATTACAACCGAATTCGTTAATTTAGTTTAACTCAATAAGCGATTGATTTATTTGATTGTAAATTCAAAATAATTCATTCTTATCTTATACACAACCTTTGTTAATTCTCCATATTCTTAATCATACATTCTATGTGTTCTTCCACCAAGACAATTAGAATACATTTTTTTTTTCTTGAGTTTTTTAGTTTAGTTAAGTCCATCGCTTTTTACTGCTAATTAATATACAACATTTTCTCAGCCTAATTAAACAGTACACTGAAGTTGTCAGTTATGTCAGTTTATTAAATCCTTTCATCAAAATGTTAAGATGGCGGTTATGCCACCGGCGCGGTCGCACGGTAGCCTCTACGTTTTAATAGCTTATTGTTTCATTATTCCCGCCTCGCAATTAAACACGAGAGTTCACGTGGGACGCCTGTTGGTCTACTTAGTCCTCGAAATTGGTAAAAAAAAAAGCTGTAAATGGCATACCCACCAACATACCAGCACTTTAGCTCGGGCCTGTCCCGGTCATCCTGAAGACCGACACGCCGTTACAGCACACAGTGAGTGCTTATGTTCAAAATGTTGAAAACATGGAGCATATTCTCACAGAACACATAATACTTATAAAAAATAGCAGCACTGAATCTTAAAAAATCACGGGGGGTGGGGGAGGGACGCTCCATACCCCGGTGGAATCGTGATGCGAAGAAGCACTCTGCACACTTTGATGTTATGTCTGCAAGGTTTTTCTAAAATCGAAGCAGTGAGAAACTTCTGACTCAAGTATTTCGTTATCCACTTAAGATTGCACTAGGGCTAGGGGAAGAGCAGACCAGTTAGTAAATTACCTGCACCCCGGTAGTCCTGTAGTAACATCACTAAAACGAACGTTTTTGTGTTACGACTTCTGCAAAAAGAAAGAATTACAAAATGTATTTTAAAATTAATTAAATGAATACTGGGTTGATGAAGGAAAAATCCGTATCTATACGCGGATCTAGATTTTGGTAGTTTAGAAGGTAGGAAAGGATCAGGAAGACTTCAGCTCTTCCTGATCCGTTCGTACATCTTTCACTCTAGGGAAAAATCTGAAATCTTTTTTTACGTATAAGTCGGAATGATACTAATACAGAAAGGTACTATAATGAAAAGTATAAAGGTAGCCAGAGGTTACTATTACATCTGGACGTATAACACCTCAGTCCCACCGTGAACACGGCTGCTATAAAGCAATTGAAACTTCGGGAATATAAAAACTAAATTAAACGCGGTAAAATAATCATTTCATTTAAAGTGTTCGTGTAAATACTAGAAATCATTATAGTAGTTTAAAACGTATATATGTTCATGTATTAAACAGCGTCTTACTCAATCAAATAATTTATTGCCGCAAACCTTAAATTTAGAGCATGTCTGTAATAAATGGTGACAGTAATACGTCCGTTTACATTAAATTGTCAAGAGGACAAAGAATTAATGTTGCCCTCAGGCTAACATCGAACATAAAGTTATTGCCAGAGATAATAAATATATCTTTATCTCTTATTTGGGTGTTAATTGTAGTGTTTTGAGCATATGTTTTTATCAACTATGAGAGGAGAGTATTACATACAATAAGACCGGCCAAATACCAGTAAGTCGCACGTCGATGGTTCCTTATGATATTCTTCTATCATCTTCATCGGTATCTATGTACGGAACTTCGTTAAACTATTTCGCTATGATATGTTCCCTACATACATTACATTAAATAATATTTAATTTTATATTGAAGGCTCAAAGTCTTCAAAGTGTATGTGTCTTATTAGGCATGGGCGCGTAAGATAATGTATACTCGTAACATACCATCTCACTCTAAGGAAAAAGTGTGGAAAATCCCGAGGCTACGAAGCTAAGGTGGAATAATCATCTGAAAACACTTGGGAAAGTGTTTTTACGTCAGGTTAAATAAACTATAGTTGAAGTGCAGATCAGCTTGTCTAAATTAAAATGATATTAGGTTTATTAATGTTTTATATCCTTATTATCAAATTTACATTAAATTTGTTATCCTAAAAATACATACATGGATATGTCATAATAATGATTGCAAAGGTGATTCCTTAGGGGATCTAACTTCAAATCAATAAACCCAAGTTCGATCACGTGGGTGGAGGGCTCGTTACAATGAGTTTTTTTTAATGATTTGTATCGTTGGCCTGGACACTGATACACCGACTGGTGAGCCTGACGCTTTGTTTAAAATGTGTCTTTATACCTCTCACTATCCCATTATTGGGTATATGGTCGTGAGAGGTTATCTTTTTTTATGCACGCCTCAACGTTAGAACCCGTTTTCACCGACAACACGTGAATGTTTTTGATATTTAAATGAAACGTACATAGAATTCTAATATAATTTATTCTAAAAGTGCCGCTTCTAGATATGTTATATTACATATTCAACGTGTGTCTAGTTATCATGAATGGGCTCTTTGGACTTGTTAAATATGCAGAACGGCTTTTCTCAGACCTGTTATAATTATGAACGGTCGAAATTCAGCCCACTATTGTGGTTCGTTTAATTGTGTTCAGTTTGTTTGGAGAATAATGAAAGATTACATCTCGTTTTATTTCATTCGTGAAATTTCATTAGAGATCAGATCTGCCCGAGAACTGCTCTTTTTGCGTCTGCAGAAGCGATTAACTATTCGGTTTTCAGGGCGGCTCTTTTGGATGAGTTTCTTTAAGTGTGTCATTTAAATTTGCGATGAAAATATTGAACGTTTTGATGATGTCCTCATGGCCGATTTCCACCACGGCTACAACTTTGGGAGTTGTCAATTGCGCTGGAGATATAACAGTGCCGTAAATGTACGGCAAACAGAGTAACTTACTGGTCGTTACCTTCCTCTATAAGATATAACGGCTAGGCGATAAGATAACGGCTTTTAAGCATGGTAGAGCCAGGCGGTGGCTTTAGCTGCTGCTCGAATGGGCCGGTTCGACCTGATTGGTACTACGGCTCCGCAGAATACCGGCGTGAAGTAGAGGCATCTTGTGCTTCTGCGTTTCGTTCGGTGAGTGAGGTAACCGGAGGCCCACACCCCCTCCCTATTCCTCTCCTCTTACCGCCCATCTCCCAAATATCCTTAAAGACGGGCAACGCACCTGCAGCATCAGTGGTGTTGCAGATGTATGTGGGCGACGGTAATCATATTACCATCAGGTGAACCGATTGCTCGTTTGCCGTCTCTTCCATAAAAAAAAAAAGATTGGAGAAAGAGTCAGACGCAACACAGCACAACAGGTTACGAACCTAGAACCTATGTCTCGAGGCCACGCTATCTACTCGGTAAATTGTACATTAAAGCCTGCATAAGAGTGGCCTCGTACCCAGATGAATCAAGATAAAATTAAAAGTAATGGAGTTAAAATATCAGAGCGTTTCAAATTCATCTCCGGTTAGTATTTGAATATGGAATCCAAGTATCATTAAGCTAATATATCCTCTCGGCAATTTAAAAAAGTGCATTACATTAAAATACAACAACACTTGTGTTGAGTGGAGCGGGTAATTAAAAACCAATTCCACGTACTCGCTTTTATGCGAATTCCTATAAAAACGACGTTCAACATCAAGTATCATTCAGAGCACATCGGAACACAAATCACAAAGCCCATGGGAGCGAACTTACAAATGCGCCGCCACGCGGGAGTGCGTTCAACTTTCGATGGATATCGACGACATCTACCAGCGAAACCGAAACCAGAATGTCATCACGTACCGAAGTTCGCATGCCGCGGATTGCATCGTTGATCATTGCATCATCACGTACTGTACGATGAGCTTACGGGGCTTAGCGAGCAGTAGCTGGTGCTGAATACCGAGTTCTGGGTCTCAATTCCTTACGAAATCACTTCCGTATCCGGTTACCGCCTTTGATCTTATCGCAAAGCTTTATCACGGAGTCAGGAACGTATTCAGTCACAGATTAGATCTTTGTTACTACGTAAACGAAGTCTTTTGCGTATTCCACTTCCCTTTGATTGCCCTGACCGACGTAGGTCAGGTTTCAGCAACTCCTTGACTGTCCGAGCATTTTGCGTGACTTCTCTTTAATATGGTTAGAGATAGGCGATGGTTGCCATATGCCTCATACTTGTGAACAGGAGCTGCTAGTGTCGAAGGAAAACCGAAAGTCTGTTCACGTCCATAGGGTAAGTGGACGTGGAAGACATTGAAGAGATTGCACTTATTGTCTACTAGCAGATAGATCGAAAGACAGTTACTTTCGCATTTACAATAATAATATGGATTATGGACAGATAAAAATAACAAAAAAGTACAAAAGACGGGTGCATCCTTCTATATAAGATCGCTCGGAACACGCTGTAGACTCTGCGCTTGCGCAAATGGAGCCACGTCGTAATGTTATTTCCTCAGGCTTTGCTTCAAGTATTCCTTCGGCGGATGTGCATGGCGGACATTGCTTCCTCTCTTCGAAATGTGTAATAGACATCCATGTTTATTTGATTTTTGCGTAAACGTGATTTGATCCCCATGGCTTTGTGGTTAGCGGACTGGTCCCAGGTTTTGAATCCCATCGGAATCAAATCAAATGTCCCTTCTCCCTCTTACTTTAATGCATAACTTTTGAAATGTTACGATAGTAAAAAATCTATCGATACGTCATGTTAAAAGTTAAGCGTTACATTGGAAACAGAAAGGTATAGATGCGTGGGTGTCTCTATGTTTGCGCGTACACTTATGGTACTATAATTCTCATTCACAGTTGATTACTGCCGATAGAATTTGAAACCAGTCCCGTTATGTGTACATAAAAATAATCGCTTTAAAGAAAACGACAAAATACTTCTTCTAAATATAATCATTATAATGTCTTAAATTTCTATTGTTAATCTCGTGTCACCACTGTACAATGGCTTTGCGGATCGTTAGTGCCCAGAAAGTGTTTCAGAATGTAAATACGCTGAAGCCTCTATTCTTCTAATATTTACGTTGTAAACGTGAAACTGCACAAGTCGATATTTATAAATGTTATTATGTAACGACGCCGGATAGGCAATTTTAGTTTTACCAATTTGTCGAGTTAGGTTTTTCTTTATTCCTAGATATTTTGAAACATTCTAGGTTTTTTTTTATACTAGGGAAAATCTGTGACTTCGCTCGCGTGGTATTAATATTTTTATTGTAAAGCACAGGAGACCGTTTACATTTAATTTAATTTTTGTTTCTATATCTGTAGTGAATTTATTCGTTAATCACACAAAAGTATTTAACGGAAATCGATAAAATAATTCAGAATTAAAGCTGAGCCTACACCGGCAACTGTAAATCTAAACTTATCCTGAGATACTGTACTAGATCAGAGCCGTGTACATAAAGGGGTGTAAACAGACCAAATCAACATTTCAAACCTATAAAAAATTATAAACTGGTCTCTCCACCTAAATTGCTGTGATACAACCCGACTAGAACGTTTTGGCAACAAACTTAAGAAAGGTATAATCAATGTTTGTAAAATAACTATATCACTCAACAAATATTATGCAACAAAGAGCAAAATAGACGATATTGAACAGATTTCGGATAAAAATGAAAGTTCGTTTCAATTCCAAGTAGGTATTAAGTAAAACAACTTTTGTGTTTTTTTTTAAGGTTTAGTGCTCACTTGACCTTACCCAACACATCTGCTAAAATGTAACGACTCGAGTGCGTCGCGTTGCGTAAGAATGCCAGCAATTACAGACGGCCCGAACGTGGAGCGAATTCAGACATTTGTGATGCGATACGAGTTGAACCGGTCCAAGGTACAGTTCGCAGGTGACGAGATGCTTTCACCTGCGGCTAGAGTATTTGACCCTACTAGGAACACATATTCACGTACACCTGTGCTTGAAAGAATTTGGACTAAGACAATAAATACCTATAATACATAACTTAGCAAACAGCACGCTTATACTCTTCTTACTGCGCCTGTATAGGGTGCTACAGGTGTATAACTTAACCCGAGCCGGTATTGAAATACAAATCAACAACAGTACCATTTTGCGGTATCTACGAGTACATCTATATTTATGTGTTTTTGTCAGTGTATCTACCTATCGCCGATTAGTTGTTGATTTAGAGGAATTTTGGGAGTCGGTCAGAGTTCAGGAATCAGAGGAGTTTGTCTATGATCACCTCGCTAGGCAAGCGCGCTGGTCACACCAGTGTCGGTCGCACTAACAAGTATGATGCAGCTGTGGGGGGATTTGAGTTCAAATAAATCCATTTCTTCGGTCATCATTCGTTTGCCACGTTTCGGTGAGGTTAGCTTATTGAGTGAATGATGGTATATTCCACCTAAGATCGCTAATGCCCTTATAACAAAACTTAATGGCTTGAGGGAATCAGGAAGCCCTTGGCTAGCCGGGAGATATTTAAAGTCTGCTATTTAATATTATAACAGAATACTCTAATCAGATATCAGCTTTTGATAACAGTCAGAACTTGCTGATGTGCTCTAAATCTGCTAATGGTATTACAAATAAGTAATCGTAATATCAATTGATTTATAATATACGAGCTTTTCAGTTACGTCAGTATAGTTAAACGATTTCGAAACTCATTAAATGCAAATGGAGATTACTTAAGTAAGTACTTTGGTCAAAGCTATTATACAAAATCAAGCCATAGGATCGAAATTTACTAAGCGAACGTTACGCAATATATGATTAATGAAAATTATAATTTATGAGACCTTTGACTTGCATAATCAGTGTAAACAAACATCATAGAAGTTCCGATGAGAATAAAAAGAGAGTAAGGCGTTGACGAGGTGCAGCAACGTCTGTCGCTGTTAACTACTGCATCGTAAAGCTTTCACCATTTTTTATGTAGACGTTCCCAGCTTTATACATGGACCACATTTATTGATTTCTCATATAATGACAATTTTGCAATAGTTGCTACATAGAATAAGCAGACATCTATCATCTTTAACGTTATTGCTTGTTACGGATCCGGGTAATTTAGGTAAAACATCCCGATGTTATGATACGCAACAGAGTTATGAAGATACGTCATTTATTTTCTATCAGTTCTTACATAACAGATTAGATATTGAATTTTCTTCCAGATACACTATCTGTTGTCACGTGATTCGAGCTTCGCTAACTTTCGTCTTCACGCAACGATCTTCATTTCATAACTTTCGGTTCGGGGAATAGGTAGAAACAGTTTTATATTTTGTGGACATCAAAATCGGGCCAGATTTGTCCCAGAAGTTTCAACCACGAAGGCCAGTTTTGGTGAACGTATTGAACGCTAAGTTCAATTATCGATACTGAAAATTCTGTTGTTTTGACACGTTAAGAGTTTATTAAACTTTTGAGATATATAGCAATAAACCAGACTTTTTTCCTAACAAAACTAATTATTCTGCCATAACAACAGAACATAGGACCTGTAATCCTTGGATAACAATTTGATTTTTGAAGTGACTTTACGTCAATCAGCCTGTTTAAGTTCACTACTGACCACAGACCTCTCCAAGAAAGCGAGCTGAGGTTGGTAGGCGCAGTGCCGGTAGCAACCCTTGGTTGGAATGGTTTTCCACATTGCTATTCTGTGCGAATTTGGGTTCGGTAAATTCGGATGATTTTTATTCGGTAGTGAACGTATCGTTTGTTATCTAGCAGAGTAAAAGATGATATATATTGACTCTTACATCCTTTGGTTTATCTGAATATTGATACTGGTTGTAGAATCCATGATTCAGAGCGATGGAGCGTACGGTCGTTTGTTCGGAATATCAAATTAAGCTTGAAAATTCCATAAAAATTGCGATCTCGAAACTCGACAACGTGAGCTGTGATTGGAAAGTTTTGACTGGGCCCAACTTAACGTAACATTAACACGCAACGCATTTTCTGACCAAACTTTGTAGGTGTTTTCTAACACTGCGTGACTCAGTACTCAACGTCTCTACTTCGATACCGGCCTAAGACAAATTTTCTGGTCTCCTGTCATTGTACCGCACCGGGAGGGAACGATCATCATCTCTGCGTTTGCCGGAAGCTGTGGTCGATTTCGACTAGTGATACGTCATCACTCATCATCGTCAAATAGAGATCGTAGCGTTGTGGCGTGTAATATAGACGTTACTTGACGTAGACCAAAGATTTGAGCTACCCGTAATTGAACAGAGTTCCCTTATGACCTAGAACTATCGTGTTTCAATAGCTGCTACTGTGGCGCTGGTTACAGCCATCTTTTTTGGTTAGTTACTCTCGATCAATTGAGCCGTTCGACCGTTTTCTCATGCTTCTATAGAAAATTGTTCGTTGTACCTGGGTGACCGACCCCAGCTCGGGTCATTTTTTTGTAGGAAACAGGGCAAACGATCCGGGGGCTCATCTGATGGTAAGTGATTACCGTCGCTTACGTATATCTGTAATACCAGAAGAGCTGCAGGTGGGTTGCCGTGTAATAACTTACCCTCAGTTAAGTCGTTTGCTCTTCTGCCCCCTTTCCCATAAAAAAATTGACGTGTTGCTAATATGTTGCTGACTATTATGTTGAACTTTGGAGCTTTATACCAGGACGACATACGAAAGTTGTTGCGTCTGTCATCGCTGGATAGGAAGACGTTATGATTCGTGCTTTCACAAATCGATCTTTGCGTTTCCGCTTCCCCACGCAGCCGCGGTTGCGTTTGCAAGGTGCGGAACGGCTTGACGTTAATTATACAACAGCGCGATCGTATTGTGTGTCAGCCGAAATACTAACCAGTGCGTAACTGAACTGAATGCGCTGTGGTGACGCGCGGACAAGTGCGAGCCGCTGTGTTCGATGAATAATTTGACGATAAAATATATATTGACGGGTCGTGACTGGCGTAGTGGCAAAGCGTTTAGTTGCGACGCTGTGGGTCGCGGGTTCGATTCCCGTACGGGATTAGTATTTGTATGGACGACAAATAATAGCTTTGGCTCTCGGTGTTTGTCCATGTGCAATTTATGTATGTAAACTGCCTCCGCGACACAGGAGAAATTTCTTAACTTAATCTTATAATCTTAAGTTGAACGTAACGTTTTATATAAAAAAAAAGCGTGCCTGTACTTATATAGCGTAACAAAACAAAAATAACTAAACATTTTATACCGTGTGCTCTACTCTTTGTTTGTGAAAAAATACATTAAATGCAATTGATATCGGTTTAATTAAAATATAATTAACTTTACAAGGCTTTAAAGTAAAATAACGTAATAATAATTTATAATGAATACAAATAAAGAGAATACTTACACGAATACTCACAATAAATTATAATTCACCACCATATTTAATTTAAAATCACACACAAATACACATGTATATTTATGTATGAATATATTTTTATATCTCCACTGATGTAGAACACGTGTGTTAAAGATTCATAAGTATTTCAAAACCCACTTCATCCTGTCAATTTTACATGTCGGTGTGCGCGCGCGCATAGTAAAAATTCACTCTAATAATTTTTCCCAAACGGGCCAAAGAAAGAAAAACTTAAAAAAATGGTATTATATTTTGAATGGCACGCGTATAAGGTTGCTGTGTGTGTTGCGATACCGATGTAACAGTAAGCATGTGTGTAAACTAGAATATCTGTGACCGAGTATTTCTCGTGCAAAGTTTTGATAACTTATTTACTATCGTTTGAGTTGCCTGCTATCTTGATATTAATTTGAGGTGGTAATGGTAGAGTCGGAAGAGGGAGACCTAGGCGAACATCTCACGATCAAATCGGAGACGTTCTGAAAAAAGGCCAGGTCAAGAGTACTCTAAACCAACGAGCATGCATGCGAAGATTGATGAAAGTGGAAGTAGCGAAAGACGTATACCAGGACCGTTGCAAGTGGAAGGAGATTGTCTCTGCCTACCCCGTTAGGAACAAGGCGTGAATATATACATATATGCTGGTTTCTTGGCAATATTCTTTTAAATCAGAGTCGGACAGGCCATCCCTAGTCGTAACTATCTGTTTAGTTTAGTCACAGTATTAATTCAAGCTATAACAATAACAAAATGATCAACAGCTGGGTAACACGTGCACAGGGAACTTATAAAAGTGAAACTATATCTTGTATTTATGCGAACACTACACGTTTACTAAAAATGTAAACTCTTAAGACTTCAGGCCTTCCGTGACCACAGCTGCTGTAAAGCACATTTAAAAATAATAGTTTCATTTCAAATTATAAAGATGATATAAGACGTTATTTTTTTTTTCATTATACGCTCACACGACACAGACAAAATGACATTGAAGTTAACGTTCATTCGCTCTTCTTCAAGTATAATTGGAATTAGTTTTATTTGTAATCATTTGTAAGAATAATTTTCTAACGGGAGAAGTTCCAAAGACGTAAAGTAATTTTTTGATCGTTTCACATGAATACCATTTTGTCACATACACAGACACAATATACTTTAATACTCGTCGTCTGTCTGTACTATGCGAACGTTCTCTCTGTGTACAAATGTTTAATTTTTCATTTATTCGTAGTGAATGGTACTCGGTTCACTTATTAATGCATTCTGCACTTATGATTAATTTTGTGCTCAGACGTTTTGCTTCGAGTTAAAGATGGTGAACGAAAGACACAAATGAATAAATAGTAAGCCGTCTGATGTCACCTTTAAATAATAAATGGCGACTAGGATTGTGGAAACAGCCAAAAGTTTTTTGAAAGGAGCTAAATTGTCATTGTGTCATCACTTGAGGACTATGATCGCTCTGTGACGCAGTATCTGATCGTTTGGCCGTGGCACTGCAAGTTGCAGGTTCGATTTCCGCACGGGATAAGTATTTGTATTGACAAAATAAATATGATATATTTTTTTGCTATGAATTAATTTTTTTTAAGGATAAGGGGGCAAACGAGCAAGCGGTTCACCTGATGGTAAGTAAATACCGTCGCCCATGCACATCTGCAAAATCAGAGGAGCTGCGTTGCCGGCCTTTTCGGATATTTGAGAGATAGGAGGAGGATGAGGAGTGGGGATGGGGAGAGGAAATATGCCTCCTGTTACCTCACTCATCGAACGAAACGCAGAAGCACAAGATGCCTCTACTTCACGCCGATATTCAGCGAGTTTGTGGTACTGACCCGGTCGAGCCTGCCCATTCGAACAGCAGCTAAAGCCGCTTGGCTCTACCACGTTAAGTAACATATCACGTTCTTCCAAACACTCTCAGGGGCTTTTTCCTCGACCGGGTCAGTACCACAAACTCGCTGAATATCGGCGTGAAGTAGAGGCACCTTGTGCTTCAGCGTTTCGTTCGGTGAGTGTAGTAACCGGAGGCCCACTCCTCTCCTCTCCCCAAACCCATCCCCTCAAAAATCCTCAAAGACCGGCAACGCTCCTGCGGCTCCTTTGATATTGCAGATGTACGAGGGCGACGGTAATCATTTACCATCAGGTGAGCCGTTTGCGTGTGCGACTAACAAAAAACAAAGGTCATGGTGAGCCTGTCGCCGTTTCAGTGTTAAGACCAACGACCAGACTCTCAGCTTTGATACGATTGTCTGTGTTTCTGAATAGAGTATAACTCTTACAATTTATTGCTAGCAAATAGCAAAGCAAGGTGCACCGCGGGCAGTAGACGTTAACGTTTAGACGCCATGTTGTTATAATATTTTCTACTTTACACTTTCATTCCATTACCATTAATATCTGTTGTTCCAAGATACGTATTGTCGATAAGTACTGCAAGCAAAACAGTCGATTATTGATCTATAACGACAAGTCGACTTGAAACATTATGCATTTAAGCGGCGTTTGTGGCGGGATAACGTTTGCTACGTGAGGCAAATCCACTTAGGTTTATTGTCGGTGCTGTAAGTGATTGTAATAAATTATTGGAAAATTAATCATTGGTCGAAAATGACAGGTGTCATTTTACGCCCAGGGCCGCGACAGTCGGTGTGAAGTTCAAAGGCAAGTGACCTGGGTTCTATCGAAATCGCTAAAATCGGTATCTTGTGATAGTAATCGCTGATTTACCGTATTCTCGATAATCAAGTCCAACAACTTAAATCTTCATGTTCATAAATCATATAAAAAAAAACATATCAAAGTCACCAATCTGTTCTGGAGCACCGTGGTGGACTCTTCATGGTTCCAAAAACCAAACCGGCGACGAGAGGAACACCGTGGGTTTTAGACTGTAGGAGTCCGGAATAATCCTTTCATGGCCCCTTCGATGAAAAGGTATCCATGAAGGATTTCCCGAAAAAAAAGTTTGCGGTACTAAAGAGAGAAGTATTTAAAACCTAAAATTTTACTGTTGCAGACATACATTCCCATTTGTATATATGTGTGATGTATTTATTTACGCTTCAAGGTTCACCACATCGTGCACTTGGCTTAGCGTATACATAATTATGAATATAAGATGCAGTAGACGTTCTAAAATAGTATTTCTAACTTCGATCGCAAAACAAACTAAAGGGCGCGCGTCCGACTAGTATGACTTTGGTATGTTAAGAATTTGATGTTAACACGTTATTCGGAGACAAGGCAAAAAGATTAAGGAGGGTAAACATCCACAAAGGATGCCATTGATAGAAATGAAGTATAAACGTCACTGTTGTCTACCCCATATGCAAAAAGAGAGGGAAGCATCTAAACGGAGGAACCGATTTCATAGAGTATTTTTTATTTCATTTCTTTTTAGCCATATTTAATGAAAATCATCAAATCATTCTAGTCCATTAAAAAAGAGTCTCCTTTTTTAGTTGAACTAGTATTCTCAGAAATACATTATATATTTATACCCCCACAATGGGGCGGACAGAAGTCTTAACATTTATTTTTGTCTCTTCATACCACTTCTCATTAGAGGTATTTGGATCAATGCTGTGTCAGGTGGCGAGTGTGGTGGTGTCGCCGTCTTAGGGTTCATGCATGCTTGTTCCTTAATGGTACTAGTCGTGTTTCACTTCCTATTATTTGATTACATTTTTCGGTCACATGTTTTTAAACTTTTCAAAACCACAGGCATTCAGAACATAATAGAAGTTTGAGCTCTGCTACAACATGATTCATTTCAGGAAAAGCTGTACTATAAATTAATAAATACCTACGCATTAAGTAGAATTTTAAACGATATCTACTTGAATATATCATATCGTTAATAATGAAGTTCAAAACATAAGTTTTGTGTAAAAGTTTCGTACAATCTATAATTTATATTAACACAATTTTTTCAATGACAAAAGTCATTAGGTATCTTCTTCCCTTTCATCAAACACAAGAACATCGAGATATATTATAAAGGCGTCTTTATAAATCGTTTCGAATAGTGCCGTATATATTTATGTCAGCACATCACTAAAAGCAATATCGACACGGAGATCTTCACTTCACCATGATTATTAACATCCCGCCGGCTGACGTTAGTCATTTGTCCAACTTTCCTACTGCCAATCCACTCAGCCCTATTCAATATGGCGTAGACGCATCAATGAGTGTTATATGCGTGCAGACTTAATATTGCAGATCTCAACGACTCTAAACGCATGTAGTTTCGGTTTATAATTGCGTGTGCCGGTAACCGGATGGAGTTGCATCTGGATATGGCGGATGGGATCGCTTTCCTGCACTTCTTGTGTTTGATGTGACCGATAGCTTTGCTCCTTTTGCCTCAATTGTACATTATACGCTTAAGCTTAGAGCTTTGGATGAAGTAAACCTTGTATGAAACGTTTTTGTATATGCTTTTGTTTAATCGATAAATCTTAATTTTACTTTTTATTACATGCGTTAATGTGCCCTTTTTCTGCGTAAATGGAACAAAAATTAATAATTAGAAAGCTGACCAGGTTAGCTATGACATCAGGACGTCGAACTCCTCAATCTCCTGGCTAGGTCGGGCGCTGTAAAGTACACGAAACGTCGGTAACAAAAAGTAATATTATACGCGACAAAATCCGTTAATAATAGTTTCATTTCAAATGTGTTAGTTAGTATTCGCGTAAATACACGAAAATACACTAATGGATAAATTGTTATCAAAAACTTTCCACAATTAAGTGCTGATATAAAGTGCAAAAATCTGATCTGCTGTCACCATCCAAGATTTATAATGTAACATTGATTTCGTCGCTTTCTTTACGGAATGGTTAAATATTAGATAGGACAGAAAGTTACAGGGGGTTACGAGGGAGATTTTTGCCGGGCAATAGGTTAAATAAAAGTTAACATTTACCTCCGAGTTTTGATATGGACAGCCATAGAAAACCAACTCTGTAGTCTCGTCTCAACTGCAGCATTAAGCTGAGTGTGATCTGTTCGCCCCGTGCGCCGCGCAACGCGTCTAGAGGTGGCAACGTTAACCATTGTTTGTTTAAATAATTGTTTTATTAAATGTGTTGGAATGTTTGTTAGTTTTTGAGTGGCGTATTTGTGCAATAAATGTTTCTTTCTTGATACGACAAAGTAAAAATCTAATCGTATATAAGAAGTCGAACGTGACTGTGCAGATTATGTATTTCATTGTAATTTTAGTCTTCTCCTTTATAACTCGATTTCTCATTACACGTTCACGGATTCTAGATGGATTTTCTCCACCGATATACTCTTAGTGGATAAGCGTTTGGCTGTGAGTTAGGTTAGATACATGTACTAACTATATGGATTACAAATAATTGTTCCGGTCTGGTGTTTGTTCACGCGCAATGTATTCGTATGAGTACAAAACGCCTCCTAGTAGAAAATAATACAACAGTAATAAAATTAAAAAAAAAAAAAAGTTTATTCCACGTTCTATCCACGGAATCCTATCCACGCGACGCCAACATCACATTTCGAAAGCATCGATCTTCTGCCTGTCAGCTGATTTATTGATCTAGATGACCGCGTCTTATAGGAAAGATTATTAGTGTTTGCATTAAACGTTTGTTCTATTAAAAAAAATAGATTTTAGAAATTACGAAGCCAGAATAACAAAATTACTGAATTATAGACCTTAAGTTTGAATCACATCCGTAATGTGTTGAAGTCGCACCGCTGTAAGTTTACCACGTCAGCCAATTTTGCTGAAAACTGCTGAACATAGACTTCTCCAATAAAGTGTCAGAAAGACCCTCGTTTGGTACCCATGTCTTGCAAATTTAGATGTATTTTCCGTCATCATTCGACCAGCAGAGCCTCGATTGTTGTCTAGCATGGGCGCACCAAGTGCAGGTGAAGTTTGCACTTAGAGAAAGAGATAGTATATTCCCCTAAAACTCCAGTTTACTTGTTGTTAAAATGTTAACACATTTACCGTTTCCTTGTTACAGGCGCAGAGAATGGAGTGCTGCATCACGGAGCTAAGCAGAAAGCCACGCGGTGACCAGGTAAGCGATCATTCGATGACAGCTTCATACAGAATTTTATAAGGAAAGTGCTCTTAAACAAAGACAACTTTTCAAAACTTTTCTGTAAACCTGAGTTATAAATTTGTTATTATGAAAAGAGCTATTAAAGTCTACCACGTATCCTACAGTTTTTAATGCATTTAATATACTGACATCAACATATTATGTAATATATCTACATACATACGTGCGAAGATTGCGGAGATTTTTAAAATAGATCATAATCCTGCCGATTATCAAACTACGGTGACAACTTCCGAATACTGTAATATGTCAGTGGTCAGTTGCGTAAGAGATATTATAGCGTTCGGAACCTTCCCATTTCCGATGCAACGCTCGTGCGATAAGATCGGAGGAATGGTCAGATTTAGTGTCAGACACGGGACGAACACAACACAACCATACTCGAAATTCAATAATTTGTGTTTTTGCATAAATATTGACTTCGGCCATGATTCGAATGTCATGCCCATGGCAGTAGTCAGGTAGGCTAAGATCGGAGCCATCCGTTCCTTTTATAATAGTAACTAACAAAATAAGTACAGTACAATAAGACAGCTCGCCAACCGTTTCTCTCTATTCTTTTAGCTATTATCTAATTAAAAGCGGATTACGGAAGCCTAATTACGCTGAATTAGTATCCAATGGAAATCCGTAATTGTGTGCCTGCTATCTGGATAGCAGGCACACAATTACATTCATGTAAAGTTTGCCCACGATGCTGGGCATATAGGTTGGTTTTGTTGTTGTTTTATTGTAGTAATGCTGCTCCTCATCTTTAGTCTGTGCGGTTCGGCAAATACGAATGGGTTTACCGGCATAAGTCGATCGTCGAAGTCTCTTTTATTAGTTACCAGAATGCATGGAGCATCTTTGGAGAAAAAGATGGGGATTTTTCCCTTTCAAGCTTTAACTGCCAGCTATAATGACGTTTTCTAAAAACGTACACATATTTCTGGAATCCAGGATCGTGTTACAGAACGGCTGAGGAAACATTTATACTTGACGTAGGTATTAATTATCTTTAACCGTTATGACCTTTAACTTTTTTAAACTTGTTCAAATAGACAATTAAAATTTTAAATGTGCACACATCCAGTTTTTTTGAATACAAAATGTATGCGCCGTAATTCAAACGCATAACTTTACAAAATGTCTACACTCATCTGGCATACTCCTTTAGTACACTTACATAGTTTATTCATCTGTGACACACTCTTTGGCATTTTGCAGCTTGAGCAAATTCACCACAGAATTCACTTTCCCGCTTGACTTTTAACCGTCTTTTTGACACCTGTCAAATTATGATAGTTGCGCAACTGACCGGCGCACCTGTTTATGAAAAAGTAATGCGTGATCGGTTTGTTGATTGCCAGTAAGGTTTTTTTGGCGGTAATTATACTCTGTGCGTTCGCCGTTCCACGTATTGGCGGTCAATTAGTCGTATCGATTCTAACTTTCTTGTCAGCGGACTGTTTTCTTGTTTTAAATTTAACCAAAAGTAACGAAGGAAAAAAAGTAGACATGCTTTTGTTGCTGTAACGAGCTCATATTTTCAGTTTCAAATGCATGTTTTTTTGTATTGACTAGTTTTAAATAATTTCAATTTAATATTGATAAGTATTTTCGGCAACTTGAAATATTTTTAAATGTATTAATATAACGAGAAATTCAATCAAGTGATAACCTACGTACTGGCAAACGAAGGGCGACAGTCAGAGTATGGCTGTAAGGATGGTTGACCGTGATACACTTTCACTCCCTTACGGCTCAAGGGGGGGTGGCAGATACTTTAGTTGCTACCACATGGCGTGTATATGAAATAATATAACATTAAAACTCGACCGCGTTAATTTTAAAACTCATTAAGGTAATCTGTGCAACATTTGTTTCCAATACAGTAGAAAGTATAGAGTTCAAAACTATGAAAATTTCATCTTTTTTAATAAAATGTTTTTTTTTAAAAGATACACTTGGTATTGAGTCTTCTGTTCACCCACTGAATAGGTTAGCGCGATGTTGACTATTGCAGGTGTAGTTTCAGGTCTTACTCTGGATTTTGTTTTCTTAGAGAAGCCATGATATAGATAAACAGTGTCCCATGTCTTAGTCTCTCTTCCAAATTCCAATCAATTCCGTTAAGTCTTTAGAAAGGATTGTGCGACAAACATACAAACTTTCACATTTAAAATATTATTAGTAAGTAGAATATCGTTTTAACACGTAAGGGTAACGTTTTTCGAGTTGTGTGTTTGTATGGATTAATATCTATTTCTTTGGAACGCACTGCCTAGGTGGCTTGAAGGATTTCAAATTATGAGGTGTCGTTGGATTCGACATCGAGGGAATGACATGGTGTATAATCTTCAACAATCTCGTCTTTAATAAAATAAAACAGAAGTCGAGTTTTTGTTTCATTATAATACAATATAATATTGAATATTTTATTACATTCTCATGTCTATGACATAATTCTACATTCAAATATTGTTTTGTTCACTGTCCAATGTTCTCTATCATAAATTAGGTACAAAAAGCCGATTGTTCGATTCGATTCCGATAGATATCAATGACTTCAGTAGTTTATGTAACTGTTTCGCTGTACGCGTGATACACAGCTGATGTATCTCATATCGATTTGTTCTGAGCCTCAGGGACATATCATTAAAGTATAAGACAATGTCGATTATTTAATTTCTACTTTTATTATTTTTGGTTTTGTTAAGGCGTTCGCGATCTAGTTAAAATTAATTCGGCGAAAGTTTACTAGATACTAGCGGAAGTAACCGATGTTAACCGAGTTAAAGATTAAAAAAAAGTAAACATTTAAAACACGAGTAAAGTACGATCATCAGGGGATGATTTCAAATCTAGAAGATTAACCTGCACAACAGGTAGCAATGTTCAAGCAAGTCTGAAGGGTACGAAGCAAATTAAATTACTGATTTTTTTTTTATGGGAAAGAGAGGAAATATACCGTACAAGCTTTTTTTACATTCGTACCTTTCTCGTGATGAGACAAATATGACCCATAAAATGAGCTCATTCGATCGAGTGGCTTGTAAGGCACAAATAAAGAAATATTGATTTTAGCTGGCCCGGTAGACGATGTTCTGCCTTTTCCGGTAGCGCGCCGAGGGGCTCGATGTATATAAATTTTTAAGGCGATCAGTTAAACGTGAAGAAACTAAAGTACTGCAGCGCCAACTAGTGGCGAGTTACAATAAAGTGGATAGGATAAAACCTTCTGCATGAAAAAACACACATATGTGTTCGTGATCGGTGTTATATATAGTAGTGGTATATATACCAACATCCTTTTTAAATTTATAATTAAAGATTTTTCTACAAATGTCAACCACACTACGATGTAGTGCACACTGTTCACAAATACGAGGCTCCGGGGACCGACTGTTAATAGAAAATCCATCCGAATTCACCTCACCCAAATCTCACAGACTAATGGTGACCTATAAACTACACACCACAGTTACTATGGGACGTAGTATTTAGTTACGTCTTATCGGCTAGATCCTATCATTTTTACAATATAATAGTGAACTCTGTCACGCTTCGCAGTGAATCATTGTTTTTTTTTCTTCATAACCTTTCCCGTAATATGTCAAACATAACCTATAAATTTGAACTCAATCGGATGATCGAACGAGACGAACACATATACTGCTGCAGCATTGAGCTGAGTGTGGTCTGTTTGCCCCATGCGACACGAAACACATCTAGAGGAGGCAACGTTAAACACTGTTTGTTTAAATAATTATTTTGCAATGTTTGTTTGTTTTTGAGTGGCGTATTTGTGCAATAAATGTTTCTTTCTTTCTTTCTATACGACTACACTTATTTTTATATAAGAGATAGACTGTGTAAATGTGATGTCAAGATCTTCAGTAGTTTTTTTGTTGCATTAGTTCGACAAAAAAAACTTTATAAATGATTATTTCTTAATGTAAGTAATATTGGTTTCTCCAAAAATTGGTGAAAATTTCCGGTAGGTGCTAAATTGCCTTATCAGGCTTAGCGGATCGATTTTTTTTTATTGTAAAGGGGTAAACGAGTTTACGGCTCACCTGAAGGTAAGTGATCACCGTCACCCACGTACATCTGCAACAGCAGAGGAACTGCAGGTGCGTTACCGGCTTTTAAGGATATTTTGGAGATAGGAGAGGAGTTGGTACGGAGGGAGAGGGCGGCGGGTTTTCAATGCGGTAAAATGGTATGGTCCATAGTCATATATGACAAAAATCTGTTCCGATCTGAACCGATCGTCAGCTCTTTTGCAAGTCGTTGAAGGGATCTTATCCATACAATAAATATTTATTTTACTTCCATTTGTCTAACAGACTTTGTTCTAGTATATTTTAATGCGTACAGCAATAATATGGTAACCTCGACCTGATGCTAAAGACAGTTAAATCGGTGGTTTTTATTCTTGTTCAGCTTATTAAACTAACTATTTAGCATACCATATGCCTTTTCGAAAAAGTTCCAGCTAAAGGCGATAAACTTTTCATGAAAGATTTGCCCTTACACACGCCGGTGAAGCGCGTTTTGATGAGCGCAGTTTTAGTTCTCTCGCATTAATAACGCATTTTCCTATCACTACTCTGCGGGAGTAGAGTTACGTAGATTCGGACGGATTTCCTCCATCGTTCAGTCGCTTGTTGTTTGTAATGATCTAATGAATCTAAAATAATACATATAGACTATTTATTTACCATATTAATAGGCGGCGGTAATTGATCCTTATCACAAACGTCTATTGACAACGCAGAGGGACGTGCGTCGAATGCTCGTTGTTATCTCGAACGACTCCGTTTAGCATGCCAAGTGATTTGGTTGAACTTGGTTCGACCTCCTTTTTATTAACTGACACTGAGTACGGAATTTTTGTGATGATGATGATGATGAAAATCAGAATTTTTTAATTTTTAATATCTCATTTGGTTTATGAAGCATGGCATTTAAATTTCATTTTAGTATTGGCGCCACCGGGAAGAACCCGGGTCACTCGTGTACTATGAAACATAAATCGAGCTACCAGTCTTTCTTCTTTCTTCCAGTGGCAATATGGCACCATTTTGAATGAGTTAAATGAGATCAGAAAAGTTCTATTATCTTGCCCTGAGGATCAAATCATTATTACATTCGGACTGACTCCCCAATTTCATACATACGTAACACAAAAATAATTTCTGATGAAACAAATGTCTCTGTTTTTATTTATTTTAAACAGTATTCGATATAAAAACAATTATGATTGAAAAATCTAATAAACCAACAAGCATGCATGAGAAGATTGATGGAAGTGGAAGAAGCGAAAGACGTATATCAGGACCGTAGCATGTGGAAGAAGATTGTCTCTGCCTACCCCGTTGGGAACAAGGCGTGAATATATACATATCATAGCATAAAGCTAATCTTCCGAAAAAATTTAAAGCGTAGCTTAAGTTCCGTTTAGAGCTGTAATAACATTTTAACCGACTTAAAAAAAGAAGTTGTCTTCGCATTTCGACTATACGAATATTTTAATGTATGTTCACCGAATTATAGACCGATTACGAGGGTATTTCTAAACCAAATAGGATGATTATTTTTCCTCCGAAAGGATATACTTACTGTTTGGTAATTAATTATTTTATTTCCTACGTGTATTTCCGTTATGATGGCTTTAAGATGTACAGTTAAAACTCACACGCTCGTTCGTCTTTGTCAGCAATATTATGTTAATAAAGCTACTGGAGTACTGACGGAGCTATACTAATTTTTTTTCTTCTACTGTTGTTTTTATTTTTCTGCTACTGTCGAAGTTCATAGGCATTGACGACGTTTCAAATACTTTTTAGCATCGATAGTCACGGGAGACCGAGGTGTTTGGCAATCTATGATATACTCAATCCGGGCTCTGATCTTTCGAAGTATCGCTTGTGGTAGAAAAACGACAATTCTTACCTGAACGCTGTGAGAAAAGAGTGGAAAAGGGAAAGTGGAAGTTATCGAATACGACGACGTAGGACTTTTTCTATAGATAAATCATATGGGTATGTTCACTTTATTTTACCTACCTTAACGGCAATATACACATATATCTATGGCACAGTACCATTCATATAGATTTAAATTTTATTCTTCTCCTTTTTTAAAATATACTAAAAAAAAGGTGCAATTACAGTGTAAGGGTATACCAGCTTTTTCTCCAAGTGCTGACGTCACCTGCATATGGTGCACCCTGCTAGATAACAAATGAAGCTCTGGCGATCGAATGATCGTGGAAAATTCTCGGGAATTTGCCAACCCTAATCACGACGCTCACCAAGACGGTCATATACCGGTTTGCTGTGTTCAGCTGTGGACTTAAGTAGGCTGAAAAAGATGACGATGGAGATATTTCCATCGTTTATTGCCTTTGACAAAAGTTTTATTACATATTGGAATAATTTACGCAAAACTTCTCAGAATCTTACATATGCTATATATTTTCATAATATAGCAGACGGTGCGTTACAAGACCTCTACGCAAGCGGTTTTTGGCTGGAGATCAAAGGCTTGTGGGAACGGTCGAATATGTTACTAAGTGTTAAATTTCTCTTGCATTGCAGCTTCACTTTTTTCCTTTCAGTGTTAGCGCTGCTAATACTCGTAGTAAAATTACCTAGGGAAAGTATTACTCCAACAGTCGTATTACGATGTAGATACATTCAATTGTTATTTCAATATTGTTGTACCATTGCGTGAGAGTGGCGCGAGACATGCAGTGACTGTACAATATTTTTATAAGCAAACGGTACAGTCGCGAGATAAAAGCCTGTCGGAGCAGCAGATAAAGTAACTAAGTGATAAGTTTCTTTTTAATTACAGATGAGAGGCATAGGAAAAAGTTGTAACAGGCCAACAACATAAAAAAGCTTAAAGGTAGAAGTCGTTTTTGCTTGGAGGTCTATACCAAGTTGACTCCACTTTATTAGCCGTGTTTATATTTTGTTAAGCGCCGAAAATATTGTATTAATTTACAGTCTGGGAACACAAGTCTTTATAAAAGGTAACATGCCATTGTAGTGCCTTGAGTCGCTTGATATTGAACATTAACCTCTTTCTGGCCTCATACGAAGTTCGTTTCGCCTTTTGGTCTAAGAGACGGCCTATGTCAGATTAAAAAAGTTCGGGCCATGCTTTTGGAGGCGCTTTCTTGGAGAGACTTATGTTCAGTAGTAGACTAATATAGGCTGATGTAGGCTAATGGTTATTTCGCCATCCGACCGAAGTGGTATTTTCTAGGTATTTCTCTTAGTAAACCTGTACGAAGGAACGGGATGGGGTCGCAGATTTTGTTATGTCGCCACCACAAAGTATTGCTGAACACAGACCTCTCCCAAATATTGCCATAAAGCACGGTCATGGTAGTTTTCTTTTAATTTAAAGTAGCCTGTAAATGCTGGGCAAAGGCTTTCAAATATCTGAGAGGGTTTTGGGAGTCGGGAAGGATCAGCCACTACACTCCAGCGAGGGAAATCCACCACATACTCTGGAAATAATATTTTTTTATTATTTCTCAGACATTTTTTAGGCAGGCAGGTTTGATCACGGTGTTTTACTTCACCGCCGTGCACGTGGTAAATTCAGCACTTAAAATGGCTCTTATATTAAGGTTCGTGGTGCCGGCACCGGGGATCAAACCCAGGTGTCGTACTCTATGTATATTTAAGTAATATATGTAAATCATGATAATGAAACTTTCCTCGTAATATTTTTTTGATTTTGTGACAAATTGTCCAAATAAATCGGTCAAAGGGGAGTGCGGCGCGAGGTGAATGCACCCGTTACTTTCAGCTTCTCATCGCTTCCAGTGCCACTTGGAGCTCTGGTGTTTTTACCGCCATACGAACCGGTGAAATGCATTTCTTACAGCATCAAATTTACGTTGATACCGAATACGATCACCCACTTTCCTTATAAATGTTCGCGGAACAGTAATTTGACGTCACAGCGGTCATCCATCACAGGAACCGGATCGGCAGAGCACCGACCGGGCCGCTCCTCAGAACGGTATACTGTACCAGACCGATGGCCCTATTAAGGGGAAGCTCGATTTGATCGGTTTACTTTCACGCTAATGGTACGCTTTTATATTTTGAATATTAACTTTTTTCTTGACATTGCAAATGGTTGTTATGGTTATGTGTCGGCCTACAGTTTTCACTTGACAACACTTGATATTATTTGAGTTTATTTTTTAATCGCCGACAATTATATCTTTAGGCGGCCGTGATAATGACTTCCCAGTTGTTTTGAAGATAGAGTTTGCAAAACCTTATCATGCTCAAAGTTTCATACAGGACATTTTCATACTACTCGAAAGCTAAAATGTTTTAAAATCATTCCAATGATCCTTTAAGAAATATGATTGACCTATGAACCAAATTACGATTCCAACACTTTTGAATTACGAGCTTTCTTGATCAACTTTTTTTTATATTACTAAGAAAATAACTAAGTTAGCCCCGATCGCCACTAAGTTACTGCCACAAAGAATGCACGTCTACCTATTTTGTTCTTACTATTTATGTAGGTTTAATTTATATGTTGAGAAATACTTATTCGAACACCGGCCAAAATAGTAAATTATTATGAAATCAAATAGTTAAAAAATGTAAATTACATCAGGAGCTTCGCTTTTCACCTTTCTGATATCCTTTTCGGACGTGGAACCTTGGCATTGCTACTCGTACTTCCACTACACGCGATGAATACTGCATTTTGTTTTGCTACATGTTCTGTATAATTACAATTGTTTTCCCGACGCTACTCTATTCGAGAACTTTCTGTCTTTATTACTTTGCAAAGCGTTTAACTTCATTTCAACAGCCCATGCCGACTTAATCAGTTAAATGTCTACTTTTATGTATCGTTTACATAAATGAAAAATTACTTATCAAGTTATAACGTAGGTTGTTTACATTCTGCTGCTTAGTTGGTCAATGCTTTGTGTGGAAACGAAATTAAACATTCAAATAAATTTGTAGACCTATCAATTTCATCAGATACATTTCTAAAAACTTTATCTGTTTATGAGGTAATTTTGTAACTTAAAGGTTTTTTGTTTAACTAAGAAAAATGGTAAGATGGGCTACGTTGTATTTATCTTATAGCACGCATCTAACTGTTCTTCTAATCATCAAGCTTTGATAAATATATACGTTTATTAACAAAATAAAAAAAACGTAACGTTTATACGGTCTCAGGGCTTGTCTTTAAGCGCTATTGCAGAAAAAGAGCTTCAAGTCAAGGATACAAGATTTCCGTTAGCCGGGCGGGCCCTTAATGCAGACCTGCACGAAGCGGCAGGTTTGCTCTCGTTCATGTGGAGCACTGGGTTAAGCGACACGCTCGCTTTTAGTTTAGTGGCTCATTTGCATTGCTTCCGACACATATTCTCTATTTCAAGATACCAAAAAAGGATATGTAATGAGTTGAACCAAATATAATTTTTCTTCCTGAGCTTAAAGCCTTTTTGTGGATATGTGCAGTAGATATGCAAACTACTGAAATCGAAGAAGGTTACAGATGGACTGCCACACAATCACAACCTGTAATACTGGTGGTCTCTAAAAACCGGAACACAACAGTGGTTGTAATTCCACAAATCCTAAATCATATAAGAAAAGCCCATGGGCAGTTCTCTTTCAAGTTCGCAAGAAAATTATGTAATCGGCGGGAGGCTTTGCTTGATTAGCGATAACGTCGCTGCCAATTGTCGATATGTGAATTCAATATCTGGCATCTTTGTGTTTATCTCCCAGTTTCTAAATATATTCTCGTTCTTATTTTTAAACTTTACAATAGTTTGCATTTTCTCTTTGAAGATAAATTTCAGTTTTATGTAACTTATTTTTATTACGACTTCTTGTTTTGTTAAATTTTTATGATATCGTTAATCTGCAGAAATTGGGCTAACTATCAGATACTTTGTCGTACTTTAAGGTCCTGATCGAACGTTACGATAAAACCTCTTTGAAGATACAACGACTACACTGTTGTTATATAAACAGAATTTCACCTTTTCATTATTGTTTATGGTTTTCTGTAAACATTCCACAGTTGTGCATTCGCCTTTCCACTTTGCACTCACGTAATGTCTGATTACATTTCTTTGCGAGGTTTCTCCGAAATGTGTAATCATACACCAATACCGATGTTGGGTTGGATTCACGTTTACAGGATTTTGGAGACTGTGCATGAATTACACGATTTGATTCATCCATTCCCTTTCCAACGTCGAACATCCAGACGAATGGGGTTTTAGTATATCTTGGTTTTTGCTATACCATGCGTTCGCACGAAGCGTTATGCTAAGTCATTTCAAATGCGTATTCTTCTGTATATAAATTTCTGTCCATAGAAAGTAATTGTTTTCAAGAGAATAGGCAATTGTAATAAGGCATAATAGCCGATTGGTTAGAAGAGTTCATTATAATAACCGCGACAGGCGAGCGGTTAGGGCATCTGCTTCCGATTCAGGAGACTCGAGTTCAGTCCCCTGTGTGGAGGGCACGCACCAATGATATTTTCGAATCTTACGTACGATTTGTATCGTTGTCACGTTGTTCCAAATAAGCTTTGGTGAAAAGTGGGTTGAAAGGATTGAAATTTCACTCTCTGGCAATCCCAGTATTGAACATTGAACACACGTGAGAAGTTATATTTTTTATATATTTTTTTAAGTCAATAGAGCTCTACTAACTCGGGCTTCATCGCAACTTAACACTAAATGGGATTATAGTCAATCACTAGCTTATGCCAGTTAAAAGGTATGTTTAAAAACTAAAAAAATGTTGCCGAGGACTCGCGTCTCAGATTCTTAAAATACCTCATTTATATTTATCGAATAGTACTTATTTAATCCGAATTACAATTTCAGTTATCCAACTAGAACAACTAGAATTGTTAATTGGAATTTAGAGATCTGAATTTAGTACGTGCTCGAAGGTGAACAGAAACACCATGAGGAAACTCACATGTCTAAACTTTTAAAAATAAATCGAACCCTCTTTGAAGGCCAGCCTTGTTCCAAAACCCTCTCAAAAATCTGAGTACGTCTAGCAATGAGGTATTTTAAGATGCTGGATATGGAGCTTAGGTCGCTAGCGTAATCTTAAATTTAAAGCAAATTCCCGTCCTCTGAGCAACGACGTCTTTTGTGATGAGCCTTGTCTCAATACAATCACACATAAACATAACCTTTTTATTTACTTAAAAAATTATGTAACCGGCAGGCTGAAATGTAAGTTGCCAAACGCGGACATGGGTACAGCTGTTAATGAACAAAAAATTAACGTGTTTTCTTAATTATGATAATGATGCGCTTCCTTGCCCATTTTGGCAAAGCAACGATTCTGTTGAGAATTATACAGGAAATAATTATTGTTAAATAATTGTTTCAATACTATTTACTTATACGATAAACAATTTGTTGTTTGCTCAGTACGAGTTTATTAATCTTGGTATGTTCAAGTTGCTGACAAACGTGAGGCGTAGTATAAATTATATTACATAATTTACATAGATATATGTGCGTATTTGAAAATATCCATTTTTATATTACAGAAAATTACTAGAGACATAAAAAATTATAAGTAGGGTTCATCAAAATCGCATAATCAGTTTCGTTTTAGAGGAGATAGCAATAAAAATGGTATTCCGCTTCGCTTCACGCAGTGTGCTCCGTCCTGATAACTTCATACTTTCAACAATTCCTCCCAGTGTTGATTTAAGCAACAGTAAGTGTGGTCACGACCGGTCAAGTTGTTCATAACCTGTCACATAACCTTCCGGAGAGGTTAAAAGTTTGTTACGCTGTTTCGTACCTGGAATCCGTAATCTCTGCCCACCCAAATGGGAGTCAAGCGTGTGAGCTTACGTATACAGTAGCCGCCTGTTTTCCGTGAACGATAGTCAACTAATCACACTTAGTTTGTTCACCGAGGAAAATAGACTAAAACGTGAAATCTCAGTCTGAGCACAAGACTTTCATTGGCTTACACTGAGCTAAGTTCATGCTTAGGATCTTAGAATTTTAATTAGTTATCGTTGTTCTCCGAAATTATGACAAGCATAAGTATATACTTAGTATAGTATACTTAGTATACTATACTGTCAGCTTCTTTTATCGATCAACAACATGGATTTCTTCGTAATCGATCAACAACAACCAATTTATTGACATTTATCGACTTTACTACATCAGGTATGGATTCTGGGGGACAAGTAGATTCCATATTTACTGACTTTAGTAAGGCTTTCGATCGTATAGATCACACTTTGCTATTACAGAAACTCTTACATGCCGGTATTCATGGAAATTTATACAGATGGTTTACATCTTACATTGAGAACCGAACTCAAGCTGTTGTTCTTAATGGTTACATGTCATCATGGAATCATACACCCTCGGGCGTGCCACAGGGCTCTTTACTAGGACCACTGCTTTTTAACATTTTCATTAACGACATTAATGCTTGTTTCCACCATTCCAATTTTTACTATATGCTGATGACATGAAAGTGTTCAAAGAAATTAATAACGAAAACGATTGTCGTATTTTACAGCAAGACCTATGTAGATTTGAAAAATACTGTCACTTTAATAAATTAGACCTTAATTTAACAAAATGCAGGTTAATGACATTTACACGTAAAACTAAAATCACGAAATTTATTTACAAACTTAAAGATCATGAACTTGAAACCGTGGATGAAATACGTGACTTAGGCGTCGTACATGATTCAAAACTAACTTATGATAAACACGTTGATAGTATAGTCAAAAAAGCCAACACGTCTATGGGATTTCTGTTAAGAACTAGCTACCAGTTCTCTAGTATCAAAGTTATTAAAATTCTTTATTGCGCATATGTGCGTAGCATACTCAGTATTGCTCACAGATATGGAACCCGCAGTATGATGTTTACATTAACAGGCTAGAGTCGATACAACGAAGATTTTGAAGCACTTACAATTTAGGTGCAAGAAATACGATGCTGATTACGAATCAAGATGTAGGAGACACCATATGTTACCTCTTTATGAAAGACGTAAAATAGCGGATATTGCCTTATTAACTAAAATTGCGCAATGCCAGGTAGATTCTCCACAGCTCTTGTCTAAGATAAGTCTGAAGATTCCTTTAAGATCCGTGAGACAACCAAGACATCTTAATGTTTCACATAGTTTTACAAAATATAGGCAAAATTCATTTTTCATCAGATCAGCAAACCTAATGAATAGACTGGATGGCGTTCCCGATTTAGATATTTTTAACATTTCCCCAATTGCTTTAAAAGGTTATATTACAAAGGAATGGTTCGATGCGATTTCTTAATTGTTGTGAATTGCTTATGTGCAAGTAGCAAAAACGCGATAAACTTTCTAGTTACAATATGCGAAAACAACTAAAATGGTGTGTAGCATTTATAGTAAGTTTTAATTTATCAAGCTATGTATCACTGTATGTTTTCCGAATAAAATAAAATAAAATAAATAAAATAACGGAGTAAACGACAACTTTTTCGATTATAACAGTATAGTCACTAGATTATACGCTTTTATATATCATTGTTCGACTTTGAATTGCCTCGATAGTCTCTGCTGAGTCTAAGTTGGATTTCGGTATAAATCATCATCAATAAAGTGGTAAGGTCGTGGTAGCTTGGTGGTCAGGGCATTAGCTTAACAGAGGCACTCCTAAAATTGTTAATAGCAATTTTAAGTGCAGAATTTACCACGTGCTCAGAGGAAACCTGCATGACTGAGAAATAATAATAATATATAATTTCAACGACATGTGAAGTCCGCCAACTCGCAATGGAGGTGCGCGGCGGACCCTTATCGACTCCAAAACCTTCTTAGATAGTTGAGAAGGAGGCCTTTTTGCAGCAGTGAGCACTTACAGGCTGCTTCTTTAATAAATATATAACTTAATGATTTCTTGTATTTACGCAAACACTACACATTTAAAATGAAACTATTATTTACCGCGTTTAAGTTTGTTTTTATATTAGTGCTTTAGTTACAGTAGCAGGTGCTTTAAAGCACTCGAACGTAAAATAGTTTCATTTCAAATAAATTTCTCTTTTTGACTACTTGCACAGATATAAATGAATATTTCTTCGTTAAGGGCATACAACGACACAGGACTGCGAGGCTTAGTGATTGTATTTGCTTAGTGTAGTTGGTTGTATAAAGTGTCCTTATTCCAGTAAAATGGCCCCTTATCATACTTTCTTCATGTCACCTAAACGAGTCATACAGCTTATAATTTACTTAATTTTCCTCTGATAAATAACAACGTGTAAAGAAATTCCTGTAATGAAAGTTTAAATTGTTGTTCAAGTTTTACCGTCGCGATAAAGCCCCAACTGTCATGTGGAAGACGTGACCACGCCGGTTCTCGTTATGACAGCGACAAGAATCGAGACTTTGTGATCGTTACTCACCGGAAGCCGCTGCATTCGCACGTGTACGTCTTTCCGGCGCACCTACAGCGATCTGTGAGGAATCCACGCGATGCAGCTATAATACGTTATATAACAGCGCTATTAACCAGTTATTTCTCGTGATTGTTTAACGTCAAAACTGTATTGATTAAAATATATTACCTTTTACATAACGGTATTTATATATTGTGATGTGGTTAATTGTAATTTCAAGGAGTATATCTCAACATCGTCATGTATTGCTCAAAACATCAAGAGTAAAGTATACAACCACTGCGTGTTGCCTATACGGAACTGAACTTGGTCCTTCACTGCAAACCGTATGAGGAAGCTCAAAGTTGCTCAACACGCTATGGAAAGAGCTATGCTCGGTGTATCTCTGCGCGATAGAGTCTGCAACGATGATATCCGAAGCAGAACTAGGGTAACCGACATAACCTTTAGGATCAGCAAGCTTAAGTGGCAATGGGCCGGCCACAAGCTCGCAGAACTGACAACTGTTGGGGAAAAAAGGTTCTCGAGTGGCAGCCACTTACTGGTAAACGCAGTGTGGGATGACCTCCCACAAGACGGAATGACGAGCTGCGCAGTGTTGCGGGAAGACGATGGATGCAGGTGAGCTTTGTGGCAATCTTGGGGGGAGGCCTATGTTCAGCAGTGGACTTGTGATAGGCTAGAATGATGAAATGATGAATTGTAATTTCAAGTAGTCGTCAAATACGTGGTATAAGTATTTAGAGATAATAATTTTTGGTTGTGTCAGCACAAGACAAGTTTCTAAGACGCCAATTCGATAGTATAACACTATTGAATCTGTCGAAACTTCAAAACAAAACCGATCACGATTACCATAAGAGTTACGTTACAGACCTACTGAATATGTCGTCCCCGTTGTCGAGCACGACACCACCGTTAACGTTTCTATCTTGATTATCCTGAACTAAGATGTCAGTGTGTCTTTCTATCCACAAAAGTAAGTCAATGATATACAATAATAAAAAAAAAATATGGCCCAGAATCGAACGAAATGATGTTACAAGATGCAATCGCTTGCAGCTCGGGAATATAAAAGCGAGGCGCGTCGTAAACTTTTGACCCTGCCCACTTCGACCGACCCGCCCGTTGTGGCGCTTTAGGAAAGTGGCCCTTATTACGGTCACCAAATTACATAATATAATATAGAGGAAATACAGACGGAAAAATGTAAATACTTTACTCAGAAATAATAAGAATACAAATTCACGCTTTTAATCTTTAACGGAGTATGCAGAGGTGGTTAACGGACAAATGGCATACTAGTTATATAAAATGGGTGATAACGTAAATAAATAAGCCCTCACTACCATAAAGTCAATACTGGGGTGGTCAGAGTCAGGTCAGGTCATGATAGTTCTTTCATTTTTCAGCAGAGCTTAAATAGGACAACGTGACAGGTGGTGAGCCTCTCGCCGCTATAGTGCCGAAGCCTACGATATAAATCGTACGAAAGTTAAAAAAAAACGCAAATAATTTTGGCTTCGTTTATGTTTCGATCTTGGGCCGGAAGTAAGTCGCGCTTAGAATGTCAATTACTGAGTCACGCAAATATGTCAAGAAGTAAGGTAAACAAATTGATCTATCATAATTTTTTTGCTTACGTCTACCGAACCCCGACAGAAAAAGTAACAAAAGCGGAAAAATAGCTTTAAACTAAAAAAAGGCTCGTCCGTAAAAATCCCTACGCGTGGTAGCACGAAATACCTTATATAGAACAAACGTACCGCCATGTCTCGCGTGGGTGTTGACAAATAATTTGCATTTAAATTAAATTGTAGCTACATCATATGCAGTATGGCATTGACGTAAGAATATGCCACCCCCGTGCGGCGGGATTGGGGAAAATCCTCCTTATGGGAGAGGTCCTCCTGCAGTGGACTACATCATGTGGTCCAAATCAAACATTTTAATTCACAGCCCACCTGTTGCATAAATATATAAAACCATAACCAGCAGAATATTAAACAGGTGTCGCCCGAGAAATACCCGCTTGACCTCGTGACTAATGTGTAGTTTTTAGTTATTTTAAAATGAACAGGAAATGTTAGAAGACCACAAGCCCACTCTATCATAAATTGCAACTTTAGTCAAGAGCGAGTCGGACTCGCGCACCGAGGGTTCTGTACGCATGATATGTATTTACCCAACAAAAAGTTTTGTTTTTTTCCTTCAATTCAGGATCCTTAGCGCGAACGCGACTCACACTTTGCAGATTTTAATTACTTGTTGTTTTACTTTGAAATTTTCACTATAATCACCGAGTTTGACGCATGTATGTTTAACCGTTTTTACGATACAAAAACGAAAAATATCTTGTATATAGAATGCCGTATTCTGTGAAATCAACCGGAAACTGATTACGGTTCAAAACGTATAACACTCTAAGGCTTAGGCTTAGCTCTAATCCCTAGGCTTAATAACAGGGTTGCGGACTATAAAAATGATTTTTGATACATAAAAAACACTATCTATCCTCTATTAAAATTGCACTCATTCCAAACACACACGAAAAGCACGAGACAGCCGGTCGTCGAGTGATGTAACCGATTAATCGTCGATTTGGAAGATCGGACGCCGTGCCGCGTGTCCGGCGAAAGCAAGACGGGTACTCAGGCCGGTGTTAAAGTGTTGAAGACGCTATGAAAATGAGGTGTTGTCACACTTGTGCGAGGTAACAGTGAGTGTGGGTGGTTCGGTAAATGAAGTGACGCGTGAAGCGACAACAGACAGAGAGCCTGTCACGAGCACTGTAAACATTAAACATTATTCTTGCTGTAACATTGTAAACAGCCTGTTTCTAAATACTAAGTTTATATAAGACCTCACGCCTCAAACACAGCCCTCAGGCACAGATTACGAATTTCCATATGAACAAGCTTCCGCCTTCAATGGTCATATGCACTGCTTCGTCGTCGGGTTTCTTAATTTGTCTTAAGATTTTCAATACTGCCCACTGATGGGCAAAGGCCTCGTCCTCAACTATTGTAAGTTATATAATTGATCCTAGTAACAGGAACAATTTGATAAGTAAACAGAACACATATAAATATTCATCTTCAAGTCACGATAGCCCTGGGGTTAGGTTTGAGGATACGTCTGCGCATTAGGAGACTCGAGTTCTATCCCTCGTGCGTGGTGGGCTCGTGCCCATTTTTTTCAAAATTCGCATCGTTGGCCTGGACACTAAGACGGTGACCGGCTCACCAACTGCCACGATGTTCCTAACCTCTGGCGAATAGTGGGCTGTAAGGACTAAAATGTCCTCCGACGACACCTGCCTTGGGTACACAGTTGAGAGAGCTTATTTATTTAGTCTCTCTTCAGATGTGAAGCATTAGAAACGATCCTCAATATTATTCCAGCCCATCACAGGCCCAACTTATTATAAACTCGTGCCATTTGACAAAGGATATTGCCGCCGCCGCTTGCGGTACCCACCGCATAGGAAACCGCAGTATACTCTTATATTGTTGCGGTATAGTTTTGAATAAAAAGTTGCTGTGATGTTTTGTTTAGTATATTTTTATCTCTAATAGAATCTTACGTTATCCGAGAGTTTGTCCCAGGGATATCCATTAGAAGATTGATTATTACACCTCGCTTGCTACTGCTACTGTACATAAATGAACTATAATCATTTATTAAAAAGATTATACCGCAAATTATTTATCTTCTTGCAAAAACTAATTCAATATAAGATTGAACAATTTGTGAACGCCGCACGGCTGTACAAAGTGAATGGAGTCAACGTATAGGTCACAGGTGTTTAGATTGTATGCAAAATAACCAGAACAAAGATTACACAATATATTTTGCCCACTAACTATAGTATGATTCATCACAATTGCCCTCTGTGAATACATCCTCTCCTCGGACGCGCCTACTTACTCGACCTCCAATCTCACTTGGGTAACGGATTTCCTAAGTCCAACCACCCGGAGGGCATGGGGATCAGAAAGACGAGCGCTCGTAAGCACCAGCCCTCCCGGCACCCCGCAGCGGATCTGGTCTCTGCCTTCACCACCGGCTACTCTTCTCTACTTCAGTGCTATCAGCAGTGCTCCAGACAGAGTCGCGCAGGATAAGAAGAATGGCATAACACGATTCAGAAAATTCTCTTTTAAAGCAACGATGCAAACACCTGTTACAGTCCACTAACCCGGATCAGAAATGGACTCGCCAAGCCGACTCGGAGCGGCTACCTCAGGCCAGCTCTCCCTGCTGAGTAAGGCCGGCCATTTAGGTTCCTCTTGGTACACCGCTGGAGACCAAGCTACGGCTACTGAGCCCCCCGCCACGACAAGTCGGTACCCGTTCGTGTAGGGACACAAATAGTCATTGTATTTAAGTTTAGAAAGTATTTTTTAATTAAAATGGTTTATTTTTGTAACATTGTTATCATTGTGTTGATGCACTATGTAAACGGTTCTCTTTTGCATTAACTTTTTCTTTTTGGTAAGAATTACCGTAATTATCACCGGCGCTGCTGTTTACATTGGTATATACAATTAGGTCAGGCATGGTTGAGATATTGAGTTGGTGCTATTCACATTCTATTTATTTAACGTCAACTTGTTAAGTCGTTATGAGTGCTTTTCCGTTTTCACTTGAAACGAGCTTATAAAATACAATGCACTTTACAGATCACCAAAGAAAATACAACAAAACAAACGAATTGCAAGAGGACAACAAAAGTCGGTCTTATTGCTACTAAAATAAAATTTAAAATGTAAATAACGAAATCTTAACAACGTTTTTGTGACTAGGATAGGAGAATAATGAAAAGAAGGAGAGAGAGACAGATGTACCTAAGCGTGCTTTTTAAACTTTAAATGCATTCGAAATTTTAAGTTAAGATACACTCCTGTCAAAATTTAAGCAAATTGAGAAACATATATGCATTAGTAAGCATACCCGGCCCAGGTATCGATCCACGCAACAAGTGAATACTTAATTTATCTAAAAGATATGTGGTAATTTAACTAAAATTTTGTAATCCAACAGAATACTAAAATTTTTCACATCTAATAAGATGTGAAAAATAAGCAATAGCTAGCTTGTTTACGTTTACCGTCACAAAGAAACAAGCGTTAGTTTACACGACTGGTTTTAGTAATCTAATCTTAAATCTTTGCCTGTATTGAAGCATTAAATTAAATTAATATTTATTGCATTTCATAGAAGTAAATACATTTATCGTTCTTGTTCTTCCACTGTGTTTTAGGTTCAGAGCGATGAATACTTGTCTGACTATCAAGACTATCTCCAATCTTTATCTTCTACTAGTGAGCCGGAACCATTGTAATTTTTTAAATGTCTAAATGTTTTATTCTTTATAGGATCGAGATGATAAACGAGATAACAGTCCACCTGATGGTAAGTGGCTACTGAGGAGTGGCGAAGGAGGTAACAGATGCGTTGCAGGCAGCAGTTGTACGTGTAAACCTATTTCTACCGGAACCGGAACTCAGCAGCGCAACCGCTGTTGAGTTCCGGATTGACAGGAATACTGAGCCAATATTTACAGACTTTGCGGCGTTCTACCTTATTTCACAAGGGTGACAATTTTTTATATGTTTAAAGTCTCCACGCAATTACCTACGTGTGACGTTTTTGTTAGAATAGTCGAAGTTATTGATTTCTATTTTTTTAATACATTATATCAATGCTCTCTTCAGCAGAAAACCAGGATGCTTATTCTGAGGCCACCTCAATGTAGAAGTACGTTTTGAGAACTCTAAAATTAAGGTTAATGCCGGCTCAAACAATTGAGAGGAAGAAAATGTTAGAGACGTTAGGGTATTTATTCAGCCGCTAGTCAAAGGATTAACTGTTTTACTGGAACTTTTACGACTATTTAATATGTAATTTCGTAGTATTTTTTATTTATACATATATTTGTTATACGAGTTTATGTATGTAGGTGCAATTTTTTTAACTAACTGCGACAGATAAACGTTTCCTTCTTTATCAGAAATCTATAAGATTTCGATAGATAATTAAGTGTACATCGAGTTGAGTTAAGTATTTGCCTGTTACGTACTCGTATTTGAACCTACCACTGTTTCACCTGGCGACCTTAGTAATGAATATTACCATTATAATCTCCGCCTGGGGTCAGATAATCGCGTGGGTCACACTTTCCCACAGCTTATTGTTTCCGTGAGTCAACAAGTGCCATATCTTCAACCTCTTACCTACCATCTTCAAGCTGTCATGGCCGCGGCATCTGACGTCAGTAACGCGTTCTTTTGTGGGTCAGTAGGTGTTAAATTATTATGGTAAATTGGGGACATCACCTTGTTTTCTAAATTGACTGTAATGGCTGACTGTATTCATAAAAAAACGTATTTCCTATTCTGTAATTAAATTGTTTCGTTTTGTTTTGTAAATAAAGTCATAAGGATGTGCGGTTATAGGCGGCATCGCATTTAATAAAATATTTTTTTTCATAGGCCTCTTTACTTTGTAAAGAAACAAAATATATATAAGCGCATACGAGCGTATACCTGATAATGAGGTGGCCAGAGATCTATACATTTATTTTAGTCATTTCAATCCACTGTCACTGTCTTTGTCAGCCAGGCCATCGTTATAAATCGTACATAGTGGGTCAAACTCGCGTATCCTGATTCTGAAGCAGATTCGCAAATCACTCGGCTATCTGGGCCGGTTTTAAAATGTAGTACGTAACGTACAATCATTAATTAAAGCACCATTTTAAAATATGAGAACTACAATCATCAAAGTATTTTCAAGCATTGCATTGACATGATTAGAAATCTAATGACTAGTAAATAGGGTGAGTTTTCTGTGTGGCTTTGCCTGGGTTATGAACCCAGGACCTACGTCTAAATTGGAAACTAGCCTAAGAATCTATTCCCATGCCCATATCAAAAATTAAAGATCCTATTTTAAGCATCTACATCAACACCAAAACAAGCAGACTAAACTAATTCAAATTCACAACAACAATCATAATAACAAGCAACAATACAAAATTGTCATCGATTTAGTCGAGCAAGGTGTTTCATGGCGTTGTAAATCACAAAGAACAGGCTTCCCATTAAACTTCGGCTCCACGGGAACTGGGCCAGTGAACGTGGCGAGCCGCCGCTGCTGGAACGGACGCAAGGACAACTATCATTATGTATAGTTTAAGTTGACTCGTCGATTTGTTACTAATTTCCAGTAATGGGTTAAAAAACGTTACGTAACATGCTTCAGGAATGATCGATAACGTCTTATCAACTATAATGTCTACGAATGACAAGTCAAGAAAAATATTGTTTTATAAATTGCCAGTCGAAACTCTTTAGTAGGTAAATCAGGGCCACCAAGGAGCACTGGATTGCACAAGAGGGTTGTTCAGTGATGAGTTCCGAAATAAGTGAAAAACAAAGATCAGACAGAAAGGGAAGAGGAATAGGAAGAAAATAATAGGAAAAGGAGGAAGAAGAGAAAGAGTGAAGGCAATATGACCAGTGCAGGATCGATTCCCTGTAGAGACAGAGAATTGGTTATCGGCATGAAGATTTTTATTTACTGTTTTTCTCAGATCTGAAGAGCTTTTGAGTAGTCTAAACTAAAATTTGCTACTGAGCTGTGTGTGAGAATTCCATTTCGAAGCAAGCATACAGTATTTTTCATTACTTGATGCCGTATAATTAGACGACCTAAATAAATTCTTTAGTGGCATCTTGTGCGTCTGCGTTACCTACGGTGAGCGAGGTAGCCGGAGGCCCAGCCTCCTCTCCACTCACACCTCCCCCTTCCCTATCCTAAGGCCGGCAAAACAACCTCAGCTTCTCTGGTGTTGCAGATGTACGTCGTCGTCGATAATCACTTACCATCATGTGAGCTGCTCGCTCGTTTGCCCCCCTTTCTCATGAAAAAAATAAACTATTTTATAGGTTACTATCTGAAGAATAAATAATGTTCCAGAAAAAATCTAATCTGATTTATTATTTTCAATGCCGTGAAATATTTATTTATAAAATTCGATACCAAAAACGGAGAACAGCGCATATGATATACGACACTAAGTATTAATTTAGTTCAAATATTTTGAGATATGTATCGCACGAAGTAAAGGAATTCGATAAGACAGTCTAGTTTTGAGCAACAAACATCTGGACTACATTCAGATGATTTGATAATCAAGACTTTAAGAACGCAGTTGATCAATAGTAATTTAAAAGATTCTGCTCCCAAATAATCAGCGGGCATAATTTCTTGCAACATTTAAAAATAGAAATGTCGTTTGACAAACAATTTTCATTTGTAGACTACACCACATACACTGCTGCAATTATTGATGAAGGCCTATTAGAAACAATGGCAGTGAAAGTTTCATTGCTAACGTTCAGATCAGTTGCATTGATTCGATTCCGAGCAGGTGCGACCGACATTGCGTACGGAGAAGAGAACTTCGGAGCGTGCTTACTAGATGATGTTTCGATATGTACAATGAACAACGTTTCGTAACTTTACGTTTACGAGAATGTTTAAATCATTAAACTGCAAAGTAAGTGAAATGGATGAATAAATTAGTGATATATGATGCAAAAGTTTTGCAATCTTCCGATTCGTTAATCTTGCTTTTTGAAGTCGACAGAAATAACGTCATTTTGCTTTCGAAGACGACATCTTTGCACTCTTCTGTTCATCGTTCGCTTTGACCATAACTCGTCAACTCGCTTCATGCTTAGAAGTAGGACATTAGGCTGCTATTATTAATTGTCTGATCGTTTCCTGACATTTCCTTAGACATCCTTTACGACACTTATGAAACTAGAGACGGTAAGTTCGCTCACGTCGTAAGTCAATATTTTGGCTAAAACACAAATTATTAGTTTTCGGATCTGGTTGTGTTGTGAACGTCCCGTGTCTCTGCAGCTGTCCCTTCCTGCGGTCTTATCGCATAATTCGTTACATCGTACAAAGGTAAGGCAAAGACGATAAAGTGCCTCTGTGTTTGTGCTTGTGTAGCGGCACCATTTATATATATCTTGACAACTGCCGATAGCATTCGGAAGTCACTAGTAAATTCAAGTAGCTTGTAGCCATTATCAATTCGCCAAACTTGATTGTTGTAGAGGTTAACCGAAATATCTTGGTGGAAAAATCGATTATTAATTCGCCATTTCAATTACTTCCATATCGAAATTGGGAACATCAAGTTCTGCGGATTAAACAAATCAATTATCACTACCGTCTTAAATAAGCCGTAAGCATGTTCTTTTATTGGAATGGGGTGAAAAACGAGCTAACAGTCCACCAGCAAATAACTTGAATCGAAGAAGGTCACAATTGCATTTTCATCTCTGAGGACTAAGATGGAGTGCCTGTGCCGTAATTGTAATGGCTCTCTGTACCTCTCATATCTGAACAAAACTTAAGTTGCACTGCTGATCAGCGGCTGAAGTCGGTAAGTGTTGGTGCGCGCGCACCCTGACAACTTCTAGTTATAGACGGAGTCCACTGTCCGTTGTACTTACGTTTACAAATGTTGCTGTCAATTTATAGTGTTGTGTTGCATCGTCTAATTATTGTGGTGATGGTAATCGTGATCGGTTTCGGTGTGACGTTTTGACAGATTCGACAGTTCGGCAAGTTCCGTCACAGAGTTTAATCGAAGAATATTCAATCGAAATAATCATCTGCGTGTTCTAAAAATGTCGTGTTTTCGTGGTGGGTATTCGAATCCGGTAGACGTCGCAGGCCTCGAGATCGCCAAATGTGATTAATAAAATAGCGAATACCGCCAGTCACTAATGCGCAAATATAGAAAGTAGAAACCTTTTACGTACGATTAAACATCGCAATTAACAAGCTGTCTTAACGAAAGACCGTCCGCCAATCGACAATATTCTGACACTGTCAAATCTCTAATTCTTACGATGTGTCGTAATTCAATCGATTATACACGTTACATGGTTGCGCGGCGTCGGATCCGCCGTGAAATCACGATGAATCCGTGAAATAACTATTCAATGTACTCGTACCAAAACGATTATACAGGCGATTTGAATGAACTTGGAAATAGCCGCGATGCTATTATCCGCGTTTTTGATTTTCGAATGAAGTTGAACACTGGCACGCTTCGAAATTTAAAATTAACTTTTTAAATGTATCTTTTTTAATCTTTCTTAGAAAGGTATTCGTGTTTATAAGTGACACACAGATTAACATTGATTTTTATCCATTAGAATCATTAGAACAAAAGAGGATTACAGGTAAACGGAGCAATAGTCATAATATATATTAGGTGGTAGGGACCTTTTCTGCGGCCAGCGATGAAATAACTGTTCCGGTTTGAGAGAGAAAGAGTAAAGAGAGCTGGTCTCTACTTCCTCCCTTACCTTCTTCGACTGAAATTGTTTAAGGTGTATATGGACTTCAGTAGCCACTTATCATCATGAGGAATGTTAGTTGGATTTTTAAACAAACCATAAAAAATTATACTAATAATCGCGAATTCCATGACACAATGCATACAAGCATTTTATAAGTGCACGACATGTATGGAGTATGTTATTGTATTGGTCGTGTACTATCAGCCTATTAATCTCTCACCACCTTTCTTCCCGTGGGCGTCGTTAGAGGCGACTAAAGGAAAATCTTTGAAAATGCAATGTCTGACGACTGATGGCGGGACAACCCGACCGAAAATAAGCAGATCGATAACAGGCAACTGCTTTGAAGGTGCGTGGTGTCTGGTGCTGTCGTGGACTATTTACAGGCTGTTAAGTAATGTCTAGTATTATTGGGTATACAATCTGGAGATTATTATTTTCTTTTATTGATATTGAGAAATAGAACATCGGCGTACTCTTGGAACCTAAGCGCGTTCACTGAGATGCTGCGACTGCTTACGTGTTTTTGTCGTCATCAGACCTGGTTCATCCAGGAGGTAGAGCCCAAGTAGAATCTATTAACAATCGTAATTGCAGATGCTTCGCAACTAAGATCAAATAATTAAATCGTAGTTCTAGACGCTTTTGAATATTCGAAATAAATATAAAATAAGCTTTCACGGCAGTGTTCCCAATAAAGACAAACATCTGAGGTCTAGACGTTTATTTTAGTAAATTCAACTCTTATTTTTACTTGAACTTATTTGGACCAACGTCACAGTGGTGTGTCTCTCCCAGTCTTAATGGCCTTTTTCATTTTTTTTTATACATGGGCAAATGCTTATCGAATATCCGCCCTCGCGGGGACAAGGACGCCGACGCAACAAATCATAGTTATTTTCAAAAATCTCTTTGGTCAGTCTCCACATAGGTGAATGAAATCAAGCATCCAGATGTAGAGCCATCGTGGCCTGGACTACCTTTGTTCTGCCTGATTAAACACGGTTATAGTTATTCTGCCATAAATCATAGGCCAGAAGATTTTATGTGCTTTTCCTCTGGCTGTATTTTACCACACGTAATGCAATACTGTATATTCTTACACCATAGCAAGGTATTGTATTATATTTTCTATAAATGTAATAATAATAAACGTAGGGGAATGTAAATTTTTTTTTCATACATATTGTTCTACAAATGCCTATTTTATTTGCAACTATCGCTGAAGGTAGAAACCGGTTATGTCTGGATCAGTATTAAGTGCAGGACGAACAAAATCTCTCAGGGATAAGAGAACAACAACACAGGATGTACCCTGCTAGCTAATGAACATGGCTCTCGTGGCCGTATCCGTATGTTGGGGGAAAATTCATTGGAATTAGGCGAAACCAAATCCCACAGACCGGAGGGTACTAGTACTGCGCTCACAGATGCATGCTTAGCGTGGTGAGTATGGGCAGATCTTTAAAAAATGGTGCTAGTTATTGTTGGCTCTATCTTGGAGAGGCCTTATCGACCAGTGGACTTAAATAGGCTATTGAAGATGAAGAATGAACATTGTTTTTATTTAGTTCCCATCAACTTTGTATTTCAATAATACACAAATCTGGTTTTTTTTTAAGAATAATCTCCTATGAATACCTATTTCCACAATTACATATTTCTGCTTCAAACAGAAATTAGGCGAGCATGCAACACACAGTCAAGAGCCCCACCGTATTAGATACAAAACTTAAACAATGTGATTATTATATATATTATATTACTTAACTCGTACAATCGTATCCGGATGATATCGAACGATACTCGCTTATCGAGACACAATCGTCTTACTTTCGCATTCGAAAACTAATAATTTGTGTATTAAAATATTAAAACCTCATGCTTTCTGTGTCAAATATAAATTAGTCGCCCTATAAATTAACGCTTACTGCAATAAGCGTAAAGCTAACCGGTGAAAGGCATTAACGGTTAACCATATATGGAAATATTGTAAGTAGCAGTTAGCTGTTAAACCCGTCGCCGGCGAGGAGACGCGACAAAGTGCAATAATCATCGGTAAACTATGTTTTATGTTAACTTTCTACTATTTTATAACGATCACTTGGGTGTTGGTGAACGTGCTTAGGTTCCAAGGGTAAGCCGATGTTTTATTTGTCAATATTAATAATCTCTCATATTTGCGCCAATGGACTAATGGGTTAGGGTGTGGACTGCGAAACATCATGTCGTATGTTCCTGCCCGCCATTCGACTATTGTCGTGAACCACTCCACCGATACAAGCTGTAATGCTTAGTTGGAGGCTTAACGGGAATATTAGTAATGTTACTTAAATAGCATTGCTAGTATTCTTTAAAAAAAAATTATATACTCAATAACTGTATACATTACTTTACACAGCCCTCTCCCACATCGAGGATTTGCCATAGTCGTCACGAAGGGTGACACCTTGCAATTTGAACGCTGCTGCCTGGCATCGGTCTGCTTATTTTTTGATCTGCAATTTTCGCCATCTGTCGTTAGTCATTACGATTTTCAATGATTTTTCTAAGTGGCCTCTAACGACACCCGCGATAAAAAAAAGGGGGTGACTGATCTTTGGCACTATTGCAAGGGTACCAGCGACTGTCCAGCGTGCTGAGTATAGGCAAAACCATCCAAGAAATATATGCCGGCTTTCATGAAGAGACCTATGTTCGACTGAGATGTTGTAGTATGTAGAAAGACTAAAGAATTCAATCTATTCGTTGTTCTAGACGGCGTTAGTTACATTGTACGACGTAAACTAGATTGCTTATATTCGTATGTATCAAGCACGATCAAAATCCATCATAAGTGGCAGTTGGTAGATTTCTGCCGACAATCAGCAGTGTAACTATTCTTGTGTTCCGGATAGAAAGATCTCAGAAAGATCAGAGATCTCAAGTCCTGAGGGATGTCAACGCATCTGTAATCTTCTTCGGTTGAAACTGTTCGTCCATGGGATGCAGTAACCACTTACAATCAGATAGTGTGTTAGTTTGTTAGTCTTATCAATTACTACACTTATACAATTCCACAGACTTCTCGACTTACCCATCGAGATTAAAACGAAGTTATATTATAACGAGATAAACAAAGTAATAAAAAATAAATTAAAAAACAAAGTAATTAGTAACAAATATATTGCGAAAAAACTCATTTATTATTAATATAACAACCTGTTATAAGTTATCCGTATTCAGTATACATATAAATTATTTATTTTTGGCCTATTTTATACTCATAATACTTATTTATAAAGTTAATACCCGCAATGCCTAACTAAGCACCATTCCAACTAAGCCTTTAATTCGGTGTTAGCTAGGTAACTAGGTAGTAAGGATGGCATTTGTAGAGGTTCGTGACAATAGCTGAATGGTGGGCGGGTGGGAACCCGCTACATCATCATTTACAGTCCGGCCCCTAAATCATTACAATATTGGCGCTCAATATTATGATATACAACGCCTGCTGTAAATATAACAGCAATGTTTTCCAATGCTTTGATTGCAATGCATTATTATTTAATTTATTTGAAAACTTATCTATTTGAATGTACGTTTTTTTTTGTTACAGGTTAAAGAAAAAAGCAACCGGGAAGATCTGAAAACCGACATACAACACAGAAAAGAAACATTTTACAGAGTAAGTGATTTCTTTTATAAAATATTTCTTATAACAAATACTCATCACACTATTGGGTTTAAAAAATTAATTAACGATAGTAGACAACCAGTGCGTGTTGCCAGTGAAGACTTACGGAACCGACACGGAGTAATGGAAAAGACTCTGCTGGATAGCATCTGCAACGGTGACGCTCGCAGCACTAACCGACGTAGCCTTGAGTGCCAGCTGAAGTGGCAATTGGCCGGTCACGTAGCTCGCAGAACTCGAGAAACTGATGATGCACCATCGCTTCTGGATGCAATTTTCTCGATTTCTCGAGTGACAAACTCGTACAGGCCAACGCTGTGTAGGGTGACCCTCATAAGATGCAGAGACGACTTACACAGTGTCGGGGCAAGTTGATAGGTGCATTTTGAAGTTGGTTAATTTATCCTGAAAAGACCTTAAGATACAATGAGCGCATTTTGCGTAGATCGAGACAAAATTAATAAACAGGCCCGTGACCAGGAGTGGTGCAAAGCACCTGAAACGCGAAATAACTACTCCTCACTATCTAGAGTGACTACCCGCACAGTGTCGCTGTTCCTGTTGTTTGCTGTTGTTTGCTGTCGGTTGTTACCGTGCTTTGTTGTAATCTTTAGACGAGGCATATGTTCAGCAGTGGATTTGTGACAGGCTGAACTTATGATGATGGTAGATTACAAAAATACTTTTTATACTTTTGAAGGAAGATTACAATAAGTTTAGGTTGATTTTGATTAATCACAATTAAACTAATTGACAGGATTGTAAATGCTTAGAATTTTTTCACAGTTATTGTCTTCAAATCTACACACAGAAGAGAAAAGTTTATGGACCGATACCGATATTACACAATGTAGATGACAATTATATACTGAATTAATTCGAAGTTATTAATATAACATCAATGTGTTTGTTTCAGGAGGCCCCTTCAGACGAGGATTCGGCGGTTTCCTCTGCGCCCGCCTCTCTCTCACCACAGCCTCTCAGCGACATGTGGGTCAGTATCTCATAACAATTGTATTAAAAAAGGACTCTTCATACGAACTTCTGGTGTGTTCGCAACCTTATTCGTGTGGCTTTTGAAACTTAAGAACCGGACAGTTCCGACTTTGTCTTTACCGCAGGATCATTGGAGGAGCTTAGCAATATGTTCAATGTCAATAGAGTGTCACCCAATAGGTAGGTCTTAAGATGAACATGAACAAGAGGAAGATCATGTCTAACGTCCATATCACACCTATAGCGATTGTTGCTGGACGAGTATGTATACCTGGGACGAATTGTCCAGCTAGGTAAGTCCAACTTCGACTCGGAGGTCAATCGACGAATCCAGTGCGACTGAGCAGCCTTCGGGAAACTACATCACTCTTCACACAGCTTCTCCACCATTGTTTGCAACCAGAGCGTGTTGCCAGTGATAACTTACGGAACCGACCCGTGGTTTTTGACTGCAAGCCGTATGAGGAAACTCAAAACTGCTCAGCCTTACTAAAATGAGAAGTTTAACATTTAGTGTCATTCATAAAAAATCGGTCAATTAAAAAAATTTGAATCGTATGTTAGAAACACATACAATTCACACACATAATTTTCTCAGGTCCAACGGCTCAACCAAGAAAACGCTCTTGTACTTTAATATGTCAATGTTATTAGTGTTATTCAATTAAATGTAGATATATATTATACATTTTTTTTTGATATATAATAAATTGATACTTACCATAGTAAAAGATTAGCTCGCTTTTTATTAAGTGATTTATCTTATTTTTGCTTCGTCTTATCTTTATATCTGAGTTAACAAGTGGACTCGAGTGTTCTTACTTCCCATATTGTGAAATAATATTCTTTTTCAGATAATTCTGCGTTAACACGCAATACCTTTGTGTTTAACAAGATTCTCCGGAGCGTTTCTTGCGTTCTGATTAGTTTTAAAAGCGGTGCAGAAAGTACCAAGTATAATCCAATTAGCAATTGGAAATAACTGTTTAATTTTAAGTGTGTCAAACGAGCACCTAATAAATCTGATGTCTGCGAGTCCACATTCTTCACCACTTTCGATGAAACATAAAGATATAGATGTATTGCGTTGTCATTCCTTGGCACAGCCGACTATTGGACGCTAGGTCTATGATCTATCCCAAGAATGAAGGCTTTACCTTAATCATTCTACTACCCGTCACCAGGCTCTGCATTTTAAGTCCTGATATTTTTGGATGATCCTCTAACAGAAGTTTCAACTTCTCGGGTTTTCCTTAGTCTACTTTTCCGACATTTAAGGGTCGATATAGAAATGAGCTTCGCTTTAAGATCAGCAAGAAACGCAGCGTCAGTAAAATGCAGAGGTGTATCGACCTTGAAGCATATGCACATCGTTATAAACACGTTGTCACCTAGTAAACTATTGGTGCCTGGGTCTTGCGTCACACGCATTGTACTCTTTTGTTGAGTACGTTGACCATATTGTACTTTGTTTTAAGTGAGACTTAAGAAAATTATGCATGAATCATTACGGTAAGTATCACAGAAATGATAAATAGATAACCGTTTAAAAAATACATTGGTTGTTTTACATTTATAAATAAAGGCTTCAGTACATTATAAAACATAAAATGGATAAAGGAATGAGTAGAATGACGATATATAAATTTTAATTAGGTTAATGTTGTATATCTTTGATGGTTTTTGCAAACAGCCTTTTGATTAATGATCGGAGTACTACAACAAAGTCTGAGTACTTTTTTTACGCCAGCAATTTTTACATGGCTATTTTTACCAGAGTTCGTGTACAATTATTGGCTATCATGCCAACTTGTCCGTTAAGCGTATAAGCTCGTATAAGCTTATTTTCAGTAATAGCCAATTAACATTACAAAAAAAAATAAAACTTAAGTTAATCCCGGGCTTACAGACTGTGATCAGTGCAAGTAACTCAGTCCCCATGACTGGTTTTTTCAATCCCAACAAAATATAAAAATAGTGCAACACTTTAATTGTTGTATTCGGTTTATTTGTATCGTGTTTAATTCTTACTCTGATCTACCACATGGTTACACCGACGTTATCACATAAACGTTTTTTAGTTTGGTTACTCAGGACCCTAAAATTTGAAGACTATAAATAAACATTATATCTATTGGAAAAAAAACAAGAGATGTCGCCTGAGCCGTGAGTTAATTTCTAAGTTATTTTAGTTCAATAAAGACAATCATGGCCCTTTAAAATAATAGAATCTTTTTTGAGACGTAAAACAAAACAGTTTCTTTCATCGGATGCTTATAGTTAAAATAATATATATTTTTTTCTAACTATCCAAATTCCCTCCCCTCTACCAAAATGTCCCGTCCTACGTAAAACCATGGCGACAGCACTGACGTTGCCTTCCGTCGACAGTCGTGCGGTGAGTGCCGGTCGGCGGCGGAGCGCGCGGCGGCGTCGGCGCGCGAGTGCACGAGGCTCGCGGACGCGCTGCGGGACGCGCGCGACCAACTCGAGCTCATGGAGTTCCGCCTGCTTGAGTTGGAGGACGCGCACCCTGAGAAGGTTGGTCAATTTGTATTTATATTTTCTTGTGGATTTTTCACTACGTATAAATTGTGGAATTACGTGAAGTTTATCTGTGTCATAATTATGTGACAGACTTGTGTATTTTAATAATTCCCATTATGCATATGTGTTTATTATATTACTCGACATCGATAGCGAACTGGGAAATTACGTGAATTTTACTTGTGTATGTTATATGTCGACGTATTTTATGAACCTGATATATATCACATTTCACAGATTTGTATGATTTAATGATTTCCATTACGCTTCAGTGTTTATAGAATTAAAGTTACTGATAAAGTATTGCGAAATTTCGTGTACATTATCCATTGATGTATTTTAGTTAAGTAAATTTAATTTCGAACAAATCTTAATATAACAATCTTACATTTGATTTAATGATTAACATTACGTTTCGGTGTTTATTATATTAGTTATATTTATGTTATCGTAATATTTCTGTTAAAATGCTGTGATTTATCATGACGTCTTAAATGAAGCCTTTTAATCAAGGTAAGTAATGGTTGGCAAGCGCCATTCATAGACTGAACGGATGTAAAAGGCGCGCTATAAAATAACAACGTGAATTATTCCTTATTCGTCAGTGTTGTCAGAGACATTAAAACAATAGTATTTGTATAGAATATTATACAGACAAGAATGTGTAAATAAGGAAAGTTAAATATCTTTGCAATGTTACAGTAGCTGAGACGATATACGGTATTCGATAAAACAAGGCACAAGTAAACGTAAGCAAAGTATATAATGCAATAACTACAGCTTGTAGCTCATTCATTATTTATTATTAAAAATTATAATTGTCATATTAACTATGAATCGAAAAAAATCTCTCCTTGGATTATAATTAATTAGCAAAATAATATAATATTTTCATTATCGCCTCTGCGGACAAGTAAAACTTAAAAAATGCAGATTTTCGAACACTGTTAAAAAAATCTAGTCGTTGCAAATTTTAGAGATGTGTGTAACTGATGTATATCGATATACAATACTTGATATAAAAATCAATATCGTGCAAAATTTGTTGTAACTATAATATAATACTGGATACAATATAACTTTCGATAAAAAAAAAACTAGTTGCTATGTTTTAAAATTGATAATAAGATACAGAAATAAGCCTTTTTACATGTCTATACTATGTAAGTGTATATACTCACATAATAACTTCCTTTAATCTTAAACGAAGGTAGACTGTGCTACAATGAACAAGATTAAAATCTACTTTCTAAGGCCTTAAGACGTCATCGCCCAGACAGCATAATGCTTATGAAATGACCCTTGGCATTGATCTAAGACTGGATCAGTACCGGCCGGCATTGCGTTTACTTTAATACAATTAGTCTTACTCTGACCCAGTTAAAGGCAAAGGCGGACGCGATTTAAGCTGTGTACATAATAGCTTATACAAACTTGCGGGCCACATACCCGCAATCCTTGAGCCCGATGTCGCTGTAAAACTTGATGATGGTAAATTTATATAAAGTTATGGACTAAGAACAAAACAAAAGAATCGGCAATCCCATCTCACACCGTAGGTGTCGGAGAGTTTGTGTGAGAGAAATGTGAGAATAAAATTGTAGCCTCACTGACAGAGAAATAACTATTTAAATTTAAAATCTAAAGTCTGTACAGATCCGTGACAGGTAGCAGCATTTAAGGTGAGGTATTGGGATCATCAATTCGCATGTTACACGTGGCGATTGTGGCAAATAGGAGGCTAACTAAATAAGAAAAGCAAAAATCTCAATAAGTATTTATATTCATCATAAAGAAATTCTGAATTTTTCTCCCGTCTTGCAGAGAAAACTTAATGTATACGATACGACAAGATCTACGAGCTTGATTATCGACTTGCCTTATAGTTAATAGAACTTGCCATATTTAAGATTCGTGTGCGAAATAAGGTCCGATCGCAAAACGTTCAGAAAAACGTGCGCGAGTGTGGGCAGACACATACCATGCATGTCCATAACTAAAAGTTTGTTTGTCGTGGAAATAAAATAAATGACGTTTCCTCATTAGGAACGTTCTTTGTCATTAATATGCGGGCGAACGAACGTCTTGCGAACGAATCTGACGTAACTGCGTGTGTGGGAGTTGCCTCGCGTATGTTTACATTTTCTAACGAAGACCGCGTCTGATGCTGTGAAGGTCGCAAAGCGTAACGTACATTGAAAGGAAAGGATACTCTACAAGGTTGAGAAATTATACTTTGTAGATTTTTCTTGTTGTCTTTAGCAGTTAAGAATTTATTCTAATACAGGAAAAACATAAGTTCTATAAGACCTGTAGAGTATCTTGCGACTGTTTCGAAGTTAGTATAAATGAATTTTATTTTATTTTCTTTCGTTCTATGACATCGATGGGCCAAATACAAAAACTTAATTTTCTTTGGAACTGTACCAATTTAATCTTAATACCCGATTAACTAACGACAATCGATTTATTTTATCATACTTTCTCATAATTACGATTTTAATAACAATTAAATTGATAACACCTTTTATGTATTTTTTTACAAATTTCAAGGTAGTTATTTGTTTACTTAATATAAGTCGTGTAAGGTTAATACAATTTAATGGTCATTTTCCTTTAACAATTGTTTAAAAATTTCTTATAATTTAATTTCAAACATTTAGATCAAAGTCTTAAATTTAAAAATATGAATATTGCCAGTGATTTAAAATAAAGTTTTAAACATAGGACCGAATTTAATCAATTTATATAAAATTTAAATTAGAAAGCCATCGATCTATTGCCTATTCAATAAAAAAGTAAATACACTAAATTTAAGACACGGAATTTTCAAAAACATTTTCTACTTTAGTAGGTAATATGTATATCACGTGTAAGAATAAACAAGAATAAATTATTTCTTGGATTTACGCGAACACTATACATTTGAAATGAAACCATTATTTACAGATTTTATCGCGTTTAATTTTGTCTTTATGTTGACCGTGACCACGGCTGCTGTAAAGCACTCGAAACGTCGTTCGTTTGTGAGTTTCGTTCGGTGAGTGAGGTACCCGGAGGCCTGCTTCTCTCCCCAATCCCCATCCTCGTCATCCCTTCCATCCCCAAATATTCATAAAGGCCGGCAACGCACCTGCAGCTCCTCTGGTGTTGCAGATGTACGTGGGTGACGGTAATCACTTACCATCAGGTGAACCGTTTGCTCCCTGTTCTCATATAAAAAAAAAATTAACTCGACAAAATCCGTGTATAATTATTTCATTTCAAGAAAATTAAGTATATTCTTGTATATCCGTTCTCGATTACACGTAGCTAAACTAAAACGCATCAAGGACTTTCATAATTCATAAGTAAATCGAAGAACTGATTGTTTATTGTTCGCCTCTTACATTGAATCGTCATGTTTACAAACACTTCATTAAAAGCCATCCGGCGTTTTGTTTGTTCTCAAACGGACAAAAGATTATTATAGCTCTGAATTATAAATTTAAATTCTTCAATCGATGATCACCTTGATCACTTAACTAGAAGGTGCATAAGAAATAAGAAAAATTAATATTCAATGCAAAGTTTCTGCTGACTTACATTATGCAGAAACTATTACAAATGTGCAACTACTTAGACACAGTGTGCGGTAAAAATAATCGACAAGTATTACAACATTCCTCCATTACGCACGAGGCAGTTTGCCTCTTCTTTCTTTGTGCGGACGGCTAAGGAGTGGAACTCTCTGCCGAGGTCGGTTTTTCCGGAGGCCTATAACCTGGATATCTTCAAGGCCAAAGTGAACAGACATCTAGGCAAGCGTGTACCATCCTAGGCCTCATCTTCGCTTTCCATCGGGCAAGATTGAGGTCAAACGCAGGCCTATTTTTTTCATAAAAAACAATAAATAAATATAAGAAATGAAAAGGTGACACGGTAGGAGAGTGGACCTGGTTCAATCCTCCATGTGGAGGGCACGTATCGATGACTTTTTAAACGTGGTAGAGCGAAACAGCGGCTTTTGCTGCTGCTCGAATGGGCCGGCTCGACCGTGTTGGTACCACTACCACGCAGAATACAGGCGTGAAGTAGAAGCATCTTATGTTTCTGCGTTTCGTTCGATGTGTGATGTATCCGGAGACCCTCTCCCCCTCCTCATCCTCCCTTCCATCTCCAACGCACCTGGGCCACCTCTGGTGTTGTAGATGTACGTGGGCGATGGTAATCACTAATCACTTACCATCAGGCGAACGGCTTGATCGTTTGCCTCTTTTCCCACAAAAAAAAATTATGTACGTTTGGTATCGTTGGCCCGAACACTAGAGTCAGCAATAGACTCACAAGATTGATAGTTGACTACTCTATCAAGACTAAAAGGGTTATTATAATATAAAGGAATACATGGATGATTGTAACCCCAGGGAATTAGGCGATCGCTCCCAAGCTGTTTCAAAAATTTATATTGTAAATTCGAGTACCTTAATTAATATGAAATATTAATTAAGGTACAACGGAATAATTAAAAAATATTTTTGATAGAACATAACAAGACGATACCAGCAGTTTTTTTTAACAATTAAGTCAGAATTAATAGGCCACATATCCTCGCAAAAGAACACCAAATGCTGCTATGGATGATTTGCGAGGCTATAGACGGCTGGGACTTGCTTGGGATCCAATAATTATTTAAATTAAATCCAAGACCTTAAGATACCGTAAGCTCATTCTGCGTAGATCGGGCCAAACATTTATAACTATACAGCTGACGTTAGCCGGGTTAACTATGTCATCAGGACGTTAAACACCTCAGTCTCCCCGAGACCATGGATGTAAAGCATCCGAAACGTGGGGATTTAAAAAATTCGTAAATAATAGCTTCGTTTCAAATCAATAGTTTCCGAAGCTTGATGTTTTATTACTATTTCTTTGTATACTATAGCCAATATAATATTACGTAACAACTTAACATCTTTCACACTTACAAGTGTACTGGAATTTATAGGCTCAGTAGTGTGGGTACGGTCTCGAGATCTTCGTTTCGCTCCGACGAATTGTGGTTTTCCGCGGAGTGGAGACCACTTGACGATTGATTACTACTTGCTTTAACTTGTCTTTTTTACGGGCATCGGTAATTTAATATTGTATAGTTACAACTGTTTTGAATACAGTGGCAATCCTTTAAACGCAGTGCCGTGTTAGCTTTTAATGATATAAGGCAGGAAGCTTAACGAGGTTAAGATGTAAATGATTATTTAATTTGAACAAAAATGTGGAATTGTGAAATTTCATTTAAACAACTATAATTAATATTGATGTTACTTATAGTTGTTGCACAATTATTTAATAAGCAGATCGATTTCGCCCTGCCGCGATATCATATACAAAAATGTTCAGCACGTACAATTGTGTTATCTTTCATTCAGCTCCTTAACGACTGCTCGACTCACACTTGATCGGTTTTTATTACTTGTTGCTTTACTTTAAGGTTTGCACTATAATCACATCTAGTTTGACGCATGTATTTATTACCGTTTTTTGAAAACAGATTTTTTGTACCCACCTTAATTAGTATTTTTTTTAATTTAATTACCTATTACGGTTCAAAAGATACAGCCCTTTAAAGATAGGACAGACGGACGGACGAACTGACGGCGTAGGCTTAGTGATAGGCTATCTGGTACTGAGATCGCCAATCCGCATGCCACGCATTGCTATCATGGCAAATCCTGTGAGAGGCCCCAGCGCCCAGCTATGGACAGCTTAAAGTAAAACAGCCTGTAATGCTCACAGCTGGGCAAAGACCTCCTCTTAAATAGTTTTGAAGCCGAATAGAGTCCACCATGCTGCTCCAGTCATGTTTTGTGACTTCACACGTCCTCGAATAAAACATTGTTTTTTCATTATTTCTCAGACATGCAGTTTCCTCACGATGTTTTCCTTCTCCGCCGAGCGCGTTGTTAATTCAGCAATTCAAATTGCTATTATAAATTTTGTGGTGCCGATGGATCGAGCCCTGGTCCCTCGCAGACTATAAAATGAATGGCTACCACTGTTTGGCTGTCGACCTGTTTACAGGCTGTTAAAGAAGAAACAGAAGATCAGATAACTGAAGCAGCAACCTTAACAATTAACTTCAAACCCCTTGGTTTGTTAAACACTACATACATTTATTATTAATTAGGCCGTGTTAGGTAATTGCCTTACGGCCGATGCAACGAATTCACAATAAACAACTGGAGCCGTTCACTTTATTCGTTAATTAACGTAATATACTAGGGAACAAATTGCAAAAACAATTTTACAGTTTACACTTGGCAGTTTCGCTCGCTTGATGAGGAATTAACGTCAGTAGCTCGCGAGGAGGATTTCTTTTTACTTCAACAGCGCTGTCAGTTTGTCCGATAATTTGTAGCTTTATTTTTTAATATATGAGACCTCGAGATCCGAGTTTGATTCACTATGTGGAGGGTTCGTACGATTGAGTTGAGTTTTTAGAAACTTATGCGTAATGTTAAACAGGCGCTGGTCGGCTCGGGGTTGCAAATCCTGCGTTAGATATTTTATCTTAGAATACATTTCAATTGTCTGTGAAACCATTCATGGTTGTGTGCATTAAATCTGATAAAAAAAAATCAAAGAGTTGCTATCGTCTGTTTTATCTCCATCAGGGGAACTTAATTACAAACGAACGAACGGTAGAAGAATTTTCGTTATTATTCGATCTGTAGAGCTTCATTTGTCAGCTAACACCGCACGCTGGCGAAGGTGACATTAAGAAAAAATAATAATAGATTCACTTTACTTAGACAATGACATAATATTTAACATAAAACCAAAAACTTGTACGTGATTTATTGTATTAAATTCGACTAACAGAATACCGATGTAGGAGTAATAATAAATTTTACTATACATTTTTCGTCTTTGTGTTTGAATACAAATCCCATGGTTGAGTTAAAGAGCTTAATTTTAACCAAATCGATTTATTCCGACGTTTTATTTAATATCGATATTAAATAATAAAAAGTACTTGAGAAATGTCAGGTTAGAATATAGATAATGATCTATCTAGAAACGATATGTTTACTTGTGTAAACAATATACTCGTAGATAAGCACAGTTAATATTTGTGTGTGGTCTAAGAATTTAAAAATACGAGGATCATGTAATTGAACGCAAAACGACTATTTTCCTTTATTCTCATACCATCTGAGTTTATTTATAAGTTACTTAGAAGCAGTTAGTAATAAGAATTGTATTTACGATAATGGCGTAAAAATCCAACCACCAATCTACGAGATTGATACGAGATCCGGACGTACCGAGATAATAGTTAGAAATTATGCTAGATGCTACATCTCAATTAGTTGAGTGGTGCCGGAGATAGAAACTAACCTCTCCTTGAGCGCCTCATATAAATCAGAATTTGTGGAGTGGTTGTGAAGGAAGGATGAATGAACATGTTTAAGTGCAAGTGAAGCCACGTGCAAAAGTTAGTTTAATATACGGTATGACAGTGCGCAAGTTAAATCTTCATTTAAGCAATTTTATAGGACAATACAAAGAATCGTCAAGTGCTAATGATACCTTCCATATTACATAAAAACCGTGGTACAGGGCGTGTGTGATTGGGCGCGCGGTGCCGGCAGAACTTAAATTGTTGATTGTAATTTTATGTGCTGAATTTACAAAGTTCTTGGCGGTGAAGGAAAAAATCGTGAGAAACTGGCAATTAAACATTTTTTTCTAGGATTTTTGAAAGCCGCCAATCGCATTGAAGCATCGGGGCGGGCTTTTCCCGGCTCTGAACCCATATTATAATCGAGAGACGGCCTAAGCACAGCTTCAAGGCAAAGTTTAATATAGGGCCGACACTTTATTTTACATGTATCTAAGTTCCTTATAAAGCAAATGATTTGTCTGTGTTAGGCTTTAATCTAAAATTCTGAATTGCAGGGTGCTAGGGACAACCTAACAGACTCGGATTCAGGCTGCGTGTCCCCGGGCTCCCGAATAAAGGACTCCGCGTCGCCCGAACTCAAACGAATGGATTCAGGCTACAAATCCCCGCAGATCCCGAGCAGCCCCTGCAATCCCCGTCGACATCTCACAACGCCGCACGATGATTTTAAGGAGGACTTCGCTAAAGCTCAGGTTTTGGCTGAGATTCTAGACAGGAACTCTGAAACCAGTGACTCCTTGAGAAGTAATCCAGTGAAGGAGCATTTGGAGCAAATGATATTGAATGCGGCTTCGACGGAGGACAGGAGCTGCTTGGAGCAAGTTCTTATGATGTTGTACAATTACCAGGCGCTAAGCAGTTCGGTCAGTGAGGACGAATGTTATCAGGTTAGTATGTATTTTATCAGATTTACGTTCGTTTAAAGCTCTAATTAATTTACAATTTATAGAAAATCTGACACGATGATGACGGAGAGACTGTTTATTGGAATTATAAACGCTCCTTCGAACAGAAATTTTGTGGAAAATTCATTTATTCTGAATTTACACATTTTTAGGACAACTTTCAAGGTCTTCCTATATAGGTATTCTCAAACACCTCGTGGCGATGACAGATATCGGATTAACTATCAAGCAACTAATAAAAAAATGTATTGTTTGGCGTAGGCCTGTTTTACGCCAACTGGAAATCGATTGTGTTTGCTGATCCCACAGGGATAACAATCTTGAATGCTACTTACGATAATTTTTTAATCCAAATTCAAAGTTTCAATAAGTTTAAATGCGCTAAATAAATAGTTAAATGACCTTTTTAGTTGTTGATTATAACGTAATTTGGATCATCCCTTCTAAGCTTCTTGAATAACTTTAATGTCGACTTATTATTGTTAGGTAACGCAATTCATAATTATTATTTCCTTCGTTTATTCAATAATACATTATTTTCTCTCATTACACAACACATTTAAATAATTAACTACAACCTCCATGGTCAACCATTAGTTAAGTCATGGTCACGTCTACTATGGACATTGACAATTGATATTTTCAATCGAAAACTTTTGGACCAACAAACTAATGAAAAATTAAACGTGTTCACAGGTAAGACCGAAAAGATTATGCGACCTCAAATTAAAACCTGAAATCGACATCCAATCACACAAAACTCACAAAGCGGTGGCCACTGTCACACCGTACCAACAGAAAGGGTATAAGAGTGAATCACTCGAAAGCCTTTGCATAGAAGAGAGGAAACCTATCAATCCTCTACAAGAGAGTGGAATATTCGAAGATGTAGAGACAGAGTCGAGAAGCACACAAACAGATGTGAACGATAGTTTCGAATGTACCGGCGAATTAAACACTGAAATACAACGACTGAATAGCATAAGGCAGAAGTTGGAGAGGCAAGGAGTTAGAAATAGGACGTTAAGCGCTAAAGAGGACAGCGAAGGTCTAGAGTGCAGATGTGTGAAGTTAGGGAAGAAGCACAAGCAGTATTACGAGAGGAGGCTTAAGTTTCTGGAAGGGAAGATATCAATTTACGAGGCGGCGCAGGATGTCAAAGAAGCGAAGCTAGCACAGAGGCTGCAGAAAGAGTTCTTACTTGAGAACAGAATACAGGTACGTAAAGAGGTAACTTTTAGTTAGACTGAATGAACAAATGTTATACGTACTTGGGTTCATCGTTGAGGTGGATGTAATATGTAAAAAGTATAACAGTAATATATAATACAATAATGTTCAATTTATATAATAATTAAGTATAGACAATTATTATTACCTGTTGTACTAGTTTCACAACACATTTCATTTATTTATATAACGGACCGACCGATGTCGTCCTACGGCGTACCTTCAGAGTAGCTTCAGAGTACCCAGGATATTACCCCTGGTATATAAATAAATAAAAAGTATCGTGAAACTAGTACAACAGGTAATAATAATTGTCAATATGATAAAGTCTCACAAAGTGAATACAATCGTAATGAAGTATAGTGCGGGTTCACTATGTTTCACGATTCGCGAAGAATTATTTGTAGGAAAGTGAGTGCGAGCGCACGCATGCCTGCGCAGGGCACTGCTTGCGAACCGGTCACATTGATACGATGACGTTGCTTGATTGAAATAAAGAAAGAAAGAAATAAACTTATTTATTACATAAAAATTAGTTAACAAGTTATTAATAAAACAATTAAATAAAAAAACTACAAAAAAATAACAAGAGTTTAGATTTTTTTTTCTGCGCTGCTTACAGTGTGATGCAACAAATGGGTCTACGCTCAGTTTATGTTACGGATTCCCGCTACACTGATGATTTATTTTCAGCGCAGCCTTATACCACTATTGATTGAGTACTCGAGTTGCTTTTGCAGCGTGATTCTGAAGTTTTTAGCCCTCTATCGGATGCCATGATACCAGTTTCATAAACATAGTTGTTTGTATAGTAGCTATTTCCTTTCAATTATTTGTTTATTAAATGTCTTTTTTCAATAATACGCGATATTTTTTTTTTTTTATGGAAGAGACGGCAAACGAGCAAGCGGTTCACCTGATGGTAAGTGATTACCGTCGCCCATATACATTTGCAACACCATAGATGCTGCCGGTGCGTTGCCGGTCTTTAAGGATATTTGGGAGATGGGAGGGAAGAGGAGGGGAATAGGGAGGGGATGTGGGCCTCCGGTTACCTCACTCACCGAAGTACTTTTACTTTGTACGTAGCTTACTTTTTTAATAATTTTATTTGAACAATTGAAATTAAGTACCGCAACGTTTTAAGCGGGCAGTGTATCGTAACTCTTCATTGGCAAAGCAGTTTATGGAGCTGTTAAATGATTGCCGATATCCTTATATATCGGGACAAAAACAATAGATTCACCGCACTTCCGCTCATGGACTGAGGACCTTTTAGGTTGTACAGTTACACACGTACCGTATAGTGACCCCTGTTCTGTTATATCTGCCCAGGACTTGGAATCTCAACTCGCCGAACTACAGGACAAATACGAGAGGCTGGAGGAGGAATGCTGCGAGTTAGAGGAAATCGAGAATGATACCCGTCTACATTGGCAGCAGTAAGCTTTGTTATATACATATATATATATGCCCGATCAGATAAAAGCAGCTCCTAACAGGAAATCATTTAAGAGTCTAGTTCGTGATTACCTAATAGATCAATGACAATATTCGGCTTATCTATTTTCGATTTTTATTATATATTTATTTATGTATCTTTTAATATGTTTGTATAGGTATTTGTGTATTTTATGTTTTAAATATGTATTTAATTACTTAGTGTGTTTAAATGTATTTATTAACTTATTATTATTGGAGTCTACGTATAGTTGTACCATAACAAGGGTTGACTGGTAGAGAATGCCACTTGGCATTAAGTCCGCCCATTGTAACCTTAAGCATAAGGCTGACAATAAAGAATAAATAAATATTCCAATTGCATATATTTATATGCCGGTAAGACTCTTCCACCGCACTTTCTTCCCGCGGGTGTCGTAAGAGGTGACGTCACAGCGAAAGCCTTGAAAATCGCAATATAGCAGACCAAATTAAGCAGACCGATGGCTGGCTACTGCGGCGCGAGGTGTCTGGTATTAATTATGGCCGATATGTTATTTGCAATTTTAAGTTCCTAAATTGTTTTACTGTAACGGCAATAATATGCTTATTTCGAGGAGATGTGAAGTCCGCCAACATGTACTGGAGAAACGTTGCGGTTCAAAAACCATCTATAAAAAATGAGAGTGGGATTTTGTGGCAGTGGGACACTTTAATAATTTTAAATTTAGGAATATTTAATCCTATGTGGGTATGGTTTTGTACATTCTGTTACCTGCACTGTGCGAAACAGAAATTTATGTTTTTATTGTAATTGCGCGGGACTTGTATACGAGGACGATCCTGACAAAGATGGCCCGACGTTTTAGATAAATTCATCATAGACTGATAATAGAGAGGCCTTTAGCCGACGGCCCGATAGCCTAGTTGATAGTAGTGACTGCCCTGTGAGTGATCTGCCTTCGAAGTTGAGGGTTACGTGATCTAATCCCGCTAGGGGCAAACATTGTATGTATACAAATGTTGCTACTGTAGTCATGGATGTTTGTTTAATATATACCCGCTTTCGCGCGTGGCTATTGTTACCTGCGCGCAGAATCTTCCCGCGAGATTCCTGGAATAAAAATATATTTAATCTCCCAGGCGGCAAGGTGCGTCATCAAAATGGGTTCAGCCGTTTATGCGTGATTGATTGAATGACAACATGTCATTGAGTGAATGACAACTTTTGTAATATTCATTTCTTTATAATATTAATATATATAGGTATATATATTTCGCTTTAACATCTTCCAGTTATCAGAGAATATTATTTGAGGGCTGGATGATGTGTATACATATTTCCGAAATATAGATATTACTGATGGGAAAACTACAATGAAATGATTAGTTTCATTACATTCAGTATTGTTATTGCCAGGCTAGAGATGGACTACGAGCTGTGCACGGCGCAGCTGCGCGACATGACGGAGCAGCGCGAGTGCTCGCGAGCGCACGCCGAGCGGCTCGTGCACGAGCTCGGCGAGCGCGAGTGCGCGCTGCGGGCCCGGGAGGTGAGGCCATTGTCTATATATATTATAATGTCTTATTATATATTCCCAAGATCTTATAACCCATTCACCAGTATTGAGGTGGGAGGTCTAGATATTATTAGTCCTTACAGGGTAGGTACACACAGGTTGATGCTCTTTCACCGGTGCTTATTTGAAACTTTGATGTGTCAGCCGGTGTACCTGTCGCCTTAGTTTCGAGCGAGTTGTGATCTATACTTACTCGTATATTAACTCGACGATGTATTTTCTAATATATTCCTTTTTCATCAACCTGTGCAAGTCCACCGCTGAACATTAAACATAGATATTTCTAAGACAACGTCTGCATCCATTTTTTGACGATGCAAAGTTTGCCCACTCACACCGCGCTGGGCAAGCGTGTGCTCGAGCGCAGGTACCGGTACCCCCTCGCACTGGAAAATCTAGAATTTTATAACTAAATTAAATCTAGATATATCATTTAGCATTACATTATCCCTGAGCGATTTATATATGTTTTGTTGTTACAGAATGAATTGGTGTCGAGGCTCGAGGGTTTAGAGAAAGCAGTACCGGCGCTGATAGTGTGGAATGTGATGCAGGCTGTGGGTGCTCAGCTATCTTCGGGAGGCAAGGTTTGTATTTATCTAAATCCGATCAATATATTGAGTATCAGACACCTTAGACTTTGAACGATGCTAACGGCTAGTCCGGATAATTTAAGTTTGGCATATTTGAGATGGCGGTGCGGTAGAATCCTGAGATTCTGTCATCCCATCTCATCCCGTGAGTGACATAAGAGGCGACTAAGGAAAAATCAATGGCAATATTCGCCTCCTGACATGTTAAATATTTTGTTATTGGATTGGGATGCAAAACTAGCAAGCGGCTCACCGGATTCTAAGTGATTACCCAAGCCCGCGTCCGTCTGCGATACTAGAGGAGCTGCAGGTGCGCCTCCGGTCACCAAACGAAACGCAGGAGCACAAAACAAAATGCCTATATTTCACGTCGGTATTCTGCGCGACTGCGGCACTGCTCCGGTCGAGCCGGCTCGCTCGAGCAGCAGCAGACACAGCCGCTTGGTTCTACCACGAATGAATGCAAGCGAGTCCTGCAGCCCGGTTCACGAGCTAGCGGTTCACCTGATGGTAAGTGATTACCGTCGCCCACGTACATCTGCAATACCAGAGGTGTGTTGTCGGCCTTTAAGGATAATTGGAAGAAAGGTAAGTCGAGGAGGATGGAATGCGGAGGAGGAGGGGGAGTGAGCCATCGGTTACCTCACTCACTGAACAAAACGCAGAAGCAACATATGCGTCTACTTCACGGTATTCTGACCAACCAGGTCGAGCAGCAGCAAAAGCAGCCGCTTGGCTCCATCACGTTTATTAAAGAAGAGGAGTAAGATGGAATACCTCACAGCCCGTAATTATACAGGCTCTCTATACCTTTCAAACTGGAACACAACATATTTAGGAGAGTTATACCCCCCCAGACAACTCCTACATAGAGAAGAAGTCTACCATCTAGTGAACCAACTACCTATTCTATCTCCCGTTGAGGCAAACGCTGGACTGTGGAAGTCCGTTTGGCTGAGCTGAGTTGTGCCAAACGAAAATCCGTAATATCCGACTACTCTTAGTCATTCTTTCATGTGAAGGCCATGTATCTTTTTTTGGCATTTATGACTTGAGATGACACGGCATATTCGCATCCGCCGTTACCACACAGATGTTATTAATTGTAGAATGGCAAAAAGATGTAAAAGAAATGTCTTTTTTCAATTTTACCGCCTGTCCGATAGTAATTTTTTTTTGTTGTTGTAGTGTTTATATTATTATTTATTGCAGCGCATACTAATGGGTCGCATGGGTCCTTTGAGCGTCGATGCTAGAAATGCAATTGCGACGTTAAGACAGAATTCCACTCCCTCGTGTGGGGCATTGGTCACGTACAACGTGAACAACACCTTAGCAGCTACTCCAACCATCAGAGAGCTCGAGAAACAGGTCACCAAGTGAGTCTAAACTATTAATTATTAACAATAAGAACCGTGGATACTTTGCGACCGAGCGTTGGCAAATTTTTTATAGTACGCAAGTGTCCTGGCTTCGTTTTCCTGTACCGGCATCACTGAAATTGTTAACTGCAATTTTACGTAACGTTTTACCTCGTGTTCGGTGGTGAAGGAAAACATCGTGGGTAACATGCAGATCTGAGAAATATTAAAATAGAATTATCAGTGGAGCCCTTTGCCCAGCCGTGATACTTTTGAAGAGCAAATAGCATGCACTCTTAATAAAAGTAATTTATTTGCTACTTTTTGTTTTAGCCATTATAATCAAAATAATTGTTTACAAACTTTTAATATAACTGGTAACTCCTAGTTTGGAAGCCAGGGTAATTATTGGGCTACTCAAGTGTTTGAAGCAATAAAGAATTAATTTTGTAGTTGTGCCACCTTACGTTTATTTAAGTTTACTTACGTTAATACAAAGAGTTCAAGTAATATATATGCTTAATAAGACATTAATGATTAAAAAAAAACAATTTGTTAGGCAATATAACAGTTTTAACAAAATTTCAACCTTAGTGTATCTGACATAAAGTCCAAATAGGCGTCAGCACCATAAAATATGAACTTTATCGCATTACGAAACTCTGTACATATACGGTACCTTGACAGCGTGCTTGCCTAGACTTGCAGGCTCTGGCTCCGAACGTGTTAAATGAAATATAATTATATGACCTATTTAAAGTAGCAGCATGTAAGTGCACACCGCTGGGCAAAGGCCTCCTCCTCAAATAGTGCGGGTTGGGGTTTATTTATTTTTAAATAAACATCTCTAAAAGTGCAATGTATATGAGTGAGAGTAATATGAGTGGAAGAGGAAATATACGACGTTTTGCTCCAAATGCTCCAAAACGTGGGAGCATGCTGGCGATCTACTGGTGGCAGAACATTTATCCGAATTTTGGAAACCTGAATCTCGTAGAATATTAGCATGCGATAACAAATGGTGTTCGCCAGCACTATTCTGTGGTGCGCTCACCAACCCATTTACTGGCATGTTTATTTTATAAAGGACTGCTGATATTCAGCAGTGGACATACGTGATATCTTTTGTATATTTTTTTTAGACTATTAGCAGAAAAGAGTGAAATCGAAGTGAATGCGGAAAGAGTGAAGAAGTCTCTAGAAGCAAGGATAAAGCAGTTAGAGGAGGAATTAGAGACTGCAAGGCGACAGATGGCCACTGCCGAAAATGGGACCGAAGTCAAGAAGGAGGAGATAGAGGAAAAGATCATCGAATTAGAAGAGAAAATCAGAAAGGAGAAGGAATCCGAACAGGTTTGTGAATTTGTTAATTGAATTGTTGTGCATTGTACATACTTATAAGCACTCAAGTCTGTAACCCATGGGAGTTGGCTTTTTATTTGGTACAACTCAGCTTCGGAGTATCGAAACGGTCCTCCTCAATCCACTTTGCGCCTCTTCAGGAGATAGAACGGGTGGCGAGCCTCGTCGACGGGCATGTTTGCCAGAAAGTGTCATTGTTCCATTACAAAAAATGTCAGATTTAAAATACACAAACCTTCAAATCGTAGCAGCGTATAGTTTGCGATCACCAACCCGCCAGCATGTGTGGCATTTGCAGGAAGGTGGGAAAAGGCTTTTGAAGAAACAAAAACTATTTCAGAACAGATTCTAGAATCTTAAAATTTGTCATCATGTAAATGACATTTTAAGCGTGGTAGCGCCAAGCAGCGGCTTTTGCTGCTGCTTTGCCGGCTCGACCGGGTTAATACCACGACCTCGCAAAATGCCGGCGTGAAGTTGAGGCATCTTGTGTTTCTGCGATCCGTTCGGTGATTGAGGTAACGATGGCCCAGTTTCCCTCCCCATTCCCCTCCTCAATCTCTCTCCCGTCTCCCAAATACCCTTAAAGGCCGGCAACGCACCTGCAGCACCTCTGGTGTTACAAATGTACGTGGGCGACGGTAATCACTTGCCATCAAGTGAACCGCTTGCTCATTTACCGCCATTTACATTAAAAAAAAACTCTGTGACAGTCGGCGACTGGTGAAATTTACAAGCATTCGACTATAATCTTCGACCGTCAACTTCTTTACTAGCCTTAGTTCACTGCACTCACTACACTAGGCAAGCGGGCAGTGCCGGCACCCACGCACTAGAGATGCTGCCTACCTATTCACTAGTCTGTGGGATTCGTCGGTGCCACGTTCGTTAGATAGCAGCGTGCAGGTGAAGTCGATCTTCGAAGAAAAAGATGTTTCATTCCCCCTTACAACTTTCGCGTCGCATGTTAATTTGTTCACAATCGCATCTTACTATGTAGATATTTATACTCTATTATAGTGTAAAAAAATCCTCACGGTGCGAATCCTACTCACGCTTGACAATCTTGCTCACAGATACCCATGGACCCAGAAACAAGCGCCCGAATAAAGGCCCTACTTCTCAGCGAACAAGAACTAAAAAGTCGAATAGCTGAACTGGAGAGGCGAGAGACGGCTTACTTGGAGATGCTGACCCAGGCGGACGACATGTGGGCGGAGATGGAGGGAGGCTACAAGAGGAGAATACAAGAGTCACAGACCACGGAGACTGAGCTGAGGGGAGCGGTGAGACTTTATTATACCCGTATGTAGTTGGGAGACTGCAATTGGACAAAACTGCAGATGAACGTCCGGTTGTGTCGAATCAAAATATTTGACGAATTTCTGAAACGTAATCTTTTGACGTGAGAGCACAGACAGATATGTGTAGTAATAAAACTGACGATTTGTGTTGTTGATGGCAAATAGAATCAGACGTTGTTTTGCGGAAATCCATTTTAAAGATGTTGCTTCGAAGTCTTTACGTTTTACTTTCTATTTAATTTTTAACTTATCAAGGCCTTGTACATTTTATGCGTCGAACGTAAAAGTATAAATAAATTTAAAAATTTGGTTAAAGATCTGACAGGTTCAGGGTTTTTTAATATGACAACACTTATTAGATAGCCCATAGAGTATAATTTATATCACTTGTCGTAATGTCTTGGTGTTACATAAATAAATTCTTTGTATGACCCGCAACCAGCTCTTGTTATGCAATATCTTGTACTTTTATCACTTCTATCTTTATACAAAGTTCGCTTATGTACCCTAGGTGAAGAAATTAGAGACTGAAAAAGAGCAGTGGAAGAAGTGTTTCGAACCGCTCAAGAAGAAGCTGAGAGAAGTAGAAGAGTCCGAGTCCGGGATGCGGATAGCTCTGGAGAAGGCGGAGAGGGACTCCAGGACGCTGAAGTTGCAGAACACCAACCTCACGGTCTTGTACGGGAAAGTCGATGCCGATGCTAAAAAGTCGGAAACCGCGTTTAAGGCGCTTGATGCCAAGTTTAAGGTAAGGAAATATTTATACGCATATCACAACATATTAAACTAGCAATTCCTAGCACCACAGCTGGGCAATGGCACCCTTTTTTGTGAGGGTTTCAAAGCCAGAAGGAGTCCGTCACTTCGTTTCAGTTTGACGGACGTCCCGTAATTTATTTGATTACTGTACAGATAAGTGTTTTTCTCACGATTTTCCTTAACCGCCGAGCACGAGGTAAAGTCAAATACTAAAGTTACTATTACAACATTGCCAGAACCCTGGTCACTCGTGTGCTGTGAAGTTGCAGCGAGTGGCATCTGGGCGAGATACCATGGTTGTTTGGAATCGCCATGCCGGAATGTAGATGTCTAACCAAGTCTAGATTATTTTTCCCTTCCTCATTGCTCAGTCCGATATAATCCCCCGTGCGATGGCTGCAAAAGGGTTGTCAGTCGTACTACAATATATAGTATTGTGCTGTATATCGGCTCTGCGCACTAATAAATGGTTGAAGAATTATAGTACGTAAAAGACTCCTTCACTGGGGATCGTCGGCCTCCTTCCTAGCCTAGGGGTCGTCTGGGCCACACCACATTCTTACCCATTTCTGCCGCCAAACAGTAGTTCAACTAGTGTTCCGGGTTGAAAGGTATGAAGAGCCAGTGTAATTACGAGCTGCGAGACATTCCATCTTAATCCCCAGGGGTGACAACGCTTCTGTGATCTTCTTCGATTGGAGTTGTTTACAGCTGCTCATAGGCTGCAGTAGCCATTTACCATTAGATGGCTAGTTTTTCGACCCATTAAAAAAAACACGTAAATACGTAACAAGCATAGATGTTTTTATTACTCCATTTTTTTAGTTATTTTGAAACATACTATATCAGCCAAAATTATTGGCAACCCTAATCTGCAAAACCATCTTATACAAAACTTTAACTCTACTGTAGCCACGAGAACAATTGTTTGCAGTTCATACAAAACACTTAGGTTTTGCGTGAAACGCATAGCCACTGTGCCAGCGAGCCGACAAAACCGTGACACTAGTAGAGGCTGGCAGTTGACTTTTTAGGCTGTTAAGAACTAGAAGACTAAATAATAAAATACCGTTATTTTTAAGTTACAAAATATTACAAGAAAAAAGCTAAGTTACCTTACCAGCCTGAAAATAGTCGCTTGCAAGACCTTAGCCTCTCCCATGAGAAGGATTTGCCATAATCACCAAGCTCGGCAAGCGCATTGGCGAACGCAGTACCAGACACCTCGCACCTGAACCGCTGCTGCCAGTCATCGATCTGCCACCTTTCGAGATGGTTATCCCGCCATCTGTCGGCAGCCCTTTTACTTTATGTAAAGAAGGGTTGGCAAATACTTACATCGAAATCACAAGATATATATATGTGGGTAATTATGACGAAATGAAAATATTGCGTACTTGTCCACAGAAAGAGATCGAACAGCTGCGCAGAATGAACAAACAGCTTGACGAAGACCTGAGGAGTCACAGGGAACTGTCGCGTAAGACCGAAGTCACCTTCATGGGAGACCTGGAGTGCATAAGGAAAGAATTGAACAGAGCCTGCAAGAATAATCAAGAGCTCGAAGTCACTAACAGTGAACTGAAGGAGGAGGTGAGCCATTTCTGTAATGATGATGTTTTAAAGTATACGCAAATATAATATTATAATGTGTTTGGGATCCTTCAATAACTTCGAGAGAGCTTATTTAGAAGTTCGTTATTTATTTAAAATGAAAAAAAGACCCGAATTGATATGTTAGTCAAAAAGTTAGGCAATTATAAGCTTTTTCTAATTTAAGCTGGAAAATTGGTGTCTGATGAGGACTCTTATGTTGATCAACTGTTCCTTAAAGAGCGATTTTTTTTAATTTTGGACTTTTACAAAGCATACGGTGTTGACAATCAATTCGAATTAAATGTATTTCGACAAGAATAGACTGAATTTTCGAAGTGTTTTATAATATAGCCATTATTTCTAAATTCAATGCAGATTAAGATCGTGTTGATATATAAATATAGATTGGTATTCTTCAAATTATGAAATAAAATTAACTTAGTTGAATAAATGAACTCTTCTCGTTTCATAAATCCCGATACGAGTCATAGCAATGGAATTTCTATTGTTACAAACGTTTTTACACGTCAAAACTAAATATATTTAACTAACCTATCTGTGAGGCAGATATTTACAAAATATCTCAATAATGTAGACTTACTAAATCTATTGAATAGCCTGTAGTTGGACCACTACAGACTATTCAATTAAATTGTTATATATATTTTAACTAGTTAAAATAATTTATTGTAGAAATAATCTATAGTATGTGTCTTCGACAAATTTCATGTTGTATCTGTAGTTTTGAGTTGGGCTTTGTAATAGTTTGTGTTAGTGGGTAGCTTTGGTATTTGGTATTCCTTTTCATATTCAGCGTTAGCTTTTTAATTATGCGTAATATACGATTTAGGGTTACTAGTTAAGTCTGAAATATTTGTTTATGTTTTTTCTTAAAACTATACTACTAGATTTTAAATTAATACTGGCAACACTAATTCAACTAGCAAAATTATTTCTTGAAAAAAAACCTCAAATATTTCAGATTAATTAACCGACGTTACTGATAAGATAGCTTTGCGGTTAAGTGGTTTTGCTTGCATGTTTGCTTTCGCGTTCACTCGTTCTTATCGGAAATAGTGCATGTTGGAAGACCGGTGGTAAATGCATGGAGGAAGATTATACGACCCGTATGTTCTCAGGTTGAATCTCTGGAAAAGCAGCTAGCGTTGACGCAGAAAGCACTGAACCAGTGCAAGAGGAAGTGCGACGAGAAAATAAAGACTTTAAGCCACGAGCTGTCGATAAAGACTGAGGAACTGGAAGAGATGAGGAGCGAAAGTATGCGACAGTCCTTCCACGCGTCTAGAGTAGATCTGAAACCGGAGAGAACGGAGTATGTAGATGAGGGTTATTCTATATACAGCGCAGTACCAAAGAAGACTGATTACGGAAGAATGCACCACAGCATGAGTTACATAACGTCGGAATCGCGTTGTACCTGTCCCACGATGAGGAGTCAACTGGTCGGTCAGCTGATTGAAGACTTGTTCGATAGGATGCACAATGCCACGGACGACGATCTGGCCAGGCTGTGTGATGACATCGGTCCAAGTAACGGTGAAATGAACGCAGATACCAAATCCAAAATCACAAATTACCTTCTAATGGCGATATCGAAAGAGCTAATTAGATCCATAGGAGACGCCGATGCCAAGACTGAAACCGAGGTGAGTACTGTCATTACATTTTTCATACTTTTGTGACTAAAAACTTTTACTTTTGCGATAGACGTAACGTGTTTCTAACAATCACTAATTGACTCATGGCTATGGTGAATAGGGTGTTTCTAGATCAATTGCCAAACTTAAACTTTTATGGATCATGAATTTACCTTTATTTAATATGTAAAATAATTTCACGGGACAAAATGAGTAAAAAATGTCTGGCAGTACATGGTTTCGCTACACAAAAAACTATAAAAGATACACTGCTTAGTTCCAAGTCTGATGGATTTTTTTTTAAATTTCGATCAATCATTCTTAAAGTATAACGATTGCTCCACTGCTGTTTCTGGCTTAGCACGAATTGCGATTAATTTCATTTATAAAGCACGATCTCATGGAAAACTACATAAAGCATTGACTGCATTTCATACAAATAATCTGAAGCACACACTTTCCAAACTGTACATCAACGTCAAAATCGCTAATTCTCAGAAGTCGATTTAATTTTCCTTGGTGTCACAAATTTTCATATACTTTGGCACTATAATATTAGGCGAGGTAGTACCCGATTAAAAATTCATTGAATCGCTGTTTTATTGATGGGTCATATATCGTATCCACCTCCAATATAAAACAAATTTGACAAAAAACTATGAGGCCGCACTATTAAAAACGGGACGACAACTGTGCGAGTGAGACAGAAGAGAACATTCCAGGAATGGCGGCGCGCGGTGTCGTCGTACTCGAGCGGCGGGTCGGTCGGGTCGGGCGGCGCGGGCGGCGCGGGCGGCGCGCTGCTGTGCGGCAACGCGGGCGTGCTGCAGGGCGCGGCGCGGCTGGCCAGCGTCAGCTGCGCGTGCGCCGCCGCGCGCCTGTGCGCCGCCGTGCCCGCGCTCACCGACAGCGTCAACGTGTGTCAGGAGGTACATTTATACACTTATCGAATTTTCCCACGCTGAGCAACCGGGCCGGTGAGTGCAGCGTCACGCTCGCACCGGCGATGCTGATCTCCGTCACTAGTATTTGGAATTTGGGTTCAGCGAATTCGGATGAATTTTCCCCTATCATTCGGTCGCCAGAGCTTGGTCTGATAGCTAGAAGGTTGAGGTTGGTGTTTGAAGAATAAGATGGTACATTTCCTCTTACACATCATACATTATACCTTTTTGAAATAAATTTTCAGGGTAGTACTCTTACTACCCTAAAAGAACAATACTTATATATTTATGCTAATTGCACAGTGCAAAGGGAACATAAATAACATTTTCTGCACAAAGTAGGGTTTGGCAACCAAATATTGACTTATATATAATATGAAAACGAACTTTCCTGCACTTTATTATAGAATTTAGTTCATCATTACAGCCTATCATGAGTCTATTGTTAAACATAAACCCACTTCTAAAGACTGCCACAACGCACGATCTTAACCCACTTGCACACAGTTCGTCGCTCCATCTTGTGGTGAATTTGCCAGCATCCTGTACGGGGTTGCCAACGGAGAACCTCGGGCAAGGTTGTCGGTTCCGCGAGCTATGTGGATCGGACCATTGCCACGTAGTTGCGTGCTAATATAAAACGGTATTTTGCAGGAAGTCCTGGAGCACGGGGATGTTAAAATAATGGAGGAACAGTTAGCGAACGCCATTGAAAGTATTGTTGTAAGTTATAGATGAATTGTTATATTACACTAACTAAAATTGTTCTTTTCCTCTAACGTCATTTAGCACTGAATACATTTTAAGCTTCAATAATTTTTTTTTACCGTTAGATGTCTAATTAGAATAAAGTCAAATTATGTATAAATAGTATGGCTTTTCAAATAATCTTGACAAATGTTTAGACATTTCATGTTTTTCTTTTCTTCAATATTTAATAGAATTACCCACTTATTGTCTAATCGTCTTGCAGAATTGTCCATCTTGTGCATTGGGTACAAATGCGATAGTTTGGAGCACAGATGTCTAATTCGCCAGAGTGCGAATATTTGTAAGTATTATTTATAATATCTGGTACTTGGTTAAAAATAAAAAAAATAATAATAAAGTGACAGCCTGTAAGTGCCCACTGCTGCACTGGGCAAAGGCCTCCTTCTCAAATACTAGTATCAGAGAGGGTTTAGGAGCCGGAAAGGACCCGCCACGCTGCTCCAGGGCGGGTTGGCGGGATTCCCATATCCTCAAAATAATATTATTTTTTTTTTAATTTCTCAAACATGCAGGTTTCCTCACGATGTTTTCCTTCACCGTTGAGCACGTGGTAATTACAGCACTTACAATTGTTATTAACAATTTTAGTGGTGCCGGCACCGGGGATCGAACCCAGGTCACTCACGCTCTATGACACTAAAGTGTGCGCCTTGATCACTAGGCTACTACGGCTCATCCGTGGTAACGCTTGGTTAAAATGGTTTAAAATAAAAAAAAATAAAAAGTGCTAGCCAATAGGAAACCTAACCTACTGGAATTTCGTGTCAACTTTTGTCGTGTTACAGTAATAGAAACTATTGTTATGACACGTTAAGTGTTGGTAGTTTCAAAAATCTTTCACTTTCCTATAAAATTACATTCACGAAAAATTACGAAAAACACCGCTCTTTGTATTAATAATTATGTAAATAATAATCATTTACACATTATTACATAAATAATTTTTTAAGCACACTCAAATATTGTAGATTGAGAAAAAATCCCAATAGCTGTCTGTATTTTAAAGATACCTATCTTAGTATACCGATATTAGTCTCACGAGCAAAGTGATGATTATATGAAAATAAAAATGTTGCGTGATATATGCTAAATTTTTCGGTTAATCAATACGTAATTCCGATATTCAAGCAAGATTTAATCACTCAAAGATATATAATTTCTAGGTTTTTTTTTCATACAAGGAATATGGAAAAAAAAAATTTTTGACACTACTTTTTTTCGTATTGCATTCGATAAGGAAATACAATGCTTGCTAGGAAATTTCTAATACAATATTTGTTCTTGTTCCAGGTGTTGACCTCCACCGACCTCAATCTGGTGCCTTCGTAGTTTAGCACGTTATTAACGACATGTATATACCTTGTATCATACTAAGATAACTATTTCATTCATATCGAATAATTATATCGAATAGTTTAATGTATAAGTGATACATATCGAACAAATCGTACCTTCATATCGATTCTAAGTTTACGAATTAAATGTTTTCGAACGTGATTTTATTTTATTTTTTAATTTTATTTTCCGTGCCAATCGTGTTTTGACGTAGTATTTCTGTAAATAATAACATTTAGTTATTTTCTTTATCTATGAAACATTTTGTGAATTATTATTAATATCGAATCGAAACATTGATTCTATTTTTTGTCTATTTCATGTATTAAAATGTTTTATTGACGAAAAGATGAAAGTCATCGATTAATTAAATCATTATTTAAAATTCATGATATGCATTTTATTTGCCCTATTGCCGTAATTTGTAATAAGTTCTGTAAGCTTTCAATATTTATATTCCGTATTTGTAGTATGTACAGTATACAATTTATTTATGGTAGAATAAATTATCTAGTATAATATATAGGATGGGTGCGACGTTATCGGCATTTTATGAAACTTGGTTAGAACTAGTGCTCATGCTTATTTGGATGTTGTCGATTTTTTTTACGAAAGAAATAGAACAGCCTAATAAACTAAATGAAACGTAAACGCCGTTCGGTATGATTAATAGTTTACTGACCTCGGCAAGGTCAACGACCGGGCATGATGTCTTTGACCGCGATCCTGCGAATTAAAAGGCGATAGAAAAGTCCTGTAGAATATGAGGTTAATGTTACATCGCAAGGTTGCATCCACCATGTATATAGTAGTGACTATTGACAGTTTATAGAAAGCTTTCTTCCCTTTCTTGTTTTAATCATGTTACTTCTCTGCTTCCATCTCTCTATATTTCAAGAATCAAGATAGTAATAAATTGACAAACATCAACTAGGTAAATGATTTTATAATGGGACGCTCCTTTCGCAATAGACTCTGCTCATAAATACTGCATCGCGCTGTGATAGATTCTGGTTTGATAAAACATATATAAACAAGTTTCAAAGAGCACATGCAGGAGGAGACGTCGTTGATCATTATAACCACAAGCAGGCTTGCCAAAACCCTTTGCCTGCAGTAACTCCTTTATTAAATGGTTTCAATTCCCGACCTAACGCCTATTTACTTCTCCGCTATAATAAAATAAAATTTGTCTCTACATATAGTTTGTTTTTCATACATTATGGTTACTATAGAAATTTCGAGAACATCTAAATACTATTTTGTCAACTTCAGAGGCACTCCCAAATGTAGAGGCACGCATTCGTCTTTACCTTCTTATGGCCATTGTTACGCTTAAGCGATAGGAACAGTGGAAGGGTCATATGTAGTGTCAGAAACACGGGAGGCAACACAACACGACCACACCCGACAACCAATAGTTTGATATTAGCCGTCTAGTTAAGTACAACGCCACGATATGTTTGTCTGTTTGTGCATACACAAAATTGCAGTAAAAGAATCTACACACGGAGGACATTGTGCAAACGTGAATTTAGTGGCATGTGCGAGTAGTGCAATATGTATTAACTGGTAACTTATATATATATATAAATATTTGAAAATCGATTTTTTTTAAGAAACAAAAAAAAACGTGTGTGTTACTATAAAACACGTGTTGTAGACTCATATATGTTTGAATAATCTTGAATATAGTTATCAGTTCAGCGTCAAAAGAATTATAACTTCAAAAATTAAACAGATAATACAGTCTAATAATCCAAATAAATCGCAAGCGCAATTCATGTTGACTAATAGTTTAATAACCTCGGCAAGAGCGGCGACCCAGCAGGATTTCATTATTGGTGGGTCGGCGATTTGAAAACGCGGGCAACGTATGGTTGATAAGTCTTTGACCTGGGTGTCAGTGGGCGTTTTAACCTTTTTCTTCCTGATTTTTTTACAATCTAGCTCTGTTTCGTAACCTGGTTTTAACTATTTCCCAATTGTTATGAGCACTGTAACTAATCAAGTTAACATTAAATGGCAATAAAGTCGCATTCACTCTGTATATCATATATGACAACAAATTCACGTTCCTTGTATGATGTTTGCACTCTTTTTTTAGTTTAAAACTAAAGGTATAATATAATTACTTGCGTTTCTTATTAATTTCGTGTTTTTGCTCAAACATTGCTTTCGGCAGGGATTCGGGCCCAGATCCCATGGCTATCGAGTCAGGCACGCTAACCACTAAATCATTCGGACGTAATAATACAATCCAGTATAAGAGATTTTGTAAAGATCTTTCCTTAAACTATTATAGTCTTTCTATTTATTTACGAGAGATTAGTTACAACATCCTTGCTTGATTTTACATAAAGACTACTTTATTTTTTATTAAACTAATAAATAAGGTAGGACTGTCTGACTGAAGGGTTCCGTCATCGATGATTTTAATGATTTTTTTTTAATATAACTATAAATAAAGAAATGCCTAACTTTTTCATTTTAAATTTACAGTCATGAACTTAGTAAACAAACAGCTTCTGAATTAATACATCGTGCAAGTATAGGAGTCAATAAGAGGCACTGTAGGATCACTGACAGTTGATATGAAATTGTACCGTCACGGATGGTTTGTGTAAAAAGACCTTAAAAAAAGAAGAATCAAACACCGTCGAGTCGGTTCGTTGACATTAAAAGTCATAAAATGTCAACGAAAATGCGTTAATCAAACGGATTTATCCTATGATTGTATATCGGCTAGAAGCCCAAGTTAATCTTTATAAAATGTCACAAACCTATTTTTAAAATACACATTTATTTTTGTAACAGGTAATAAACTCAGAAATTTTGTGTTGCCGCAACGACTCTGAAGTCGATATTTTCACACCATGTAAAGGAAGCATAGGTTCATCTCGTACGAAGAAAAACAGCAAGTACCATAAGAATTGCGTTCCGAAGATATGAAACTAAAATGGCTGTAAATGAAGTAAGTAATTTGAAATCTGAAATCTTATTTGGTTCCTCTCATTGCTCTTGTATCAGCTGTGACAGCATCCGTTGTTTTGCGAAAAGAAATATTAATGGGATTGTGTGTCGTTGTTCCGTTTGCAAGGATCCAGGTTCTTGCTTGTATTGTTCAAATAAAGCGATTTCTAATAAAGAAAATGTTAACAATAATCTAACCCAAAAAGAAAAAGTGGATAAAACAAAGATCACTGTGGATGAAATAAATGATAATAAGAAAAGTGTTAACAATAAGTTAATTAAAAAGGAAGTACAAATACACACACTATCGGATCAAAGTTATGATAAATCGGAAAAATGGGCAGATGAAAACACTGAACCGCAAGATAAAACTATCCATGTGGGCAATTTTGTCTCACCTGCACAGTTAATAAACAAGTATGGCAAAATATCAATACGGGATATATTAGAAAGAATAAAAGAAATATACAAAGCATGTAGTTGTAAAGTATGCGAATGTGTTGTAATGGCTACTGGCAATACGGTCTGCAACTGTAAACCTTGCGAATGTATAGAATGCAAAAGATATATAAAAGGAATTTGTTGCGACAAAAAAACGGCATCGAAGAGTGGCACACACAGAAAAAATAGATCTTTCCAAAACGATAAATGTAAATGCAATCCGTGTGATTGCGAAGAGTGTAAAATTCTCACAATGAAGATAAACTATGGACGGAAATCATATGTTATTGAAAATTTGGTATTTAAGGAACCACAGAGAAATAAAAACAAAGCGAGTAATATCGTCAAAAAGAGTCAATTAAAAAGTTGCACTTGCAAAATCTGCCACAGCAATAAGAGTAAAGCAAAATTTACAAACAATGTTGTTGTAGCCTCTGTTCAAGACAATTTACACCACAACGCCTGCTCGTGCTCACCTTGTGGTTGTATTAATTGTCAACAAAATACAACCAGAGTGATGCGGGAAATCTCCACTGAAATGGTAGAAAATTCCCACTGTCGGTGTGAACATTGTTCCAACGAAACATGCCGGGAAACGTTTGGGTCTTGTCAATGTGCGAGTCGCAATAGCGTAATGAATAAACCCTATGAAAAAGACACTCTAGATATTGATATTCATAGAGCTTTAATCGCGAATAAAAATTTAAATAGAAAAAATAATGATCAAAACTATATAATATCAGTTTTAACAGATATAATGAATGACAATAAAGAGAAAATCGGACGTCAATTGTGTAATTGTAAAAAGCATGATTGTTTGATTTGTAGCAGCAAGGACAAGAATAGTTCTATTACACCTCGTACGTCTTCTCGTCGTATATGTAATTCATCAACATTCCGTTTAAAAAATTCAAATATAAACGAGTGTCAATGTGAACTATGTGAATGCCAAATTTGTCCCAAATACAAGCGAATAGATTACGGCGTTTGGAAATCAAATATATTCAGATCTAAATGTGGCTGTGAAATATGTCGCTGTTTATATTGCACTGATTTACAGCAATCAGATAATATAGTTGAAAAAAATGAATCTAAACAATTGATACCCAATAGCCGTAAAGTTGAGCATACATTGGCTTTTAACGAAAATAGATCTACGTATTTGTCATTGTCGGAAAATGGCTATATTTCAAATGTTGATGCTATAAACAAGAAAAAAAATTTACAGAATCTCATTCCTAACCGTTCTTGTCATGATCAAACTTCTTACGATAATTCAAATAATTTCAATATACATTGTGATGAAAACTTCAATTCAACGAGTGTTCCCTTGAGCCTTCATAAAAATAAAAGAATAAACTATGTGATTCAATCAAGTAAGCACAGTTTTAGAGAATCGTCATCGATTTCAAACAATAAACAAATGGCTCATTCAATGTTTGACAAGAATGTTGTTGTTACTTTTATTAACGAAATCATGCAGCTTAACGAATTTAACGGATTTGGCTTTGACAAAGCAAGCTCATCCTCGAAATATAGACTAACAAATGTAAACTCAAATAATTCCGTGTCAAGTATGTGGAGCTTTCCAGAACTTTCAAAAAATTCCAATGGCTGTAAAGAAAAAGAGTTAAATAAATTTACTTCGAAAAATAATATTGATAATTTAATCAAAAGAATTGACAGTTTTATAATACAGTCTTATCATAGAAATAATGGCAATACACAAAATTCTCCTTGTAATCAAAAACTCAACTGTAGTGAACAATGCATGTTATGTGGAATAAGTAAATATAATAGACCTATAAATCCCAATAATGATAAACTCACCCAAATTTTAAATACTAATCTGGGATTAGTTAATCCTTTAAATGAAAATAAAGAAATTAATGATCAAAATTCGTCCCAAAAAAACCAAAATAATGATAAATTTGAGATTAAAGCCACCTTTATTAGTACTGACAATAACTTTGAAGACTGTATAATACAATGCCCGTCCGAACTTTATGAACGCAGTGAAAAAGTATTAGAACCTTTTAACAATCACCATAAAGGGAATAGTATTCTTTTCAGAGCAAAGTTACTGACATCGGATCTTTTAAAAACTTTATACAAATATCAAAAAGCAAACAATGAATTTATAAGCTTTACACAACGTTTGAATATTATTCATGACTCAAGTTCGAACTTATGTTAAGTTCGAAGACGGAATACAAAAGAAAAGTATGAAAGCAATGATAAGGATAATAGTTATACCAATGAACAGGCAAATAATAAATCTGAATGTAAAAACACTTTCATACAATTTTTCGATAAAATCAAAAGCAAAATCAAAGCTTATGTTCAATCCAAATTATCAAGCATGGGAAAGAAACTCTTGAAACTGTGAAAAATATTTAAGCTTTTGAAAAATAATGGAATGTTGACAACACGCAAACAAAATACAATGCTAGAATTAAACAATTTTATGTATTAATTAAAAAGATTAAGATAATTGAGTGGAAAGTTGTTTGGTAAGTTTTAATGTAAAATTATTTTGTAGATTATTTTTGAAGTAGTAAGTTAAATAAATATCGCAAGGAGAGTTTTATCAAAAACCTTGGTAAAAAGAGCCGTTTGTGTTTCCGAAGCCGCTTTTTTTAAAATAAAATGAGCTATGATTTTATTACGTTTCTAATAAAATCTAAGAGAGATTATTGCAAATAATCTCCTTTCCTAAATAAATCTATATAGTCTAGTGTAGCGAAAGGAACCATAAACTAGACGCTGTGATGAATGTAAAGCAATCGAAAAGTCGGGAATTTAAAAATTAAATGCGATAAAACCCGTAAATAATTGTTTCACATCAGATGTGTAGTATTCACGTAAATACAAGTAATCATTAAATAAGTATAATGTTTCGTATTTTTCCTATTAGGCATTCCGTAATAATTAAGTGCGCCCACAGTTTGTTGTCTTCCCAGGCTGCACAACCCACAGTAAAGCTCTACTTTTCTGTAGGTTACCTACATGGCCGGTCTGGAGTAGTGGGCTGGCATGATGTGGCCGAGTGATAAGGAACAATAAAGACATTCCTTACATAACTCATGCGAGTATGCGTTAGATTTTTTCATATGTATAATATGCTTACCACCTACCACATTCTTTCTCCCGTAGATCTTTTGAATATTATGATAGGTTTTAATTAAAAAAAGTTTAACTTTTGAATCTTTTCTCCTGGCAGTAATTTAAAGTAGTCAGTACGTTAAAACACCTCTTATTATGTTTTTTAGCAGTAAAACAAAGTACCCATTTAATGTGTAACCTGGTAATCTGGCAAAATATTAATTCAAGTTGGTTACAGCCAGGTGGTTTGCTGCACCGATGGTCAAGTGATGACTCGATTTTTCGTCACGCACCCACGGTCCTAACATCTCAGTTCAAATCGAACAAAACAAAAACATTAAGATTTTAAATATTAAATAATTAGGAATCCTATCTGCAATTCTGTATATTATCTTTTTCAGGGATAATCCTCATGGTAATAATTACCATGTCATGAATGAGTTTATGTAAGATAAAACTACAAATGTGTGCAATTATTATTTCTTTTAAGAATATCATTTTACATATAAGAAATTTAGTCCTTAATAGAAACCTTTTTTCAATTAGTTAAAAGATTATTCGGTTAAATTTATGAAATTAAAAGTAAGTAAACATAATATTCATCAAGAAACTTTTTTTTCCTTTTTCATATCGTTTTAAGGCAGGAGATAGCATTTTTCGTTTTGGTTCTATTAGTACAACAAATTTTCATTAAGAAAACTATTATTTTAGGGTTGATATTCTGCAAGAAAACAAAAATACGGTGAGGCGGTATAATCGAAAATCTTTACCTTCATAGTGACAATGACATTGACAATACAGGTTTATGTTTTGTTTCTGAAATTGGTTTGCTAAGTACACAAAAATACTAAACTTTGTTTGATAGTTTGATATAAACAATCGACGTAGTGATTATATTCTTTTTGATTATTATGAAATAAAAATACATTTTAAAATGGAAAATTGTAAATACTGTGCAATGTGCTTAGTAACAAACGTGAAGATGAGTGTTATAAACAAATCGAATTTAAACTTTTACCATAGAATTTTAGAGTCCTCAGTAAGTTCTGTGTTTAATCCGTTAACGAATGTTTTAATTACTGCAGCGTTATGCTGCTGCATATATATACATAGTACATATACTTTCATATACCACATTTCGTCAAAGACGCAAGAACTCTTTATATTTTTGAAATCAATAGTCGCATTGTATTGCCTCACTTTAATAAAATATGATAAATATATATTTAACTTATGAATTTTACAACACTATATTGTAGTAATAAAAGTAATGAAAATTTATTTAGTGATTAACACTAGCTAAGCATTTTTTCTACAGACTTTTGTAGATGATTTTGTGAACTATCTTCTTCATTGTTACAGGTATATAGTGAACATGAGATATATGCTTGTTTTGAATGTGGTTATTATTTAAGGAAATATCAACAGTTTAATGCAAAATGTAATACTGCTTACAATATTCTATCACAGATAGATTTACAAAATTCAAAGGTATTTTGCATACTTGGAATATTCTAGATGTTATCAAGATTTTAGCAATACATTGCGGCGTCTTTAGCTGATGCTCAAATGGGCCGGCTCCACCATGGTAATACCACAACGTAGCAGAATACTAGCATGAAGTAGAGACATCTTGTGCTTCCGCATTTTCTTCGGTGAGTGAGGTATCTGGAGGCCCACTTCCCCTCCCATAACAGTTGGTAGGCACAGTTACCTAGCACTAGGGATGCTATTCTCCATCACTGGTCTGTGGTATTTGGATTTGGCATAATTAAATAGATTTTTCTGTATGAGTTGTTTGCCAGAGCTTGGTCTTATTGGTCAGCTGAATGCAATGCTTACAGGTGTAATTGATATTTGGAGAAAAAGTGGGATTATATACACTTTATAGATAAATAGGGGACCAGGCACACTTTATTTATTGCTTACTGTGCACTTTTTATTAAACATGTATATATGTAGTAGGTTTCCATGTGCATATTTGATTTTCATGTCTTGTCTTATTGATTTTTTAGAAAAAAAAAATTATAGAATTATGTCTCTTAAGGTCAATGTAGTCAATATTTAAAAGATTAAAAGTTCTGGTAACATTCAATATGACTAAATTAGGTGAAGTAGTTGTATATCACGTCTAATCCAAAAGAAAATGTATTGTATCTGCCTATATGTCTTTGAAACTGTAACTTCTAGTTTAAGACATAAATATATCAGATTCTAGATATATTCTATGTGCACTTTCAAAAGATGCTATGCCCGTTGGTAGTTATAATTCTTTCTCTATTTCTACAGATAATTAAAGAAAGCATTCAAAACTTGGACCGAAAACAACATAAACTTGAAACAACAATGACTGTTACTCCTACAATTATACATAGTGATCACTTTCAAGTGACAAAACATTGCGAGGACAAGGATGAAAAATTCTATGAAGAAATTAAATCAGAAGCTTCTACTAATAAAGAAACAATTTCAAATGTTTATAGTAGATTAGCAGTTACAGATGTGAAAAGTGAAACAATTTTGTCAATTGATGCAGATGTGAAAAATAATGAAGTGGTATGTCCATTTAAAGATAATAATAGCTCAGATAAAGATATTAAACAAAAGAACAATGTTAACACTGGCAGTCGAAAACAATATAAAACTAAAAGGAAAAAGGAAGAAAAAGAAATTAAAGATTTCTGTGATATTAACAAAGAAGATGAAAATGAAGAAGATTCCTCATTTAGTGATATAGATGACGAACCGTTAGCAAAACATGTTAGTAATTTTAAATCAGAAAATGGAACAAAAGAAAGAGTAAAGAAAAAGAAATCTAAATTTGATGCAAATTTTTTTGAAGGATTTGCTACAGTGGTGTTGTTAACACCAGAGGAAGCGAAAAGTGAGGTCCTTTTAAGAAAAGAATCCAGTAATTACAAACACTGTCCTTTAAAGTGCGAACTTTGTTTTAGAGGTTTTGAAGTACAGGTTACTTTTGAGAATCACATGAAGAAGCACAGCTTGGTAAGGAATAATAGTTTAAGTACCATTTTTAAAAAATTTTTTGAATTTTCATTTCTCAAATTTTGTAATCTAATAACTCCACAGAGGTGTTCTTTATCTTATTAAATTTTTATTTTGGATAGGCAGGAAGGGTAGGGGTAATATACCATCTCTTTCTCCAAATATCACCCTCACATACAAGTGGGTGCACCCTGCTGGCTAATAAACTGAAATCTGAATGTAAGTGGTCAAGCTGTGAGAGGTATGCCACATTGTAATTGCCAAGCTTGGTAGGCAGATTAGCCATACCAACATTCAACAGATCTCTTCTGACTGCTTCTGCTCGAAAAGGGACAGGGACAAAGTTATGTAAATATTGATCAACCTGGCTGATAAGTGAAGTGATCAGTTTAGTAGATAATTTAAAAGCTGATGAAGATAAGAAGAAAAAGCCTCGATTACCGAGATGTTAGGGGATATCTGCTTTCGAATTGGAAGACACTAGTTTGGTTCCCTATGGAGGGCTTATTGTACAAATGAGTTTTTAGAAACTTATGTATGTTTTATCGCTGGTTATGGCAATATGACAGTGACTGGCTCACCACCTGTCACATTGTTCAAACTTAGCTGGTTTGAGACTACTAAAATAAATCTCCACCACCATACCAGATTATTATGTTATTATGAATACAAAAGTTTCACAGGAATCTGGAGAATTCAAATGTGACTACTGCCATCTGAGGTTTCCAAAACAGCGGACCTTATGCAAACATCGTCTCTCTTGTCACAAGCGCAAGTTTTATTGCAAGATTTGCCCCTACACTTGTTTTTGCACGTATGTATTTTTTTTACTGTCCGTGGAGTTTATGTTGAAGTTCAAGAGAAAGTTGTAATATTATTTGTAAATGAAATTCTGAAATTTAGAGAACAAGAGGTTGCCCTCGGCTTTGCCTGCTTCGACATTTTTATATTGTCTCAAAGGAACTCTAATTGAGATAAAAAGTATTCTATTACATGGCATCATCTGCATCTCAGCCAAATTTCGTTACAACCCGTTCCATATTTTAAGAGTGATTAAATAACGAACATACAATTTTTTTTTAAATTCCTTCAACTAAACATATATAAAAATTTTAATTATTAGTAAAGATTAGAAATATAGTCTGAAAGTTAAGTCCCTGAATTGCAATGAAAATTTCAAGGCTGTTCTCCCACTCGCCTCCTGCTACAGCCAGGGAAAAAAAGGAGTGGCACATTCTTACTTCCTTAATTCAATCCATAAATTGTTATAAAGGTTTAGGTTAGGTTAATAGTAGAGAGGTATACATCCATTTTAAATATTTTAGGCATCAAGCAAAAACTCATATTAGCCTTCATAAAGGAAAAAAATATCCCTGTAATGAATGTGGAGAAATTTTTAGGTAAGTGAATTAAAAATGCACATGTCTATTCCTTACTATAAACCTACCTACCTACCATAACCCTTTTTATAAAGTTTTTTTAACAAATTTTTTAAATGTACTGATAGGTTTTGAAAAAGTAGGATTTTGGCCATATGAACGAGTTACTGACTCTTTGGGAGTCTAGTAACTGCCATCACAAGCTTGTTGCGTCTGTTCCTAGTATTTACATTATGAATATCACTATTCTTATTAAATGTACTTACGTTTTTATGTACACACATTACATTTTAATTCCAAGATTAGATAATATTTTCCAATTTGGAGAAAGATATGATATATTCCCTTTAATCTATTTATTATTAGTGAGAATATGGTTTTAATGTTTTCAGCATGCCAAATAGTCTCTTGATGCATAAGCGAATAAAGCACTTAACGGAGTGCGTGTGCGAACTGTGCGGGAGCACCTTCGTGACACAAAAGGGACTATTTTTCCACAAGAGGCTGGTGCATAGACAGGTTAGTGCTGTCTCCTTCAAGCCCATACAAACTTTATGGCGGCTACATACCGGATATATCCAAACACTGCTTTCCACAGATGTTAATAAAATGCCCAGATTTTAGTTAAGGTTTCTTTCTGTCGTTATATATACATATATATATATAACGAAAGAAATCGTTATTCGTTCTATATATATATTCGTTAAAAAAGATGAAAATATGAATCAGCTAATTACAATTGTTGTAGCATAGGTTTTTTGAATTAATTGTAATGTTACAAAATAATATTTATTAGCTTTTATTGCTATGACTGTACTTGAATAGATTCGTGTGAAAAATGAATGACCGTATATCCGCCATTGAACTAGTGCTTGTTTGGTTATTTCGTAGGTGCTCATAAAAGAAATTTTTCGAAATATTTTAAAAAGATTTTTTTTTTTAAAGTCTGAAAGTGTTGAGTGGTAGACAGTTGCACAATACTGAAAGCATTTTTTCACCGTAGAGTAATATGTTTAATAGACTTATTGGCGCGTGGTGGCGACGTAAGGGTCATCTCGTACAGTCTGTGTCATAAATGTCGACTAAGGGACTCTACGTTATTCACCCATGCCCTCGAAGTTAGTTTGAACTCCGAAGCGTTCGGCTTCTAAACGGTTTCAATTTATTATGGACTTCATAATTTTTAGCCGCTTTGGAAATAACTCCGGAAGGGATCAGCAAGACCAATTGCCGTATTTATCTTTGAGTGAACATACAGTTATTATAATCAACCTTTTTACCAGAAGAAAACTAGGGTTGAACGGCTGCTTTGACGTTAAACGTCTGTTAATTTGTTGGTGAATTCGGACCGAAGTCAACAATTGGTTATTGTAATTCTCTTCCAGCAAGAGAATGAGCAAAAGGGTCCACGTTGCGACTATTGCGACGTGCAGTTCTCGACGGAGACCGCCTGGAAGCGACATTTGGTGTTGTCGTCTAAGCACAAAGTGAGGTAATTTGTTAGAACCAATTAAATTTACTAGGTGTTTGGCTCCTGGTCTGCCTAGAAGCCGTCTGGCCAATTAGCAGTGTAACCACTGTTGTGTTCCGGTTTGTGGGCTACACTGAGCCAGTTAAATAAGAAGTCGCGTGGCATTCCATCTTAGTCCTCGGGGGGGACAACGCACCGGTGACCTAGTGCTATTGAAGTTGCTTGCAGGTGTCAATGGGCTGCAGTGGCCACTTACAATAAGGTGGCCTGTTAGCTCCAATGTCACGCCTACAATAAAAACTTGATCGTCGTTCGTTAATTCAACAACTTGGTCCTGTCAGTGTCGCAAGTGCCTCTACTTAAGGAAGGGATGGACAGAGAAGAGATTTTGTGAACATGATGTGCAATCATGCTGATGTTGCTAACCTGCCAACTGTGCTGACTGTTGCCAACCAATTACTTCCTATGAGTTTATTTATTTCCGTGATAGGCAAGTGGTCAGAGCGCTCGATTTAATTTCAAAGTACGCCAGTGATCTAGATCCGATCCCTGGTGCCGGACCCACTAAAATTTTTAATAGTAATTTTAAGTGCTGAGTTTACTTAGTGCTCGGCGGTTAAGGCAAACTTGGTGAGGGAATCTGAATTCCTAAAAAAAAAAATTTCGAGGACGTGTGAAGTCCGCCATTCCGCATTAGAGCAGCGTGGCGCACCCTTTTAGGCTCCAAAGCTCTGAAATATTTCAGATAAGGGGAGTTATCCGCTATGCCAAGAAAATATTTCCCTGCAATTCCGTGTGAAGTTATTCTTCGACAAAATATATATATATATTTCTCATCTAAGACATGCTTTCGTTTATTAGTAACAATTTGATGGGTTCATTAACCCTTTAAATTAAACCGTGTTAAAAATAACACGGTACAATTTTATAGGGAAATAATACGGAATTTTGTGAAATTGTTTGCCGCATAACGGATAAGATCCAAGGATTTTGCCTAGCGGTGCGCATTTAGAGGCTACTACTTTACTTTTATGTTAAACTCTTTGGATATAGTGTATGGGGTACATATTAACTTTTCCACCAAGTTCCTACCTTACCTACACTCTGCTGTATATCGACTTGGCTACATGCTGGTGGCTGAAAATCTCCCAGACTAAAGTTACTCTAGTGCGAGGGGACCGTCGCTCTGCACGCACTAACCCGCACTAACCCGCATGCCCAGCGTGCTGAGTGACGAGCAAGACATCCATGCATGAAGTTGTTGGCGTTTCCATGGAAACGTTTTTGTCTGGTTGGACACAAACAGGTTGGACGTTGGACTAATACAGGCTGTTAAGGGAGGCAACTATTGATGTAATCTGTAAATGTATTTTGCTAACGCGAGTAAGGGAAGAGCCCTGAAAATGGCATAACATAAAAACCTCGAAAATTACTAGACCGAAATTAAGGAAATGATAAATATGGATAGGGAATGGAAAATTACGAAAGGCGTGAAAGGAACACAATATTTATGAGAATGAAAGGGAGACGTGGGTTGCAAGGAATCCATCTCACAAAAAAGGAGAAGATTCAAAATAAAGTTTTTTAAAATATATTTAGTTGGTATACGTTCCAGATATAGGCGTTAATGTTCTTGTGATTGCATTTTGCAGCAATGGCTGCGAATACTGTGGCGAGACGTTTACGGATGAAGAATGTTTAAAGCGACATTTGAAAATTCACTCGAGGAAGCAAACCAATCGCGGGGACGTAATAAAAGTACCAGCGGCCTGTGAAATGGTGAATCACTTATTTAAACCACTCACATTATATGCCAACACACGTCAATGCATAAACGAAAGAATCTGCTAAACCCTTCCCGTGGGTGTCACATTAAAAATCGTATGCCGTGCGACACATTGCGGATCTCAAAACAGACATGTCTATGTATGACTGGTTGCAGCGCGTAAGATGCGCGACTTCGCGAGCCAACCCGCGGGCTATGCGTAGCAATTACGGCCAGTCCTATTGGGAGAGGCTTGTATAATTGTTTAGACGCTGTTGAGGAAGAAGATTAATAATCTAATATATAATTAGAGTAAAAATAATCTTTTACTGTCCCATTCAAAATTCTGAGTTAATTTTTTTTTATCAATTTAAATTACTTCTGAAATATACATCAGTAACGTTAAATTTTGGTAAATATACAAGCAAAGCGACCAGTAAAACGTACAAACGCGCGTTCACTTCATTCCAATATTAACGTTGAAACCTGCATTTGTCGATTTCAGTGCGACAAATGGCTAACGAATCGCACCGAGTACAAGTGCCACATGAACGCCGAACACCCGCAGTCGGAGGCTGCGAAGAGGTTGGACGCTAAGGAGCAGTTGCAGTGCGTGTGCGAAATATGCGGCAAGATGTTTAAGGTATAACCAATATTTACGTTTTTAAATGATTTACTAAATCAATTGTCTGTTGATTATGTCTGACATTATTGTTTACTATATATAATTATTGCTTACTGTTTCTCTGAACAATAAAATTGTAGTTACAAATACTACCCTTGATTTTTAACCATCCTTCGTGGAAACGTTTTTAATTCTGAAACTAATTGACGGTTGCAAAAATGTTCACAACCTGCACAAAGTAAATTTATTTACTGGCGACATTCCAATGGTATTCCTTAATAATATTAAAACAAAATAATAGAGCTGTTTTATCGTACATCGTTTTTTTTTAACTTTAAGCCATTCGGCATCAATAATGCGCTGGATAACTTTCATAACACAAAACCATTTTTTTTATTTTCTAACGTTTTTTTAGTATTTGGTCTTAAAAAGTACTGTATACCTTTTGTTTCAGAAACAATGCTTTCTTCTTTACCACCAGCGCAAACATACAGGAGAACGTCCCTACGCGTGTACGGAGTGCGGCAAGACGTTTGCATTCCCCGGCGCACTCAGTACGCATCGTGCGACACACAGACGCGCGAACAAGCATCGTTGCGACTTGTGCGGGAAGCTGTTCGGTTTCAAAAGCGCGCTCAACAAACACGTGAAGGTGATTCTGAAATTTTTTTCTTTCTTTTTTCTTATTTGATTTTGTGCATTAAGCATTTTGAAGTAGTTTTTCTCATACTGTATAGTTCGTCTCTCGTCAATAACTCTTTATGAGGCCTTCTAGTCTATACTATGGGTTTGAAAATCTCATGGCGATCTCTGGGAGCAAACCCGGCTTTAACGCTCGTCGCGAATCACGTTCTTTCACGCGGTGAGATGAAAAGTGGAATGAATCCAATCAGTGGGGGAAATCTGCAATCTCTGCGTACTCCTATGGAATTTCTGCGAGAATAGACTAATTCATATTTAATTAAATTTCTTTACTACCACAATATTTGATCACTATTTCAGGCACACCTTGGAATCCGACCACACAAATGCTTAATGTGCGACAAGTCATTCCCGAACCCGTGCGATGTGAAACTGCACATTAAATACGTTCACTACAAAGTTCCATGGCCTAAAAGGGACCGAAGCAAACGAAGCGCCGTCGAAGTGCCATCCCTATTAGAATAGAGTTCACTTTTAACAAAATACGTCTCGGACATGTGGAGAATGATCTGTTGTTGTCTCTTTAGATGATTGGAATTGGATTGCGTTGATGCTTTTGCTAAACGAAAATTGTCAGTAATGTATATAGTTGTTTGTTAGGACAAATTAACAGTATGGATTTACGACATTTTATGTTCAGAACTTTTGATCAATATTGTGCATTTTGGTACGGGTAGATAATAAAATACTTTAAATTAAAAATGGATTAAACTTTTTTGCTTTTATTTTTATAACATGTTCATTCAAAATTATAGTCTGTCCTGTAATAATACAAGAATACAGTGTCCTTACTAACAGAGTATAAAATGTTAAGATACTAAAGGGTCTGGCGTTACTTTGCCTCATGTGTCTAACACTGTAACTGACCCTTCCATTTTAATATTACTACGGGATGCTACACAACACCCGGAACTTGGTAATCAATAATTCGTGTTTTACACACACATTGGCTTGGGCTGGTATTCAAAACCATGGCCCAGCAGTCAGACGCCAACCACTAAGTAACAAGAGTCGCATTTTGCAGCTCGAACAGAGTAGACGTGCATCAGACCTGGCTGTATGGACTAAAGTCCTTTGCCTTTCCCATTAGGGATAAATTAATATCATCATCACCACTAAGTAACACTACTACGGGACTTAGTAGGTAGGTTGTAGAAATTTGTGACGTTCAACTATTCGAAAGAAATTTAAAAACTATAAGAATATTTACGCACTTGAGGCGTGGCGTTAAGTGGTACGTGGCTGCGACGTCACACGCCCCTAACAACGCTGGTAAATAGGGTTGGCACCTTTTCACACTGTAAAATAATTTAAAAGATTTTTTTTCCTTAAATACCTGATATCTGTCGTTTCGTTCAATAATCTTTGTTAAATGTATATGAAGTGTGGCTGGCAACCCTTATGGTAAAGTAGATACAGAGTAGTTGAACTGGTGGGTAGAGAGTGTTTGTATATTCTTTGGGTAGAGACAAAGAGTAATTTCAACTGCGGTGGAAGGGAGTGTGTAAGGGGAGTGGCGTATCGTATGTATCATGTTTTTACTATGGAATACTACCTTAACACCAAATACATTTATTACTACTATATTAAATGTCTGTGCTAAATTTCAGACTAATAAAAATACTACGTTAAGTTCATGTACTCTTTGGTTTACACACACGATGAGCAAGTTTTTGTGTCATTTGATTGTCAACATTATAAAAAATATCAAAAATGTAAGAATCTATAGTGATTTAAAAAAATTGTAAAAAAAAGTTACGAACACCACGTGAAAATGAACAAGCAGCGTCGCCTCGGCCGACCGTTCCCGAAGAGATATGATTTGGAAACTAAAACAGTTTATGACAAAGGTAGGAAATTTGACGAGAGGACACCTGCGAATCTGTTGAGAAATAGAAGCTGCTACTTCAGTCCCGACATGAAAGATGCTGGCCAGATGACTGATTACGAAATAAATGATGAGGTATGTTAGTACATGGTAGGATTGCTTTCAAATACCTTTTCAAGGGTATATATGTAAACTATTCATGTCGCCACCTTTTATCTTCATAAGATTTTTATTGAGGAGTCACTAGATAAAATTCATAAAAAATAATCAAAACTAATTCAGCAGCAGCATCGCCCAACTAAAAAAATTACTCACACCCAGCTTATGAGTAAATTTTTCATGTATAAAATCTAGATAAAAATCTATTACACCCCAATATCGACTATGCAGGTGTGTGTTACCCGGACCTATCCCAATCACGTCTCGACTGGTTGGAGCGCCTTCTTAACAACTGCATTAGATTTATCTTTGGTTTACGTAAATATGATCACGTCTCTTCTTACCGTTCCAAGCTTAACTGGCTTTCTATTCGTCAAAGGCGTAGTCGCTCTAGAATTCTGTGTTTATTGTATTCTGTATTAACTGATCCTAATTCTCCTTTTTGTCTTAAGAATAATTTCCAATATCTTTGTTCTGCTCATGACAGAGAGCCTCGTTCCATAAACCAAATTAAGATTTGGATTCCACAATACAGGAAACAATAACTCTTCTTATATTGTTCAACCTACACTCCTCTGGAACGCTCTGATAACATTATAGCAGCTCCTAATAGGAATTCATTTAAGAAACTAGTTCGTGAATACCTAATGAATCATTGACAATATTCGGCTTATCTATTATCGGTTTTTATTATATATTTATATTTCTCTATGTATCTTTCATATATTTGTATACATATTTATGTATCTTGTATTAAAAGTTTATTTATTGTATAATTACTTTACATGTGTTTATATAAACGTATATTATTGTTTTGTGGTATATATTACAGTTTGTTTTATTCTGTGTTTTGCACCTGCCAACTACTTTTCACCATGACAAGGATCAACTGGAAGAGAATGGCACTTGGCATTAAGTCCGCCTATTGTAACCTTTAGTTTAAGGCATAAATAAATAAGTAAATTAAAATTGCCTTTCAGAATTAACGGCTGTTTGTAATTTACTTAAATATTAGGTATATAAATTGGAACCGTTTTATTTCAGCATCAAGAACGATTTCTTGATGACAATGACTCTAAATGTTTATCCAAAGAAACTATACATTTTATAAAGGAACTTAAGAAAACATTGTGCGTCGCGTCACATAAGGAGACAAGTTTGCAGTACGCAGTCACAGAAAATCTGCAAGCACCGTTTATTAAGAATCCGAGTGTTTCTACTTTAAACGCTAAGGATAGCGTTAATGAAATTTACAAGCTCATGAATTACGTGGAAGTGACTAATAAACCAACTGAAAGTGAGTTTCTTTGATACTATTTTCCGAAGTATTAATAAGCCAATTCGCACCATTAATTGTAGTAAATCCAGTAGTATCTAATATGCTTGACATATGCTCACAGAATAGATAAGTAATGGTATACGCCATTGTACGATTTACCCCATATAGATCCATGTCACCGCTCCTTGTGATTGTGAAGTGTGGTAGCACTGCGTTTGAAAGTAGGAGGTTGTTATTCATTCCGCTACTTTCTTCTTCGATACTTAGTGAGCAGTTTGAATGGGGGGGAAAGGGGAACATACCAGCTTCTTCTCTGAGTGCAAACCTATATCGGGCCATCTCCCAAATATCCTTAAGAGCTGTCAACTCACCTGGACCTCCTCTTTCCTCTCCTACGCTTGGGCGTTTGTCCCCTTTGTAATAAAAAAAAACAAGGACCTATGAGCATCGTGTTCACTGCTCGGAGTCAGCAGAGCGAGCAGATTTTAAATATTTCCGTGTCTCCGTGATCGTTTTACGCGATCTTGGCTCGGATCTTCTACTGCATAAGCGTTACTGTGGATATGGGACGCTGAAGACACGTCAGTTCTTCTGTGAATGTGCTTATGACACAAAAATATAAATATCCAGTGCAAATTTGTTACCGCGGTTGAATTCGTCTAGGGCGACAACAATGTCTATCTATTTAATAACGGGTTTTATTTTAGAAAAATCAAAGGAACAATTTTCGTCTCCGAAAAATGTCTACATCTCCGATGAACCCCGCATAAAAGTGATCGCTGAGAAATTTGCAAGATATAAGAAGGATAACGTGGAAGTGAGGAAGTTAGAAGAACGTGTAGTTTGTATAGAGTACGACGTAAACGACTGCGGTGCTGAATGCGATTCGGAACCGGCGCAAAGATTGAGGGCTTACTTTTCTATCAAACCTGTTGTCGAGAACAAAATCTGTATGTCTCTTACTTACCTTACCTTAATATTCTGCGTATAGTCCACTGATGGGCGTAGACCTCTCCCATGAGCAGGGTTTGATATAATCGCCTCGCTCGGCAAGCGGATTGTCGATCGCAGCACTAGACACCTAGCGCCGTTCATCGTTTAATTTTGGTCTGGTCATTATTCGAGACGGTCATCCCGCCATCCGTCGGTCGGTAGTCATAGCGATATTCAAAGATTCTTCCTTAGCCGCCTCTTACGACACTCGCGGGCAGAGATGGGGCGGTAGATTGATACGCCGGCACCATACGGCGCCGTCTCTTACTTACATTACAATTACTATTCGGCAGCCTTTGAAAGTTCGTTTACGGATGAAAGTCTTCCAAAGAGTGGTTACGTCAGGCTCAGCGTTGGCGATCACACAGCACCAGACACCTCGCACATTGGAAACTGCTGCTCGTCACCGGTCGGCATATTTCAGATTATTATTCCGACATTTTCCTTGTTCTACCTCTACGACACGGACTTGATGGAATTTGGTGGGAGATTCAATTTATGTAAAAAGCTTTGGAAGCTGCGTTTGCGTCTAAAGAAATTAAGGAAAATCGGATCGAAGGTTTTAAAAAAAAAAACAATAAATGAAATATGAATGTGTATAACATTATAATAAAAACATTAATTATAGATGTTGATAAAGGTTTTTTATTCTATTAATCAGTATGATGAAATGAAATTTTTTTTAAACCATCTTGTCAATTTATTCCAGTAATTCCATCCAAAATAAAGCAAGACTACGATGTTACTGATGAAGAACTCAAAAACGTAAGCGACAAAGGAATCGAAATAATCGATGCAATGATTCCCGAAAATAAATGCTACCTTGAAGACCTTAGAAAAGTTCTCAAGCGTAAACAAGTTGTCGATATGAAAAAGGATAAAACTATTCTGGATCCAATGAATTTGTATCAACTGGCTAAAAGAAATAGTATTTTCTTGAATGATGGTTATTCTTATACGAATTTCTTATCAAAGGACGAATTGGAAGAAATAAAAGATTTGATCATGAAGAAAACGACTTCTAGTGTGCATGGTATAAATAGACGAAAGTTAAACGGGGAAAAGGACAAAGACATGTTTGGAAAAGAGTATATTTGGGATCATAAAACTACAATCGAAGAAATCTTTAGAGACATGTAAAGAAAATGATTCGATTTTATTTAACGCTTATCAACAGACGAAACGTAAAACATTTTTCTATATACTAAATTCTTAATTTGAATGTTATTTTTTTTTCAATTTCCCTTTTCTTTTTACGGATTTTGCGCAGGATCCAATCCAAGCTTCTTCATCTCTACAGCCATCTCGAATAAGTAATCGTAGCATTCCGTCCTAGAAATACACTTGGAGATAAAGTAATCAGTATAGTTTTCATAGGGGGGTTGACAGAAAATTTGTCACAATTTCTTTTTGTCAACAGTGGGTGTTTGTGTACGTATGACCAAAAACCGGTAGAGGTCGTCACCATCATCGGCCTGAAAAATTCCACTGCTGCACATAGGCCTTTCTATAAAAGCGCCAACACAATATGGTATACCATGCATGGAAAATTTGCCCATGCTCACCACGCCGGGCGGACGGGAAAGTTATCTCTCTGTTTAACCCTCTCTCGATCATTTATAATAAAATTATCTTTATTAGTATCTTCCCATGCTCAATGTCTCATTATTTCACATTAAAATACTTGTGTTACAATGTCAGAAAAGCTAATATTACGAAATATCCAACATTTTTAACAAGGAAAAAAACAAATTAAGCTTTTTTTGTCGTCTTTGCCAACTGGTGTAAGTAAAGACAGCGAGTGTACAAGCGAGACGTCAATATAGGGAACCCCATTTATAATCCTTATTATTTATTTCGGCACGAGAATCAAAGGTTCCGTTTTTTCAACCGTCTTCAAAAGAAGGTTATTTTTTTGCACGTCTGTATGTATTTTAACCGATTTCGATGATTCTTTTATAAAGGGTCGTTCAGAATGTTTCCATTTAAATTTGAAAAAAATATATCACACTTTTGAGTGGGACAAAAAGGGTTATAAATTCACTTGTATATGGCATTGGTTGTTTAACCAATGCTGTTCTATTATAAATAAGCAGATGATGAATGAGGGTTATACATACATAGTCTTTGCCTGCTGCCAGGTGTCGCCCCACACGTATACTCCGTGCCTGCGGACCAGGACTGCGCTGGTCCCGGGATAATTCCGTATGGCTTCCCCTAGGCTACCAGCAAGATCTTTCTCGAATGGCGTGTTTTCAATTATAGGGACTACTAATTTTTCGTCGTATCGCAAGTAGCGCCCAAGTTTCGCATCTTTTATACCCTGGAATTTTATGATTGCTTTAACTTATCAATCAAAATGGATGAAAATCTCTGTTATTCAAGTTTTTATCGTAAATTTCAAGTTCTATAGTTTCGGAAAATACTGGGTAATTCTAAAGAGACGAGAAGTCTTCTAAGACGAGCAACGGTCGGGACGTCCTTCGACTTCAATAACAGGCGAAAACGTGGAAAAAGATGCAATTATAGTTAGTATTATTTAGAAAGCGGTTGAATATTCGAGAACTTAAGAGCTGAAAATCTCGTATGGGTCCATGTAAAGCATTTTATCGAATAATTAGTTCTACCCGTAAATAAAAACCGTACTAAAAGGGAAACGTTTTGACACCATTCTCGACACTGAGAGGGCCTCGGTAGAGGGCAGCTGAAAGCACTTCCAAAAGAAGCTTTTCAGAAGTACTTCTCAATCTTGGTATCAACGATTTGACTTAGACTGTGAACTTGAAATTTGATGTTTAACATTATTCTCCATATTTTTTGATCAATGTCGTATTAAATAAACCCATGCTCCGGTTATAAATCATTTACATTCACCATACAAATGTTTACCCCTAGCGGCATTCGAATTATCTACCCTCTGGCTTTGTAGGAAGGTTAACAACCAACAAGGATTATCATTGCGTCTAAGATTTGCGCGTCCTCATTTCCAGCAGGTCTGTAAACCACCAGTGGTCTTTTAGCAGGTTAGTGATGATGAAGGAGATTCCCGTTCTCACCTTTATCATCTCCTGGTGTGTGATGACGAACTCCCTGTCGCACAGCAAGGTGCAGCGCACAGCGTGCGGCGAGTGCGTGTGTATGATCGCGCCGGCGCTGCGCTTGCGGTACGCTAACATGAACAGTGGTGTGCATTGACTCTTTTTCAGACTAAAATTAATAAAAAAAAAAACGCTTTTTATTACGTTACAATTGTCGTTTTGCACTGTTGTCTTTAGAAGTTAAAATCAGTGTTCGAAATTCAAGTAGTGTCTATTTCTATTTTATCAGCTTGCGTTGTTGAGCGCAGTGCACATTTGGTGAAAACGCACAATATATATATAAAATTAAATATATTTCAATAAATACTTAACGAAGAATTAAAAAGCCATAGTAGCATAATATCTAAGTATTCTTTACAATGCAGAACCTGAATTGTCAAGAATTCGAAGCTCAAGGATATATTAGTCACCATGCCCTAATAAACCAGCTTCATTAAAATAGTTTTAAATTAATAAACTTTTATATTTAGAACTTTATCACTGGTAAATTAACTCTCCTCACATATCAGACGACCACGAGGTTTTGTGGTTAGTGTGCGGTGCTGAGCCATGGGTTCCGGGTTAGAATAGCAGCCGAAGCCAATACATACGCGCTAGATCGGATACGGGAAGGTAGAGATTAATGGTGCTCTTCTTCTCTTTGGACTAGCTAATATTTGTTTTAGTAATTTTTTCCGAGACCTTTAAAAGGTCCTTTTTAATATTTCAGTCACTTTACTTTTTCGCTGGTTCAGGTAGTTCTAAGTCTATGTCATCAATTGTTTGTACAAATAAGTCTTCTGGTTTCATTCTCTCTTTTTGAACGCCTGATGGCGCAATGTAGATTTTCCTCCTGAAACAAATGTAACATCTGCACTTTATAAACCATGATTACTTATTTAATTTAGCGCAATGGGTATCTTAAGTCGATTAAATATGGCAGAATGACCATAACAAAGAATCCATATGTTATTCAGGATGGTTATGAGCAGTACTTTGTTGGTTGTCTATCTTTCCACTAAGAAATTGCAAACCTATGCATCAAAATATATCACTTTTCAATATTATTTTCTACTCCAAAATCCTCTCACTCCGCAGTAGGACATATACTGTCTGCTACTCTATACCATAAAGAAAGATAAAAACACACTCATGGTATATTTAATCATTTATTTACACCGCATGTGAGGTAGTTCTATGTTATTTGGTCATCTAATTGCACTCCATGGGCAGAACTATGCTCCAACAGGTTTTGTATCAAAAAATTACAACTTACCCTTCTTTCATAGAGATCCCCCCTCCTGTTCCAGTGACCCATCCCAAATGATAGAACTGCTTGCACAGCTCTGGAATCAGATTTCTAGGATGCTCCTAGAAAATGTTTAATGTAGATAATCAGAACGAGAAACAATGAAAAATTATATTTTATTCAATGATTAAACATAAAAAAAACATTGTTTAATCATTGACATAATTTAATTAGTGTGATTTGTCTATTTAACTACATTTGCTGTTGTAGAAACACCCAGCTAACACTGTATATACACAACTACATATTGTAATTAATGATGCATAAATGTAGTAATTAAAAACATATTTAGTTTTATAAAGAATATGATGTATTTAAGTAATATTATGAATGTTTATTTATAAAGAATAGTTTTGAAATTCCTTACAGCACTTAGTTCTGGCTTCGCCATGATTTGTAGCACCTTTGACTTCGCAAGATATTTTCTTATCACTTACTGCTCTTTTGACTATTGTTATCAATGTTTGTGTAATTACTGTGCTCTTAGATTAAATTTAAAAAGACACCGACTGTATAACTTATTTTTTTACTGCTAATAAATCATGTAAAAATTATTGTAAAAGTGACAAACATACGTAATATACGTAATAATATAAATGTTTGTTTACTGTTTTAATTTTTTTTATGTTTATGACGTATTGATAGTGTTGCCCATCCCCGATAGTCAAAAGTTACACTAGCCTGGTCAAAAAACAACATTGTGATCACAAAGGTATCGCACTATCATAATTATTAAAGAAACGGAAGTCTATCATTATTTATGCTTTAAATAAGCACTTACTTGCATCAAAATCACAATGAATTATGTAAACTTAATTAGTACAACAAAAACACTATTAATTATGGCAACACTTGACAACTTCTGTACGTGATTCACGATTTTCTATGACCATCAAACTCGATTATCGGTGGTACATCCTTTGTGGGTGTATGTATAATATACAATCAAAAACACTTTTAATCTTACTTTACTTTTAATTATATTGTAATTATAATATTTTAAAACAAAATAAAGAAAGGTTTCTTTTTTATTATAATATTAAGTAAAACAGTAAAGTTAGATTAGTATTTTTGAACATATATATATTTCATAATTTTATCACATGCATTTAGTAGTAAGAAATTTTTTGATTTGGTTTGTAAATTTATTTCTTTTGTTTTTAATATTTAAATTCAAAGTAATATAATTATTTATCATTTGATTGTATTCATAGAATATAGATTTTTTTATATGTACTATGATAATCTTAAACCAGATGTTAAGTCGTCCTCCCCTCTCCTTTTTGCTGTAGCGAACAGGGTCCATAATGACCTCAAATTATTTTAAATCTTTAATACTATAGCATGTACATACATTATGGAATGTAATAAAATATTGAGTATTGAGTCTGTTGTATATCAGACCAATTATTACAATGGCCAGAGCAATAGCTTGTTGCCACTCTTGTACGTCCATATATCAAAACTATCTAACGAGGTAACAAAAAACCGCATAATTAATTGCAAGGTTAGCACTTTGTATTACAAATGGATTTTTTTTTTAAATATCCATAAAAGTCTGAGAACCGGAACTAACCGGTTTCCGGAAAAGGCTATAGTATTACACATTATATACGTATCTAGTCGAATAGACTACGTTAAGCTGTCGAATAGAAAAGGTTTCGGTATTAATATCAATGGCGAATACATCACTCACCTTCGATTTGCCGATGACGTAGTTCTTATGACAGGATTGCGGTAACTGGCATAGCAATAATACTCAATGATCGCAATGTAGTGTCCCATCAGGTTGGTTTTAAGATGAAGATGAACATGCTGTCTTTCGGTAGTTGTTGGGAACACTATGGACGCAATTGTCGATCAGTACGTAAATTAGGATGAATTCTACTTCGAAGTAAGTTCTACTTCGACCCATAGGTCAAACGACGAATCTAACTCGTCTGGGCAGCCTTTGGGAAAGTACTATTTTTTTCATCTTCTCGTGGAGTATACTTCAAAATCTCAAGACCAAAGTGCGTGTTGTCAGTGATGACTTAGAGCCGAAACGTTTTTTTTTATTGCAGGCCGTTTGTGGAAGATTAAAGTAGCTCGGTGGACTATAGAAAGGGAGTTTCTCTGCGTGATAGAATCTGCAACGACGATAGGCGCAGGAGAACTACGATGATGGTGATCTCCTGTCGGATTTTAACCACAGCGACAACTTCTAAATACCATCGGCAGTTATCAAATGACCGGGAGATATTATAGTGCCGTAAATGTATGCTTGACCACAGAGGCACACACTCGAATAATATCCCTTATGCGATAACGATTAGATGTAGTGTCAGAGACACAGGACGAACAAAACACAACCAGACCCGAAACCCAATAACTTGTGTTTTTGTACAAATATTGACTACCGTTGGGACCCAATAGTCATGGCTTAGCACTTAGGTTAGCTGACGATTACCAAGCTGTCATGGCTTTATTTAGACATCATCTATGACAATGGGCAATATAAGAATTTTGTCAATTAATATTTGCGTTAAGCCGTTTTTATAAAATTTGTTTTGTTTTTTTTTGCATATAAATTTTGGTTACTTTGATTTATTTTATTAAACTATATTTAAAAACTTTATTGCACAAACAAAGAAATTGAAGCTAAATGCTTAATGCCACATTATTGCCTCAAATTTGTACGATGCCATTTTAATTTTATGTAAATAATTACATTTCATTTGAAACCTCGGACAAAAATTCATAATTCTCACGTAATCATATTTTTGATTTGCCTTAAATCGACATATTAGTTCTTCCATACAGTCTTATGCCGTAAGAATTTACTAATGGAAAAAAATATGCTCTCTCGACCGTACACCCAATATTGGAGTGGTCTATATTTATTTTAGTTAATTTAACTTGATGAAGAAATAATAGTAATAAAAATACTTCTCAGACCAAAGACAAACGGTTGATTACGTAAAATCCGCGAAAGGTTTTATTCTGTTTCAAGAAGGCTATATCAAGAAGATATCAATTTGTCACTTGAGATGTGGAAAAGCATGTTAATTTCTATGTTGTTTTCTATAAAATTTAGTGGATATGTATGTACATATACATACTCTTTGATTTTCTTATGAAAATGATAAACTTCAAAATTTTACGTGTAAAAGTATTTTTGAAATAGGAAATTTTGTCTAAATACGGCAACTCTTACAGGTGATATTATTTTTTTATAAGCATTATTTTGTAGCAACAATCGACTTAATTATTTTTAACTGAAGCGTTTTAAAAGAATATACTTTAATGGCTTCGTGAAATGCATGAGAATTTTATACTATAATTAACATTACCTTTTTAGAATTTGTGGCCACAGAGTACGTGCATTTGTATTTACTTTGAGACGATTCCGTGATCATCGGGGTTCGGTTAAGCCCAATATTTCAGCAACACGAAAATTGTTTACTTTCGCTTCCAGTTCTTTGCGAAAATCCGTTATAAAAATGGGAGATTCAGTGTTTTTTGCTTAGATCTTGTAGCATGCAACCTAATGTTTTAGAATATTTTGTTTAACTGGATTGAAGACATGCTGTCCAATTCACGATCCACATCTCGGCCTCAGCCAAGTACTGATTACTTAACTTATGAGACGAAGTGTGATCGAGCCTTGCCATGCATTGTACCAAACTGTAGTTGTGCCTATAAATCCAAGATTCGTCAGAGTATTTGATTCCAAAGGCTCTTTTTCGTAACTATGTTTCGTCAAATCTTGACTCGACCGATAACATGATCGGATCAAGTTGTTTGAAAACGATTTACATTCGTCTATTTAACAGTATCTCAAGCAAAGTCGCCAATGGAACATTGAACATATCGCTCTCGAAGGTTACACAATCACTTCCAACCACCTACACCGTACCAAAATATCCGGCACTCATAACAATACGAAAGTTTATTGCTTTTCAGCCCAAATTTTTGGTTATTTGCAAATCTTATATGAGCCTATTTTTGAGCTGCACTTAGCTGTCAGTCAGAACTACTTACTGTTCTATATAGGGAGATGATCAAAGACTAGTGATGTGAAGCAGCATAGCATGGAAAAATATTACCCACTAGGACACGTTAGTTTCTGTTGTGACTTTATTAGAAATGCTTTTGACCAGCAATCGACAGACTGGTAAAGTGGTATTAAACATATAAATTGTCAACGAGTGACGTGAGTCATTCAGCGTAAATAAGCATAACGCTTTACTCATTTTACATTTGTAATTTGATAAGGAGAGCCTTTGGTCAGTATCTGGCCAGGAAATTAGAGTGGGATCTCTTTCAGTCTTCTCCTCTAGGTTTGTTCAATTAATACTAATTAAGGGATATGAAGGTGCCAAATCGAGTGTTCGTAACTTGGGGAGGGCGTCTCCTCCTCCAGAATGTTGTTAGGATCTTGTATATAATGACCCTGAGTTCCTTTCATAGTGTGATGATTGATTGTAGCCGGAGTAGCGCCATCTTGAGAAATGATTTTCCTAAATGTCTTGAACTTCTCATGTGTTTTTTTTATGGAAGAGACGGCAAACGAGCAAGCGGTTCACCTGATGGTAAGTGATTACCGTCGCCCACATACATCTGCAACACCAAAGAAGCTGCAGGTGCGTTGCCGGTCTTTATGGATATTTGGGAGATGGGAGGGAATAGGAGGGGAATAGGGAGGGGGTGTGGGCCTCCGGTTACCTCACTCACCGAACGAACCACCGAAGCACCAGATGATTCTACTTCACGCCGGTATTCTGCGAGGCCGTGGTACCAATCCGGTCGAACCGGCCCATTCGAGCAGCAGCTAAGGCCGCCTCTTGGCTCTACCACGCTAAAAATAGACTTAAAATAGAATATAAGAATAGAATAGTGTTGAAATAGACGTTCCCACATACATCACCAAACATTTTATTCAGCTATACTACTACATCTTAACTCACGTCATATACGTAAAAATATTTCGCAACTAAGTATCTAATTTCAAACCTATCATTATCAAAGCCTTTTTCTGTCGTATTAGTGGATAAGTAGTCATGTCTATAGATAATTGCATTATTTTTATGTTCGTACAGCTTACAAAATGCGGGAAGCACCAGAATGTTTAAATCGCCGATATCGCGCCCTGGACGATCTCATAAATGACTTGACTGCTGCAACTGCCAGCAGAGACAGAACCACAGAGTGCACATCTGGGTGCTCTGGCCGTGGTATTAAGCTCATGTGCGATTTCTGGAACATTCTCAAAGAAGATCCCGACTGTAATCTGACGGTAACGTAAAAATATCCGCTTTGTTCTTTATACAGAATTGTGATATGTTGGATATTGTTTTAACAGTAAATTATTTTATAAATACTTGCTCAATGATCAGCACAAGTTTTTTAATACATAAAAATAAAATTGATAATCTCACACATCTGATAAGTACAATTTTACTTTTCTACGTTTCTATTAGCGTACTGCTGGCAAAAGTCTCTGATTCGAATTCCAGATCATGCTAATAATTGCGCAACACTCAAATTTTTAGTTTAGAATCGTTATTCCTATGAATTAAGAGAGTCCCTCATACAAGAAATGTCGTTTCTTATTCGTTTTTGCTTTTTAAGCAATACAATTTTACAATAACCTCTAATAATAACTACTTAAAATGTTCCTTTTGGTCTTTAGGTTTATTTAAATTGTTAGTTAGCTTTAAATGTTTTTCTTTCGTAACCAACAGCGAGCAGTTAAGCAAAGAATGGGCCTGGAAGAGAATGAAAGTCGATCAAGTAATCCTTGGCTTGCCCAGGGTATGACGTGTTACATGGCAGGCGGCTGCAGTCACAAGTCAGGAGATGAAGGCAATTTAAAGAAGAGGTTATAAAGTATATCATACGATTTAATAGTCACAAGATCTGTTTAATTTTCTTCATTTTTATTTTTTATGGGAAAGGGGAAGACGATGCGGCTCACCTGATGCCGAACGAAATGCAAAAGCACCAGCAGATAGGCTTCACGCCGGTATTTTTCCAGGCCGTTGCATTACCTTTTTTTATGGAAATGGCTGCAAACGAGCAAACGGTTGATCTGATGGTAAGTGATTACCGCCGCTCATATACATCTGCAACACCAGAGGTGCTCTTGTATTGCAGTTTGCTGCTGCGTCTTGTTCACATCTGCAGCACCTCTGGTGTTGCAGATGTGAACAAGGCGCAGAAGCACAAGATGCCTCTACTTCACTCCGATATTCTGCGAGATCGTGGTACAAGCCCAGTCATTGGTTGTAAAAATTTCATAAAATTAAATCACGTCATAAAATTTAAGCAGTCTTCTTTGGATGACAGGCTCATGACTAGGGTACGCAGATATAACTCATTTCCATTTGAAACAAGACTTCTTTTACAGGTACATATAAGCTCGTTGGATGTTCCGAGCTTACTTAGAATTTTACGTGTGTTCCGTTACTACTTTTTAATTTTAAATTACAGCTGTAGCCACGGCCGAAAGACTCCAGAACCGAATCCCTTGTGCTGCTCTTCTCATTCCGTTGGCCACAGTGGTGGTAGTAACAGCCAGCCTCTCAACAAAGTGTTGGGTAACTTGAAAGAGGTAAGTGCCGGGTGACACTTCTTTACGTAACTGTGAAAGATCATGACGTGTCTCTGTGTTTGAGCGTACACTAGCAGAAATGTCATTTGTCCTGCGTAGCACTAGTCGAAATCGGTGAGGAGTATATCATACAAAGATCCATCAATCAAATCTGTAATACAGGCTTTTTATGCCTATCTCGGACACCAGCTCCTCGCACATCCTAGACTAGACACACCGATATCTAAATGTATATTAATTTTTGATTAGATGATAATGTATGGTCTGTTTTTGTGGGGAGAAAATAAACAAATATTATAATTAATATTATTATAAATAAGTTTAATAAACTACATTTCAATCCACTTCTACGGCACCCATAATCACCATTTGATGCAATTATTTTTCAGCCAGCCCCACAATAGTTTTATGGGACATTGTAAGACTAATGTAAATGAACATGTCATAATATACATTTCAATTGTTACAACGCGATATGATTACATTTACAAATATTGAGTAATATCGATATAATTGTTCGTATTATCGTTTTTAGTTCAATTTACATTCTTAGATATGTTTGTCTGTTAGAATGTTTTTCTTTGTTAGTAGTTTTTAAATAGTCCACTCCTGGACATTTATTATAATCGCCATGCTGTCATCGATCTAGAAAATAGAGTTTTGCAATTTTACCTATGAGATTGTAAAAGGAACTTACAGGATGACGTATAGACGAGTAACAGATTCTGAGGTGTCCACTTCCTGGGCGAAGGTCTCCTATTTAATTTTTAAAGTCGCCACTATAATTAATATTGTTAATCCAAATTCAACGCAAGCCGAGCCGCTGAGACGAGCTAGTAATAAATGATCTGATCAATGCTAATGTTGTGCGATGTGTAATTGTCGCAACAGGCAGAATCATTCGAACTGAAATGCACTATTAAAATGAACGAGCTATTGAACACCGAGGCGCAACTAAAAGGTGCCATTCAGAACTTAGAGGAACGTGAAAAGGAAGGTATAAAGATGTTGAAACAGGCAGACTGCATGTGGATGTGTATGGAAGACACGTACAAGAAGAAAGTAGCCGATTCGTTAGAAAGGCAGAAGCTTTTACTAGAACAGGTGATACTTTGATCAATCCAGTTCAATCGTTACTTTTGTACGTGGTAGGGCCAAGCGGTGGCTGGTGATGCTACTAGAATGGGCAGGCCCGAGCGGAGTAGTACCACGACCTCGCAGAATACCAACGTGAAGTAGAGGCATTTTGTGCTTCTGCGTTTCATTCAGTGAGTAAGGTAACAACAAACACTTCACCTTCCCCCAACTCTACTTTCCATCATCCCTCCCTTCCCTCAAATATCCTTAAAGGCCGACAATGCACCTGCATCTCCTCTGGTGTTGCAGATGTACATAGGCGTCAGCAATCATTAACCATCAGGTGAGCGGACAGAACGAGGGGGTGCTCGTTTGCCCTCTTTCCCATTTCAAAAAATAACTAGTCCAAAGTATTTTAGACTACAATTATAAATATACGTAAGATACAGGCTTATTTATTTGAATTAATAATGTTTTATATTAGAAACATGAGAACGGCATGCACTATCATTTTCTACAATAACCAAACTCACCTGCACGGAATGCAATCTGCTAAATAAAGAACGAGACTGCTGACCGACTGGTGGTGGAAAATTCATCCGGGCAGACAGGAGATTATTTTTTGACTAGTGATGGGTTGATAATGGTGCAATTGTACTAGAAAATTAAGGTTTAACGATGGACTCTTATAGTTGTCATGATATATTAGCATTGATTTCAGTTAAGAGAAATGGAGGGAAGTACAAGAAAATGGCGTAAGAATGTGAAGGATCTAGAGTCACAACTTGATAACGTCAACAAATGTCAGGAAGAAATAAAAGAGAAGATTTCTAAGAAAACTACCGATATGAAATGCTTTGACTCAGAAATAGTAGATTTACAAAAAAGAATAGATAGTCATAAAAAGGAACTAGAAGCATCTAAAAAATTCACAGTTGCAAAGAAAGAAGCTTCTGATGTAAGTTATATATATTTATTTACGTCGTACCTTTTAGGGATAGGTGCAGTTTTCGGAATAGGCTAATTCTTCTAAATCGTGATACAGCCAAGCGGTGGCTTTAGCTGCTTCTCGAATGGGCCGGCTCCACCGGGTTGGTACCGCGGGCTCGCAGAATACCGGCGTGAAGTAGAGGTGCTTCGATCTTGTGCTTCTGCGGTTCGTTCGGTGAGTGAGGTATCCGGAGGTTCGCTCCTCTCCCATCTTGCAAATACCTCTAAAGGCAACGCACCTGCAGCACCTCTGGTATTGCAGTTGTGGGCGACGGTAATCACTTATCATTAGGTGAACCGATGGCTCGTTTGCCGCCTTTCCCATAAGAAAATAATTAACTAAAAATATTTATAGTGAATATTTATATTTACTCTGACATACATACAATACTGAATTACATGACATACTGAATAATTTATGTTAATTGATTGCATAATTATAGTTTAATAAATCAATAGTTAAGTTCGCTTATCAAGATGCCAAGGATTGAAATTTTATGAGGTTTTTTTTTATAATTAGCTAAAGAAGAGTTTATTTGTTTGAAATTAAAATTAAATAATTTTTATTCGAGGTAAGGTTTTTGTATAAATTTATCTAAGAATCGCTTGTCAAAGATCAATTTTAAATTACTATTGCTGTAACGCTCGTAACGTAATGTGATAAGTAGTTTCTCTGGCGGAGAAGAAACTGGCGAAAGAAATTCCTAAGAACTTTTTGTACATTTTACATCATGATGTAATTTAATTATACTCGTAAATAAGGAAATAAAATAATTGTCTCAAGTCTCCAAGAGCAATTTCGATGATAGGGAAAAAACCGGTTTATTTTTAAAATTCCGAGTACAAATTTACAATAGCATATAAAAAATTGCAGAAAAAAGTGGCAAATTTAACTGAAGAGGTTAGCAGATTAGAAAAACTTATTACAGAAGAAAAGAAAATGAAGAAAGATAAGGAAGTCGAAGGATCAAGATTTATCAAAGAAGCAAGAGAAGATTTACAGAAGATATCCGGGGTTTTATTAAAGAAGAAATTAGAAAATGAAGATATGAAAGCCGAGGTAATCCTTATTCCACAACTTGATTTTTTTTGTGCAAATGCATAAAATTTTACAACAAAGTACCTAAAAATATAGTGCAACTAACAGACATAATTTTTTAGATGCTTTCTTTAACTTTATTAAAAAAAGGCCTACTATAAAATAAGTCAATACATCGAGGATAAAGATGTGTGGAAATGGCTTTTACTCTGCACACGCGGGTCCCCCCTGTCTACTGACTTTTAGATTTTTTATTTTTTTTATTGATTTTAGTATAATTGATATTGTAATGATTTTATTGAAGATTGCAAATGACAACATAGCGTTAAAAAATAGAGACCCTTGAGTTTCTAGCCGGTTCTTCTCTGAGAAGTTCTTCTAGTTTAGAGTACTGGTGTTGATTTTGACGTTCATGAGAGAAGCCTAAATTGAACTTGACTTTGACATTGGTAGTCTATGTGTGGTAATAATAGTTATAATCGAAATCCTTGACCCAATAATTTTCTATCTATATGTTGATCTCTTGCTGTCATCTCTGTGTGTTACAAATTGTTTTATTATTACCATGTATACCATTGTTACAGAAAGTTGGGCTATTATCAGATATTACATTGTTGGTGCAAGCGCATGATGAATGTAAAGTTAAATGTGATAGAAAAGAGAAGTCATTAGAGGATGAAATTAAGAAAATCGATAAGGAAATAGCAGAGTTCAAAATGAAGAGTATAAGATGTAACCAATGTACTGATACATCTGAAATGGGAATGTTTTGTACGGACTGCCCTCGATGCTCACAGGAAAGACGTTGTATGGTAGAAGATGATCATTGTAGTCTCGATCCCACAACGGATTGTGTTTGTATGAGTGTCAAAAAGAAGTTTTTGGATAATGTTTTCGAAAATATGTATAATATATTGGAAAGAAAAATCCAAAAAGGTGCCGGACATGCAGTGGCTGATCAGGTTTTGGAAAGTTTAAAAAGAAGTAAAAATGGTAAACTCGATGAACGGACTAGGAAAATTCTACATGAATTTATACTGATTAGCTTAAAAAAGAATTTGACTTTGACTATAGTTAGTGGTGCAGTTAAAACAAGATGTGAGGCAAGTGTAGATCTTCTTATTTTTAGCTTAGACTGCAAAAAGTTAAATATTGCATGTCTCATGCATGTTCTATAGCCTGCTCAAGTCCCAGAAGAGCTGTACTGCTGGATTTAGGCCATTTTTTGGGATTTGGTATTATTGTATAGTTTTATTACAGTTTTTCTAAATATATTTAGGTACCGTATAATATGAATATCTTCTGGAAAGTATTTTTTCAGGCGTAAAGTTACCCGTACTTCGTTTCCGGATAAGTCATAAGAATATCGTATCATATTGTATTGAGACTACAGTTTATTTCTTTTGGTAGAATATCAGAAAATAACTTATTATAATCACGCACACACGTGTGAGATTAGTATAAATTATATTGATAAGTGAGATATTGTTATACATTAAATGTATAATGACTATACGTGTGTACGTTACACACATTATTAAATCCGTTTGAAACAATAATTCCCATTCGACATAATTAAAAAATGTTTAAAAGGGTGTAGTTCATAAATGCTATATACCCGTAAGTATTCAAAGGATTACGTGAGTAAAATGAGATATCCCAGAGAGCCCCACAAATAGTTATTTATTAATAATTAATAATGTTACAATAATATTCCAATCAGCACTGTTGGTTGTTCACATCCAATTACTGTATAACATTTACAACAACAACCTCTTTACATTTTTTTAATTTTATCGATTGGGAATTATTGCTGCAACTGTTTAATAATGTATGTATGTTGTATAGTAATTATAAGTTTAATGTTTGATAATATTACACTTTTCAATATAATTCATAATTTACAATAATCTCACAAACGCATGAAAAAAATTACTAAGTAAAAACGGTCAGGTTGTCTTTGAATAGAAATCTATTTCAGATGGAACCGGAAATCTACAATCAATTAATGAGTTGCCTGAAGCAAGTGCAAGTGATAAAACCAGTGAAAGTAGACAAGGGAACTCTCTCCAAAAAGGTATAGATCAGCGCAGTACATTTCAATAAGTAACTATATTATAATGGCAGTAGAAGTGACGAGATGAGCGACTTGTGCATCGTTTTTCTTTACTCGCATGGGCTATTGCTTAACTACAATCCCGCCAGGTGTCAAGAGCTAGATCAGCGGTGGCCAACCTTTTTCAATGGAAGTGCGAAATGAAATTTTTTTACTGCGTTGTTTGACGGGTTTTCAGATGGGTAGGAGAGAGAATAAAAATAAACACGTTACAATAATATATTAAACTGATCATAGTACATGGTAAATGGTAATGATGATAATGGAATGGTCGCCCAGGAAACTGAGCAGATGAGGAGCTTGTTAGAGGAGGGTGTTCTGAAAATGCGCGAAACGCCGCTTGAGTGTCGACCGCGACTCCCCCGCATACTCTTAAGCAAGCGGAATCGGGCTGTGTGTATTTTGGAAATCTTGCAGCGGGCGCATTGCAGATCAACCGTATAGGCACTTGCGCCCGCGGGCGCGGGGTTCGCCACCTCTGACCTAGATACTATGTATGGTGTCTGATTTTAAGTGCTCTTGTACAGCTACAGTTATACTGAAGTTTGAATTTACATAGCGCTCATCTAGCCCGAGAAGGAGCCTACCTCCCAGTGAGCCTGTATTATATCCTGAACAATTATAGATTTCGTCCGAAGGAGAAATAAACAGCTGTGTAATGCCAGACCTGTTTCATGCTCCGGTCTCTACCGCCCGTGCCAAGCGTGACGGTTACGACGAACTCTCCATAGTTGGAAGAGATTTTCATGCCGCAGTTGACTATTTACTATGGAGGGTAGAGGTAAGGAGAACCCTCTCATATAGCGGGAAAGTTGAAAAAGTGTTCGGATATAAACAGTAAATGATAGTTCAAAAATCCTCCAACATGGCGCTAGCGTTGGCAAATGGTGCGGTATGAATGTAGCAGTTGTTAACGTATTGAAGTATGCCGAGTTAGAAAATTTTATATATTTTTTTTTATTTACTTAGTCCTAAATTATTTTGTAAACATAACCTAAAATGATTGCTCTGAGAATTTTATCCGGTAGCTACTGTAGCGCCACCCTTACATAGCACATTTTAACGGACACTTTTTCATACACAGAGACGGTTCTCCTTACCTCTGCCCTCCATACTGTTTACAGACTGATGACGATTATTATAAAGAATGGATACATTATTAAAAGAAAACTTAAATAGTTTCTAGTGAACATGATTATTTGTAAATTGTGAAAATTTGTCGAATGTATTTTTTCAAATAAGTTACGTACCCATTGGGGTATTGAATCCAAACGAAACACGTAGGATTTATTTGTCTTGTCATGTCCGTGGTTTCAAACGCGGGCGGCTAACGCTGACAGTGATGGTCGATTTCTTATCATTTCTTTTTCTTAATGCTGCCTGTTAATTTTTCTTTTGTCGATGGTACGTTGTTGTTTTTCTGATGTTGTCAGACTTGTTTATTATCCCATCACGTTTCATAACATGGAGACAATTGCAATTCAATTGTTAAGAGATACATCGGAACTCATGAATAGAGAAGTGTATAGGATTTAATTAGAAATTTTAATTTTAGGCGCCGTGTCATCGTTGGGGTGGTAGCAACGAATGTCATTGTCCCAAAGGTCCCAAGGGTTGTATATGTATGAAAAAAGCTCCACCGCCGTCGCAAGAGCCAACGTCGTGTCCACCTGATGACAAAAACCAAGAAGACGAGGTAACACATGATATGCCAAATTAAAAACTGCTATAGTATGCTTTAAACATTGGTTTAATACAAGACTCACCGAAGCATAAGTTGCACGCAAGAGGTATTTATTTTTACACGTGGTACAGCCAAGCGGCGGCTTCTGCTGCTGCTCGAATAGGTCGGCCTGACCGGCCTCGCAGGATACCAGCGTGAAGTAGTGGCATCTTGAGCTTCTGCGTTTCGTTCGGTGAGTGAGATAACCCGGGGCTAACTTCCCCATTCCCCATTCCCAAATACCCTTAAAGGCCAGCAACGCACCTGCAGCACCTCTGGTGTTGCAGGTGTACGTTGGCGAACGGTGATCACCTACTATCAGGTGGACCGCTTGCACGTTTGCCGCCTTTCCCATAAAAAACAAAATTATATATACATATTTCATTACTAGCGTTATGGTTTTCATTTTATGTTTTTGGATACACGTTTCATTAACAATGAAGAAAAACATTTCCAAAATAAAAAAAAACATTTTAGTTTTCTTAAAGCTGGGATAATTAATTACAAGATTTGTCGATGATTTTCGTAAGTTAGCGGTGTAGTTTCTCTCGGCAACTTCATTAGACTAATTTCCAAACCAAAATCTCGTTCATTAGTTATCAGGATGCGTTTGTAGGCAGTAATGGCATAAGCCAAAGTAGTAACAATTATCATTTGTGTGAATATTTCTTACTATTATATGACATGGAAGAATTTATACATTTACATTTGTATATATATATACATGTATTACAATTTAAGTATATAGAAGAATTTCTACGCCTTAAGAAATCTGTCACTTTTTGTATTATTTTCTTACACATAGATGTTAGAAATAAACTAATTTTGCCACTTTTAATGAATAACCAGGAAGAAGTCCTTACTCACTTAAAATGTTGTAAAAGTATTAATAGTCTTCTTCAACAACCATTCTTTTCTAGGGTGAACTAAATTTATGTCCATATAATGAAAACTTAAATTGTGGTCCGGATTGTGGAATGCACGGTGGTGCCACAACATTGCCTAGTAGGAGCGAGATGTCAAAATGGAGACCTGACCCGTGTCATGGCGCGACGTGTAAGTTATCGAAGAACATGAGAACCGCCCCATGTGTCCTTGGTTCCGAATATTCAGATTCAGTTCCAACTAGGGACTACACATCGCGTTCTCCAAAAACTTCATCCGTTCAAAAGGACCAGGTACGATTTTTTAATATATGTAGTGGAATGTTCTGTACTTAAGAAGTTTCTGTATGTGTAAGTTAGTTACATTGTTTGTCATTCTGTCCTTGAAAATTATGAATGTCGTCTGTGCTCTTTGTTCACTAATAAATAATGTTGTAATTAAAAAGTTATCTTTTCTTAATTCAAATTTGGAATGCGTAAATTAAACTTCGATAAATTTTCCGCCATTTCACACATTATTTTTCAATGTTTTCGATTAATAAAACAGAATTGCTGTGATTGCTTTGCACAAAGTAGGCATGGAGCTGTCATATATTTTTAAGACGTTTCAAAACACACTGACAGACAACAGTCGTATGCTTCTGCGGTATGTAATTGATTTGTCGAAGACCATAAACATCGAGGAGCCCTCGTGCTGTTGAAAAAGCCAAAGGATTTTTAATTATTCACTTGGGACTTCGATATATATGTTTTATTATTACTATTACACACTGTTTCAATGCAATAGAACTTTTGAATATTTAGCCGTTACTATAGACCTTTTAAAAACAATATATACGTTTCAGAGCTTATGCGACCGTATAAAATTTCCCAAACAACATTCGAAACATGATGAAGGTTGGTCATTTATAATTTTTTCTAATATTTTGTATGTGGGAGTACAAAATACAGGTTTACAATAAATTTTAAATAATGACATTTATTTATAACCACTTTAGGTGCTAAAAGCCAGCCACGCGAGCTTCTTATAGGAGAAGTTATGGGAAATCGCGTGACAGAAAAAGGGAGCTCAATGATAAGTTCCGATTCCTCCGTAACAAAAACATAATTCGAAGCTGTAGTTGTATCAAGAATAATTTTGATGTTTCAATTACCTTGAAAATTAATTGTAAAAATTTCTTTGTAATAATAATTTATTTTGTTTCGATAATGTCATTAAACAATTTGATACTAAACATGATGAGTTTTATTTGTCCTGTCGCATTCACTTCACAAAACATGACCCTACCTTACCTTAAGTTTGTGTCGTCGATGTTAAAAGAAGTAACTATGTTACGTTTATTCAGACCATATCTTAGTACTTTTATAAAAATCGTTTTTTTAAACATTATATATATCCTGTATATTTAAAAAATCTTTTTTATTACTACTTACAAAATATAACAAACAGATTCTATAGCTTATACTCCCATACTGTTTACTGCTACGTTTTGTACTCCCATATGCTAGCTATTTATTATCAAATACTTATTGCATTCGTTACATACAATTACTTATAGCTGTCATGTATTTACTCAAATCCAGGTACAAAACCACTAAAAACGGAGTTCAAACAGAGTGGTCATAAAAATATTGTCGATTATAAAAATAGTAATATTCAAAGAAACGATACTAAATTAAATTATAACTTTAAAATTTTAACTAAAACACCGTCTGGCGCTTTGGTTATGGGATTCAAGAAAAACTTTGTTAAGCTTTTGGAAAAGGAAACAGAGGCTAACAGTTCTTTACAAACGATTTTAAGAGTAACAACATCAGGCCATTTATTGATGGAATGCGTTTCTGAAGATAACAAAACTGTCATCGAAGGAATAATGAAGTTCAGGAATGTATCATTTGGGTGTTTATTTTTTAAAGGAAACAGTAATGTGTTATTACATTTATCAAACAAAAATACCGATCATTTGTCAATATGCAATTCAAAAATAATTAGCAGATCCGGTAACATTCAACCAAATGCCGTACTGAGAAAGACACTATCTGGCGTTCTTTTGATCATCGCCACGGAACCACTAGAGCAAGTTGAAAAGCGTCTGCTTGCATTGAAACCCGAAACATACCGTGCAGTAAAAGTGTTAGACACTGATAACAATGCCGCTGAATTTCCAGGCGTTTTGAAATCAACCCCATCCGGTAATTACATTGTTTCTATTGATAAAGAATTTGAAAAGAGTTTTCGAAAGACAGTTAATACTATTAAAGATGAGAGCATGGCAATTGTAGCATTAAAAATAAGTCAATCCGGATCCAGGCTAGTAAAATTTGGATGTACGGAATTAAAATCTAAAACAGAAATGTGTATTTTAAAGAAAACACAATCTGGAAACGTTAAACTTATTTGCAATAAGCGCTGTGACATTAAGGATAATATATTAAATGAAAAAATCTCTAAATATTTATTAAGATATTGTAAAGATTTACTCCAAAATTTACCAAATACGAAATTGTCTAAATATAAATTTAGAGACATATTTCAAGATTCGAAGAGGAAATGGTTCAATGTTAAATCTGAGAGTGACTCCCAATTATTAAATAAACTTGAGATGGTTAGTGACAAGGTTCATTTTCCCATATTTAAACACAGATTATCACGACAATGTAGTGTTTCACTTATTGAGAAAACAAAAAATAAGTTCATAAACAGCAAGAAAAGTTCTATGTCTGAGGCATCAAAACAACCCATACACACAACTATAGTTATTAGAAGAGAAACTTCCAACAATTCAATGTTATCGAATACATCGCAATCTAGCAATATTTATATAACATCAAATAAAGAAATATTCAAACAGAATACAGCTGTTCAACGTTCTTTATTAAATTTAAAAGATAAAAAGATAATTTATAAATTCGAGTACCCTGGAAATAAATTAGTGTGTACTAAATCATGTACACAATTAAACAATCAGTCGAATCATCGTTTATCACAGCAGATTCAACCAAACTCCAAAAAAACATTCAAGACCTGTAGTAATGTAACTTCTTCCAAATCTTTAAAAACTTCGTGCGCCAGCTGCAAAGCTTTATTAAAATCGGAAAAGATATTACCGTATATTGTGATCCAACCAGCACCAAAACCGTCTTGTAAATGTCACATCGACCAACGCATTGTATCGACTGATCACATACACATTCCAATAGAGGATAACGAAATTCAAGAAGTAAACCAAGACACTATTTTAAGCAATAATAATTGTGATTGGGATTCTTTAAGCTTTTTGCCACCACAACTGCCGTCCTTCCTTGGAGACGTTACTTTCTTATATAATTGACTTATTTTGGAATCCATTTAATAATCATATTGAAGTTTATAGAAAATCTGCTTGATCTGTGTATGTTCGTGAAGTTAACAAATACCTAATAAATTGTTTTTTTGATTCATGTTTATTTTTTAATTCCTTCAATATTATAATTCTATTTATAGGCTGCCAAGTGTCCCAACTGGAACGATTACACAGGCCAATTAATATGTTTATTTATTGGAGAAATCTAAGTTCAGGTGCGGGACTTTAATATACTTTAGATAATCAGTGATGTATGGTGTAATGAATGGATAAATATTTTCAGAAGTGAAGCCATTCCGAAAAATAGCGAACTTGAGTATATAATTTAGAATCAAAGTCATAACATATTTTTTTTTATGTAAGGACTTTGATTCTTTTTTATTTCTTACCAGCACAGTGAGCATATCTGATACAGCTATGCATATTGTATAACATAAAAGTTATGGTTATTGTATAACATGGATTATGATTTAATGATAGACATACATAAGAATTGAGATAAGTTAAATAGTAAATACCCACCCGAAATCAGAGCGTCTAACAGTCGGTACATTTTTAAAATGAAAGCTAAGGAACATATCCTTAACAAAATGGCAGAATCATCTCAATAACAGACTATTATTTTTATGTACATTTAATATTTAAGTTATTAATATATTTAAATAAATGTATGTATTGTATGTACGTGTGTATGTATTTATTTTTGTATGCATGCGTTTTGAAATATTGTATCTATATATAGATTTACATTTATTATAATGTTTTTCCTCTCTTTAGTTCTCTCTAAAGTCCAAAAGTTGACTGGTAGAGAATGCTTCTGGCATTAAGTCCGCCTATATACATTCTCATGTATATGAAGTTCAATAAATTAATAAAATAAATAAATAACACTTTCTCTCACTCAAATGAGATTTTGCTAAGCTATGTAGACAAGATGTTTGATTTTTTTGAATCTCAATAACAAAACATTTTGTAAAAAAATATAAAGTAAAATTGAAAATGATCAGTAGGGAAACTGGAATTCTTACATAAATGAATACATAACTTTAAAATAGTAAGATAAATAGATAAGTTGAAATTTTTCCAGTACTTACTTATTTGCAATCATGTCATATCATAGTTGCAGTAATTCGTAATTACTAAAGGACGGTCAGCAACAATATACAAGAAGCGTGTCTGTCGCCCTCAAGTGTATTATGTTACATTGTGCAGACAAACGGGTTTTCGTAAGATAAATAAATTATTACATTGTAGTTATTGCGAAAATAATAGTTTTTTTTATAAATAAATTATATTTCAATTTATGGTTGTTAATTGATGTGTAGTCATCTTATATATGAGAATATCATGATTTAAAATCGATATGATAAGCCATCCTATGTAAGAAAACATAATGATCAAACAAAAAGTTCGAAGAACTTATAAGAGTTGTAAAATTATTAAGTAGTACCTAACGTAAATATTAGAAATAGGAAACATTGGCTGAACGGAAATGTTTCCATAAGAAAACAGTATAGCTACCGAATCATTCCGATGACTCCCTCGTCAGGGACAGAACTGTTAAGTTTTACAGCCGCTCGATCGACGCAGGCCACTGGCTCATTTGTATTCCAAGTGAGATCTTCACAAAATCAAGGAGTATGTGATTCGATTTCTATACGCTTTAGGATCTATATGGAGCTGAAATAACCTCATTTACGTTTTTTTTGTATATTTTTGTAAGTAGTAATAAAAACAAAATACGTTTATATAAAATAACGATATTATGATTTCTTGTATTTACGCGAACACTACACATGTGAAATGAAACTATTATTTACGGATTTTATCACGTTTAATTAGATTTTTTTTTATTTCAACCGCTCCACGTATCATCCCTGGCAGAAACCTGTGTTCTATAGCGAGGATATGTGGTCTGTCAAATCTAATGTAATGGTTGGGGTGACTCCGAATTTTTTTATTATATTAAATCTAAGAGATTTGCTTTCAAAATAAGTGAATATGTAAAGATATGCAAATCTCAATACATTGGTGCATTGAAAACAACAACAACAAACTTATTGTTGAATAAAATTCAGCATAATCTCGTTGATTGAATAATAGACCTGTACGAGCTACGCTTTTTCCTATCGCAACTGCGCGCGGCGGCATTAACTTGGCTTTTTTTGGATATGTTTACTTTTAGCAACATGCGCTAGTCAGAATGAACTTGAAAAAGTTCATCATTAGAGACCAAACAGCCCACTGTTTTTAAATTTGGAATAATTAGTCTTAATCGGTCTGAGTGTCGCGGTTCGCGTTGACAAATGTAGTCCCATATATTATGTATAATATATCCTTGTACAAGGGTCGGATTAAGCCATTAGGAATAGTCCCGAGGCCCTCTCTCTTTTTTTAACTTGTTGGAACAAATTGCCTTTTTGATTCTATTTTATTGTAGAACGTTTTTCTTTAATGAAATACCTACCAATATTAAGTTTATAACACATTAGATATATAATTAAGCATCGATATGTAAAAAAAATAAGTACGTGGATTTCATGCGATTGCATATCAAGTATCACAAATCAGTTTGTATTTGAAATGAAACTAATATTTACGAATATTATTGCGTTTAATTTTTTTTATATTTCCGACGTTTCAATTGCTTTACAGCAGCCGTGGTAACGGGGTCTATGATTTTAGACGTCCAGATGGCATTTTGGTCAGATCTACGCAGAATGTGCTCACAGTATCTTTAGGTCATGCAGTGGTATGCTTGGTTTCAGATTTAATTTTGTTTATTGCTGGATCCCAAGCCGATGGTAGCACCTGATTCGTCTGGTTGGGTGCATACTTCTGGATACTTACATAAAATACTATAATAATAAAATACTATAATATAAATAAGATATCATAAAATACTTATAAAATAAATAATAACCTAACCAGACGGAGCCCTCGGCAGACCAGACGTATAATTATTTTTATAACATCTTCTTATGATTGGGGTTATTTACATTTATACTCGTCTAGTTAGGTGGTATATATAAATCTGTTTACATACATAGCATACTAAAAAAATAAATAAACATATTATTATAATTATTACAGTACTTCATCTTCAACAAATTGTATCTACTGATATTAAGTCACTCATTTAAGATCCCGTGTTCACTCAATCGGATATGTCAATCGAGTGTCACGACACGATCTCCATACTAAACAGATTCTCATCTAAAGTTGCCGAGTACGGTGTCCCAACAAAACAACCCTGTAATATTCACGCACTTCTACACACGTTTAGTTGATAGGATGAAAAGTATACTAGAGTTGATATATCCACGACGAACAGAAATGCTTACTCGAAGAGATAGAAATAATAGTATTATGTGTATTTTTAGTTAGCTGACGTTTTATATGTATATTAGTTGTATATGTATATACAGGAAATACGGTGATAAAAATAGAATAAAGAATAAAGTATACAATAGAGAAACCCAAAACAAAAAAAAAAATTGTGTTTGGTTAAACGGCAGCCAAGCAAAGTGTTATGGTGGGTTAGGGGAAAGGAAAACAAACCGGCAGACGATGCGGGCGGTATCGAGGTGCACAGTTTTCTTCTATTTGCGCTTGAATCGGTTCGTCATGAAGACCCGACTGACAGAGGCAGACTGGGATTAACTCATTCGTTGAGACGTCTATCCAGTTATATCTAGTAAGTTAGGTCCAGGTATTTTATCATCTTGTCTGTTTCGGCTTCCCCGAGGTCCTCGTCATATGGAATGGTAATGTTGACCAAAACTATACTCGATTGTGCCCGGTTCATCGACACGATAATGGGCTGGTCTCAGTAGAGTCTGGGACAGTTACTTTCTAGCACGACCTCCGACAGGTACATATAGCAAGCTCCTGCTGTAGAATCCTGGCTTCTCTTTTTTTTTGACAAAATGTAGAATAACATTAACCAAGAGGTTTTCTTATGATCTATTATATTATGTATATATTAGGTACATTATGTTTGAATTGATATTCAGAGATCGTAACAGAATCAAATTGAATTCCTTTAACATTCTAACACCTTGATGCTTTGTTGATAGGATCAAATTGTAATCCCTAGCAAGCAAGATCAAAGGAAAACGTTGAAGTGTCTTCAACAGAAAAATAATCTCTTTGAGAAATCAAAGACGTAGATTGCGTTAATGTTCGCCGAGTTTACTTTTGAACTCCCTAATCAAATGAATTGTGCGAAATTAATATATTAGAATAATTTCTTCGAAAGGAGCATAGACAAAAATGAAAAATAATCGTAAACACAATATTCTTTTGAAGCAAAGGACTGTGGGCTGCGTGAATTTTTGTTTTGTGCATTATTACCTTTAACATGTGGTCAAAGTCTTGCATTAGAATACACTGTTTTTTTTTTAAATATGAGCTAATATCTCCCAGAAATACGATTAAAATTTTCTAACGAAATAAAACAAATACTTTTTTTGGGCCAAATAAAATGCAAGTACCGTTTGTTACGATTAAAACTTTACTGGTCTTGGCAAGAATGGTGACATGTTCAGGATTTCAGGAGTGTGCCTCCGGTTACCTCTCTAAGCAAACGAAACTACCCAGGTCGAATCGACCCAATCGAGCAGCAGCAAAAGCTACTGTTTTAGTAATATTGCATTTAACAAGTTCCGTGGTAGCGGTTGTGGTAGTAATACCGGGATTCGAAACCAATTCGAAAACACGCGAACTGTGAAATTAAAGCAAGCACCCTGACCTCTAGGATCTGGCTGGGGTGGCTGACTGGATGTGCACGGGAAGAAATAGTTTTCACTCCAAGAATATCCTTGATACCATCAGAGTGGAGAAGAATACAGCTCCGTTTCAAATCGTTCTTTGCCATGATCCTCAATATACACCAATAGCAGTCATTGATGATGGCCATCGCAGGCGAACGCGTGGTCCCAGGTTCACGGCCTACATGAGATTTACTCGTGTATGTAGGTCGTTTCTAAAATTCGACCCATTTCACTCTTATGCCTAGCCGAGGTCTCGTACCTCCTTAACCATGTCCTTGGGTTCCGCGCCGCGTGTCGAGTAAGCACCTCTAAGTTGCCTTAAGTCTCCTTCCTTAACATGGGACAGAGTAGCGGCCAGCGTCGGTGTTCTTATTACTTTATAGTGGCGATCACTTAATGCTAATCCAGATATAAACACACACTGCCTTCTGTAATAGGTAGGTGTTAGCACCTTTTCCCCACGAATAACTAAAAAAAAAAGCAGGCGTTGTACGCTGACTACCCAGAATCCAACGACCGTCTGCTATAGGAAAATCCATTCGACAAATCCCACAGATTAGTGATGGTTTAGTTTGTGCGAGACTTGTGGAATTGTACCCATTATATTATGCCATAGCTCATAGACACAATTTTGTAAAGCTGTATTTATTAAATCTATTTATTCTGGATTATAGTTAAGTTAGTTTTCATTTTATTATTGTAACTGATACTTCTTAAGCTATGTACAATATAGTTGAAAATAACTTTCCCCGTATGTATACGAATGTCCGTACATCACTCGACACACAGGCCCACTGAAAACCAGCGCTGTAGTCTCAACTGCAGCATTAAGCTGAGTGTGGTCTGTTCGCCCCATGCGCCACGCAACGCGTTTAGAGGAGGCAACGTTAAACATTGTTTGTGTAAATAACTGATTGATTAAATGTGTTGCAATGTTTGTTTTGTTATCGAGTGGCGTATTTGTGCAATAAATGTTCCTTTCTTTCTTTCTTTCTTTCATTAACCTGCAAAGGGGGTGCTAGTACCTAATATTATATAATCGGACGTATTCTATGGAAAGTCAACAAATATCTACGGCCATCAGTAGAATTTGATGATAGGGAGGTTATAATGAATTGGTTTTGTGTTTTTTGAGCAGTCGGACTTGCCGTGGTGGTATCGGCGTAAGAATCTGCCATACCTTTTCTTCCCGTGGGTGTAGTAAAAGGCGACAAAGGGAAAAGCAACGAAAATCGCAATGTCTGCCGACAGATGGCGGGATAACCATCTCGAAAATTGACAGAACAAAATTAAGCAGACCGTTGACGGGCAACAGCGTCTAAGCGAGGTCTCTGGTATTGCGATGCGCCAATCGGCTGGCCGAGCATGGTGATTATGGCAAATCCTCCTTATGGGAGAGGCCTATCACCTGCAATCGACTATTATAAGGTGCCGTTTTACTATACACGACTCAAACATAAAGATTTTTCTAGTAGATATAAATAGAAAGAAGCACTTTGTTTATGTCACGATATGGCTTTCATACGTTTGTCACGTTCGATAAAACCGAGTGAAACGTCGCGAATCACGTACACATTGCGAACTTGAGCTTTTAGATATTACTTATTGATACTATATTTTTTTTATGGAACGAACTCCAGAGGTGCTGAAGGTGCGGCGTAAGGATATTTGGGAATTGGAAGGGAGGACGGCGATGGGGAATGGGGAGGAGGACTGGGTCTCCGGTTAGATGCCTCTATCTCGCGTCGGCTGCCCCGTTCGAGCAGCAGCAAATGCCGCCGTTTGGCACTAACAGTTACAAAATGACAAATAATTACTACAATTTACTAAAATTGCAATAACAAATATAGTTCAAATGAACAAATAGAAAAAATGTCTGCAACAACTGACAATATGGTCCATCAATAAAGTTATCATTAAACTTTTTTTTACAATAGTTGCCAGCCAGACATATGCCTTTCACATTAGGAAGATTTGCCAGTAATCATTACGCTCAGCAAGCGGATTGCTGATCGCAGTACCCTTCCATCTCAGACCCCGCTGCGACCAAGGTTATATTTCCATTATCCCCTAAGTAATAGGTGGTCAAACTAGATTCTTTCTACATTTTCTTTTGGACAAAATTGCGAGCTCGACGACTAACAACTGACATAGATGGAAGTAATGGCATTTCTGCCTACCCCGCGAATCCTTCAAGGGCGTGAGCTGTTTTTAGTAAAAAGAGTGAAGCAATTATTTTAATCTGAAAACTACGCGGAATTGTTTTAACAGGTAGCTGAGGCTACAACTGTCATAAATGATATTTTTACAGGTGACGTGTTCGCATCGCTTTCTCCTTTAGACATTTTTGATTGTGATTTAATTGCAAAAAATCCGTATTACATTTTTGGTAGATTAGTCGGATGAACAGTGTTCCATACCACGTAAAGTAACTACGGTCATTAATTCATAAACCACCTACATACCTAATTTTATGTAAGCCGTCGTCGTCTAGTATATTTTGCGTGAAACGCGAACATACATGCAAACAGACAGACAGAATAAAAAAATATAAAAAAAATTTACATGTGGATTTAAAAAATCTAATTAAACTCGATGAAATCCGTAAATAAAAGTTTCATTTCAAATTATAGGCACTGATAAATAACATCTCTTAAGTTCTATTTATAATTTTCTTTTTTATAGTATATTCTAATCCTTATTTTAAACCCAATAATTCAATCCAATTTTAAGTCTTCTAAAGAAACAAAACACTACCACTACTATATTATCTCCGAGGCTAAAATAACAGAATTCTTTACCCTCATTTAATTAAAAACCTTATGCAAACCCTCAAAAAAATTTTTTACCTTTGATCCGACAAAGCATAATCTATTTTGATATTATTCGGAAAGCCCTCTTACAGGGCCTTATTCGATAATGGTACGATCGGAATATTTATACAATGCTTATATAATATAGAACTCAGTGGAGGAGAAAGTTTAACACGTTTCCGCCTTCCATCTTTTCTCATCTTGTTTAAATGCACGGAATACGTGCGTGATTGAAAGGATTCCATCCTTTCCACGATGGGAAACTTGCTTTTTAAGTAGCTTATTTTTAAAGTTTAAAGTCTTCGAGAGATGGTGATGAAGACTGTGAGAAACTACCAGGACTTGTGGCATTTGTCTTTTTTGTTATGTACCTCTTTGTTTGTTACGTTAAAAAAATATTAATTTAGTAACATTTTATTCATAAAGTGGTTCAATATCATATAAGTTGGCACCATAGGAAGAACTGTTACATAACAATTAGGAAACTAATACTATGGATCAGTCAACTAGAAATGAAGATTCAGTTGTTTGTTTGTTTCAGTTGATTTTCAGATTTTGTGCCCATATTGAGTACAATATCTGAAAGTATAGTGCTGAAATATAATTTAAAGTACTTATTAAGAAAAATTTATATATCTATTAGATCAATATATTGAGTACAATGATGCTTGGATATAACTCTTACTCTGCACTAATCCCCTGGCTAGTAATATATAGTTAAAAATGACATTTAAAAAATATAAATGTGCATTTGACATACATATTATTTTTATATAAAACGACAATGTAATATGGTATTAAAAAAGACCTCAGACTTTCTTGCCTGTTCCTCTCAGAGTAGATCTTGTTTTGCGCACCGGTGTAGATTTTGACGTACACAAGAACTTTAAACAAGCCTAAGTTGAATAAAAATGTTTTGACCTCAACTTTGAATATTAATATTATTTTGTCTATGACCGTTAGGTGGCAGCGTTGGAATTTTCTACTATTCTATCTTATTCCTTGTGTCTCGTAATAGAAAAATCCTAAATAATTAAATGGTGTCCTTTTCTGTCTATGTCTATCAGCCATTAGGGTTATTAGGGTCCCTATTCTTACCGCCAATCGCCAGTGTGTCCATTGTTGTGTTCCGGTTTTGCTTTTATGAAATTCTTCGAATGAAGTTGTTTGCAGATGTGCAGTGCATGGGCTGCAGTAGGCACTTGCCATCAGGGTGACTGTGGGACTGTTAGATATTTTGTAACATAGAGAACAATCCAGAACTTTTGAGTTTCGACTAAACATATCTTTAGTTTTGTTATAAATCGATATTTGTTTAATTATGATTAAAACACTGATACGACATACTGTGAGTTAATTAGGGCAGCCTTACTGACATAGTTATTGGTAAGTGACGACATAGTTTTAGGAAGTTTGAAACACCAGTTCCGAGTTGTTCCTAACTTTAGGTTAGTTACGAGTTATCGTACAACTTTTGTTAGACACTGCATGGAAACGTTTTGACGACACCGGCGGTTTGAACGTACAGAAAGGTTATACATACATAGTTGTTATATGTACAAAAATAAGAATCTACCGCTTTCTTCCCATGGCTGTCGTAAGAGACGGCTCAAAGAAAGGCAAAATTGTAATGGCTTCCGACAGATGGCGGGATATCCAAGTCGCTAATAGCATATCAAAATTAAGCTATTTTTCTGCCACTGAGCAGGTAGCAGCGTCTTTTTTTTTATGGAATAGACGGCAAGCGTTAACCTGATGGCAAGTGATTAACGTCGCCCATGTACATCTGCAACACCATAGATGCTGCAGGTGCGTGCCGGTCTTTAAGGATATTTGGGAGATGGGAGGGAAGAGGAGGGGAATAGGGAGGGGGAGTAGGCCTCCGGTTACCTCCGGTTACCTCACTCACCGAACGAAACGCAGAAGCACAAGATGCCTCTACTTCACGCCGGTATTCTGCGAGGCCGTGGTACCAACCCGGTTGAGCCGGCCCATTCGAGCAACAGCTAAAGCTACCGCTTGGCTCTGCCACGTACCATACGTGTCACATATAATTTAAGTCAAATTGGTGAGCAGGCTCGGATACATGTCAGACATGCTATTGCCCCCTCTCCTCTCATTAAAACTAATTTCTTTTAACGTGGCCGCCTTCGGCTTTGATTCAGGCCTTTAAACTCTTTGGCCAGGAATCTACGAATTCATGCACTGTGTACTTTAGGAATTGATCCACTGTTAGCTCTAAACATTTCTTGAGAGATCCAATATCGGAGTAAAATTTTGAGCAGGTCATGTTCCCTAGTACTGATAAAATTATGGAGTCCCACGGGTTCAGATCTGGATCGGACAAGGGGAAGTCTTCAGCTCTTCTGCTGCAGTCCGGCACATTGTTCTCGAGCTAGAATGGATTATGTTATGCCTCGTGACGTGAGTGTCAAGTTCACCGAGTCTCCGGAAAGTTCACGGTACGTTTTTGAAAAAGGGGTCTTCACTATACGATCCATTTTGTTTTTTAGTATACAGCGTTCCCGACAAGTTTGGTTCTAACAGCACGGGCCGCTCCCCTTCTTTTATTATCTTCGATAGAGGATTTGTTTACACGTTGTTAGTTTGATACACAAGTATACGGCTAATGGCTAGCTTTTAAGCGTAATAACCATGACTGACGGCACACATTATGTGCAAAGCGATCACTGCAATTGGATTTTTTTTATCGAGACCTAGGAGACAATATAGGATAGCAGATTTTTTTTACGCTACCAAAAAGCAAGAATCTATTACAATATTATTATTATTGAAATATTGTGTGGTATAGGTATCTTCCCATGGGTCTCGTAAGACAACTAATCTTCGGTACCGAATCTGACGTTCAGGCTCAGGTCCCATCACGTTCCGTCTCATGGAGAGGCAAAAGAGTGGGTTGTGTATTCCCCTTTAGTTTTGAGCTGTTTTTGAAAATCTGTTATCTCTGCCTATCCCTATCAACAGGCGTGTGTGGTTACATATTTTGAATTCTGTTATTAATAGACCACTATGAAAATGTTCTCTAAAAATGTAATCCCGACAAAAGCCAATTGCCAAACATAAAAATAAAACTTTATTGAATCGTAACTATAAAAATTACCATTGTTTCGTATTCCAACATATTATCTCTATTGTTTCATGCGATGTTTTATCGTGCGTATGTTCATATGTGAAACGTTCACCATGCTACTATATTTCTTCGTTACTTTTAGCGGCTTACGAGTTTTTCTACCGGATGAAATAAAGGTAATCTTGTTCTGTCGTTTACCAAGAGCGAAACAGCAGAATTACGCTGCTATTTTACGACGATCTCCTGTGTTATGGCAGTGCTACCTCGCTGGAGCCGACCTGTTCGTGTTACAGACAGTTACTATTGTTGCTTATCAACGACCGTGTGGCGTAGTGGTCGGTCCTGGGTTCGAATCTTTTTTTTTTAATTTACATGGGGAAATGCCTGGCGCATACCCGCCCTCTCGGGGGCAAGGACGGGTTATGTCGGATTCGCACCGACTAAAACCCCATGGTGTTCCACCTTCTTCGCATGTCGGCAGGGTCACGGGTTCCCGGCACCCCCGGCGGATCTGGTCTATGGCTCCGCCGCCGACCACGTTTCGGCCGCGGAGGGTAGGGAGAATGGCCATCGTAATTCCGACACTCTTCTCCCCCCGCGGCCCCACCACGGCCGCATCAGCGGTGCCAGAGTCACGGAAGATAGGAAGAATGGCGGAACGCAATACCAAAACTCCTTTTCCCCCGCCACTCCACCTCAGCTGTGGGAGGGGGGGGGGGTAGGAGAGAGCTAAGCTAACACTCCCCACAGTCCACCAACACGCATCCGAAGTGGGCTCACCAAGCCCACTCGGAGCGACCTCCTCGGGCCGGCTATCCCCGCAAAGAGGCCATGTAGGTTCCTCTTGGTTCACCGTGGGAGACCAAGCCACGGTTACTAAGCCCCCCCGCTACGACAAGGCGGGAACCCATTCGGGGGGGGGGTGGGTTTGAATCCTAGCCGAAGACGAAAAGCAAAAATTACCAGTTTTTAGGTACGGTTGTGTTGTGTTAGTCCCGTGTCTCTGACACCTCATCTGACCCTTCCTAAGATTTTATCTCATAAGCATTACATCGGACATAGGATGGTAAAGACGCGTGAGTGACTCTGTTCAGAAATCTCAGGGGATAATACTAAAGCGCCGATAGAGATCGGAAATTGTCGCCGTGGTTGAAATCGGTAAGGAGGTTTTTTGATTATGTAATGTACGTAATGACGACTAATGAGTTGCAGTACAGCTCTGACAAATATGAGGAACTTTTGGGGGGTACTGACGCAGTTCCTCGTTTGAGTATTGTCGTCTAAAACTCCGGTGTTACCTTATGTGCGAGATGGGATTTCAACGACAAAGTATCTAACTTCAAGTCAGACTTAAAACACATCGAAAATCGTAACAAATTACAAATCGAAAATTATCTCGGTTTAAATCTATCGGAATGGAACTTAAATTACAAACGCCACAATGTAAATAAAAAAAGGAACGAGAATTCCATTTTCAAAGAAAGGATTACTTATTAATTTCTTGATAGTTCTGAGGATGCTTGTTTGATTTCTATGCGATGTCTAATATAGTTAATCAGTGGACTTTGATAAGCTTTGATTCCGATAGATCACGGAATACCCATCTCAAAAAATGGCAGACCGAAAATATACTGACCCGTAATGGGCAGTTGCCTCTGAGGTGCGTGGTGTCTGGTACTGCGATCAGCAACAGGCTTGGACATGTGATGATGGAGCCAATATCTCCCTATAGGACAGGTCTATGTTAACCAGTGTCCTGTTGACAGGCGGGAAAAAAGAAAAAAATGGCGAGTTCGAAAAACTACGTACGTACGTAAACAAACAGTACGCTACGTACGTCGTCGTTACGTATAGTGCCAAATGCAGTGTAGCCAGTTATGTCTACCGCATTACTGAATGATTGTAGATAGAAAATAGAATCAGGAGTTGCTTTGCGGAAATTCATAATTTAAAAAATGTTCGAAAAAAATATTTTGAAAAATTCCGCACGAAAAAAAACATGAAAATGGAATGGACGCCGAAGAGAAGTAGAGCACCACCTTCTTCACCACAACTATCGCCCACACAGGCACCACACTTGACATTAGGTAATACGAGCAACATTTAATAAGCGACACGTGTTTCGCCTTGCAACAAGGCGTTATCAAGCGATTCAAACTCAGCGATGTACAACCGCCGAGTTAACATTTACGAGTATATTATACTTCTCTGGCGTGACTCGATGTACATTTTAATTAAATTAATTATGGACAAGTACTGGATATAAATCGTTGTTTTCAATTGTACACGAGGGATCGGAGCGTTGTACGCGGCATGCGCTAATTTAAATGACAATATCAATGGCTGCGGGAAAGTTTTTTGTAACATTATTTTTGTGCAATAAATTAAAAAAAATTTACTTCGTTTAGCTAGCAGAAGTTTTGCGGCTTTTTTTGAATATTTACCATATAAATTGGAGCGGCCCGTGCTAGTTTCGCGCGAGTGGACATTTATTTTTTAAACATTTTGGGATACACGTAGAGTAATTATATCTTTATGCAGGACATAAGTATTTTTATGTTTTCAAATTACTATTTATCCATACCTTTATATTAATCCTTATCCAAGTAAATCATATCGTATTTAAGACTGTTTCATTACCTGTAGATTACTTTTTGAATTATTGAGCTTTTAGTAGAGATCCGTAATTTTTCTAATTATAAATATAGCCTATGTTACTCAGGTATAATGTAGCATTCTAATGGTGAAAGAATTTTTGAAATCGGTCCAGTAGTTTTTGAGTTTATTCGTTACAAACATACAAAAATACATAGATATATTGCTAAGATAGAGTTGTCTAAAATTGTTTTAGGTGGGTAAGAGAGAAGTACACGAACAAATTAACAGACCGTTAATATATTAGCGGTTTCACCGTACTTTAAAACACATTCTATTGCTGCGTCGAATTGCAGGGATATAAAATCACCCTGTCCTAAATCTTTCTGTAATAGGATCGGTTCAGTATTTTGGTTCTCGAATCACTATCGTGGATTTATTGTGCAAATTTAATGTGCATACAACACTCCGAGAGCCGTGGTATCCCAGTCGTCGGGGTGCTCCCTTTAGTTTCATAGAGCCCGTGTGCCCTGGGTTCGATCCCCGGTGCCCGGCCCCAGTAAAATTGTCAATAGCAATATTAAGTGCTGTATTTGCCAAGCGATGGCGTGAAAAAAACTTGCATGTCCGCGATCATTCGGGAGCCATGTTTGTGGTAAATTGTTTCTCTGCCAAGGAGTCGACTGGGTTTTTTTTTGGAATGGTAAGGTGCTCTTGAAACCCTTGTGTACATGCAAACAAGTTCAATCGAAGAAGGTTACAGATGAGTGTTTGCAGATGTGGTATCTTTAACTTGGTAAAGCCAAGCTGTGGCTTTAACTGCTGCTCGAATGGGCCGGCTCGACCGGGTTGGTAGCACCTCTCAGAATACTGGCGTGAAGTAGAGGCGTCTTGTGCTTCTGTGTTTCGTTCGGTGAGTGAGGTAACCGGAGGCTCTTTCCCCTCCCCATCCCCCTCTTCATTCTCCCTCCCATCTCCCATATGCCCTTAAAGGCAGGGAACGCACCTGCAGGACCTCTGGTGTTGCAGATGTACGTGGGCGACGGTATTCACTTACCATCAGGTGAACTGATTGCTCGTTTACCGCCTTTCCAACAAAAAAAAAACACTCTTGCCCATTTCTGCCACCAAAAAGCAGTACTATTACTGTTGTGTTCCGGTCTGAGAGATATAGAGAACAAGTATAATAATATAAATAAAGACTTTAGGATTCATCCCATTTAATCATTAATAAAAATCAATTACACGTTAAACGTTATGTGTGCATCATAACGTTTTCAAAAGACAAAGTCTTCTTGTACACTAAATCTAGGAATAAGACTTACGAATTACAAATTTAAAGACTCTTACAAAAAATCGGTTATCCAAAACATCTTCAACGTTTAACTTTATTCATAGGATGAAACAAAATTTATTCGACGCATTTGAAAGCGTTTAGGTAAGATTTCCAAAGGGCTTTTATACAGAGCCCGCTTTAAAAGTCATCGTTTCGTTCTGAGTATCTTTGGAATATGTTGAAGATTACTTCTTGCGTTTTATAAAGCGGTTCTTGAAATTCATAAATAATTATTATCTTTTTCTACTCATTAGTCCTTAGTACTTCAAGAATTACGCGCTTCCCAGAGGAAGGATTCGTTGTAATCGACAAGCTCGTCTAGCGACAATGATGTTTATATTCACGCAAACGAAGCCACGGGCAAAGGCTTGTTAAAATGCTATACGAGTTTTTAGAAGACATACAATTTATCTATATAAAGTTAATTTATAAGATTAATATATGTATTATATAATTTGGCGGTTTTTGATGGAGCTTTTTAATATGTTGATTCTAAATCCAGAATAGAAGAAAGCCTATTAATGTTATTTATTTTTTGGCGCTGTGGTTTGTGTCACCCCCTTTCTTCCCATGAATGTCGTGAAGGAAAGGAAGAGCACATTTTGCTTATGTCGCCACAGCACGTACGTTTGTTGTTTTTATAAACTATTGAAACCAAACCAAACCAAATCATTTACTCTCAAAACGTGTAGTTGGTATGAACGCTAGACTTCAAAGGAATGCGCATGCGCATGTTTGTATAATTTAAATACATTTCGCCTCTGAATTGACAATACTGAAAAAACAATATTGGTTTTTGACGGCTCGGTGGCGCAGTATGCGTCTGGCAGCAGCGCTGTAGGTCGCGGATTCGATTTCCACACGGGACGAGTATTTGTATGGACTACAAATAACTGTTTCGGGGTCTGGATGTTTGTCCATGTGCAATTTTTTCAAAATTAAATACCATATCGCCTTCCATTCAAGTGTACGTTAAAATATTTTTATACTAAAATTATATTATAGGACGTTACAACGTAGAGTTCTTATACGAAATTATCAGATGTAATTTATAACGAGAAAGGTGAAAAATGGAGAGAAATAGAGTTCAAGAGATCTAAATAAAAAACTGTGTGTTATGTTAGCTCCAGTTGACAATGAAACAAAATCGAACTCAAATTTCATGTACTGGTGTTTCGGAGCAACGTCTCTGACGTGTCGTGCCGGAATTTACCCTCGCCAAGTCATCTGCCCAGCCTTGCGAATCTTTAAGCCACACAACCTACAGCCCGACGTCACGGCAGCTGTGGTTTACATTTTCGTATTCAGTAACTTTGCTCACGGAGCACTAGCGCCACGATAATTTACGGCTTTCAGTGGAACTACTCAAGGTTGACAATTTTTATGTGAGAAATGGTATTCTGACGCTCACCTCGCCCTTTCTTGTCAAAATACAGGCTACTTCGAAACGAGCTCGAGCACGACCACGAATGGTTACGATAGAGGATCGCACTGCAGGGATCATATCCGTTATACCATAAACATTTCACCAACGTTCTGTGTGAAGTCATTCCTCTATAAAATCATACCGTGTTATTTTTCACAACCAATAAATGATTTCGTTCATTGTTAACGTTTTGGACAAACGAAACTACGTCAAAAAGTTAAGCGGGGTATGATTTTAACGGGAAACGATGTCACATGGAACAATTTGCGTGAACGTAAGGTTGAATTCATGGTATGGTTACTGATTACTAAACTTTTCGAGAATAGTTTTCTCTTTGGAAGAATCTCTGGCACTTAAATTATAAAAACTGATAACGCAGATGATAATTACACTTTGTAATAATATCTCAGTCGCCACACTTCACTTGATGGTTTGTTTATGCAAAGAAGAACAAGACTAGAAAGTTCTCTGGAATTCCCTGCCGTTGGATACCCGTGATTATTTCATACATATTTTTTATTCACTATATGCATAAAATAAATATGTATATTATGCATATTTATATTGAACCACATAATTTATACCTGTAGCTTTGTTTCTTTAAGCGATAAGTTCGCTTAATTGTACATTCATCAAAACTTATTTTTGTTTTGTGGTGTACAATAAAAATATATTTATTCATTCAATCAATCAATAAAGGCAACGATGATCTGAGAAAGCAGTTGACTTAAATTGTTGTAGTAATTTTATTAAGATCTTTTGAAGCGTTATGGTAAGTAATGCATACATAACCTTTCAATCTATCAATGGTTATAAATGATGTTTCATATTTTTTAAGACATTACCCAAATTATATTTGATCTTTGGTTGAAATACTAATTCTATATTTTAAGACATCAACTGTAGAGCAAAATTGGCTCATATAAAAGTTAATTATAATGCATGAACAAGCCGGGCTTGGTTTATAAATATAAAGTACACTATGGTCTTGGTTATATGCCTACGGATATTTTGTAAGCACTGTATACTTCAAACTGCAGCGAAAATATCATTTGACATAATTTTAATGAAAATAAACAACAACGTGTCACAGATCATTTTTTTTTTTGGAATTTAGATAATTGTAGTTGCCGTGTAATATCGCAATAAAATCGCAATACCTTCCGACAGACGGCTGGATAGTTATGTCGATAAGTGCGAGCCTAAAAATAAGCAGACCGATGATGGGCAAAGGTGTCTAATCGCCGCTCCGCTTTGCTTCCGCTTCGCATCCGCTTCGCATCCGCTTCGTTCCGCTTGCCGAGCGTGGCGAGGCGTCCCGCAGTAGACAATTTACAGGCTGAAGGGGCGGAGTCGGGTCCGTCGTGGGTGCCGCCAGCCTTCCCGTTATTAATTGGCGGACTCGAAGATCCGTTTGGGATTTGGAGGTCGAGTAGGTAGGCGCATCTATGTTCCGGAGCTATTAGCCAGGACGAAGAGGGTGAGGCGGTGTTCTCTCCCGCGGAGGGGCTGACGAGGGTGGCCGGTGCTTGTGGACCACCGTGGGATTTTGGTCAGTGCAAGCCCGATCGTCTCGTGTTAGGCACGATGATTTATATTATGCCTATTACAATATAAGTGACAATGACTACGAATGTAACTGACGAGTATGATTTGTGTTTTACTACAAAGTTCATCTCTGGTACTCCGTGCCATGGTAGTTCGGTACGAAGGCGCTCGCTTTAAATGCCTCTTATTTTACTCACAGGTGTTTTGGCTTATATAATGCTATCTGGCCGAACTCCGTTTGCTTCGACGGGCGATGATACCCCCGAAGCCATTTTAGCGAGAATCGAGTCTGGAAAGGTAAAATATATCATTGTATACTAGTTTATTATAAACTTAATAAATCTGTCTACCGGACTTTTTAAGAAACAAATAACTTAGAAGTTTAATAAGTCTCTCTGAAGTATAGACATCAAACATTATTTTTTATGTTATTCTCCGACTGTCATTCACCAGTTCTTCATCAACAAAGATATCTGGTTTCATTTAATATTTTTAAGTCGTATTCCGAGATGGGGTGCAATGCCAGGTTTGTTGATGATATCACGGAGAAGTTCACGGAGAGGGATCTCTGTCGAGGACGGGGGAGACATATTATACTGTCTCGCAAGAGTATCAGGCGTTACGGGAGTGAAACCGAAACTAACGCCGAGTTTAGCAATTACGCAGGATCAGTCCAGGCGGGATGTTCAGATAGCACTCTTTTGCGTAACGATATTTATTATGAAAATTATTCAGAGATATCGATGTAATGATCTTAAATAAATATTAGTTACATGTTATAAATTTAAAACTTCCAATACAACTGCCCCGGCACTATAATGTATGTGTAAAAATAAATTGGGAGATGCCTGTTTAAAAAAACCAACTTGCAGAAATAGTTGGAGTACATAACCATTTTGAATATTTTGCATGGTTGTTTTATGGCAAAGAATGCTCCTATCGCTAGATTTTGAATCTTTGCAGTAAGAATAAGGAAGAAATCTTAGGTTGGATATTCATATGAGATTCATCATTATGAGCCTGAGGTAAGAAAGACTCGATGCAGTGACATCACCCCAGACACCCCCGGAAAATTTACAGCTTTTTGATTCATTACAAAGGTGAAGATGTTTCCATAAAAAGAGAATCCTGCCCGGGAATAATTCAATGGTTGAAAGACGCTGTAAGGAAAAGAGGTTAGAATAATTTAGCTGCTTTTATATACAACGTACTCGTGCACCAGGCGCGTATTGCAATGGCTAAAACAATCTGTACAAAAAAACAACTTTGAAGTTTAAAAAGAGCTTCGGAATAAAAACAGCGAGTGACGATCTGGTCTAGGGCGCTATTTCTCCTTATTTTGAGAGGAAAGACAAATATATATTTTTTCGACGGCAACAGCATGTTATTAACCGATCTGAAATGTATAATGATTCAATCATTATGATAAAGAAATGTTCTTGGTCTACATTCCGCATAACTTATTTATCTCCTTTTGTGCTAACAGGCTGCCTATAGATTAGAGTAGAAATATATTTATTGAGCACAAATACTTATTAAAATAAGGAGTAAAATGTTTATGTAGGCGCTATAGCCTATTTGTTAGTGAAGCTCACTACCAAATAGGCTATGGGGCAGAGGGTTAAGGGATTGAAATCCGCAGGAATTTGTGCATGCATATCTAAATTATGACCATCCAGTTGCCAAGACTCAAGGGATTCTAGTTAGGGAATGGACGAAACGTGAAATTGTTCGATATAATATTTATTATATATAAAATAAAGAAAAGAGTTTTCTTTATTTTTATTTATTTTTTATGTTAAGAACCGAAAACTAACAACTAATAAACAGTAACAGCAACTACGATCATCATAACTAAGATTAGTTAAGTTAAATGTTCTAACTTATTGAAACTGGCAACTTTAACTATTTCTATTTACGAATAAACTCACCCCTCTTTATAAAACTGCTGTGATATTTCTGCATAGTATCTAAGCTATAACAATAAAGATAAACAAGATCTAAAAAGAAAGAAAGCGTCCAAGACGCTGTAAGAGCATAACAGTAAAACTCCTTTACTTTGGCGTTCGAAGCTGCGATCAGTCGATTTTCTGCAGCTTTTCGAGACTTTAAGAACTTTTTAGTTTAAAGAGATTGGTTCTGTTATCTGTATTGTGTCCTTTACACAAAGATCATGCCAGAAACATATTGGAGAAAATTACGGTGTATTCCCACACTTAGCATGCGTTATTGCCCATTTCATTTTATCTTTTACTCTTTTCTGAATAATATCTAAATAAGCCCGTATAATGTTTTATACACATTTCAATCTATACATAACGCGTGGTACGTCATATGTCAAAATAAGCTTATACCAATTATTGTTCTATTTTTGTAAGGCTAATTTATAAAATGTTTTAGGTCATAAAATAACCATAAGCTGTTCGTTCTCTCCCGGGCTGTTATAAATAATTCAAAACGAAACAAAAGTATTCGCTCCTATCAAAACTTCGAACGGTCATAAATTCAGTAAGTTACAGAAGATATACTTTGCTCCTTGCCTGTTTCAACTTTTGTTAAAAACGACTGTTAGTTAAAAAAAATTAAGTACGGCTTTACAAAAATAATCAAAATAAATGCAATGCATGTCTTTGTCATTACTAGAGATGTAGCGGAGAACCGTTTCTGCCTTCGTGAAAGCGGAAGTTCCGTCACCGTTGAAGCATTCGCATTCTTCATATTTTATAACGGAAGTATAGCAGAAGAAAGGTGCAGTTATTTTTCCTTTTTTTTTTAGTACAGGGAAAGATCGCGAGCGGGGCATTGAGGCGACACACGTGACGCGTCGAATGATTGGTTGCGAATTGTTGTACTCTAGGAAAAGGCCAAAGTGAAAGAGCGTTTTTTTTTTAAATAATTTCACTCAATGCTTATTGGCCTGTCGCTTAAAGGTGAGTCTAGACGTGTGCAATGTTATGTATTGTAAAAATCCGAATCTATCACATAACTCGATCCCCTATGGGGAGTGGCTCGTACCAGTAAGTTTTTCGAAACTCATGTACGATTTGTATGGTTAGCTGGCACTATAAAACTCTCTACATGTTTAGAAAACGAAAACTTTCTTTGTCGGTGTTCCTTGAGAAGTTACACTATCTAATATGAACGGAGTGAACATTGCCATATGGACGATTGCCCCCGGGAAACAATATGGCTGCTATGGCCGACGAACCAAGAGTAATTGTCATTCTGTTCGTACAACTCTATGCTGTGAATTACGTGATCGATATTATACGCTGTTATATTGCCAGCCTTGTGATTTTTATTTGGCAATGTCAGTTTAGAAATATACACTCTATTTCTAACAAAAAAGTAAAATTGGTCATCCTTCATCCTCCAATTGTTTTCTTTTTTTTTCATTGAAGATGGAGGCAAACGAGCATTTGGATCCTGATGGTGATGACGACGAGTCCATGAACATTCGCAACACCAGAGGATCTACAGATGCGCAGCCGGCCTTTTCTTTTTTGCAACTATTTTGTATCTCATTGACATATCTAAGAAACCGATTCAAAATTGGTCCAGTGGATATGATGATTAGCTTGGACAATAAAATACAGTTAGTATAGATTTAAGTTCAATGTTGAACATAGGCCTCTCTAAAAAGGCATGAGTTAGCCAGCTTACGTTTCTAGATTGGTTTGCCCATACTCACTCACAAGCAGGCGGCTTGGTGCGCATAGTAGATACACTAGTTTGAGCGACCTCGACCATCGAAGCAGTCAAGGCCACCGGGCGTTGGCCTTATCTCAAACCGTGGGGTTTTAGTTTGTCCAGCAATTATTTATGAGCCCGATCCCGACCTGGCCTTCAGTGACTGGTGTAGCACTTTTCCCCCACGTAAAAAGAAAAGTCTGTAGAATTAGGGTTCAGCAAATTCCGATAGATTTTCCGCCATTAGTCGTTCGCCAGATTCTCGTTTGTGCACCACGTCCTGGTGAGTAAGGCATATGCCGAATATTGGAGAAAAATATGGTACGTTCCATTTACAGCCAAATTTATTAAATTGAATATAAAAGCATCGTTATATGTTTCTGTGGTAAAATATAAAGAAAACATTATTCACTTCCTGAAAACCAGTCTCCTCCGTCTCAAATTGCATGCGCATTCTAACTGGTTCCTTTGTTAAAACTAGAAACGTGGTCGATGACGTTATTACCAATTGTTCGCTGAATATTTGTACAAAGCGAGGAACATATCGCTCGAAAACGAAGATTGGATTCATTTGCACTTAAGCAAGTTTCCAACTTCGTTCGTTCGCACTTATTGTATTTCTTGTTACTGCAAGATAGTTTTTGGATTATATTCAGCATAGTAAAATTTACTTATGCATTTAATAGACATTTACATTTTATCGTCGTCTTTATCAGCCTCAGCCTCGAACATCTCGACCTGGCTGATGAACTTTTTCTGCCACATCTGCATCCCGCTAAACATCAACAACAACAATCAGCAAAAGATTATGGCAAAACTTTTCAAGATGCTTACTTTGTCTTTGATGCTAAAAACAATTGACGATGAAACAAATCGTACGACAAAAGTCAAGGAAAGTGAAAGTAAACACCAAAGAAAACGTAATAAGAAATACTTTTTTTCACAAAGCTCGGAAATTTCTCGCCTACATTTATCATCGGATAGTAATCGTCTTTCTAGAATAGTGTGTGCATTTTGTGCGGCAACAAAAAGAAATAGGAAAATAAAAAAAGCTAACCACAAAAGTAACAGATGAAAGGCAAGGAGTAGTAATTTAGTGGAATCAACAAAATTCGTTTATTTTTGTTAACGTACTACAAAACAGGAAATGTTGTTACCACTGCCTTTGTTCTTTTTAACCACACAACAATTCCAACACAGTTTAAAACATAATAACAATATAAGCACATATGCCCGACGGCCATAGGGGTAGACAACGCTTACGGACTTTCAACAGGGGCTTAGGCAAAGGGTGTAAGCTTAGGGGATAGCCAAACTAGTCTTAACAAACCTAATTTAGTTTCTCCGGTAGAAAGAACGTAGCGTGTTGCGAGCCTCGTCACTGTCACTTGAATAGACATAATTAACACGAAAGTGATAATTTGGTTATCAGAATCGATTGATGTAGTAATTCGACCACATTAATTGCTATCGTACAGCAAAGTATACAACCAGTGCGTGTTGCCAGTGAGGACACGATACGGATCCGAGACTTGGTCCTTCACTGCAGGCCGTATGAGGAAGCTCAAAGTTGCTCAGCGCGCTATGGAAAGGGCTATGCTCGGTGTTTCTATGCGTGATAGAGTCTGCAACGATGATATCCGCAAGATCAGCAGCATGAGGTTCTGAGGAGATATTCTGAGATATCCCCAATGAGAGGGTTTACCGCAATTGTTATCGTCTTACTATCTTTTTATAATAGTATATATATAAAAAGGTTGACGATGTGACTTCTTCTATCGTAGTAAAGCTATGCAGCGGCTTTTGCTGCTACTATAATGGGCTGCTCTAATGCTCAATGACCGGGGTAGTGCACCGACTTCGCAGAATACCGAAATAGAGGCATCTTGTGCTTCTGCGTTTCGTTCGTCGTGAGGTGAGGTTATCGAACTCCCGCTGACCCCACAGTTGCCAATCGCCGATAGTATTCGGGAGTTATCGCCGAGGTCGAAATCGACCAGGAGGACCTCATCATCACAAGTTCTCGCACGTTAGACGCTGCATCATCGGTTTGGCCAATTTAAGCTTTTTCGTCTGATGGTAAGTGGCTATTGCAGGCCATTGAAACCTGCAAACGACTTCAATAGAAGGAGGTTACAGACGCGTTGTCACCTCTGTGAATTAAGATGACCTTTACAGCCTATAATTGTATCAGTTCTATACACCTTCGTACGTTTCGAACCGGAAGACAACAGCGGTTGCGCTGCTGAATGGTGGTAGAAATATCTACTCTGATTAAGTACCCCTAGACAGAAAAGGATCCTAGCACTTAATAAAAGTCTATCATATATTTGAGATAGATACTCTACGGCCAGACCGTAGATTTCTTTGAATTTAACTGAACCCTAACTGGGTTCTGTAACGTATAAATTATGCCGCACGACGATACGGAAATATACGGCTTTAGTTAAATTTCATTAAGTGTTTCATATTTTTTATAATAAATGACTGCAATTTAAAATCCTTAAGATAACGCGAAACCAGCTGGCACTTTTATATAAATAAATGTGATTAGAAAAAAAAAAACAATTAATTGTGAAACTACAAACTACAAAACAAGCTTTAATAATAATTTTTCATTGTGAAGTGAAGTGAAGTGAATTCACCAAGTGACATTAATCGAGAGTATAGATTATAAATGTATTTTTACTAACAGATAATGTTCAAACAAATGATAAATCACGTAAGTACAATTATAATATCGAGAATTCTTGATATAGTTAGCATTCAATGCTTCGTCGTGCAATTTGATCCTTTGTTTATGTCCGTCATAGTTACTGCGCCATCGTGGAATTCTCTTGCGAAATCCGATATACGGTTCTGAGTAATTGTAACGTCTTGGGTCTATCTTAGAACAAAACAACAGAGCAGCTGCACTAACACCGTCTATAATGAACAGACGTTCTAAAAATAACAATATATAACATTTCGCAAATAGGTTAAAAATTGTTTTGTTGGACGAACTCGTAGTGTCGTTTACTATAATTATTTATTTATTTATTTATTTTATTTATTTATTCTTTATTGAGTCCCTTAAAAAAAAAGAAAGGAATACAATGGGCGGACTTAATGCCTTTTGGCATTCTCTACCAGTCAACCCTGGGTGAGAAAGAAAACATGTTGGCAGGTACAAAATAAATAATACATATAAATTAAATATAAATATTAAATATATAACCTTTGTAATATACTTACATACTTATAATATAACATACATAATACACTATACATAAACATATAATACATACATAAACAAATTAAATGAGGAGAGAAAATTCTTAGATGGCATTTGCCTTCAGATAGTGACGACGGAGCAGGGTTTTGAAGGAGTTTTTGTTCGGAGCTTTCTTGATATCATCGGGGAGAGCGTTCTAGAGAAGTGTGGCTTGAACGGTGAAAGAAGAAGAAAAGAAACCAGTACTATGTTGTGGAACACTAACCTTCAAGCTGTTTGAAGTTCGAGGCACTCGGTTATGACTCGAATAAAGATATTAAAAAAAAAAGTTGAAATCCGCGTTTGTTTGTGAATTCGCTTATGACTTCTAAACTTTTGAGTGGATGTTTTACCAGGAATGTTTACATATGTAACACATACACATTTTAATCTAAAGAAATGGAGATATGTCGACTTTTCGTAATGAAGTCGTCCAAACCACTTTAATGGCGCTTATATGACTTTCGGTGACTAAACGATATAAATATCAAATTAATGTACTATACAATAGTAGCTCTCAAAATGGTTTACAAAATAATCGTGGATATGTTTATTTTTTAAGGATATCCTACAGTGACCATTTTTCAATTTCATTATTCGATTAAAAATAATGATTTAGCAGCTTGTAAGTGTCCACTGCTGGGCAAAGGCCTCCTCAAATATCTGAGAGGGTTTTGTAGCCGGGAAGAACACTAAGCTTAATAACGATAAATTAAAAGTAATGGTGGAAGCCATCGCAGTTTGGCGACTATAACACGTAAAGTTTTATCCTAAAACAATTTTCATTAAAAGTTACCACTACGATCCACTTGCATGAATTATTAAAACTTTCGTGACATACGGATGGAGGGACGGGCGTGCTTGGCTAAATTATATCGGGTTCCATTTGACCGCAAACCATGTAGAGCATTATTATAATATTGTTTCGAACCCAAACTCACTTTTCAACATAGCAACTATTATCATTACAGATCACAAATCCACTGCTGAACACAGGCGTCCTACAAATAATGTCAAAAAGCTCGGCCACGAGCCACCTGCATTCCACGTTCTTAGGAGGGTGAGGGGAGGGGAGGGGTTCACTGCGCAAGCCTGTAAAAGATCGCCACTCAGAAACAGAAACTTTATCTCTTAGAGAGCTATATAGCAGGCCCCTTGCCACTCCAGATAAGTAATCTATATCTGTTGCAAATATCATGGACACAGATATAATCTCGTAGAGAAACAACGAGCTATAATTTCCATAGACCACTGAGCAACTCCGAGATTCCTCATACTGCCAGCAGTGAAGGGCCACGCCACTATGCATCCTTTACCTAAACAGACTGTAAATTATCTACAGCAGAGCATAGTCCTCTCTCATAAGGAGCTGTAATCGTCACCGTCGACAAGCGGATTTTAGATTGCAGTAACAGACACCTGGCACCTTACACGCAGCTGTTCGTCATCGGTCTGCTTAATTTTGGTCTAGTATTGTTCGCAATTTTTTATTTTAGCCATTACGACATTTCTCTGAGTGGCCTCTTACAACAGCAATGGGAAGAAAAGAGATACCAGATTCTTACGCCGATACCAAACGCTTTGCGGCATGTTACACCACGAAGTATCTGAACAAAGTTAACTTTAAGTAGCCCTTGCGCGTGTGCTTAAGAAAACACTTATTTGCTGTCACACAAGTTGCGTTAAAAAGATTCTACATAAGGTTTTATTATTCAGGAATTAAGTACTTTTAATTCATGAAAATTCCGATTATTAATTTATGTTCATGTCCAGCTTTTAGCTGTGTACGTTGTTTATAAACAATTCTTTTAAAAAAAAAAAATTCAACCACGTGTGAAGCCGGGGCGGGTTGCTAGTAGACAATAAAAAATTATAATTGCATAACACAGGGATCTTGTGTGTACATATTTTTATACTAGCATCACTATGTTCACACTATCAAAGAAATCTCTAATATCAACAAAACGGGAAAAAGGTCGTTTTTCTGCAATTTTATTTACTTGACGAAATTATCTGATGAAAATGGCCTCAATTCATTCATCATCATCATCATTATTTCAGCCTATCAGAAGTCCACTGCTGAAAATAGGCCTCCCCCAAAGATTGCCACGAAGCTCGGTCCTGAGCCACCTGCATCCATCGACTTCCCGCAACACTGCGCAGGTCGTCACTTCATCTTGTGGGGGGTCGTCCTACACTGCGTTTGCCTGTATTATTCATTACTGCCAATTAATGGCTGCTTGTTTATAAACAGCGCTATAATATTGCTTCTAATTGCTATTTTAATTCGTGTTGTGTTGGAAACAATTACTAATATGATATGGACGAACTTTTAAATACTATTCTGGATAACAATTTGGAATAAATTAGGTTTTACTTAGTTATGATAACAAAGGAAAATTAAAAGTTATTTTGAAACGTAACAAAAACATTTTTAGAGAGATTAATAGACAGAGCTATGTTAGATAATTTGAGACTGAATAATCGCTTTAAATATGATGATTTCGTTACAGTGAATACGAATGACAGTAAAGTGTAAACTGTTCATGAGGAAGGGACTAGGTTTTGCAAGACCCACCAAAATAGCTCCGAAAGCTTTCAGATCTCACTTTCAAACTAATGAAAACTAGGCTAGAGATAAATTTATCTTTGACTGACGCGTTAGCATTTGCCAACTGAATATGCAGATCTCCAAATGTGTGAGATTTACACAATTTAAATACAGTATATATTGAAGTGATTGAGCAGAACTAAGACGAATTGAAACAAGTTAAGACTGAAAGTAGCACTGAGACGTCCGACTTTAAGTTTAATTTTAACGGATGTCTGTCTAACCGAAATAAGCATGTTGTCCATCAGAAGCTGTTTAATTTCGTCATCCTCGATGGTGTTACGCTAAAGGCACGGTGTGAAAGCGTGGGGAAGAACTATAGACTGATCTCGTGTATATGCTGTTCCAGAGTCATCTCAAACCGTCAAGCAAACAGACTAGACGACGCTTATCCTCCCAAGCAAGTCGGTTTTCGAAATGGTTAAAATACTCTTCTCCACATTGTTTAGAAGATTGTCATGGGATATATGACGGATAAAATTTTTCTTCAGATGTCAAAATCACCTGCACTAACTTAGTAACATAACAAATTCCACAGATGGAGTGCAGCCTGACTAGAGTGTAGATATCAACACTCTGCTAATCAATCTCCCCGGGTAGGAAAGAAAGGACAAACTTCTATATTAGGCGTCCTTTTATAGGTGCTTCTAGCAAAGTTTCAAGTTTGTTTGTTTGTCTGTATCAATTTACTTAGATAAATAATTAGATAAATTTAAGAAAGTCGTAATAAGACTAGTGGGGCCAATCGTAAGAGCTGAGCAGATAATTAAACTCATGAACAATTACGAACAACTAGACATTGAAATGAGTACAAATTCATTATTTATTAAGCTTTCTCCCTGATGGAAACTCAGTGTGTCTAGAACTATATGAATATACTAACTTAGTACAAACGTTTGCATAACGTTTGATCCCAGCTGCTGAGTTTCACCATCGTACATCGCGACAGTAATCGAAGTTCCATCGATACCACCTAGATGGTTGGCATTCCACCACAGTGCGTTTTAATCGAAGTTTTCTGCCACGCACTTCGACTTTGTGGAATCAGCTGTCGCCAGCAGTATTTCTGAACAGTTACGACTTAGGGACCTTCAAGAAAAGAGCTTATTCCTTCCTTAAAGGCCGGCAGCGTATCTGTAGCTCCTCTGGTGTTGTGGATGTTCGTGGGCGTCGGTGATCACTTACCATCAGGTGAGCCGCACGCTCGTTTGCCCCGTTCTTCTATAAAAAAAAATCGATAAAATCTTTGACAGTCTCAACTAGCCGAGAATAGCTATTTCCGATGAATGGTTCTGAAGTATCTCTACTCATGTTGCTAAACTTTTCTTAACACTTAGTTAGGAAAAGTTTGGAGCGCTACATTCTTAACAACTTGTGACGTCGTGTTTTATTATTAGCATTTAGAATATTAAGATGCTACTATTTTCATTGTGCGTATTTAACTTATTTTTAATATGCTTTATGATGATTTAATTTTATTTTATTACCTATGCCTGTAGTTCCCGGTGTTTTGTACAAACAAGAGAGTGGCAAGAAGCCAGCTGCAGGCGCAATAGTGAGTTCATTAATTGGTTTGCATTTTCTTTTTCCGTGCCGTTATTTCTTATGTCTTTTAAGGTTGGTCTTGATACGCCATTCTGGGCGAAATTTTTAAGTGTAGGAGAATAATGACTTGGCTGTGAGCTCTGCCGCTACCGTTGACCATCAAAGGGTTCTTCCATCGCCATATCTACACACACAGTCTGTTGACAACATCTACCCCAAGTATCTCAGAAAAGCCCACCACTAGAGTTTTGATAAGAGAGCATAGATCCCCATTAGATATTTTTTCTTCCCCCTGGTATCATATAGCATAAGTGAGCATCCCCTATCCACCTGGGACAAGCTTTCTTGGGATATAGGCGTCCCCGAGACCCATTGATATATTTATTAATATCATGAACAGCAAACTATGGTAGTATGATAGCCACGACTATTGGTTAAGTAAACAGATTTATTGTTTTAAATTAAATCTAACTGTTATTCCACAAGCTCAAGGTTGTTTATAAGAAAAACCTTTTTGAAAACAGATATTCTTCTTGTTTAATTCTAATTAATATCTATTCTAAATAAAATCTAGGCTCTAAGTAAGAACATATCATCTTTTACATCAAATGCCACACATGCATATGGTGTATTCTGCTAGCGTACGAAAAGCCATCCCAATTTGCCGAACCCAAATCCCACAGACTATCGGTGTGGAGCAACCCGCCAGGCCTGGACGGAGCCAACTAGGCTCTCCGCCTACCAACCAATATGTGTAAACCATTGTTGTTGCATTGTAGTAGAAAATGAAGAATAGTATTACTAAGTGACTGAGACATATAGTTTTTATTACTTGGATAAAAGGTTCTTTACTTCTCTCTAAAATTCCCTTAAAATGACACAATTTAACAGTTTCAAAAGTATTTTTGAGTACAAGTGCTAATCAAGTTCCATTAAATATGTCATATCATATCACCGTGTTCCTTATAGTGTCACTAGTTCTGATATGGCTCACAACATTATCACCATTTCAGCCTGCCACAAGTCCTCTGCTGAACATAGACAGGAGGCCAAAGATCGTCACGGCATGCAAAGTCAAAGTATGGTCCTGAGCCTGGGCAGATCGTAACTTCATCTTGTGGAGGCTCATCCCACATTGCGTCTTCCTGTACGTGATTGTCACTCGAGAATCTTTCTTATCCAATAGTTGTCAGTTCTGCGAGTTATGGGGCCGGCTCATTGCCATAACAATACCACGTACAAATAATAATAAACAAATTTTCATCATGTGTCTAATATTTACATTAAGATATTTATGTTTTAATATTGCAAGATTGTTTCTGAAACAAATTTCGAGTATGAATACCAAAACTTCGTAATCTTCTAATTAAGAACCCATTAAACCAACCTTCGTCATAGTACCCTCGTAAATCAAACATGGAATGCCATCAACCGCCCTGTGTCCATTACTCTAACTATTTATCTACTCTCATAAACACATACTTAGGGGTATTATACGAATGTTTGCGCGGATTTGTCTAACAAAATAACGAAGCTTGATGACTTATTACAATTATGATCTTCGAATGCTATAGGTAATGTACCTATAGGACTTTACGTAGTTTTGTTACGCGGTAGAGCTGCTTGAATGAGCCGACTTGATCTGGGTACCACGTCTAGGTTATAACGAAACACAAGGTCCTTGAAATTCATTTACCTTTATCTTTATGTAATATATCTCATCCCGAATATGCCAGAAGAGACCATTTAAAATGTGTCATGAAACGGCAAACATTAATCATCTCTAGTCCCAACAGTTAACGTCACTTGCATCGTGTCTGCGAACCTTTGGCGATGTTTTACGGCCACATTTATGGAATACCAAAGAGGTGATATCGGTGATTGTAATGTACGTGAAACGCTGGTTATATTAAATTAATTTTGATTCTTTTTCCAATAGTTGTGTTACAACTTATTCCGCATTATGACATAAATATCTAGTTTATTTACATTGTTATCTATTGTATATTTATTTTTATGACATTGAGTTTTACAACAGTTTCAGACTTTTCACTAGACTATTTGGGATCATAACTCATGACCCATGACTATAGAGCTTAAATTGTTATGACACGTTATGGGATAATTAAATGTTACTCTTCTTTTACAGTCTGTAAGTAGACCACTGCTGGGTGTAACGGAGAAAACACCATATATACAATCTTTTCCTGTAATTAACAACCTCACCTGTACGCGGTGTAGGGTACACCACGTACGGTACGGAGGGAGAAGGGAGGGGGGTGTATTCCAATCCAATAAGAAAAAAAGGTTACTACGAAACAGATTTCGTTCATTATTTATTGCAAGAAATATTTTTCTTATAATGTAATAAAGCAGTTAATAAAATTGTTTATACTGTCAGCTAATATATAAACAACATCATTTTGTAATATTAAATAAATCTTTTCTCGGTAATAGGAAACAAATTTAAAAATTTTTTTTTTGTTTTTGCTCGGTTTCTTTTTAAGTGTTCACTTGTACGATATCTGTTTTGTCCATTTGTCTGTCCATTAAGACGTTTTTCTCAACAACGTTTCAACTTTCCTCCTATCTTTATGAAGTGGGAAGTGCCTATTATCAGTTTACTGCTGGTTAAACGACTCCATCAGCTCCTGTCTCGTAAATATTTATGTCAGTACTGAGTTGTTCAACAGACAACGAACAATTACTTTGTTTAGATACTTAGTGGTGTTGCGTTAGAATGGTGCTAACTCCTTTCTTACCGTGGGCGATGTAAGAGGCGACTTACGTAGAATAGTCGGAATGGTACCGACAGATGGGATAAGTGGGATAACCATCTCGAATTACCAGACCACAATGCTTAATTTTGGTAGACCGATGAAGAGCAGCAGCATCTAAGGTGTGAGGTGTCTGGTACTGTTTTCGCCAGTCCGCTTGCCGAGGATGGTGATTATGGTTAATGGTCCTTATGGGAGAGGACTATGTTCTGCATAGGATTATTAACTCTGTTAAAGTAAAGGATACATCGTGGCCCTTTATTGCAGGCAGTATGAGGAATCTCTGAGCTGCTCAGTGGTCTATGGAAATGGCTATGCTCGTTGTTTCTCTATGAGATTAGATCTGTGTCCATGATATTTGCAGCAGAAATAGATTACTAATCTGGAGTGGCAAGGGGCCTGTCATATAGCTCGCTTAAGAAAAAGTTTCTGTTTCTGAGTGGCGACCCTTTACAGGCTTGCACAGTGAACCCTACCCTCCCCTCCCCTCCCTTCCCTTCCTCTCCTCACCCTTCTCCCTCCTAAGAAAGAGTAACTACGAGCGTAGCGGGGAATGCAGGTAGCTCATGACCGTGCTTTTTGACATTATTTGTAGGACGCCTATGTTCAGCAGTGGACATGTGATAGGCTGTAATGAAAATAGTTGTGGTGTTGAGATGTGAGTTTGGGTTCATTACAATATAATAATATTTACAATATAAATGTGAAAAGTTCTACGCGCTTTGCGATAAAATTGAACCTGATATAATTTAGTCAGGCACACCCGTTATTAATAGTTTCGTCTCCATGTATGACTTAAATACTGAATATAAAGACCATTGTACAACACACAATAGAATTTTATAAAATGTTTAAATTTGGAATGTTGTAGTTTTGTGTAATGAAGGTATAATTTCAATAACTAAAAATTAAATTAATTTTATTTTCATAGTGACCACTCAATTAATAGGGCAATGTCATTCTTTACATTTTGTTTTGGAACAAATCACTAAATGAAAATTCTGTACCAAGCATATTGTTTAAGCTCTTTAAGAAGTATGGTCATGGCGCTCACTTTAAATTTGTTAAAAGCAAATTTTAAATGCTGTATTCACCACGTGCTCGGCGGAGCGGTAAAATCGTGAGGAAACCTGAAGGTCTGACATATAATCCCTTGGCCCCTCCCGGCTCCAAAACCCTTTCAGATATTTGAGAACGAGGTCTTTATGTCACCAGCAGTGGGCACTTATAGGCTGCTCACATCGATAATAACAGTTCGTTCTATAGCTCTCATAAAAGGTATTAAATGTATAACAATCCACAAGATTAGAAGGAAGATTCCGTTTTCTTGTTTCATTATAGTCGAAGTATATGTTACCCTCACCCCTCGGTACGATCAATTCACCTAAGCTGTCCTAAACAGAGATATTACGTTATACCAACATTGGAGGAAAACAGAGCAGTGTATATTTCTAATTAATTTCCTCTTGTTTCATTAGTCTTTGTTTTGTCTGTTAATGAGGACTTTAATCAATTAAATTGTGACGTATAGTGAAAAAATCAGGCGGGTGGATATTTTCGACAGACCTATGCATGGTTTGGGAATAAAGAAATGAGGCTGACAGATCAGCTAAGTTAACAGAAAAAGAGTTTACGTTAAGAGTTTATGTCAGATTTAATATTTTTTTGTTGTTATTTCTGATTGGACCTGCCAATATTGTTCTTTATTTCCCTGGGTTGACTGTTAGGGAATGCCACAAGGTATTAAGTTCGCCTATTGTTGCCCTTAGTGTATGCAATGAAGAATAAATAAATAAATAAAAAAATAAATAAATAAGGAAGGTAGTGAAACTTGAACCATGGCAGCCGATAAGACAATCAGAGGAGAAAAGAAGAGGGAAATAAAAATGAGATGGGTTTACTAGTATATAATAACGGAAATTAGGTTACTGGTCTAGGTAATGACTTATAACGTATAACTTATAAATGAATAAGTGAAACATGAGAGAGCGAAGATATCATTTATAATACACTACACAATATTAATATACATGAAGCGATAAAACGATATTAGTAGAGCCAAGATCTGATGATGCACTAAGGGTAGTTGAAATGACCATTTTAACCATTCTCAACTGTGTTATGTATAAATTTATATATCGAATATGTCAGCCCCATCATATCGTATGATGGGGCTGACATATTCGAAAAGGACAAAAGTCAATAAAGAGAAATAAATAAATCTAGAGAAATGAGTGATTTTAATTCAGCTTCTAATGAAAATAAATAGTAATCAAAAACAGAGAGTCATCATCATCATCATCATTTCAGCCTATCAGAAGTCCACTGCTGAACATAGGCCTCCTCCAAAGATTGACACGAAGCTCGGTCCTGTGTAATAATTATAATTTTACTACACTAAATAAGTTTTTAGTGCATCCGCTAGTAAATAATTAGTCGGAGAAAAACTTTTTCGTATTTTTGAAGTAAAATTTGGAGTAAAATCCATTTGGTTGTACTGTTTGTATCTGGCTGGTTTTGATATCATTAAATAGATGACATTTTAAAAACCGAAAAATAAAAAGTTAAAACGGCTCCCTGCCATTTCTCAATTGTTTTTATGTCCACCAAAATTAGTAAATCTAACGAAGAAATTCGATACATTTTGAAGTTTTATTACAAAAAAGGAAGATAAGCGACACACCCCGCGAAAAAGTTTATGGGGTTTATAGACGCAGTGTCACTAAGAGTAGCACAAAATTGGTTCGAACGTTCTCAGTCCGGGAATTTGGATGTCAATGAATGATGTCAAAGCTCGCTCTGTTCGACCTGTTGTTACGGATAAAGTCGAAGCCATTTTTGATAAAGTTATTAGAGAGGATATTAGTTATTACGTATGAACGCATAGCTGTAGAGCTAGGGATTGACTACAAAACTGTTTTGACCCATTTGAAAAAGTCTGGATTTAAAATAAAAGCTCTATATTTCGGTTCCACACGAACTCACTGAAAGAAACCTAATGAACCGTGTACTCATTAGCGATTCTCTATTGAAACGTAATGAAACAGAACCGTTTTTGAAAAGATTTTTTTTTTTTTATTTTATTAAAGAAGGGGGCAAACGAGCGTGCGGCTCACCTGATGGTAAGTGATCACCGACGCCCACGAACATCCACAACACCAGAGGAGCTACAGATGCGCTGCCGACCTTTAAGGAAGGAATAAGCTCTTTTCTTGAAGGTCCCTAAATCGTAACTATTCGGAAATACTGCTGCCGACAGCTGATTCCACAAAGTCGAAGTGCGGCTCGGCCGTGTGAGGCCGAACTTGCGCCTTATAAAGTTGCAAACGGTGGACCGGCATGAAATACTGTCCCGCTCTACAGAGCACACCAAGCTTTTTGGAGGCCAATTTGGCCTTTCCCTCCAAGTGACCACGGAACTGAACGTCGCTCGATATGTCAACGCCAAGGATTCTGATACTGGCTGAGGCAATAAGGGGAATGGTCTCAAAAAGACGAGAAACGACAAAGGGATTCTTTTTAGCGGTGAACGCGCAAACCTGTGTCTTTTTGGGGTTGAATAGGACCAAATTACGTCGACCCCAATCCGAGACTTTGAATAACAAGGTCTCGACTTCAGACACAAGATTGATGACTGATGAATGAAAATTGGATTTCCTACGACAAGAACCTGCGAAAATTATCATGACCAAATGACAGTCAAACTCGACAGACTATAGCGAAATCCGAATTAACTCGCAATAAGGTGATGCTATGTGTATGGTGGGATTAGAAGAGCATCGTTCATTATGAGTATTTCCATATAAAAGAGCAAAAAGGCGGACTTAACTCCAAGAGGCATTCTCTACCACTCTACCATTATATTGAACAGAGAAAATGTCAAAGAGTGCACATTAGTATAATGTTTATATATATACTCAAATAATATACTACGATACAGTACTACACTAAACTGGTACTAGTAAAATCATCGTATTGGATCTCTACTGCCAACAGTAGATGAGACTCAAGCAAAAATACAGAAAAAACGGCCGGAATTGATCAACAGAAAGTTTTCATAGTGATAACGCCAGACCACACTCTTCAGCCACTCAGCAAATATTTTAATAGAGCTTGGTTGGGAAGTGTAAATGCATCCACTATATAGCCCTGACCTTGCACCCTCAGATTTTCACCTGTTTCGGTATGTCCAGAAATTTTTAGAAACTTTTAGATAAACGTCAATAGAGGACTATCAAAACTACTTGTCGCAGTATTAACAGTCCCTAAATTTCTCCAGCTATGAGATTATGTCAGTACCTACAAAATGGCGACAAGTTATCGAACAAAATGGCTCCTATATATTATAATTAAATGTAAATAAACAATGATAAAAAATATCTTGAATTTGTCTATAAAATACTTTTTCTTAGACCTTTTATTATACTCGAGGAATTACCCAGAATATAGTTCAATAAAAATTACGATAAAAAATAAAAATTACGTACGAATAAAAATTACGTAACGAAAATATCGATTTAGTTGTCTTAAGTATGATTAATAGAGCATTTTACATCGAATTTAATTAATAAGAAGCATTCGGAGTATTTTCGATGTTAGTCATTTAAAACTATACATTCTGCGTTTTATAAGCACATAGATTATTTATAAATAGTAACAAAAGATAGATAAGGTCACAAATAAAAAATAAAATATTAAAAATCATTTTCCGGTACCGGGAATCGAACCCGAGCCTCCTGGGTGAGAGCCAGGTATCCTAGCCACTAGACCATACCGGATAGATAACTAATGTATAAATTTAAGGATCAACTCCAATACGCCCGAAAATGACTCACAAAAATTCCAAAGATTAGTTATGGGGAGCGAAATCACAAGCGTGCGTGGGTCTTTATGTGAAGTGAAGTGAAGTCTGGTGAAGCACCCTCTCTCTCTCTCTCTCTCATATACTGGAGATTGTGTAGTAGTAACCACGTGCAGTTTGTTTGTTAGCATAACGATAATATTTGATGAAAAATCATTTACATCTATATTATAACAAAAATTAAGTGAAATTGAATTTTAATTGGATATACTTTTTAGAAGAGTTGTCTATATGCCTGTCCGTTCACTACGGATCATGCAAAAACTAGTGAGGACTGAGCTACATCTAGGATATTTATCATCACGCTATTTATTATAGGAGATAGGTAGAAGGCGTAATTGTCTTGATACAAATTTAGATTAAGCTTTCAACACAGCGTTACTTACGTGTCCAGCCGATGTAATAAATAAACGTTTTCACATATTTCTCTTTATGGTTCCTATTACAGGAGCTTGGCAGTTGTCTAAATTCGCAAAACTTAAAAATCTGTGGACGGATTTTGATAGGAGACGATAGGATTGTCATAGTCGAGTCGTTATGTAAGTAGTATTTATGTATTTTCGTTTGTAACTATAACTAACTACTTTAATTTGTTATGTGTAAATGGGTATCCTGGGTAAATATACTTTCTAAGGGAACTAATTCACCCGGTGAACGCCGCGGGCAGTCGCTAGTTTACTATAATCTTGAAAAGAATATTAACGGATCTTAATTTATTTTTGAACGTGGTGCGTTGAATTCGAGTAATTATCTCTTATGCCCCTTAAGAGAATCGGACACAGCATAATCCTGTGAGTTCTCTTATGGCCTCTGACCGGCGGATAATCATATCAAATATGCCTGAAATATATACAGTTAAAGGTGAGCCATATCTGGTAATGCGAAAGCAAAATTATTCACATTCATAGTATTCAGTTTTTCTAAATATTCACTCGACATTATGCCTGCCTGGTAGATCAATAAGGTTCAGTATGGTTGCTATGCTTGGCAAATGGATTGGCAACCTTAAAAACAAGACGTGTACAATGTTACAACTCATCTGTGTAATATAATTTATTTCCAGTAGCGTTATTAGCTTTTTGTCTCATTATACTTTTGATTATCGATAATAAACTATTATAATGCTACAAGATTTAAATCGCAACGTGTGTGAGCGAAATGGAGATATTGAAATTTAAATCGCATCGCTCTCACAGACAAATTACCAACAATACTTTACCACTTTGTGGATAAGTTCGGAAATGGGTGCTCCCTCGAGTAACGTTGTAACTTACTCAGATTTATGGCGGCACGAGCAAACTTATATTTCCGACAGATGCTTCTATTGTTTGTGTATATCCGATATAATGCATGTAATGCAGTGCAAATATATAGTTACTGGTTTCTAGTAAATAGTAAATATAACGCAACAAACAGACAGTTTAGAATTTAAAAGAATTACAAATTCATTTCGCGATATTTTCTTACCTTAAAGTAACAAGTAAAGCAGCAGTCTGTAAGTGCCCAAAGCTGCTGGGCAAAGGTCTCCTTCTCAAATACGAGTATCAGAGAGGTGTTAGGAGCCGGGAAGGGTCGCGTGGAAGGAGCGTGGTGCTCCAGTGCGGGTTGGCGGGCTTCAATTATCCTCGAAATAATATATTGATTATTTCTCAGACATGCAGGTTTCCTCACGATGTTTTTCTTCACCGCTGAGCACATGGTAAATACAGCACTTATAATTGCTATTAACAGTTTTAGTGGTGCCGGCACCGGGGATCGAACCCGGATCACTCACCCCTCCCTAATATTAACATATTATTTATGTTGAAGTGTCATCACAGTTACGCCATTAGTTTGATTTTAAAACACGCTAAGTAAATTACAGCGCTATCTATTGGCTGTACATAGTACTACTTCCAAAAAATCAAGCAATAAGCTTGGGTGGGTTAATACAGGGATGCATGCCGTGGGGAAGGGATAAGCGCTTAGACTCGACGAGTAAATCGAGTATCGAGGACAGAGACTCGGCGCGTTTTCAATACTAATCCGTAATCATCGGCCTAATAATCTAAGTAGTGCTTTAGTGTTACCTAATTTTTAATTAAACGTTGCTGTACTTCGCGATGCGCGTTGGTGGCTATTATTTCAAATATTTACCATGTCAGACACATCGTGACGCACCCACAATAATTTCCATGGACACCCACCCATCCGACATATAAGTCGGTTCGTCGGTAGTGTAAGAATTTGCCACCCCCTTTCTTCCCATAGGTGTCGTGAGAGGTGACAACGGAAATAGCCTAAAGATTGTCATGGCAGTGGCTTAAAAGAAAAAAAACTTTAAGATTATGTAATTCTCGATAAAAATCAACGAAAGCAATTATATAAAAGTATTTCAATTTTCTTAAATGAAAGTTACTGTGAAGTAATTAGTAACGATGTGAAATTATAGAAGTTTGTCCGTAATGCTCTCTTTATTGACACTTTACACTGAATTACTTAAAGTTTGCCTCGAGCCGTCGTCTGACGAAAGCATAGTTGGATAAATTGAGAGTTCAATAACAGTAGCTTATGGCGGTAAACGATATCTGATTTTTTTTTAAAAGTTTTGAAAATTCAAATGTACTCGCCTCAAAAGCTGATGTAAATTAACAAATTTAAATTATGATTTATTATAATAAACAAACTGGAATGATTATAGTAATATTCACAAGATTTTGTTCTGTACCTGATGGAGCCAAGCGGAAGCGGTGAAGTAGAGGCGTCTTGTGCTTCTGTGTTTCGTTCGGTGACTAAGGTAGCTCATGCTCATTTCTCCCACCCCCGGCATTTACATCTTCCTCCATATTCCTCCCCATTCTCCTTTCCACCCTACTACCCTACCCCGAAATATTCCTTAAGGTCAGCAGAGCACCTGCAGCGCTTCTAGTGATGCAGATGTAAATGGGCGACAGTAATCACTTACCATAAGGCATTTCGCATTCGCTTGCTCGTTTGCCCTCTTTCCCTTAAAAAAAGGCAGCCACTCCTTCATGGGGCATCTAATGTATACGTATATAAACTACAACAGCTGTTTTGATGTCAGTCGCACTTCATATTTTCCTTGCAGTATATGAATTAATGAAAATTCTTCGTTCGTCGATGCATGAAAGATGCATTTAGTTTGTCAAATATCAAATATTATTATTATGCATGAGTTGCATAATAATATTTGACAAGACCGTTCGCAAGTTTGGATACATGGCTCCATTGAATAATAACTCTTGAAAGAAAACACTGGTGTTTACAAGGTCTAACCTAACCATCTAAATGCATAACAATAGGTGTGGACAATTTTATACATTAAGTTTTATTTCGTACATAAAGAGTATATCTCTTGTCTATTATCTACTATTTCACGAGGTAAAAGTTAGTGGGAAAACAAAGAGAAAGGCCTTGAAGGCTAATTTGACTAGACCAACAACATTAGGTATCCTTTTATCATCGGATAGCTTTGTTTTTCGCACCCCATAATGCGGGTTTTACACAAGCTGTCTTAGACAGATATTTATTTACCCAATATAAGAAGATCTCCCATGTGTTACTTTTATACATGTTATCGAATAGAAAGTCCTTTAGATTTTCCTTTTTTTCTGGATTATTATGGTTACCAAAGGTATCTCAAATGGCAAATTAGTTTCATTGGGCTCGCCCAACTTTTGTCCAGTATCATATTTCCGATGTAAAGTTAACTGCTATAGGATCTCAATGCCTTGTTAGAGGCACGAGTAGCAATCATTAATAATATGGGTTCTGCATAAATATTGGTTACGGTTAGATTTCAAACCCAGGAACCCTTTCTCCGCAGTCAGGTATGCTAATTAGCGAGCCACTCGCTCATATATAAATGAGTGTTACAGGAATAATAAATGGCTTTAAAAAAAACATTTTTTAACCTTTTTTATTTTTAAAATGTTATAAAGGGCGGACTAAATGCTTGTTAGCATTCTCTGCCAGGTAACCGTAAGTAAAATCAAACCTACGAGTAGACATATTGAACTTATAAAGACTTAAAACTTGACTATACTGTCTATGATGTTCAGTTATAGATGTAAAGTAAAGTAAAGTAGCAACATGTGAAAAGCCTTCTTCTCAAATATCTGAGAGGATTTTGGAGCCGGGAAGTGACCGCCACGCTGCTCCTCCAGTGCGGATTGGCTGAATAATATTTTTTATTATTTTCGAGGGATCGAGCCCAGGTCATTCGCGCTCTATGATACCAAAGCGACCTTGAGAACTAGGCAACCACGGTTCGAAGACAGAACAATTTTGACGCTCTCCACTTAACTGAGCTCGTCTGGTGTCAATGTTTGCTATTAGACGTTTAAAACAGATTGCGAGTTAAGTTTTGTTTTACGTTCAATTAAGTTTTACCGTCAATGTTGCGTCTCAGACTAAGTTTAGTGTGAGTGTTCTAGACTTAATCTAAATGTTACGTTAATTCTTTACTATAGTTTTAATTTAGTTATTTGATAACTTGATTGTTTATACCTTAAAGTATAAGGTAACAACTTACAATATATAACATTCACTCGACCAACATATTTCACAATCTACCACCATTTCGTAATGAAGTAGGTTCTTTTGATGGAGAAAAATCAGATGAAGAAACTCCACGGGTTATCTTTTTTTTTCAAGTTATAATGCCCTGTGAATTAGTTACTGAAATGGCTTATTCCGTGCAGTGTGGTGGTAATTTCAGCTTTCGTTTATTCCCTTGATGCCTGACAAACGAACAAACAGTCCATCTGACGTTACTAAAGCTCCATGAAACCCGAAAAAAACTTCAATCGATGCATCCTTGAGAACTATGATGCAATCATAGTTACAGCTCACAGCCTATAATTATATTGGCCTTATATACCTTTCAAACAGGAACACAATAATGGTTACAATGATCATTTGTGGCAAAAATGGGTAAGATAGAACCTATCACCTAGTAGCTGCATGTAGCTGTTTCAAACGTTGGTGCTGGTGTTAGTGATTGGTGTGCTGGAGGTGCATTGTGTGGAAAAATATCTACGTGGTAGATTAATGAGAGGGAGGGAGATGCTCTTCCTCTTTTCGATCTAAGTTATTTATATAAAGTAGCAGCCTGTAAGTGCCCACTGCTGGGCAAAGGCCTCCTTCTCAAATACGAGTATCAGAGAGGGTTTAGGAGCTGGGAAGTGCCCGCCACGCTGCACCGGTGCGGGTTGGCGGGCTTCACATATCCTCCTATTTTTATTTTTACTCAGACATGCAGGTTTCCTCACGATGTTTTCCTTCACCGCTGAGCACGTGGTAAATAAAAATATTTAAATAAAAAATAGTTATAAAAAGTTATTTATATAATTTTATATTATGCATGAGGAATAAGTATTGCCAGTACTGGGAATCGATGCCAGGCCAATCGTGTTCTACGAAACTTTAAGCGAACACTAGGCTTCTTACTTAATATGGCTGTTTTTTGGTTTATGATCTTTTAAAATCATCAATCATTATCCACGTTATAGCTGCCATAAAGTAGGTCTGAGCTTTATTCGGGATCGTTGAAAATTCAAAAACGAGGGACAAATTTTACGACAGGATTTATGAGCGTCATAGCAATCTATTTTTATGGCTTTATTTTTTATAGAAGTAAAAAAATGTAAATTCTCAATTAGTAAGCGCAAATTGCCAAATGGCTTACGGCGGTGACTGCAAACATGATGTCGCAGGCTTCATCTGCAACACTAGAGGAGCTCGCCGGCAGGGTTGTTGCCGGCCGGGGTATTGGGAGTGAGGGAGGTAAAATTGGCCTGCGGTTACCTCTACCACCGAACAAAAAGACCCAGAATCACAGCATGGCTCTACTTCACGTACATGGCTCTACCGCTATCAAAAATAATATAATACTAAAATATTCGTCCATTCGCTCCAGACACCAGCTTAGTAAAGTCAATAGCCCAGCTTGTATATCTTTTCTTTTCTAATAACTATGTGTGACTATTGTTATTGTTATCGCGGGCCAGAATTTCGAAACCCTTTGCTTCTAAAATGGTCCAAAAATTAAGTCTTAAACCATTTCTTACCTATTTACCCTGTTAACCTGTATCTCTTTTATGGATACTTGGTCTCCAATCTTTCTGTTAGGTTCTATAAGAACAAATAAAAAGAAATTCATTATGACCTTTTCCGTCGAGAGGTTTCGTTAATATTATTTTGTCTATGTTTTATTATAAAGAAAATAATGATATGTACAACTAGGCAAATGCTTAATAAAAAAACGAGAAGATAATGAAAATGAAAAATCTCACTACAAAATCAGTCTCACTGTTAAAATTGAAAGTTACTGTACTTGAAAACTGGTGTCCACAGATACGTGCTAAGTCAACTGGGAGCAGACAGAAAGAACCAAACCATTTGGACCAAAGCCGTCATTAATTAAAGTACGAAAGCTTTTAATTAAGATAAATCTGACTAATGGCGGAAACTCCATAAATATAAGTGATGGGGAGCAGCATCTCTTGTGCGAGGGTCACCAATCCGCCTGCATTAGTATGCACAAAACTTCTTTTTATGCTATCGTCATATTCATCTAACATTGGATTTACATAGTTTGAGAAATAAAATGGAAAAACTAAAAAGTTTCGGAATTTTATTTTAATTTATTGTGAATTTAGATTTAAAGTACTAACTTTTTTTATATAATCTTTTAATAAAAAAAAAAAAGATAAAAATATAGAGGTTTTTACAACATTTTAATTAACTTCATTAAAACTAGTGATCAAAGTAAAATAAAACAAAACAGAAAGTTTCTTTTAATAGTAATAATATAAATGCAGAACTCGGTTTATGAAAGCAAGAACCGTCACCAAATGTATTTCTGTCCGGACAGCAAAGAGATCTCGAAATAGAAAAGTCCACTCTCTCGGGAGTCAGCGCACGCACGTTGACTTGAGTGGTGAAAGTTACGTAGAATGCGGAATTTTATCTAGCTTTGCTCAGGAATATAATAAATATTTGAGCAAAATATTATAGTGTAATAAAAGGAGCGCATAAAGAGCGTGTCGTAGCAACGATGGCTAGATTGCAAATGGCCGCCATCTTACTGTTCTTCTGTGTTTGTGAAGGTTGTGACGTTGACATGGCGGTTTACAAAGTGACGGTGCAAATGTTATGGAGTGAAGGGACGTTCCCGAAAGATTATCCAGCGCAACGTCCCAAGGCACAATGGTCGCCTGTGTTTGGTTAGTTAAATGTTGCCATGAACTGCGGGCCGGATTGAAAACCAGTGACGGCTCTATCTTGGCTGAGTGATAGAAACAGTGGACTGAGTTCGATCTACAAAGCACGAATTGACACTTCCAAGTTCCAGAGCTGTACAAGGATTTGAACCCGACCACACGCGTGCTATGAAGTTTAATGGGATCGCCTGGTCTCTTAGCTTTACCGGCACTCTACAATATAAATCACTTGTGCGTGCATGCAACACCCACATATGATTTTCTTTTCACTTAGGATTGGGTTTTCACTTAGTATAAGTATATTTGACTTAAGCTTTGACTAAGCTGTGTCGTGCAATACTGAAATTTGTGGTCTCTGCCTACTCTTAAGATTTACGTGCGGCTTTGTTAGCTTGAACTTTAGGTATAGGTTGCTTAGCAACTCCAGAAAGCAATTGCAGTATTGATTTTTGTGTATAACATTAAAAACGAATATGTTAACAAAAGGATTATGTGGCATTTTTTAAATTCATACTTATTTGTTGAATTCTTGACTTCCACTTGAATCCTTTACAGTATAATATTATGACGATTGAACAGTGATATAGTTTTATTAAATATATCATCTATCATCATTACAACCCACACAAGTTCGCTGCTGAATATGGTCTATGTCCCACAAACACTGTCCCAAAGCACGGTGCTGATCTGTAGCTATCTGTCTTTCTGCAATACTACGCAGGTCGTTAGTCAGGGGTGGTCCATAAATGTGTTATGCCTCTAAGAAGTTACAGCGGCGTGCATTCCATATAGGCAAATAGGCAGTGCCGACCCTAGCAAATTTCCTACGAAGAGGTAAACCCCGTTTAGTGTAATTCAAATACTTTGCATTTCACATCTATTGCCTAACCAGAGTCAAAATCTTATGCATGCCACTGCGACGACCCTTTCTTCTCGTGGTCTCGGATACTTCAGCATACTGATCCTTAACGCTATGTCGTTTAGTCAGGTTTTTCTGCGAATATCATCGTTGTATATTCTATCTCGCTTTCCATAGTCCTCTGAGCACTTCCTCATACAACATGCAGTGAAAGATCACGACACGGTTCCGTAGGTCAGCATCAGTTTATTGCCAAGTGCACACAGTGACAAATACAGGAAAGTAAATGATGATATAAGTAATAATTCAAAGACATAACACATTAATTCCTTAAAGATATTTCTGAACGCATCCTCTGCTTTTATAAGATCTGTCTCGCTCAACCTGAAATATTTAATGCGTTTAAGATTTTTTTACTTTCTTTCTTGGCTCTACTATATTTTAAGCAAGGTAGAGTCAAGCGGCAGCTTTTGCTGTTGCTCAAATGGGCGCCTCGACCGGGTTCGTACCACGGGCTCGCAGAATACCGGCGTGAAGTAGAAGCATCTTGTGCTTCTGCGTCTCGTTCGGTGAGTGAGGTAGGAGGCCTACTCCACATCCCCCTCCTCATCCTCCCTCCCATCTCCCAAATACCCTTAAAAGCCGGCAACACACCTGCAGCACCTCTGGTATTGCAGATGTACGTGGGCGACGGTAATCACTTACCATCAGCTGAACCTCATTAGCCGCCTTTCACATAAAAAAAAACTTGTAAATTACGCGGTAAACGTAACACGATAAAATATTACTATTATTGAGTTGAAAGCAAAAATCTTAATAATAAACCAAAAATTATCTACTTAATTTTAAGCATCATCAAAATAAGTGTAGTAAAAAGTTTTAAATGCATGCTGATTTAGGTTTGAGTGACAATACAATCGAAATATTTACCTAACTACTCCAGAAGGAGCTTTGGCATGCTCTGTAGGCTAAACAGTTTGATGAATTTCAGCGTATGAGGTATCATTAGATTCGTCTTAATTGTGAGAGAAACACGAAGTACAATAATTTTAACGACAGTAGGGTTTTTTGTATTTTTTAAATGTCTCCGAGATTAGTGAAATTTTATAGTTTTATTTGTGTTCTCTTACGACATTATGGTTTAATTTTACATTTTAGGTCAATCCCATAACAGAAATTACACTTTGTTTCGTATCGGAGAAGTAGCAAAACCTTCAATCCGAAGTTTCGCGCAATTCGGCCGGTTAGATACTTTGGTATTGGAAGGCGAGGAAGACCCAAGGGTATACGATCAGTTTTCAGCACCTCCGATAAGTAGTGGTACAGGAGAGACAGAGAACTTAGTATTTGTTGATGGTGAACATAGTAAGGTAAGTAATAATTTTTTATGTTTTTTGGTGAGGTGTTAATAGACGAAAATTGCATATACAAAAACACCTAACAATTATTTGTAGGTTACACAAATATTTTTTACGTGCTGGAATTGAACCCACGACCCGTAGAGTTGAAGCTTACCTAGCAACTACGTCTAGCAGAATACAGAAGTCACAAAATTTGCTAATAGCGAAATTAAAAAGCACCTATACCATTAGAAAAAAGCTTTTCTAATGGTCATAAGCATGACACCTCGAGCTGCTAAGGTTTTCTTCATCAGCCTGTTAATCCTGCTGGATATAAACCTCTCCCAATGGGAGGATTTGCCGTAATTGCTATGTTTGGCCACCGACAACACTCTCTTTTAACACTATAATCTGGACATCTTTAAGGCCAAAGTAAACAGACACCTTCTAGGCAAACGTGTAAAAAAAAAAAACTCAACCGCTGTGACGTCATGAGAGGCGGTGAGCAGAGCCGGGGACAGGCGGGCGTCTTACTGACCATTACAATCACAGGACTGGGATGAACAAGACGCGCGCGATAGTATACTACAAAATTACTTATATCTTGCGTTAAGCCTTTAGAATATACAGTGTAAATGGTAGAGTCGGGAGAGGAAGACCTATGCGAACATTTCACGATCAAATCGGAGATGTTCTGGAAAAAGGCCAGGTCAAGAGTAACTCAAAGCCAACGAGCATGCTTGCGAAGATTGATGAAAGTGGAAGAAGCGAAAGACGTATGTCAGGACCGTACCAAGTGGAAGAAGATTTACTCTACCTACCCGGTTGGGAACAAGGCGTGAATATATACATACATACATACAATATACAGTCCACTTATTTAATCTTGTTCTGAGAACTATCTACCTAGCTATCTCTTTGGCGTTAGTTATATGTAAATAAATAAGCTCTCACGACCCAATACTGTAGTGGTCAGAGGTTTAGACATTTTCAGTCGTTTCTATGTACTTTTCGCCAGAGCTTATTTGGGACAACGTGACAGATGAAGAGTGTGTCACCATCATAATGTCGAAACTAACGATTTCAATCGCACATACATTTCGAAAAGCTCATTGGTACGTCCCCTCCACATCGCGTACGATCTGGAGATCTGGAGGCGGATCCTCTAACAACTCGGCTATAGAATCTTTCGGTTAGTTGAATCTTACGATAAGGTGTTGGCAAATTTCCTTTATGGCTTATATTACATTTACAAGTCATTACTATTTTCAAATTCCGTGTGGCTGTCGGAAGTAAAGAATAGCGCCAACCCTGTCTAACCATGGGTGTCGTAAAAGGCGACTAATGGTAAAAAAATTATATTAGGAGATGGGCAGCAGCGTCTTCCTGCATTAGAACAAAAAAAAAAAAAAAATTGCGGTTGCCAACCCGCTCGCCAGGCGTGGCAACTAAGGCAAACCCCCCCATGATGAGAGGTAGAATCTTTGGGGGAGGCCTATGTTCAGCAGTGGACTTCTAATAGGCTGAAATGATGATGATGATGATGACTATTTTCAAGTGTCAACATTTTTTTCCTAACAAAAATAATGCTCTTTTTTTTTATAAATAAAGGTGTCTATGGTCTGTCGCATAATACCATCACCCGATTGGTTCATTGGGCTTGATAGCCTCGACCTATGCCTGGATGCTTCTTGGGTAGATCAAATCGTGCTAGACGTAAGTATAATTTAAAGGTAAGAATATTTTTTTTTACATTTAGGGAGTATACTTATTACTCATAGAGTATAATACAGAAAATATTAAAATAAAAATACTGGGGAGCCAAACAGAACTGAAAAATGAAAAACGATTTTTTTTAATTGCTATTAACATAAGCCCTCATGCCTGTTACACAAGTAGACAGAGATTGTGGATTTCCATTTTACATGAATAAGAGTAGTCAAACGGTGATGACGCTCGGATTTTTTCCTGGAGATTTTTAGCCACCTTTTACGAAAACCAAGGAAAAGAAAGGGGATATAGGTTCTTACTACACTAGCCCACGGCTTAATATACTGGATTAACATTTTAGGCTATGGTACAACAAGAAAATGTGAAACAAAAGAATTTTACGATTGTGTTTATATTAAAAAAAATATTTTGTTTTTTTTTTGCATTGCTACCCTACCAATGTTACTTCCTGTTAGTAATATCATAAACGTAAAAGTTTGTTTTGATGTTTGCTACCCAATTACACCTAAAAGACTCAATGTGACTCAATGACTCTCAAATTTAGAAGAAATTGGCAGGAGGGTCGATTATGTCACCTAATTAGACAAATACCTCTTGATGCAAAATTTCAATGGGTGCTCCATACCCCATATTCAAACTTATCCGACAGACGACGTTCATTCCGAAACGGGTGTAGATTTAAAAAATTACAAGAGTAAAAGTTTGACCAGTAAAATTTATGTTTCTTATGTCGAAGAAGAAATGATTTGATTTGATTCCGTCCGCATACAATATATTGATGACATGTGAAGAAAAATAATAATTAAACAAAATAAATATCATAGAATTGGTTTTCATTTCCAAAACTTATGTATAACACTAATTTCAGTTAGAGCCTTTAGATGCCGGAGCAGCAAGCGGTCTAACTTTTACTGCTCCGCGATGGGAAAATTCGCCACCTGAACCTGTTTCTAAACACAAACCTCGCCAACCAAATCATCCAGCATCCGGCTTTTATTATCCAGATAAAAGGGACTTGCCTCCCATTTCAAAAGTTACATTTTTAAAGGTACTATTTATTATAAAACAATGTGAAGATAAATCCTTAATAATAAACACAAATATTTAATATATCTTCAAATACATAAACATGTACATATGTCGGCTTAGCTGGCGCAGTTACTAATTTTAACTTATTATCAACTACTGCCGTAATTTCACAGGTGAAAGAATACACATCAAAGGAGGTAAATAACTTAGCACGAAAGGAACTTCTGAACAAACTGCAAGCAAAAGCCGAACTTAAAGGTTTGCTTAAACGAAAATTTACTGAACGCCGTGCGTTTGCTGAACCCATTCAAGAAGCAACTACTAAAAATAATTTTGATCAATTAGTAGATCTAGAAGAGGAACCCGTTGGAACTCCGAGACCGAATTTACCCGATAACAAAGTCGAAATTATAACAAAGTCTTCGATAACGTAAGAAAATAAATTAAATTAAAATAATGTTATAAAATATAACAATAAATATCTATCAGAGAAATGATATTTACGTTTGTTATTATACATTATTTTTGGGAGATTTCACAAGAGTGTAGCGATTCTAATTTTGGGAAACTTAATGTGTCTTGATTTTCATTATCATTCAAAATAAATGCTTAATAAGTTCCAATCAATTAACAACTATTAGCTTATTGGAGTCTAACAGAATACTAGGAAAAGCTAATTTTACGAAAACCCAATGAATAAGTAGCAACTATCAATTCAACTCTATTCTATCAACTCTGTATATATGGAATAGCGAAATCTAATACATATCTCTATACCTTACATTTAATAATATTATTTCAGGTCTCCTATAGCAATAGAAAATGAGTTCGACAGTGAATTGAAAAATATGGATGATGTCGTGCTTGCTGTAGCTAATGGTCAACGTTTCGGACTGGGCAAAAGACTTCCTAGGCATTTTAGATCACGACTACACCATGCTGTCAACAGGGTTCAACGTAAATATCTGAAGTACCTAAGCTATCAATATGCTTCAAAACCTGAACTGGATAGGAAAAGACATAATTTAATCTTTCACCGAACTAGCCATAGCCAAAGATTACACTGAAATTACAGTGCTTAATATCCATAGAATTATATATACAAAAATACACCGAAATAAAAGAAGTTATAGAAAGTAGTAGAAGTATACATTGTCCCCTTGATGATGATGATGATGATGACGATGATGATGTCTTTTTAGTCGATTTAGATCACGGTGTCAATTTCCAAAGACTATCGACAGATGTCAACTGCGAAGTAGATATCATAGTGGCGTAAATGCTTGTAAGGAATTTTCCATCTCCTTTAATTTTTCGTAAATCTTAAAAAATCATCTCTTATCGTAAAAGGCGACTAGGGAAAATGTCTTGAATGTCAACGACCTAGATCGTCAATCGTCACATTTTATCCTAATCTGAAAAATCCTATATATCTCAAGAGCTAATATAGGTGTGAACATAATAATAATAATTTATCTTCAGCGGACGATTGCGTAGTGTCAGAATGGAGTGAATGGAGTCCATGCTCAGTGACATGCGGATTTGGTGACAAGTTTCGAAGTCGCCGTGTGCTTCGTGAAAAACGCGGAGACGGTCGCAACTGTCCTGCTCTCGCAGACAGAAAACACTGCGGCAACGTGAACTCTTGCGCGCATATAGATTATTTTGAATGGTGAAGAAGTAGAAGCTGTACTTATGTTAGCATCAATTATATTACACAGGTTTAGAATGAAGATATGGTTTTATTTCTACCTCTCAACGATATAATTATGATATACGGATGCGACATTAAGACATTTATCCAGCATTCCATTTTTGATTCTTAAAATTTACTTATAATTATGAATTATGACTGGTACTAAAATGTCAATAGCCACTGTAAAATTCTATTTTAAGTTTTTACTTTGTTTTAGAATACGCGCAGTTAAAAACATTTTTATTGCAATTTAGAATCTTTGAATGTTTTATTTACTAATAATGCTTTACACATTTTATAGCTTTAAAAATATTACGGTATCATTTTGATAACCCGTTGAATATTAATAACGATACTTCTCAATATTATAATGCAATACTGTCATTTGTACCTATTGGTAATGTCGCACTTGACGAAGACCAATAAAAAAAATATTAAAGTTGTCGCAAAAATACGGTACCCTTTTAAGATAACATTTTCTATCGGACACAGCTTGAGGCGACATCGGCTCGTCGATGATTACGTTGGTAATTCAATGTGGCAGCGACGCGGTGCCATAGCCGCGGGCGAACTCATAAATCGCATTAACTCTAACTCTCCGGAAAATTACACTTCGGAGCAATTACCTATACGACGCGCGGCACGGTGGATATCATGATTTCTGTGGTTTTTCTGCTTCTTTAAAAAAAAAAGGTTACCTTCCGCTGTAGGAATTTCTCCTGTATCGCGTGTGCCGTTTGCTGTAGTGTTTTCCGCCACGTGTTGACGTGGAAGGTACGATGGTTCGTATTAGCTTTTGTCTGATGGATGCACTCCGGTGATTGACCTGTAAATATCCATTCGAATTTGCCAAATCGATTCCACAGAGTAATGAGGGAACCAGAACGAGGCGTGGGCTTCGAAGGAGAGATGATGAAGGAGTAAGTTCCGGCGAAGAAGACTTCGTCTCCTCCCATTTAGTCCTGGTGGTATCGTAGGTGGGAATAGAAAAACCATAGATGAGCAGTAGCATTTCAACTCTATTTACTATTCATTCACTAAGCATGGGTGACTGTAAATCCCGCTTTGTGTTGATCACGTGGGAAGCCTATGTTCAGTAAAGTAAAGTAAAAGCCTGCGATTGGCCCACTGCTGAGAAAAAGCCTTATCTCAATATTTGACAGGATTTTGGAGCCGAGTAGGGTAAAATACGCAGCTTCAGTTCGTTGATTAACTTCACATGTCTTCGAAATATTACTTTGAGAAATGCAGGCTATTTGAGGTCGCGGTGGTTTGCGAATGCGATCCCGCGACCCTGCCGATATGCGGCGATGGGTTTCCACCCATCGCCGCATGGGTGGAAACTAAAAAAAACTATTCCTACCATGGGGTTTCAGTCGGTGCAAGGCCGTCGTGACCTGTCCTTGCCCCCGAGGGGGCTGGTATGCGTTAGGCATTTCCCCATGATAGAAAAAATTAGGTTAGCCGAGCACGCGGTAAATTTATCACTTAAAATTGATATTAGCAATTACAGTGGTGCTAACACCAGGATTACAACCCAGGACTGGACATAAAACTATAGCCAGCGCCCTGTCCACTTAGCTACCACATATACGTACATACATGTATTTATATATACATATATTCAAGCGGAATTATTAAGTAAATGATACTAGTCCACGAAATACATAGAGGAGGAGACATTACTCTTTCAGCCGGGTTACACTGCATGCTGAATATACGCCCACTGGAATATTGCAATTTAATAAGATTTCAGAACGTTACGGCGTGTAGCGTCGAGCATCCGAGCCGTTTTAAATAGCGTTATTCCAGTATTCGCACTACACTCCGCTAAATTGAACAGAGACGCGAAATAATTGAGCATAAATTGTTTGGGAATGTGTTTTATTTTAATACAATATTAGGCAACGGGAATTGTAGACTCATAAGATACGTTTCACTTTTTTGTCTTCGCAAGTTTGACCATGTCTTCTCATTCCGCTAAATAGCTGAAAAGGCTTCCTATTCGAATTACAAAAAAGATACACCAGGATACACTTATTTCCGGGATTATATAAAACGTTAGTTTCAATTCCTGCGTGACACACGTAATCGAATCAAATCATTAATTCCTCGTAAGAAACATACATTTCACTTGTCGAACGTCATTTTTATTTGATTTTAAATCTACCACCGTTTTGTAATAAGATTCCTCTGATGAAGAAGAAAGAAACTCCGTAGGTATCCACTTTTTTGTATATTTTTTTCAAACATACAATACGTTTTAATAATCTAATATTACAAGTTTTTTTCTAGAAACTGTTTGGGAGCGCTCAACTCATTCCCAGGGGTTGTTATCATTCATATATTCCTTTATATTATAATAAACTTTTTTATAGACTCTTTGTTTTACAAATTTTTTAAACCTAGTGTTAGGAATACTATGGGCACTTGTATAATCGATAACTTCGCTCTACGGAGATTTTGACTCTCTTTATGTTCGTTCCGTGAAACCGTCCGTTCTGGTATCTCTTCTTTGTCGTTTACCGTTCAAGACGCGCGTCTGAGGAATGCACTGACTGAAAAGTTGAGACAAGCCTCTCGTTTCCGAAAAAAAATTCATAATTGCTGATATAATATTTGTTTACACACACACGCATATATATCTGCACATGTTGTATTCGTTATTTATTAAATTCATTTATAATTTATTTATGAATTTTGTAAATTGTGTATTTTATTTTTTATGCTATTCTGTAACCGTCTTCTATGTTTTATCACTCCTAAAGATTGACAGACAGATAATGCTTTTAGCGTTATGTACGGTTTGTGAACTTATGTTGTATATGGTTCAATAAAGAATAAATATATAAATAAGAAACACTACGAGAAGCAAGGGAGTATCCTCGGACCAAGCTTATATTTAATTTACATAAATAACCTGTGTCAACAGCCAAGAAATGGGAAAATATTTAACTACGCTGATGACACATCTGTTATTTTTCATGGAAAGCCTTGGGTTGAGGTTCGAAATTGTGCCGAAGCAGGACTCCATAGCTTAAGGCAGGCTTGGAAATAGCCTACTTAAGCTAAATCTTTCAATACACACGCACAATTTTCGGATGCTAAAACAAAATAAACCAGTAAAATTTCTTTTGTGTAATAACATAGTCTTGCAGTGTAAATTATCTTGGAGTTGTATTGGAGGAAAAGTTACATGGCGTCCAGATATAAATCTCACAATTTCACGTACTAAGAAACTTATATGGATCTTTAAGAAGTTAACAGACTTAACTAATTTTGAACTCTACCCTACCGTCTACTATGCTCTGGTCCAATCAATACTTGGCCACAGTGTTGGTGTCTGGGGTGGTGCTAGTAGAACTATAGCGATCTATTTAGAAAGGGCCTAGACATTTTCATTAAAGGTTGTGACTTTTCGTATATAAAGGTTTTCTACTAATTTAATATGAAAATTGTCAGGTGTTTATTGTAAAAGTATTGTATAATCTGTCTTGTAACTAAACAGGTTAGTGTCCAATATAAGCATAAAAATGCAACAATAAAACGTCACAATTCCCAATGTAATTTACAAAACAATCTCGTTTTACTGATTACTATAAGCACATAGCAACTTTATCTTTTATTTATTTTTTCTTTCACACACGCTCATGCAGACACGCGCTTTAGCAATGTCATATAAAACTTAAAAATTTCATTCCTTACTGAAATACTTATATTTCACGGAATATGGAAGAATATACTGCTTCCGGTAATACAGGTAATAAAACTAGCTCATTAAGGTGTTTGTACAATTATATTGACTATTATTATTATTATTATGATAAGATTATTAAATCAATTACGTAATTTTATTAGTAATCCCGGGTAGAGCACCCACCATTCCACGCATACCACTTTGATGGTAATTTTGTTGATTGAGTCCTTCCTCGCTGTCTTCCACCGCAGCTGCTTCTTTCGTGAAATCTCGATATATTACTTTTTTTTTATCAGGCTATTAATCTGCTGGTTGAACACGGCATAGTCAGCCCGCTATTATATAACCACCAATGTACCAATGTTATCTGATCTGATACGAATATACAACATATCTGATCAAGCGCCAATAGTCAAATGGGTTAGGCTGCGGACTACGAAACATGAAGTCGTAAGTTCGAGCCCGCCATTCGACTATTGTCGTGAACCACTCCTGATGCAAGCTGTAGTTGGAGGGTTAACAGGAATATTGGTAATGTTACTTATTAAATAGCATAGCTAATAAGTAGTTTTATATTAAATAAATAAAAAAAACTGATTCTCATTCATCGTTTAAGTACACTGCTAAACATAGGCATCTCCAAGAAAACCCCAGCAGCCGGGATGCATTCCTTGAAGAGCTTACATATACTCATCACGCTGTGCGTGGGTTGGTGGGTGCAGAGCTGAACTCCGAGCACCAGAGATGTTTCTTCTGCTCACTCACTAGTCGCCAGATCTTCGTTATTTAACTAGCAGGATGCACCAAGCGCAGGTGGGGTTGGCTTTTGAAATCCAAAAGGTGTTATATTCCTCCATAGCCATTTACTATCGACGTAAGAGTATGCCACCCCCTTTTTTTCCGTGGGTGTCGTAAGAGGCGTATAGAGGAAAAGCATTGAAAAACGTAATGGCTATCGACAGATGGCGGAGTAACCATCTCGAACCAAAATGAAGAAGGTGGCTGGTACTCATCCGCATCGCCAATCCGCTTGCTGATCGTGGCGATTATGCCAAATCGTCCACTTCAGAGAGGCTTATGTCCTGCAGTGGACTATTTACAGGCTATAAAGATCAGAAGCCGTGGTAGCCTTAGTTTCACAGAGCGCGAGTGACCTGGGATCGATCCCCGGTGTCGGCACAATTAGAGTCATCAATAGCTTTTTAGTGCTGTATTTAGCACGTGCTTGGCGGTGAAGGAAAGCACCGTGAGGAAACCCGCATTTCGGAGCGTATTGGGCCCTTCCCGGCTCAAAAACTCTCTCAGATATTTGAGAAGATGGCCTTTGCCCAGCCGTGGCAACTTACAGGCTTCAACTTTTAAGATAAGAAGAAGTTAAGATATTCCTCCTTATTTCTATACTTGTCTTTATACTATTTCTGTATTCGTTAATACTTTACCTAACAGGTTTAAAGCAACGTGAAGTATAATGAAAAAGTAAGTACGGTAGTAACTAACTATCCGCAGTGCACTTCCGGGAAGAAACTAGTTTTGCAAGGTTTTCCCATTATCCGGAGCAGAACTTAAAATTTATGAAGTCCTAGTGAGAAGATATTCGAGCGGAGTTTCAAAAACCAGTTCACAGTTCCTGCGAAATGATATTTTTTTATTTTATTTATTTATTTTCTAGATATTAATACAATTTTTTATCATATTGCATCATTGATTTAGGTTTTTTTTTTAAATAATAATGCCTAATATATGAAAGCAATGTTCTCCTTGATTTTGATATACTTACTAATAACCACTTCAAGAAATCACCGGGATATATTTCTAGGAAGGTTTGCCCATCACTTGTTTTTTTTTATAGGAAAGGGAACGATCAAGCGGCTTACCAGATGGTAAGTGATTACTGTCGCCCACCTACATCTGCATCACCAGAGACGCTGCAGATGCGTTGCCGCCCTTTAAGAATATTTAAGATATGGAAGGGAGGATGAGGAGGGGCAATGATATTCTACGAGGTCGTGGTATTACTCCGGTCGAGCCGGCCCATTCTTGCAGCAGCATAAACAACTGCTTGGCTCTAGCACGTTAAGAAGATGTTTTGTTGAGGCTGTGGTTCGGCTATTAAAAAAAAACAATATTCACAGCTAAAATTCATATAAACGACGGCTCATGTCTTTTCGAGGGAAAGCTATAAATCATTTTTTTATAAAATGTAAATTACATATTGTTCTAAACAAATGATTAAATGTTCTTCCCAATTTCTTTTTTTTATTGCTTGTGTGATTATTTAGACAAATGAAAAAAAAGTTACATTTCACGAGGACCGATCTTCTCGATATAGCTTCCGTGTTATTTATAAAACGGTCGTTCACCTTCCGCTTGATCATACATCTGGCCTAGTTTCCTTTTAATATTATGGCCTATTATAAATAACACTGGATGCATAATAATGTATTATTAATTTTATCCCAATGAAATATTCTGATGCTTACAGTTGGCCTGAACTTGCACTTTTCAGCTCTATCTGTGATGTGGCTTTCAATTAAAAATATAATTTAACAAAACATTTACAAACTATACCTATTTTTAAGCAGACGAAGTTATGGCTTGCGCCATAATAACTACATTAAGAATGAAATTCTAGCTTGCTTTCCTTTTAGGATAAATTAAATAAATGGATTTTACCGCGTTATTTACACAATGTTGTTTAAAAATTGAATTTTTTAAATAAAACTTACAAAAAATTCACGGAGTAAAAACAATCAGTTTTCTAATAACCTTACGTTTAAGTATTTATCATAATGTATGTTATTCTGTTTATATATCAGCAGAAAAGAAAAAAAACACTGAGGAAAGACCTCTTCTGAATTTTTAAGATGGTTTGGAGCCACGAAGGTTCCACCACGCTGCTCTACTGCTGATAGACGAACTTCATATACTCGAAATACATACAAAACATACAAATTTCTGTTATACTGGTATTTTTGTAGATACTATGTAATTTTATGAAAGCGACATCGACGGTACCCAACTAGAAACCTTACCTTTTCTTAACACAAAGGCATCAATTTGTCCTCTCCTTCCTGTGTGTCAATGTTTTGGATTTAAAGGAAAAATCTAATGCGTGAGAGACACGTAGAGAACCGGAAATCAAGTATTTTACTTACTTTAACGGTCTGTAAATAGTCCACTACAGGACATAGCTCTCTCCCGTAAGGAGGATTAGTCATAATCGCCACGCTCGGCGAGCGGATTGGCGATAACAATACCAGACACCTTTCACCATAGGCGTTGGTATCCACCATCGGTCTGGTATTTATCGCGATAATAATTATCCTGCCATCTGTCGGAAATCTTTGCGATTTAATTTTAATCTGGCCTTTGCGATTTGAATTAGGCTTTTTCCTTAATCGCCTCTTAAGACATCAACGGAAAGAAAGGGTGGGGGAGATTCTTACGCCGACACCACACGACCAGAAGGGGGAGCACGTTGTTTGATAAATACCATCGTATCCAATATAACACAAAGGGTACAAGAACAACCCTAACGTTTACGTATAGTTTGTGTGTAATTACATGGCAGTTAAATTAACAATAATTGTAACGAGGGTACAGCAGATGTTTAAACACTTATCTAAACAAACAAGCTATTAAAACATGTCGTTCTAAATAATTTAAATTATAATATCTGTAGAGAAATAGTCGCGAACATTAATTCCATAGCGTTTTGTACTTGGTATTCAGTAAAACTATAGTATTTAACAGTAAATGACAGCTCCGCGCTAACGTTTTTTTTTTTGGGAATGACGACAAGCAAGTGCAAGGGTCTCACCTGATGGTAAGTGATTACCGTCGCCCACGTACATCTGCAATATCAGAGTTGCAGCAGGTGTATCACCGGTCTTCTAGAATATTTGGTAGATGGGAGAGGAAGGATGAGGAGGGATGGGCAGATGGAGTCAGCCTCCGGCTTACTCAATCGCCGAACGAAACGCAGAAGCACGAGATGCCTCGCCGGGTATCTGCGAGGTCGTGGTACTACCCCGGTTGAGCCGGCTTACTTGAGCAGTAGCAAAAGCCGCAGCTTGGCTCCATAACCGTTTAAACTAACACTAAACTAATTACAATCTAATTCATATAATACTTTCTCGTGTTGAATTAAAAAGACACGATGGCCGTTATGGGATCGCGGAGTTCGATACCACATGTGGAATGGTAGTGACGTACGGGTGTTATTCAAAACTTACGTGCGATTCGGGTCGTTGGCTTGGATATTAACACGGCGGTAAGCTCACGTTGTCTCAAATAAGCTCTAGTCAAAAGTTGGTTAAAACGACCAAAATGTCAAATTGACATTGTCAATGTCAACTTTGACATTGACTACCATGAAATTCATATTTTTTAATCAAATTATGGGGATACATCTGTTTAAATTTTTTTTGTTTTCGCCTAATAAATGATAAAGGAAGACATTCTTACGACCTTTTAAAATTTAGGTGCATTCAAATTAAATTAAATTCATTCAAATTTCAAATCTTTGAACGATATTTGTTTCCAGTTTTGTCATAATTTCCTTTTTTTTGGGGAGTACGTCCACGTGATACGAAGTCGCTACCTCGCCCTAGATGTCATATATTTATTAACAATAGACCTATATTGTAATATATCAATAGCCTAGGCAATTCCTATTTACCCTTAACTGTCAAACATGTGGCGAATGCAGAATTAAATATTATTATGTAGATAAAAAAAGTAGATATATTTATAAAAATATAAAATTATAGTTGGTAGATCATCTATACGTAATATAAAAAATTTAATCGTGAAACTATAACGAATCATTTTATTTAAAGGCCATTAAAGATAAATTTCCGATCTAGCGTTTATCTTAGATATTATGGAATCATTTCACAGACCACTGATTTCACGACAACTCGAGCGATAAGCAAATAAATCAGTTTAACACGGGTCCTCTTAAGGTACTGATCAAAGATCCCTTGGAAGTCGAGTAATGAACTGTTTATAAAATCGCAAATAACCTTAACCTGCTCATAAAAACAATCTTCATTTTAAACTGCCTTAGAAAAAGGAGTTTATCTCTTCAACAGCATTTTATTATATTTTCACCGTATCTTCTTCAAATTCAAATAGACTTATATTTGAAGTAAGGTTCGAAGAGGGCATTTGAAGTGAGGTTTCATACAAATTTGATAAAAATCTTATAACGCAGTTTGAGGACATTGCCCGTAAACTTTTTGATTGATCTACGGTTTTTTTTAGAAAGTTACAATATTTTATTGAATTACTTTTTAATTTCCCCGTAGGATAGAGCATCCTAATATTATAAACGTTTACATGTATTTCATTCAACTAGATAAGTAGTAGATAATTCGCGCATTTCAGTTAGTCTGATCGATATTTTGACGGTTCATTTATCTGTTCGAACTAAAATTATAAAGTTTTTCTAAAATAATTTTATGAAACATATTCCAATACATAAAAATTAACATATAACGTCTTCCAATTTACATTTTAAGTCGTTCTTATTTTTGCCTTTCGGTATATTTGTGTCCTTGCTATACATTCAGCTAATTTTAATAAACGGCGTAAATAACGAAGAGTCTATCCGACTAGTCCGACAAACAGAGGATTAATTTATTTTTCTATGTCGATGGTTAGTTTTATTCGTTCGATGAAAGCTTGTGTTTCAAGTGTTTTTTTTTTTTTGGATCGGCCAACTCTATATAGGATAGAGTTGGTTCAAAAACTGTAACAAAACTAAATTGTGCAACCCTAACTTTACGTAAAGACAAGTTAGCGTAACTGTACCTCTACAGTGTTTTTGTAAATCCGGAAGCGTGGCGGAAGAGCAGCCGAGAGTAATGGAGCTCGCCACCGAAGCATCGGCTTCTCCAACCTCAGCCTCTGCGCCTTGCGTGGTGTCTGCGCTTTCTTACGGAAGGGCGGAGAAACTGCACTTACCGCAGAGCTGGAAAATTTTTAATCTTAAGTCGGTAACGAGATAACGAGCAGTCTATCAGCAAATCGAGTCTCATCCTGTTCTATTTCACGTAAATATATAATATAATATAAAATATAATATAGAGCCGAACGGCGGCTTTTGCTTGCCTCGTAGAATATCAGTGTGAAGTAGAGTGAGCATCATGTAAGCCGAATGCTCGTTTGCCGCCTTCCCTAAAAGAAAAACTAGTTAAGATCATTTGACTATGCTGAGTTGTTGCCAAATGGTAATATTATATTTTGGTATTGATTGTTATATATAACGAAATTTTGAAAGGTTTTTGTTGAAGATTATCTGAACCTTTTAAAACACTTTGTTTGATATAAAGCTCAAATATTTGAAATGGAATAGTACAGGCTAAGTTTCTAATGCTTAAAATTTTATATTATAGTTTAATAATAAAAAATACGTTCGAATTTTCACCCAAACACGTTTTATTGCGCATTTAAATTTACAAAATTGCGGCTGCAATCTTAAAAGTTTTTTAATATTTTCTAGAACACCACACCGGACTGTTGCTTATTCGAATATAGAATAAGAAATTTATACATTTCTCAATATTGAAAGGAACTTTAACAATAAAGAGGAAATATATTTCATAAAGCTTGAGTATTTTATATTCATTTATGTAATGTGTAAATAAACTGCTTCGGAGGACTCACTATTTGCTTTGATGTTTAATATGATGTTATATGTACATATTTATGAAATAAGTAATATAGGTAAATAAGCTCTGACGATCTGGGGGTATTGGGTTTGCGATCAGAAGTCTACATTTATAATCATTTCAAGTCACTTTTCATCAGAGATTATGGACAACGCGGCAGGAGTTGACTAGAGAATAAGTTGCAAAACACTCATTGATACGAGCCCTCCACACAGGGAATCGAACTCGGACCTCCTGATTCGTTGGTAGATCCTCTAACTACACGGTTATAAATGTTTATGTCCAACTTAAATATATTTTTAGTTTAAATGGTAAACAGAGAGAATATCTTGCAATAAGGTTAATGGTTAAAAGGAAACAAAATGACATTGAAATTTACGACTCTGGTCACGAACTAACAAGAGCGGTGACAATTTTGACGTTGGAGTGTTTTTTTTATTGTTTAATGGCCTTTGTTTTAAATATTGTGATTTAAGTATAATTATTGTGCCAATATCTAGTCATTGGTCTATGTCTATCACGTCTTGTGAGACTTTCCGGTGAGATGAGGTACGGTTTAAAATTTATTATCTTGAGTGCAAGAATGACGTCACACAAGAAGCCACAAGATAAATGTGAGCGTAAAATTTAAAAAAAAACTATAATTGAACGATTAACTTTTTTTATAAGTTATGTACTTATGTACTTGTAGAATAAGATTTGTGCAGAATTGTAATAAAAAAAATTCAGTTAGTTACAACATTCTTTTTATATCTAGCATATAACTAAATAGGGGGTTCTTGCATAGTAAGTGCATCGTCAGCCCCCCCAGCGTCTAGGCGTTAGCTTCGAGAGCATCCATCCCAGTAGGTCTTTAAACATGTTAGAGCCAGGAGACGGCTTTTGCTACTGCTCGAATGGGCCGGCTCAACTGGTTTGTTACCACGTCCTCGCAGAATACCGGCGTGAAGTAGAGGCATCTTGTGCCTCAGCGTTTCGTTCGGTGACTGAGGTAACCGGAGGCCCTCTCCTCCTCTCCAACCCCTTCCTCATCCACTCTCCCATCTCCCAAATACCCTTAAAGGCCGGCAACGCTCCTGCAGCACCTTTGGTCTTGCAGATGTACGTGGGCGACGGTAATCACTTACCATCAGGTGAACCGCTTGCTCGTTTGTCGCCTTCCCTATATATAAAAAAAAAAGTTTATTCCAGTTCGTCAAACCGACTACTTGCCAAGACTCAATAAATCAGTATAAAACAAATTAAGAATTGTAAAGGTTTTTTAAAACCTAATTTTCCAGAAACCTTTATATATAACAGTGAGATTGATAGGAAATTCTAATACTAGTGATTTAATTATACTGTCATGACGCATCCATATATGCTTATGCGATGGTGATACGATACTTTCTGACATATTTTACACATATTTGCCTAATCACCGCTTGTCTTATACTGAACCTTGATGTCGAATCCCAACTGGAGCCTTTATTTTTGCAATCCATAGACTATTAGTTTCAAGATTTGATCGCATTGTAATGTGTTCCGTATCTCTGACTTCCTCATTGTCTATTTCTCTACATTGTCTATCTTATTAAAAATACTTTATAACTAAGTAAAGAAGTTAGGAAGTTTATTTAATATAAACATGGCCAAATATCATGTGATAGCAGCGTAAAAATCGATCACTTCCCTTTCTTTCCGTGGATATCGTATATCATTTATTTCGTATCAATGCTCCCGGAGAGGCGAATAGTGGGTTGAGGGAACCCCTTTTGTCTACGGCGAGTTATGCCAAATGATAATTCGTAATTTCTGCCTGTCCCCACATGAGTGATAGACATGAGTGATAGACATGAGTGCTCATGTTGACGTGCCAAATATATTCTTAAAAAAAAGGTTTTATTTAAGTAACATCTTTTCCAGGAAAAACGAACAGGCTTGTTAAAAACTTATTTGATTTAATTATGATCTGAAATCTCAAAGTTTTTGAGAAAATATTTATTCTACAAAAATTTCGTTAAGACCTTTCGTCCTAGAAATGTTTTTTCTGTATTAATAAAGGACGGAAAGCTACGCAAGTTCTACTTTAATAATATTAAGTGCTTAATTAAAGTTGAAACAAAATTATTGAGAAATGCAAAGGAGAGTTAATTTGAAAATGATTTGAATTAAACTCGCAGATTCTTCGAGTCATCTCAGGATCTACGAGGGATTATGTACCGAGCCATTGCGTTTTCTACATTTGGATCGCGGAACAATCAAAAATTGATTTGATTAATAAAATGAAAACGTTACCACTTAATATCCAATTAATACCTTTTAATATGAATGCATGATGTTTTTTTTTACGGGAAAGGCGGCAAACGAGCAAGCGGTTCACCTGATGGTAAGTGATTACCGTCGCCCACGTACATCTACAATACCAGGGGTGCTTTGCGTTGCGTTGCCGGCCTTTAAGGGTATTTGCGTGATGGGAGGGAGGAACAGGAAGGGGATGGGGAGGAGGAGGGGGCCTCCGGTTACCTCACTCACCGAACGAAACGCAGAAGCACAAGGTGCCTCTACTTCACGCCGGTATTCTGCGAGGCCGTGGTATTCTGCGAGGCCGTGGTAATCCGGTCGAGCCGGCCCATTCGAGCAGCAGATAAAGTCGCCCCTTGGCTCTACCACGCTTAGAATACCCACAAAATAAAATAATATAAATAAATACATAATAGCGATAGCCTAGCTAGTGCCTCGAGCCGTGGCGCTCACTATCATAGAGTGCGAGTGATCTGGGTTCGATGCCCGGTGCCGGCACCTCTAAAATTTGAAAATCGCAATTTTCAGCGCTGTATTTACCATATGCTCGGCGGTGAAGGAACACGAACGGAAGGCGGTTGTTTCACTTTATTCGAGTCTAGCAATAAAAGTTTTATGTCACCACATCTGTTATTATTAAACCACACCCCACAAACAAGAGTTTATTTATATAAGAAACAGATTATGTATAACACAATTACATCATGAACTTTGTCTTTCTTTGTAATGTTAATAATGTTGCCACGTTTTGGTCCTGTAATTGATCTCGTGAAAAGTCAAAAATTTACTGAATACAAATTGTTTTCCGATCTCGGTTGAAGTCACCCACAATCAATGTGTATAGTGTACAGCGTAATCTTTATACATAAAAATCTTGTGTTGCGTCTGCTAGTGATCGTGTAACTTTTGAACAATTAAAGTCATATTCTTACAAATCAGTGCAGTCGAGACGATAGTTCATAGCTATAAACCCGATAGGAGGCGCTGTGAACGTTGTATAGACATATTTTCGGCAATTAATTTGAATAGGTTGATGATGAACAAGAACAGAAACCATCCGGTTTGATATCGAAAATTAGAGTTTATTTTGCGTTAGTGTAAATAGTGTCGTTCAATTTTTATTTCTTCTATTCTTTAACATGTTTATCTGTAGATGATTGATTGGAAGTTCTAAACTTAGGCCGGTAGCGCATCTGTAGCTCCTCTGGTGTTGCGGATGTTTTTAGGCGTAGGTGATAACATGCCATCAGGTAAGCCGCATGCTCATTTGCCTCCTTCTTCTATATGAAAAAAAAAACCATTTTAATGTTTGCAATCATTGCAATTTATATCTACGAGCCTGTACTAGATCGCATCGACATTTTATACAGATTTGTTTAAATATTTTTATAGTTTTACTCCGGTTTCATTTGTTTAGTGGCGTTTTAATCTAAAACCTCTCTCCCGTCGTTTTTTGTGTTCTGTGTGCATAGAATAAATCACTTCGAATGGCCAATCGTTTACTAGCTGTAAGTTTTCTCGTCACGAACAAATTGCGTTTTACAAGCCGTCGCTTTTTTGAAAAATTGAGCATTTTTTGGTGCAGTCATGGGTAATAACAACTGTTTTGTATTTCTGATTTATAATTAACCACCCAACCGCGCCAATCGAATACGGACGCAAAGATCTATTAAAACTATTTTAGACACATTTTCTTTTTGGTATCAATTTTGGCTGTGGTTATCTGAAGTAATTTATCATTAAAACCGTCAGTAAGAATTTTTGAAATTGGTTGAGGAATTTCGGATATTACCCCACACACATGTGTTATAGATAATCTTCATTGAGTAAAATTTTGTGAGGGTTTAATCTCACAAATCAGATTTCGGAGGATTTAGGAGCCAAGAAGAGTTTGCCTCGGTGCTGATGTGCAGACAGGCAGAGAGTCGTTGAAATATTTGTCTATTATTAGGATAACAACACGTCGAGACCTAAAAAGGTGTGGCAAACGCTCGTAAACGTCTTGTCAACTATTATGTCATCAATGACATTCAAGAAAAATAATATTTGAATAAAAGAGCCTTTCTGCTCGTTGGAATGTAAGCATCTTTCAATAAAATAAAAACATGTGTCTGAAATTTTAAGGCATATTAGAAAATAAAAAACGAAATAGAAAATCTGCAATATGTGAAGGTTGGACAGTTCAGTGGTGAGCTCTACGGTAAGCCGACGTGTAGTAGAGGTATCTTGTGCTTCTGCGTTTCCTTCGGGGAGTGAGGTAACCGAAGGCACTCTTCCTCCCCATACCCCTCCTCATCCTCTTTCCCATCTCACAAACACCCAAATAAGGCCGGCAACGTACTTGCATCACCTCTGGTGTTGCAGATGAACGTGGGCGACGGTAATCACTTACCATCAGGTGAACCGCTTCCTCGTTTGCCGCGGAGGAGGAAGGCCTGGAAGGAAAGGAAGAGAAAAAAGAAGAAAAGAAGATGAATACTAGGAGAGAGGTTAAGGTAACCAGTGCAGCAAGAGACAGATGACTGGTAATCGCCAGTAAATGTTTGCAGACCCGTGGATGATCCAGTGCAAGGGACACTGCATCGAAGAAGAAACTCTGCACCTAGAAGCATAAGACACAGATCTTTCATTCCAATTAGCTTCTAACACATATTTCCACGCGACCAAGGCTTCACATAACATACTCGGTTACACCTAACTCATTAATACTCTGGTATGAGTAACAATATACACGTATATGGATAAACTACACGAAGGAATAACAAATACTGTTCCGCTTCTTCAACCTAATATCGTTGTGAGCACTTCTACATATGCGTGTTTCAAATCGAGTTTCGACTCTTTTTTTAATTTAATTATCAGAGATCGTACTTCCATTTGAAACAAATCGTTTTCTTTATTTTTAAACTGTTAGATTAATAATTATATAAGTAGAAGTAATTATGTAAGAAGAATAATTACGTAACTAAAATGCTTGATCAGTTTTTTAAGGAAACTAATAAATCCCACAGACAGCATGAATGTTAAATCTATCGCTGGTTCCAAATAAGACATTAAATAAATAAACCTTTCCTTTAAGATTATTTTAGGATTAGGATATAAAAAAATAGCCATATACGATTTATGTTATATTGTTTCATAGTCATCATTACTACAATTGTTAGGTACTTACAATTGCTATTGTACCACGTGCTCGGCGGTGAAGGAAAATATCGTGAAGAAACCTGCATGTCTGAGAAATAAAAAAAAATATTATTTCGAGGATATGTGAAGTCCGCCAATCCGCAGTGGAGCTGCGCGGCGGGCCCTTCTCTGCTGCAAAAACTCTCTCAGATATTTGAGGAGTCATTTGGCCAGCTATTACATATAAATGTTAGCGGCTACTTTAAGATCATAGGGTGTTATTTTTTTTAAAGAAATTCTAACCATAGCGGAAGGTTATTTTTACTGTGAAAACTCTAGTCCCGAATTATACCCTCCCGGATGTACGGAATGGTACGGAACATTTTCACATCGACCGTTAAAAAGTTTATGGTCCATCTTTACTTCCTAGTGGATGGTTGGACAAATTTACTCTGGATAGTTTTTATTAACTCACTATATCTACATATAGTAATATCACTATCATATATATATCCATATATATATATATATATATATATATATATATAGGATGGTGGTATTACTAATATATATAACAGTGATATTGAAGATGAACTTTTGAATTACGCGTTTTAAATCTTTGTATAAAATGTGTACTACAGTAATTTATTTCGAGGCATTTATCGGATATTTTCAAACAAAATTTTGGACAATTGTTAAACACGACGTTCTTTGTACCAAAATATATATAGAAGAGAAAATGATAAAAAAATACATTTAAAAATATTTCAGAGTCTCAGCGACTCACAAACGAAAAAAAATAGGCAAAAGAACTTTTTCCGGTACCGGGAATCGAACCCGAGCCTCCTGGGTGAGAGCCAGGTATCCTAGCCACTAGACCATACCGGACTTACTGTGATATAGGAAATTGCTTAACTTATACAAAACAATTTTAACAAAGCTATCAGTCCATTTTCTATTCCCAACGGTCTTCCCGGTTTGGTTATCTATATACATAAAAATTAAGCTTCTGTCTGTATGTGAACACATACATACGGAAGCTAAACTCGAAAAGTAGTCGAAGGATTGACCTGAAGTTTTTACACGACTTTCTATATAAGAATCTTTTATACGCTATTAATTCCCGTTTCCAACGGGCACGGGAATTGACAAAAAGCCTGTATGCTTATTTATTTAATACATATTAGATGAATAACTCATTTTTTGACAGTCGGTGGTCAGAGTCAGAGCCGTCTCAGGCAGGCAGCTCTTGTCAACATTTATTTTTTTGCTTTCTGTTGTCAAATTTTTCTTTCTATGATGTAAATAGTAAAAAACATTAGCGTGGAAAAAAGCGTCTCGTCATTATACGACGCGTGGCTAGGTTTAGCTAGTTTAAATATTAGGTCGTGGAAAAAGTTTTTTCGTATTTTATATACGAATTCAAGATATTTTTTTTATCATAGTTTATTTATATTTGATTACAATATAAATGTGCCATTTTGTACGATAACTTGTTGCCAATTTGTACGTAGTGAAATAATCCCATTGCTGTAGAAATGTTGGGACTTCTGATCAAGAAACTGCGACAAGTAGTTTTGGCAGTCCTCTCTTGATGTTAACCTAACACTACCTAATGAATTCTGAAGAGACCGAAACAGGTGAAAATCTGAGGAGTGCAAGGTCAGGGCTATATGGTGGATGTATTGACAATTCACAAACAAAGTTCTCTCAATATTTGCTGAGTGGCTAGAGTTGTCTGTGGTCTAGCCTTACCATGATGAGAAACCATCCTCTTTGTGTTGATAATTTGTTTCTCTATTTCTTGCTTGAGCCTCATCAACTGTTGGCGGTGGAGATTCGAATCGATGGTTTTGCCCGGCGGTAAAAGCTCATAATGAACGATGTCCTTCCAATCCCACCATAGACACAGCGTCACATTGTTGCGAGTTAATCGGGGTTTCATTATAGTCTGTGGAGTTTGACTGTCCTTTGATCATTTTTGCACGTTCTTCTCGTAGGTAATCCACTTTTCATTCATCAGTCATCAAACTTGTCAAAAACGGTTCTGTTTCATTACGTTTCAACGGAGAGTTTCATTTCGCAAATGAGTACACGATTCATTAGGTTTTTTCAGTGAGCTTGTGTGGCATCCAAATAGAGCTTTTTTTATATATCCAGACCATTTCATACGAATCAAAACTTTTTTGGGGTCAAGCCTTGGCTGTTCATCTATGTTGAATCTAATAGGACTTTATCTATTATTACACTTTATATACTAAACTTTGACTTTATCTGTAACAGGTCGACCAAAGCGTTAGATTCACTCATTTTGGCGGACAGGAAAACCATAGAGCAATGTTAAAAAAACCGTTTTTACAGTACTATAGATGTTACAAGATACAAAAAAATATCATGTATTATATGTACGTTGCGGTTGAGGCAGGTAAATAGTATAAAGTGAACTTTCACACATTACTTTTTCCATACAAAACGCTTAAACCGTCTAAATTAAAGCATCTGATTATCTGATAACCAAAGTTGAATTTCGTTACTTCACAAGCACAATCCCCACATCCAATTTCGACCGCAAGCGATATTAGTTTAAATAAATATCTGGATGCCCGATAACGTTTAAAAGGGTATTTGTTCAGGAAAAGCAATGGACGTTTAACATCGCGTTAGATATAGAAGATGATATCTAAGAGAAGTATGTAGATTGCAAAATTAACTTGTATACGTATTACATGTTGTTTCGGAAGACTAACTCATTTTAACGGCGGTAGAGGCAGACCGCGTGATGGATTGCTGAGCCACCAAACCCCTGCCGAAGTCCATAGTTGTGTTGGTCCCGTATCACTGACACTCCATCTGTCCTTTCCGCAGATTTTATCCAATAAACGTTACGGCAATAAGAGACGGCGAAGACGAGTGAGTGCGCTCTCTGTGCTTACGAGGACACTTACGGCACTATAATATCTCCTGCGCAGTTGACTACTGCCGATAGTATGCAAAAGTGGTCGCCGTGGTCGAAATCGACCAGAAGGACATCATCATGAGGGAAAGACCACACTGATAGAATGCCAGCATAATACGGCCGTTCTTTCCCATGTGGCGATGCCAAGCTACGGCTTTGCTGTTGCTCGAATGTGCCTGGGGTGGTACTACCATCTCTCAGAATACCGGCGTGAAGTAGTTCGTTCGGTGAGTGACGTAACCGGAGATCCGCTCCCTTTCCCCATCCCCCCTCCTCGTCCTCTTTCCCATCTCCCAACCATCCTCAAAGGCAGCCAGCGCACCTGCAGCTCCTCTGGTGTAGATGTACGTGGGCGACGGTAATCACTTATTATCACGGGACACATAAAAATAGATCTGACCACACAACAACAGAAAATGTTGGAAAAATTATGTAAAAATGAATTGTATTTGTAAGTGGAAGTATTTTCTTTAAGAGAAAAATACGTATTATCCCAATATAGCTACATCGTACACGTTACACAGGGACAAAGTGTTTGCCGTAATCCAATGATCCTGTTGTAACGAGTCAGTGAATAACTAGGTTCATTTAAAGGTAAAACTGGTGTTAAATAAGGGTTACGCGGCCGTAATATTTTCAAAATTAGTCAGTTGCGTACAATTTTTTTTGTAGAAGTTACATGAGGCTTTTTATTTATTTTGAGTCGTAGAAAAATATTGTAAAATTAGACGTTTTGTTTAAAATAATTTCCAAAAAAAGAGGTTACCTATGGATTTTCTTTCGCCAGTTTCTACTCCGTTAGAGGAACTTCGTTACAAAACGGTGGATAGTTTGAAAATAAAAATTAAATGTGAAATGAATGATTTGATTTGATTTGTCAGTCTCTCTGTTTGGTACAAGTTTGCAAACTTCCCGATGAGCGAGAGACGAGAGAATTTAAAAATTCTGTAGAAAATATTGTATCCTAGAGTATTACCAGCCAGGGTGTCGAGGTACTACTGTCGTTGGACATTCAGAAGAATACGTGATAGTGATTTTTTTTTAATTTTTAACTCTACACAAGCTTTAAAACTTTTAGAAAGGGATACGTAGGAATCGTGGGGGTTAATGATAATTCTAATTTGAGAACCTCGTGAAAGCCGAAACAGACTAGAAGACAAAATATCTGAATCAAGGTAACAAGGTGACCGAGGTGTGAGACGGTATGGCGACCAAATTATTCCTATAGTATCCTCTGCGATTGGGTTAATCCCAGTCAGCCTGTCGGAACATCTGAGGCGGCTGCTACTCCGTGATGGACCACTCAAAGTTCAAATGCTGAAGGCGGCGCTCCTCGATACTGCAGGATTCGTCCGCTGGTTTCTTTCTCTTTCCCCATAACCTTTACACATATTACTATAATCCAACATATATTTACAACACATAACCCAACCAGATGAGACTATACGTAAATAGCCAAAAAGATTTTCATTTTAATTATGTTCCATGGAAATTGTACGAACAGCAACCATTGATTTTCGAACCTTACCCAATATATTATTTTTTTATCATTTGTTTGTTTGTGGAATTTAGTTCATCTGAATTTTGTGTAAGCCGCATTAAAGGAAAATATGGGAGGTGCTTTTTTAACGTATGAGTCTGTTGTTATTTAAAAGGGGCTTTTAGGCTAAATAACAGAATGATTAATGTCATACCTTGCTTTATTTTTTAACTACCTGCACCTTTTATATCAAAGGGCAAATGTATCCAAGTCTTTCGATCTTTCCACCGGATGAGAAACAACCAGTTTTTTTACTTTTTCTTTCCTTGTCTTACATTTGTTATAGGAAAACTTAATTATATTTTAACTGTTTAAAAAAATATTTCTGTGTTGTAAGGGAGTCTAAACGAAAGATAAGGCTCTCAATATCTGTAGGGGTTTCAGAACTCGGAAGGGTTTATGCTGCTCCAATGCGGACTGGCAGTCTAAACATGTCCACCAAATTATACACTTTATTATTTATTTGACACGATCACTATGTTTTCTTTAACCGCCGAGCCTGTGGTAAATTCGGCTCTTAAAATAACAATCAACAATTATGTGCCGCCGGCACCGGAAATGGCATCTGGGTGCGACCTGACAAGTAAGCCCAGGGTCTTATCAAGTAACAAAAAATAAGGAAGTATATATTACTTTTAAGTGAGTTAAATAAAGCAGATCGTCAATCAGTTAGAGTTAGAAATAATCTGTATGATTTCAAGAACATTTTGGGGAAGCTTGAAGGTTTCTCTCAAAAAATCTATGCTCGATGTCGTCGATGCGATACAATCTGCAACGAACTGACATACATCGGAAAAATCAGCTAAAGTGTAATATGCTGAAGTGGCAGTAGGCCAGCCAGATAGCTCGCAGAATTGATAACCGAAAGGTTCCCGAGCGGCTCTCGCACAGGCAAATGCAGCGTGGGATGATCCCTTAAAGATAGAGTGACGCCTCCATAGTTTTGCGAAAAGTCAATGGATACAGGTGGTTTAGGCACGTGCTTCGTGGCAATCTTTGGAGAGACCTATGTTCAGCAGTGGACTTGTGACAGACTGAAATTATGATGATAATTAATATAACACCATTTATCTATTTTAAATAGCTTGCATTTTGTAAATAGCTTGTGTAGAGTAAAAAGATGAGTAAGGTTATAAACATGAGTAATGTTAAATTTTGCAAAATAAGAATTTTAAAAATATTTTTCAACAAAAAATTTAAGTACCAGAGTAGCAGCAGTTAACGTTATCAGTCCGAGCTATAAATTAAATTCATGCTTAGCATTTTGCTGAACTGAATTATAAAGTTAGTCGTTACTTTTCGGACGTTAAAAAGCTTGCGTAATTTTAATTTAAATTTGTTTTTTTTTTAAAACCTGTTAAACCTGTTAAAGTGGCTCTCCTAATGGTAAGTGATCACCGATGCCCATGTACAGCTGCATCACCAGAGGAGGTGCAGGTGCGTTGCCGGACTTTAAGGATATCTGTGGAGAAGGAGGAAAGGGGAGTAGGCCTCCGGTTACCTCATTCACTGAACGAAACGCAGAAGTACAAGATGTCTCAACTTCAAGCCAGTATTCTGCGACGCCGTGGTACTACCTCGGTCGAGCCGGCCCATTCGATCAGCAGCAAAAGTCGCCACTATGATCTTTTAATTTTACGTCTGTATAATTGTATTACTAAACGTGCGTAAGAGCCAATTCGGCGTTTTGTTCGGTGAGTGAAGTAACCGGATGCCTACTCCCCCTTCTCATCCTCCCTCCCATCGCCCAAATACCCTTAAAAAACCTCTGGCGAGCTGTATCTTCTGCCCTTGATGGCAGGTTGCGGGCCTCGAGGTTGCCCTCTTTACCCGGACGTCATCTCGGGGGGCAACGGCTCCCCCGGTCCTGGGTCCACTATGTCGTGGGTGTAGTTGGAGTGTGTCTTTCCTTGTCCTTTATCCTCACGCCTAGGCGTGGTCGGGCTAACGCTCGTCCCTGGCCCCCCTTCGGCCAGGCGGCGTTGATGGTGGCAGGATTTCGCGTGGGAGTGGCCGTCCTTCAGGAGGGCGCGCGTGGAGGGGTGCTAGGTTGTGTAGATGTTCGTGTGGCCCGTTATCTGCTCGGTCGAACAGTCGTCGCGATAAACGGACCACAAACTCTTCTAAGGACTCCACGCGGAGCCCTTTGGATATAACGTCGTTCCTGACGTATCGGCCAGCTCCCACGATCATCCTGAGAGCCAGACTCTGCTGCGCCTGCAACCGTTTCCGTTGAGTCGCCGATGTAAGCGCGTACCACGCCGGCGCCGCATATGTGAGGCGCGAGCGAATATAGGTTTTATATATACCTATCTTGGTGCGCGTTGTTAACTTAGATGTTAATATAGGGTATAGTTTTGCTCTCGCAGCCCTTGCATGCCTTACGACGTTGTCGATCTGGGGCGACATGCGAAGGGCGCGGTCTATCTTGCAACCAAGATAGGTAATAGTATTGCTCCACGCCACCTCTTCTCCTCTTAGCTGGAGGGGGGGTGGTACGCGTACTCGGCGATTAATGGCTATGGCGGTCGTCTTCCCGACATTGACCGCCATCTTCCACTTGTCTAGCCATTCCGGAAGCAGGTCGAGCAGTCGCTGCATTCTCCTTGCAGCGATCTCAACCCGGCGTGAGGATGTGAAGTAAGCGCTGTCATCAGCGTACAGTGCGAGCATTACGTCGTCCTCCCACTCCTGGACGCGACCTTCCAGTGTAGGGATATCATTCGTGAATACCGCGTACAGGTGGGGTGAGAGGCAGCTACCCTGCGGGACACCTGCTTCTATGGATCGTGTTGCCGACTCAGCTCCCTCGACCGATACATAGAATGTTCTCTCTTTCATAAATGACGCTACCAGCCGTACCAGCGACGGCGGCAGGGTGGTGTGCTCTATCAGCTTATAGATCAGACCCGTGTGCCAAACCCTGTCGAAGGCCTTCTCCATGTCCAGAAGGACTCCGACACATACGCGACCGCGATGGGATTCGGTCGCGAGGTAATGTAGCACACGGGCCAGCTGCGATGTTGTCGAGTGCCCGCTGCGGAAACCAAACTGCTCCTCTCGCAGTTCGACGCAAGGTTTGATCCTCCGCAGCAGGAGCCTTTCAAATAGCTTCGCTAGGTACGGCAGCAGCGTTATCGGCCGATAGCTGGATGGGCGTTTCCTGTCTTTCCCAGCTTTCGGCAACACGATAATTTTCCCCCGCTTCCACTCCTGGGGGAAGTGTCCCGTCCTGATCACCGCGTTGTAAAGACGGGTGATCGCTACTATTCCTTTCCTGGGTAGCTGCCTTATGGCCATGGTAGTTATACCCTCATGACCGGGCGCTTTCCTCAGCGGAAGGTGTGCGGCTGCTTTCTTCGTTTCTGCTGGGGAGATAAAATCCTCCCCTCGCAGTGCTGGTGCCGGCGTCATGAGGTATTCCTGTACGCGGCGCTCGACTGTTGCATAATGATCAGCGAGGGTGGGTTCGGCAACGTTCGCTTGGAATTGCCCCTCCAGGTGCTCGGCGAGCATCTCTGCCCGGTCCTTTGCTCCGTAGTGTCTGCGCCCCTCGTTGTCCACAAGTGGGCATACCGGAGTTGGTGTTCTGTTGAGCTGTCGGCAGAGGAGATGGAGTGAGGCCGGCTTTTCAGACGCTTCTTCCACCCTTCGGTCCCACTCCTCCCCCCTGTGGGCTTTTATTTCCTCCGACAGCTCCTCCGTGAGCTGGTTGAGTTTCTTCTTAATAGTGGGACAACGAGTGCGAGCCCAGAGTTTCCTCAGCGCCCGCTTCCTCTTGAGTTTGTTTGTTATCCCAACTGGGAGCTCTTCCCTACGGCGTGTCCTACCGATCTCCACAGTGGCCGCGCTATACGCATTTTGTATCGTGGATGTTAGATACTGCGCGGCCTCCTCTACGTCGTCGCTTGTGTAGATCGGCGCGCCGTAGTCCATGTTCTTGAGTGCCCTCTGATAGGCCTCCCAGTTGGTTCTTCTGCTGGGACCTCTGGGCACTACGGAGTCAACCGAGGTGTTCGTGGTTACTAGTATGGGGAGGTGCTGAGTATCCACATCGTTCAGCACCTCCACCTGAACCGGGCTCGATATGCCTATGCATATCACAATATCAAGTACATCCGGACGGCAGTGCGATTGAACGGGGGTATGTGTCGGCTCATCTGGCCCTAACACCTCATATCCCCCGCTCTCCGCATCTTCGTACAGCTGCCTGCCTGGGGGGGTTATGGTCTTCGACCCCCATGCGGGATGTTTTGCGTTCAAGTCTCCCGCAATAATGGCTGGGCAGCTCCCTTCCAGTACCGTTCGGATGTCCGAAGGGCAAAAGGGGGTACCGGGGGGACGGTACGCAGCGTATATACGCAACTCCCTCCCGGCCGTTCTCAAGCGAACTCCAATGGTCCGGGTTGTCTGGTACTCGGCCAGCTCAACCTCCTCGTGGATCAGATCCCTCCTTACTAACACCGCGACGCCTCTGTACGCTATGTTTTCAGGAGAGATCTCATCGCGTCGATACACGAAGAAGTTGGGGATCTTGAAAGGCTGCTCGGGCCTGAGCTTTGTCTCACCAAGCAGCACGACCTGGACATCGTGCTGCTGGATGAGTGTCCTTAAGCTGGCGGCTTGGTTCCTGATGCCGCCAGCATTCCAGTACATGGCCCGTAGTTCAGCCATTCCTGGCGAGTGTCAGTCGGGCCAGTGCCGTTAGAATGGCAGATAAGGGGTCAGCTCCCGTGGTCATCGCCGCTAAGACGTCGCCAAGGATCTTCATCACGACGGTGACCAGTTGCGCAAGTGCAGCCTCGATGGTCGTCGGCATGTGGGTAGGTTGTGGAGGGGAGGTCTCGGTCCTCCCCTTCGAGGGTTGTGCGCTCTTCGCGTTGTTATGCACCTGCGCATGCTGAGGTACATTTCTGGGTGCTGTGGCCACTGCTACAGGCCCTTGTTGCTGCTTCTGCTGCATGGTGGCAACGTAGGGGGGAATGGGGGTTGAGGTGCCTCTAGCCTCGGACGCGGCCGGCTCCTTCCTCCTCTTCTTCCTCTTCCCTCTTCTTTTTCTGGGGGGGGCAGCAGGTGCGCCCCTCTCCGTGGGGTCATTGGCCGGGGGTGCCAGTGTGGCCCCCGTCATATGCCTCCTCTCTGGTTGAGGTGGTGCTGGTGGTGCTGGTCGTACCACCTCTGGTGCCTTGTCCAAACCTCTGGTGTTGCAGATGTACGTGGGCAACGGTAATCACTTACCATCAGGAGAGCCGCTTGCTCGTTTGCCACCTTACCCATAAAAAAAAAACACGATCTGTTGTTACCATTTCTATTGAATTATAATTAGTGTGTCAGGAGGATTATACTAGTAATTTCTATTTTGATGGACCGATGTGGGTTTCGAATCCCGCGGGGAGTGAATATTTGTATGATGTGTATAATTAAGTGTGTATTTTTATTTCTATATTAACGTGACATAAACAAAAATGCACATAGTTATTCTGATATGTTTCGAAATATCTCTTTTGTAGATGTTCATGAAATTTTCGTAAAGGAATTCTATTCCCAAGAGCTCGACTTGTTATTGAAATCAAATTGGTTCCCTGCGGCGGTAAAGTAAACCCTTGGACCAATTTTTTGGTGTTATTTTCATGTTCAGCAAAAACTAAGTACTACTTTAATTTCCTTTAATGAAAAATAATATGCGTCGTAACTTCGAAACTAACGAAATTCTATAAGAGGCTACAATCACTTATATCTCGTCGACATTTATTGGATCTGTACCATCGCTTCCTTACTTGATTCAAGACAGATAGAAATGGTTTATGAAAGATATGTCTCTCGGAGGATAGCGAAAGGAAAGTTTCGTACAGCAATGAAACAAGTTAAATATGTTTACGCTTTAGAGCGCACACAAATCCCCCAATTCAGTTCTATCTAACCAAAGAGGAAAGAAGGTAATGATCATGCTAATTTTCCCGGGTCCAGACAAAGACAGCTTCTCTTTTTTCAAAAACATGCTGTTTCGAACAAATATTCTACAATATCCGATACATACTACTGCGAACTGAAGCGTGTTGAAAGTTTAGTATTCCAGTAACAAGCAGAGGAAATCTTTATTTCATTCTTACATGGCGTACGTGGAGTGTTTTATATATATATATATATATATACATATACATATACACATACATATATGTGTGGAAGAATTCACGTCCGTTATTGATAGGGCAGAGATTATATACTCGCATTTCAATTCTGACAAGACTCAGGGTAGTCTAAAGCGTTTCCACAATTTTTTGACTAACATAGAACTTAAAGAACGACGAGTCTCGTTGCCGGATTGCCATGATCAAGGCAACATAAGCCAAAGGCAGCATAAAAGGAATTTCCTCATTTGCTTGTTATGGAACTGACAGATAGAAAGTGGTTGGTAGATACACTTACCACGTTACATGTTACAACCACCAACAATACTCAACCGCTTTGACGTCATGACAGGCGGTGAGCGGAGCCGGGGGCGGCGGCCATCTTACTGACCAGAGCAATCACGGGACCGGGACGAACAACAGGCACGCGATAGTATACTATAAAATTACTTATAACTGGTCTAAAACCATTAAGCCTTTAGAATTGATAATAGGCTGTATAACTGGTGATCACACATATATGCTTTAGATATATTCTAACGATAATAGATATATTCTTACGACAATATTAAGAAAATTAAGTGACTTATTAATTAGCTTAATAACGGATTGAACAATTTTGTAAATCGTAAAAAGGTTCATCATCATCATCATTTCAGCCTATCAGAAGTCCACTGCTGAACATAGGCCTCCCCCAAAGATTGCCACGAAGCTCGGTCTTGAGTCATCTGCATCCATCGACTTCCTGCAACACTGCGCAGGTCGTCACTCCATCTTGTGGGGGTCGTCCTACACTGCGTTTCCCTGTACGCGGCTGCCACTCAAGAACCTTTTTTCCCCAGCGGTTGTCAGTTCTGAGAGCTATGTGGCCGGCCCATTGCCACTTCAGCTTGCTGATCTCTATGGCTATGTCGGTTACCTTAGTTCTTCTGCGGATATTATCGTTGCAGACTCTATCACGCAGAGAAACACCGAGCATAGCCCTTTCCATTGCGCTAAAAAGGTTATTTGACGGTTTTTTATGAAGTAAAAGGTGTGTCTATAATTGTTATGAGAATGGAAAACCTTAGTTTTTATTTGGCATATACCATTCAAAAATAATCGAAGAAAAAGGTGCAGAAACTGGTTAGACATTTAGTAGGAAATTTATATGACTCATAAAAGTTTTGGCTGACATCAGAAAGTGTTAAAACTTGTGCTGCGCCGTACTTTAGGGAAGCTATATTATTAGATGTGACATGTCAAGCGTAAATAACCTTTGAAAAGCAGTTTGAAAAAAAAAATACTGTTTTTTATGACTCGTCAATTTTTTACAGTTTTCGAAATAAACTATATGTGATACCATCGAGTATCCGCGAAGGACAACACTCGATGGGGGCAACTTTTGCGGAATACTATATAATAAGAGATAGCTCAGGCTCGCGGAAGAGGCCGGTTCAATATATATAATAGGACCATTCACCTGCTTCTCCCGCGGCTCTTCGAATGAAAGACGTTTCTCCAAAAGTAGCGTTGCGGTCGTCTGCGGCTTCCAGGAGTATTATTAACATGCAAGCATATTCCTACAGTTACTTATGAACAATGATACATTTTTTACATGCGTGGGCTGCAAAAAGAGCAATTACAACCACGCGCGATTGCGTAATGTCACGTTTGCCAGAGAGGTGGCACCACTTGACGCACTCCAATTTGAGGTGAAGACGGAGAAACTTCACATGCAATACCCGTGGTGATGTCTAATTCTTGAAATAATATACGGACAGCCGCTTTGGCGTGTCCAGTATGTTTAAAATAAATAAAATATAAAATAGAGATGAAGAAGCCTAGAGGCTTGTTAGTAGTTAGTACATTTCTGTAAATATACTTCTTTTAGAGAGATATGTATAATTGCTGCGCTTGGCAATTGAATCGACGACCGAATGTCATCTGTATGTCTATTTTTTTGGCATTTAAATAAAAAAAAATTAAAACATACTATAACTATTGATAGGGATTGAGAACAGTAAATGAAACGCCATAAAATCCGTAAATAATAGTTTAATTTCAAATGTATAGTATTGGTATAAAAGAGATAAGAATATAGATTAATAACTGCAATTTTTTAATACAAAATCTGATTTGCTACTGACAGTCCATGAGTAATCGTGATAGTGTAAATTCAAAATGAAAACTACGCACGTGTGGAAACCCAATAAAGTTTATCCTAAATCAGTTGACCGCGGTCACTCGTTCGGAAGGTTGTAAAATAACCCTGACCCTCGTAAATTCCACATGGTGCCCCCAACTTTCCTACAACCCTTAGTTGACAAGACAGAACTTTGAAAAATTGTCTAAAGTGTCATGGTCATCTTGAAAAACTATTCTTTGGTACGAAACATGTTTACGTTTGTTATTAAAATAATTTTCAGGAACTAAAAATAATATATTGTTTTAGACTGTAAATACTGCTGAGCATAGGGTTACTCCAGTGAGGGTTGGTGGACTTCCCACATCATCGAAATTGAATATTTTTTATTGTTTCCGAGTCTTGCTGGTTTTCTCAAGATATTTCTCTTCAACGCTGTTGCCAAAGTACATGTCACATGGTAAATTCAGTAAAATTTTTAGTAACAATTTCAGTGGCGTTGGAGTCTGGGGTCGAGCCCTGGTCACTGGCGTACTATGAAATTAAAGCGAACGCCCTCAGTACTGGGCTACCGGAGCTAGCCCTGGTATATGTCGTTAATAAGATTTATTTTCAAGGTTTTATAAGTAAGTGAACAACATCTTAGCATAGATACCAAATAAGTTGTTATAACAGACGATGTGTATTTTGACGCATACCCTCAGTACGACAAAAATTGCTGATCAAAAAGCAATTTCTTTTCAATAAAGGGTAGAAATTGTAGGGCTGCTATGTTGAAGCGATACGAGTTTTATTATATGTAAACATAAGTATATATTTACAATATAGGACAAATATGTTCGCGAACAAAAGCAACATCGAGTTGAAAACAACCTTAACACATTATTGTTTTGTGTCAACACTGAACTACTTTATTATTAAAGCCAGATATGTAGGTACTTTAGCAGTATTGAAGTCTTAGAGTAAAATATTTGCAAAACCTACCTTCTGCGCTCTAAAACACATAAGAAGTCGTGTATTGTTTCTCGTTATTGCAGATGTACTTGGGCGACGGTAATCACTTACTATCAGGTAAACCGCTTGCTCGTTTGTTGCCTTTCCCATAAAAAAAATAAAAGAATTTGGATACAGACTCAAAGCCACGGTCATATTGCATAACTGTGAACATAGACAAAAACAAGATTTCTATGGTAGCTTTTTAAAGAAGAATTCACCTCAAAATGAATGAACTTCTTTCTGTGTGTGGGGGCGAGTACTTAATGTATTTATACATCAAGTTTCAAAGTAAAACAACGAGAGATTGTGAGATGGTTTGGGAATGATACAATGTCAAATGATATGGTACTGTAGACTCTATTCAAAGGTACTTTTTTTAGTTTTAAATCATAATCGTGTGATGTTATTGAAACTCTGACGTGTAACAATGCTAGAAATTAGCTAATTACCGTAAGTGTCAAAACCCGACAGATCTGATCTATGTCTATATGGCGGTTGAAGGTCCGGAGAAAGGTGGTAGTTTACCCGCCAGGTCGGGTGTTCGCGAGCAGTGGAGGACGTCTCCTCCTCCCAGGGTGTTATTTGGATCTTGTTTCATGTAATGATCTGTAGAAACTGTCATAGTGTGATGATGGATTGAATGCTCAGTAGCGCCATCTTGAGAAATGTTTTGTCTGAATAAATGTCTGCCATTTTGAGCTTCTCGTGTGGTGAAATAGATGTCGCCACACCTACGCCGCAGACCACAACTCGGCCACGGAAGGTATTAAGAGAGCAGCCCATAGTAATACCAGCAGGCGATAGAGCGAATGGCGTATCCAAACCTGGACTCCCCCCCCTCCCCCCGACCCCATCTCGTCTGCAGAGGGGAAAGATAACGTTTCAAAGTAACGGTAGCCACAGTCCGACAACTCTCATTCGAAGTGAGCTTTCCTTCTGTGTTACAGGTGTGCGTGCTTAATTATATGTACCTTAACCTTAACAGACTCTAAATAGTCCACTGCAGGACACAGACCTCTTCTTCGAGAAGGACGTTTATCCATAATCACCAAGCTCTGCAAGTAAATTAGCGAATCAACGGTGCTGCCCGTCATCGCTTTGCTTAATTTTGGTTAGATGAATATCCCAGCATTGCGATTTTCAAAGCTTTTCCTTAGTCACCTCTTTGGATACCCACGGGTAGAAAGAATGGCAGATTCTTTCACCGATAAACAGCTTACGGATCTATATATAAAATAATAAAATTAACACATGTTTTAGTTCTTGCACAGAAAGATTTCTATGCCTTATCATCATCATCATCATTTCAGCCTATCAGAAGTCCACTGCTGAACATAGGCCTCCCCCAAAGATTGCCACGAAGCTCGGTCCTGAGCCACCTGCATCCATCAACTTCCCGCAACACTGCGCAGGTCGTCACTCCATCTTGTGGGGGGTCGTCCTACACTGCGTTTGCCTGTACGTGGCTGCCACTCGAGAACCTTTTTTCCCCAGCGGTTGTCAGTTCTATGCCTTATGAATGATATATATTCCTTCTATTAACTTTGATGCTCATTCGGAAATATCTTTCTGAATATAATTACGTAGAATATATGTAAGTTAGCAAAGAGTTGAATACAATAAAAGAAAAGTTTTTTCGCCGCTTCGGCTAAAATAAATATTTTACCATGCCTCCAACTTTAGCGGTTTGATGTACAATATTTGACCTAAAATTTTATACAAAGTGACATCCCGACCCTACACTTACGCCCCCAGGGCTTAAAAGCTGACTGACTAAAAAATATTCATGTCAGTAAAATTTTGGCAGCATGATGTTCAGCAAAATAATTCAGGCACATGAAAATGTATACATTCGTTACCTTTTTTCATTTCTATTCGTATTAACATTTATTTTCATACTACAGCAATTGATGTTTTTCTGACAAATATTCTCATCACCGCGTAAAAGCGGCGTTAGAATGGTATGATACTATATAGATATCCATGGTATGGATAGGATATCTCTTTCTATCTTCCACGCACTTCGACTTTGTGGAATCAGCTGTCGCCAGCAGTATTTCCGAACAGTTCCGACTTAGGGACCTTCAAGAATAGAGCTCATTCCTTCCTTAAAGGCCGGCAGCGCATCTGTAGCTCCTCTGGTTTTGTGGATGTTCGTGGGGGTTGGTGATCACTTACCATTAGGTGAGACGCACGCTCGTTAGCCCCCTTCTTCTATAAAAAAAAATCTTCTCGAGAGAGCCTACTTAAAAATCTCATGGTAAAGGGCGGAAGCGAACCCAGTGAAGTGACTGACCACAACCTATCTCACAGATAGACGAAAAGATAATTGTGGATGCTCATTTGACTACGCCGAGTCCAGCAATATCAGGTATCTCTGTCTAATCATATATGCGACAGGCTTAGGTGCTTATATATCCCTATAACGTTAAGCAGATTGAAGTAAATAGCGACTTCTTAATTTAAAATTTACACTTACCCGTTCAGTTCTCATTTTACCCACTCACTCATGTTACATTTGATATTTTTGTAGTTGTTATAATATTTAAACTGAGACAACTATATTTTGCTGTATCAGTTACAGTAATAATATTAATCTAGTTATAGTAAACTACACTTTTATTATCCTTATGAAAACTAAACATACATCTCTGAAAAGAGTTTTCTTCTGCGTCGGATTAGTTTATGTATTTATACATGAATACACACATGAACAATTTATCTCTTTGTATGAAAGGTAATAATAAAACGTTCCTTTGTTTTAGATTAATTATTACTGTCTCATTTTTTTTTCTGTTCATTTAAACATTTAATGGGATCATTATATTGTTACTATTCTTGCATTTCCTACATTTGTTTACGTGGTAGAGTCAAGCGGCAACTTTTGCTGCTGCTCGAATGGGCCGGCTCGACCCACGTTGTACCACGACCACGAAGAATACCGGCGTGAAGTAGAGGCATATTGTGTTTCTGCGTCCCTGTCATCCCTCCCTTCACCCAAATATATTAAAAGGTCCCAAAGCACCTGCAGCTGCGAAAAACGCTGTTACAGCGTCCTCCTTCCAGGGCTCATTTTCAGTTATTCATCGAATTTATTAGAGAAGCAAATATAGTTCACTCTTTTCGCTTCTATGTCCTTCAATAATTTTATAAATACTATTTTGTATTCGAGTAAAATGACGCATCGTTTTTTTATTTTTAATTACTATGGTTCCCGTGTAGATTTTAGAATTTTGCAACAAAAATGTTCATAATGGCCACAGTGAGTCATAATGTGTGTGAGTTTTTATTAGTCTATTACATAAATGGTTGTAAAAAGTAGAGTTAAATAGACCAATTCGCTTACCGAACATGGCTTTCTATGGCAAATCTAAATTACGAAAGAGGCCTATGTTCTGCACTGTACTATTTAGAGGCTGGTCCTACCTTAGGTACACCTGGAAGGGTTAAATGCTGGGCGTATGCCCAGTTTCAATATTTTAGAGGGTAGATGTACCATCTCAAATTAATGTATGAATGGATATTTTGAAAATAAAATAAAACCCACCGGCTTGAGATCTAGTAATAAACAAATATAAATCTAAAACCAAGCATACCACTGCATGTCCTGAAGATACTGTGAGCACATTCTCGGACCAAAAATTGTAATAATATACTCAAAAATAAATAAAAGCTGAAGGTAGCCCGAGTTAACTATGACATCTGGACTCAGTCCCCCCGTGACCACGGCTGCTGTAAAGCAAACGAAACGTCGGAAATATAAAAACATAATTAAACGCGACAAAATCCGTAAAGAATAGACTCATTTAAAAATAAAATAAAATACAAATGTCTTTGGGATAAAATTTGAGTAGGAAAGAAGACTGCGGAACAGATAAGAAATAAAATATTTAATCTGGCTATAATAACGTTAATTATACAAATTCGACTATAGCCGGGTACGTGCAAATCAGGATAACTTACTGAGGGATACTTATTATTTTATTCAAAAACTATAAATGTCTGGAATTTCTTCTTAGTTGAGAAGAGCCAATTATGTCTTTACATTTGGTAGATTAAAGTGCGCCACTTTTTTGGAGCCGTGGTAGACCAGTGGTCAGGGCGCTCACTTCAGTTTCACAGACCGCGAGTGAGTTGGGTTCGATCCCTGGTGCCGGCACCACTAAAATTGTTAATAGCAATTTTAAGTTCTGTATTTACCACGTGCTCGGCGGTGAAGGAAAACATTGTGAGGAAACCTGCATGTTTGATAATAATAAAAAAAAAAATGTTATTTAGGGGATATGTGAAACCCGCCAAGCCCGCACTGGAGCAGCGCTGCGGGACTTTACCGGCTCGAAAACCCTCTCAGATATTTGAGAAGGAGGCCTTTGCTCAGTTGTGGGCACTTGCAGGCTACTTTACTTTTACTTTTCTTTTTGTATCTCGACGTGACGACAGTCTAAAGATTATTTAGTTCTCGTATATTTCCTAATGTATTCATCAATAATAAGTTTAATTTTGTTCAAGTGCACAGCGTGTTTAGCACAGATTTAACCCAGTACTTAGTATAAACATCTAAAACTCGATATACGTCTACGTCTATTGTTGTCTACAAAAATACTCTACACTAACATTATACTTAATAAAAAGCTCACAAAGCACAAGCAACGTCAATTTGTTTTCAATAAATGAAAGTACCACTAATTACTGTGAGTAAGCTGTACACAATTTTAAAATAATTCGTTACATACCTTATAGTGAGATTATTCTGATAAGCTTTTCTTCTCCATTACCCCGGAGATAAAGGTAAATCTCCATAATCCGTTTAGTTCACGAAATTAGGGAATGTACGTTAATCTTAAATAATGAATTCGATGTCAATTATGTTAATTATGTTTATTCATGCAAACTTTTATGTATTTCGGATATTGAACTTGTGAAAACGTTTGCAAATTTTTTGAAGAGATATCCAAGTTTCAACATTATCTCTAGATTAATAACTTCATTAATCTAGATTAGTTGCTCCTTATTTTAAGATATTTATATTTTTTGTTTTTTTTTTTACGAAACTACTATATTTAGCCGTGTGAATGAATAAATAACAAGAGGAAAAAACAAGAGGATACCGAAAACATAAAAAGAGCAAGTAAAATAGAAAACACCAAAGTCGTAATGAACGTAAGATACAGATGCAAATTAGAAGGTGCAATTGAACATCCTATACAACTAAAAAAATGCAATAATTTAAAAAAATACGTACAAAAATACATATTTACACATATAAAATATGAATGAACAAATTACTAAAATCCTCAAACACAATCTACTATTAAAAACAGTGAATACAATTTAAACATAATTTGTCCTAACGGTGCCTGGGAGAGTAAGACAAGTAAGGTTCTAACTAATTGAACGTAGCCAATGCGACCTTACCCCTTACCTTATATGGGTGTCGTAGTATGTTTAACAACGTACTAGAGCGTTATGTGCATATTTTTTTTCGCAATGCTCGTATGCTGGCCTAGAAGATTATGATGATACCGAATACTAACGGCAGATGACGACTGCGCAAGAGATATTATAGTGCCGTAAGTGCACGTGCAAACATAGAGGCTCTCACTCTTCTTAAACTTTCCGTATCTTATGTAACACTTATGCGATAAATCGAAACAAGTGTCGGATGCATTACCAGAGACAAGGAATTTATCCGATGTTTATCCGGGTTACATCTGTTACACGTGAAAACCAATAATTTGTGTTTTGCACAAATATTGGCTTCAGCTGAGATTCGAACCCACGCCCAGTGGCTCAGCAGTAGTCAACTAACTGGCCTATATCGCTGGCCTGGATTTACAAGTTTATAACAAGAAAAAAGATTCACCGTTGCATTTCGAAAGAGTTGTGCGAAAATACTGACATCTGCGACTGTACTAAAACTTTTTTCTTGTAACAAAAATATTCCTCTATCTATGAAACAGAATTTCAATAAACTCGACTGTGTGGGACTTACGTCATAAAACAAATTCGAGATTCAATTTTATGTTTCCCTTTGATGCGTGAAAATGCGTAGGAATGCGTGGAGCATGTAATCGTACAAGTTATCATTCTAACATTTGTTTTCGTAAATAAGTTCATAATGAGTTTATCATATTTCAGAATGTACCACCTACTGTAATTCCCATTTATGTTTTTTTTTTCATTAAATATACATTTACATCTGCTGATTTAAGTTCACAACTGAACATAGGCCTCTTCAAAAAAACGCTAGCGAAAGCCTGCATTCATTTCTTGGAAGGTTTTGTACGTGATAGAGCCAAACTTTTGTGGCTTTTGCTACTGCTCGAATGGGCCGGCACGACCGGGGGCATCTTGTGCTTTTGCGTTTCATTCGTTAAATGTGGTAACCGGAGGTACTTTTTGCCTTAGCCTCGCTTCTTATTTTATTTATAAAATAAATATTAATCATTAAATAAAATAAGAAGCGAGGCTACTGGAATTGTCAACCCGTTTGCCTGATTTGTCAATTATAGCTAATCTTCAGATTGGGTGACACGTATGCCCAGTAGAGGACTCTAGGCTAATGAAAAACATCAAGATGTAATAAAAACACATAAAAAAGTTCTTGGATGCTAAGATATGCAATTTGGAACGATGTAATTAAATCCGGTATGGTCTAGTGGCTAGGATACCTGGCTCTCACCCAGGAGGCTCGGGTTCGATTCCTGGTACCGGAACTATTTTTTTTGCTAATTTGGAGATAAAATTATTTATTTAAGTTTTGTTTTTGAATAATAAGATTTTACATGTACGAGTTACATTAATCTCTTCAATAACTTTCTAATTAATGAAACTCTAACACTGCCTGACAGACAACGCACAGTCTTAACCGGTGGGTACAGAAGCATGTAATTTTGGACAGCATTTTCTTATGTAACGTAGATGAGGACTAAGATAGAATTTTATGTAAGGTGCAAGGTGTCTGGTACAACGATTGATTGATTTTTCTTCACCGCCGAGCACGTGGTAGTAAAGCACTTGAAGGCTAGTAGAACCATACAATTACAAAAATCTAATATATATCATATAGTGCTAAATACAACAGCTATTATATGAGTCTAAACGGGAAATCTGCTAGACTTTTCCCCAGATGTCAACGTCACATACAGTACGTCGTACTAACGAGGCTCGGGCGATTGACTGATGACAGAATATACACCCGATGATTACGAACCCAAATCCCAAAGTGACCCAGCATGGTAAGCATCCCAGTATAAGCAGACATTTCTCCCGTGGTATTCCAGATACTGTTGGTGATTTCAATGTCTTATGCCCAGCAGCAGATTGGCAAAGAGTAAAAAGATAAGTTGTGTTTGCGATTGATACAACGGACGAACGTTTTCTAAAAGCTTACTTTATTACCGTAACAGTTTAATGGTATAGGGCGGCACGATCTAGCGGCTCACCTGATAGAAAGTGATAAAATTCGCCCACGTTTAAAAAAAATATTATTTCGCTGCAAGCCATAGACCGCTTCCATAAGGAGGAATTGCCATAAACACCACGCTCGGTAAATGGTTTCGAGATCGCGGTACCAGATACCTCACACCTCAGACGCTGCTGCACGTTATCGGTCTGTTTAATTTTAGTCTGGTTTCGTGACGGTTATTCCGGTAGCCTTCGCGATTTTCAAGGCTTTTCTCTTAGGACAACCACGGGAAGAATAGGGGGCGGAGATTCTGACGCCGATAGCACACGGCGGTGTTTTCATACAAAAATTGAAAATATTTTCCCGTACATATTCATTAAATATATATGTAAACATTTAATACAAACGCATGGAAGCGAAACAACAGAATCATTAATTCGCTGTGTTCATGATCGACATGGAATTTTAAAATTTTCCACTACATTAAAGATCACCCTCGAACAACGATTTATCCGCGCAGGGAAAACTTTTAGACTTTAATTGATTATCTTTTCCGTAGATTTTTTTTGTAATAGTAAAATAGCAGCCTGTAAATGTCCCCAGCAGTGGACAAAGACCTCAAATATTTTTTGAGAGAATTCAGGAGTCGGAAAGGGTGCTACCACGCTACTGTTGTGCTGGTTAACTGATATCTTTTTTTATTATTTCTAAGGCTACAAGGTCATTCTAAGACATGCAGGGTATCTCGCGATGTTTTCCTTCACAGCCGAGCGTGTGGTAAATGCTGAACTTAATAAACATTTGTTGATCGATTTTCAAGGCTTTTGTTTTAGTCGTTTCTTTACGATACCCACGGGAAGAAATATAGCAACCTTCTTCCACCTTCCTCTTCCTCCTTCCTCTTCCCAAGTAACCATAAAGTCCGACAACACAACCGCAGCTCCTCACTCCTCCTCTCTTTTGTTGGAAAAGTACGTAGGCGTCGGTAATCACGTAAGCCGCTTGCTCGTCTCCAAACATTAGACTATTTTGAAGCTGTTAAAGGATTCTAAACCTTTATTAAATAAAAATCTGTTATTAGTCATGCAGACGAGAAAGGTAGACTAAAATTTTCGTTCTTCGTTTTACATTAGTGTATTCTTTGGATAGATTCATCCTATATTATATATTCTAGTTTTTAACGATAATCTCGCTAAAGTAGATAGTAAAAAGTAGATTCATAACAATTGTTACAGTATTAAAAAAAACTTTCTGAAATATATAATCTAGATGAAGTCTAGGTAACATATATTTACAGGCTTCTACAGGCTGCTTGTAACTCTTAGGACAACCACGGGAAGTTCTACAGAATGTTCTACAGGACTCTTTGAGCGTCACTAACACGGAACTCGTCGTGCTGAAACTCTTGATACCACCGAAGAATAGTTGTGCAATGACAACTATTTTCTTTAAATACAGATTTCATTTTCTCAACTATAGACAGACAAGCGTAGCTCGTCTTTCGACCACTCGGAAATTTTTATGTTTTTCAAATCGGTAGCTCTGCAAGGAAATAATTCACGCAAATTTATTGTATAGCCACAGATTAAATATTGTCATGAATGCTCGATTATGTCTTGAAAACTCTTACGTCTTCGAATGACAAGTCAAAAGAAGTAATGTCTTATAAATTACCAGTCGATGTTAACAAAACTATTTGCCTAGATAAATAAGACAACTGGTTGAAATATAATAGTTTATTTTCTTCAATAAAATTTAAATATCGTTTCGGGAATATTCTGAAACAATCGAAAATAAAAAGACGATCAAAATCACTACTATATAAGGAGCACTGGAGCGCGCTAAGGAAAGTTCAGTAGTGAGTTGTGAAGTAAATGGAAGTAAGATCACGAAGAAAAGAGTTGGTTACTTACAGGAAAATCCGTGGAAGATCTCGTGCGAGGGATAACGCATCAACAAGATATTCTGCTTTGTAATTAGTAAAGATAAATAGAAATTTCAAGATACCGGTCTTTTACTTCATCCGTTACCCGTAGCTCGTAACAATATCATTTGAAGTTTATAAAAAAAAATGTACTTTGTGTATCGCAGAATTTATCAAGTAGTTCTTTTTTCATTCAATTCTCGAGACGCTATGTATATTTCCAATAAAACAATTTGTATTGAATAAACTTTAAAGCTCCAAAGAAAGTGCAAAGTCTCAATAACGACTCGAAGAATATATTTATAAAGTTGAAATAATAAGATACGATATTTTCTGTCTTGGGTAAGTTACTTATAATAAATAGCTCGTATGTGATAGAGCCAAGCGGCGGCTTTTGCTGCTGTTCGAATGGGCTGGCTCAACCGGGTTGGTACCACGGCCTCGCAGAATACCGTCGTGAAGTAGAGGCATCCTGTAGTTCTGCATTTCGTTCGGTGAGTGAGGTAACCGGGGGTCCACTCCCCCTCCTCATCCCTATCCTTATCCTTCCTCGCATCTCCCAAATACCCTTAAAGGTCGGCTTTACCATTTGGCAATCGTGACTTCCGATAAATTTAGTTTTACTAGGATTTAAATAAAAAAAAATTCGTAATGCTTCTTGTACTAAATCCGCGCATAAACTTGTCAACGAAGGGTTTCTCTAGTAGGTACTGTAGGTTTATAGACGGTCTCTGTTATTGTACTGCCTCTGGAACGATATACATTCGGCCAGCTTGGAGCCGTATCGGCGTAATCATTAAGTTTCATTTCTATGGTATAGCCGGTGCCTGTGAATACACTCGTCTAGGATGATTGGGTAAAGTTTATTACTATTACTAATTAAACAACGACATCTTAAAGAGTTCATAATTTATTAAAAGCAATTAAGACTACGAAGTGGATGTATGTAGGTGGCATGGGACCGTGCTTTGTGGCAATCCTTGGACCTATGTTCAGCAGTGGTCTTGTGACAGGCTGAAATGATGAATACTGCAAGACATCGTATAAGCCTAGGTTACAGTAAAATACCGCGATGCTAAATCGATGAACGACACCAAGCGACAAATTATCCAACTAAACCTTTAGTCGAAGACTTTACAGCTGTCTTTTACAACATTGCGTAAGAAATTAAACTATTATTTATATTCTATCGGGTTTAATTTCGTTTTTATATTCCCGACGTTTTAAGTTCTTTTCAGTAGCCGTGGTCACGAGGGCTTTGCTGTAGAGAACAAAATTAAACGCGATAAAATCCGTCAATAATAATTTCATTTGAAATGTGTAGCGTTCGCGTAAATACAAGAAATCATTATAAAATTACTTTTTGACTCTTGGGTTTTATTATGTACGGATATTTTAATACCCTTCGGATATATTCATCTCTAGAAATACAATAATGCTAGCTAACATAAAAAGCTCTGGCGGCCAAATGGTGACAAAACTTCATCTAAATTTAGCGAACTCAAATTCCACAGACCGGTGGAGCGGATCTTCATTACATGTGCGAGAGCATTGCGCTCAGCAACCCATTCGGCCAGCGTGATGGGTAAGGGCAGTTTACGTGCTGTTTACAAAATATATACAAAATATTCCGGTTAAAAAGTAACTAGCTGTTATATTGTAGTATTTTCTTTTATCAAATATCATTATAAAATAAAATAACATCGTATAACGAAATGAAGCTATTTACGCCATTTTAATTTTTACATAAAATCCAGTAGAATCACTAGCTAAAGTTCTTCACAACAAATTCTAATATCTTGAAAACACTGTGAAACAATAAAACTTTTTAACAACACCAACCGCCTTATAAAAGCTTCCACGTTCAACATAAAAACAATCAATCACTGACGGAAGAGGAATAAATCACAAACCCAAGAAATTTTCTTGATATTTCATAGTATTCAGGTAGTTCAAAGAATAAAGTTGAACATAAAATAAATATATTTGTAATATAATGCAAAACAACACATTACACATCTTATCACAAACAACATTTTAGTGTGTAAAATGATGAAAATATGACTCATTGAATGAAACTTTTAAACGTATGACGATTTAAGTTTAGTGAGTATATATCTTTCATGGAGAGGCCTGTGTTGAGCAGAGGACTAAAATAGGCCGATGCAGTATGAATACTCAGGCGTATCGCTTATACAGTACAAAAAAAAACAAGCATGCAAGTCTCGTCTGTCATGACTCAGTGCCGCGATTCACACTTCTCTTTGAGATAGAAAGTAAACGGGTGACAAGTCACATCGCTGAGCTTGCTCCTGGATATTGCCATATTTCCTTAGGCGGCCTAATACTACACCCATGGGAAGAAAGGGCGTGGCAGATCCATGAGTATCCTAACACATAGAAAAAATGTATTTAGCTTTAATTTATATCGAAGAATAACACAGTACTCTGAGCAACGAGCCTTGCGGTCCTCCAATACTGGCAGATACAGTGTTTGTTCCGTTTTCTTAAATTAGGAAAAGTCGTAGATTAGATTGCCTACATTTTCTTCAGTAAATTACTTCCTATGTACGTATCAAATAAAACGTGAACCGGCTTTACGATTGTGTATAAATTATTCAGCGGTCAGTGAAATATACCTACGAAATTTTATTTGCAATCTTGTCAGTGCAGCTTTTATCGACGTTTTATTGTTCGGACCGCTATAAACTGGCTGCAAATTAAGAACAAACGGTCAAAGGAATTCTGTTCTCTATAGAAGAGTGACGGATTATTCTTTAAAATTATTACAGAATATATACTAAGGAAAATGCAGAGTATTAAAAAAGTATAATAAAAGAATAAACTCATTATAGGGCAACGAATTTTCTGCAACAAAATAGCATTTAATTTTTTTTACATTGAAAAGGGCTTCATATTGATTCGTTTTTTGACGAAAATTGGTACGGTACTTGACAGTTCACCTGATGGTAAGTTGCTACTCCGGCCCATGGGAACACAGTTCAAACCAAGAAGGCTCCAGGTGCGTTGACACCTTCAAGGACTAAAATGCCTCTAAGCTTGTCCGGCTCTCCATACTATTGTCTTCAAACCGGAACACACCAGTGGTCTTTATTTGCATAACCTCTCGTAAAAATTTATTATAATTTAATTCATAAATGGTTGACAATAGACGGAATTTAATGAAATTATATTTTGCTGTGTCGTAAATATTGAAGAAAGAGTACCTGTAATAATTTCTTGTATTTACGCGAACTCTACACATTTGAAATGTAGCTATTATTTACGGATTTTATCGCGTTTAATTATGTTCCCGATGTTTCGATTGCTTAGCGGCAGCCGTGGTCACGAGGGGACAGAAGTGTTAGGGGTTCAGTTGTCATAGTTAACTAAGGCTCTCTTCAGCTTTTATTTACTAATTAATAATAAAGGTAAAACTTAATAAGTCGTTATTCATGAGGGCTTTTTCCAGATCAAAAGCTTTTGTCGACTTGTTTTGTATTTGACTGTTGAGAAGAAAGGAGAAATTGCATATAGCGTGTACAGAAAATACTAAAGTCTAGGAAATACGAAATAGGAGCGATATTGTCAATTTTCTCAGGGACGGCAAACGTAATGAACAAGATCGAGCCTCTTTTCGGTTAGGCTATTCCACGAGACCGTAAAATTGCTCTGGTCCTACGTGAACATAGCGTGTTAGGTTTGTGTCCTATAACACGTAAAGATTTTAAAATATTTTTTTTATTGTAATAATTGGTATTACCACTGCTCGATGCCGCTTTTAGCTGGGACAGAAAACGAATGAATGGAGAGTAAATATAACTCAATTTTGTAGATTTTGAAAGTAATTTCGGGACGGTTGAATTAAATATCATAATACGGTAGTGACCTGGTTTCCATTACCGTGGGAAAATATCTGTGAAAGGGGAGAAGAAAATATTTCAAATGAATATCACTTTCGTCCGTCATCCCTGCCTACAACACCAACGTGGCGGACTCTGATCAGGTTCAAAACCGTCACAAAAATTAAAGGAGATCGGTATCTATGCTCTTTTGTTGCTGCGCGAATAGGCTGGCTCGCCGGGGTAGTTCCACGGACTCCTGTCGGCGTGAAGATAGTAGAAGATAGCGTGAAGTAGATGCATCTTGTGCCTCTGCGTTTCGTTCGGAGAGTGAGATAGCCGGAGGACCACTTCTCTCTTCTCGAAATATCCTTAAAGATCGCCAACTCGCCTGCAGTTCCTCTAGTGTTGCAGATGTACGGGTAATCACGTTCGATCTTGTGAGCGGTAATCACTTGCCCGTTTGCCATTTGTCCACAAAAAAAAATCAAAATTGATTTTGTTTGGAGGATATATATATAGGGTCTAAAATGTTTAATGACTATTTATGTGCCTATGGAATAAGCAAAGTTTCTTAATAATGAAAGTTTCCAATAGTTTCGATATAACCCTTCTTAAACAAATTCCATAACACAAAACCATTTTATGTAACATATACAAACAATCACAGCACAATTATTAATTACGAAATCTTAAGAAAACATTTTATTTGTCGTATTACAGAATTTTGTCTTGATGCTTCTGTAAGAATTTAATTCCGCAGCTTTCATAACAAAAAGTCAAAAGATTAAAAAACTCTTCTTTGATCTATAAATGTAATTATTTTTTCGCTTGATAACACAACTTCGGTTTTCTTTGACGGTATTTGTTGTGAATAAATTTAATTTAATCAACATTTCTTAACTAAGTTTGGGTTCTTTTGCTTCTTTTTTGACTCAATTTTAATGTAATCGCTGACCTTTTTACGTTGGATAATGAAAAATTCTTTTTTTATTGGATTACTATGTAGAATGTACTTACCAACTGTGTCCACCTGGTGGTAAAGGGCTACTACACCACCTTGCTGACTTTAGAAATTGTCTCTGCTTAGGATACGCCTGGGTACGTACTCCTTTCTGCCGCTAATTATCAGGGTTAGCACTTTTGCTTTCCATGCTTTCGAATGGTACAGAGAGCCGGTTTAATTACAGGTATGTACGTGGCTTTCTATCTCAGTCCCCAGGGGTGTCAACGCATCTGTAATCTTCTTCGGTCGAAGTTGTTTGCAGATGTCCATGGACTGCTGTAGCCACTTGCCGGTGGACTGTTAGGTTAGGTTAGGTTAGGTTAGTCGTTAGTCACCCCAAACAAATAAAAAAAAACATAATCTTTTGGTAACATTTAACGCGATATGCCCTTATTGAAATATACTTTGCTCTTTTCGTATTAAAGTATATGGTACATTATTTTATATGAAAATATAAAACCCTAATTTGATAAGAAAATCTTAAATTATTTAGGATATAGTAGTATTTTAAAGCAAAACTACATCTGTAAACACGGCAGCCTGATATCGAAGTTGTTAGGGATTCTACCTACAAAGCTGTGGGTCTCGAATAATCCGGCTTTGGGCAAACATTTCTACGATGCAGTTCTATATTTGTATTCGAGTTATGGATTTATAAACGTATATATGCTTATTTAATCTATGTAGGTAAAAGTGGGGACAATCCTAATTTGTCTGTGAATGACATGCACTATTTACACGCTCTAATCATTACGATACTTATGCATGAAACACATTTTCGATATCTTTCAAATTACAAGCGACTATTATCGGAATAACAAACAGTCGTTATCCCCAACTGCTGCACTCATGAACACGTTATTGGGAACGACGAGGCAATTTGTTACACGTATATTTTTCGATTATAAAGTGCCAATATTAATACAGCAATATTTATTGGACAATTTTCCATATGAAATATTACTTTAATTTAATACATTTCACATTGCACGTGTTAAAACATTTTAATGATATTTAAATTAACTCTTATATATATACGATATATTATACATGTTATATGTTATATATATACGAACGCAGAGTAATACAACCAAATCGAATCGATCAATATACGAAACTTAAAATTTCGCTTGTCAAATGTAATTTTTTTAATCTACCATCGTTTCGTAATGAGGTTTGACTGACGGAGAAGAAACAGACTCCGTATCTTTGTAATTTTTTTACAACTTTTAGAAACAGCTTGGGAGCGATCATGTCATTCTCAGGGGTTGTTATTATTCATGTGATCATATATAATATTATAACTCTTTTTTTAGACTTATTGATCTTTGTTAATAACGTTAATATTAGTCAATTTATGAGTTAAAATTTAAATAGCATTTAATGTTGTAATCTATATTATTTTATTATACGATGCGTTAGTGGGTTTTCATCCACATCCTCGAATCATGTTACAGGGAAGTGAATATCACCAGTGATGAATATGTTGTCGATAAGTCAAGTTATGTTAAGTTAGGTAAGTATCATAGATGATAACGTTGTATGTTTCTTAATAACATATCTGCAGTGCAGACAACTGCCGATAGAATTAAGATGTTGTGGGTGCGATGCGAAATAGGTCAGGAGGACTGTAATAGTTGATCATATAAACAGACATACAAACAGACATAAATTGCGAATGTAGCAGACGTATAACAATATTCATTATGATTTTATTATTAGTACAGAAGGGCAGAAAATACATATTTTTAACTATCCCCACAGCTATTTTTTCTTTTTATATTTTAGATCTATTTTTGTTTATCATTTGTCTTACTACTTTCATCGTTAAGGCTCCGGAAGACACGGTGCAACTGACATTTACGGCCTCCTTGGGTATGATTAATGTTGTCTACTTTCGCCTTATACTTTAAGTCATCCTTTTTTAATGTAAAAATATTGTAGACTTTACCTTAATCAGTGATGTACTTGTCCTAAAATATTTCAGATCTTTTGTCACTAATTGTATGTGTTGAGTTTAGGAACAGTACACGTATCACCTTGCATGTAGAAATTTCCGGAGATTGCAAGGCTTTTCCCTGAGTCGAATCCTAAACCATCGACTGCTAAACGTGGTAGAGCCTAGCGGCGGATTTTGCTGCTGCTCGAATAGGCCGGCTCGACCGGGTTGGGACCACTATCTCGCAGAATACCGGCGTGAAGTAGAGGCATCTTATACTTCTGCGTTTAGTTTGGTGAGTGAGGTATCTAGACGCCCACTCCCCCTCTCCATCCCCCTCCTTGTCCTCCCTTCCATCTCCCAAATATCCTTATAGGCCAGCAACGCACCTGCAGCACCTCTGGTGTTATCACTTACCATAAGGTGAGCGGCTAACTCGTTTGCTCTCTTTCCCAAATAAAAAAAAAGTGAGATAATTGAAAAGTATTATAATTTTATCTTTAATTTATTATAATATTGATAAAGCACGACAAAAATTTTCATCCTTTAAGCTATAATGTACATGTTACTCTGTAAATGACGTCATTGGTCTTTCGTAATGGCTGCTAAACTGAAGTAAAAGGAAAACGTGAAAGCATTCCTTGTAGAGCACCAGACACCACTGAATCAACAGTAGCATCTGCTACTGTAAGAAACTTCAGTTAATACTTCCGTCTGTAAATAAAGATGAGTAATAGCCGTGCTTGAGAGGCGTACCAGTACCAGCTGGTATTGGATTTATCTAGACAACGGCAAAATATCGCGTGGACGTTTCCTTTTAGTATTATAGAGCAGGTCGCAAATTAAGTACAATTAGAAACATAAACATTTTTTTCTTATTTAATCAAACATATATGTACTTTTATATACAAATTAAACACTAAAATAAGTACAACTTGAAAAAAAATTTTTTTCATTTCACGTACTATTTTTTACATTCAGAGACAGTAATCACTGACTTTTGTTAAAAATAAAGTATTTGTTTGTAAATACGCCATGGCTGGACATAGGCATACTCCCAACAATTGATGCTGTTATATTATATTATACTCCGGTGTTGTGGATGTTCGTGGGCGTCGGTGATCACTTCCCATCAGGTGAGCCGCATGGTCGTTTGCCCCCTCATCTATAAAAAAAAATACTTAAACTGTAACCGTTTAAGTCTTGATATTTTCCATATAACATTTTGTAATAAAAATTTATTAACCTAATTCGTTTGAAACCGGAATAGCCATTGTATGTAACCTTAAGCCTTTTAATATTACCTAGCTATGGTATACCAAGGCAGGTTTAATGTTAAAGCCTACGACTTACGACTATTTAGCTTAATTAACAGTAATTAAGTACCTAATTAAGTTAGAATTTAAGTAGATTTGTACATTTAATATATATATCTAGTAATAAGAGTTTTTGCCTCACTTCCAATCTGGGCAACCAAAAGGAGATTGAGACTCGAGAAAAATTGGTAAGAAGCTTTAGTGTTAGATTAAACTATAAGTTAATGACTTGATATGTTAATATGATCTAATACATAAGTAATAAACGTGTCGGGCGTTGAAACACTGATACGTTATTTAGTACATCCATTAATATATATTTAAACTATTTTGTAAGTATTTATCTATTACAGTCGTTAAAGAGTAAACATGTAATGTACCATTACAGCTTGTAAATAATCCACTGCAGGACATGGGTGCAAATAACGGTTAGATATTTTAGTATTACTCATCGTTAAAAAAAAAAAGAAATTAAGATAAACGTTTTATTTTACCATTAAAAAAAACTCACTCACTTTCTGGGACAAAGATCGTAAAGGGTGGCAAACCTGGTCGCGGGTATCCGAAAATTACCATAATTTTTAAGGCTTTGTTTGTTTAACTTAATTGTTTACTTAATTAAAATGTCAGTGGGAATTCCTAGTGATATGTAATTCAGGCATCCCCATGCTTGTCTCAGGCACCAGCTCCATACCAGAAACAATATTTAAGTAAAGTAAAGTAAAGTATCAACCTGTTAATGCCCGCAGCTGGGCAAAGGCTTCCTTTTCAAATATCTGAGAGGGTGTAGGAGCCGGGAATGGTCCGCCGCGCTCCTCCAATGCGGGTTGGCGGTCTTCACATATCCTCGAAATAATATTTTTTTTTTATTATTTTCAGATATGCAGGTTTCTTTACGATGTTTCCCTGCATTTTAGTGGTACCGGCACCAGCGATCGAACCCAGGCCACTTGCGCTCTATGATACTAAAGTGAGCACCCAGACTACAAGGCTACCACGGCTCCTACCAATCAACATTTGCCAGTATAAAAAAATACTTGTATAATTTTAAATTGGATTTTGTATTCACACACGTATATATTATTAAGGGGGTTATTTATATATATACTCGTCTGGTTGGGATATATATATATAAATATGTATACATACAAACATACATAAAATACCATATTACATAATTAAAATACTTAAAATAAAATAAAATAAACAAATTATAATCCAACCAGATGGAAGCCCTGGGCAGGGAAGACCAGAAGGCCAAGGGTTAGGGGAAAGGGAAAGAAACCGGCGTATGATGCGAGCGGTATCAAGTATAAATTATTATATTATTATCATTATATAGTGTTAACTCATATTGAGAACTGTGACATGGGCATCTGAAATTATCTTTAAATATAGTGTTAAGCCACATTGAGAACTGTGGGCATGTGAATTATTACAATGAGGAAGTCAAGTGGAACTGACCTGCGTCATTCACGTAGACACATCAATTTCCGGGAACAATCCAAACTGTATAAACACTGTTACTACCCGAATCAATCTCATTGGTTACATACTGTTTACGTATGTCCAGATATCCAGAGTAACATCCAAGAGAAACTGACATTTTGAATATATGTTGAATGTAACTATTGAGATTTTGAATAAATGTGGTCGAAGAGCGTCATGCTTGTGCGTTTTTTAACGTTAAATTAAATCTTTATGTACTTTAGTTACCTGTGAGAAAATGCTCGCCTGTTTCTTCTGCGTCAGAGGAACCTCATTATGGTGGAACATTTAGAAAAAAAAAACAATTGTCAAACGAAATCTGAATTTCTTACGTCAAACTTTTTTTTCCATTTCTTTCTCTCCTCTCTTCATTTATAATAGCTTTTAACAATTTCAATTTCGGTGGCCGGTACCGAGATCGAACCCAGGACACTCGAGTGCTATAAAATAAAAGCAAGCGACCTAACCACTAGGCTACAACGGTTCACAACACCTACTATTTGTGAAAATCCAATACAGCACTGAACCAATAGCTTCATAAACTATGATATGCGTAGCGTTTTATACGTAACTGGAGGCTGACTCCCCCCTCCTCTGTCCCACTTCTCAATCCCTCAAATATCCTTGAAGGCCGGCAACGCACCTGCAGCTCCTCTGGTGTTGCAGATGTACGTGGGCGATGGTAATTACGATCAATTAAAAAAAAAGCATGTGGATAGCGTAATATGTCATGACCGGTTCGTGCACGCTAGAAAGTTAACAAAAATGTTAACAGGGTTGTTAGTACTCTTAAAAAAGTAATAAAATTAATTTACTTAAAACTTGGAATATTTGTAAATGCCACTTATTATGGTAGGTAGAGATTACTAATTTCCGTTTGGCACGAAATGGGATTAAGGAACGCAGATTTGGAGATACGTGACGAGTGACGATACTCGTCACCAATATTTCTCCTGGAGATTGCGGTGAGTTTTTCAAGAATTTTCTCTTAGTCTTCTCCAATTATACATCCTGAAAGATATTATAGATTCTTATTCGAGCTTGTTACTCTACTATATTACTAACGGCAAAGAAATAGTGTCCAAGTGCAAATTCAGCGTATTGTTCAGAGATTATGCACCGTTCCTCCTATTGAGCGCCATGTCGCGGTACAGCCATTGGTCGGTGGTACGCAAATTCAACACACACAATTAAAACTCGGTAAATTCAAATATTTTTTTACCTTGTGATAAAGTCGACGAAATATTTTAACTTAAACAACTGGTTATAAGCCTGGTACAAACCCAATAATTTCATTTAATTTAGGATATAATTCACGAATGTTCATTGTTACTCAATGTTCGCTCTGATAACAACCTTACTTTAAAAATTCCATCCCATAACACTTCCTTCTATTCTAAATCCTTTTCCATTGAAGCTGTTCGGCTTTGGAACTCCCTACCACTTCATATAAAGCGTGCGCAATCCCTAGATACTTTTAAAAGGCTGGTCAAAGCACACTTCCTTCCTCCCTAAATAATTATTCCTTCATCTCTCATTATTTATCCTTTAACACTTAATTTTCCTTGCGTCGTATGACTCTTATATTATTTATTCATTACTCTATATGTTCCTGTATATGTAAGGGTATATATTGTGTATTTATTTAGATTTTTCAGTATATGTTAGAGTATATATATATATATGTTTGTGTATATATTAATGTATATTTATTATATTATATTTGCACTTCCTAGTAACTTGCGTACACCCTTAACCCTTGCTCACTGGTCATTATTTCCTCTGCAAAATGGTTGCCTGGTAGAGATCGCTTCTAAGCGATATGGCCGCCAATTGTACCTTTGCGTATTTTATGATTCTTTTTATTTATTTTTTTTTCCTATTTTCGCTAATTGGTTTATAATAAAGTGTATTTCATTCATTCATTCAATGTTCCCTTCTATCTTCCTTCAACTTCTCCATCAGCCTATCCTCTGGTGAATACAGACCTCTTCAAGAAAGCGCCTGAATAAACCAGAATGGATTTCTTTAAAGGTCTGTCTATACTCATCTTGCTGCCACTGGTCAAGAAGCAGGTTGTGGCGCGCGGTGCCGATACTCGGACTAGAGGTACTGTTTACCATCAACAGTCTGTGGGATTTAGGTTTTGCGAATTCGGGTGAATCTTCCTTATCTTAATCTTGTTGAGAGGCAAAGTAGCTCATGCGACTGGCACAATAAGTGCTGAATTTATCACTTTGTTACTCACTAGTGGACAAAAACCTTGTGAGTAAACCGGTATGTCTCAGAAAAACCGGTGGCAACGAAGCAGACGTAGCGGGAAAAAATAAAAGGAGGCCTTTATTCAGCCGTACTAACTCTACTATAGCCCTTAGCTCATAATAATAACATTTTCATTGTTAGAACAAGACTTATATAATAGACGTTCCGTTTTGGCACGAAATGGGATTAAGGAACGCAGATTTGGAGATACGTGACGAGTGACGATACTCGTCACCAATATTTCTCCTGGAGATTGCGGTGAGTTTTTCAAGAATTTTCTCTTAGTCTTCTCCAATTATACATCCTGAAAGATATTATAGATTCTTATTCGAGCTTGTTACTCTACTATATTACTAACGGCAAAGAAATAGTGTCCAAGTGCAAATTCAGCGTATTGTTCAGAGATTATGCACCGTTCCTCCTATTGAGCGCCATGTCGCGGTACAGCCATTGGTCGGTGGTACGCAAATTCAACACACACAATTAAAAACTCGGTAAATTCAAATATTTTTTTACCTTGTGATAAAGTCTACGAAATATTTTAACTTAAACAACTGGTTATAAGCCTGGTACAAACCCAATAATTTCATTTAATTTAGGATATAATTCACGAATGTTCATTGTTACTCAATGTTCGCTCTGATAACAACCTTACTTTAAAAATTCCATCCCATAACACTTCCTTCTATTCTAAATCCTTTTCCATTGAAGCTGTTCGGCTTTGGAACTCCCTACCACTTCATATAAAGCGTGCGCAATCCCTAGATACTTTTAAAAGGCTGGTCAAAGCACACTTCCTTCCTCCCTAAATAATTATTCCTTCATCTCTCATTATTTATCCTTTAACACTTAATTTTCCTTGCGTCGTATGACTCTTATATTATTTATTCATTACTCTATATGATCCTGTATATGTTAGGGTATATATTGTGTATTTATTTAGATTTTTCAGTATATGTTAGAGTATATATATATATGTTTGTGTATATATTAATGTATATTTATTATATTTGCACATCCTAGTAACTTGCGTACACCCTTAACCCTTGCTCACTGGTCATTATTTCCTCTGCAAAATGGTTGCCTGGTAGAGATCGCTTCTAAGCGATAAGGCCGCCAATTGTACCTTTGCGTATTTTATGATTCTTGTTATTTATTTTTTTTCCTATTTTCGCTAATTGGTTTATAATAAAGTGTATTTCATTCATTCATTCAATGTTCCCTTCTATCTTCCTTCAACTTCTCCATCAGCCTATCCTCTGGTGAATACAGACCTCTTCAAGAAAGCGCCTGAATAAACCAGAATGGATTTCTTTAAAGGTCTGTCTATACTCATCTTGCTGCCACTGGTCAAGAAGCAGGTTGTGGCGCGCGGTGCCGATACTCGCACTAGAGGTACTGTTTACCATCAATAGTCTGTGGGATTTAGGTTTTGCGAATTCGGGTGAATCTTCCTATATAGTTATACCTTAATCTTGTTGAGAGGCAAAGTAGCTCATGCGACTGGCACAATAAGTGCTGAATTTATCACTTTGTTACTCACTAGTGGACAAAAACCTTGTGAATAAACCGGCATGTCTCAGAAAAACCGGTGGCAGCGAAGCAGACGTAGCGGGAAAAAATAAAAGGAGGCCTTTATTCAGCCGTACTAACTCTACTATAGCCCTTAGCTCATAATAATAACATTTTCATTGTTAGAACAAGACTTATATAATAGACGTTCCGTTTTGGTATAATTTCATTAAGGAAACGTATAACTTAGTGCAAAGCCGAGTGATTTTCACATTTATCGTATTTCAACTGCTACTTTAAGTTTCCCTAAGCAATTCACTTTAATTTATCGGCACTTAGAACAGCTTTGAATTCTTTACGATAAGATACTTTCACTATTTAAGTAATAGGTTCGCTGTTTAAGTATTAAGAGGGAAGCCTTGAAAATTCACAACGGCTACCGACAGATGGCGAGATAATCGTCTGGAAATATACGCCTGCGTCTGCCGTGAATGGCGATTATGGAAAATCCTCCTAATTGAAGAGACCTATGCCCTGCACTGGACTGTTTACAGGCTGTTAAGGTAGTTAAGGTAAGTTTTTGTCGTGGTGGAGTCAAACGCCGGCTTTTACGCTGCTGCTTCAAAGGGCTGGCTCGATCAGGGTAATACAACAGCCTAGAAGAATACCGGCGTGAAATATATAGGCTGCTGGTGGATTTCGTTCGGTGAGTGATGTTACCGGAGGCCCACTCTCCCTTCGCCACTCCCTGCCCCCTCCCCTCATATCTATCATATAATACGGTAGACTGTGAGTTCGATGGTTGCACTTCGTTGCAAGTAGTATATTTATAAAATAAGTCGACTGGACGTTGCCATGACTACAACCAAATTTCCCATAGAATGCATGCCAGTAATCCATAGATCCATCCACTCTTATTTTTTTAATAAGAAAAATTATTATTATAATAATTTTATGATAACCGTGTTAGCCCAATGGTCAGGGCGCTCGCTTTAGTTTCATAGAGCGCGAGTAACCTGTTTTCGATCCCCGATGCCGGCACCACTGAAATTGTTAATGGTAATTTTAAATCCTATATTTACCACGTGCAAGGCGGTGAAGGAAAACATCGTGTGGAAACCTGCATGTCTGAGAAATAATAAACAATATTATTTCTATCAACCTGCACTGGAGCAGCCTGGCGGTTCTTCTCGACTCCAAGACGCTCTAAGATATTTTAGAAGGTGGCATTTGCCCAGCAGTGGACACTTACTGCTACATTATTGTATTTTATTTAATTCCTAAAGGGCTACTTAACTGACTGTTTGAAAATAGTATAAGTTAATGTTTAAATAGGTAAACATGTGATCGGAAAAAACACTAAGGTTTGTCTGAAATTTATATCATCAGATATAGAAGAGGCCACAGGAGAGTAAAGTAGACCTTAATACCTCTCAGAATCAGCTTAACGTAAATATAACATTTTTTTCCACAATTTGTCGGAACAAAATAAAGCTACGAATAAAATAATATTTTTATTTTGAATGCGAAAGAATCTAATATAAAAAAAAAAATAATACAAAGTTTCATAATTTATGGTTTGATCCACTATGAGAAGGGTTCATCCCATAAGGTATACCTTACCTAGGCCTCCTTCTCAAATACAAGTATCAAAGAGGGTTTAGGAGCCGGGAAGGGCCCGCCATGCTGCTCTAGTGCGGGTTGGCGAGCTTCACATATCCTCGAAATAATTTTTTTTTTATTATTCATCGCCGAGGTAAATACAGCACTTAAAATTGTTATTAACAATTTTAGTGGTGCTGGCATCGGGGATCGAACCCAGGTCTCTCACGCTCTATGAAACTAAAGTGAGCGCCCTGACTACTAGGCTCACGTTCCTTTAATAAAAAAAAAAGGAAAATTTTAAATTCATGTTAGTATTCCCCAATGGGATCTTATACGGCAACATAATAATGAAAATAAGGAATGATAAATTTTTTATATTTTTCTTTATTTGTTTGGAAAACCAACAGGTGTTTTAATATTTTTTCATTTGTTTAGTTTTCCTAATTTAATAATACGAGGTTTATGATTTTGCGGTGAAGCTTCCCTTGTTATACAATGCCACGAAATATTTAAATACTAAAACCGTTTTAAAGGTACTATAGTAGAGTGTGTTGTAGTACTGTGAACAAAATAGTTCGTCTGCGTGTATTTTGTTTGTGCATGTATACGCGTGTGTCGCCCATACACGCGTACACACGCACACTCGCGTATGTACGCACGACTGCAAATGATGGTATTGTATTTGATCGGATTTCTAAAAGTTTTCTTATCATTAATCTAAAAGTTTTCTTATGAAATAATGGAGGAATACGAAAGGCTTTACGAGTAGCAATTATAGTTCTCTACATACTACCATTTTTAAATGTTTTTTTATTTTTCTTGAAAATAAGCGTGCCTGGCAATATGTGGTAATTTATTGGACTAACTTGTATAATTGGATTTAGTGTTAAAAACATTAAAAGTCAAATACAGACCCTTAGATCTATAATATACATTTTAATATCGAACCGAAATACCACTAATTTAACAGTTAGTTAGTTAACAGTTATTTTACTTTTTGAATGCCTGCGTACTTTGCCTGGCAATAAAAATGTAGTTCGTCGGGGGGTGACTACGAGATATTCATCTTACAAAATAGAGCCCTGAATGACGCTCATATTTTATTGTGCACTCGTCGCTCGGGTCATCCGTCTTCCCCGGAAATAAAATTTGAAGGGGATTTAAAGGCTTCCCTCTTTTTCCTTTACTGCTCTTGAAATATTCACATTTGATAATATAACAATGTTAAAGCTCTCTATCACAAATAAAACTTACTAAAATTGTACTATTTTAATAGTTTATGCAAACATATTTCTTATCACACGCCTTCGAAAATATGCAAATAATTTTTCATATTTGTAAATTTTATAATCTCGCGTCAAACTCGGTGTGATTGTAGTGCAATTCTCTAAAGTTAAACGATAAGTAATAATAACCAGCCAAGTGTGAGTCAGGCTCTCGCTAAGGATTCCGTACTGAATAAAAGATTTTTTTTTATTATGGTAAATATTTAATAGAGATATATTGTGTCGTTGCACGATTCCGACTCGCACTTGACTGGTTTTTAATACGAATTTGAAACAGAATTTTTTCAACTCCTTCATCGCACATATTTAACACGGGCACGCTCTGGCCTAATTGTGTGAGAAGTTCTTATTGTTTTATTACTACCCGGGATCGATAACAGATGGCGTTAGTAAGCAGACAAAAAATAGAATTATTTTTTTCCATGAACGTTCTCGTTTATCGATACCATATCATATGTCAATTTTCATAACTATATAATTTCAATTGTTTCAAAATTACAACACATGAAGGGATACTTTAAATGTTCAGGCAAATACCAAAACTATTCTACTATAGTCATGAATGAGCACAATGGTTCTGTACAAACGATCTGACACGGCTCGTTTAGCACAGTGACTGCGATTTTGTTTTGGAGAAGCGTACTTGTCTAATCTCTGCCTCAGAGCTGCAGCCGCAGATTAGATATTAGTTACGGTAAGCCAAGGGTTACGATGTCGATACGGGTTCGATTCCAAGTATTTCTACGATCTACAAATAAATATTCCAGGTCTAGATGTGCATGCTTATGTCGGTCCAACGCCTCCACCGCTCTGAAAAAATCAATTCAAATCAGTGAGTATTTTTTTAACAAAGAAAAGTTTCATGTATATTGACAGAAAACATTAATTTCTCAATTGACTATGTGTTGTGTTGTGTACATCAGTGTGTAATTCATATTTCATATTTCATATTTCAAAGCTTATCCTTTATTCGTGTTTTCATTACTTTACTTTAAGGATTAATTTTGAACAATAAACAATCTAAATTAAGATGATCGGGATTATAAACGCATAAATTATGTGTTTACAATCCCGAATTAAATAATATATCGATGTAATATTAAATATAATGACGAGCGTTAGAACTAAGGATAGTAATTTAAGTAAACACCGAGAATTTTGCCTTTTTCTTCAGTCACGTGTCGAAAAATATAATTTGAATTATAGACTTATATATATATACAGATAGATACAGGACACTGGCTGATTGATATTCCGAAAACGTTGCTCCTGCAAATTAAGGCTCCTGTAATTCGATTTTCCTTATTCTGTCTTAGCATTCAATGAACAGGAGGATTAAATAACTTTCTTATTTAAATTCACACCAACAGTCTGTTGGACTCTAAATCAGCCAGCTTTTTATGTCAATATTGTTTTCGTCAACTGATTACATTAACTCGGTAATGCACTAAACTCTTCACACTAAGAGCTGTACGTTAGCTCTTAGTGTTAGTGTTCCTTGAAATGGCTGCCAAAGTACAGGTGATGCAGGCGCGAGAGGGCCGGTTACACCCGGGTAGTAAGTACCAAGACCTCATAAAATACCGATGTGAAGTAAAGGCATCTTGAGCTTCTGCGTTTCGTTCGGTGATCGAGGTAAACGGACGCCCACTTTACCTTACCCCAACTCCCTGCCCTTCAGCTCTCTCATATATTAAATATCCTTTAAGACCGACAACGCACCTGCAGCTCCTCTGGTGTTGCAGATGTAACTAGGCGACTATTTTTTCCCGTAGTTGTCATAAGATTCGATCGAGGGAAAAGGTTTAAAATGTTTTGGCATCTGACAGATCACTATTAAACCTTCGTCAGAGATAGGGGACGAACAAAAGACAACCAAAACTGAAAACTAATAGTGTCTTTACTCAAATATTGACTTCAGCAGAGATTCGAACCCACAATCTATGGTTTGGTAGTCAGGTATGTTATGTATCTGACAACAACCGATGTTAAGGCTACATCCAATAATTGTATTAAACGTGTTTAGTTAACGACAGTTTAGAGTAATTTTACGCTCTTATAGAATTACCTAGACTTGAACGCATCGGACCGCATTATTACTCTCCCCGCACTGGAGAATATTAACCTTATATTTTCCAGCTTCTATCGTTTTGTGTTCTATGAAAGATTCTGCATATTTTGTTGCGCACTTTTAATAAAGGCGTATATATTTTAGCATCGTATATTCGCTGCCCCATATCGAATTTTCTAAACCAGTTTTGTCGCCGTGCTAAAAAATCTACAGCCACCCTTGCATTGCTCACGAAAGTTATATGCTAACATACTCATCTGAAATATAACTACATATTAAATATTCATACTCGGGACGCGGAGCAGTGTTTAATATACGAATGCCATTTTGCCAGTTTTGTGAAAGGATTTACAGTTGTCAACTGTTTGATAATATTGAACGATGATTCGATATATTTCCAACATATTGACACTGCATGGTTAATATATAAATAACTGGGGGACATAATGGCATACTTACAGTAGCAGCCTGCAAGTGCCTACTGCAGGGAGGCCTCCTTCTTAAATATTTGAGAGGGTTTTTGAGCCGGGAAGGGCCCGCCAGGCTGCTCCAGTGGGGGTTGGCAAATTTCACATATCCTGGTACGTGATAAAGATAGTAGTAGATAATAGAGCACTTGAAATTGCTATTAACAATTTTAGAGTTGCTGGCACCTAGGATCGAACCCAGATCACTCGTGTTCTTTGAAACTAAAGCGAGCGCCACGACTCAATCGACCAAAACAGTCGGTTAAACATTGCTGTCTAACAACTACTAATTGATACTCAAACTGCCACGTATCAAGTCCAGTAAAAAATTTCAGTTAGATTGAATTGATAAAGAAGACGCCGACACGAATGTAAATTAAAAATCAAATCCCAGTGACAATATAAACGAATTTCTTTATTGGTTTTTCAATTAACCGCCCTATTAATCAAAATTGTTTCGCATCTAAAACAGAAAAATAATACTCATAACTTTAACTTAATAACGTTATTAAGGAAGTTTAGTACGTGGTAGAGCCAAGCGGCGGCTTTTGCTGCTGCTCGAATGGGCCGGCTCGACCGGGGTAGTAACACTCCCTCGTAGAATACCGGCATGATGTAGTGGCATCTTGTGCTTTTGCGTTTCATTCGTGCGCCGTCTTCCTCTCTTAACCTGTCTCCCATTCCCAAATATCTTAAAAGACGGCAACGCACCTGTATCTCCTCGAGTGTTGCAGATGTACGTGGTAATGAAAGAAAGAAAGAAAAATATTTATTGGTACAGCATAAAGAGACAACCCACACAGAAGTTGTAAATCAAAATTATAATAAATCAAAAGTAAAATCAGACTTCACAATTAAAGAAAAATAAGACATGGTGCGTGTCTCATGGGTTGACCAATTGATCATCAGGTTATTGTTATCTACAGGTTTATTGTCAAGCTTTAGCGCCTGACGCTGGTTTTCATCTGGTACCTATCGGTAATGTGTAGCGCTTGTTCGTTCGCTCCCTATCCCGTAGAAAAAAAAATAGAAAAAGTCTACACTAATCAATTCATTCCTTGAAGTCAAGAAAGAGGCTCTAAGTTTAATTTGTGTGTGCTTAATATCTCTCTTCCTAATCAAACAGAATTCGTTCAATCGTTTCTTAGTTTAAAATTGGCAGACCTTTTATAGCGATCCGGATAGTAAAATTCCGATAAAAAGCAGCGCTGGTCTGACTGCAAATAAAATATCGTATACATATCACTGTCCGTTATACAATTTATATCCGACCGTAAGGAGATATTTTTTAAGCGCGCTTGCGGAGGCTGGTCTGCTCGAGTTTGCATTGCACTTGTTTTTTTTAGTTTTGCGGATCACTGTATTCTTGTGGCATGCTCTCAGTTGCCTTTCATTTTATGATGTACATTATAATTATTGAATTAAAATATTAATGAAGTGAATGCCAGCGGAGTTTCGATCCCCTGTATCTTCTCAAACTAGTAAGGTTAGTAAAATGAAAGCCTTTATGTAAAATAATTTATTAATGCGGGTATAATATGTTTAAATGCTGGCCAACGAGAAGCGATATTTAATATAAACAAACAAAACTTAAGTCATTAACCGAATGCGCACATATGTAATCGGAAATATAAACAGACCTATTTTTGAATAAGTTAATCCTGCATATGTTTGACAAGACAGTTTTTAATTTCCTTTGTTAACAGTTCGTCTTCCTTCATGGATTTTCAATTACTCAGTACATTAGATTTGGCCCCGCGTATAACGATTTGTAGCGACGATAAAGCGTGCACTCGGTAATCGATTTGGCGACAGTGATTTATTATTTATTACCAACAAGGAAAAAGCGATAGCGAGATTTTAACTTATAAAACCTTTTGTAAAATTTTCTAAGTGATTTAAGAGAAAACGTATTTTTATCTTATATTGTACTATATGTACTCGTGTGGTATGTGTTCATGTGTATAAACATAGATTATTTCTTTTTGGATTTGTTGTAGTTTAAGAATTAATCTGTATTCCCGCTTTACGTTAATTTTACTCCTGCTGTGGGCCTTCTGTTAGCTACTTTACAAATTTTCATAACCTGCTACGTTATAGAAACCTTAGAGCCAGAGTTTTGTGGTAAAAGTTGCGTAAATTTTGGTCTGCTAAAGGAGAGCTATATGGTAGGCTCCTTTTCTGCTAAAGAGACATTTGGGTAGACAGCAACCTCTTACCGATGCCGGCAGTGTAACTATTATTGTATACTGCTTAGAACGGTATACACAGCAAAAATAGTCACAGGCCTTGAAGCGTTCCATCTTAGATATAAAGGCTGACTAAGTATCTATTACCCTCTTCCATGTACAGCTGTAATCATTTACCACCCGATGTTAGCTCTAACCAAATCCAAAGTTGTATCAAAAATAATGATTTTATCGTTTTGTCTTAAGCGACTTTGCATATTGCTATATTTATTAATAAATAAACACATAAAAAATAAATTATAATTTCAGTCTTTTCAATTTGAATAACATGTCTAGTGACAAAAGTCCGGATATCACTTTTAACAAAAGGCACGTGAAGGCTCAAATTAAAATTGCACAATTCGTCTAATTTTATGATAAATAAGTTATACATACAAAAAAAAAAACTGCGGTTGACTCCCCTATTATGCAATCTTTGGAGGAGGCCTATGTTCCGCAGTGGACTTGTGGTAGGCTGAAATTATGAAGTTATACAGTATTTTCATTTTTAAATTAATAAAAAGTGTATCGGGTGTATTTTTATTTTAGTAACATTAACGTGTCAAGCTTCAAGTCTTCAGTCATTTCTCGATGAAGTATCAAATTGCAGATGTATCGGATTCCATCATCCATCGGATTTTGATGGAATGCCTTACGCAATAAATTGGGTCCCTGTTTATTTAAAAAAAAATACGATGATTATTTTAACTATTTTATTCCTTTCCCAAAGACCAATGTAAACGTTTAACGTTTTATATTGAGCTTTATATTAAACAAGATAAATGTTTTTTGTCTATCGGACATCCTTAACGGATAAATGGTAATTTTTATGTAAGGTCATTACGTTGCTTACCGGTGAATAAGAGTAATTAAAACGTGTTTAATGTTTATTTTCTTATTTTTTTCTAGAGCCGATTCTAAACAATCCACTGCCAAATCTTATCAGTTACTTCGACTATATTTGATTAAACAAAAAAAAAAAAACACATCGTTTCATTATAATACTACGGCTTGAAGCAAGGATAAATAAACTATCACATTTTATCTTTTAGTTTTATATTCTACATTTTTTAAAAAATCCAGCGCGATTCTGGAAAATACTCAACATGCAAATTAGTCCCATCTGTCGGAAGTTAGTTTTTGTTACGAGTCCAGTGATAACGTGCTGGCAGAAGTCCAACGCAGCTTGGGAAAAACCAATTTTTCCGCTGGCAAGCATAAATGCCAATGTCATATAAACTCATACGTATGTATGCATACTTGGTACACCAAGTCGAGCAGGCAGCGATCCAGAAATTATGTAACCCATTACAACTTTTGCAACATTGAACCTGATTCTTTATAAGTTATTAATTATTAAGCCAAAAATTGTTTTATTTCTTGCACTAAGCACCCGAAACGTCGGAAAAGCTCTCGTGTAAATGAATTCAGTTTTACTGTCAAGTGTGATTCCTTTTTTGAGAAACAATGAACCAAACAAAGCGCCAATAGCCTAATGGGTTAGGGTGCGGACTGCGAAACATGACGGCGTATGTTCGAGTCCGCCATTCGACTATTGTCGTGAACCACTCCAGATACAAGCTGTGATGCTTATTTGGAGGTTTAACAGGAATATTAGTATTGTTACTTAAATAGCATTGCTAGTATTCTTTAAAAAAAATGCCGATGTTCAACCTTGCCTCTTTTTTATAAAAACAAATAATTCACTTTGCAGCACTTACATGTTCACTAAACAAAAGTAAATTAAGTGCGCCACAAAACAGGTGTTACGTGCTCCACCAGCCATGTGGTTGAACGCCAATTAAGTATGGCTCGTTCAGTTACTTGGCTGATTTTCAAATTACCAACAAAAAAAAACTTATACATAATTTCTCCTGTATTACGATTTATAACCCTAAAACAACAGTGTCTGCTTTAGCCGTGTGATTGCAGCGTAAGAAACTGCCACCCTTTTTCTATCTGTGAGTACCGAAACTTACGTTGTTTTTTTATGGGTAAGATGGCAAACGAGGAAGTGGCCCACGTACAGCTGCAACACCAGAACCTTTAAGGATATTTGGAGAGGGTTAAGAGGAAGTAGGTTTCCGGTTACCTTTTTTACCACGCCAGTTTTCTGCTAGGCCCATTCGAGCATCAAAAGGAGCAAACGTATCGATCAGACCCGCAATTTATTTAACATTTCATTACTCACAAAGTCAGAAATTGACTCGCGGAGGTTTAGCTTTATTGAATCGTGCTAAATCTTATATAATAATATTTTCCAAAGCATTGTACTAACTTATAGTAAATTCTCAAACTACTTTCTAGCTTCAATATATGGAGTGGTTATTGCGGATAGTAAATTTGTAAATCCATTCGGTAGGAAGTTGAAATGGGCCATAAAACTTTACCGGGCGACGAAATACTTTAGGCCGTGATGGTATTAATCATAACGCTACTCTTGCATAATAGCATTTTAGCTAAAAGCTTCACAAAAACGTATTCTGTATTACACTATGTCTTTTTTTAAAAGAACTCTGAAGCAATGTCAAAGTTACAATATTGTTTAATCCTTTACTATACTATAAATGCATCGAGTTCTAATTGAAGCGTTTCAACTAAACTTTCCTTCTCCAGTATTTGTCAAATCTTCGATAAAAGGTGACAATGAGTAAATTTAACGCTTTATGCTATTCTCTTACAGTCAATGGTGATTGATGCTGATAATTAAAGCAGTATAATATAAATTATGACAACGACAATCCCATTTCCATCCACGGCGACAACTGTTGTTAAAGCCGAAAGTCAACGCCTTTTCGAACCCTGTGTAACTTTTATGCGATAAGCTCGAAGATAGTATCATGTATAGTGTCGGATATAAGTTATGAAACACTATGCTATTTTCTTTTTAATGTTATTTGTAATGAAACTAATATTAACTTAGCTGGACTAGAGAACAGACAGACTATGTCACACTCTAGGAAGTCTGCAGTTAATATTCTACTCGATGAACGTCCTAATCATTGCATAAGATTTAATAGAGCACAAATCCTCGCAAAGGAACACCGATTTCCGCCAAGAAGTGGAGAATAAATAAATAAAGTATAAAACAATATCTTGGATCAGCTCGTGTTAGCATGAACAGGAGGTTATTAACATAAGAGATATACTGAATATAGAATCAATAACCCGATTTCAACGGGAACATAGATCTTTTGTATTAGAAACGCAATCTTACCAGGCTTTAGTCCAGCGCCTGATCTCTCTGAATTTCGAATGCTGAGTGAATACGAATTGTTTCCCGATTTCGCTTGAAGGCTACGACAATTTTTGTGTGAACTTTTGTGACAAAAGCTTTTTTTGGGACAGAAACGTGCACATTTTCTGCAAATAAAGGTAATAACTTAATATATGTTAGGCTGGCGGCCCAAGTTTCAATGTTCTTGAAACCTGAATTTATGGATATTTTTTATACCTTTATTGTACAACGAGGTAACTGTTTATCAGACAGATCTTAGTGGTTCATGACAACGGTCGAAATGGCGGGCTCGAACCTGGGAGGTCATATCAATCGTTAGACCCTAATTAGGCTATTGGCATATTATACTCCACCGCTTTCTCCAACCTGCACGTCGTGCCACATTCTAGCAAGCAAACGAGACACAGGCGACCGACTAAAATTAAATCCCTCTGATTAGTGCACTAGAACAGCATCTTTAGTTGCGAGGGTACTGGAACTGCGCTCACCAACCCGCTTGCTCAGTATGGTGAGTGTGGGCAAATCTTTCAAGAAAATGTATACCCACTTTGACAGAAGGCTTCCTGAGCTAAAGTGATGTTCAGCAGTGGACTTAAATAGGCTGAAGTGGCAGTATTGCAGCGATTGAATAAGTATTATTATCTTAATGTATTTCGCTTTAAATCTAAAGTACAATGTTAAGAAACATAGTCCGCATCGTTTTATAACACACAAGATGACTAAAAAAGTTGTAATTTTTTATCCATAACAACAAGAGTCGAGGGATTTGCCGAGTCAAAGAAGAAGAGGGCTTTATAATGAAGAAGATTGCTAGTGTACACATATTTTGTTCGAAGGCTGGAAATATAAGTAGTATAAACTATAAGTAAAGTAGCTGCAGCCTGTAAGTTCCCACAGTTGGGCAAAGGCTTTCAAATATCTGTGAGGTTTTGGAGCTGGGAATGGCCAGCCACGCTGCTCCAGTGCTAGTTGGCGGGGTATAAATATATTTAAGTTTAATATTGAACTCTCTAGCTGAATAAGAATTGTATGCAGTACAAATGAAACAAAAAGATTGCCACGATGCTCGGTCCTGAGCCACCTGCATCCATCGACAACACTCCGCAGGTGGTCACTCCATCTTGTGGGGGGTCATCCTACACTGCGTTTGCCTGTACGTGGCTGCCACTCGATAACCTTTTTTCCCCAGCGGTTGTCAGTTCTGCGAGCTATGTGGCCGGCCCATTGCCACTTCAGCTTGCTGATCTTTACGGCTATGTCGGTTACAGCTAGTTCTGCTGCGGATATCATCGTTGCAGACTCTATCACGCAGAGAAACACCGAGCATAGCCCTTTCCATAGCGCGTTGAGCAACTTTGAGCTTCCTCATACGGCCTGCAGTGAAGGACCAAGTTTCTAATATAATATAATTAATAATTAACCTTTACTTTAGTAGCCGAGGTGCACCGATCTAGAATGCCTCCCTTCCCCCTTGACAAATCAAACGATATAAACTGTTTAACAGTATCCTTCAAAAAAAGCTTATCTTAAGCTTAGAGTGAATTTGATGAAAACTAATCTTTTTATACCAGAAATGTTCGTTATAGAAAGTAAAATCTGCTTGTGTGTCGAATCGAAGTGTCGCAAACGGTTAAATTCCTTTACATATTCCTGATAATCCATAAAATGCAAAAGAAAATATCGTCTACCAAAATATTCGGTTCGGCACAGCAATCTTGCGATTTATTTGCGCAAGAAATGGATTGAATATTGTTTCGCTATCCAGATGGTCCAATCTCAACGCGCACTTCTGTATTTGAAACGCAACGTAGACATATTTTGGCCCGATACTTACTCCCCCCGGGGTTTAGATGATTCGGAGATTCGGGGAGTCGAATACGAATCGGTTCCGAATCAACTCACCATTGCCATTCGATACAGGAACACGGCTGTTCTTTTTTCAATATCAGTAAGTGTTTTTTTTTTCCATAGTTGTGGTTTTGTGTGAGGAAATAGGGGCACAAAATAAAGCCATTACAACAAAAACTATTAATAACAGGGGTTAAAGTATGAAGTTTCCATTTTTAAAGAGTGGCAACATTGAATTAATATTGAACCTGTACGATTGAAGATTCGTGATTAAAACTTTTTTACACAAACACTGTAACATTCTAAATTCAAAAAAGTATGTCTTTCTATTGTTTAACTTTCAATTGTTTTTCATATTTAGTATTAGAGTTAAAAATGAAGACCTCAGAAACTAATGGAATGGTTTAATCGCTTTCGTAATACAACGAGAAGGAACTGACACTAAGGTAAATAACGATGAATTAAAAGTAATGATGGAAGCCGATCCTTATCAAACAACCAAGGAATTAGCGTTATGGTTTGACGTTAGTTTACCCACAATATTAACTTGTGCAACCAAAATGGTAAAAATCGAGACATGGTGGCCTACGAAGTCATAAGGCGTCCGGTAACAGAATTATAACGTACAGGAATTATTAGTAAAGTATTTTATATTTAAAACTTGGGCGATCAGAGGTCCCACTTTTTAACCACAACTTTTTGGTACAACTCAGAAAGATCATCACATGAATAAAGGGACTAATAGAGAGAAATTAAATTATCAAATCCTACTACAGTAAAAGACGTAAAAGTAGCAGAATGCTAAGATCTCTTTGAGATGTTAGACCAAATTTATAGTTGACGCTGTTCTATTAAAATGAAATACTTCTTCTATTGTATGGAAGCAATTATATAACTTTGAATCTAATGAAATTAATATAATATCCATATTTCTGTTTAATTCATTTTGTAACTATAGCTGAGAAATTGTTTGCAAAGTTTGCTTGTTTCTTAGGATAAGTTTAAATTTGTGAATAAAATAGTGGATCTACGAGAACGTTTGAATGAATTTAATGTTGCGTTGCGAGTTTCAAATTGTTTTCGCTCGGCGCAAATTAGCTGTTGTAACTTCTACGATATTTGCATTATCAGTTTTAGCGATGGGTTATATCTGTTATCATTATGAATTGTTATGGAAGAATTAAATCTCTCGTTAGCTAATCGTTTCTATTCAGAAGATCTCGATAGTTTTACTATAAATAAATATGTGCGTATAAAATAATCTTATTCAACGTCCATCATTTGGTTTAAGCTACCCCGATGTTCAGAACTACCGACTAAAGAGTGACTAAAGAACTACTGGGTGGTTATTTTGTGGGCGATTTTTATCATAACTTTTTTCATAATTTTTCACGACGCTGATGACGTTTGAGAACATTGAATTGAATTGGAAAATATGAATATATTTAATAAAAAAATTACTGTCTCCTGCAGAACACGGTGAGGCGATGCGCTAGAGGTTCCTACATTTAGGTTGGCTAAAATAAATCAAAGAAGTCCCTAAAAATATAGTGCAAGAAACATACACTATTTTTGTCTGTTATTTTAGCCTGTAAAAGAAACTTTATTTAATAAAGCCTGTATAGCTCTTGCACTGTACACGCAAGCACTTACTTCTGTTACATTGTTAAAATTGAGGTTTAAAAAAAATATTTATAGTTATGTACTATTCTATTCATTTAATTATTAACAAAGTATTCATTTTATTATGATTGATTTATGAGCCTCGTCCGATCATTTTAGATCTTGACGTTAAGAAATAAGTCGGAGGCAAGATTCGCATTACACCACACCCTGTCAAGTATGATAGACCTTAATTCTCCAGGTCTGAGATGGGGATTGTCCGAGGCGCGATAACTTTGGTACTGCTATCTCCAACTTCCTCGTTGCGTCAAATAGTGACGCTGGACTATTTATACTCTCCTCCTCACCTCTTCATTGACTACTTTTGTTGCTATTTAGTGTCAATAGAAAGACTCGCGTGTTTCAGTAAACTTACACAGGTTCGTGAACAGTGGCGGGCTTTCCATATATGCTAAAAAAGCTAGCTAATTTCTTAAAAAAAAGTTAACTTTGTTTGCCTTTAATACCTACTGCCGCTGCACGCTACTGGTGATGAGAAAGAAGAAGATATTTCATATGACTAATCCGCCATCTGTTGTAGGTCACGATGTTTACATTTTAGAACAACCCTTTCTGTTATTTCAATGTGACATTTGTTGAAAATAATGTCTGCAGTCTTGCCCTTATTGTTACCATTATTGTCAACAGTGCCCGTTTATGGCTAGGTCATTACGGCGCGAATTATGGTCTAATTTAAGCATCATTGTTGTACCTTCCTTAATTTATTATAACTTTTATGTTAATAATTTTATGTAATTACATTTTATAGGACACATACCGCTCGAAAGCCGCTGAGAATTATACAAGCATTGTAATATAAAAAAACACGTTAATTAAAAGTCTGTTAAAGTAACTTGAAAGAGACAATATCCGAAAAAGGACCGATATATGAACTGGTGTATTCACAAGAATATCTCGCGGTAGGTGTAATAAATTATTGCGGAATATGTTAGAGGAAGGTTTAATATAATTACGAAGCAACAGCGGGTAATTGCATGTCCAAACACTTGTCTGTGTCACCTGCAAATCATCGGATGAAAGGTTATCCTCACTCCGACAGTTGCGATACGGTCGTCTGGCGATATTCCACGGCGATATCACCCGCAACTTGCGAACAATCACGTGCGCGCAGTGTCCGGCAATTCTCAGATTCACTGGTACATTTTTGTGTATGTGGTACATATCCAGCGAGCAATACGACCCGCAGAAGAGGACCCGCGGGCAAGCGTTCGTTCATAACCACACGCGATCACGTAATGTCTAATGTGGCCGAGAGGTGGCACCACCTGACGTTATTAAACACGAGGTTATATTTCATCTCGAGTTTAAAAATGTGCCTATATATACATATATATATAGTACTTACGGCTACATACACACAGACAGTGCGTTTTAATCGAAGTTTTCTGCCACGCACTTCGATTTTGTGGAATCAGCTGTCGCCAGCAGTATTTCCGAACAGTTACGACTTAGGGACCTTCAAGAAAAGAGCTAATTCCTTCCTTAAAGGCCGGCAGCGCATCTGTAGCTCCTCTGGTGTTGTGGATGTTCGTGGGCGTCGGTGATCACTTACCATCAGGTGAGCCGCACGCTCGTTTGCCCCCTTCTTCTATAAAAAAAAAAAAAACGCTGATGGTGAAACAGTGTAAAAAGTAAAAAATTGGTTATGAGAATTATTCAAATAATAATAAAGATTATGTTAGTCTAATTGTCATAGATAAATCTTATATAAGGCGTTATTGAAACAATAGATAAGAATAATAAAACTCGGTGCTATATTGTTTATTTTTCTTTCTTCTCTTATTTTAGAAGAAATAATTATAATTATCTATACGATATGAAGCATCTCAGTCCTCATAGGTGACAACGCATCTGTAACCTTCTTCCATTGAAGTTGTTACACGTGGTAGAGCCAAGCGGCACCTTATGCTGCAGCTCGTATGGGCCGGTTCGACCGGGTTGGTATCACGGCCTCGCAGAATACCGGTGTGAAGTAGAGGCATCTAGCCCTTTTGGGTTCCATACGGTGAGTGAGGTATCCGGATGCCCCTCCCTATCCCCCTCCTTATCCTACAAGATCCAGATCCGTCGCGGGGTGCCGGAAGTGCTGACGCTTCCGAGCGCTCGCCTTCCTGATCCCCATGGTCTCCGAGTGGCGGGCTGAAGGGTTCCCATGTGAGTTCGTAAGCCAAGTCTGTGTTTAAATTTCTCGTAACTTTACAGTAATGATAAGGATCTTTTGTTGGAAAACGGAAGTGCATGTTTGTGCTAACTTTAGATAGTGCTCTGGATATGTTCAAGTTTTAAGGATATGAGTCTTTAAAGCTCCGACCCATATTGAGATGTAGTAACCTAACAATTGTTGAGTTTGTTACGTTTAGTTAATACTTACTAGTATACGATAATTATGATACAAAAGAAGGTAGAATTATGTTTGACAGTATACGAATCGAGACAGAAGCAGAGATGATAGAAATGTGAATACGGACTTTGATCAGAGCGGTTGACTATAAATGGATTAAGAATAATAGATTATATTTAGAACTTTGGGTTCTGCTACATTTTTTAAATACTTAAAATCAAAAATAAGTTTCCATATCCAGTTAGTAAGGAGTTCAATGTGATGTAAATCTTTCGCCCATGATAACACCCAGATGTTTTATGGTGGCAACATTTATTAGTTATGAAAAGCTACAGCATGAGTGTCCAATCAAAGACTGATTATGCGAAGGAATAATAAGCTAGGATCCTGTGAGAAGTTTGGCTTTTTAAGATTAAAACTATAATAAACGATAAATTATTTTAAAAGTCATTTAAAACTTTAAAATGCTTCATTCAGCAGTAACTAGGAAACACGCATTTAAATGCGTGTTTCCTAGTTAATGGATTGTTTGCGGGTGTCCGTGAGCTTCAGTAGGTACTTACTATTAGGTGAATTGTTACCACGTTTTTCTCGCCATTGCAATAAAAAAGAGGTCCGAAAATAAATGACTTCTGCCACGAATGTTGACTATGGCTGGGATTTAAGCCCAGCACATATGTATAGAGAGCCGTGGTAGCCCAGTGCTTTTCATACTTCGAAGTGAAGTACGCCAACCCGAATTGGAGCAGCGTGGCTGACTTTTCCAGGCTCCGAAGCTCTTTCAAATATCTGAGAGAATGCCCAGCTGTGGGCTTTACTTACTTACATATTGCTTAGCAATTTGGTATGTTAACCACAAAGCCACTATTGTTTAGTGTAATTTGGACGCCGTTCAAAAAACTATTTTTTATTAAAATTGTAAATCTTGTCGCGTGACCATTTTGTGTTATAAATAAAGCACCTTTTATTAAAAGCTTTCCTTTTAGTCCTTTCATTTAAGTTAGGTTAAGCCCGCTAAGCTATGGAGTAGTACCGGACGCCAAATAAGTGACCTAAAAGCTTCAACGTTAGGAATGGCTGCTACCACTATCACGACGAAGCCAACAAAGTAAGAGTCGCTTTTTCGTCGCGTAGATTTTACGAAGTCACTATGTTGAAAGCACTATGTTTGAAAGCTGAAGATCTTGGAAAATGTTTCTTTTTATTTCATAATACGATAATTCACATCTTTTTTAAAATCACCAAACATTTAACTACAATGTATATATGCAGATGTCATAGATAACTTGTTTTCAGGGAGTTATACTAAAGGATTTTTGAGATTATTGACCATAATATTGCGATGAGTTGTTTTTACAGGACTCCTAAGGCTTGAATGTTCTACTACGAGAGATCTGCAACAATCGAAACAGGTGGAAATGTGATCGTTCAGAGTCAGGGTTATATAATCAAGGTATTCACACTTCCCAGTCAAGTTTACTTAATTTAATTTTTTTTATGCAAAAGGCGGTAAACGAGCAAGCGACTTACCTGATCGAAAGTGATTATCGATACATACATGGTGTTGTAGATGACTGTTTGCTCGTTTGCCCCATTTACTAGAAAAAACAATTACTCTTCAAATATCGTTAATTTTAAGTTCCTATTTCGATAGTATCCCATTGAATGGTTTGTCTAATATGCACCGTAAAATGCAAAAAAATCGACGATCAAACTGCTACTACTCTTGTTTTATTTTTCCACTGCGTTATTTTCTCTTACAAGGGGATACTCCGGAGTATTATTTAATTAAAACTTCTAAATTCAGAGGTAGATTTATTCTCTCTGTCATTTGCAGCTAAGTACGTTACAACAAGAGAATTTTCCGTGAGACGAATTAAAAATTCGTACCAATTAGTATTTTATTTCTTTTGAATGATACTAGCTGTGAAATTAATTTATTCGTTTACGTATAACGTAAAATTATCTTGCATTATTGGCGAAGTGTAACGGCGTAAGAATTTACTACCTCCTTTCCTCGAAAATCCCTTGTAATCATGGATCATGGAATCTATATTGGCTACACTGAGTCATTACAAATTCGAATCTGTAATAAGTATATATTACCCTATTATTAGATTCCCCTATGGGTACCATTGTTACGCTTGTACGGTGGGTGAATTGAACCTGCGACCATAAGCAACGCTGTCAACCTTAACTTAACAGCCTGCAAATACTTATGGAAGAGTCCTGCAGCGGAAATTGGCCTTTGCCATAATTGTACCAGACACTTCGTCCCCCGCTGCTGCCCGTCATGGGCCTGTTTAATTTTTATCTGGTCTATTTTTTGAGATAGTTATACCGCCATCTGTCAGTTACCATTGTGATAATCAAGGCTTTTCCCTTAACTACCTCTTATGATACCCTCGGGTAGAAAGAGGTGGCAGATACGTATGCCGTGGCAGACGCGGCCATACCGTGTATTAATTAACGCGAATACAAAAAGAATAAGCATTTATCAATAGGTCCTCGCAATTTCACAATGCAATATTCGTCATCGTATAACTCTTGTAAATAAACTAGTTCAGCGAGAATTTCCGATTATCCGGAATAGAGCTTAAAATTTACGAACGCCCAGTGAGAGACAACGTTGCAATGTAGTTCAAGTGAATTGGTTCAGAGTTTTCAATTAGTTTCTTGCTTAATCAAGTTAAATTGATCTCTTTATTTACTAGATCTAAAAATAATAGAAGAATTAAATTAAAATTGACGAATCACTCATGATTGGTATACACAATAAGGGTGTGGTCGGAGTTCTAGTAATTTATTTTAGGCGCTTCGACCCACTTATCGCTATTTATGAGGAACAATCTTATAACGATTTATTGGTAGCCCTGCTGCACATAGGAATCGAACTTTGATCTCCCGGTTCGGAGACAGTTCGCCTATAAAATAAACTTTGTTGCTAATCTTCTTATTATAAAATTAGCATTCCACAACATTTCATTTTTCGTTTATGCTACACATCTTTGGGATTCCTTGCCCAAAGACATTTGAAGTGTACAATCAAATATATTCGAAACAATTGGTATGTGAATACCTTTTACGTGACGGTTATCAATTATCAATTATTTAAATATAAAACTATTGTTGGATCGCACGTCGGCTTGTCGGTGACGTCACGAGGCTCCAACTGAAAATCAGCGCTGCAACCTCTGCAGCATTACGCTGAGTTAGAGACCTATTTGGTACTCATTTTTATTGACTGTATTAAATGTTATATTTTTATTATTATTTTTTTTAATCTATATATTTTGTATTCATAATATTTTTAATATGTGTACCAAATAAATCATTATTTCTTTCTTCTTTCTTTCTTTCTTTCTTTCAATTAGTATTGACAATTATACAATATACAATATTGGTCATTGCAGTTAAATTAATATGCATGATTTACATGTGTATAAATAACACTTACATATATACCTACAAAGGGTATGTATGTACGATTGTAAACGTATATTTTAATATTAAATATCTGTTTATCAGGTCTATCTGTCAGTTGAAAGTCAATCGGCGATTCTCCTCGTGGATAACGGCGTGTTAATGTTATTGCGACGTGAACCATATGGCTATGTTATATCCTGGCTGCAACTCCTGTTGGGCTCGAAGAATTTTATTAGTAAATCCATAAATGTTGAAAAAAAATACCAAAGTGGTAAATATTTTTTTATATTGGGATGAAAAACAACCGAACGGGTACAGGTAACATCGGGTATACCGATGGTGAGTGCAGTGCCCGAAGCCGTGTCGAATGGGAAATGTTATCCCAAAAGTTTACTGTCTATTTTATATAATAAATAAAATATTTAGCCATTTAGGTCATCCATGATCTGCAAATGACTTCATTCGAAGGTTACAAGCCGGCTAGACTCCACTCCCCACCCCCCTCCTCTTCCTCCCTTCCATCTCCCAAATAGCCTTAGTGTTGGTGCTATAAAAAAAACTAAGACGGTATGTCTCACAGTCCGTAATCAAGCTAGCTCTCGGCACCTTTCAAACCGGAATACAATAATCGCATGGTAGAGTTCGAATTTAAGTATTGGCACCTCTGTCTATACCCTGAAGGCTTACGGGCGTGACATAGTGCTATGGTTATTGCTGTCTCCAACTCATATTACGGCCATAAGAAAGATACTGGTATATATTAATGTGTAATGGAAATTTAAAATAATTATTTTGTAATTAAATGTTAATATAGAGCTTATTTCTTGCCTAGGAGCAATTTGGGTATTTCTGATTATTAGTAATCACCGACGCTCACATACATTTGCAACGCCAATGGAGCTGCTGGTGTGTTGCAGGCCTTTTGGGGATATTATGGAAAGGGATTCTCTTTAGGGCTAGAGAAGGGGTTCTTCTCAAATATCTGAGGGTTTTGGAGCCGGGAATGGCCCGCCACGCTGCTCCTTGGCGGCCATTCCCGTTGGAGTTGGCGGGCTTCACATATTCCCGAAATAATATATTTTATTATTTCTCAGACATGCAGGTTTCCTCACGATGTTTTCCTTCACCGCCGAGCACGTGGTAAATACAGCGCTTAAAATTACTATTAACAATGTTAGTGGTGCCAGCACCGTGGATCGCACCCAGGTCACTCGCGATCTATGAATCTAAAGTGAGCTACGGCTCTTATGCATAGCTTTTAAAAGAATAAAAGCATAGCTCATAGTCTTTAAAAGGTATAATATTTATTAAGCACCTCATAATATTTTGTTTTTCTCCCTTCGTGCGGAAACATCTGGACCGGCCTGATGATGTGATATGACTTCTCCTACACATGACTTTTTTTTTCTTTTTTTAATTGAAATCAATGTCACACAGCAGTTAGATAAAAATTATATAGATTAGGTAAAATACAACTTGATGCCAATAATGGACTTCATTATTAATAATTGTTGATAATATGTACAGTTCACCTGTAACTGTACATATTATCAACAATTTTTTTATGACTTGCTTTTAGTATGTTTCTGTCGATATAGAAGATATAGATTGAAAGTAAACATACGTCGTGTTCGATCACGTTAACGTTTTGCATGTCTGTTTCCACCTTAAAAGATAGTGACGTCATTTGATTCCGACATAATTTGCAAAGTCATAACATCCAGTCCCTTCCATCATGTGTTGTTGATTGCTTCGAAGTTTAATTTTCCGGTAATCTATCACTGGGGAGTTAATGCGATTTATGGGTTAGCCCGCAGCTATGACACCGCGTCGCAACCACATTGAATTACCAACGTAATCATGCACACGTCACAGCCGCCCGAAGCCGTGTCGAATGGGAAATGTTATCCCAAAAGTTTACTGTCTATTTTATATAATAAATACAATATTTAGCCATTTAGGTCATGGATACCTGCAAATGACTTCATTCGAAGGTTACAAGATACGTTGTCACCACTGAGGACACCATTTCACACGTGGTAGAGCCAAGCGGCGGCTTTTGCTGGTGCTCGAATGGGCCGGTTTGACTCCACTCCCCACCCCCCTCCTCTTCCTCCCTTCCATCTCCCAAATAGCCTTGGTGTTGGTGCTATAAAAAAAACTAAGACGGTATGTCTCACAGTCCGTAATCAAGCTAGCTCTCGGCACCTTTCAAACCGGAATACAATAATCGCATGGTAGAGTTCGAATTTAAGTATTGGCACCTCTGTCTATACCCTGAAGGCTTACGGGCGTGACATAGTGCTATGGTTATTGCTGTCTCCAACTCATATTACGGCCATAAGAAAGATACTGGTATATATTAATGTGTAATGGAAATTTAAAATAATTATTTTGTAATTAAATGTTAATATAGAGCTTATTTCTTGCCTAGGAGCAATTTGGGTATTTCTGATTATTAGTAATCACCGACGCTCACATACATTTGCAACGCCAATGGAGCTGCTGGTGTGTTGCAGGCCTTTTGGGGATATTATGGAAAGGGATTCTCTTTAGGGCTAGAGAAGGGGTTCTTCTCAAATATCTGAGGGTTTTGGAGCCGGGAATGGCCCGCCACGCTGCTCCTTGGCGGCCATTCCCGTTGGAGTTGGCGGGCTTCACATATTCCCGAAATAATATATTTTATTATTTCTCAGACATGCAGGTTTCCTCACGATGTTTTCCTTCACCGCTGAGCACGTGGTAAATACAGCGCTTAAAATTACTATTAACAATGTTAGTGGTGCCAGCACCGTGGATCGCACCCAGGTCACTCGCGATCTATGAATCTAAAGTGAGCTACGGCTCTTATGCATAGCTTTTAAAAGAATAAAAGCATAGCTCATAGTCTTTAAAAGGTATAATATTTATTAAGCACCTCATAATATTTTGTTTTTCTCCCTTCGTGCGGAAACATCTGGACCGGCCTGATGATGTGATATGACTTCTCCTACACATGACTTTTTTTTTCTTTTTTTAATTGAAATCAATGTCACACAGCAGTTAGATAAAAATTATATAGATTAGGTAAAATACAACTTGATGCCAATAATGGACTTCATTATTAATAATTGTTGATAATATGTACAGTTCACCTGTAACTGTACATATTATCAACAATTTTTTTATGACTTGCTTTTAGTATGTTTCTGTCGATATAGAAGATATAGATTGAAAGTAAACATACGTCGTGTTCGATCACGTTAACGTTTTGCATGTCTGTTTCCACCTTAAAAGATAGTGACGTCATTTGATTCCGACATAATTTGCAAAGTCATAACATCCAGTCCCTTCCATCATGTGTTGTTGATTGCTTCGAAGTTTAATTTTCCGGTAATCTATCACTGGGGAGTTAATGCGATTTATGGGTTAGCCCGCAGCTATGACACCGCGTCGCAACCACATTGAATTACCAACGTAATCATGCACACGTCACAGCCGCCCGAAGCCGTGTCGAATGGGAAATGTTATCCCAAAAGTTTACTGTCTATTTTATATAATAAATACAATATTTAGCCATTTAGGTCATGGATACCTGCAAATGACTTCATTCGAAGGTTACAAGATACGTTGTCACCACTGAGGACACCATTTCACACGTGGTAGAGCCAAGCGGCGGCTTTTGCTGGTGCTCGAATGGGCCGGTTTGACTCCACTCCCCACCCCCCTCCTCTTCCTCCCTTCCATCTCCCAAATAGCCTTGGTGTTGGTGCTATAAAAAAAACTAAGACGGTATGTCTCACAGTCCGTAATCAAGCTAGCTCTCGGCACCTTTCAAACCGGAATACAATAATCGCATGGTAGAGTTCGAATTTAAGTATTGGCACCTCTGTCTATACCCTGAAGGCTTACGGGCGTGACATAGTGCTATGGTTATTGCTGTCTCCAACTCATATTACGGCCATAAGAAAGATACTGGTATATATTAATGTGTAATGGAAATTTAAAATAATTATTTTGTAATTAAATGTTAATATAGAGCTTATTTCTTGCCTAGGAGCAATTTGGGTATTTCTGATTATTAGTAATCACCGACGCTCACATACATTTGCAACGCCAATGGAGCTGCTGGTGTGTTGCAGGCCTTTTGGGGATATTATGGAAAGGGATTCTCTTTAGGGCTAGAGAAGGGGTTCTTCTCAAATATCTGAGGGTTTTGGAGCCGGGGATGGCCCGCCACGCTGCTCCTTGGCGGCCATTCCCGTTGGAGTTGGCGGGCTTCACATATTCCCGAAATAATATATTTTATTATTTCTCAGACATGCAGGTTTCCTCACGATGTTTTCCTTCACCGCTGAGCACGTGGTAAATACAGCGCTTAAAATTACTATTAACAATGTTAGTGGTTCCAGCACCGTGGATCGAACCCAGGTCACTCGCGATCTATGAATCTAAAGTGAGCTACGGCTCTTATGCATAGCTTTTAAAAGAATAAAAGCATAGCTCATAGTCTTTAAAAGGTATAATATTTATTAAGCACCTCATAATATTTTGTTTTTCTCCCTTCGTGCGGAAACATCTGGACCGGCCTGATGATGTGATATGACTTCTCCTACACATGACTTTTTTTTTCTTTTTTCTTTTTTTAATTGAAATCAATGTCACACAGCAGTTAGATAAAAATTATATAGATTAGGTAAAATACAACTTGATGCCAATAATGGACTTCATTATTAATAATTGTTGATAATATGTACAGTTCACCTGTAACTGTACATATTATCAACAATTTTTTTATGACTTGCTTTTAGTATGTTTCTGTCGATATAGAAGATATAGATTGAAAGTAAACATACGTCGTGTTCGATCACGTTAACGTTTTGCATGTCTGTTTCCACCTTAAAAGATAGTGACGTCATTTGATTCCGACATAATTTGCAAAGTCATAACATCCAGTCCCTTCCATCATGTGTTGTTGATTGCTTCGAAGTTTAATTTTCCGGTAATCTATCACTGGGGAGTTAATGCGATTTATGGGTTAGCCCGCAGCTATGACACCGCGTCGCAACCACATTGAATTACCAACGTAATCATGCACACGTCACAGCCGCCCGAAGCCGTGTCGAATGGGAAATGTTATCCCAAAAGTTTACTGTCTATTTTATATAATAAATACAACATTAGCCATACATAGCCGTTAAATAAGCCTAATTTTGTTATCACTGGTAGTGACATACAGAAACTATTTGAATAGATAAGCGCCAATAGCCAAATGGTTAGGGTGCGGACTACGAAACATGACGTCGTAAGTTCCATAGCCATTCGACTATTGTCGTGAACCACTCCAGATACAAGCTGTAAGCTTAGTTGGAGGGTTAACAGGAATATTAGTAATGTTACTTAATAAATAGCATTGCTAGTATTCTTTTTTTTAAAAAAAAAAGATAGATTGTCCTATTTTCTACAAAACGTTGCGTAGCCTGCCTTTATGGATATTTAGGAGATGGGAGGAATGACGGAGAGGAGGAGTCGGTAGAGGGAGTTTACCGCACGAAATGCATAAGCATAAGATGCCTCTACTTCACCTCGGTGTTCTTTGAAGTCGCGGTACGACCCTGGTCGAGTCGGCCCATTCAACTTCTACCACGTACAAAAATTATTTCAAAATATAACCATTAATATGGGTTCTCTATTAAATAGTGGTGGCCTAATGGCCAGGCGCTTTTATTTCGAAGTACGGAGACCCGGTTTCGAGCCCCGGTAATGGCGTCGCAAAAATATATTACCTACTACTACCTATACCTACGGAGTTTCTTTGTTGTTTCTTCTCCGCTACAGGAACCTTCACGAATCGGTGGCAGATTGCAAAACAAAATAACAATCGATAATCGAAATTTGCACATCACAGATCAAAAAAGTTTTTCATTTAAATTGATTGTTACTCAACCCAGAAAGTGTTTTAATGCTATTAAAATAAGATAATTCTAACGTATTTTTCGATAGAAACGACGTATAAAAGCTTTACTCTGAATTTTGTACCGAAAAAGTAAGATAACAGCATCACATTGTATTATACTAAGGCAAAACAAATAAATACCGCCTTATCTGGAACTAGTGAAACCGTGAAATGTCACTTGAGCGTTACAGATAAGAAGAAAAGTTCTTTCTTGTTTTCTTTGTAGGGTTTTTATTTTTCTTTGTTTGTCGATGACAGCCATTTCTGAAGGGTTCACACAAATCCTTATTATTTACGTAAGATTAATCTATGATACGTTTAAATTATAAATGAAATTTTGCACATTGTATATCGCCTGCCAAGGTATTCAACTCAAACATATCAAACGTCTAAAACTGAATAAAAACTATATAAATTAATTTAAAAGATTTTATCTGTTATATTGATCGTTTTACGTGTACATATAGGTTACATTATTGTAACCTATAACTGAGAAGGGCTATTATGAAATACATAATGTGTCAAAACTAATATATACAGATAAACTAATTATAAATAATAATTAACTTATTTTATCTTACTAATCTGTAAATAAGACTCTCGCATACGCAATACTAGCGGTGCTGCAGGTGCGTTGCCGGCCTTTAAGGGTATTTCGGAAATGGGAGGAGGATGAGGAGGTGGATGGGGAGAGGGACGGGATTGGGCCTCCGGTTAGACGTGTGTATTCACAGGCACCGGCTGTACCATAGAAATGAAACTTAATGATTACGCCGATACGACTCCAAGCGGGCCGTAGGTATATAGTTCCAGAGGCAGTACAATAACAGAGACCGTCTATAACCCTACAGTACCTACTAGAGAAACCCTTCGTTGACAAGTTTATGCGCGGGTTTAGTACAAGAAGCATTACGATTTTTTTTTTATTTAAATCCTTGTAAAACTAAATTTATCGGAAGTCACGATTGCCAAATGGTAAAGCCGACCTTTAAGGGTATTTGGGAGATGCGAGGAAGGATAAGGATAGGGATGAGGAGGGGTAGTGGGCCCCCGGTTACCTCACTCACCGAACGAAACGCAGAAGCACAAGATACCTCTTCTTCACGTCGGTATTCTGCGAGGCTGTGGTAGAGGATTGCGGTGGTATCCCGGCCCTTTCGAGCAGCAGCAATAACCGCCGCTTGAGTCTACTACGCAAAAAAGTTTAGGTTACTTTAGGTGTGGTATTTTTCGAGATGGTTATCCCTTAGGTGCTTCTTACGACACTCGCGGGAAGAAATTGTGTGGCAGATTCTTACGCCGATACGACTCGGTTAATTATAATTAATGTTGATTTCTTTTTTTTTATTTACTTTGCCTAATTTTTAATTTTATTAAAAAATATAATAATAAACTCTTACGACTGTTTGACTTTTTATACGGGTAATATTTCCTATATAGTGTCCTTGAAAGGAATTACGTGATTGTCTGAAGGAAAATGTTAAATGTTTGGAGTTTTGATGATGAAAAAAGGTGAGATGTTTTAATAAAAGCTTTAGCAACCTCCTCGCTCGAGTGTTTTCTAAGTAGTAGGATGAATTCCTTTCCTTGTCTGGGTACCGACTGGGTAGGTAACATTCTCTTATCAGCTGTGCAACCACAATTGTCTTCAGATTTGATGGGTATAGAGAACCAATGTTTGGTATATCCTTCGATGAACATAATATCAATCATTTCTGGTTCAATAATATTTACATATAAAATCTAACATTTACAATGCTAGAATGAACCATTACTAAATTTCTTTAATTCATGGAGCTCACGATCTGTCTGAAACTTTCCATAGACATCGACACCAGACGAACTAAAGTAATTACGCGGAGAGCGTCAATGAAGAGAGCATCTCTGTCACTTAAAGTTCTACTTCTCCGTCATTTAGTTCAACCACGAGTGTCTTTCAAGTTTGACAATGGCTTTATTTGAAATGCAACTATTATTAACGGATTTTGTCGCGTTTAATGTCATAGTGAGCTGTGAACATATTCTGCGTAGATCGGACCAAAAATTAATAACTAAAAGCTGAAGGTAGCCCGAGTTAACTATTATATCTTACGTACTTAAAAAAATCAAAACATAATTAAACGCGATCAAATCCGTGTTTCGTTACATTTCAACGTGTAAATACAAGAAATGGTATTATTATTAGATTTTAACGTATGCCATATTGGCTGGTAGTATGCTCGTATATTTTCGAATTCACCCCGGTCTATCTTGTAATATGTGTGCACATTAACAATCATAATTAAAAAAAAATTGCATTTCATTATAATTGAATACCCTGTAGATGCCGTAAGGCGATACCAGTAGTATAATTATAAAAAAAAATCAAGAAATAATAATACGTAATTGTCAATATAGCGTGTAATTTTGCTACTTTTTGATAGTGCCACTATGAATACGGCTCAGACAACTAACTTAACTTAACAAGAGATAAAGCAAAAAAAACAATTACATACAAATAAGATATTTTAAATAGCTGTAATTCTAAATCTTTATATTGTATTAGTTACAGCACAACTTGTATTTTGGTGGTTTAATGTCGGGGGGTTTCACATGAATTGAAACAAAATTGATAACGACGAACCTACGGAAGCAGTAAGGACGTGGCTATAGATATCATAAACGATAAAGGTCAAATTTACGGTGAGAGAATCTTCGTACAAGGTATACATTATTTGAGCTACCCGCAATTGATTTTTGGGTCATCATTAATAATTGTTACTCATATAATTTTCAGATCTTTCTCAGGTCTTTCGTATTTTTTTATAGGCATTTCAACAGATTGTTGTTGGGTTGTTGGGTTGCTCCGCATTTGAAGCATAATGTACGATTCAATAAGTGTTTTTTTTAAGGCAAAGGGATACGAGCATGCGGCTCACCTGATGGTTAGTGGTTACCGACCACCACGTACATCTGCAAAACCAGAGGTGGTGCAGGTGCGTTGCTGGCTTTTAAGGATAGTTGGGAGGGGGGTGTAGAGGAGGAAGGAGCGGGCCTACGATTACCTCTCACACGCAACACCTAATCACAAAATGCATGTATTTCACACTGGTATTCTGCGAGGCCGTGATACTACCCCGGTCGAACAGGCAGGCCTGTTTGAGCAGTAGTAAAAGTCGCTGGATTCTACCGGTTCTTCTATCGGTACCATTAAGCTAGGTGTAGGCTAGGAAAAAAAGCTACTTGGTATCTTTTGCGACGATTATTTGGGCACCTGTCGGGGAGTCACACAAATAATAACACACTATTTTAGATAAGAATAAGAAAATAAAAGCTGAAATCAGTTTCTTTCTCTATATATATGAAGAATTCTTGTGAAATGGCAAGAACAACTTTATGATTATATTACTTTGATCTGATCATAAGGAATTGCATTATCTATGGTTAACATACTACATAGGTATAATGGAAATTAATATGTTTATAAATTATATAATTTTAACATTATTTTATTTAAGCAAAGGAATTAAAAATTGTATAAAGGATACATTCACCCATTTTTACATTTAAATATGGAAATAACTTACAATCGTTGCAAAAATACGAGTACTGTGTGTGTAATTAAAGCTCGTAAGGTGGAGAACTGGTGTTTTCAAATACAGGGCCAAAGTTTAGTTTAAGCATCAGTACATTTAGAATTGCAGCTATTATGCAATAGTTTTTCATCATCTAAGAGAATATTGTAGAGAAAAAAAATTGTATATTTCATAAAGTTATGGTTGTAAAAGTTTAGATAATCTATGGTCACTTGGAATATGCTTTTGTAATGTAATTGCGGATCGAATCCATTGTAAAATATAGTAATACTCCATATTGTAACTTCATATATAATTAAACTAAGTGCAACAAATAACAAGTTTTCGCGCTCCGTTCCCCGTTTCAACTATGTTCATAATATTGTTAGTTGTCAGCGTTGAATTATTGATTGATAATTTTGTTTTTCTCCCTTCGTGCGGAAACATCTGGACCGGCCTGATGATGTGATATGACTTCTCCTACACATGACTTTTTTTTTCTTTTTTTAATTGAAATCAATGTCACACAGCAGTTAGATAAAAATTATATAGATTAGGTAAAATACAACTTGATGCCAATAATGGACTTCATTATTAATAATTGTTGATAATATGTACAGTTCACCTGTAACTGTACATATTATCAACAATTTTTTTATGACTTGCTTTTAGTATGTTTCTGTCGATATAGAAGATATAGATTGAAAGTAAACATACGTCGTGTTCGATCACGTTAACGTTTTGCATGTCTGTTTCCACCTTAAAAGATAGTGACGTCATTTGATTGCGACATAATTTGCAAAGTCATAACATCCAGTCCCTTCCATCATGTGTTGTTGATTGCTTCGAAGTTTAATTTTCCGGTAATCTATCACTGGGGAGTTAATGCGATTTATGGGTTAGCCCGCAGCTATGACACCGCGTCGCAACCACATTGAATTACCAACGTAATCATGCACACGTCACAGCCGCCCGAAGCCGTGTCGAATGGGAAATGTTATCCCAAAAGTTTACTGTCTATTTTATATAATAAATACAACATTAGCCATACATAGCCGTTAAATAAGCCTAATTTTGTTATCACTGGTAGTGACATACAGAAACTATTTGAATAGATAAGCGCCAATAGCCAAATGGTTAGGTGCGGACTACGAAACATGACGTCGTAAGTTCCATAGCCATTCGACTATTGTCGTGAACCACTCCAGATACAAGCTGTAAGCTTAGTTGGAGGGTTAACAGGAATATTAGTAATGTTACTTAATAAATAGCATTGCTAGTATTCTTTTTTTTAAAAAAAAAAGATAGATTGTCCTATTTTCTACAAAACGTTGCGTAGCCTGCCTTTATGGATATTTAGGAGATGGGAGGAATGACGGAGAGGAGGAGTCGGTAGAGGAGTTTACCGCACGAAATGCATAAGCATAAGATGCCTCTACTTCACCTCGGTGTTCTTTGAAGTCGCGGTACGACCCTGGTCGAGTCGGCCCATTCAACTTCTACCACGTACAAAAATTATTTCAAAATATAACCATTAATATGGGTTCTCTATTAAATAGTGGTGGCCTAATGGCCAGGCGCTTTTATTTCGAAGTACGGAGACCCGGTTTCGAGCCCCGGTAATGGCGTCGCAAAAATATATTACCTACTACTACCTATACCTACGGAGTTTCTTTTGTTGTTTCTTCTCCGCTACAGGAACCTTCACGAATCGGTGGCAGATTGCAAAACAAAATAACAATCGATAATCGAAATTTGCACATCACAGATCAAAAAAGTTTTTCATTTAAATTGATTGTTACTCAACCCAGAAAGTGTTTTAATGCTATTAAAATAAGATAATTCTAACGTATTTTTCGATAGAAACGACGTATAAAAGCTTTACTCTGAATTTTGTACCGAAAAAGTAAGATAACAGCATCACATTGTATTATACTAAGGCAAAACAAATAAATACCGCCTTATCTGGAACTAGTGAAACCGTGAAATGTCACTTGAGCGTTACAGATAAGAAGAAAAGTTCTTTCTTGTTTTCTTTGTAGGGTTTTTATTTTTCTTTGTTTGTCGATGACAGCCATTTCTGAAGGGTTCACACAAATCCTTATTATTTACGTAAGATTAATCTATGATACGTTTAAATTATAAATGAAATTTTGCACATTGTATATCGCCTGCCAAGGTATTCAACTCCAAACATATCAAACGTCTAAAACTGAATAAAAACTATATAAATTAATTTAAAAAGATTTTATCTGTTATATTGATCGTTTTACGTGTACATATAGGTTACATTATTGTAACCTATAACTGAGAAGGGCTATTATGAAATACATAATGTGTCAAAAACTAATATATACAGATAAACTAATTATAAATAATAATTAACTTATTTTATCTTACTAATCTGTAAATAAGACTCTCGCATACGCAATACTAGCGGTGCTGCAGGTGCGTTGCCGGCCTTTAAGGGTATTTCGGAAATGGGAGGGAGGATGAGGAGGTGGATGGGGGAGAGGGACGGGATTGGGCCTCCGGTTAGACGTGTGTATTCACAGGCACCGGCTGTACCATAGAAATGAAACTTAATGATTACGCCGATACGACTCCAAGCGGGCCGTAGGTATATAGTTCCAGAGGCAGTACAATAACAGAGACCGTCTATAACCCTACAGTACCTACTAGAGAAACCCTTCGTTGACAAGTTTATGCGCGGGTTTAGTACAAGAAGCATTACGATTTTTTTTTTATTTAAATCCTTGTAAAACTAAATTTATCGGAAGTCACGATTGCCAAATGGTAAAGCCGACCTTTAAGGGTATTTGGGAGATGCGAGGAAGGATAAGGATAGGGATGAGGAGGGGTAGTGGGCCCCCGGTTACCTCACTCACCGAACGAAACGCAGAAGCACAAGATACCTCTTCTTCACGTCGGTATTCTGCGAGGCTGTGGTAGAGGATTGCGGTGGTATCCCGGCCCTTTCGAGCAGCAGCAATAACCGCCGCTTGAGTCTACTACGCAAAAAAGTTTAGGTTACTTTAGGTGTGGTATTTTTCGAGATGGTTATCCCTTAGGTGCTTCTTACGACACTCGCGGGAAGAAATTGTGTGGCAGATTCTTACGCCGATACGACTCGGTTAATTATAATTAATGTTGATTTCTTTTTTTTTATTTACTTTGCCTAATTTTTAATTTTATTAAAAAATATAATAATAAACTCTTACGACTGTTTGACTTTTTATACGGGTAATATTTCCTATATAGTGTCCTTGAAAGGAATTACGTGATTGTCTGAAGGAAAATGTTAAATGTTTGGAGTTTTGATGATGAAAAAAGGTGAGATGTTTTAATAAAAGCTTTAGCAACCTCCTCGCTCGAGTGTTTTCTAAGTAGTAGGATGAATTCCTTTCCTTGTCTGGGTACCGACTGGGTAGGTAACATTCTCTTATCAGCTGTGCAACCACAATTGTCTTCAGATTTGATGGGTATAGAGAACCAATGTTTGGTATATCCTTCGATGAACATAATATCAATCATTTCTGGTTCAATAATATTTACATATAAAATCTAACATTTACAATGCTAGAATGAACCATTACTAAATTTCTTTAATTCATGGAGCTCACGATCTGTCTGAAACTTTCCATAGACATCGACACCAGACGAACTAAAGTAATTACGCGGAGAGCGTCAATGAAGAGAGCATCTCTGTCACTTAAAGTTCTACTTCTCCGTCATTTAGTTCAACCACGAGTGTCTTTCAAGTTTGACAATGGCTTTATTTGAAATGCAACTATTATTAACGGATTTTGTCGCGTTTAATGTCATAGTGAGCTGTGAACATATTCTGCGTAGATCGGACCAAAATTAATAACTAAAAGCTGAAGGTAGCCTGAGTTAACTATTATATCTTACGTACTTAAAAATCAAAACATAATTAAACGCGATCAAATCCGTGTTTCGTTACATTTCAACGTGTAAATACAAGAAATGGTATTATTATTAGATTTTAACGTATGCCATATTGGCTGGTAGTATGCTCGTATATTTTCGAATTCACCCCGGTCTATCTTGTAATATGTGTGCACATTAACAATCATAATTAAAAAATTGCATTTCATTATAATTGAATACCCTGTAGATGCCGTAAGGCGATACCAGTAGTATAATTATAAAAAAAAATCAAGAAATAATAATACGTAATTGTCAATATAGCGTGTAATTTTGCTACTTTTTGATAGTGCCACTATGAATACGGCTCAGACAACTAACTTAACTTAACAAGAGATAAAGCAAAAAAAACAATTACATACAAATAAGATATTTTAAATAGCTGTAATTCTAAATCTTTATATTGTATTAGTTACAGCACAACTTGTATTTTGGTGGTTTAATGTCGGGGGGTTTCACATGAATTGAAACAAAATTGATAACGACGAACCTACGGAAGCAGTAAGGACGTGGCTATAGATATCATAAACGATAAAGGTCAAATTTACGGTGAGAGAATCTTCGTACAAGGTATACATTATTTGAGCTACCCGCAATTGATTTTTGGGTCATCATTAATAATTGTTACTCATATAATTTTCAGATCTTTCTCAGGTCTTTCGTATTTTTTTATAGGCATTTCAACAGATTGTTGTTGGGTTGTTGGGTTGCTCCGCATTTGAAGCATAATGTACGATTCAATAAGTGTTTTTAAGGCAAAGGGATACGAGCATGCGGCTCACCTGATGGTTAGTGGTTACCGACGACCACGTACATCTGCAAAACCAGAGGTGGTGCAGGTGCGTTGCTGGCTTTTAAGGATAGTTGGGAGGGGGGTGTAGAGGAGGAAGGAGCGGGCCTACGATTACCTCTCACACGCAACACCTAATCACAAAATGCATGTATTTCACACTGGTATTCTGCGAGGCCGTGATACTACCCCGGTCGAACAGGCAGGCCTGTTTGAGCAGTAGTAAAAGTCGCTGGATTCTACCGGTTCTTCTATCGGTACCATTAAGCTAGGTGTAGGCTAGGAAAAAAAGCTACTTGGTATCTTTTGCGACGATTATTTGGGCACCTGTCGGGGAGTCACACAAATAATAACACACTATTTTAGATAAGAATAAGAAAATAAAAGCTGAAATCAGTTTCTTTCTCTATATATATGAAGAATTCTTGTGAAATGGCAAGAACAACTTTATGATTATATTACTTTGATCTGATCATAAGGAATTGCATTATCTATGGTTAACATACTACATAGGTATAATGGAAATTAATATGTTTATAAATTATATAATTTTAACATTATTTTATTTAAGCAAAGGAATTAAAAATTGTATAAAGGATACATTCACCCATTTTTACATTTAAATATGGAAATAACTTACAATCGTTGCAAAAATACGAGTACTGTGTGTGTAATTAAAGCTCGTAAGGTGGAGAACTGGTGTTTTCAAATACAGGGCCAAAGTTTAGTTTAAGCATCAGTACATTTAGAATTGCAGCTATTATGCAATAGTTTTTCATCATCTAAGAGAATATTGTAGAGAAAAAAAATTGTATATTTCATAAAGTTTAGATAATCTATGGTCACTTGGAATATGCTTTTGTAATGTAATTGCGGATCGAATCCATTGTAAAATATAGTAATACTCCATATTGTAACTTCATATATAATTAAACTAAGTGCAACAAATAACAAGTTTTCGCGCTCCGTTCCCCGTTTCAACTATGTTCATAATATTGTTAGTTGTCAGCGTTGAATTATTGATTGATAATTTTCCACAGATTAAGTAATTTATAAACATAATTAGTGATTGAAAAAAATATAGTGCGACAAGTATCTTTTATCTGGTGGTCAAAATCGGAACTAACGCCGCCATCTTATAAAACATCACTTTATATCAGTTCGCTGCGTTTCCTGGTTGCTTTGAATATTTCGTGCTTGTGTTTCAATAAAAATTCAAATATTTTGCTTGATTAATATTATAGTTATTAGTATTTAGGTAATATTTAATTTCACACCAACGACTCGGTTAATGTCATTCAAATGCAAAAAGATCCTTGTCGCACTAAAGTTAAATTAAGCGAATAACCTATCCAAATAACAAAACTACTATAATGGTAAATACGAAATGAGAGATGTTAAATATCACTTAAAATATATTTTTTCTCTGAACCAGAGTAGATTTATTATAGTAAAACATAGTAAAGTAATCATTTATTCTGTGTATAAATATTAAGGTAAAATTATAAAGCAATACTATAAACAAAGACAACAAACACATCTTACACTGGCGATGCATATCTGTTTAAGACTGCTCATGTGAAATACACAGTTTGCAAAAGGGGCGGAAAATAACGATTAATCCATAGATAAAAGGAGATACCTGCGGTTGTTTGTCTACTTCAATTACCCCTCAGACTCTTTGTTTTAGTACCCACCGTATGTCTTTAGAAGTTTTGGCCGATAATCGATAAGACTTAATTCGTACTATGTATATTTGGCAGAACATATTACAGTGAAGCACGATTGTTTAAATAAAAAATCTATATTAACTGATATTCAAGGTAATATTTGCGAATGCGAATCATATTATAAATAGGCTTAACGGTATGATATTCATTTTAAATACATTTCTGATATATATACTTAAAATGAAAAGAAAAAAACAAAATTTTGTTCGACAAAACTAAAATTTCATAAGGAGACAAAAAAGATTGTTTAAGTGTTTAAATTTGAAAATAAATGTCATCTTTCTTTTACTACAAATAAAAGAAACTTACTTTTACTACAAAGAAATAAAGTGATTGTTCAATTTAGCACTTGCTCCTTCAAGAGCTTTAATCCTTTAAGGATTTGTGAGCTTTCGGAACAAATTGTTTCTTTTTGAATACTCAGCGTCAAAATATTAGATTTACCCGTAAAATCTAATATTTTGGCGTCAATATGTATCCATCGTAAAGTAATTGTTTTTTACATTAGCTAGGTACTAAAGAGAAGTTATATGTTCTGCCTTGTTTTAAAGAAACGAGTTTCTATTTAACAAACATTATGAAAATATTGAACTGTTACTTTAAGATATAGCTCTCAAGGGAGAACGTACAATATTTTCCCGTAAAGGTCAATTTCACCTGCACGCGGTGTATCCTGCTGAATAACGGACGAGTTCATAGCATTGGTGTTTATTCTGATATGAGTTGTACCACTGGTAATACCATTAAACTGGTACTGTATCGTAATTTATAACAGAAATCGTTTACCCATGTTTAACCCATTTCTCATTTCTGTACCGAAATCTTTGTTCCACTGTCAAGTCTTCCTGTCAAGATCAAGCTTCAGTGTCCAAATATCTATACGATAATGCAAAAATAGTGATACCATAAATTATTGTATCACCATTTTTCAAGTATTGGCAAGTCTTCCAAGAGACATCATTATCAAGTATTTTCAAATCTTCCAAGCAGTTTCTGCTTTTTTTTGGCACCTTCATAGAAAGACCTACGTTCTACATTTGCAGACAGGCTCATGAAAAAGTAGCTCATGGACAAAATCGCAAAAATTCAATGCTGATGATGGTGGTGATGACGAAGATATTGGTTCATTCGAAACTATAGTTAGTGCAGAACCTCGTCGGGATCACGGCAGTGAGATGATTACTCGCTTCCGGCCCGGATTAGGCCGCCGGAAAGCCCTGTGCCGGAAAAAAGCCCATCGTGCTCTTCTTCATCTCTCGTAACTGGGGCCTAAGCGGCAGACCAGGAGACAGGCCACGGGATGCCGCATTTTTTACAGAGTAAAGATACCTATCCTTACTCTATAAAAAATGTGTACAAAAATTCAGTAAAAAAAACGGATTTGCGTCGGATTAAAAAGTAAAATTACACTATCAACTAACTTTGACACAATAGGAAGTAAGAAAAGCAACACTAAAAGTGCGAGAGAAATAAGAAATAAATAAATAAAAAAGAGCTTAATATCAAAACAGCCGTTTAACTCTAGTTTACTGATAAGGCTATTGGATATTGGCTTTGGTCTGTTAACCATAAATATATAATTAATTGGTGTACAATAAAAAACATTTGTTTTAACATTAAGGGTCCATTAATTTATCGGCGAACTCAGGCCTCTGTGGGTTTTAGTATTTAGCTGCCTTTAATGTTTCCCCTTACCCTTAAAACCGAGAGATTCACCTTAGCTGTCACACACACAGATATTGAACCGACATAACAGGAAGACGGGCCTTACCGAGTATATTTCCAATTAATTTCCTCTTCTTTTCATAATTAATTTATGTCTGGTTATGGCATCTTAATCAGGATATAAAAATATTTCAGATAAGTAAAACTGTGGGATATGTAAACGAATCACCTTTTTAAAAATTTTACCTTACTTGCATATATTTCATATATAAGCCATGGTTGTAGTCAGGGCGCTCACTTTAATGTCATAGAGTGCGAGTATCCTGGGTTCGATCCCCGGTGCCGGCACCCCTATAATTGTTAATAGCGATTTTAAGATGTTTTATTTCAGCGCCGTGCACGTGGCAGACAGGGGTAATACCACAAACCTCCCAGAATACCGGCGTGAAGTACATATTGTGCATACATGCTTCACATATTGTGCTTTTGCGTTTTGTTCGGTGAGCGTGGTAATCCGAGGCCCACTCCTCCCCTTCTCCCCTCCTCGTCCTCCCTCCCATCCCCCAAATATCCTCAAAGGCCAGTAACGCACCTGCAGCTCCTCTGGTGTTGCAGATGTACGCGGGTGAATCGTGTGTTTTACCAAACAAAAAAAAAACTAAATTAAACAAAAATGTTACGGAATAAATATTATATGATGCAATTTTAAGCAAAATATTTTAAATTTGAGAGACTGTGCTTAATGGCAATATTTGGGAGAAGCCTATGTTCGTCTGTGGACTTGTGAAAGGCGGAAATTTGTTTGAAATTAATTTAAAATTTCCGAACCAAGAAAGCAATCCGGTATGCTCGGGTTCGATTCCTGGTACCGGAATACGTTTTCTATTTTATGTATTATCAATTTTCATTCATATTGCTTTAAGGTTTTTAAACGTAACTTTCTTTTATTAATTTTCATTTGGGAAAAAAAACATTTTAATACTATAATAAAAGCAAGTAACTGTTGAACTTTTAAGTTCACAATAAAGAAAAATATCGTAGACCCTCATCTCTTAAGGACGGATTCCTAGAGAGAAAACTAAACATACGCGGGATTCACTATGACGTAGGTCTCAAAGTATATTTAATAGGCAAATCCGTCAGAGTGTTGCTTACCTGGAAAACTTCGATTCGAAAGATGTTTCTAGAGAAAACACTTTTTTAATTTTATTTTTATAAGAACGTTACCTTCCACTGTAGGAATTTCTCCTGTGTTGCGGAGGTAGTTTACATACATAAATTGCACATGGACAAACAACACCCAGACAGGTAACTATTATTTGTAGCCATACAAATACTAGTCCCGTGCGGGAATTGACCCGCGACCCACAGCGCCGCAGCTAAACGCTTAGCCACTACGCCACCGAGCCTTCTAACTATACAATAAATTAAATGGATATATTTACTGCACGCCGTACCGTATTCGTGTAATACCAGCTTAATATCTCTGCCACGATAGCCGAGCGATTAAGGGACCCTGTCTGAATCCCCTATGCGGAGGGCTCGTACCTAAGAGTTTAACGGGACAAGCAGAAGAAACAATGAATTCATTATTCTACGACGTAAGAAAGAGAAATTAATAAAAAATAATCTACTACCGACAAGAATCTACCACCGTTTAGCAATGAGGCTCCTCCGACGGAGAAGAAATACGCGGAAGAAACTACGTTGGTATTTTTTTTTTTGATTTTTTTATTCAATATACAATAAAATAAAAAAGGCATGGTCCCATAGGCAATTGAAAGTATGCCACAAGAAAACAGTGATCCACAAAACTAAAGCACAACTACTTAACTAAAACTGACAAGAATACAGTGATACACGAAACTAAAGCGCACTGCACACTCGAGCTGACCGGCCTCCACAAGCAGCACCTGCTCACAAGAATGACGCATGTTGTTGGTATATAAATATGTGAATATACATTCAGGGATCAAGGTTAGGGATTCTAGGGGTTGTCAAACGTGCTAACAGTCCAACTGGTGGTATTTGGCAACTGCAGCCTATATGCACCTGCAAAGAACTTCAATCGAAGAAGGTTACAAAGGCGTTGTCACCTCTGAGAACAAACAGAAGAGTAGTAGACGTTTGGCGGCATAAAGAGACCCGGCTTCGATTCCCTATCTGAAGACGGGCCTCGAACCAATGAGTTTTTCCAAACTTATGCACGTTTCGTATCTTTTTGGCCCGAACACTAAGACTTTGACAGTCTTCCCACTCGTCACGTTATCTCTGGTAAAAGTGAAGAGACACAAAGAAACGACTGAATTGTGTAGACCTCTGACCACACCCCAGTATCGGGTGTACGGTCGTGAGAGCTTTCTATCTATATATCTCTGTGTAGGAAAGATTTGGATTACACGGTTCAAAGTGTGAGGGGGATACAGATCAACGAAGGTAGTTTTGGAATGGTATTTTCCGAGAAGTTTATTTTACCATTCGTCAGAAGTCATAAGAATTTCCTTTCCCTTTGTCTATTTTACGACACCAATATTAGGTCGACGATTGTTATAAAGACTTATATTTAGTACTTAACTCGTCACGTGTGACAACAATATAATTTCTATTGTTGCCAATGTGCAAATGTCCAATTATTTTAATTAAATTCGTCACGGTTATAACTCGTAGTTACATCACGACCTGTTAAAAGTAAGGAGCAAGAGTCCGGCCCTCTTCAAGTAAATCAACAGCTGAATGCCACTCTGTGACTTTATAACTCGCGTTATTCTCACTTAATACGTGATCAACGCTTTTCTTCTTTGTACAAGCGACGGCCGGCGGTTTCGATCGAATAATCTTCAATTTCCTTTTAAAATTTAAAGATTTTAAAATTTAAAGTTTTATTTTTATATTCAATGTTTAACAGTCTTTCTATACATAATAAATATATATACATATATATTTATTATGTATACATATATATTATGTATGTATCATCTTAATCTTCTTCCACTTGCTACGGTGACATATGTCTTTCGCTTCTTCCACTTTCATTAATCTTCGCATGCATGCTCGTTAACTCTACCAATACATTTACATAAATATACATAAATATATAATCTTGAACAAAAAAAGACGTGGCTGTTTAACAATCCGATTCTATTTTTAAATGTTTATTTACTGGGTATTCAGTTCCTGTGATTATTTGTTGATAAATGAATTGAAGAAAGTTGTTTGCAAAATATAATTCTTTTTATCCATAACCGTGCGGTCCTTTTGGCATGATTCAGTGAAACATATCCAACTATACGAAATTTCACATAGGTATCATGTACTTCATACTATATATTATCTATATCTAATATTATAACTGTGGAAATAAGTCTGCCTGACAGTCCGTGACGTTTTCATGAGTGAAAATGAAATTTGATACGGGATACCTAGGAAAGGAATTATTCCACGCGTGGAAGCTATTTTCTAATATTCGTACGATATATTACCATTGGGGCTTGTTTTTATATATTCATGGTTTGTGTGTTTGTAAGTAATTCTGAACATAACACAAGTTTAAACTTGAGTTTGTTCGTCAACCTATATGAGACCAATGACTCTTTTGTATGTGTCCTTTAACCCTATGAAAGGATTTGCAATTGCAAATTGAAACAAAGCCAATTCGCCTATGCTACAGAATGGACTCTAGTCAATAAAGTAGGAACCTATAAAAGTCCTTTTGAGACCCGGAGTCCCTCTTTGAAGCCGGGAAGGGTCCGCTGCTCTCGTGCAGGTAGCTGGACATCACATGTAATATTTAATATTTTCATGATTTCGTAGACATGCAGTCTTCCTCGCGGATTTTACATTGCAACAGAGCACGAAGTGAATTCAGCACTTGAAATCACATCCTAGTCACTCGTATACTAGGAAATTAAAGCTACAGCTCTGGCCACTAGGCTACCACGGCTTTCAGGTCTCTTTTAATCTATTTATCATTGTCCATTTCTAAAAATAAATTAGATACATTGAAACAATAGAAGTATCTCTTGGTAACATGAGTTTGTGCTGCTATAAATCTAAGCGGTTACAATGTCACACGAGGAACACCCGTCTCCAAAGTTCTCTGCAAAGTGGTAAAGTAATGTTGTAATTTGTCTCTAATAGGATAGAGATTAACATTTTTCAATAAACTGTCTTTAAATTTTATACGCAAATTGTGCATAATCAATTATTTTTATTTTATAATTCATAAGAAATATATAATCTTGACCAATAAAACGATATCGATGTTTATCGATCCGATTCTAATTTTAAATCTTTATTTACTGTGTATTCAGTACCTGTGATCGTTCGTTGATATTATTATTATTGTCATTTTGAGGTTGTTCACATATATTCTCGTCTGATTGGGTGGTAAACATAAATATGTATTATTATTATTATTATTATTATTATTATTATTATTATTATTATTATTATTATTATTATTATTATTATTATTATTATTATTATTATTATTATTATTATTGTCATTTTGAGGTTGTTCACATATATTCTCGTCTGATTGGGTGGTAAACATAAATATGTATTATTATTATTGTCATTTTGAGGTTGTTCACATATATTCTCGTCTGATTGGGTGGTAAACATAAATATGTATTATTATTATTGTCATTTTGAGGTTGTTCACATATATTCTCGTCTGATTGGGTGGTAAACATAAATATGTATTATTATTATTGTCATTTTGAGGTTGTTCACATATATTCTCGTCTGATTGGGTGGTAAACATAAATATGTATTATTATTATTGTCATTTTGAGGTTGTTCACATATATTCTCGTCTGATTGGGTGGTAAACATAAATATGTATTATTATTATTATTATTATTATTATTATTATTATTATTATTGTCATTTTGAGGTTGTTCACATATATTCTCGTCTGATTGGGTGGTAAACATAAATATGTATTATTATTATTGTCATTTTGAGGTTGTTCACATATATTCTCGTCTGATTGGGTGGTAAACATAAATATGTATTATTATTATTGTCATTTTGAGGTTGTTCACATATATTCTCGTCTGATTGGGTGGTAAACATAAATATGTATTATTATTATTGTCATTTTGAGGTTGTTCACATATATTCTCGTCTGATTGGGTGGTAAACATAAATATGTATTATTATTATTGTCATTTTGAGGTTGTTCACATATATTCTCGTCTGATTGGGTGGTAAACATAAATATGTATTATTATTATTATTATTATTATTATTATTATTATTATTATTGTCATTTTGAGGTTGTTCACATATATTCTCGTCTGATTGGGTGGTAAACATAAATATGTATTATTATTATTGTCATTTTGAGGTTGTTCACATATATTCTCGTCTGATTGGGTGGTAAACATAAATATGTATTATTATTATTGTCATTTTGAGGTTGTTCACATATATTCTCGTCTGATTGGGTGGTAAACATAAATATGTATTATTATTATTATTGTCATTTTGAGGTTGTTCACATATATTCTCGTCTGATTGGGTGGTAAACATAAATATGTATTATTATTATTGTCATTTTGAGGTTGTTCACATATATTCTCGTCTGATTGGGTGGTAAACATAAATATGTATTATTATTATTGTCATTTTGAGGTTGTTCACATATATTCTCGTCTGATTGGGTGGTAAACATAAATATGTATTATTATTATTATTATTATTATTATTATTATTATTATTGTCATTTTGAGGTTGTTCACATATATTCTCGTCTGATTGGGTGGTAAACATAAATATGTATTATTATTATTAATAATGAATATCTGAGAGGGTGCTGATATTTTTAAAGTTAGCCATGCGACTTAAATCCAAATAACAAGTTTATACTGCTGGTGTGACTATCGTACATAACACCTAATAGATCACAGAAACACGTAGTGAAATATTAATTTTAAAAAATGAAAAGTTTAGATTAATACAAACTGAGGTTCAGAAGTTATTAAGTTATTAAGATAAAGACACCCCACAAGATGGAGTGACGACCTGCGCAGTGTTGCGGGAAGTCGATGGATGCAGGTGGCTCAGGACCGAGCTTCGTGGCAATCTTTGGGGGAGGCCTATGTTCAGCAGTGGACTTCTGATAGGCTGAAATGATGATGATGATGATGATGAAGTAAATAAAAAGTATATATCTAAAAAATCAATTATTATTATTATTGTTATTTTGAGGTTGTTCACATATATTCTCGTCTTATTGGGTGGTAAACATAGATATGTATTATTAATATTAATAATGAATATCTGAGAGGGTGCTGATATTTTTAAAGTTAGCCATGCGACTTAAATCCAAATAACAAGTTTATACTGCTGGTGTGACTATCGTACATAACACCTAATAGATCACAGAAACACGTAGTGAAATAATAATTTTTAAAAAAATGAAAAGTTTAGATTACTACAAACAAAGGTTCAGAAGTTATTAAGTTATTAAGATAAAGACCCCCCACAAGATGGAGTGACGACCTGCGCAGTGTTGCGGGAAGTCGATGGATGCAGGTGGCTCAGGACCGAGCTTCGTGGCAATCTTTGGGGGAGGCCTATGTTCAGCAGTGGACTTCTGATAGGCTGAAATGATGATGATGATGATGATGATGAAGTAAATAAAAAGTATATATCTAAAAAATATATTATTATTATTATTGTCATTTTGAGGTTGTTCACATATATTCTCGTCTGATTGGGTGGTAAACATAAATATGTATTATTATTATTAATAATGAATATCTGAGAGGGTGCTGATATTTTTAAAGTTAGCCATGCGACTTAAATCCAAATAACAAGTTTATACTGCTGGTGTGACTATCGTACATAACACCTAATAGATCACAGAAACACGTAGTGAAATATTAATTTTTAAAAAAATGAAAAGTTTAGATTAATACAAACTGAGGTTCAGAAGTTATTAAGTTATTAAGATAAAGACACCCCACAAGATGGAGTGACGACCTGCGCAGTGTTACGGGAAGTCGATGGATGCAGGTGGCTCAGGACCGAGCTTCGTGGCAATCTTTAGGGGAGGCCTATGTTCAGCAGTGGACTTCTGATAGGCTGAAATGATGATGATGAAGGTTCAGAAATGTTACAATGAAATGTAATAGACATGGCCGTCCACCGTCATGCTATAAATCATATATATTTATATATTACATTCCTTGGTTCATAATTTAAGCTATTCACTTTAATGAACAAATTTCAAACTTAGCACCGCTTCCGAGTGTTCGATGATCTTGCATGTATATTTAATACTTTCACCGATCAATTCATGTATTGTAAAGCTTTCATCATATATACATGTGTATGTGTGTAATCGGTTTCTAGGAAACGGCTCTAACGATTTGGATGACTATTGGATTATGCATAAAGTTTTTAAAGTTTTTCCGGATAGGTGACATAAATGAGAAAACACATTTTCATAAAAATATTTTTTTTTTATGGAAAAGACGGCAAACGAGCAAGCGGTTCACCTGATGGTAAGTGCTTACTGTCCCTCCCCACATACATTTGCAACACAATAGATGCTGCAGGTGCGTTGCCGGTCTTTAAGGATATTTGGGAGATGGGAGGGAAGAGGAGAGGAATAGGGATGTGGGCCTCCGGTTATCTCACTCACCGAACGAAACGCAGAAGCACAAGGTGCTTCTACTTCACGCCGGTATTCTGCGAGGCCGTGGTATCAATCTGGTCGAGCCGGCCAATTCGAGCAGCAGCTAAAGTCGCCGCTTGGCTCTACCACACTTAGTTATTGATGAAGGGTAGGTAAAACCTTCTTAATTATCTCTTACCTGCTGTAAAGTACCCATTAGTACTTTTGTACAGATAACGGAAGACTGTGCACGCGGTGGGTCGTGACCCATAACGAAAAGTACACAACTCCCTCCCGTGCATGTTAGGAATTAGTGTTAAGCGTGCCAACCTCGAGTGTCTTTACCGTTTCGATAATTACGAGATTATATTTATCGATCAAACGTTAATATTATGATTATTAAATAAAAAATGGAAATAGTGATGCCGACAAGTGAAAAACACTTGCAATGTCAGGGCTATGTGATGAATGCATTAACACTTCCCAACCAAGCTCTTTCAATATTTGCTGAGTGGCTAAAGATGACAACACACTGTCTTGAGTTACCATGGTGAAAAACCACTCCATTTCTGTTGAGCAATTCCGGCCGTTTTTTCTCTATTTCAGGCTTGAGCCCCTTCAGCTTTTGGCAGTAGAGATATATAAATTTGTATATATTTGTTACATGAAACAGTGTGTGTTATTTAATTATATATAATCATTTATAGTTAATTGTATACATGACATGTTTTATTTATGTATTAGAAATGTAAGTAATGCAAATGAAAAGAAATTTCAGTGTATGGAATAAGTAATGCCCTTGTTGCTCGTACAAACACTATGTTTTAATTTTTTTAAGTTTTAATGTTTTTTTTTGTACTTTGTAAATAAATTTCTCAGCGTCAATTTATATTATTGATCCATAAAAGATTATATACTTACTTTACCTACAGTCATCGTTAGGCTCTTTGTTGATATCCTTTGATATACTGTCTGGCTCTATAGCCCTAATGTAAATGCTGATAAATATTTCAGAAACGTCCATCGTTGTAAAATTATTTTTGGAAATATATTTAATCGCTTTCACCTTCAAAGTATATTGTTGTGAATGGTTCAAAGATCTGTCAGTTAGGCTTAGTGATGAGACGTGAATTCATTAAAAGCTTCTAAAATCTCAATATAATTAGAATTTTTGTTAGAAATATTTGAGTAATAAAAATTTAAAGTACTTTCGTCGAAGATTTCAATTTAAGAAGCTCTTCTCAAATTAGAGCGATGCTCACTCAGAAGGAAGCCTTTTCTTAAAAAATCGAACTCTTTTTTGATTCATTACGGTACAAGACTAAAATAATAAAACGTAAAGTACGGCTCTGCTTCTCAAATATTTAAGGGGTTTTGGTGCCAGGTAGGGCCCGCCACGCTGCTCCAATGTGGTTAAGCGGACTTCACATATCCTCGAAATAATATTTTTTTTAATATTTCTCAGACATGCAGGTTTCCTCAAAATGTTTTCCTTCACCGCCGAGCACGTGGTAAATACAGTACTTAAAATTGCCATTAACAATTTTAGCGGTGCCGGTACCGGGGTACGAACTCAGGTTACTCCCGCTCTATGAAACTAAAGCGAGCGCCCTGACCAATTTACCACCACTACTCGGTAAAGGTCAAACTAAGAAAGTTTTGGAGCCACGCTGCCACGATTTTTTTTTCATGAAAATTTTTTAGATTTCGACACGATATTTTATATCAATGTCGAGAACGTAGTAAATTAAATACTGAAATTTGCAATTAAAATTAACGCGACGTCATTCCAGGAATTAAACGCGAGATGCGTACTCGCGTTCAATCACTGTGCGTCACGTAATGTGAAACACGTTACTTAAGTATAAGCTACTATATTATAAGTGTGGTAATAAATATAGCACTGTATCAAAGATATTGAAATGTTAAATATAAGTTACATTTATAGAAATTATATTACAATGTTCGTGGAGTGTGCTAAGTGTGTGTTCATGATTGTGAATTGTTTGAGTAATGGACACGGGGAGATTGATGGCGTTCCATGTTTGATTTACAGGATAACTATGACGTGGTTGATTTATTCAATCCCTACTTAGTAAAGTATGAAGCATTGGCTTTTATTTTCGATATCTTAGGCTGTCAAATCTAAATCCGCAATGTATGCCTTTCCCTTCGGTTGACAGGCGTGAGTATGTTTATATCACTTACATATGTTTAGCCGTGGTAGCCTAGTGGTCAGGTTGCTCACTTTAGTTTCATGCCGTCCCCGATGCCGGCACCACTAAAATTGTTAATATCAATTTTAAGTGCTGTATTTACAACGTGCTCGGCGGTGATGAAAATATCGTGAGGAAACCAGCATGTCTGAGTGAAATATAATTTCGAGGATATGTGAAGCCCGCCAAACCGTACTGGAGCAGCGTGGCGGGCCCTTCCCAGCTTCTAAACCCTCTCAGATACTCGTATTTGAGAAGGAGACCTTTGCCTAGCAGTGGGCACTTACAGGGTGGTACTCTATATATGTTCTCAGACCTTTTGTGTTTCTCAGGAAGCAGATGGTAAATTAACACTTAAAGTTCTATTTAAAATTTTGGTGATGCTGATACTGGGGAGAGAAATCATATCACACAATACAAACATAAGTGGTCGACGTCTGAGAAACCACTGCTTGATGGAAATAAAATCTATTAATTAATATGATCACAGAACCCTCTTCCTTGTAATGTAAAGCACGTTAGATACATAAATAATCGCCATACTTATAGCCAACGGATGCGACAAGTCGCGTATTTATTCTTTGAAGGTTAAATCCCTGAAATTATAAAATAATTTATTATGTTTTGTTTGTACTTTTTTCCAAATACATTTTTGTATTCATCAAGCAACTTCTTAAAAAAATCTGAACGCTAACAATATAACTTCTCTGTCTGAGTTGTTAAGAATTTGGAGCTACGAACTTCTCGTTCCACACTTAACTACGAAAATTAAAAATACTTGAGTATTATTTATCGGAAATATGTTTAGTTTTTGAATTTTAATAAATTAACATACAAGTATACAAGATTTTTTATAAATATAAATAATAAGAAATATAATATTTCTAGGTTGATGAGTGTCATAATGCTAAATATATTGATTTTAGATTCGTCGATTTCGGTTTGCGCAGTGGTTAAACGATTACCGCTGATGGGACTGTGGTGGCGGAAGGAGGAGATTCGGTATTAAAATAAGCCGCCCACCAGCAGCTGAAATATGGTCGGCGTCGGAACCATCGACCAGATCTGCCGCTGGCGGTCCGGAGGGTTGGTGCTTCTAAATGCAAGCCCCATTGAAGGCCCGAGGGAGAGGGAGAGGCGTCCGTTTTCGTGGAGGGTGCATCTAGTGCGGTCAGCGCTGGTAGTGTGCGAGAGCGTACTCGTAGACCCGTCGATTTGGGGCAAGGATGAAGCACCGGAGGGTTTTAGTCGGTACGAGCCCGACATAACCCGAAGGCGAGGGAGGGTTTACGGTAGGTATTTCCCCCACATAGTGTGTTCATATTAGAGTTCCTCAATTGGATAAACGTTCGACTGGTTCGATTCCCGCACTTTGCGCGCAATTTGTTTTGAGCGCACATTGCATACTTTTACTTATTTCCGACAACAAAAGCAGTGCAGCCACTGATGTGTTTGTGTTGGAAGTATATAGGGAATCAAATCAAATCAAATAATTTATTCAACCTAAGAAACATACATTTTACTTGTCAAGCGTCATTTTTATTTTCAAATCTACCACCGTTTCGTAATGAGGTTCCTCTAACGGAGAAGAAACCGGCGAAAGAAACGCCGTAGGTATTCGCTTTTTTTTGTAATTTGTTTCAAATATACAATACGTTTTAATAATCTAATGTTACAAGATTATTTTCTAGAAACGGTTTCGGACCGATCAACTCGTTCCCCTGGGATTATTAACATCCAAGTATTCCTTTATATTATAATAACCGCTTTTAAAAATTATTTTTTTTTCAAAAAAATTTAAACCTATTGATAGGAAGATTTTGCGCACTTGCTGAGATTTTGTTGTAGAAACGTATACATTGCCCCATGAGCGAGTTACTGATTCTAAGCAGACTATGTAATTAAAGACTGTGAGACAGTCAGGGGTGCTAAGGCATCTTTAACCTTCACCGATTAAAGTTGCTGCGCTGCTGTCCGACATCGGTCTGCTTAATTTCAGTCTGGAATTTTTCGAGATGTTGGCGGCAGTAATCACTTACCATCGGGTGAGCCACTCGCTCATTTCCCTCCTTTGCAATAAAAAAAAAAAACAAATAATAAGTACAATACATATTTCAGTAGGTATATACTACGATCATTAATATTTTTGTATTATAATTTACAACGTTCTTTGAACTCTTGCGTCTGAGAACAAGCAATAAATCTCGAATGTGCCACTTTAGACGCCGGCTACAGATGAAGTACCTAAAGTAATTTATAGAATAGCTGCAATAAAGACAACATAGCAGGCACACGTGTTAATACCACCACGTCTTTATGGGATAATTTGCAGTCGGAGTTAACTCACTTAAATTTAATGTTTCAGTGTTTTTTCCTTTTTTATAATTATTTAGACGCATTTCTTTTACTTATTGTTGGATACAAGAAAATAAATAACTTGGCTCTCTTTAAGATCGATAAAAGTACGCTAACTGCAAAACATTACACACGAAGTTAATAATTACTTTAAGTGGCATTTCTTTTTCGTTTCTTGTAGCTATAATTACGTAATTGTAAAAGTAATATACCATCTTTGTCTTTAAAGCTTGAGCTTTAAAGCTCCTCCCGCTCGTTGCAACCTGCTGATTAAGAGACAAGTCTTTGGCGACCACCATCTGAATATGCCGCACCCAAATCCCATAGGCCAGTGATGTAGAGCAGCATCTCCACAGAACTTCGTTTACCAACCCGCATGCGTAGTGTGTTGACTAAATGCCAAATTTCGATGCATTACACGGTATGTCTGTATGCTTTTCCATAAGAAATTTCCAAAAGCTGGTTGACAGGTTGTTGATTGGTTGTTAGCGCTTTTACGGAAAGGCGTTCATCTAGCAGTGGACAGGCTGATGTAGCAGAGAATTATGTGAAAAAAATTACATGAAATAAATGTAGATCTGCTACACCATTATGTGTCTAAAGAGTCCAATCGGTAAAAGCATGGTTTGCAACTATCATGGTGTGTTAACCGGAAAAAACTCTCACCCAAATATCGTAAAAGATCGGCAACGTATCTGCAGCATCTCATCTGTTGCAGATGTACGTGGGCGACTGTAATCACTTACCGTAAGATGAGCATGACGTAACTTCGAGCATGATGTTCCCAACAGCAACCGGCGTTGGTATAGTATGTATAAACATTTTAACTAAGACTAAGCAGCCTCGTTAATCTTCATTTTATGTGACATAAGATTATCCTAATAGCTCCCTCAGGATATGTACACCCCGCTGTCTCAATTATTTTTAAATGTTCCTAGTCCCTTTTTAACCAGACGAGTTTTTCGTGGTTTACTTAAATTGTGATAAGGCAACTTGGTTCTATCAGTACGTAACTACTGTAATTTATTTCTTTTCGGATTAAATACAGACATGTCATCACATCATTGGTTTTGTCGTGTCGAAGCTTCCAGAAAATTTATAATACATTTAATCTACTAAAATAAAAATAATATTACGCGTTTACCGATCATGTGCCCTTCATATTGCATAAGATCCACAAAGTTGTAATTTGAAATACAGTAGGTTTATCATGTGCTCTTGTCGTTTATCGGAAAGTAAAAAGCAGCCTTCAAATTTCCACTACTGGGCAAAGTCCTCTTTCTCAGATATCTGAGATGGAGTGAGGAAATCGAGAAGGGTCCGCCACGCTGCTCTTGTGTCCTCCTATGTCCTCGAAATAATATTTTTCATTATTTCTCAGACAGGCAAGTTTCTTAAAGGTTACAGGTAGAGGTTATAGGTAGATATAGGATTTAGAATAATTCATCCATTCAGTTTACTCAAATTGTAGTAAGCCACGAACCCATGAGTAATTCACAGAGCTTTGGGTTACAGTGGACAGCTATAATAGCATATATTTTAATATCATATTAATCCTGTATTCGAACGTCAAAAGGTATAAACAGCGTGATGTAAAACCCAAAGCAAAGTAATCCTAAAACGCATATGATATATGCCCTTATAAAATCTTATAACGGTTTTGGTGTTGCAACTTTTTTTTTTTATGTGAAAGGCGGCAAACGAAATTAGTATCCACATTAAATTGGCAAATAATGAGCCATCATATTATATTTGTTGCGCTGTAATGCTTTTAATGTTGCCGATTTAATTTTTTCAGCGATGGAGGCAATTTTCGATAACGATCTGAACAGTGAACTTATTTTAATATAAATAGGAAATTGAAATAAGCTTCAAGCAGCCGTGGTAGCCTAGTGGTCAGGGTGCTCGCTTTAGTGGCGGACCCTTCCCAGCTCGAAAACCCTCTGAGATATTTGAGGCCTCTTTGCCCAGAAGTGAACACTTGCATGCTGCTACTTTTGGAATAGGAAAAAGAATATGGTTTACAATACTAACCATGTTATTAATTAATTAAACTTTTACCTCATTGTCGCATGAAGTAGTATAACTTGTAAACACGTGAACATATAAATACTGTACATAGGTATTAAAAAATCTCCCCCCCTTTTACCTTACTATCAGGTGAACCGCTTGCTCGTTTGCCGCCTTTGCCATAAAAAAAAACTTTTCTCTAAATACCAAACCCAGCCAGCACGTGGGTCATCTAGATTGCGTACAAATAAAAAGATGACTAATCTGTGAGTCTATCCAATTTTATTAATTGACAACCTCTATAAGCTTTGATAGGTTGACAACCTAATACATTTTCGATTATAAACTTTATGAGATAATAATAATTATTTAATTTTATTATACATATATATCTTATTAAATATTATTTGTATCTATACGTATTTATATACAACCCAACCAGATGACAATATATAGAAATACCCCAAAATAAAAATAATAATTTTAACTTACTCGATAAGATAGGACGAAGGTTCGCACGCATCTCTGACACTGCTTGCAGGACGCAATTCACAAAATAATAATTTCCGAAAAACTACTAAATTATGTGCACAAATACTGACTGATTCACACCCAGGATGCATGATTCGTCATTAATAAACATTATTGTTGAAATTGAATAAACAAGCCGTAAATAATTATTTAAATCTCTAGAATACGATTTAGAATTTGAAAGCTAGTTTCTGATCAGATCGTTGAGTAAGCTGCACAATGCAGATAAAATAAGCAATCCATCCAAACTGACTTTCTAAAGCTTCGGAAAGCTACAGAAAATGGGCCAATCGCAGTTTCGAGCACCAAACTAAAAGCATTTTACTGTTGTATGTTGTCCTAAATTGTCTTGAATAGTTTCTTTCTTTTTAGGTCTTATTTATAGAATGAGCTCGACACAGAGACAGACAAATCGAAGTTGAGATTTAGCAGTCAGAATCATACCCTGTGTAGAAGATGTAATTAATAATATAGATATTAATTACTAACTACTTTTTTAAACGCAGAGAAATACCGACCCACTGTTCCAACTGCGCCGCATGTCGGCAGGGTCACGGGAACGCTTTCACGCTCCTGGTGCGCCGGAACCTGAACGCACTTTTCTACTCGGCCTCTACGTGGGCAACGGACCGGACCCAGTCTGCCACCCGGAGGCCACGGGGTGAGGAATGCTGGAAGTTGGAAGCACCAGCCCCCTCCACATCCCGCGACGGATCTGTTCCACAGATCCGCAGCCGATCACGCTTCGGCTGGCCGCAGAGTGTAGACAGAACTGTGTATTGACATACTGACTCTCCCCTCCACCCTCGGCCCCATCTCATCTACATCAGCGGTGGGGTCATGCCAGTTTCGTGTTACAAAAAAAAACATTAAAAATGTCGATGGAGCGATGGAGACACAGGTAGGTAAAATAACATATATACTAGCCCTGATTTTCAGTGGCAACCAGTAAATAAAAATAGATCTACTAATATACTGACTGAAAAGTTCGCATTTTTAATACTTATGTTGTGGAATGTTTAACAGTTTGTATAATCCCCCATACATCACCCTCACCACATAATTTTTGTGTACTAAAAGAATAAACTTTACAGTAAATCTCTATCACGGTTCTTTCAAACCTAAATTATGTACACTGGTTCTGTTTTAATTTCTTCTGCAGCGTCTACGATGTCTAATTATGGAAAAGAGGTCAAACGAGCAAGCGGCTCACCTACATCTACATCATGCCCACGTACATCTGCAGCACCATAGAGGCTGCAGGTGCGGTGCCGGCTTTTAAGGATATTTGGGAGATGGGGAACAGTATTCGGAGGGTAGTGGGAGAGGGGGAAGAGGGCCTCTCATAAGCACAAGATGCCTCTATTTCACCCCGGTATTCTGCGAAGTCGATGCACTACCTTGGACGACCCGGCCCGTACGAGCAGCAGCGGAAGTCTTCGCTTGGCGTATCACGCATAAAACGTCCTTAATCCACGTTTATCAATCCGCTCGCCTAGCGTTGCCATTGAAAGGTTTCCTTACCTAAACGTAACCGTTAAACTATTTATTTAAATTTATAAAAGAATCGTTTAAATGAAACAAGATTAAAATAACTACCTAATTGCTTCTAAACTCCAGGTAACAGTCAGATTTAAGAGCGTTGCCGTGGGCGTCGCGCCAGACAACTTTAGTAATTATCCACCATAATTTGTTGTTGCTTTGGGGGAGGCCTATGTTCAGCAGTGGACTTCTGATGGGCTGAAATGATGATGATGAAAACAGGTGCTTCAAACATAGTCGTTACGGTTCATTTAGTTAGATCTTTCTTTAATATACACTCGTGATACGAAAACCTTCGACAGTTTTTAAATTCAATCCTTTATCAAGTCGTAAAATCTTACCTCGTACGTCGTACCTTTTGAAACTCATGCACTAAGCAGACAACTGCATATAAAATTATACTTACTCGTTATCATAATAAGGGTCAATATAGTATACCTAGTTTAGTGTCATATCAACGTCAAACATTTTTAATGGCCTAGTCATTACGAAGTTTGAATAAAATAGGTTCTATTATTTAAAATAGGTGTTATAAATTTTTTCTTACTCTTCTTGAGATCAATAATAACTCTGCGTCGAATTTAATTTGATAATGCCGAGGAATTGTAATATCCATGAAAGAGCTGCAATTATTTCAGATCATGAAACTGGCTATAATTTTAGTGAATTAGACAAATCATATAATTACTAGAGTCACTGTAAGGTTATATAAACTTTTATATACTTATAAACATTTCAATAAGTTAATACGATACTTCTGTATTTCGGGATTAGTCGTAGTTTCCGAGTTTTCCCGATGACAAAACATTATCCACTGTACCTATCTATAGGTCAACAAACCTTTCAATCAACTCTATGCCTCTAGCTTGAATTCAAATCCACAGTTGAGCTCCAAAGGCAAGTTCACTTCTAAATAAGCGGGCCGCTATATTTGTGTGATTGTAAAATAAACGTGTATTCATTTTATTTTTAACCGGAATAAGATTACCGAAAGATAATTTAAACTTAAATTTAATTTCCCTATCACTGTATTTTGAAATAAACTGATCAGAGTCGGTTTGTAAAATGATTGTGTTTTATTTGCTGGACTACCGCACGTTGTATCAGCTTACAGATTACATTAATGAGCTGCTCATTTAACTGGAGATAAAACCACAGTAATACGCTTCGATAAACGAATTCAGTCATTATCTATAGAGCGTATACTAAAGTTTGTAATTACACGAACGTGAATAATAAAATACACTTCTGTACTTGTACGGTATGGTTACCAATAAACGAAACCAAATCTCGGATGACAAAATCGAGGAATAACTTCGCGCGGAATTTGTGTGAAATATTTTTGTGGCCTAGCGGATTTGCTTAGTATTTGAGGTTGATTTCCGGTGCCGGCGCCGCTGAAGCAGTAAGGCTTAATTTTAAACGCTGAATTATCAGGTACTCATGGGTGAAGGAAACAGCGTGAGAAAACCTGCATAACAGATAAATGAAATTAATGGAAATGAGCATGAGAAGCAAACACTTTCCTGCCAATTTGTGTTGCTAAATAATTTTTATACCAACGAAAATCACGATTATGTGTACTGACTGTAACAATTGTGTAGGTAGTCAAGTATATAAAATTGATAATATACCTATAAATTTTATTATATCACGTATATATATACAGTGTGAAATTAGCTTTTTTTTGTTTTATATTGTTGGAAATATATAATACTTGTAGTACTTGTGTATATTAAAGGTAGTACAGTAGTGCAGTATAAGAAGTCTTTGATGCTTAAGTTTAGTACGTATTTCGCTCATTTAGATCTTATAAGTTTGTATTATTTTTATGATTTTGTTATTCTGTAAATGTATTTAATAAAGAACATTACGTTCACGACTTATACGTAAGCAAATTTAATGTAGGCATTAATGTTTATTATTTCCACAGGTTGTTTGAAACACATTATTAAGTGGTCGACACAAATTCAATAACCTTCCAATTTCATTTAAAATCGTACCAATTAGTATCTAGCCCTCGGTACAATCATAGTCAAATATACCTAATTGTTCAATACTATGTATAATATTCTAACTAGATCCGTGAGTGATAACTCATTTACTTAATATAAGATTTAATTCAAAGTAACTTTCAGTGCAAAATGCAGCAACTGTCCTGACAATAATTGAATTTTCTTCTTATCAACTCTAATAGAAGTAGCGCTTTAAAACTATTAAACTTTTGTAATGGAAGCAAGAGACAATTTTTATTTTTATCTGATGTTGGGCAAAGGACCAAGCGGCTCTCCTAACGGTAAGTGATTGTCAGGATTACAAATGCGCGTTGCCGGTCTTGAAAAAACTTTCGACACCCTCGGGAAGAAAGGGAGTGGCTTGCTGGATGCTTACACCGATACCGAATTAATTTAGTTTGATAAAGCTAACCTAAAATTAGACTTTCTCTCCAATTTATGAAGTAACCTTTTTCATAACTAATAAGGTTCGTAGTATTATACAACCACCCGCTATTTAACGAACGACATTGGAGTATGAATTTAAAAACAGAATATTTGTTTATTCATGGAAGGGTCGATCGAGCTTTCCTTGGGTGAATAAAAGGTTAAAACAGCTTCGTGGGCTTCGTTATTTACATAATTTACTAAGTATTTCTTTGAAAGTTAATTTGTTAAGTTTCACCTACATAATATATTGTCGTAATAGATCGCCTAAGAATCTTTGAATTCAATTTGATAAATTGAAATAATAACAAATTAAAGTAATGGTTAACATAATAATTTTGTTGAAACTTCATAGAAATATTTAATTATTGGATCCAAATGATGTTTCAAAAAGCGTCACAAAATTAAGAAGGCTCAGAAACGGTGGCTCACGTGTTGCTGCAGTGTCCGACAGTCGCTGAATACTGGTCTAAACGGTTCGCCGAGGTCGCTACCAGAGGTCACTGGTAACTTTAAGGATCTGGTGAGTTCCCTTGGGGAGGTCGGTTAAACTCGAATAACCAATATTTTTGCCTACGCAAAATACGCGAACAGCCCGTTATCCATAGCATATAACGTATAAATTGACATGCTTTACATCTTACATGGAACATTTGCCGAAACACTTCCAGGATATGTTGGTTGGTGAAAAAAAAAACTCTAGTATACACATATGGCTTATTTTTCGCATTTATAAAAAGGAACATTTATAAAAAAAGTTTAAAAAGAAGACAGAAAGAGACTTTAACCGACCTGGGCTGAATTTATAACGGTCATTTGCACGATATAGACATTTACTTAAAAGGATTACATGTAATGGACGTTAAACAATGACGCTGCCCAGACGTGATCATACAATCTATTAAAGGATCAGCAAACTTTTTTTAGGCAATGCCCCCTTATTTCCCTTTTGTCTCCCGCTTAATCACGTCGGATTCCTTCCTCTAAAATTGCATTTCGTAATTTATTTTCAATTCTTAACAATATCTATGAGGTTTTTAAAGAGATGTAACGCATAAATGAATAGATTCGATTACAATTTCGTGTAAGATCAGTAATGAAATATTGAAATGCAATTAGTTTTACGGAATTTCTCGCGTTTTACTTAAACTTCCCGACGTTTCATGAGCTTTACCGCACTCAAGGTCACGGGGGGACTGGAGGCGAATGATGTCCTGATATCATAGTTAAGTTAGGGTACCATCAGTATTTTATTATTAATTTTGGTCCGATCTACGCGGAAGGCGCATACAGTATCTTGTCGTGTAATGTGATTGGGTTTTTATTTAATTTTATTTAAGCCGGTGATAGGACCCACCCATCTTCTCTACAGAAATATGGAAGTTTTCTGATTTCAATAACATTGCGAATAATCCTTGGAATAAATCGATTGTCTTTTGCTAGAATTTGTGATTTAACAAATCCGATGTAGTGGTTGGGGCGTTCTAGAATAATCGAAACATCGGGGTATACGCGATAATTTTCGTGAAATTAGTTTCATTTCAATGTCCAGTATTCACGTAAATCCAAGTAAGAATTAATTTTAAAAAAATCCTCTATAATATGCCCTATCCATAGATATTGTAGAAGGCGATTGAAGAATGAAAAAAATATGTTAAATATTGTTGCAAATGTTATGCAATCGAATAAAACTCCTGGGTGGAAAATAAGCGCCTAGAAATATAAATATAGATTTTTCTGGAACTTTCTGAAATGTTATAAATGCAACGACGATAGTTATTACGAGTATCGCGACATCGGAACGGTTGTAAGGTTAAAGGTAAGAGGAAGAGGAACACGAGAAAGAAAACGGAAAAAAAGAAAAGAGATAAGAAGAAAGAGACGGGAAGTGATTGAAGTGAATGACCCGGCAAATAATCAGGATCAAAGGACAAACCGAAGACCCAATCCCCCGTCCTCAACTCTGTCCCACCCCCTAAATATCTTTGAAGGCCGGCAAGGCACCTGCAGCCCCTCTGGTATTGCAGATCTACGTGGGCAATGGTAATCACTTACCATCAGACGAGCCGCTTGCTCTTTTTCCTCCTTTCCCATTAAAAACAAAAATACAAACAAAATGTTCCGCTGACATTTACTCTAATCTCAGACTATCACAGAAGGAATAAGAAGTTTAACAAGGTTACTATTTTCTTATTCACCTCGTGTGGAAGTTACAATTTTTGCATGGTTTGTTGTGTATTAATTAAAAAAGTTTAAAGCTTATAAAATGTAGCAAAACCGAATTTCTTCTTCTAAGAGAAGTTAAAGTAAAATAAAAAAGAGCCAGTACAGGCAAACGCAGTGTAGGACGGCCCCCCACAAGATGGAGTAACGACCTGCGCAATGTTGCGGGAAGTCGATAGATGCAGGTGGCTCAGGACCGAGCTTCGTGGCAATCTTTGGGCTATCTTCAGCTGTGGACTTGTGATAGGCTGAAATTATGATGATGATGAAAAAGAGCCGTGGTAGCCTAGTGGTTAGGGTGCTCACTATAATTTCAAAGAGCACAAGTGATTTGGGTTCGATCCCCGGTGCCCGGGACCATTAAAGTTGTTAATACCAAGTGTGTGCTATATTTACCACGTGCACGGCTGTGACGGAAAACATCTCGAGGAAACCAGCATGTCTGAGAAATAGTAAAAAAAATATTTCGAGAATATGTGAAGCCCGCCAACTCGCACTGGAGCAGCGCAGCGGGCCCTTCCCGGCGCCAAAACTCTCTCAGATATTTTAGAAGGAGGCCTTTGCCCAGCTGTGGACATTTACTTTACTTTACCTACTTTTTTAGAGCAATGACGATGCTACAATACTTATTTAGAATGACTTTTATAATCAGAAAGTAACTCGGTCAAACATATTTCTGTAATACAGAATTATATTCATTGAATTCAAATTACCGCTTTAAATTTATAGTCTTAACACAATGTGGTTGCATGTAGCTAATGAGAACGTGACAGACATGCTGTATGTTATTGAACATTCAAATGTAATAATGATTCGGGAACATTTGCCGAATTTCGAAACATTATGTTTGCGTTGCTTATAATAATTTTGCAATTATTTGCGATGCGTCCATGATAATTGCAAGATTTATAGAACAAGTGTTTTTAAAAAAATTAAGCGTACGAAATGAGATTTGGTTTTAGAAATATATGAAAATAAATTAAAATATAAATTTTAGCTGTAGGTACAGGTATGTGACACTCACTCTCTTCCTGTGTACGTAGTAAGAGTTGTCCGAAGGGTTTGAAGATGTCATGCAATGACCAATGTACACGGGCCGGTGATGAGCAGCAGGATACGGTGCGACGCACCTGCTACTGCGACGGTCTACTCGCGCGCCTGGTACTGCGACGGCAAGCTCCCTCGCCTGGTACTGCGACGGCAAGCTCGCTCGCCTGGTACTGCGACGGCAAACAAGCGAGACGACGGTTCCAGATCTTCCTATTAGGAAATAACTTTCCAGCAGACTATTAGCAGGCCGACGAAGAAGAATAAGTAGATACACAAACTAATTGCATTATTAAAATGTGTATATAAAAATATAAGCTATCACGACCGTATACCCTATACTGGGATAGTCAGAAGTCATATAGTCCTTTCAACTAAATTTTTAACAGAGCTTAATTAGGATATCCTCAGGTGATGAGCAAGCGCAAAGCGTACGTAAGTTTTGAAAACCTCATTGCCGTCCTCCAAACTTGAGTCTGCATGCAGAAGAAATATATACAAAGTATTATGTCGATTACGGAACAGTAGAGAGGATAATCGGAGCCGATCTTCATAAAACGATATTGAACAATAAAATTCGATAAAAAACAACTGCATTGTAGATGTTTATTATCTTATTATATTATTGTTTATCTAGGAATATTGTCATAATTTATTCACAATACTTCGTTCATTTCTTACGTAAAGAAAATACATCGTACATACATCGATACACCATTTACGAGTAGTATAGAAGATCAACAATGTAGGTAATGAATTTATTATGTAGATGTAACATCCGTAATGAATAGTTTGTTATAATTTACGGGGAGCATTGGGTATCTCTTACTTAATATAAAGCTCCGAAAAGGTCTTAATAAAATGCGGGCATAAAATGATTAATGGCATAAGAAGATTACATCAAATTAAGTCTGAACACTATTATCTGAAATCGTCCACTGTTACTTTTATTCATGTAGTCAAGTTCTTTTAGACGTAGATATATCTTAAAGTTATGTTATTTCACGGCTTTTATTGCCTACTGAGTGCTTACATAACGTACGAGTATATTAATATTATTATGTACTTTCGTGTTAACCCTTTTCTATATGCGATCCTATCCTGTATCTGTATGCTATCCTATGAGATTTTTTTATGGGAATGCCGGTAAACGAACACGCGGTTCACCTGATGGTAAGTGATTACTGTCGCCCACGTACATCTGCAACACCAGAGGCGCTGCAGGTGAATTGCCGGCCTTTAAGGGTATTTGGGAGATGGAAGGGAGGATGTGGAGGGGGATGGGGAGGATTAGCCCTCCGGTTACGTCACTTACCAAACAAAAAGCAGAATCACAAGATGCCTCTAGTTCACACCGGTACTCTGCGGTCCGTGATACCAACCCGGTCGAGCCGTAGCAAAAACCCCGCTTGACTCTACCACGTTAACACACTTTTGATATTGATGAAGCAATTTTACAATCTTGTTCAATTTAATTGACACACAATATTAAATTAATGTAAACCATAGATAAATAATCATTGTCAAAGAGCGTTTGTCATATTGTTTATAACATATTACAATTATTAATTAATTTCCTTATGCAGAATGTAGAACCTCGTATTTTAAGTTGATATTTTTTCTATTATGTCAGTCTATTTTAGTCTACTGCCATAGGCCTTACCATGAAAGCACCTGCAAATACCAGCACACATATCTTGGAAGGTTGACACCGCGCTGAGAATGTGGGTTGGTGAGCGCAGTATTGGTACCATCGCACTAGTTATAAGACTGGGGGTTTGGGTTCGAAAAATTCAGTTGGATGTTATGTTATGACGGGCAGGTATCCGCAACTACACGACTGTGCGCGTTTTTTGCGTATGGGCAGGATTATAAACTTTTCGAGCCAACCGAGCTCCTCTAGGAAATTCAGTTAACCCTTAAAGTTACCGGAGCCCTGTATTGCGCGACTGTCGGACACTGCAATAGGACGAGGGGCGTCGTTTCTTCCTTCTCGCCGCATTCGGATGGATTCGAAGTTTTTCGATGGATTTGTTGGCGAGCTGGCTGCACCACGTGCAAGTCATATTGGAATTTGGAGACTGAAATGGTAATTTCTCCATACACTGCTTGTAATGGTGCATTTAGTTAAAGAAAGGAGCTGCTTTCGTTTTCGTTCAATACAATTTGAGCACCTGTTAATACAATAGCCTATAGTTTTAGATACATTTTACAAAGCCTTCTGCTTCTTAATTATTCTGTTGTATTTAGTAGTTACTGCCAAGCATTTACGAAGAATTAAAAAATATATAACGCAAACATGTTTTTAAGTCTGTCTACTATCTAAACGAACGGTATTTATAGTATTAATCATGAACTCTGTACTAGATTTTCCAATACAAAAGGATTCGCTAGTTTTACGAAGTTATACTGTGGTTAGACAAAGACATGCCGAGATTCATGCAAATTTGAACTTTAAAGAATTCTACTTACTAAGCAATGGTAGTCAAAATGCTAAAATTGAATGGCTTGTCAAGAGAAAATAAAATTTGCTGGGTTTTGGATGGTTTTGAGAAACTTCCTTTGTTGTATTTTGCATTACCAATTTCTTCGACGTTAGAGACACACAAAGCAGATTTTTAAAATGGACCTTAATAAGAAATGAAAGGAAACTCTTTAGATATTAAAAGCTTTTATTATTATTTTGAAAGTTTCATGAACTAATGTTAATAAAATACCACAAGTATTTCAGAAAGTTAATTATCTAGTAAATATTAAATCAAAGGCCATAAAATGTAACAGGATTAAACTAATATATAAACTATATGCAGTCTTGCAAGTAAAGTAGCAGCCTGTATATACCCACTGTTGGGCAAGGGCTTCCTCTCAAATATTTGAGATAGATTTAGGACCGAGAGGAGTCCGACACGCCGCTCCAATACGGGTTGGTGGTCTTCACATGCTCTCGAAATCGTTTCCTTACGATGAATTCCTTCACCGCCAAGCTCGTGGTAAATTCAGCGCTTAAAATTACTGTTAACCATTTCAGGGGTGCCGGCACCGGGGATAGAACCTTGTACGTGATAGAGTCAAGCGGCGGCTTTAGCTGCCAGTTACTAGACTCCATAGAGTTAGTAACTCGTTCATAGGGCGTATACGTTTTTGAAACAAAATCCCAACAACTGCGCAATGTATTCCTACCAATAGGTAAAAAATGTGTTAAAAAAAGACTTTATAAAAAGGGTTATTAGAATATAAAGGAATACATGGATGTTAATAACCCTTGGGAATTAGTTGATCGCTCTTTGTATAACATTATAAAAACGTATTGTATATTTGAAAAAATTACAAATAGGAGGATCCACGGTGTTTTTTTTGTCGGTTTCTGCTCCGATAGACGAAGCTCATTACGAAACGGTGGTAGATTTTAAATAAAAGTTACGTTCGACAAGTGAAATGTATGTTTTTGTTACGTCGAATAAATGATTTGAAGTCCTCTGGGATGAAAACGCATCTGTAAACTTCTTCGATTGATGTTGTTTGCCGATTGCAGTAACCGCTTATTATTTATTTATTTTTTTACATATATAAAAAACATCACCAAGTTGTGCATGGGCTTTGGTGAGAGTAGGGTTACGTGTGTGAATTTCTCCATATATTCCAACTGGGATTGATGTGCTGCTATATAAATACTCAGCTTGTGTGGTATTAAAACGTAACCCACAAATTTCTTTAGTACTCCTAACATCAGACGCTACTAAATCAACAGTAGCAGCTGTTTGAAGCATTGTAAGAAACTTTGGTTAATACGTCCGTCTGTAAATAAGGAGAGTAATATCTATTCCGTAGATGCCATCTGCTATTGACTTTATATAGATAATGGAAAAATATTACTAGGTATCATTTTGTGCTTTATGCGTTTTTGTTTAAATAATTTCAATCATCAATGAATTTTCTTAAAACAAAACTAGAGACGTAAGTCGATTTGTTACTGAGCAATATGACAATTACAGTAATTAGATTTTTTTTGGGGTTTTTCTATATTTACTCATCTGGTTGGGTTGTATAAATAAATACATATAGAGTAATATTTTATAAATTATATAATAATAAAATTAAATAGATAATTAAAACCCAACCAGATGGAAGCCCCCGGCAGGGGAGACCAGACGGCCGAGGGTTAGGGAGAAAAGGAAAGAAACCGGCGGACAATGCGAGCGGTATCGAGTAGCAGCACCTTCTGCATTTGAGCTTGGAGCGGTCCGTCACGGAGTCCCAGCCGCCTCAGATGTTCCGAGAGGCTGACTGAGATTAACCCATTCGCAGAGAAGACGATCGGAATAATTTCGGTCGGCATATCACCCCACATGTCGGTTACCTCGTGAGCCAGGTCCAGATTAATTAGATTTTATTATTATGTTTTATGAAGGAACATCATTATGTTACCCTTACTAAAAAGAACTCGATAAAGCTCCAAAAAGGGAAGTCGGCGGATTGGCCTTGTCACTTGGTAGAATCCTTCTCTGATTAGGATTCGTCTGGTAAATACTACCCCCGTAAAGATTTATCCCATCCCTCTATCATCAGTTCAACCACTGTTGTGTGCCGGTTTGAAAGATGTATAATTACTGGCTGGGCGGCATTCCATCGAAGCCCTCAGGGATGAAAACGCATCTACAACAATCACAATCTTCGATTAAAGTTGTTTGCATGTATTCTTGGGCTACAGGTGCCATCAGGTGAACTCGTTTGACCCTCCCCAATCAAATTTCAGTAAAGAAAGAGACGGCAATGTCAATCCGCCACATTTTTTCTCCCGAAGAGGTGAAAGGCGGGTAGGATACAAAACCATATTTAGCTACACTAAGTCGTCCCAAATGAACATACGTATTATCTGCCCACCCGCATTTCTGAAAGGCGCATAATACTTCCAATTTATTTAACAAAATAACTTTTCTGCAGTCAGTTTAATTTTCATTTAAATAACCACATATCACAGTGAAATATCCAGATCAGTCGTATCAAATTAAAACAATGATTTACATCCCGAACATTTCGATAATTTATTTAATTAAAACGTAAATCCAGTCATGCTATAAAAGTATTATAAATAAGTATTTAAATGTTGATGCAACGATTCAGTATGCGGCAAGCATACTGGTTTAAGTTCATTGGAGGATTCAAGTTAATCTAAAACCAAAGATTATTTGCTGAATCTGTCTCAATACTAATAATATAATATTAGTAGAGTGTAGAGTAAAATATAGTGCAATAATTACAATGGCAAGTACGTAAGTTTTTTTAATAATATATTTGAAATTTTCTGTATTCCTATATCGAAGAATAAAGATTTTGATTTGATTTTACGGAAAATCTGAATGGAGTAGAACCACTAGTGACCTAGAAATAGACTATTTACAGACATTAAAAGAAAAAGATATTTTTTTAAGCACTAGCAATGCTAAATAATATACCCACAGGTATATTGGTAATGTAAATTTGCTTAATTTTATTAACGGCCCCAGATTTATGAACCACCTCGTGTTTATTAACCACTCCAGGTTAATTACCCACTCTAGGTTTTTTTACCACTCCAAGTTTATTAATCACTTCAGGTTTATTAATCACTTCAGGTTCATTAACCATTCTAGGTTTATTAACCACTCCTAAACTAAGCATGTTAATGTACTTTTTCAAGGCGGGTTCGAACCTGCGACATTAGGTTTCGCAGTCCGCACCATTACCTATGAGGCTATTGGTGCTTATTGTTTATCATTATTAACGCATAAAGCGTGCCCAGCTGATTTCGGCAAATCCTTAAACTTGGTATGTGGATTGGGTATCGTAGGAGATTGGTTCTTCGCCATCAGTCTAGGAATAGTATTGGAGTCTACGAAATTAATCAGTCGAATCTGGATTTGGTGAAGGGTTCTTCTAAAAAGCTACTTACTACAGTTTTTTAGAACTATGTTGTGGTAAATAATTTTTAAATAATCTTAAGTTCATTTTTTATTTCTTACTCAATATGTTGTTAAAGAATGGAAAGTATAGTAATTTCAAACTATTCCATATTTAAATATATAATTTACCACAAACAAAATGGTTAACAGCATTTTAAAAGTTGTGTAAAAACATAACCACCTGACATTCGATTACGTTTTATTCCTATGTTCGGCATATCACCGAACATAAAACTAAATCTTAACTATAAACATTACTATCTTTTTTAACCAAACGCATTTGTTACGTTTAGTACAATGGCTCAATTATGTATATACATTCATTCCATAAATGTTCGTAGTGAAAAAATTTCGAAGGGGAAAAAACGTTTCCTAATTTTCTGATATGTAAATGTACTTACTAATATATGTTAAATATGTACATAATAATTATGTCATTAATACGGCATGCCTTGAGCCAACTGCATTCACAGACTTCCACTGTGCAAGTGTCATTCTGTCTTGTGGAGAAGTTTAATACGGCACGATCTTGGACGACCTGAATCTATCTACTTCTCGCAACACCGTGCAGTTATTCCTTGTGATAGGTGGTTCTATGCCACTGAGCGCCACGGAATATAAATATGACTTCCATGTTACACAGTATTCGGACATATATCACTGTGGTTTGAACAAGTTGTAAATGCATCATATTATAAAACGTGCTAAATCTTTGTCTACAAACGGATAAAGTGGTAATGGACGATAAATATTGATACTTGCTAGACGTGCCCTCGCAGTCTAATAAAGGATAAACGGCATTCTTTAAGCAACATACCATTAATATTTCATTTTTGTCATGTGGTTATTTCGGAATAATAGGAATTTTCGTTGACCGAATAGCCAAGTTAGTTGTGATCCTGCTTTCGAAAGCTGATCGTTGCGGGGTCGGATACTGGTAGAAGGAAACATTTGTATGATGGACCAACATTTAATACGCGACACGTGTTTCGCCTCGCCACAGGGCGAAACACGTCCAGTGTTTATACTCTACGACGTACAACCGCAATGTTTTGAGTTGGTGAGTGCAGTGCCGGTAACCTCTCACTAGTGTTACTCTTCCCTATTACAACTAGTCCAGAAGCTAGTTGATCTGATTTTTGGACGTACTGAATGTTATAACCAGGTACCCATGACTCAGCGTTTTTTATTTTATTTTTAACATCTTTAAAAAAAGATTATAGAAATGTATACGTAGACACAAGGATTTTTTGGGACTGGATGATGTATGTGATTATTAAGAACAAAATATCTCTAGGGAATAAAATACAGAACTAAGAAACAGAGAATACAGACTTGACAAATATGTTCATCCCTAGCCAACAGCTTAACGACTTAGACTATGAACTGCGAAATGTAATATTACCGTTTTGTAGCCCGTTATTCTATTGTAGTGATTCGCTTCCTGACACGAGAGCATTCAAGCACGGTTGGGATAGTTGACGGGAATATTAGTAGAGCTAATAGCTGACGACTTGTCGCAACAATAGAAATTCTGTTGTTATGACACGTTATGGGATAGCATTGTTAATAGCTTCATGCGTCGACTAACTGTGAACGCCGACAGGTAAAGTCCGGCCTTAGGTACCTTTAAATAAATAAATAACTATTGTTAATTTTTATCTAAGCCGTCTATGAAGTTGCTGTCTTAGAAGCTTTTCAGCTTAAATGGCTGTATCTTTTGAACCTTAACAAGTGTGAAACTCACAGCATATATGTTAATATAATAAATAAAATAAAAAGATATCAATCAAAGGGAGCCCATACAAGAAACGTGTCTTTTTCAACGTTTTAAATAGATCTTTATCGTTAAAATGGTAATATATACAAAGGTCACACATGGTGAGATCATAGTGAAGACTAAGATGTAAAATTACAAATTGTAAAAACCGTTTAAGTGTGAGTCGGACTCGCGCTAAGGATACCGAACTGAAAGAAAGAAAACTAATTTGCTGTAAGACGGCCGATATCAGCGTAAACGCTGTCAAAAGAAAAATTAAATTATTACAAAAGTATTGATGTAAATATTGCTATAAACAATGTATAAGTATATATTCACGCCTTGTTCCCAACGGGGTGGACAGAGACAATCTTCTTCCACTTGCTACGGTCCTGATTTGCGTCTTTCGCTTCTTCCACTTTCATCAATCTTCGCATGCATGCTCGTTGGTTTAACGTGCTATAAAAAATATTGTAATATTTAAAAGTATTTTTGAATAAGATAATATTTCTTTGATATTAACGTTATGAAGATTTTTGTCGACTAAGAGTATCAAACGATACGGTTGCATCAATCTTACGGAACAGATCCGACTTAATTCGACACGCCTCTTAATTTTCCTCGACCATTAATCATTTTATACTGCCGCTTAAATATAGACCACTTGGTGCGGCCGCTTCTTTACGAGATAAAATTGATGCTAATGAAAAGAATACATTAACAAGGAAACTAACGTTTGATGGTTTATTTTTTTGATTAGAGTAAATAATTAAAACTTGTATAGAGGATGACAGAATTATACAGTTTGATATATGTGTGCTATGTTATGAAAGGGGTCGACATAAAAGCACCTTTCTAAAGCATGAATCAACAAATTCCGAAGAGGGTTTTTTTTTTTATAAAAAAAACAATTTCTTGCGTCTTTTTAGTAAAGTAGTTGTAAGCAACCTGTTAGTTGCCACTACTGGGAAAAGGCTTCCTTCTCAATATATATTCTGAAAAGGCTTTGACGTCAGGAAATATACGCCATGCCTAGTGCTGATTGACAGACTTTACATGAACTCGAATAGTACTTTTTATTATTTCTCAGATATGGCGGTTTAATTGAAGCGCTTCAAGTATGAAATTAACGTTTTAATATGGTGGCCACTGTAAATGAAAATTGAAACTACACGGTTCAAGATTCATGATTAATTTTTAAACAAAAACTACAATATTCTAAATTCAAAAAAAAATATATGATATTCATTTGTTTGACTTTCAATTGCTGTACTATTCAGTATCTGAGTTAAATATGGAGACCACAAAAATATAAGTAGTTTTCGAATATGAGAAGCGGTACAAAATGCCTTCATAGACTTTGTCCATATCATATCGCCAGAACTCTGTCGCAAAGGCATAAGCGATCTTCCCTCGAGATGGCAAAAATGTATAGAGAATTCTTCTATTAAATTAATATATAATAATATATTTTCATAGAATAAAGATGTTTGAATTTTTCAATACAAAACAGCAAAATCATTTAACCCATAATATTAATATGTGAACATCGAAAATTAAAGCACCTTCTTGTAGTATTTATTATAAAAGGAGAGGAACGGAACTCACTTCATTCAAAAGGTACTATACCATAGAAGTGTACTAATAGAAAACCATGTATTATTTTACCGTTACGCCAGGTGAAATAAATTGAACATACATTCACGATTTTTCCATACAAAATATGCTACGCGACACACGGTAACTTCTTCTTTGTCCTTTCCCACTCTTTCCTCATAGTTTAAGAATGGTTCAACACAGTTCAAAATTAATAATATAAGTACACGCGATTTTCACCTGCAGAGGTAGATGGAGACTACAGATTTCCGTTTCGTTTAATAAATTAAAAAGAGGATTACAGTTAAAAGTATGAGGAGCTGAACATTTTTAAGTTGCTCCTAACGATGTATTCGCTAGGCACCGCGGGATTCCACATCAATGCGGTCGAACAATGCGGCTGCTCTGGAAGCGACGCATGGCACAGCATTGTTGCCTTTGTTCTGACTTGAAAGCGCTTCTTTTAGAAATAGAGCTTCGTGAGTACATTGCACTCATATAGGGATTATGTATGCATTATATGTTTCATATGCTGATCTTAATTACACTTAGTTGTGATTCTATCTCTGGCTTAATTTTAGTTCTTAAAATACGTATAGAATAATTTTTTTTCTTTATAAAAAAATTTCTTTCCACTGTAGGAATTTCTCCTGTGTCACTGTGACAAACACACAGACCCGAAACTATTATTTGTAGCCCATACAGATACTAGTTCCGTGCGGGAATCGAAACCGTTACCCATAGCGCGCCAATAGCCAAATAGGTTAGGGACTAGGAAACACGAAGTTGTAAGTTCGAGCCCTCCATTTGACTTTTGTTGTGAACCACTCCAGAAGCTGTAATATATATTTAAATAAAATGCTTAGTTGGAAGGTTAATATTAGTAATGAAAAACTTAATAAATAGCATTGATAGTATTCTAAAGAAAACAGCGCTACAGCTAAATGCTTGATCACTACGCCACCGAGCAGCCGCAGCCTTTTAATGTTCTTGATACAAGGTGTTCAGTAATTGAGAGGGTTGTAGGGCCGACTAGGGCTATTAGGACTATTATGCTCAAAATAATATACTGCACTATTGCCATAGACTAAAGATATGCGGGTTTCCTCGTGATGGTTTTCTTTCACCGACAGGCACGAGATAAATTCATCACTTGATTTTTGCAATTAACGATTTTAGTGGTGACGGCATCGGTAAACTACGTAAGACACTGCCTATTACTAAAATGAAACGAGTGCCGTGACGAATGTAGCCTAGTGGTCCAGAGACCTATCCCCGAATCAGGAGATAATGATCAATTAGTTTGTAAAAACTTATGTACGATTTGTATCGTTGACCTGGAGACTATGTCGCGACAGGCTCACCACCAGTAACGCTGTCCTAAATAAGCTCTGGTGAAAAGTGAGTCGAAAGGAGTAAAATGCCTACTCATGTGTATATCCCAATATTAAGTATATACTACGCTACCTCTGTTCTTAATCTAAAATGCATAATCTACTTCTACTTTATTTTATAATATAATAATATTTTAGAGGCAGCATAAGAAAATATGCCATCCACTTTTTTAACGTGAGTTTCATAAAATTTCAACAACGAAAAAGTCTTAAAACTTAATGATATCCGACAGATGAACCACGAATTAATTATCTCAAATATGATGTATAAGACGGTGACATGCAGAATCAGGTACTTGAAGAAGTAAGATTTTGACGAAAAAAAAGATTTGACGAATTGCGAAATTGTCAAATTAAGCTTTTTACTGCTGTAGGATTTGTCCTATTAAGAATTTGACGAGTGTCTGCGAAATACTAACGACTACTTACTACGGTTCTAAGTCCATACGTAATAAACAATTTTTAGAGCAATTTCGATTTATAAATATTTTAACACTATACAAATTTTCCACGGTTTAAAATTTAAATATCATCCTATGACATACCTCTTTTAAAGTTAATTCTAAATGACACGTAAGAATAATGCATCACAAAACTGTTCCCAGAACTCGGTTCTCGGAACGTGTCTGACATAATGTGATTTTATATTATGTAAGTTTATAACTTCATATTGTATTATTTGAACGTGATTTTGTGCGTCAAATTTATATGACTTAAATCATATACGTGATCTATCATAGACGAAGTATGAAAAATATTTATAGCTTAGAAATAAAATGGTGTGTTTTAAAAAAATTGCTGCTGCTCGTATGGACTGACTCAGGCGAGTGCCACGGTCTCGCAGAATACAGACGAGAAGTGGACGCATCTTGTGCTTTCGTCTTTTGCTCAATGAGTGAGGCAACCGGAGGCCACTCCTTTTCCCCATCCCCTTCCCCATCCTCCCTCCCGTCACCCAAATACCCTTAGAGGTCGGCAACGCACCTGCACCACCTCTGGTGTTGCAGATGTACATGTGAGACGGTAATCACTTAGCATCGGGTGAACCGAATGGTCGTTTGCCGCCTTCCGCATAAAAAAAAACTGTGCTCCTCGAACCGTCTTTCCTGAGCTCACCGCGTATGAGCTAATCTTCCATTCATGACGTGACAATTGTTGGGTGGTTGGAAAGGCCCACGCCTACAACTGCTTCATATTAACATTTTATTTAAAACTTTATTATCATGGCAAGAGATTTGTACGTAGTCTGTTGGACTAGTTTTGCTGTTAGAGTTCTTATGCACGGCGACCTTTGTTTAAAATAGTTTCTGGTCCTTATCTGTATAGTTCCTTTTTTAACGTATTTTATATGTTGTATACCAGCTGCCCCGGCAGATATTGTCCTGCCCTTTCCGTTAGGTGGCGCGATGAGTATGAGAAAAAAAAGTATTAAAACTCGATCAAAACGCCACCTATCTGGTCTAGATTTTGTAATTTTCTTTTTTGCCCAACATTTATTATGAATCCCTATATTTTGGTTCACAAATATAACAAGACCACAGCGTCTGCTATTGGGTCCTAGCATATAGTTATTTCCCAAATATGTAGTTGGTATATGTCCTCAAGCAGACAAGTCGTTCAGAATACTCAGTATCAAACAACAGATATATATTTTCACGCTACAGATTATTGATAGACTAAAATGATCATGATGAAAATGATAAAAAAAAAAAGCGTGAGCGTTTATTTTGAACGTTATTCCAAACTGTGTCGAATTTGTTTAAATTAGGTCAAATTAAAGGAACGCATACAATCTTCTTAATTAAAGTATCAGTGTCGAAGTAGTGACACTGAAATATTTATGCGCCCCTTAATTTATCATAATGAAAAAGTCAAGCGAAACCATCCCACGTCATTTAGGTAGACACTTTAATTTCCGCCAACGATCCATACTGTATAAATTCTTATTCTAGCTATTCTGTTTAATTTTTAACTATTAATGTACCAGTTTCCTGAATCTAATTGAGTTCTATAAAGATTCTTAGCTGAAGCTGACATCTTTTTCTCCTCCTCTACGAAAAACTTTTCTAGGTTCAATCTCTCCCGTAGCGCGGTTGTGTAGACTTTATTACTCTGCTAAATTAAAAAAAATCAAGTTCATTTATTTCTTTGTAACGATAATTAGTTTATCTCAGGCTGAATTTTTTAATAATTAACCTATTAACAGCCGTGCTAGCCTAGTAGTCAGGGCGCTCACTTTAGTGTCATAGAGCGCGAGTGACCTGGGTTCGAGCCCCGGTGCCGGCACCACTAAAATTGTTATTAACAATTGAACTTAAGTCTGTGGAAATGAAAACTTAATCTCGCTTGATGGAAGGCGAATATAAGGCCTAGGATGGCACACGTTTCCCTAGAAGGTGTCTCTTCACTTTGGCCTTAAAGATGTTAACATGTCTTTGCCCAAATGGCAACCTCACCAGGAAGTGGTGGCGGGTGCGCTGGCAATCAAACGGCTAAATACCTTGGTGGTGACGATGTGACATCATTAGTGCAAACTCAAATGGATTTTCTTCCATCATTCGGTCGCCAGAGTGCAACACTGTGTCCTGTTTGATATCTAGCACCCAACATGTGCCGGAGATGTTTCCAATTGAAGAAAAAGATGGCATAAACCTTACTTACTCAAGTATCAAATATGTCGAACCTAAATTATCTAGGTCTGGGAAAAGCAATGCACACCTCCCCTACATTATCTTGTCATTTATGGCTAAACCACATTGAACAAATCCTATAAATACCAATAATGTATTTAAAGAATTGTAAGTAAAAAGAATAAAACGATTGCCTGGACGATTTCTACTACGACGATATGACGGCCTGGTAGCGTATTTGGTAGTGAACCAAGTACCCTCGAATATTCCTGATATTTCTGATTAGCACCTTTCTGTCAATTACATATTCTATGAATTAAAACATTGTATTGTATGAGTAAAAGCACTGCCACGTATCCAGGCAACCGATTTGTTAAAACAAATTAGATAATCCGATTTTCTATTACACTTATGCAATCATAAAAGATTGAGATGTAAAGTAAAATGATTGTTATTGCAATGGTCTTTAAACGGCTGTTATATGTTTCCGTAAGCCATTTACTTGAATTTACCAGGACAGTTTTGCAGATACATTTCGTGAATATTATTTAAAAGTCGATTAACGTAGAAGCCTTAAAGATGTGCTGATGTCTGTTATCGGTTCGTGTATTATACTCTTCCTTTTTTCCATTGGATTGGAGTGATCACTGAGCTAGCAGTCCATCTGATGTTAAGTGACTACTGTAGCCAATGGATACTCGCAAACAGTCTTAATAAAAGAAGGTTGCGGACTGTGATGATTAAGATGGAATGCCAATTGAATTCCAATGAAATGGTGGTCACAGTTATAAACATTTGTTCTAGATGTTTTAACTCAATTTTCAACTGAGCTTATTTAGGAAAACCTGAGAGGTGGTGAGATCCATGATGTAACTCGTATATAAGTTTCGGAAAGACATTGATTCAAGCAATAACTCAGAAGGTATCCATATGATCAGAGAGCTGGCGTCGCCTTCCCGAGTGGTTGTGTTCCAGTCATATTCGAATTTTTTTTTTTGATAGCATCAAAAAAAAAGTCTCTAGGTTATGGTATCATTAGATTGATAACTTGTATTGTTCTTTACATCTTAACTGTTATGTAAACGTAAGTAAAACATCCGACCAAAGAGTTGGATCCGACGTGTTCAGTCTGATTTTGAACCCTGTCAAAATACAAAAGAAAGTCTTTGGCCACCAGAGGGATTAATTGAATGTAAACTTTCTTTTCTCTTTTACAATGCAATATAATTTTATATTAAATGTGTTTTACAGATCCTTTCAATAAATAAAAGTAGCTCTTATATGTTTTGTATTTTTTAGTAGCAAAAGACAGTGCTGTAGGAATTCATTTAGGTAATAGAAACTCCCCTGAAGGTAGGACTTCATTTAAGTAATAGAGTGTCTATTTGTATTGCATTAGTAGACGGGTACCCTCTTTGGTCCATTTCTTTTATCCTTTCCTCCATTAAGAAATTTGAATAGCGTTGTATCTACCCCAGTAAGCTCATGGAAATATCTGTTATTGAACCCATATAATTGCGTTCAAAATTTTGAATGCAATTTCAAAATGTTTGATACTAATTGTATAATTACTGTAACATTTTCTCCCTAAGAGTAATTATTTTAACGCCTATTCTTTATCCGCACCTTCGTATCAGCAGCCGAGGAGTCCCCTTTTTATATTTAAGTCTAAGGCTCGTAGTAAATCGTTATTCGAAACATATTATGGATATCCTGGACAACACTACACTACTTGTCGCCTTTCCAATAATAAAAAAGATATATCTTGGATATCCTGAACACTAATACGGTAGGCTTACCACTTATCACGTGGGAAGAAACGTTGTTATAACAGGGCGAGTTATAACTTAAGAAACGACTAAAATTGAAAGTGCTGATTCAAATAAATTTTAAACTTCACTTAAATTTATCTTTAGAAGCTTTACGATATTAATGATGTCTTAAGATATACGTTTTACGAATTTGAAAACAATACATGTAAAATCCAAGCCTTTTGAACATGACTACTGTAATCCTTCTAATTTATGAATAATTTTATATGAGAGTTTTTTATGAGAGAGCTTACCTGATGGTAAGTGATTACCGTCGCCCACGTACATCTGCAACACCAGAGGTGCAGCAGGTGCGTTACCGGCCTTTGAGGGTATTTGGGAGAAGGGAGGAAGGATGAGGAGGAGGAGAATGGGGAGAGGGAGTGGGCCTCCGGTTGCCTCACTAACCCAACGAAACGCAGAAGCACAAAATGCCTCTACTTCAAGCCGGTATCCTGCGAGGCCGTGGTACCACCCCGGTCGAGTTGGAGCATTCGAGCAGCAGCAACCAAGAAACAAGCGTGGCCTTTTGCTTTGCATGTTGTGCTTCTGCGCTCCTCTGGAGTTACAGAGGTAGGTGGGCGTCGATTAACACTCGGTAACAAATCGTCAGTAAATACATCACCATCATGTGAGCCGCGAGGTCCTTTGCCCCCTTTCTCATAAAAAAAAGGTATTAATTATTTCGTTACTTTTGTTTCCGATTAATAACAATATTATAATTCAAATAAAACATATTGTGATTTTTTAAAATGATTAATATTTTTTTTTCTTTTTTTGTTAATCGTTAACGAAACAAATGCGAAATGCAATTTTGGATTTATTAAACTATTTTATTTTATTTTAGACAACATAATACATCAACAGAAAAAATATTTAAATAAATATTATACATCATATAATACTTTATGAAAATGGAAATCATTAAAGTCTCTTTAAGCTCATTTTGGTCAATGGAAGGACTTGTCACTCTTCGCATATTTTAATACAAAAATTTGATGTAGCTAAATTTCCACCATGCTCGGACAAGTTGTTTAACAAAATGTTAAATTCACCTTAAGTTCCGAGCAGGTCCTGAGAGGTCTATTGTTTCGTTTTACAGTGTAAGTACTGCCGGCTTAATAAGGTCTTTTTCACTCTCTTGATGTCTCTTGTTTATGGCAATTTATTATTCGTTTACTTTTTTCAATTTAAGCGGATAGTCAAATGTTAAGTAAAGAAGGACCAGCTTCAATCAGTAAAGCTATGGACACAATAAGTTGACATGAGCCGTCTAGTGGCATTTGTTTGAGAACCTACCACTCTGGTTTATATCGTGGGTGCCGTAAAAATACAACCTACGATGATGATACTAAATATAACGATGTCTAATATGTCTGAATGTTTTTATACGTTTCTGATGCAAACCCACAATCGCAGGGATAAGAACTGGCCATACCGGACGAGCACTGAAACTTCATGGTGTTTCAGCATCGCCATATATCGAGAGGGCCACGAGAACGCTCACGCACACACGATCCTTCCAAAGCCAGACGCCTCTGGTGGTCCTCTTTGGGAAAGGACTCTTCCTTTACTACTCCCTGATAGGAAGGCGCGCTGGAAAACGAGGCGTGTGTTTGAGTGCGCCAAAAATTCATTTGGATCGGGAAAGCATGAACACCGTGAATTCTATAATCACGATAGGCACTCCTTCTACAACACAACCTCCACCATACCGATCATCACGTCCACCATTCATTTTTTTTTTGGAAAAGGCGGCAAACTAGCATTAGTTTCACCTGATGATGAGTGATTACCGTCACCCACATACATCTGCAACACCAGAGGAGCTACAGGTGCGTTGCCGGCCTTTAAGGGTATTTGGAAGATGGGAGGGAGGATAAGGAGTGGAATGGGGAGGGAGAGTGGGCCTCCGGTTACCTCACTTACCGAACGAAACGCAGAAGCACAAGATGCCTCTATTTCACGCCGGTATTCTCCGAGGTCGTGGTAATAATCCGGTCGAGCCGGCCCATTCGAGTAGCAGCTAAAGCTGCCGCTTGGCTCTACCACGTTAATAACATTCAACCATCTTTAAAAATAAATGATTACCGCAAAATAACTTCTGAATGTATTACTTTTTTAGTTATTCATCCATGACATAGTAAAGTATCTGTATCGCAACAGAACATCATAAGTAAGCTTAATCTGTGAAAGAGAATTTATAATTTTTTTCTGTTCAATGTGAGAATATTCTTGGAGGAATAGGCGAAGGAAAAATAAAGCACAAAAGAGGGAAGCCTCTAAATCCCCTTCAAATGTTATTTCCGGGCGAGACAGACGACCCGAGCGATGAGTGCACAACAAATAGCCGTCATTCAGGGTTCTATTTTCTGAAATGAATACCTACGACTCTCCCCTGACGAACTATATTATTTCCTTGTAAGATCTGCAATGCAAAGAAAAAAAAACATGTATTCTCTGTCGTACTCTATAGATGTTCGAACATGTTTGTTAATAGAGTTAATGAGTTCATTGCTTTTTATTTTATGTTGTGTTATTTATAATATATAAAATCTGTTCATAAAAGTAGACTTTCGGAGTTTCTATCGCCTGTTTCTACATAGACAGAGGAAGCTCGCTACGAAAAAGGCCGGCAGCGCATCTGTAGCTCCTCTGGTGTTGTGGATGTTCGTGAGTGTCGGTGATCACTTACCATCAGGTGAGCCGGGCGCTCGTTTGCCCCGTTCTTCTATAAAAAAAAAATAGAAACGGTGGTAGATTTAAAAAAATAACCTTGGCTATTGAAATCCGAATTCTTAAGTCAAATAAAGATTTTTCATTTAATTCCAATATCAAAAAGGTTGATGCATAGTTATATACATTTTAAAGATGTTAAGTTAAGTGATATTAAGTTAAGTAATTTGTCTAGAAAACTATTCTAAGAACAATACAAAGAGCTTTTAACTTTTAACTTTGAAATGTGTTCAAGTTCATTTTGATTCTCATTTCTACTTTTTAACTTAGTGTATGGTACTATATAACAAAAGCTTCATGAGCTTCAAAAGCTCTATCAGAGTATGAGGTATTTAAAGCGTCAGTGAATAGCACTCAATAATCAAAGAAAACCCGGCTCACCTGTGCTGGTTACAGCTAGGTACGGTTTTTTTGTTACACGGTGGTTTATTCTAATTACTTTTAAAGCATAATGTCTTATAGTATTTGACTATGGGCACATACAGCCGATGTCGATACTATTTTAATATTGCGAAAAAGAACAGCGCTGATTTTTTACGATCTCGAGATCAGATTAGGGGACTATTTAAAGAAATCGATATTTTAACATTTTGATCTCAGTGAATTTACGATGTAAATTATATATACGATTATGTAAGTGAACGTAAACCATACCTGCGTACTTTCTTTCGCCTGTTTCTTCCCTGACAGAGGAACCTCAATACGAAACAGTGGTAGATAGTAAAATTATAATAAAAAGATATGACTTTACATAAACGAAATGGCCGAAATGAGAGCTTTCAATTTTTTTTCTAATAAAAGCTGTGAATTGACACAAATAAGTTACAAAACCCTCGAAGTACCCCAAGTCCTAACATAGACTACATAAACGAAATAAACGGTGTTCAAAAAGCTATGTCACGTAAGACTTAAAGCACGTTGTTAACACGAATTTGAAACCACTTTCGAGACTAAGTTTGGAAGAATGCTGTATCAAAATTGTTTACGTGTCCTATAACTGAATAGTTATGAAGTAACGTGAAGGATTCGGACACTTGAAAACTTATACCATATGTTGGAGATGTTGAAGAATGACCTGTTCTGTGTTACATAAGCGATATATCAAATAGTTTTCACAAAGGCATATAATTTACTATTTTATGTACCATATGTAAAATCTATTACAGAGAAAGTGCGCAGGAATTAAATGATTTCTCTATTGTAGTGTGGGTGTCCAAGTCAAAGACATATTTATTGAAGCCCGTCAACAAGCTCCTTATAGGTTTACACGCACGCTTTAGTTTCATAGAGCGCGGTGACCTGGGTTCGTCCCGGCCCCAGACTTTCACAAAAAATATTTGAGAGGAGGCCTTTGCTCAGCAGAGGGCATATTTACAGGTTGCTATATATATATTTATATATTACCCACCACAGTATATACCACACCACCAGTATATATACATACCCACAAAATGATTCATATTGCACTTTCCACCAATGGACATCTAGACACACGGTGGATTTTCATATATTGGATTTTGATATCTCACATTCGGACAAAGCGGTATACTTTGATATTCTTAGTAGCAGTAGGTGATAAGTCTTCGTGGGTGTCCTCAACAGAAGAGCGAATAAGCTCTTTCTTAGATAATATGCTTCTTCGCCTTTGTTCTTGTCTCATAGTCTTTATCACTGCGTAACACCAGATAAGATTATGGTCAAGCATAACCTTATCCCTCTAAAAATAGCAAATATTAATAACGCAGTAAGTTAATATTACGAGGCGTAACTGATTTGCATAAGCTCGTTTGGCTGCGCTGAGCCGTGTCAAATGAAAATGCTTGATCTCTACCTATCCCTAACTTTAACAGGCGTTAGTGCTTACCATACTTAAGTTCATACAATACAAAGTTTACCATTTTACTAACACATAAAAATAAAACGAATCACAATGTAAAGGTTCATAATATAGTATAAGGTATCATATTTTTTTATATATTTTTTATATACAATGCATGACTTTTACATGGTTCTGGAAACAATGATAACCTATGCTATTTCATTTACAAAATCTATTCGTAGTATCAGTTATTAAGAAATCCTTTAATATTTATTTTTCCAATTTCAAAATTCATTAATTTTCGAACTGAAAAAACTTTCTACAGATTTATTACTCGATACATTACACTTGTAACATAGTTATGGCAATTCAACCATCACTGTTATACTTTGATGAGGCCCTGCTTTGTAACATCTATGTCTAATTAACTTTTAGACAATTGCTGAAGCAGAGTTTTAATTAAACTCTACAACAATGCTCCACAAAACGGTTGTATATAAATCGGTTGAGTGTAAAAAAAATCCAAAAACAAATTTATTTCGTAACGAAAACAATAACCTTAGTAACTAGTACATAACAAATTGTAGACATTTGAGGGTCCAATCTCTACTAATGCCTACAACTTAACTTCGGTGAACTTTGTTATTACTGTAAGGCTAAAGGTTGTTTGAGAAGATTATTATATATATATATATCTTATGAACTTTATGCTGTGATCAAATTTAACATTTTTTTCTTAACAATACATTTTCTTTTGTTATCAATAAATCATCATTTATTTGCTACTAAGTACAACTCAATGGTCTTTTTCAGACAACACAAATTTACGGACCTTATATGAAAAACAAATTAAAACTAAGTAAATTAAAATAAAGTACCAGCCTGTAAATGAACCTGGGCAAAGGCGTCCTCTTAAATATTTTTGAGATATATAAATTCAAAATATTATTAAATAAATTATAAAGGTAATTTAACTTAACATAACATAAAGTAATGGCAATATTAATAAGAGAACAAAAAAGTAAGTAATCAGTTTCAAGGCAAACACAATTATTACAATAAATATTAAACAATTACATCACTATAATAACCAATCTGTAACCATAAAAATATAGGAATTTAAAATATAAAAAAAGAAAATCAATAGTTAGTAGAAAATTAATATTTTAGGTAAATAAAGTGTATTCTGCTTATATCCCAGTGGAATGAAACAGGTTCCAAAAAAATTGCTCTATTATTAATTTAGTTAATGTTAGTGTTGTAGCATATTTGGACTTTAGTTACTTGTTAGTTAGAACCATTAAAAAAACAATAGTAAAAGTGTAAGGGAGAATATTCCACCTTTTGTTCCAAAGGTCACGTTCTTCACTCTTCATAATTCTCTTTAGTCATCTGTATGCGGTGACTAAAGAGGTAGTGGCGACCGACTGTTGGCGGAGAATCAATCTGCTGAGGCTTAACCCACAGACTTGTAATAGGTAGAAGCGTCTAAAGTGGTACAGTGGTACAAGGGTACCGGCACTGAACTCACCAACCCGCTGTCCCAGCGTGGTTATTGTTTATTTATTTATTTAATCTTTATGCACTAGTTCGTACATATGGCGGACTTAATGCCTAGAGGCATTCTCTCCCAGTCAACCATTAGGCTAAGCAGAGATATATACATATTCTAATCAGCTGCATCGGTGCGGGTAGGTTAACTGGCAAAAGATGGGCTCTTTTCTTGAGGGTTCCCCAGTGGTAAGTGTTCGGAAATACCGCTGGCGACAGCTTATTCCACAAAGTCGAAGTTGTCTTACATTGCGAGTTATTATAAAATATTTGACATATTCTTTAATGTATATTTGAATAATTATGACCGAAAATTACTTCGTGCATTCATTATTACGATGACGTTCAGTGTTAACATATTATGTTACAGTGTTACATATCTTACATTAAATATTATGATTGCTTTTGTTTAGGTAACAAATAAGTAATAAGTATCTATGCTTAGAAAATACAAGTTTCGGTATATCTTTAATTTGTATCTTATTTAATTCGCGCATATACTTGGTTACGCAACGTATACGTTATCAGCTTTTGTTGGCGCCTTCACGCGAAAATCCATGCCCAGCTGTGAACTTCCAGAGGCTTATAAATAAGAGGAAGAAAGACACTACTATGGCGACCAATTAGGTTTAGTTCAAGCCGCTTGGTTAAAGAAAATATTTTTCGTAGTACATACTCAACGATAATATATAATGATTCCCGACACAAACGAGTATACGTTTCTGGAAGTAATCTAGGAGATCGTTTACAAATGGCGGATTACTGTCAAATCCACAATATCCCCAAAGATTAGAAACGAGGCGCTGTGACCCAGACGATTATTACTCAATAATATTTATACTAGTTAAGTATAGTTGTTCTATAATATTTGATACTACTAAATCGGCCTTTTATAGCAAAGGCTGGCATATATTTCTTGGAAGGTTGCCCATACTCTCCACGCTGGACAAGTGGGTTAGTGAGCGCAGTGCCTATATCCTAGCTTTAATAATGCTCTTCCCATCACTGGTCTGTGAGAGTTGAGTTCGGCAAATGCGGATGGATATTGTGCCATAAGTCGATCGCCAGCCTCGTTTGTTTAACAGCAGGAAGCAACGTGCAGACGAGGTTGGCATTTGGAGAAAAAGATTACTTGAACCCCTTAGTTATAAATTAATTAATTACATAGAAAAAATTGTCCATTGACAACCTTGTATATTGCCTATTTGTATTGTGTACGTGGCTCAACTGGCAGCGTACAATACCGATGAGTTACGGTTTGTACTCTGGGTTCGAATCCCAACTGACGCTAATAGCAGTCGGATAGTCTAGTTGCTAACGATCATTCAAAATTCACAGGTCAGATCGAAACTCGCCATGGGTGAACATTAAAAAGAAACAAACAAAAATGTTATTTAATTGTTGTTATATGTACCTCAATCTTTATCACAATCAAGTTCCTGATATATATGAAACCCTAGTCTGTGACCGTATCACCTGTACGTAAGTATCTGACAAATATTTCTTACTAATTTACTAACATGTATTATTATCCAAAAAATATGTCGACTGCCAGCCGCGTTCATATCAAGGAATTGTTATAATCACTAAGCCTTACTAATTTAAGAAGTATATTCATATACACTCGAACTCACTAGAGAAAGTTACATAATTAGTTTACCTTCACGTGTCATAACATTGGAATTTCTATTAGTGCGACACGCCATTTGTTGATAAATACAAATGTCACAAATATTACAATATTTATATTCGATTATCACCAATTTTGTCTGACATTTATTTACAAAAGTTTATTATTTATTATATTTACGTGTTTCACTGACTTACACGTAGAAAAATAATATGCTTACGGTCAGGCCATATAAACTTTCTTTTGTTAAGAATATCCCAGTTTTAAAAACAAAGGAATAGAATCGCTAGAAAAGCGATCATGCTGAGCTCTGTGTAAATTCAACTGACTGAATTTTATTAGTAACACAATACAATAGAGATAATATATTTGTAATAATAGATCGATCAAAGAGATCAGGAGTGCATATTTATAAAAATATAGGTACGGCAGAATCACTTTTTTATATAATCATCCAAAACAAAATATCCAAATGCTTAACACAACAGCTCGTGGTGCACTTTACTGGAAAATAAATGAGTCTCCGGCGATTTCGTGTGGGTCGAAGGCGAAATTAAAAAAATATTACTCATCAATTTGCCCACAGGTCTCAGAAGGCGACAAATGGCAAAATATGTTTAACGTATGAGTACAGCTTCGGGAGAGCAATTTGCTAACCCGAGTGTTTGTCGTTTTACTCCCGACTAACACATGGCCGTTTTTTTTGAAGGGGTAATGCTATATGAAAATGAGCTTAAATGTAATGTTAGAACGTATCATCCAGTCTGTATGTGCATATATATCCATGACTCTGGAACAAACGTTTAAATTTATCATACAAATGTTTGCGCCCAGCGGGATTCGAACCCAAAACCCTCCGCTGCGAAGGCAGGTTCTGTACCAATAAACGCAGTATGTACACTATCGGATGTCTAGCATTGGTTGCTGTTTTCAAGCAGTCGATTTATACATACTTATGAAGAACGAACGCGTAGAGCCAAGCGGCGGGCCGGCTAGACCGGGGTAGTACCAAGGCCTCACAGAATACATCTTGTACTTCTGCATTTCGTCCGGTGATTGAGGTTACAGTCGGCCCCTCCCCTCTTACCCATTCCCGCTTCCTCATCCTCCCTCCCTTCCCTCAAATATACTTAAAGGCCGGCAATGGACCTGCAGCTCCTGTGAGTGAAGTTCTTCTGCTAGCGCAGGTATGCGAGTGTCGAGGCTTGCCTCATGACTCGAGCGTCATCTCAGGGGGCTGCTGCTCCCCGGGCCTGGGTACGGCATATGGCGGATTTAAGTGATTTGTACGTATTTAACGTCTTATGTTGGGTCTTGTCGCTCGTCCCCGGGCTTCCCTCTGGCCGGGCGGCGTATTTAACATGTCCCTAGGGTGGTGTCACCACTCTGGTGGTCGAGCGGTTTGTGGTAGGTAGGGTGTCCTTGGTCGTCGCCAGGTTGTGCAGGTGTTCGTGTGGTCCGTCATCGGCGAGGTCGAACATTCTCCGCGCTAATTGGGCCATGAAATCCTTGATGTTTTCTATTTGGCGTGATCTCTGGCGAGACATCTCACATAACGACCCGCTGCCACGATCACTCGTAGTGTCGTGTTCTGATGGGTGTTGGATGTGAACGCGTATCACGCTGGTGCGCACGTCAAACGGGAGCGGAAATAGGTTTTGTAGATACCTATTTTAATGTTAGTTGGTAGTTTGGATGCCAGATTCGGATATGATGCTCCTCTGGTATTTGCAGATGTACGTGGGCGACGGTAATCACTTACCATCAGGTGAGACGATTGCTAGTTTGCCTGCATACAACAAGCAAAACAAGAAAACTTTCTCATAAAAAAACCTAGTAACCAAATGCAGACAGGATATCTTTCGTTTTATTTTGTTAATTTTGTTAATTATTGTTACGCTAAGCTTACGTTATTACCAGGAGGACAGACTGAGATCTTATCAATCTTGATAGAAACTTGAAAATTATACTTGTTAACTACGAACAACTTCTTAGAACTTTGTCTCAATGATTTTGTCTTTCAAACTGTCGAGTCTGGGATCTAGTGTTATTATTAAATAATAGACTCACCGGCCATTGCCCTGTTCATAATCAAGCCTGTTAATTTATATGTAGAATTTTGGCTACTTGAACCACAATAGCCGAGTAAAAGGTTTTGTCTCCGAATTATGAGACTCAAGTTCAATGCCCTATGTGGCGAGATCGTACCAATGACTTTTTCGAAATTTTGTATTATTTATATCGTTGTAAAGTATGTTTACATACTTTACTTTAGTAACAGCCTGTAAATGCCCAGAGCTGGGCAAAGGCCTCGTGAACAAATGTTTATATATTTTTTTATTATTTCTCAGACATGCAGGTTTCCTCACGATGTTTTCCTTCACCGCCGAGCACTTGGTAAATACAGCACTTAAAATTGCTATTAACAATTTTAGTGGTGCCGGCAGCGGAGATCGAACCCAGGTCGTTCGCGCTCTATGAAACTAAAGTGAGCGTCTTGATCATTAGGCTACCACGGATTTTCTGTATCAGATCTGTATTAGGGGGCTCAAACTAATGTCTAATGAGCCGCGTATGAGTCACGTAATTCTAAATAAGCTCTGTTATAAAGAGGGTTGATAAGATCAAAGCAAATGCATAGACCTCTGACCACCTCTATGGATAAACAGTCGTGAGAGTTTATTGCATAAAATTTATGAAGCTGATATCCTGATCGATAATGATTTCGAAAACGACATCAAGTAATTTGAACTGGTCCATATTTTAATGTTTAGTCCAAAAAGTGCTTTTTATACGTGGTAGAGCCAAGCGGCGGCTTCTGCTGCTGCTCGACCGGGTTGATACCAGGGCCTCGCCGAATACCGGCGTGAAGTAGAGGCATCTTGTGCTTCTGCATTTCGTTCAGTGAGTGAGGTAACCGGAGGCTCATTACCCCTCCACACCCCTTCCTCATTCTCTGTCCCATCTCCCAAATACCCTTAAAGGCCGGCAACGCCTTACCTGCTCGAACCCATTTGGTTTGGCTCCCGCAAACGGGATTCCTGACATTGAACGCAGTATGGTATTACTATTATGTGTGTCCTTGTATCTTAAAATACTGCGTTCCGCTGCCCTCTGGCGAACCTCGAGATAACACGTCGACACGAAACACACATGTTGACGAGTTTACGCGTGAATGTAATAGGAAGGTCCATGAAGAAGCATGTGCTCCCTATTGGACCAGTAGTTCTTCCTTACGCTCCGTGCTACTCAGCAATATTGCTAGGAATTTAAATAGTCCCAAACGTGTTTTAAGTATTAAGTTTGAATCTACGATATTTATAAAAATTAAAAGTAATATGATGTGGCATGATTCAAAACAATTTTTTTAATAATTATAACAGTGGTGTAGACTTAAATAAGATATTTAATTGTTATTACAAAATTTCGCTTCTACAAAATAATACAATATGGGAGAAGAAATCTCAGATAGCAATAACTATTATTAATATTGAATTGAAGCAACGAAGTGGCATCCGACTTCGCACTATTCTGCCCCTCCGACTCAGCTCTATGCTTCAGCGATTTACTTTTATTTAGCAGACAATGTATCTAACATGGTTACCATTTTCCATACAAAATAGAAAAACATAGCGTCGTGGAGTAACGAAAGTCCAATAATGTTTATGGTGTATATATTGTGAGGTGCGCATGAAGGATTTAATAACAACCTGTTTTATTGATAACTCAGTAAGTTACAAAGCCGATATAATATTATTTATCATATACCACGTTTTAACCATAAGGAAATTATACTGAAATTGCTTACACACGTGAGATATTTATATATGTAACATTTCAAAAAGATTCACATGGGAATCGACAAAATGGATTAAGCAATTACTTAGAAGCGTACATAAAACCGACCACACAATCCAGTTTTAACATTCTTGCACAATAAAAGTTACGGTGAGTTTTCAGGCTATTAAAAAAAGGTGCAAACCATTAAAGTTTAAAAAAACTACAATACCTGAATAACTTAACTAAACCAAAACCTAAAGATATTCTATGTCCCAAATATATGAATTTATATAACACTTACTACTGAATTTACAATTAGATACATAGTAACGGAATAAATATATATAAACAATGTTGTTAAACCTGCCATGACTGAATTTTACTAAGTGGTAACGGATGTCTTGAAAAGGTGTTTCTGACAGAGGAACCTCATTGGGAAACGGTGGAAGGTTATAAATAAATTTAATTTTTATTCCCTGAATGCCGTCTTGTTGGCGCCCTCATGGAAAAGCCTATGCCCACTGTTTGAATTATACAGACTGAGTAAGAAGAAGATGCATGTAAGGATCTAAATCTACTTCATTAAAGTTAACTGCTAAGGTATATATATTATATTTCCAAACAGCAGTTGACTACGTTATTCTATCGTTGGTTATGAAGTCATTGCAAGCGGTGTCAGCGGAGCTTGTCGGCGGCTATTTACAAAAGAAAGGACGCGTGCATTGAAAAATTCTAATTTTGTATTTGACGAATCATTAAATATTTTATTAATTTATACAGTTCATTTATTAACATACCTCTTTAAACCTATACGACTGCATAACTTATATAGAATAAAAAGAAAAAGCAGCAGTCTCAGGGCCAGGGATGTCTCTGATTCGTCCTCGAAAAGCGAAACAAATTTTTGCGGAATACGTAAGATTGTTATCACTATTACTTAGGCCCGCGATAGTGACTGGTTCAATATAATATATTTTATACGAAGGACCAGCGGGTTATTGCATGCAAATATGCGTTACAAACAAACGTCATAATATACAGTTAGCCAATTTGGATTGTCCATTTCCCTCGACCTTGATAGATTCTACTTTCACAAAAGAAGCGAAAACATTAAAAGAAATAGCTGTGTAGGCTATGAAACCAGAAGCAATAACATAAATATGATGCAGGAGATACAAATTTAAAGTTATCAAAAGAGGGAAACCTCAATACGAATCTAATCTAGTCAAGGTCTACGGAAGTTGTGGACGGGTTCGCAAGGTCTACGCAGGAAGTCGTACTGAATTAGTAGTAGTAGCGGAAATAGGGTTGTCACTCGCAAATTGAATGAAATCATTATAGTTTGGAATACTATTTCAATCATATTTGAAGTGATATTTCATAATCTTTTTCTGTTTCCGTATCTTGTAGCTTCAGACCAACATAAACAAAAATAAATCTGCTAAATCCTCTATCCTAAGGTTATTAAGATCTGCTATAAGCGTAGCATATTTATCTACAAATTGCTCTAAATTGTCGTAGCATGGAGCTGAAGTCTTCAAAAGAACAATAGATTCAAATAGCTAACTTCTGAAGCGTGTTTATGATAAGAGTATTCCATACCGTTTTATAATTTTTCGCTGCTATATCAAATCCAGCTGCAACGGATATGGCACTATCTGTTAAATTATTTAATAAGTAATGAATGCGTTCCTAATAATTGTATAAATATTTAGGTCAAACATGTGAGTCTTTGTATTTTACACGGTCGAGATCAAAACACCTTATGAAATTCAACAAATACGAGGCAGAACTATTTAGCAAATTTAGAAATTAAATTAATAGTGTGATGTAAATTACAAAGGTTATTTAAAAGGTTAGACAGAATTCAATAATAATACATAAAGGATGTTCAGAAAGCTAATTCGAATGTATATTGCCCCATCATTAGGTCGCCAGAGCCTCGTTTGTGTCACCATGTGTAGACCAGGTTAGCATTTGCAGAGAGACATAACATTTCCCCTCACACCACATCAATTAATGATTTGTGCTGTTATCACTAACATATTTCATAGCCGTAGTAGCTCAGGGGGTCAGGGTGCCCTTTTTAATTTTACAGTACGCGGCAGTCCAGGGTCGACCGTCGAATACCGGTGCTAGCACTACTAAAACTGTGAATTAAAATTTTAAGTGTCGAACTGCATGTCTGATCAATTAATGAAAAAAAATTAAGCACTTGTAGTATTCTACGTATGATGAATTAGATGTGTGTAGACATGCATAGCGAACCCTTCCCGGCTCCTAAAAGCCCTGTCCATTATCGAGTGGCTTTCCTGGGATTAGGAGAAATACAGGTTGCAAATTTATTTACTTTATCGATCGATGTATTTCATAACTGATACTAAAATATGAATTTGTAATTAATGCTCATTTACCAGTCTTCTAAAATTCTATCCTGTATCAATAACTTTTAACATTGCCTCTGAACAAAGAATGTCAGCGAGAATAAAGTTCTTGACGGTACACTTAAAACGTGAATCTAATCTCTTGGAAATGGTACTTCGAATAGCTTTTATCGACTAATCTTTTGTTGCAGACTATTCATTTAAATTCTTTTGTTCGAGACAGTAGAGACACCATAAGTTATAGCTAAATTTCAGTACACTTATAAACGAAGAAATTTAAAAGTAAAGGCTGTTTTTAATACTATCTTTTGTAATATCTGATTTACGAGTAAGTTTGAAAATAGCTTTAGTAAAAATAATGGAAGTCACATTTATAGACATATATAGCAAAGTACCCAGCATTATTTGCTTATGTTCACTTTTAATAATCATCATGACAAACATCTTAGTCTGTCACAAGTCCACAACTGAACATAGACCTCCCACAAATATTGTCACAAAGCGCGGTTCTGTTCCACCGGCAACCGTCGATATAGCAATCCATATAAAATATCCATAGCAAAATTTTGAACATGAGTTTAGTTACATTTTCAGACAGGTGCGAGTAGCATCGAAGGTGCGAGGGTCTGGTGCAGCAATCGTCAACCCGTTTGCGAATAGTGGTGGTTATGATCAATTGTCCCTAGTGAGCAGTAAAATATAAACAGTTAAGTAGAAAAAAAGGAACATTATTCACGTCTATCAAGATGTCATAGAAAACTTTTTTAGTCGCGTTAGAACTTGATTAGATTGAACGCTGCTTTGTGAATTAAAAATGTCTTGTCTTTTTCACTTTTTCACTACTTCGGTCTACAAACTCAAAAGTACTCCTCAAAATTTACAGAATATTAAATATGTTATACCCTGCACAGCAAATATGCGATAGACGTGGCAACATTGCTTTTGATAAACGTGTTCAGAATAATGTTATTTCACGTCTAGACCGTGTTTATCTTGTATTTATGTTATGTTACATAAATATACTAATAGGGGTTATGACAAGGCTAAGTTCTTATAATTCCCATTGTGTGTTTAATATATAATATATACTTATATACGGATATTATCGCGTTTGTTTTGATAATTGTTTTATTTGTTTTTATTTATTATTTTATTTATTTCCCAACGTTTTGAATGTTTTAAAGCACACGTGGTCGCAGGGGCTAAGGTGTTAGACGTCCTGATGTCATAGTTAACGCTGGCTACCTTCAGCTTTATATTATTAATTTTAATCCGTGTAATAATAATTATATTTTTTTTATATTCATTATAATTTTGGTTGTGTAACACTCCAAACATCGGGAACGTACCAATGAGATTTACGAAACGAATATAAGAATAGTATGGTTACGGCGACAGGCTCACCACCTGTCACAGTGTCCCAAATAAGCTCTGATGAAAAATGGGTTGTGAAAACTAAAAACGTCTAGATCTCTGAACACCCCAGTATTGGGAATAGGGTAGTGAGAGATTATTATTTACATTTTTATAAAAGAACAATAATTAATCTCTAACAAAATGTTGTCAAACATATCGGAAGGTTTATTGCAAAAGTTGAAATAGGTTGCTCCGTCGTCTATATATCATTCTACGATTTCTGTTGTTTCCAGCAAATCAGTAAAGTTAAATTGGAACTCACTGTCTCAACTTCTCGTTGTTTGTTTCAAATTTAAGTTTTATTCAATACTGTGTAAGGTATATATTTACGTGCATATATAAATATCTAATACTTGAAAATACGATCAAACGTTACTAAATTAAAAAAGACAATCAAGACATATTCATCACCAATAAAATGTCCCAAATATGTTAAATTACAATAAATACTTCAGTATTTAACATTAAGCTGGGTAAAAGCCTCCTTCTTAAAACATCTGAGTGGGGTTTGGAGCCGGAAAGGATCCACCACGCTGCTCCAGTGCGGGTTGGCGGACTGCACATGTCCTCGAAATGCAGGTTTCCTCACTATATTCTTCTTTGCTTTCTTTATTGTCTTTTTTTTTAATTATATATAGTGGTGAATGGTAATTTATTGTAAGTATTCACGATAAAAGTAGTTTTTTATATTACAGACTGTTTTAAGTTGGTTTAGAGATTTCAGTTTAACTGTCGGTATGTATTCTTTTTATTTATTTACATTACAAATCATTATTGATAGTTATTTTTGTTTTGTTACGCTAACGAAGCATAACTTCTTACGTGCGTACATAAGCACACACACACACTTTTTGTTATATTATTACTTTTTTCTTAACCTTTAGCAGATAAAAATCCAAGAACACGCCAGTAAACTCGCGGGAAAAGCTAGTATTGAGTATTATCTAACTTGTCCGTTCCGCCATCGTCTGTCACACCATTGATGTAGTTATGCCATTAATCATTAGATCCTGTCAGTTTTTACTCGAGTCCTTCGGTTTTTTCGATTTCGTTTAAGTTAAAACCGGCCACTGAGTAATCCAATACTATTATATTTCTTATCCTTGAAGACAGAGACCTCAAAGTGAATAAAAGATGTAAGTGAAATTATGTAGTTATATTAGTATAGCTGTTTGAGTATAGTAAATTAGCAGCAAAGACACGATAGCTGAGTGATTAGGGCATCTACCGCCGAATCAGGAGACTCGAGTTCGACACCTTGCGTGGAGGCCTCGTACCTATGTGTATGTATGTATCGAAACGATAAGTTTTACTGGCTTGGACACTGATCTCTGAACACACTCACACACATGTTGTTGTCTCACATTGTCCCAAAAAAGCTCTTGTTAAATGTGGACTGAAAAATATCTAGACCTACCTGACCAGCGCAGTATTGATTACACTAAATTAACGGTCGTGAGAGCTTATTTGTTTTAAAAACTTTTTAAAGATCTGTTAATGTCCTCTACGTATTAAATTTTTATGTAGGTAAGTAATCTACTTAAAAGCCTAAATCATATTTATTTATTAAGCTCCTACATATTTTAAAAGGTGGCATAAAATATATCAAAAGTTAAATTTTACATGCAATAACACTGGAATAGCACATCTTACAATGTTGATCTAAACTGCTACAGTCAGCGCGTCTGCAAAGTTAATTATAGTAATCGCAGTATGTCTGCAGATTTACTAAGAGCAATTACATATTGTTAATAATATAATATTGCAGTTATAAGTTCGCTAATGTAGCTAATGTTAATTTTATTATTACGTACACCGTAATGATTTTTTATAAACTATATACATTACTAGCTTACCAGTATCGCGAGGACAAATTTTCAACACATATCGATTTTGTTTTTGGTGGATCATACAGAGGAGAGCCTTTGATACAGAGTAATGTAGTATTCGGTGATTTTTTTTTTTTTATTGGCTCGCAAGTTCCGGTCGGATAATACCCTATACATATTTTTAGTTACAGCTACATTTACATATACCAATTCGCATTATCTGTTTATAGTTCCTATTGGTTTATAGTTCCAGTACCTCCCTTATACTCCCCTCGACTGAGTCGACTGGCAGTGAGTGCTATCAGGCATTAGATCCATAAAAATAAAACTAACAGATATTCTATTTCCTTCTATATACGTAGAGAGGATGCTAGTCACAGCGTGGCTCTATTGCATCATTATGTACAGTGTATAAAAGGAGAGGCATGAAATGTATATCATGCGAAAGTACTGTATCATAGATGTGCACAAATAAATCATCTGTGTGTTGTCTGATACTTTCATTCAATCGGTCAAAACTCTATGAATGAAAGTAGCCTATTATCTGAAAAACCAGTCGAACTATACAATTGGTCAAATTTCGCCCAAAAATACTAATGTGTGTTAAATGTCATCGTTTTCTTCTTCTTAATCTGGCTGTGCCAACAATAAAGTCAAGCATGGAAGATTTACGCATGCTTACCACGCTGGACAAGCGCAGTGCTAGAGATACCGCTTCCCCTCACTAGTCTGTCTGATTTGGGTTCTGCATATTAGGATGGGTTTTCCATCATTCATCGGTCGCTAGAGCTTCGTCTGTCAGTTAGCAGATTATATCGTGTGCATTTGAAGTTGAACGTTAGTTAAAAAGCTGGTATATTCCTCATGCACTAATTTTATATTTTATTTTTATTTATTTATTTATTTATTTTGTAACGTATGTATATTCACAACTTTGACATATAGTATGAGGAAACCTTCATAGTTTTGTGTACACAATAGTATTCACTTATATTCGTTTAACCAACGAACGCGGTACCATTGCGTTATTCAATTTAACGAATATTGTAACATAGTTATGTGGGTACACTACAAAAAAGAAATCAAACAAAAAGAAGAGGTACAGTGCCACAGTGATCTACAGATCTACTGGTTTGAATACTTATTGTTTAGTAAATTATTACGTTGCATAGATCTACAGGCTGATCGGAGAATATTGATTTTTATTACTGTCTATTATAGTTATAAAAATCAATATTCTCTTTATTACAGTAATATTAAATATATGAATAGCATTAAAATACTTTATATATACCTATATTGATGAATATTCTAAATAAAAGTGTATATTTGTAGAGTAAACCAAACCATATTATCTGAAGATAAAGAACAAAAAAGAAATCAGTTAACAGTAAAGTTGAAATACGTTAAGTTCAGTTACTTATTTTTCAGTCAGTTTCAAGCACGTAATTAAATACGTATTGTGAAACTAAATACATCAGGAACATCGATAATTAAACCCAACACTCACGTATAAAATATTCGTATATTTCTCTTTACTCCGATACTTATTACAAAGATAATTCTAATTGCGTCTTTCCTTCACCGCTACCAAAGTAGTAATGCCCATCGGTCTCTAAACTGTAACCACTTACTAAGAAGGACAATGTTGCCAACACTAAACACCCGGTAACTCAAAATACCGCCAACATTACGAATTTATTTGATAAATTATATTACACGATGTAAGAATCAATTTATAAAGAGTAATCTAAGTATTCACATAAATATTTTAAATAATTCGTTAAATGATACATAATTTTACATTAGCTTACAGTGTTGACATATTAAAGTTTTTTCCATGGTTTACACCTTTACAATATATCTCCAGGCCTCGGATTGACTGGCAGAGAATGCCAAGAGGCATTAAGTCCGCCCTTTATAATACTTTTATAAAGCTATTTAAATAAAGTTTAAATAAATAAATAAATAAAAGAGACTCCATAGGTCTTTATTATTTCTTTTTCTTTAATTATTGTAACGTATACAATATCATACAATTAAAGACTAGTCCCATCGGTAACTGGAAAAATGCTACATTAATATAATAATCAACACAACTAAAGCACAAGTGCACTGCAAGCTCGCGCAGATCTGCCTCCAGAAGCCCTGTTCCTGTTTCCTGTTCACAAGTGTGACGCATAAGGCAGCGATCTCCTCAACCATATTAAAGAGAAGAGGCCTCTAACAGAGCCTGATATACTCGATGCACGGTATTCACCCGTTTACTCTTTAACAATTCTTAAATATGTTAACAGAATAATATAAATCCCGAGAGTCGCACTTCTGGTATTAGAACTTAAAAGAGCTTTCTAACGTTCTGAATATGATAGTAAGTTTTACTGTCGCAATCTTCGATTTTCAAAACAAACAAGGTTATTAATTATCTTTACGCAAAACTTTTTATTACAGTGGAAGATCCAAATACTGTAATATATATATGTTATATATGGTACATGAAGTACACTATAGGCGAAAAATTATCTGAAAAACAAAGCCACTTTCATAGCAAAATTATTCCGGATAAATTTTTGGAACATTATTCTGCGGTGGTAACTTTTAGTTTCAGCAAATAAGAAAACTTTAATTGGAAATCGGCACATTTCATTTGCAAATATAAATTTCTCTATACATCTAAATATCTCTCAAGAACTACTAAACCAGATTCACAGTTCACTGATGTAGTCGCCAAGCGCATATTTGTCAGGTAGATAATTTGACTCTCCGATTTCATATTAAACTATTAATATTGAGCTAATTATTTCACTCACATTAAAACTGATTACACCACTGGATTCCTTATAAAATTTCGTATTGAAATCTTACTAAAAAGCATAGTTAGTCACAAATAATTGGCGACAGTCTTATTGGGAAAAGTGTGATTAGTATAAATGTGGAAAAGTGTTACTAATTACACGATATGATAAATATTTTTATATAAAGAAATAAATTACCATCGTTTTGGTTTTAACTTTGTATTATTTACTTTTTAATATTTAAAAATGTATACTGTACTATTTACTACATTATTAACACGAAATTTTTTTTTAAATGGTTGACATTTGACATAAAATACTTTATGAATCACAAATACTATAATACTATTTTTTACACGTGGTGGAGCCAAGCCGCGGCTTTTGCTGCTGCTCGAATGCACCGGCTCGACCGGTTTGGTACCACGGCTAAGCAGAAATACCGGCGTGAAGTAGTGGCATCTTGTGCTTCTGCGATTCGTTCGGTGAGTGAAGTAACCGGAGTCCCTCTCCCCGTCTTTATAGCTCTCCCAAATCCCCTAGAGGCCGGCAACGCACCTGAAGCACCTTTGATGTTTCAGATGTACGTGGGCGACGGTAATCACTTACCATCAGGTGAACTTTCGCATAAAAATATAATAACAAACTAATACTTTTTAAGTCTTCGACTTAAAGCGGCAATCGGTAAATCGGCGTGGACTGATCGCTTGCATTTTTCATCATAATGACATCCTAACAAGTCCACTGCTGAACATAAGCCACGCATATAGATTGTCACAAAGCCACATTTATTTTTTCCAAGATGCATGCACAAAACTTAACTTCAATATTATTACTAGCAATTATGAGCGGTCTGCAAACATTTCGTGTGCACCATTAGCTAATTGCTAATTATGTCTCCCCAACCACCTCGGAATAGTGACGTGCAGATGAGGAACTCAAATTTATAAAGTTCTCCCCTACTTTAAGGCAGATGACAGTTAATTATTTTAGAGACTCTTTTTTAAATTGACTCATTAAAAAAAGTTAGAAACAAATTGATTTATAAATGCTATTTATATGTCGGCGCATCCGCTTCTCAATACGCCAGCTGTCAGTTTATAAAAATGTCAATGCCCAGAACGAACACCGAGCGCTGGTGAGGCGGCCATTAGGTGAAACCGACAGTTTGGTTTCGAACGGTCATGCGGGCGCACGCAACCACGTTCTCGGTGGACGTTTCTTTTTAATCTTAATCGATCTTAGCGATCTATAATTATTTGGTGAAGTTATTGATTGTATTATAGAGAATTATAAGTGAAGGGATTATTGCCATAGTTATTTTATTGGAATACCGTCTCCCTACCCGATAAACCACGCCTATCTGAAGATGTCTAATAACTCTGATAATAGTCGAAAGACTTTATATATATTTTAGGTTACAAATGTTTATGTTATTTGAATTCAGAGTTCTTTCAACAGATTTCAACATTAGTAGCTGGTTAACAACTTACTTAGGTTTGTACATGGTAGAGCCAAGTAGAAGAGAGAGTACCAAGATCTCATAGAATACGAGCGTGATAGAGAGTCTTGTGCTTCTGCGTTTTGCTCGATGAGTGAGGTAATCGGAGTCCCCCCCCCCCCTATCCATCCCTCTTCTCGTACTCCTTCCCATCCCCCAAATATATCCTTTAAGGCCGGCAACGCATCTGTAGCTTCTCCGGTGTTGCAGATGTACTTGGGCGACAGTAATCACTTGCCAGGTGCTTGCTCCTTAGCCTGCTTTCCCAAACCAAAAAAAAAAGTATAGATACAGAACTTAATGCATGCGAGGCGCAACTTATTAATTTTCGAGTTTGTCTGTGTATGGTTGCCCCTCCCATCCAGTCATTGGACTGATGCGAATCGGTAAAGACGAGCTGGGGCGTCTGTATTACACTATATATACTAAGTAATTGACAACTGAGAACTGTATTCGGCAATCCATTCCCTGATTTGACGGAATTATTAAACCTAAGCTCACTGATGGATCGGACGATTATTATTTTATAAGGTCTCGCAGCAGAACTAAGGTAACCGACATAGCCGTAAACATCAGCAAGCTGAAGTGGCAACGCACCGGCCACATAGCTCGCAGAACTCACAACCGTTGGGGAAAAAAGGTTCTCGAGCGGCAGCCACGTACAGGCAAAAGCGGTGTAGGACGACCTCCCACAAGATGGAGTGACGACCTGCGCAGTGTTGCGGGAAGTCGATGGATGCAGGTGGCTCAGGACCGAGGTTCGTGGCAATCTTTGGGAGAGGCCTATGTTCAGCAGTGGACTTCTGATAGGCTGAAATGATGATGATGAATTATGGTGTCAATGCAGGCCGGATGAGGAAGCTCAAAGTTGCTCAGCGCGCTATGGAAAGGGCTATGCTCGGAGTCACACAAAATGGTTTTATTGCAAAACTACCATCATACTTAAACATTTACCTTCGTACCTTAGATAGAACTCGATATGATTACACAACACCGTTTATTTGTATAATTTCCATACTTAGAAAATATTATTTTTTCTTAAGCAGTATTACTTAACATTAGCGATCTCATTACCTGACATTTAAGACAACGTTGCAGATGGTGAGCCAGATGCGGTCTTATTGTCCACGCCAACAATACATATATAAAATAACATATTTTTTTTTTATAGCAAAGGCGCTGGCCGCCTCACCGGTTCACCTGATGGTAAGTGATTACCGACGCCCACATACATCCGCAACACCAAAGGTGCTGCAGGTGCGTTGCCGGCCTTTCAAGGGTATTAGGGAGATGGGAGGGAGAATGAGGAGGGGGATGGGAAGGGGGTGTGGGCCTCCGGTTACCACACTCACCGAACGAAACGCAGAAGCGCAAGATGCCCCTGCTTCACGCCGGTATTCTGCGAGGTCGTGGTATTAATCCGGTCGAGCCGGCCCATTCGAGCAGCAGTTAAAGCCGCCGCTTGGCTCAACCACGTTAGTAGGTATCGAAAAGCTCATTAGTGCGAGCCCTGGGGGATCGAATACAAGACTGCTGATTTGAGGATATATCCCCTAATCACTGGGCAATGTGGGGGTAAATAATATTTTGGAATCATAACATGTACATATAATATATAAAAAAACTGATAGGTTGATAATCGTGAAAAGTATTAAAAGCGTTTTCAAATGTCATGGTCTAGGGATAAGGTTATCTGTGCTATTTAAAAAAAAACATGTAATTTCATATTTGTAAATTACATTTTACGGTAGAAAGAGTGCAGCTGAGTAATGAAATATTCTGTTACCACATCATGAGATTGAATTCCTGCTAACACTACGTCTAGACAATTCATTAGAGAAATAAAATATTGCCTCCTCAGCAGTTCTTCTAAATAAGTTATAGTTTTAATGCCATGAATGATATTGGTGCGAAATTTTTATTCGTTTCATCTTTTGATATGAAAATAGTCAAATGCAACTTAAATAAGTTTCAAATTACTTTAAATATGTGTCTTTAAAATCTTCACCAAAGAATGTAGTTACACGACAATATAGTAAATATACAAACTTAACATACATTCTAAGCTAATCTGCTGCGTTAAATATTAACCGAAATTTTGAACACCTTTTTTTTTGAAACACTTGGGCTTTATCCGCTATCTCAATAAAATATTTCACGAAAATTCCTTGTGACGTCATCCCTCTATGAAGTCATACCTTGTTAGTTTTCACATTCAGGGCATGGTTTAGTATATTAGTAACCGTGTTTTAGATAAACTAAGATTAATTAAACTATTTTTAAAGATGTAACCACCCATCTCATCATCATATGGTTTTAACCTTAGTCTTAAGTTTAATCTATCTTAGTTTACGAGTATCTCACGACGACTTTACGAGTATCACGGAATTATTGTGAAACGTTTTTGTGGCATATTGGATAAATACCCGGAAAAATCGCTTCAAAGGTCGCTGAATATGCTCGAAGGTGAAGAAAAACATCGTAATTGTCTGAGAAATAATAAAAAAAATTAGATGTGAAGTCTGGTAACTCGCACTGGATCTTTAGTAGCGTGGTTAAGTAACAGTGCAAAAAGTTGAGAGAAGGACTTTTTTCAGTAGTAAAACATTCAGACAAACAGACAGGCTGCTATTGTGCTTACTTTTTACCTTTTTATTGTATTATAGTGAAGTAGTAACGAAGTAACGAAGGCCAAATTCCTGTAGAAACTGTACCCGACTTTATTTTCCACGATACGGAATCAAATCATGATCAGATTATTATGAGGATTATTTTCATACAGTAAACACTATCACGTTGCAAAATTACATCTAAAAATACTTTTGAGTTCAGAATCAAGAAATAAACTGATTTAATGTTAGGCAGGTGTCGTACAGTTTTAAGCGATCTCGTTTCTATTTACCTAAGTATTTTTGGATCGTCCTCTGAGAGAGAGTATCTCTGAAAAAACGTAGGTACTGTTTCTTTCAGTCTGCATTGCTTACCATAGACAAATATAAGTTGCTCACGCAGGATTTAGTTATTGTCAAGTATGGTGTCTGCAACGATGATATCCGCAGCAGAACTAAGGTAACCGACATAGTCGCAAGGATCAGCAACCTGAAGTGGCAATAGGCCGGCCACATAGCTCGCAGAACCGACAACTGTTGGGGAAAAAAGGTTCTCGAGTGGCAGCCACGTACAGGCAAACGCAGACCCCCCAAAAGATGGAGTGACAACCGACGCAATGTTGCAGGAAGTCGATGGATGTAGGTGGCTCAGGAGTGTGCTTCATGGAAATCTTTGCTTATGTCCAGCAGTGGACTTGTAGTAGGCTGAAATGATGATGGTGTAAATCGATGGCGCGCATCGATGACTTGTCATTAAAATCGTTATACGCAATTCTTTATTTTTTACGACCGTAAAAATATTGGATTTTTTCATACATATTATATATATGTCATATTAGCACGCCGTCAAGTACGATTTGGGCGATGCTCTTCAAAGAATTGTTTTAACTGAAAATATTTTATGTGTTGTAGGCGAGATAAAAAAAAATTCTCTTAAGAATTCTATGTAAGCTACACAATGCGCTTGTATTTATAAAAGCGAAGCTGCTGTTATTTGATATTAGAACGCTTGGCTGCAAGACATAAAGTAGGCACAGTTTGAGAAAAGTTAAACGAAAAACTGTTAAAGAGAAAACGTCATGCTATTTCTGCCAACTGTTATGAAATGATACATTTATGAAATTAATTTTGAAATAAGAATCTTATGTTATTCTCTTTTCTTTTATTTATGTTTACATTTTATTGAGAAATCATTAAACTATTAGCCAAATTTTACGGAATAATTATCTTATTACTTTTAATAAGCTTTTTTTGGCTACGAACTGTCATTATTCGTACAATTTAAATTTCCATATAGAGCAAATATAGTGCCAATAAATCATACTAAATACACTATAATAGTAATTTAATTTAAGTAAATTAAAACTAGTGTTTAATACATCTATCTTGGAAAAATACTTATTGCACATGTTGGTTTTTTTTTATGTGAAAGGGGGCAAACGAGCATCCAGCTCTCCTGATGGTAATTGATCACCTTCGCCCACGTACACCTGCAACACCAGAGGAGCTGCAGGTGCGTTGCCGGCCTTTAATGACATTTGAGGGATAAAAGGGAGGATTGGGAGGCGGAAAAGTGAAAGGGGAAGAGGCTTACCTCACTCACCGAACGTGTATTAAGACTGAGCATTTTGTGTGTGCGCAAGGAATCATTATAAGATTTGTTCTCAATAGTATTACGACAATTAAAGGATTTTAAAAAGTTTCTTTGGAATTTTTCGATTAAATCCACATTTAATAAGATCATAAAGAAAAAATATACCCGCTTACACCCAATCTAGAAATTCGTTATCATTATGTGTTTTTCTATATTATATTTAATAAATAAAATTTTATTTAATACCTTTATGTTACATTTTATTTTTAAGAAGAATAAAATCATAAAGCGAATTATACATTGAAATAAGTTAAAATGATTGAAGAATCATCGATATTAAGTCACTGTCGTCTAGCAAATGTATTATTTTATTAGGGTTATTCACGTAGACGACAATCGCAATGGTAATTGAGGTGAAATAATTAGCAATTAGTATATGATCCTGGACTAATGTTTGCTCATATCTTGTTATAATGGCCATCGCATTGTTAAGTTAATTGTTTTGCCAATATATGAACATTATCCTTAAAGGAGATTATGAGATCTGTATATTATTATAATTAATATTGGTGAGTTTGAATTATCAATTACAACATGATGTAAGAAAATAATATAAACCAAGGCTAATAATTATTCGTTTTTTTTATGGGAAAGAAGCCAAACGAACGTGCGTCGCCGGACTTTAAGGGTATTTGGGAGATGGGGGAGGATGAGGAGTGGGATGGGGAGAGGGGGTGGACCTCGGATTACCCCACTCACCGAATGAAACGCAAAAGCACAAGATGCCTCTACTTCACGTGAGTATTCTGTGAGGCCGTGGTACCAACCCGATCGAGCCGGCCCATTCGAGCAGCAGCAAAAGCCGCCGCTCGGCTCTACCACGTTTGAGAGTGTAGTTTGAGTAGGAGCAGTAGGAGTCAATTGGGTAGGTTATCCAATAAAAAAATATACTTGACCTGTGCAGGAATCTAACCAGCAACCTTCAGCATCACTTAACGCTTAGCTACAGCCCCTTCTCATCCAATTAAGCATATTTGCCATTAGTCGCCTTCTACAACACCCGTGGTCGAATACCTTAAAAGCCTGTAAATACTCGTAGCTTCTTATTATGTTCTACAGCCTACCACCGTTACTTAATGAGATCCCTTAGACGGTGAAGAAATAGACCAAAGAAACTCCGTAGGTATCCTCGGTTTGTAGGTGACAGTGACAGGTAAGGTTAGCATTTAAAGAAGGAAATTATATACATGGGTATTTCCTTTTACTCTCCACTCTTATTCATGCCAACAATCCGTAATCCCTGCCTATCCCCTATATGTGACAGGCGTGAGTACCTATACAATAAATAAATAATGGATTGAATGTTCGAAAAAATGTTAACTATATTCATAGTACACCAAATAACTGTTGACAAACCACTTTACCGAACTTTACTCCACATTCCCTTGAGAATTACACGAATGGGGTCCTCCGTCCGTAATGCATGCTTACAAGCTGCATTTTAGGTAAATTACTAAAAGGGGATCTTCGGTAAGTGCTTTTCGATGCTTTGTGCATATTACGATTGGTTGTTAAAGTTAGGAGTATATGTAATCAAAGACATAACCTCGACATTTTACATGAAGATATTTATAACATGATTAGTCAATCTTGATAAAATAAAGGATAGGTTACAATTATTATACACAATATCACCATGATCGAATAAACCGGATGTTTGTAATTTCCGTAAATTGATTGTTAATATGATGATGTTCTCGTGGCTGACTTTGACCACGACGTCAGGAGATATTACAGTGCCGTCAGTTCACGCGCAAACTCAGAGGCACATCCTGATGATTGCTTTGAAAATAGCGAGTCATGAACTCAGTACTTTCAAATTAATAAGCAAGCAATTACGAGTAAGTTGTAGTAGAATCACGCGGCGACATTTGACTTTTGACTTCGTGGCCGGATCGCCGCGGTAGTACCACGGCCTCGCGGAATACCGGCGTGAAGTAGAAGCATCTTGTACTTCAGTGTTTCGTGCAAACAATGAAGAAATTTTTTTAAAAAAAAATTTAATGCTGTGCTACAAACAAAAACTTTTTCGTTTTTAATTTGGTAAATGTGAAATCATGAAATATTAATTAAACTCTATTATAGTTTTGAAATGTAGCCGAGTTTGATAGTAGTCCATTACATACATTAACAATGTGAATTAGAGTTTTAAAACAAAATGAAACTTTTGGTACAAATTATCCAAGAGTTTTCATTAGTACAAAGTCCTAAATGTTTTCGACGTTGTGTTATCTATCATGCGAAATGTGTTTAAATTGTACTGGAGAGGTTCGAGAGCGACTTTTGATTTAGTAACGGGTAACGTCGAATTTGTCGTAGAGCATTTGGAATGTGTTTTTTTTTTGTCTAGCTGAGAATGCCAGAACACATTAAGACAGACAATTTTTAAATGCACGAGTGTAGATTTGAGATACTTCTATCAATTTTTTATGGAGCCTAACCTACGCGTGGTTTGCTGTCTTTTGGTACGTGATAGAGCCAAGCGGCGGCGTTTGCTGCTGCTCGAAAGGGCCAGCTTGAGCGATCGAATACAGACGAAGTAGAGGCATCTTGTCTTTCTTTCTACGTTTCATTCGGCGAATGAGGTAGCTGGAGGCCTACTTCTCCCTCCCCTGCCTCCTTCATCTTCCCCATTCTCCTCCCCCATCCCTCTCCTCACCCTTCTCCCATATCCCCAAATATCCTTTAAGATCGGCAACGCTCCTGTTAAGCAGATGCACGTGGGAGTCAGTAATCACTTACCATGATTAGGTGTGGCTGACGGAATCAAACCAAACCTTTTTCACTTTGACCGTCGTGCAAGGTGACAATAATAAATTTTAGAAATATTTTCGTATGGTCTCGGGTACTGTTAAAACGGCGAACCTGACCATCTGTCAAGTAACAAAATGTAGAGATGCATTTTCAACTGCATAAAGTTCGAAATTCTAATTGATCAAAAAACTGTCCGATTAGAATTAGTTTTTGTTTTGATATTTTTAATAGATTTTTGAGTTTCGAGTATTGCCTCAATATCGAGTTGCCAACATTTACATGATGAAACTTTTAATAAAGTTAACATAATAATTTCATAAGCTGGTAGCGATAAAGCACTTTATTGTCTCTAAGAAAAATTTCTAAGTTCGTTGCCCTTTACATACCACAGCGTAATATTGCGCGGTTCGCATGCCGCTGCTTTTAACTGAATGAAATTCCTAGTGGCGAATGTACTGAAGGGCAGGCAAACGTTATTACATCATTGTCTTGGGAAAATATTATCTTGTTCGTTTTGTGGTAAATTTACAAATTATCCGATGTTTATTTTGTATGAATTATGTGATATCTAAAGAAAGGGTGCTTTTTTTTTTAATTACAATTTAATCGTGATCTTTCATCTCTCTATATCTGGTTGGTGACATATTTCTCACTTCTCTTTTATCTTTTTAGCGTAGAGTGTTGGCAAGCTCACCATCCAACACAGTGCAATCAGCCAGTAACCAAAAAGTATATATAACCCGGACCCCGTAACGCAAAGCCGAGGTACTGAAACGGCTTCCTCTTAGGAAGCCATGAAAAGCTTTTGTATTTAAACGCCACAGCAAAACAATGACCGAAACATACCGGAGTCGCGTTTCCGGTGGCTTATGAATGGTGAGAGGTGCGGAGAAAGACTGGGACAAACTGGACACTAAGGGTCGTCACTACCAGGGTGGTTTTCTCCGTCCAGGCCAATCGACACTACCTGATCGTTCGAGACGAGGCCCGAACCATTTTTGACTGTCCACATGTCTGTGGCACTGCACCTTAATTGTAGATAAGGGATAGTAACACCGTACACATAAGTCATTTCATAAAATAGTGTGTTATTGTTTAACATGAAATGACTGGAAATGGCTTTCAATGACTTTTGCAGATTTTGCTAACGTTGTATTTCAAGTTCGTTCAAAACGTTGTATCTTTCGTCTTTAATGGCTCAGTGCTTTACCAGATGTGACCCAATTTACAAGGCCTTTAACCGTACATCTTTACAACCTTATTATCTTCTCCCTTTTCTTCGTATTTATGAGCCTGTATAAGTTCACTGCTTATAATCTCTTCCCATGGAATTACCAACAAAAGAAAGTATGCCAATCGTGGAACATTTGCCCATACTCACTTCGATTGGCAGGCGTATTGCTGAGCGCAGGGCCGACAACCTTACACTTGAGATGCAGCTCCTCATTACTAGTCTATGGTATTTGGGTTCAGCATAGTCGAACTGATTTTCCGCTATAATTCGATCACCGGAGCTACGTCTTTTTTTCGTGGTAGAGCCAAGCGGCGGCGTTTGCTGCTGCTCTTAAGGGTCAGCTCGACCGGGTTAGTACCACGACCTCGGAGAATACCGGCGTGAAGTAAAGGCATCTTGTGTTTCTGTGTTTCGTTTGATGAGTGAGATAACCGAAGGCCCACGCCCCCTCCTGATATCGTCTCCTCGTCTTCCTCCCATCTCCCAAATACCCTTAAAGGGGGTAACGCACCTGCAGCACCTCTGGTGTTGCAGATGTACGTGGGCGACAGTAATCACTTACCATGATTAGGTGTGGCTGACGGAATCAAACCAAACCTTTTCACTTTGACCGTCGTGCAAGGTGACAATAATAAATTTTAGAAATATTTTCGTATGGTCTCGGGTACTGTTAAAAACGGCGAACCTGACCATCTGTCAAGTAACAAAATGTAGAGATGCATTTTCAACTGCATAAAGTTCGAAATTCTAATTGATCAAAAAACTGTCCGATTAGAATTAGTTTTTGTTTTGATATTTTTAATAGATTTTTGAGTTTCGAGTATTGCCTCAATATCGAGTTGCCAACATTTACATGATGAAACTTTTAATAAAGTTAACATAATAATTTCATAAGCTGGTAGCGATAAAGCACTTTATTGTCTCTAAGAAAAATTTCTAAGTTCGTTGCCCTTTACATACCACAGCGTAATATTGCGCGGTTCGCATGCCGCTGCTTTTAACTGAATGAAATTCCTAGTGGCGAATGTACTGAAGGGCAGGCAAACGTTATTACATCATTGTCTTGGGAAAATATTATCTTGTTCGTTTTGTGGTAAATTTACAAATTATCCGATGTTTATTTTGTATGAATTATGTGATATCTAAAGAAAGGGTGCTTTTTTTTTTAATTACAATTTAATCGTGATCTTTCATCTCTCTATATCTGGTTGGTGACATATTTCTCACTTCTCTTTTATCTTTTTAGCGTAGAGTGTTGGCAAGCTCACCATCCAACACAGTGCAATCAGCCAGTAACCAAAAAGTATATATAACCCGGACCCCGTAACGCAAAGCCGAGGTACTGAAACGGCTTCCTCTTAGGAAGCCATGAAAAGCTTTTGTATTTAAACGCCACAGCAAAACAATGACCGAAACATACCGGAGTCGCGTTTCCGGTGGCTTATGAATGGTGAGAGGTGCGGAGAAAGACTGGGACAAACTGGACACTAAGGGTCGTCACTACCAGGGTGGTTTTCTCCGTCCAGGCCAATCGACACTACCTGATCGTTCGAGACGAGGCCCGAACCATTTTTGACTGTCCACATGTCTGTGGCACTGCACCTTAATTGTAGATAAGGGATAGTAACACCGTACACATAAGTCATTTCATAAAATAGTGTGTTATTGTTTAACATGAAATGACTGGAAATGGCTTTCAATGACTTTTGCAGATTTTGCTAACGTTGTATTTCAAGTTCGTTCAAAACGTTGTATCTTTCGTCTTTAATGGCTCAGTGCTTTACCAGATGTGACCCAATTTACAAGGCCTTTAACCGTACATCTTTACAACCTTATTATCTTCTCCCTTTTCTTCGTATTTATGAGCCTGTATAAGTTCACTGCTTATAATCTCTTCCCATGGAATTACCAACAAAAGAAAGTATGCCAATCGTGGAACATTTGCCCATACTCACTTCGATTGGCAGGCGTATTGCTGAGCGCAGGGCCGACAACCTTACACTTGAGATGCAGCTCCTCATTACTAGTCTATGGTATTTGGGTTCAGCATAGTCGAACTGATTTTCCGCTATAATTCGATCACCGGAGCTACGTCTTTTTTTCGTGGTAGAGCCAAGCGGCGGCGTTTGCTGCTGCTCTTAAGGGTCAGCTCGACCGGGTTAGTACCACGACCTCGGAGAATACCGGCGTGAAGTAAAGGCATCTTGTGTTTCTGTGTTTCGTTTGATGAGTGAGATAACCGAAGGCCCACGCCCCCTCCTGATATCGTCTCCTCGTCTTCCCTCCCATCTCCCAAATACCCTTAAAGGGGGGGCAACGCACCTGCAGCACCTCTGGTGTTGCAGATGTACGTGGGCGACAGTAATCACTTACCATCAGGTGAGCCGCTTGCTACAGTCAGTAGAGTTCACCGTTTGCAGGTGTGATTCATTCACCTTTGAAGAAAAATATAGCTTACATACTCCCTACCCTTACATACTTCAACATTAGTCTATGTAGATCTAGCGTATTCTCGGCTATCTTATAAAAACACACGCTTTCACGTTTCTATACCCAGCTGTGGGGAAGACAGGCCTCCATCTGGGTAATTTTAGTCGTATGAACCCACTTTTCATAAATTATTTGGGACAACGTGAGCCTGGCGCCGTGTGTGTGTCCAAACAAACCATACGAACCGTACGTAAATTTCGAAACACTCATTGCTACTAGCCCTCCACATGCATCATCAGTGCATCAAACTCGAGTCTCCTAATTCGGATGCAGACACCCCTTACCACTCGGTTACATAGGCATCAGTGTTATTATCCAATTTATGTCACTATATGAATTTTGTTTTTCGTTTATAACAAAACATATACGCCGGAAAACAGTAATAATTTGAAGTCTATTCACATTGTAAGGGTAAGTGTTGCGTTATGATATCACTGTTTAAATAGCAGAACTTAACGAGCGCCTCCTCGGAGTACTGAGTCTTCGTTGTTACACAAATTGACGATGTAACTCTCTTGTTGCTGGTCGTACACTTTAGGAATCTAACGATGAAGTTAAAAATTTATACCTTACTAGTTTTGTCTTTATGTTTATTAATTTGTTTTTATGGATTGTTTACATTTCTGTAAACGTAGAAGTCAGAAGTGAAAGGAAAAAATTCGGACACAGATCTATGTGTTTTGGGAACAATTTCTATTAAAATATATTTTATTTTTGCTAAAAGGTACTTATCCGGTTTGGCTAGGATCAGGGTGACAGAAGAGCTAATAGTCTACCTGATGGTAAGTGGTTACTGAAGTCCATGAACTTCTCCAAACCATTTCAATCGCAGGAGGACTAAGATTAAATGCCTCACAGCTTGTAATTATACTCAGCTATAATCGGATCTCAGCAGTGATAGCATTGCTGATTGGCAGCAGATACCCTGACTGACTGGACTGGGTAATACCCAGACGACTCCTAGGTAGAGAAATATATAAAAATATGAATATTTTTCCTCTAACTTGTATCCGGGCGTGGGACATAGAAATAGAAAAACAAATGTACATTTACAGTGAAATTAAAATATAAATTAATATTGTAATTAGATATAATATAAAATAAATAATTTTGTTCATTCATTATCTTTGAATTATTATAGTTATTGAAAAGAAACCAACATCACAATTAGTCCAATGTTTTATAAACTGAATTAAATAATTAGAATTTTATTAAAAATATAAAGCGTAACAAAAATCATGGACTAATGTATTCTACGTTACCGTTCTAAAGTACAGGCCTCACCGCGAGCTAAGCTAAGACCTATTTGCCACCGAAAACTACATGCACTACCCTGCTAATGTCAGATCACGTGAAGAGCGATGTAGTTCATTAGCGTAGGTTACCTTACCATCGCCGGGTAGAGCTACGCCACATCGCTTAGCTTAGCTCACCTCGGCGAACGCTCTCGCGGTGTGATCTGAGGTACTAAAGATGCCGAAACTCAGTAAGCAAAGTTAAGCAGAGACATCTTTGAAAAGATGTGTAGGTTCACTCTGAAAACTACATGCATTACCGTATTAATGTTAGAACACGTGAACGGCGACGAAGTTCATTGGCGTACGTTACTTCACCATCGCCGGGTAGAGCTACGCCACATCGTTTAGCTTAGCTCGCCTCAGCGAACGCTCTCGCGGTGTGATTTGAAGTACTAAAGATGCCGAAACTCAGTAAGCAAAGTTAAGCAGAGAAATCTTTGAAAAGATGTGTAGGTTCACTCTGAAAACTACATGCATTACCGTATTAATGTTAGAACACGTGAACGGCGACGAAGTTCATTGGCGTACGTTACCACCATCGCCGGGTAGAGCTACGCCACATCGCTTAGCTTAGCTCGCCTCAGCGAACGCTCTCGCGGTGTGATTTGAAGTACTAAAGATGCCGAAACTCAGTAAGCAAAGTTAAGCAGAGAAATCTTTGAAAAGATGTGTAGGTGCACTCTGAAAACTACATACATTACCGTACAATGTCAGATCACGTGAACGGCGACGTAGTTCATTGGCGTAGCTCACCTTAGTTGGTTCAGCCGGCTAGAGCTATGCCACATCGCTTAGCTTAGCTCACCTCAGCGAACGCTCCCGCGGTGTGATCTGAAGTACTAAAGATGCCGAAACTCAGTAAGCAAAGTTAAGCAGAGACATCTTTGAAAAGATGTGTAGGTTCACTCTGAAAACTACATGCATTACCGTATTAATGTTAGAACACGTGAACGGCGACGAAGTTCATTGGCGTACGTTACTTCACCATCGCCGGCTAGAGCTACGCCACATCGCATGGCTTAGCTCGCCTCAGCGAACGCTCTCGCGGTGTGATTTGAAGTACTAAAGATGCCGAAACTCAGTAAGCAAAGTTAAGCAGAGAAATCTTTGAAAAGATGTGTAGGTTCACTCTGAAAACTACATACATTACCGTACAATGTCAGATCACGAACGGCGACGTAGTTCATTGGCGTAGCTCACCTTAGTTGGTTCAGCCGGCTAGAGCTATGCCACATCGCATGGCTTAGCTCGCCTCAGCGAACGCTCTCGCGGTGTGATTTGAAGTACTAAAGATGCCGAAACTCAGTAAGCAAAGTTAAGCAGAGAAATCTTTGAAAAGATGTGTAGGTTCACTCTGAAAACTACATACATTACCGTACAATGTCAGATCACGTGAACGGCGACGTAGTTCATTGGCGTAGCTCACCTTAGTTGGTCAGGCCGGGTAGAGCTACGCCACATCGCTTAGCTTAGCTCGCCTCGGCGAACGCTCTCGCGGTGTGATCTGAGGTACTAAAGATGCCGAAACTCAGTAAGCAAAGTTATGCAGAGACATCTTTGAAAATATGTGTAGGTTCACTCTGAAAACTACATACATTACCGTACAATGTCAGATCACGTGAACGGCGACGTAGTTCATTGGCGTAGCTCACCTTAGTTGGTTCAGCCGGCTAGAGCTACGCCACATCGCTTAGCTTAGCTCACCTCAGCGAACGCTCCCGCGGTGTGATCTGAAGTACTAAAGATGCCGAAACTCAGTAAGCAAAGTTAAGCAGAGACATCTTTGAAAAGATGTGTAGGTTCACTCTGAAAACTACATGCATTACCGTATTAATGTTAGAACACGTGAACGGCGACGAAGTTCATTGGCGTACGTTACTTCACCATCGCCGGGTAGAGCTACGCCACATCGTTTACCTTAGCTCGCCTCAGCGAACGCTCTCGCGGTGTGATTTGAAGTACTAAAGATGCCGAAACTCAGTAAGCAAAGTTAAGCAGAGAAATCTTTGAAAAGATGTGTAGGTTCAGTTTGAAAACTATATCCATTACAGTAGTAATGTCACGTGAAGGGCGACTTAGTTCACTGAGCATAGCTTTAAACGTGGTAGAACCATGCGTCGGCTTTGTACCACGGCCTCGCAAAATATCCTGAAACCCTGATATGAGGCTAAGCTCTGCCTCCTTTGCTCGCGATGTAACCTACTCTATAGAAAATCATAGGCGTGTGGTGTGTAGAGTAATGAAAGATCAGTGCTATCAAATATTTCTGATTTTTAGTAAAACTGCAACAACTATTTTTTTCTTTTATTAAATTTTTTTTTTAAATCCTGTAAATGTAATGAAATATAAACTTATTTAATTTAATATATAAGCTATGAAATAAATTGGCCGTGTGGTATCAGTGGAAGAATCTGTTACGCGTTCTTCCCGTGGTTGACGTAGGAGGCAACTGTGGGAACAACCTTGTAAGTCGCAAAGGGACAGCAGCAGCAGATAACCGGAGCTGAGACGGCCAGGAGCGTCTGAGGTGCGAGGTGTCTGGTATTACGATCAGCAATCTGCTCGCCGAGCGTGGCGATTGTGGCAAATAGTCCTTATAGGAGAGGACTATGTCTTGCAGTGTTAATGTAAGTAATGTAGAAAAGTTCATACATAAATAAAAATAAATAGTCTATAGTCTGATCAGACTATACATCTATTTTAGTCCTTACACCATATTTTTCAGATAACGATATATATTGTAGTATAATATTCGAGTATATATATATTAACATAATATTATTGTGCACCCTATTACATTTTCTCTGTTCAATCTAATGGTAGACTGGTAGAGAATGCCTCTTGGAATTAAGTCCGCCTTTTTGTTATGTAATGTGCAAATAAAGTTTAAGTAAATAAATAAATAAAATAACTGACAGGGTTCGAAATGATCAGAGAGCGTTGTGGCGTGAAAGACGATGTAGTGACACGAATTGAGAAAGGGATGCTGAGCTGGTTTGGACATGTAGAGAGGATGAATGACAGCAGGTTGACGAAACAAATATATGAGGCGAGTGTAAATGGTAGAGTCGGGAGAAGAAGACCTAGGCGAACATTTCACGATCAAATCGGAGACGTTCTGAAAAGAGGCCAGGTCAAGAGTACTCAAAACCAACAAGTATGCATGCGAAGACTGATGAAAGTGGGAGCAGCGAAAGACGTATGTCAGGACCGTAGCAAGTGGAAGAAGTTGGGAACAAGGCGTGAATATATACATACATGCATACCACATTTTTCATCAAAGCTTATCTGGGTCATTGGTTAGCTTGCCGCCTGTTGTGCCCAGGCCATCGATACAAATTGTTCTCTGGTGACCTGATTCCAAGACGGATCCCCTAACCTAACGGCTAACGTGGCGTAAAAATAAGAGTTATATTTAACAAAGCATCAGTGTCTGTACGTTCACTTCATAATTTGTTAACTTAATAGAATAAGATAAAACGTATATACTGAACCCATGTATGTAAATAAGAGTTTACGCTTTTAATACTTGGTTTCTTCAGTCTAAAATTACAGCATTATCTTTATAGTAACGAATAAAAACTTGTTAAAGTTATTACATGAGTACAACTTCCTATTATCATACAAGGAACAATTTAAACAATTGCAGAATCGCACACCGGCTTGTCGGTGAATACACAAGGCTCCAACTGACAATCAGCGCTGCAACCTCTGCAGCATGAGACGGAGATTTTTTTCTTTCTTATTACCTTCTCATGACAGTAACATGCGATGATATCAATAAAGGAATATGCCTTGAGTTCTTAGATTTGACAGTCATAGAAATATTCTCTAAAATTAAAATAATAAAGACCAAGTCTCTATATTATAACCTAGTAGACAGTGAGTTCGCTTCTCCACGTGCTCGGTGGTTAATGAAAACATCGGGGGGAAACCAATATCTGAAAAAATGTCAAAGACTTATTTCAGAGGAAGTGTAGTACCCCACCAGACCAGTGATAAGTTGTGCGAAGAGTGATGACAATCTAGAACTTTCTCTGTGTTATGCTTAAGCTTCAAAAATAATAAAATAAAATGCTGTGTCTTATTTCGGTTAGTTACTAAATTTTTCAACTATTTCTCTTATTTGACGTTTTCTACTTCATGAAATGCGATAGTTTTTTTCTTATACTTCCACAACTCGGAGTTATGCCTTTCTCACAGACCGGTGATGGGCTCTTAAGATTACTATGTCTCAAAATAGTTGTCTATTTATTCAAACGGTTCGGTATCACACGAAACAACCTTATATTTCTATTTCTTTTAATTTAATGCAGCCGGAAGTTTATATTAATTTTACGTAAAAACCCAAACAGAAGGCAGAACTAGTTAATGCCCTTTGTCTCGGAAATTTCTATTATTCAAGAGCGAGCACGAAGTCAGTATTTGTATGCGGGGCGAGATATCTGACAGGACGCGGGTGTGCAAGATTTACGGCGAGACCGGGACTGTCTTTGCCAGGGGACGCTCGGACAAGTCCCCGGAGATTAATTGCTCGGCGCCGCCACTATTCGGCCAAACGCTGATTTCCCGTAATCTCAAATTCGTCTCCTAATACGAATTTAAATTCAAATCACTTTTAAATTGCGCTGGATCTCCCCATATCGCGAATTAATTCGGCGAAAGTGTAGAGCCGAGTTTGGAAATTTATTGGGGTTTCTCACATCACTCTTTGGAGTAGGACATGTGGTAACTAGTTTTTTAATTAAAGGATGATTTGATATTTCCTCCAATACTTTGGGTATACGTACTTGTAAAGGAATGATCGTATTAATCCAATTTTTTTTGTCTTGTAGGGTTTATAGGCGAACGATTTATGGAATAAAAGTAGAAATTATATACAAATAGTAGTAGTACTCTATCAATTGAACTATAAAGATATTAAATTAAAGTATTAATAGCAGTTTGAAATGAAACTATTATTAAATCCGTTATTTTATAACATTACATTTAAAAAAAAATTTGATATCATTCAAGAAGTCATAATTTTAATAGCAAGTTTTTATTCTAGTATGAGAAATGGATGTAAGGTGTAAGGGGGAAAAGAGGTTTCCCTAAATGTCATCCCTGCGTGCACGAATTGCATATCGAATTGCAAGCCTTTGTCCCATCAGCACATGGACAAAGACTAGCAATTCGAAATAAAGCCAGAGCTAACTTTTGTGCAAACCACAATCATAGGTTGTCTATCGGGTCTGGATGGAATTGGTTCGATCCCTGATATTGCATCTGATCCTTCGATCTTATCGCAGAAGCGTCACATTGTGTGTCTTTGTATTTTTACGTTGTACATACACTTTTCATTAATAGTTATTACGCAAAGTCGGAGCTAATCTCTATGTTTAGACAATATTCAGTGTAGAGATTTTAAAGCAGATGGAACGATCCTAAAATGATAAAAAAATTAATTTTCAATTCTATATTAAAAGTATAACATATAGAAAACTATAAACTTACACAAATAAAAGTAGCCGGCTGTAAGAGCTGGGCAAAGGCCTTCTTCCCAAATATCTGAGAGGCTTTTGGCGCCGGGAAGGGCTCGCCACGCTGCTCCACCGCGGGTCGGCGGGGCACTTGCAGCACCATAATCTGACTCTGGAAAGGGAACACCATTGTGTTCCTTTTATACTAACAGCTCTAAAATATCAATAGATAAATTGTTAATGGACATATTTTGCTTGTAATGTTGTACAAGACGATCGATGTCGTCATCTAATGAAGCTAATCATTTAAAAGGGTACAGATTAGAAACGTCATAAAACAAACTGCACATTTTAGCTCTGCGGTGAAGGAGTTCGCTTTACTTTTATAGTAGGCGAGTGACCTGAGTATGAACCGTGGTGTCAGAATGCTTAAATTGTTAATTGACTTTTCTCCTGTCTGAGTCTCCAATCTGAAAATATCGAGATGAAACTTCTACACTCACATAAATATTAAGAGGAGCAAGCCTAGCAGTGGAACATTTACTATTTTACTTTACTACTATTTACAATATTATTTATAATATTATTTATATTGCTGATATTATATACAACCATCTTTAAGTTGCTATATAAATTATATTGAACCTTAGGCACAGATAATATCTACACAAATACTACATAAATAATACAGAGAATATCGCAGATATGAGAATATGTAAATAAAAAAGTATACGTGGAAATATGTAGCGATTGTTTGCAATCACAATGACCCTATACATTCTGTCGATACGTGATCCGGATTCTAAAGCTACGTCGTGCAAAATGTACAATGAGAACACTTCGGCTTCTCTAGTTACGATATTTATGGTCGGTACGCTTTATGGAATAGAATCCGTGACGCAATATGTATTTTAATTAAAAACACAATTTTTAACCTGCTTATTCCTGAAAATAGTTTAATGTAAGCACTACTAAGCTTTGGGGAAAACAGAGTACGTAATTATGATACTGACTCGAGTTTTCAATATGGGCTTAAATAAAAAATTAAAAAAAAAAATCTAAAATTTTTTTGGTGACTGTGGTGGTAAATGAGCGAAGAACAATTAATCTGACCTGCAAACTAACTGTATCATTCTTCGATTGATGCAAAGTATTTAATAAAGCAATACAGTAGTGTTCTCATACTTGAGGGCTAAGATGGATTGCAACATAGCCTATAATTATACGAAAAATAACTCTCTATACTTTTTGTACGTAGTAGAGCCAAGCGGTGGCATTTGCTTTTCTACCGGGGTAGAGCCGCACCGCGGCCTCCCAGAATACCGGCGTGAAGTAAAGGCATCTTGTGTTTCTATGTTTAATTTCGTGAGTGAGTTAAATGGAGGCCCAATTCACCCTTCACCAATCCCCATCCTCATCGTCCCTCCCAAATATTGTTAAAGGCCGGCAACGCACCTGCAGCTACTCTTGTATTTCAGATGTACATGGGCGATGATAATCACTCACCATCAGATGAGCCGCTTGGTCATTTGCCCTAATTCTCATTATTAAAAAAATTAAGTCTCACGACCATATTCCCTTGTAACAGGATATTTGGGATAGTATGATATGTGGTGAGCCCATCGTCGTCGTATTGTCAAGTCCACCGATTCATATCGTACTACATAAGTTTATGAAAACTCATTGGTACAAGCATAAGGGATCGAACTCGAGTCTCATGATTCGAAAACCGATGCCCTAACCTAGAAGCCTACTGCGGTTCGTGTGTGTACAACCTTTTCCGTTATTGTTTAATCAAATAAATAGACAATTCTGTTTGTGATCCCATACAAATAAAACCATTAGGTAACTACAACAGCGATACTAAAGTAAACTATTTCTACAATAAACATAGACAAAGTAAACATGAAGATCTCGATTCATTCAATTAGCGTTACTAAGCAACTGATGTCCATGGCTACCCTCGGCCTCTCTTCAGGTATTAATTTACTTAAGTTAAGCTTTATCAGTAAATAGACTGTAGTCGTTGCATTAACTAATTCTTAGATATTGGACCTTTATTGTATCCGATGAATGTTATTATTAGATAATAGAAATAGACCGATGATAAATTGTTATCATGATTACCAGAAGCCTATTTAAGTCAACGGCTGAACACAGACTACTTGCATATTCGAATTGCAGTGGAAAACAGTGTCGTGTCAGAATAGAATTCCGTCATAGGAAAAGAATTAGCAGTCAACATCGCAATGCGGCGTACAAATATTATACGTTTTTTGTAAATGTATGTGACATTGAAAAAGAAAAAAAGAAGAAACAATGTTTATTCCATGCTGCAACATAACAAAGATATTACAGATAATACATGGTATTTAATAAATGGGTACGTTGAATTATAGCAACGAAAAGGCATTTGACTCAGCATTGTGCTGCACCAGTGTACCAACAGCGCTGTACCTGTTGTGCCTTTAAAAAAAAACCAATAGTAGAGGATACGAAACTCTAATATTGATATTATAAGAAGAAGATCCAGCAGGATACATTAAGATAGATAAATGTTTACACTAAGATAGATTTTGGTTATTTCACCTTCCCATTGGGAATGAATATGTTAGTCCTGTAACGACCAGACTAAATGAAATGAATAAATCGAATACCAGTGCGCGTCGCGTAAATCAGTCTCTATCAGATGTAGGCACCTCGCAAACTGAATCCGAACGTTATAAGGCTAGTGACACGCAACTGCGAGTAGCTTTTACGCGGCCAGGAAAAAATTTATAAATTTGTAAGGAAAAGTAAGTAAAAATTCTGCACCTTATAACAAATTAAAACTTAATATAAATTAAAGCGAGCCCTACCAACTACTAGTCATCAGCATCGTCATCATCATCATTTCAGCCCATCAGAAGTCCACTGCTTAACATAGGGGGAGGCCCAATGATTGCCACGAAGCTCGGCCACCTGCATCCATCGACTTCCCGCAACACTGCGCAGATCGTCACTCCATCTTGTGGGGGGTCGTCCTACACTGCGTTTGCCTGTACGTGGCTGCCACTCGAGAACCTTTTTTCCCCAACGGTTGTCAGTTCTGCGAGCTATGTGGCCGGCCCATTGCCACTTCAGGTTGCTGATCTTTACGGCTATGTCGGTTACCTTAGTTCTGCTGCGGATATCATCGTTGCAGACTCTATCACGCAGAGAAACACCGAGCATAGCCCTTTCCATAGCGCGCTGAGCAAGTTTGAGCTTCCTCATACGGCTATCTTAGTGTAAACATTTATCTATCTTAATGTCCTGATGTCCTTATCTAATGTCCTGCTGTATCTTCTTCTTATAATATCAATATTAGAGATTCATATCCTCTACTACTAGTCAACCACAATAGAATATATAGAAATTTATTCTACGCCTATATCAAATTATTTCTAATAACCGCTTGTTAGTGCCTCGCTAGTTTAGAAGCCAGGCTCGCGTTTTATGTTTCATAGTTCGTGATGACCGTGGGGTCATACCACTAAAATTATTAAGTTTTATACCCATTACCCATTACCCAGTGCGTAACATGATTGGGAAATCTGCATGTCTGAGAAACATAAAAATATATTTCGATCACATGTGAAGTCCGTCAAGGCGCACTGGGCCATTCCCGGCTCCGAAACTTACTCAAATTTTTATAGAAAACCTACACCCAACAATGGGAAATTTTACAGGCTAATAGCCATAGGACAAGGTGTTGGGTCAATAGGCTGCTAATTTACTTTTACTTCTAATTCATTTTATGAGTCAAAACCTTGAAAAATTTAACTTTTTTTGACCTTACTCTAAATTGATAACGATTTATTACGAATAATGTTACGATAACTAAATTCTACATAATTGTGTAATCTCTGTCACTTCCTTCAACCGGACAAGTGTCATATAAATACATTAATATTTTTTTTATTATATTGTGGATTACAAACTGTTATTCCAAAAAGTAATTTATTCACAAGTGTAGTTGATAGGCTGAAATAAATGAATGAAAATTCCAAATTAAGGTTAATCCAAATCCTCAAATTTACATGTACACGGGATGTATTATAGTGCCGTATGATTTATATATTTTTAGGGTTCCATACCCAAAGGACAAAAACCCTATTATGTCTGTCCGTAGATATTTCACTGATAGCCAGCTCGTAGACGGAGTGAGTAACAGTTAATGTCATTCTGCTGTCCGTCTGTCTGTGTCGCTGTCTGTCTATTCGTCTCTATGTCATGGATCCTTAGCTCGTAGACAGAATGACAGACCTGCAATTTTGATATTTGATGTAATGTACTGTATTTAAACAACGAATACTGTAAACCCCGATTCTTGACACAACCAGTTTAAAAAAAATGGTTACCTGTACGGAACCCTTGCAGAGCGGGGCCCAACTCCCACTTAGCCTGATTTTTATATTATTCTCTTCTTTTCTTAAAGATAATATGGATAAGGGAAAATCATAATACACTTTGGGAAGTGAACCCAAGCAGACAGACAGGTACGCTGATCACTGACCCACAAGATGGTCAAGTTAACGACCACTTCTTGTAAATACACACGTTCACGGTTTTCAATGCCCGGCGTAAAAACTTCAAATGCATTTGTTTAAACAATTACCTCGTAAAAGCCCCCGGGAGTTATATGAAGTAGAAAGAAAGCTAACAAAATATGAAATCGTTTACAGCCAAGTTTGTACAGTCAACATCAAAAGTAGATTATGATTAAATAAGAAAACAGCCTTTTATTTATGAAAACTGGTATCTTTTGCAAGAAAGTTCTAGTGCAAGAATTGAAATTTTGTTCGTTTTTAAAGTATTATTTACTGTTTTAATTTTATGGGAAAGACGGCAAACGAGTCAGCGGTTCACCTGATGGTAACGAAACGCAGAAACACAAGACGCCTTCACTTCACGCCAGTATTCTGTAAGGCCGTGGTACCGGCCCGGTCGAGCCGGCTCGTTCGAGCAGCAGCCAAAGCCGTCGCTTGGGTCTACCGCGTACAGAAAGTAAGTATTTAAGTAGTGATCTTGTTTAATAATCATCTACTTTTGATGTTGTCTGTACAAGGGTTGGGTTGTCGACAATTTCATATTTTATTTGTTATCAATTATCATCTAATTTCGATGTTGACTGTACGAACAACGCTGGCCAGTTTACTCAGCGTATGTCCATAGCGATGTACACGGCTGCTCATTGCACACTCGCGAGGCAAATTTCCCCGAGGAGAAAACTATGCGGATGGTTCATACAGCGGATTGCATAAAACTGTTGACGTCTGCGCGTCGCTTTATTTATCCTTTTGTGAGTCGGATTGAGAACGTTTCGCAGAGATTTTCTTTCTTTTATAACACGCTATCGTCATAAAAACTTGTGCTCTCTGTGATAAAATTTGTAAAACGTGCATAGTTCTTGTATAGTATTTTCGATTTTTTTAGTCCAAACTAAAATTCATTTATTTATTTGCTATATAATGTTACAATGAAAGAATATGAAAAAAAAAATATTGCATTAGTTTTTATTATCTGTGCACATTTCATGAAATAGTTAAATGCTAATGTTAAGTTATATTGTATCCTTTTTGGTAGGATTGTTTTCATGGTTTTGCATCATATTTCATAAATTTTAATAGACAATATTCGAACAAAGTTTGAAGTACATTTTATTGTCTTTTGTAATAGGTAAAAAACGTTCGAAGTACTTGCCTACAGATGTGAATACACACGCGACATATTAAAATTTAACAAGTATTCAACGTAATTTCGTATAAACAATTCGCATACTAATTAATGCATACAAAACGTGTAGTTAGCGAGCCACACATTTTAATCAAAGCACATTACCATAAGGGCACGTCAAGGTTGTCGGGGACAATTTGCATGAAAAATTTGAGTGTATTCACAGAGGACAATAAGGCTGCGTACATACGTACGCAGATGGTATTATATTGTACACAACGCCTTTTGTCCGCGAACATGACACGTGAATAACGCAACCTGTCATTGTGAAACGAGTTATTGAATAAAGTTATTAGCGTCGGCCATTGTTAAAGTTACAATTATTAGAGCCGCGCCGTAATGCTCCGACAAAGGAAAGTACACGGGAATTTTATATGATTTTAAAACGTTTCATGCTAGTTCGTGAAGTTATGAAAGATCGCGCCATTGTAGTCTATACGGTTTAATATATAATTCATAATATCGCTTAAACGTGAAAGTTAACTACACGGTGAGTTGTTTCAAGTTGAGGTTTTGTTCATGGTAGAATCGCGTCGAAGGTGTATGAATGAAAAGAAACATAAAAATATAGTTACTTCTACAACTACATAATCCTATTGTAGTCATCTCTTGGAAAGCGCCAGTTAAAGCCGGCATTTATTTCATGGACGATTTGCCCATACTCACCACAGGCGGGGGAGTTGGTGAGCGCATTGCCGGTACCCTCGCTCGTCGCGAGGTTGGCATTTGGAGAAAGTGATAGTGTTCCTCCCTTGCACCCTGGTTCATCATCATCATTTCAGCCTACTGCAAGTCTGCTGCTGAACATGGGCCTCCCCCAATCTTTGAGGGAGGCCCTATGTTCAGTTTTGAGGAATCCACCTTTTGAGGAATACACCCATTAATGAGTTAGTTCGACTAGGAAAGTACCACAGTATCACCAACGTCATTAAAAAAGTGGAAAGGTCTGAAAACCTAAAAACTGTTAAAACCTTTTTGTTTTTTCAGTGCTATAAATGGATCAAAAATATATAGATCATCAGCGTATTTTTTATATAAAAAAGGGGGAAAGAGACTTTCTTCATGGTAAGTGATTTTTGAAGCTGGAGGTTGCTTTGTCGGTCTTTAAATCATAATTAAAAACTTAACTATATTAAAAATTAATGTATATCTATTTTAATATATATTTAAAACATGAGGACATTACAATGAAAAATCTTTTAGACTAACTTTTTATTGGTTTATGGTGACAAACGATCTAATAGTCCACCTGATGAAAAGTGGCTGCTGAAGACCATGGGCACCTCAATCGACAAACAAGTTCAATCAAACGCGGTAGAGCCAAGCGGTGGCTGGCTATTTTTGCTGCTCGAATGGGCCGGTTCGACCGGGTTGGTACCACGCCCTCGCTGAATACTTGCGTGAAGTAGAGGCATCTTGTGCTTCTGGGTTTTGTTCGGTTAGTGTGGTCTCTCTCTCCTCATTCTGCGTTGTATCTTCCAAATACCGTTAAAGCCTGGCAGCGCACCTGCAGCACATCTGGTGTTGCAGTAGTACGTGGGGGACGGTAATCACTTGCCATAAGGTGAACCGCTATCTCGTTTGCCGCCTTTCCCATAAAAAAAAATCAAAGCAGGTTACAAACACGTCGTCATCACTGAGTATTAAGATAGAATGTCTCAAAGCATGAATTTATACTCGCTCAGGCTCAGTATATCTTTCAAACCGGAACTCAACGGTGTCGTCTAACTGGTGGTAGAACTAGATAAGAGGCCCATCGCCTAGTAATCCCAAACTCTTCCTGGACGTTTGATGACTGAATTACTTTTCCTTTGCCCCACCTACTAAAGACGGAGAACTAGTAGGAGACCACTACTTCTCCGTTTAGTACTCAGTAACATTTTCCCCAATATCTCATCTTTTTTTTTTTGGGTAACTTAGTTACTGATTTATTGACGCTATTTTCGTACGTTGCAATGAAAGTGTTAATTGTGCATTAAAAGCGAGTCTGATCCACGTACCGAGTGTTCCGTGCCTTTTTTTTTCGGAAACCATGCCGGCAACTGCGTTTTACTTTAGGTTTGATACCTTAGGGATCTCGGATTCTCTCTAACTGTGGTATGCGAGTCATCTGGGTTGAAATAGCGGAGCGAGCACCACTTAAGTCGTTAATTTAAATTTTAACTACTGTATGTATGTAGCACGTGCTCGTCGGTAAAGAAAAACGACTTATAGAAACCGGCGTGAAGCAACTGTTCACCTCTCCGAGAGATTGCGTTGAGATTTTCACAAGGTCACGTTAGTCACCTCTTACGATACTACCGAAAAGAAAGAGAGTGGACTTAATTCATATTTTTTGTTGCCAAACAAACTTCGGAGAAATTAAAGTTACTGTAAAAAATAATAGGTCTAAAAATTTACGTAATAATTCCTTCATCTTATATATATATATATATATATATATATAAATTTGAAGCAAAACGCGAACGCGTGGCAGTAAAAAAAAAAACTCTTGGGAAATTTAAAACAATTCACATTGTTTACACAGTCCTTGACGATGCTATAAGCAGGAATAAATCCAATGTAAGGGACCTTATTAAATTTACGCATGCCTTAATAATTGTATAGACAAAAAAAAAATTACCATCGCAAAGGTCGAGCATCACAAGGTCCATTTCATTTTCATTGTGGCTAACGCTGTTTTATTCGTGCAATAAAAAGTCCCGGCACGTTTACTTTTCTTCTATTAATATGTATGAATTTGGGAATCCCTTAGGTACTTGTAAGTCTAATGGGTGTCATCTAGATCTGTAGGTATATTAAATTGGATGGTTAGACTTTTATTATTTAAGTAGATCATTTACCGTTTTTTGGTTTTTTTTTTTCAAAAAGGATTACCTTCCACTGTAGTAATTTCTTCTGTGTCCGAGGAGGCAGTTTACATATAAGAATTGCACATGGACAAATACCCAGACCTGAAACTATTATTTGTAGTGCATACATATACTAGTCCCGTGCGAGGATCGAACCCACGACCCACAGCGCCGCAGCTAAACGCTTAGTCACTACGCGACCGAACCGTCTAACTCCGTATTGACCGGGTTTTGTCTTATCTTACGGTTTTATTAGTTGTTAATATACTTTACTGTCATCGACACACATCGACTACGTAGGGTCCTGTAGGTGACAGTAAAGTATGGGTGGCTCTCAGAGGTTCTGGGTTCTAATACTTGAAGCCAACATTAGTGCAAATTACAAAAACGAATTATTATTATTGGGTCTGGGTATGCTGTCTTGTTTTCTCGTGTCTTCGACACTGCATCTTACTATTCCTTCGATCACATCACTTAAGGTGTTCATCAAATCGGATACAGGATGGTTAGAAATTTGTCAGAGCTTCTGTTTTTCCATGTTTGAATAGTGAATAGATCAGGATGTCATCATTGTAATTCTTTTAAACCATTTAAAAAGTAACTATGAATAAACTCATAACCATGTGCACTTTCTTTAATTTTTTAAACCTTTCAAGAGGAGAGCAGTATATGTAGGCTGGTATCAAGTTTCAAGCAACTAAGTTAGTGTAGTAATCATAACTACGTGTTGTATCAAATTGATAGTATTAAAGCATTGTGTAATAATTATTTGTTTCCGAGATCATAAACGACATCATTTGAAGTGAGTGAACATTTTATTATAATCAATTAGGTAGGTCAGGCAAAAATATATTATATCACAGTGGACAAAAAATAAACTTTTTTAATCTGTGAAATATATAGTTAGCACCTGTCTGTTAGTCTATGGTCAAACGAGTGTAATAATGAGTTAAAAGCTTAACAGAAGAAGAAAACTTGTAAACTATATATCCAGCATTTTAAAACCAGCTTTTAGTACATCAATATATATACCAAAGCCTAAATTTATTCCCAATTGGTTTTATTACCAAATAATTAAACCGGACACCTAATAATTTTCACGGTACTCAATAGCTTGGCTTATTGGATGTAAGTTCTCCTTTTTCACTAATTCACGAATTTGTATATATTGAACTACGCATGTGTTGTTATTTGGGTTATATAGATAGAATAAATAAATAAACGGATATAATCGTGACATGAAACATTTACTTATGGTATGTTTGTATAAAGGATAGTATAACGTGTTAGTATAACGTGATCCTCCTCCTCCTCCTCCTCCTCCTCCTCCTCCTCCTCCTCCTCCTCCTCCTCCTCCTCCTCCTCCTCCTCCTCCTCCTCCTCCTCCTCCTCCTCCTCCTCCTCCTCCTCCTCCTCCTCCTCCTCCTCCTCCTCCTCCTCCTCCTCCTCCTCCTCCTCCTCCTCCTCCTCCTCCTCCTCCTCCTCCTCCTCCTCCTCCTCCTCCTCCTCCTCCTCCTCCTCCTCCTCCTCCTCCTCCTCCTCCTCCTCCTCCTCCTCCTCCTCCTCCTCCTCCTCCTCCTCCTCCTCCTCCTCCTCCTCCTCCTCCTCCTCCTCCTCCTCCTCCTCCTCCTCCTCCTCCTCCTCCTCCTCCTCCTCCTCCTCCTCCTCCTCCTCCTCCTCCTCCTCCTCCTCCTCCTCCTCCTCCTCCTCCTCCTCCTCCTCCTCCTCCTCCTCCTCCTCCTCCTCCTCCTCCTCCTCCTCCTCCTCCTCCTCCTCCTCCTCCTCCTCCTCCTCCTCCTCCTCCTCCTCCTCCTCCTCCTCCTCCTCCTCCTCCTCCTCCTCCTCCTCCTCCTCCTCCTCCTCCTCCTCCTCCTCCTCCTCCTCCTCCTCCTCCTCCTCCTCCTCCTCCTCCTCCTCCTCCTCCTCCTCCTCCTCCTCCTCCTCCTCCTCCTCCTCCTCCTCCTCCTCCTCCTCCTCCTCCTCCTCCTCCTCCTCCTCCTCCTCCTCCTCCTCCTCCTCCTCCTCCTCCTCCTCCTCCTCCTCCTCCTCCTCCTCCTCCTCCTCCTCCTCCTCCTCCTCCTCCTCCTCCTCCTCCTCCTCCTCCTCCTCCTCCTCCTCCTCCTCCTCCTCCTCCTCCTCCTCCTCCTCCTCCTCCTCCTCCTCCTCCTCCTCCTCCTCCTCCTCCTCCTCCTCCTCCTCCTCCTCCTCCTCCTCCTCCTCCTCCTCCTCCTCCTCCTCCTCCTCCTCCTCCTCCTCCTCCTCCTCCTCCTCCTCCTCCTCCTCCTCCTCCTCCTCCTCCTCCTCCTCCTCCTCCTCCTCCTCCTCCTCCTCCTCCTCCTCCTCCTCCTCCTCCTCCTCCTCCTCCTCCTCCTCCTCCTCCTCCTCCTCCTCCTCCTCCTCCTCCTCCTCCTCCTCCTCCTCCTCCTCCTCCTCCTCCTCCTCCTCCTCCTCCTCCTCCTCCTCCTCCTCCTCCTCCTCCTCCTCCTCCTCCTCCTCCTCCTCCTCCTCCTCCTCCTCCTCCTCCTCCTCCTCCTCCTCCTCCTCCTCCTCCTCCTCCTCCTCCTCCTCCTCCTCCTCCTCCTCCTCCTCCTCCTCCTCCTCCTCCTCCTCCTCCTCCTCCTCCTCCTCCTCCTCCTCCTCCTCCTCCTCCTCCTCCTCCTCCTCCTCCTCCTCCTCCTCCTCCTCCTCCTCCTCCTCCTCCTCCTCCTCCTCCTCCTCCTCCTCCTCCTCCTCCTCCTCCTCCTCCTCCTCCTCCTCCTCCTCCTCCTCCTCCTCCTCCTCCTCCTCCTCCTCCTCCTCCTCCTCCTCCTCCTCCTCCTCCTCCTCCTCCTCCTCCTCCTCCTCCTCCTCCTCCTCCTCCTCCTCCTCCTCCTCCTCCTCCTCCTCCTCCTCCTCCTCCTCCTCCTCCTCCTCCTCCTCCTCCTCCTCCTCCTCCTCCTCCTCCTCCTCCTCCTCCTCCTCCTCCTCCTCCTCCTCCTCCTCCTCCTCCTCCTCCTCCTCCTCCTCCTCCTCCTCCTCCTCCTCCTCCTCCTCCTCCTCCTCCTCCTCCTCCTCCTCCTCCTCCTCCTCCTCCTCCTCCTCCTCCTCCTCCTCCTCCTCCTCCTCCTCCTCCTCCTCCTCCTCCTCCTCCTCCTCCTCCTCCTCCTCCTCCTCCTCCTCCCTCCTATACTATTTATTCATTAGACCTAATGACGAAGAAGTGACATAACGGGGAAGCGTTAACGATAATTTTTGAGATAATTTTATTATTATTTTTATTTCGTTTCGTTTATTTTGCTTTCTTCAGTTTTTTATTGAAAATTATATTTGAGATTGATACTTTTTGTTTTGAACGAAATACATTATACATTGCACTCATAATGAAAGCCGACGCGAAGGGAATTCCTGCTACTGATTTCCCAAGGGAGTGACAAATTCTAGGCATTATTATAGGAAATTGATTATGGTATCTAATACCTATTCACGAGTAATAAGTATGGTTAATAACTATTATGAATATTCTACGTGCTCAATAGATTCCACACACTAGACATTTTCTGATTGAAATAATGAAAAGATAGTGGTAAGTAGCTACTGAAGCCCATGAGGTGGCACGGATGCTGGCGCAAACGACTTCGTTGATGGAGGTTACAGATGCGAATGTTGCGAGGATATCGGTACTATGCTCACAAAGACCTCACTGACAAATCTTCCATGTATAACATAGCGAAATCCAAGTCCAACAAAACTGATGAAGGGAAGCAGCGTCACCTAGTAAGGCGGTGATTGTATGTCTCTACAGTCACTCGAGTGTTTCATGACGAGGTGATGAAGAATGATTATTTGATTTCATTCTATAGATCTCTAACAAATCATACGTTACGATTCATTTGTCCTCTTAACAGTTGTTTTTTTTTTATTTTTATTTTCTTTTTTCTTAATCAGCCTGTATCCACCTCAAATCAACCTATATGCCGCTCGCACTATGTTATTGAAATACATAGAACTTTAATTCAGCTTTGTTTAAATGATCAACAGCTATTTGTAATGAAACTATTAATTACGAATTTTATCGCGTAAAATTTTTGTTTTAATTTTATATTTTATATGTAACCACGGGTGCTGTAAAGCCCTCGAACGAAGGAAATAAATAGAAAAAAAAATTGACCCCATAAAATTCGTAAATAATAGATTAATTTCAAATTTGTAGTGCTCGCGTAAATACATGATTTTTTTTAGTATAACCTGTAAAGTTTACAATAAATAACAAATAGAGAAATAAAAAGTTTGACATGATTTTTTAAATCCCGTCTTTTCGGGTGCTATAGCACGATACAATCCGTAAATAATAGTTTCATTACAAATGTGTAGTATTCGCATAAATACAAGGAATAACACAATAAAGAAATGCATAAAAATATATAATTTATATACATATCATATCATTCGTTCCCAAACAAAGTATTTTGAATGGAGAATTAGAACATGGAGTAGGTATAATTTAAAAAAGGGACACATACCGTTATAATACAGACGCCTTCGGTCTTCGGGACGGCATTATGAAAACAATCATCAAACATTGAATTCAGTGTCCAATTAGATAGGAACAACCGCGCCCCCTCCTTTTATATATTTTATGCATTCCGCCCCGACGGTTTTCGGCCTGAGTTAATTTACTGTCAATTATATAACTGCTGAGCCGATGGATGATTTCGTATTCCTTTGTTATTGTTTTATTTTTAATTGACGGCCTTTCACTATGTCCACTTTAAGGATTACGTTCTCACAGATAATAAGCATTTTAAATGCTCTTAAATGTCTCGATAGGTATTATCCCCTGATTATTTCATAAGCGTATCGAAGAAGAGGTTAGAAAAAGGAAATTAATACTGTTGCTTTTTCAATGACCAAGTTTCAGGTTTTCGTACCCTAAGATTTAAAAGTAGCATGTTCATAAATATCCCACTACTGGGCAAAGAACTACCAAAAATTCTACGTCATATTCCGATAAATATTTTATAAAATATCTTCATTATCAATATTTATCCAAGACATGGTTACCAATAAACGAAATAACGTCTTGAATGTGGAAAATTAAACGCTATGATATTATCGAGGAATGACTTTCTATACAGTATTCGTTAAATATTTTTTACAGCGTATAAGACCCCAGAGGATTTTTGCACCCAAGAAGATGCTTGCACTGCTCTAGTACGTAAGTACTTCTCATAATCTTGAAATATTCCTCAAGATTGTCCGTCGAAAAATGTATAAATCACTTTTATTTCAATGAACATTTTGACGCCGGGAATAGAATCGACTTCACTTGCATACTGTGAAATGTAAAACGCTCCACGCCTCACATAAATCACTATTATAATGGAAACCTTAATAGTACTCTACTTTTTTAAGTTAAGTAAGAACTAAGTTATGTTTTTTTTTTATGGGAAAAGGTGGCAAACGATCAATCGGTTCACCTGATGGTAAGTGATTACCGTTCATCTGCAACACTAGAGGTGCTGTAGGTGCGTCGCCGGCCTTTAAAGGTAATTGGGAGATGGGTTGGAGGATGAGGAGGGGGGTGAGGAAGGGGAGTGGGTCTCTGGTTACCTCACACACCGCACAAAACGCAGAAGCAGAAGTTGCCTCTATTTCACGGCGGTATTCTGCGAGGTCGTGGTATTATTCCGGTCGTGCCGGCCCATGTTACAAAGTAGAATTTTGAATAAAAAATTAAAGCAAAAACTTTATTCTTCGATATATGAACAAAAACTTCACCTTTTATTTAAATCTTCCTCCAGTTTATATCGGTTACGTTCAAATTGAACACACCATATAAAATATCTTATACTTTATTCTGTCTTCTCGTCTTCTCTCAAACGAAGTAATTTCTATGTCGGAAAAATAAATTTTCTACATAAAAGAGTACTGACGTGTGAGCGCTTAACAGTAAAGTAAAGTAGCAGCCTGTAAGTGCCCACTGCTGGGCAAAGGCCTCGTTCTCAAATACTTTGAGAGGGTTTTAGAGCTGGGAAGGGCCCGCCACTCTGCTCTAGTGTGGGTTGGCGGGTTTCATATTTTATAATTATTTCTCATACATGCAGGAATTACTCACGATGTTTTCCTTCACCGCCGAGCAAGTGGTAAACACAGCATTTACAATTGCTATTAACAATTTTAGTGGTGCCGGCATCGGAAATCGAACCCAGGTCTCTTATGCTCTATGAAACTAAAGTGAGCTCCCAGACCACTAAACCACCACGGCTCCAGAGAGCTCAACAATGGAACATAAATATTTTTTTCAAATAGATGTAAGATTCGACCCATCCAATAACAATTTACAATGCAGCTGCCTCTGCTTAACAGAACCCGTAATATTCCTTCACGACTGTCCGTGCCATCCATCTGTATGTCACAACAGCCTCGAAGGCGTCACATTTCGAAGGGTTATGATGAAATTTCACAGTATATTGTTATGTAAACAGCCAATAAATTTGGGAGTGAAATTACAAAAAAATATAATTAAGAATACCTCTTCATATATACAGAGAGAAGCAGAGAGACTGAGAAAGACAGACAGAGTTCACAAAGTAATGGCAAAATTTCACTCGTTTTTAAAGTATTTCTTATTAATTGTAACGATTTCCTCAACACTCAGGATGCAGCCAGTTCATTTGTTAAATAACTCAATATCTTTCCTTGCCTTACCTTACCAGCCTGTAAATATTCCACTGCAGGACATAGGCCCCTGCCATATGGAGGTTGTGCCATAATCCCCACGCGCAGTGAGCGGATTGGGGATCGCAGTAGCAGACACCTCGTACTTTACTGCTGCTGCTCGACATCGGTTTGCTTAATTCAGGTCTGGTATTTTTCGACATGGTTATCTCACCGTCTGTCGTCCCTCATACGAAACCCACTGGAAGAAAGGGGTTGATAGATTCTTACGTCGAAGCGTGCGTGTAGTATCGGCGTAAGAATCTAATATCTTTCAGTATAAACAATTTATTACGAGATCACGAATTCTGTTTCGTTATCGTTTCTATATATTCTTTGCTATCTATCTTTATTCTAGTATTATTATTATTTAGTGCTTTCTATCTATATTAGATCTAACGGATAGACACGAATAGACAATATTGAAAATATAATGTCAAACACGCAAATCGGTAAGTTGTGTTCAGTTAATACTGAATTCATGTAACAGTCGTACACAGACAGATACGACTGTTGGTATGGTAGTTTGAAACACACAATGAAATATTATGTAGCAAAATATTAACCAACTATCACATAACTATGAAAAAGCTCTCACGCAAAGCGCGTGTTATCCTATTACACGTAGCCCACAATAAACATCTAATTCTTTCCTGCGCACCTCTGCACCTTCTTCCGTCTCACTCATGCAAATACAGTATATCTCTGTCCAGCCGCGTACGGGTTCGGAGGCTCCTTATTCCCTAGTTTATTCCGCGAGCTCGCGGTGTGTGGACGTTTTGTGATGCTACCGGATTTGCTCTCCCGAAAACGTGTAGCCCGGGCGTTTATTTACCGGTGTCTTAATGAAAAATTGATGAATACGCGGGTTTAACGATCCCTCCGCAATAAGGGTGAATTTTGGACTGCGTTCGGGTATTAAAATTTTGTGTACGATACGGGAAAGGGGTGCGATGTTGCCGGATGCAGTTCGTTCGGTGAGTGTAACCTAACGCCAATTACAGGTGGATAAGTTTGGCTGAAAATTATCGGTGACAGAGATAGAGATAGCTACAAATGAGCTTGAAGATGAAATCTTTATATATGGAGTACATAATGTTCTCTCTGCGTTCTACGTTTTGAAAAATATTATAAGGTCTTGTTACTATTAACAATTTTTATGTGTTACTGCTTTATATCGTTGTTATAAATAAATCCTAATTTTTTCAATTAAAAATAAAATAAATACAGAAAGTAATATAGCTATTATTTACGTTTACGTACGATATTGTCCGTTACAGGGACATCAGTTTAAATTTATAACGTCTTGATAGATAAATTGGGTAAATAATACATTGGTTGTTAAACGAATTGTAACTGGCACGATCTTTAACATTAAAACACGTAGCTATTGATAAAGTACTTAGTTCTAGTTTAGTGTTAAGTTAAAGTCGCTTTGAATACATAACACAAATATCATTCATTTATCCGGTCTGAATGTCTGTACTTTGTAATTAGTGTGTAATTTACTAGGTAGTAAGGTTCTTGTATACACAGGAATCTCCTGGTTTTCTCGTATTGTATTTCTGCCGCTAATTGGCAATGCTGTTTTTTTTTTTTTTTTTTTTTTTTTTTTTTTTTTTTTTTTTTTTGTTATAAGTACATGATTATGTTTCCCTTACTAATAAGTGCTCCATAAAGCTACAACAAGCTAACCCGACGTAGGTGCCTAGGAGTATTTGTTATGATGAAATCAGTCTGATTTTTAGTGAAACAATCCAGGACTGTTTTGCCATATATTCGCGTAGCTGTTTCATCTTTTCTATGCCGAGTTGTGCATTATAATCTCCAATTTAGACCGTTTAGAGCAATGAATGGCTCTCGAAATATTCTCATATAGTGCCTTCAAATGAAGGCATGATGAAATCATCATGGTGTATCAAGGTTGGTGAGTATGTCTGTATGAACTCCAGCGAATACTGTTTTTTTATTCTATTTATAAGCTAATATAGTTTATATAAAAAAAAACTCTACTCGACATACTCGAAATCTTGATCACGTTGTTGATGAAGGACTTGTGGACGACAAACCCGATACTTGCTTAGTAAGGTTTAAACAATACTTAGACTACCCGTACCTTTTTACCTATTTTTGCAACGAATCAGCAGTGCAACTATTGTTTGTACCGGTTAGAAAAGCAAAGAGCTCGTATAATTAGGGGCTGTGAGTCTATTACATGTTAGTCCCCAGAGGTCCCTACGTACCTGTCACCTTCTTTGATTGAAGTCGTCTGTAGGTGCCCATGGGCTTCAGTGGCCACTTACCAGTGGTTTGTTAGTTCCATAGTCATACCAATCTGGAGTTGCGAAACTCAGACACTGCAAAACATATGATCATTTCATAGAGTGTACACTGAACGTGCTTTTTACATGGAAAGCGTGTATGAACAATGACGACCCAAATCGAACACGATGCTTTAATGAAATATATCAGTACATATTAAAAAAATTCTTGTTTTAGAAATAGTCACATAAATCTCACCACGTCATAGGTTGCCTGGTAGAGAATGCCTATAGGAATTAAGTCCGCCTTTTGTATTCTTCTATGTAAAGATTCCTTTACATAGAAGGTCTTGTTAAGGTATAATCCATGAAAGATTTCCTCATACTCACCACGCTGGGTAGACGGATTGGGTAAGCACAGTACCGAAATCCTCATACTAGTAACGCTTTCTCCAACCGCAGCTAATTCGGAAAAATTTTCCAATATCAGTCGATGAACGTACTTCGTTTGTTCACTTTAAATACTTCATTTCATACATTTCTCCTTACATCCTTAACAAGACTATTCTGATATGTTTCTAGGTGTATGTTGTTCGTAATATATATTACGGATTTACACCTTGTCTTTATTTTTCAATCGTAAATGTAAATTGCTGGTGGTCATTCTGTTCTTACTTTCTGGACTTACATTATTTCTTTGCCTTCTGTGATTTCTCGTTCATAAGTAAATAAAAAGAACTTGCCAGCCTCACCTGCAAGTGGTGCAAGTCTGCTTACAAATAAACCCGACCATGACTAACGACTATCGTTGAAAATCCTTTCGAATTAGACAAAACCACATCTCGCAGAGGGTACCGCAGAAAGTGATGCCTCGCAATGCTGCGTTCAGCAACCCGACTGCTCAGCGACAGGTGTTGCCACTCTTCCATAAAATGCATATCGACTTTTAGAGGCGCTCGATAGCAGATAGACCTGCAGGGGACCAAAACCAATGTGAAATGAGCCTTTTTTTTCTTAAGTCTTCTCGTCCTATTATAATCATAGCGACATCTTCCTATTTAGAAGGATTTACTTACTTTCCTTTTTCACACAGTGAAAGTCCACTGCTGGCCTTTTTGTCAAAACGTCCACAAAAGCCGCAATACAATGCGTGGTATATTTGCGCATACTCAACTCGGTGGGCAAGCATTTGTTATTATTATATACATTATAATGAAAGCTGACACGACCGTATACCCAAGTGGAGTAGTCAGATATCTAGAAGTTTTGGTTTTTTAAACACACTTTACGCCAGAGCTTTTTTGGAACACCATGTCAGAAGCGTAGTTTTAAGCGTGGTAGAGCCAAGTGGTGGCTCTGCCACTGCTCGAATATGCCGGCTCGTACGGGTTAGTATCACAGCAGAATGCCGGCGTGAGTTAGAGGCATATTGTGCTTCTGCGTTTCGTTCGATGAGTGAGGTAACCAGAGGCCTACTCCCCTACCCCATTCTCCCATTTTCCTCCCTCCCATCTCCCAAATACCTTTATAGGCCGGCAACGTACCTGCAGCACCTCTGGTGTTACAGATGTACGTGAGCGACGGTAATCACTTACCACCAGGTGAACCGCACGCTCGTTCGCACACTTCACCATAAAGCCGTTCGCCGCTTATCCCATAAAAAAAGATGGTGAGCCCGTCGCCGTCTTAGTATCCAAGCCAAGTCTACAAATAGTACATAAATTTGGAAAAACTCATTGGCACGAACCCTCCATATAGGTGATCGAACTCGAGTCCCCTGATCCGAAGGCAGATCTCCTAACCACTAGGCCACGATGGCTGCAAATACATCCAGTACTGAACGTACTCATGAATCTCCGAAATCGAAAAAGTTTCTTGAAACTGTGGGTGCATTTTTAACAAAGCCAATTTTAGGGGTTGAGTTCTAATAATTGATTGGTTTTCGAATTTTGAAAATTCGACAATTTGTAACTCGATTTCCCATTAAATTACATTAATAGATTTTGAAACGTTTATTATTAACTTGCGCCGTAATTGTTTATTAATTTCGACAATATCGTATAATCACAAGTAGCTCATCACAATGTGAACATGGAAACTTCCGCCATCGTCTGAATCCATCACTACAATATCCCGTTTAGTAAAAAAATCTGGGAATTTTAGTGGTGCCAGCTCCGGTCACTCGTTCTGAGATAAGTAATAATAATGAATCTTAGTATTTATATATCAGAAAATTCAATTTACGTATTAGATCCAATAAATAGGAAGGAGCATTCTATGGCACATTGGAGTTCTTGCACATGGCTCAAGACGTGGCACAGTTTAGTAGGTTATCTATTTTCAACATCTGTGTTCAAAGTTCGACGATGCATTAGGCTATGTTCTGCGATGAAGTTAAACCGTGTTGAGATAACATAAACGTTTGTGCCACATAAATATAACCTAGACCATTTTATATCATTAGGATCTGTTAAGGAGCTTACAGAAGAAAGGAATATGGTGATGTACTTTTCGCCGGTGCCGGAACCACTAGAAAAATTAATAGCAATTTTAAGTGCTGTATTTATCACCTAATCACTGGCAAAGCAAACCTCGTGAGGAATCCTGCATGTCTGAAAAATAACAAAAAATATAATTTCGAGGATATGATAAGCTCGCCAACCTGCACTGGAGCAGCGTGGCGGACCCTTCCCGGCTCCGAAACCCTCTCAAATATTTGAAAAGGAGATCTTTGCCCAGCATTAGGTATTAGGCTGCAACTTTACTTTTTTTTTACTTATCGCCGAATTCGAATACGGTAACAATTTTCCTAATGCAATCGCCGTTTGTCAACTGCGTCGGAGATATTGTAGTACTCACTCGTCTTCGACTTGCCATATCCAATGTAACGCTTATGTGATAAGATCGAAGGGACAAATAATGGCATCGGCTAGATTTCGATGTCAGGTAGCTGAACTCTAAGCCATGAGGTCGGCGAAAAAGGAATATAGAGCCACCTCGAAAACCTCTTCTGCTTTATTAATCGGTGAATAAAATGAAAAGTATACACTTGGCGTGGCTTTTGAGCTGATTCCGTCACGATGCATCAAAACGGATTAGGGTGGTTATTGCAGTGGAATTTTAAAATATGGAATAATATAATTGTGGTAATGTATGCTAAAACTGAACGACATATATTAATATTATTCAATGTCATTTTATCAGCCTACGGTTATTAGAACTTCTCATATCATTAAAATAAAATGTCTCTAGCTTTTACAGTTCATGGAGTAATGTTAAAATAAATAACGTAGATAATATTCAAAGGACAACGGCATGTTCAACTTAGTAATATCTTCAAATTTCAATTGTATTGATTGTAATTAGACTTAATTAAATAACTAAGATTTTTTATTAACTCGTTTTTTTTACATGAAATTACGTGTCAAAACTGTTAAATGAACTCTTATTTAATTAAAGATAGAATCTATTAGTTCAGATTCTATCCCTTTATCTGTAGGTGAATATATTTAGAAACTTTTTTTTTATATATTACAAAAAAAAACTAAAATGAATTCGTTAACCAATGCTATAAAACTATTATAAATTTAAAATTTTTATATTTGAGTATTTGGAGAAATTATATGTTATAAAATCTAAGAAAAATCATTAAATAATTAACAATATTAGCAAAAGGTAATTTACGAAAGTAGTGATGGCAACACAGCTTATTGCAGGTGTAAATGTAACATTTTTGTTTAGCGACAATAAAATATAAATAATTTTCTCCCACTTTTGTTGCCGTTTCCGCAGTTTTCTTTACTAAATATAACAAGGTTTGTTTTTAATTTTCCCATATATCATACGATAGCTTGTACTTTTTCACAGACAATCTCCGTTGTTAATGAGAAATTGGTTTTTTTTGTAACGAACTTCGATTGTGTCTGAAGATTCAAGATTTTGATATTGTGTGCTGGAAGATGGCGAGGCGTAGCAGGTGCATCTTGTGTTTAAATTGTCACTTCTGCATTAATTAATACTCGATCGCCGATATTGGATCTCAAATCACAAAGAGGTTGTACCATAGTCTGCGACTGGTTTTAGTGCAGAAATTGTAAGTTTTATTCATATTTTAGTTTAGTAGTACGTATTTATTTTAAATGCTATGAAACTACTGTACCACTGAAACCTTGCTAAGGAGATGTATAGTCCAGAAGTCACTCAATAACAAGGTAATCAAGATTTGGAGTGTGTCGAGTAGGGTTTCATACCATATGCTCAGAATAAACAAACAATATTCGAAGAAGGTCATACAGATACCAACGTTGACATAACGTGATGACGATTTCATCACGCCTTCATTCGACAGCATTGTACGAGGATATTTCGAGAGCAGTTCCTTGCTCTAAGACTCACTACAAAGTCTAAATTGGATATTTTAACGCAAAACTCTGCATAGAAAAAGACGATGAATTGTACTTGGAGAAGTGCAACGGATTCCATGGAGTAAACATCAAGCCAAATTTATTAAAAAATCGAACAAACGAGGGTCTCTTTATGATAAACTTTTATTTCCAGAAGCGACCCTACAGAAAGTTGTCCTGGACGAGCACGGATAATTTCACTAAAAATTAGACCGACTTCGTCATTACGACCAAAAGCGACAGCTGTTATGTGTTGTCTCTATGATCACTAGGATCAAAATCGGCTGTGGTCATCGGATGGTATGATGCACACTGATTCTGAGGCAGGAACGGTCTCGGCTGATGACGACAACGCTCCGACGAACTTTTTTTTATTGGATTTCGGTGTCAAAGGAACTAACAGTCCATCTGTAGGTAAGTGTCTACTGGAGCCTATGGGCACATTCGGATTCGGATTTTTTGGCGTTAGTCGGTCACCAGATCTTCTATTGTTTACTTGAAGAAAAATATGGTATATTCTCCCTTGCAATCCTTGGATTAACTTGTTAATTGTGGTAGATTCACAAGTTAGTTGATTTCCTATTAAATCTTAGTTTAAATCTATTTATTATTATTTTCCTTATAATTAAGGTGGAGAATTCGTTTTGATTTGTATAAAACATAACATACATATGTTTGATACACATATTTCCTTAGAAGTTTTCATTCCAAGCCCCAAGAGGGCTTTGCTGTAGATAAAAGCGGGTAACACTTTCGCTAGTTTTATGCGTCACGCCCGAGAAAAGCTATAAAGCCATTTTCGCTGGAAATTGAAAGTGGCTTCGGTTGTGAAACGCACGCAACGGATAAAGCGCTTCTTGATATCAATTTCGAAATTCAACTCTTACGATGCCGTGAAAATTTTATATACTTCCTACAATCCCTGAAAGCATTGTTATAGACAAATCGTGTAAATTCACATACGAGAAAATGTTGAAGATGTGTGATAATGAACAAAAAGTAAATCGCAGAATTCTCTTTTTCTATTTTTATTTCAATATTAGGCTTCATGGCGTTTACATTTACATAAAAAAAAGTGCAAAGTAAACGTTAAGAATCTGGTTATCAATTTTTCTTCTATTTTCCACTCCACTGCCTTTCCATGAAGACACCGACTCAAAAGCCGCCATGGCTTACTTGCTCATACTCTACCCCGTGCATGCGGGTTGATGAGCGCTGCGTTTCCTTCGCACTGTAATGTTATATAATTCGCTAGTCTGTATTGAATACATTCGGTTTGATATATTCGGATGAATTGTTCCCCAACGGTGGGTTCCTAGAGCCCCGTCTGTATGTCAGCAGTGGCATCGCATGGAGGTGAAGGGATAAGTTATAATAGCGACTATCAGTGGCCACTGCAGCCAACACAACGATCAGTGGCCACTGCAGCCAACACAATGATCAGTGGCCACTGCAGCCAACACAATGGTCAGTGGCCACTGCAGCCAACCCAATGATCAGTGGCCACTGCAGCCAACACAATGATCAGTGGCCACTGCAGCCAACACAATGATCAGTGGCCTCTGCAGCCAACACAATGATCAGTGGCCTCTGCAGCCAACGTAATGGTCAGTGGCCACTGCAGCCAACGCAATGGTCAGTGGTCACTGCAGCCAACCCAATGGTCAGTGGCTACTGCAGCCAACACAATGGTCAGTGGCCATTGCAGCCAACATAATGGTCAGTGGCCACTGTAGCCAACACAATGATCAGTGGCTACTGCAGCCAATGGACTCCTGCAAACAACTTCATTCTATTATCTAGGCTATTAATGCGTCGTCAGCCCTGAGGTCTAAGATGGAAAATATCACAGCCTGTGTTATATTGGCTCTTCTTTCGAACCGGAAAGTTGTGCTCCTTCTTATTCCCCGCGGCGTGGATGTGTTTCTTTTCATTTACTACGTACATATAATTTAACTATCTAATTCTTTACATGTTTAATAGTAGACCGTCAGATTTTTTAAGATTATGCTGTGGTCATAACCTTTACTGTCAATGCCATTGTATAGAAAGCCTGCAATTAAAATGCACGTGAACTGTTTACGTATCGCAAGCGAGTAAATCGAAAACGGCCTCAAAATGCTGTGAATAATGTTTGGTGAATCGGAAGCGGGGGTGATGGTGCGCTCCGTTGATTTACATCCACCCCGAGTTAGACTTATAAGGATAATTTTTTTTCCGGCTCTATCTTTGTCTCTCCCTTCCCCTTTCTCTGCGCCATTACCCACAAGATGGCAGTGCAGACATGATCATTCAGTCTATAGTTAACTATAGTATATAAAGAAAACGAAAAGACATTCATTTGTGTATAATTTTTGGGTATGTAATGTAATACGCAATTTGTGAGTACAATATTTACTCCTATGTGATAGTATTCCTATAGTAATTGTTTTTTTACACAATATTATATGGACTGAAAAGTGTAGTATTACCTATCTAGCAAAGGTTGTTGGCACGGGGTATAATAAAAATGGCCGAGTAATCAAATGTTTTATTACCTTTGTTAACGAATAATGTCGTTAACATCATATACAAAGCTGTTTTTGTTTTTTATGGAAAAGACGGCAAACGAGCAAGCGGTTCACCTGATGGTAAGTGATTACCGTCGCCCACATACATCTGCAACACCATATCTACTGAAGGTGGGTTGCCGGTCTTTAAGGATATTTGGGAGATGAAGCACAAGATAGCAGATAAAGCCGCCGCTTGGCTCTACCACGGAGAAAAAGATGTATTATATTTCAATATTTATTATTCTAAAGAATAACCAAATTAATATAATTGGAGAAAGAATTTAACGCAGATTCCAAGGACTTGTGGTTAAACCTCGTGGAAGCGTCGTAACAGAATCTTCCAATCTCTAAGTGGTTCAATCATGAACATTGCCGGATAAAATATGGTGTCCGGTAGATGGTGGAATAATCATTACTGTAAATGCAGTCAAAGCATTCACTAGTCAAGTCTTCACTAGTGAATGCTTCGACTGGTCACGGACCGCAGCGACGAAGGTGTTAATGTGTGAAGCATTATACTGAAATCGCCAACCTGAATCCTGAGCGTGACGATTATGACAAATCCTCAGAGGAATCACTCGACATTATTTTATTACTAGTAATGGTTCCCGTTTATCCAAGGCAAGGTTGTGATAAAGCCTTATCTTGGATGTGAAAAATAACATGGTATGATTTTATCGTGTAATGACTTTACATGGAAATTTTGTGAAATCGTTTCGCTGTGCTATAGCAATTAAGGTCCCAACAATAGTCGTATGTATTATGTATTGTGTACAATGAGATATAACATATAATGAAGACGGTGTATGAGGAAATATAACATCTCTTTCCCCAAATGACAACTTCTCACCTGCACGCGATGCACCCTGTTAGCCAAAAACGAGGTTCTGGAGAAGAATTTGTCAAACCAAGCGGCATCACAAATACCAGCACTACGCTCAACCCTTGCCTAGCGTTGCAGAAAATATTATGCCAAAATATATGCTGGCTTTTTCTGACGTTTCCGTGGAGAAGCCTATGTTCAGTAGTAGTAGTATGTACATTTTACACAAATATTGATTTTGTCTAGAATAGAACGAAAATATACGAATGAGTTAGCATATAATGAGACCACTGAACAGTGCAGTCTATTTTTATTTACTTTTAAATAAAATATTTGAAGCCATAAAGTGCCTTAATGGGATACGAGCAAGCTTTAAATTCGACGAAGAAATAATTTAAGCAGGACGTACATATTTATTTTTGATCCGTTTTAAGAGCTAATTATTGATATTGATAATAATATTAAAAATAGGCACGTTATTCTGTTTCTCTGTAACATTCTATTCGGTTAAAATTTCAACTTTGGTGAAGTAATTGAAATCAAGAGCATGCCGTGAGCTACTTTCAATCCGTGGAGAAAACGCGGGAATATTTTCCACGTGGACCAGGTCGCGGACGGTGTATGAAACAAAACTTTACTCACCAAAGTGCACCAAATTTTAAAGTCCTCTAAATAAACATCTCATGAAACGTTTGCATATATCCCCAACACACGCACTACGCTCATTTGATTTTATCATCAAAGTAAAATAAACATTAGAGTGGTCCGTCGATATAGCAGTTCGCTCAGAAATAGACGTGAAATAGGTCAATGCACGTTGTCATCGGTCGAATAGCGCCGCGTAATATATTTGGCAGATGACAGTCATTCTGGGTTAACAATGTAGCGTATTAACGACGGATATTGGTTTTTGGTATTACTGCTATATAGCGGAATAAATTCGACGCATGTCATTCTTTATTAATATGTAGAAATAAATGACAATTTGTAAATAAATATTAATGAATTACAATATTTGTACTTTAGTGGTGTTGGTGATGGTTAATATATACTAGTTTAGTTAGATTAGTATATAGTGGAGAAAAAGTAGCAGCCTGTAAGTTCCCACTGCTGGGCAAAGGCCTCCTTCTCAAATACGACTATCTGAGATGGTTTTGGAGAAAACCATCTCATTGGGCCCGCCGCGCTGCTCCAGTGAGTTTTGGTGGGCTTCGCATATACTAAACAATTTTTATTATTTCTCGAACATGGAGGTTTCCTCACGATGTTTTCCTCCTCCGCCGAGAACGTGGTGAAAACGAACCCAGGTCACTCACGCTATTGAACTATATGAAACTAATGTGAGTAGCCTGACCACTTGGCTGCCACGGTTATATTAGTATAACCTATATAACAATAGCCCGTATGTTCATTGTTCAAGGTAGACATCTCAACACGTGTCTTTTTAACTATCTAAAAACTGCCATTTGATGTTTGTTCGTCCCATAACCAACTTGACATTGGCATAATTGGTAATAACGAGACTGTCACTAATTTAAACAAAATAAACAATTTTCCACATATAATAGCTCTCTAAAGCATTTTAATTGCTACATACTTTTATTTAAATGAGAGTCTAAAATTATTTTATTAATGTATATTAAATTGCTCATTTTAATCCTTTCAACCCACCATTTCCCCATCACCACCACCATCATTCTTCGGAGCTTTCTTTGACGAACGAGCTAGCGGTTCACTTGATGGTAATGTGATTACCGTCGCCTGCGTAAATCCGCAACACCAGGGTGCTGCAGGTGCGTTACCGGCCTTTTAGGGTGGTGGTGTGGGCCTCCGGTTACCTCACTCACCGAACGAAACGCAGAAGCACAAGATGCCTCTACTTCACGCCGGTATTCTGCGAGGCCATGGTGCTAATCCGGTCGAGCCGGCCCATTAGAGCAGCAGCAAAAGCCGCCGCTTGCCTCTACCACGTTCTAAAAGCTTGTTTGGGATAACGTAATACGTCGTGAGCTTATCGTATTTAAAGTGAATCAATCTTTTTGTTTTCAAACTTATTAGGGCAACAAAATACTAAATCACATAGTATTAGTATTTTCTAATGATGAAAATATCTATATACCTAACTTCTTAAAATATTTTTTATGTATTTAATATACTAATCCCAAAGAGTTTTAATAAATATCATGTTTTTAATGAGCTAGACATTTATTTAATTTAAATTACTTTTTATATTTTATTTTTAAAAAATAGGTTATAGGATTAGTAACTGACTTATTTAAGATAAGTTAGTTAGGTTATTTAAAAAAAAGTAAAGTAGCAGCTTGTAAATGGCCATCGCATGCATTCATTTCCAAAAAAAAAAAATACATCGTGTAGGGTGTGTGCCATGGAAAGAGCAGACTACACTAATGAAAAATGTTGTCCTCTAATAGCCATAATTCTGTGGAATCGTTAAAAATGATATATCGCGCCACAATGAATTGTGTCTGTCAAAAACTGATTAAATTTAATTTTAACGTGTTGGGTCTGAACATAGCGAAGCTTTTACGCAATGTATCCACAATTCTGTTAAATTAATAAAAGTATTTACGACTGTTACACGTGTATATGAAATGACGGCCGGGTGGCGTAGTGGCTAAGCGTTTAGCTGCGGCACTTTGGGTCGCGGGTTCGATGCCCGCACGAGACTAGTATTTGTACGGACTACCAATAATAGTTCCCGGTCTGGGTGTCCGTGTGCATTTCATGTATGTAAACTGCTTCCGCGACACAGGAGAAAAAAAAAAAAAAGATTACACTATTTTTATTTTAATAAAACTTTACTCTTAATTAAAATAGAATAAATAATCATTGTTAATAAGAGTACAGTTTTAAAGGTTTTATCACAGGATTACATTTTTATAGTAGTTTAAGTGTACTTGTGCAATAAAAGGTACATATTTCTCTGTTATTTGATACATACGTCGTGCCAGATGAATGATAATTCTGGTGTTACAAATATTCAATAGTTAGATATAGTTTCTGTGGATTTAGATCAACAATCATAAATGTTAAAAGCTAGTAAAACAGGATAGTAAAGCAAAATCAACTATCGCACCAATCAACCAGATACGTGATCCGAATAGAAACGGCACGCACCGTAATTTGAGCATCCGTTTATATATACCCGGCACTTCATTTCCAACCAATTAAATCAACACATTATATAATGACGATATGTTTAGGGGTTGCTAGTTCGTAGAAAAATTATTTCATCATCATAATCATCATTTCAGCCTATCAGAAGTCCACTGCTGAACATAGGCCTCCCCCAAAGATTGCCTTATTGATTGATTTACATAACATTAATAATAAGTAAATAAATAAAGCCGAAACAGACAAGAAGACAAAATATCTGGACCTGGCTCATGTGGGGTGGTATGCCGACCGAAATTATTCCGATCGTCGTCTCTGCGAATGGGTTAATCCCAGTCAGCCTCTCGGAACATCTGAGGCGGCTGGGACTCCGTGACGGACCGCTCCCAGCTCAAATGCAGAAGGCGGTGCTACTCGATACCCCTCGCATTGTCCGCCGGTTTCTTTCCTTTTCTCCCTAACCCTCGGCCGTCTGGTCTCCCATGCCGGGGGCTTCTGGTTGAGTTTTAATTATCTATTTAATTTTATTATATATATTATTTATAAAATATAATTTACATTATGGTATTTATTTATACAACCCAACCAGATGAGTAAATATAGAAATACCCCAAAAAAGTAAATAATCATAATCTACATGATTATGTTCTTGTAATATAATATAATATAATATAATATAATACATAGATAAATGAAAAGGATAGATCAATTACTGCGGGTATACCTACAGTAAAATAACAAGCTAATCGAATTATCACTCCTACGGGAGAGAATGGCGACGAAAAACAAAAGAAGAGGAATTGAAACGAGTCGCCGAGCTGTTTACAAGGGAACCGGCGAACGGTCGGGTGTTTTATAGTAGACCCGTGGATTGTGGCAGAGGTGAAAAAGATTGTCGTTAAAATTTTAAGCATCGGCGACAACGCTATTTTTAGATTCGTTGCGTTAAGTTAAAAATAATAATCGTTAAATTGGTCACACTAATGCTGATAAATAACAACTTTTATATCGTATGCATGAAGACATTGATGTGTAAATTTTATTATCGAGTTCGCCAGAAGCCCAACCTATAAGATTATACGACTGCAACCCTGTCACTTTTTGCCCTTTAATGGATTCGTTGAAGGTTTTTGTTATATTATCAAAGGATGACCACCCTTTTGTTAAACTTCATGTAAATTCCTTATTCTATGCGACTACATGAATGAAATGCTCTGAATACGACCCACTATAATGGTATAGTCTTTTTTGCATAAGCCATAGGCAATGTGACCGCCGATAACCTAAAAAAATACGATCTTCCGTAACGTTCACATTTTTAGAAGTCGTTGGTAAAATCAAGGCGACCGTTTTTTTCTACCTGCCTGTATAATATAATGTCTGAAATAGGTTGCCTTCTGGAGGCGGCGTACGAAAATCAGCCACCATTTTTTATTTGCTCGAAAGGAAAACCCTAAAAAAATGCATGGCTTCCGACAGGTGGCGGTTTAACCATATCAAAAATTGGCAGAACGAAAAAACAGAGTCTGATGACGCGCGTGTAAGGTGCGATGGGCAGTAAATTGCACTTAAATATCATCTCTCATGATTTACATCAAAGTTGAAAGAATAAATCACTTATAATTTGGAGTTCATCTCAATTTTTTTTTCTCGTACGATGTGGATGTTGTTTTCTTAAGCTAATCAACAGAATTGCTCGCAGAGGTCCGTTATAGTGTTATTCCTAGTTTCATCCAGCGATACTAATTTACAGAAACAGTTTTATGGCCGGCGTAATGAGATTCTTTAACAACTATTCACAGAGGAACGATATGCTCGTAGTCCTTGCGCAATAAGTACTTCATGTTACGGGTATAAATTATTTTTAAAATAATGTACATCAAAAAGTGCAACAAGTACTTCTGTAGATTTTGATTGACTTTTAAGCTAATATCTTTGTTAGTAAAGTGAGAAATATGGTAAGGTAAAAATCGGAAAAAAAATTGAGCAAAATCCATCTAAATATGTCTTTTGGTGGTGGTGTTATTAAAACCATGCGTCCGAATAAAAATAAGATATTGGCGTTATATTATAAAGACCCTGAATTTGACTTGTAAGCGGTAATCATTATTTGCAACAGCTGTAAGCTTCACGAATAAAATGCAATTAAAGGAAATATGATATTTAGCCCCTAATTATCATACTCGCTATTGAAACCGACAGCCTATTATCCTTTAACATGTCATAACAATACAATTCAGATTGTGGTAACATGTCATTAGTTTTGTACGTGATAGAGCCAAACGGTGGCTTTTGCTACAACTCTAATCGGCTGGCTCGACCGAGACCACGGCTGAATACCGAGGTAAAGTAGAGACTACTAAGTACCGCCACGAAGAAAGACTTGTGCTTCTGTGTTTCGTTCTGTGATTGAGGTAACCAGAGGCATAGCAACACTGTGAAAGCGACTGTTTCGATGACTATTCAAACTGAACATTAAAACCTTGCATTAGTTTATTCAAAAAAACACAGTAGCAGGCATACTGGCGTCAAGAGACGCGCAGTTAAGCTACAACAGGCGTCGAGGTTACTTAGTACTCGGACCAAAAAAGAGTCTGTGGTCAAGTAACAATAGACATTGTACTGTGGTCGGGACCCGCGCGTCGATCAGTTTTCTTTGACTACTCTCTTCCCCGCTACCTCTGCTCCGTCTGCGGTGATCCTTAGGCGAAGGCAAAACGTTCATTATTTAACTGAACTGTAAAGTTATCCGTATTTAAAATCGCATTTCGCGATTCGACCGGATCACGCACAGATTCTACACGTTCAATACAGATTACGTCAGTGTTGTTATGTATATATATATTCACGCCTTGTTCCCAACAGGGTAGGCAGAGCCAATCTTCTTCAACTTGCTACGGTCCTGACATACGTCTTTCGCTTCTTCAATCTTCGCATGCATACTCGTTGGTTCAGAGTACTCTTGACCTAGCCTTTTTTCAGAACGTCTCCGATTTGATCGTGAAATGTTCGCCTAGGTCTTCCTCTCCCGTCTATACCATTTACACTTGCTCATATATTTGTTTCGTCAACCTACTTTCATTCATCCTCTACACATGTCCAAACCAGCTCAGCATCCCTTTCTGAATTCGTGACACTACATCGTCTAGTTTTTAATAATTTACTCTATGAGTATTGTGCCAAGTTTCAGTAAGTGCGCTCGTACAGTGGGAAGGGAGGGCAAAATTAAACCATGTGTGGTAATTCATTTAACATTTGCTTTAAAGATATAGTAAAAAAGAAGCAGTGAATAAAAAAAATCTACACCAACCAGCAAAGTATACGTAAAATAAATTTTAATTAATACGTAATACTTTTGAATTTAATTCGCGTACGCCTATTGTCGTTTTATTGGATGTTCAAAGAACACTAAAAATTTTAATTGCGATTCTAATCAATAGTAAGGTCCAGCAACGCCCACTGGCGCAGCTTGGCATACCTTTCCCGACTCTTGGCAGGAGGCCTTTGCCAAGCAGAGCGAAAATTACAAGTTGCTACAACATATTACTAAGTGTTGACCCATACTTTCGGCATGGGTTCCAGACACAGACACGTTATAAAATCTTTCAGATGCAGCTGGTTACTTATATGGGGCCCGACGTCTTCTAACTAACCATCCCCAGCTGAGACTATCGGCTTCCTCGATCGCTGACTAAACTCTAACTGACGTGATAAACATTGATCACTGATCTATACGTATCGCGTGATCCTGATCACGATGCTGGATTTCAGAAAATCTAGAAATCCACTGATACCTGTTATGATATTACGTCAATACATAGTATTTACTTCTCATTCAATAAATATCACGATACTGCATTGCAATCCAAATATCGTGACAAATATTATATGTGTCGCGTTCGATAAATATTAATCGAATCGTAAAGGACTATGGATTTATTAAAATACAAAATATTTCTTTGTGTGCGTAATTTTTTTTACAACACATTCAATTTCAACACATGATTATACAGAACAATTTTTTATATAGGAGACAAATGTTTGGGATTGAATAGGGAATAATAAATGTTTTTTTATTTATCTATTTGCGCTACATAATGAAAAAGTGAATAATATATAATTCATTTTTATTTTGCCTTAAATAAAGTTGATTTCCTTTCGAAGTAGTTCTACTTAACGTTAACAAATTTTACGAAATTTATTATGTTTAATTTAGACTTTTTTGCAACCCGTCATTTCGGGTGCTTTAAAGCACACTCGGTCACGGGTGTTAACTGGTGTTACTGTCAGCTTTTAATTATAATTTTTTATCCGATCTACGCATAATGCGCTCCCAGTATCTTGAGGTCGAGGAGTGGTATGCTTGACTTTTGAATTTATAATAAAATTGACATCTATTTTGAATTCAATAGCCTCGCGAATCATCCCTGGCCGGAATTGGTATTCTTTTGCTTACGCAAAATCTACATTTGAGGTCTATTGTTTATATATTTATTTATAATCATTATTTTTTATATATTTTTATAAGTTTTTCTACACATTTTAGTTTGCCCTGTATAAGATAGTCCATTCAGAATCAAGCCTATACACTACTGAATCTTGTAGAGATATAGCACTTGAATGGTAGTATAGGTTGTAAGTATAGGACAAAGAGCATATATTTATCGCTGGTTTGAAAAAAGTTTTTATGCCCCTTCCAAATGTAGGCAACATTATTCTTAACACGTGTACGACAACATAGCGGGCACCCTGTCGACTAAAGCCAGCTTCACGTGGTCATTGCGACATAGACGCGACGCTCAAAGCTTTTGCCGTCGCAGCACTTGCTTGAAATCCTGATACTCGGCGGCCAAATGTTCACTGTCAGAGATCCCTCGCGCTCTCTGAAATAACCATTTTCCCACGAGAGATAGCTGAGACGGATGTTGGTGAAATTCGTCGTTTAAATATATTTACAATGGATTTATAAGCAAATTATTCTTTTGCTTTTCTAGATGTATTTGTAATTTGGAATCCTGATAACACCTTAAGTCACAATTTGCATAGAAAATTGTAGTAACATAGTCAGAAATATGAAGGGCTTTCTCCTCAAAGTCTTCCATAAATAAAGTCTTCCATAAATATCTTAGCGCCAGCGGAAGACACATCGCCACACACACACCGTCTGCTTGCTTGTAGATCTCTCTCTTCCAGAGCATATGGTCACATATGCGGCAATACATAAATGATACTGCATATTCCGTTGGAATTTTTTTCTCGGCTAGCTTTTTAGTTACAATTGAGCTACTGTCTTCAACATGTAGGTATGACAGTGTGACAATTTTTTTACCTCTAGCCTTGCTTTTATATTTATCTTATTATACTTGATATAATTATCTCATTCGGCAACGGGCTCACCACCTGTCACGTTTTCCCAAATAAACTCTGATAAAAAGGGTTGAAATGTCTAATATAAATATCCTCTGACCACTTCAAATTTAGGCATAGGTAAGAACTAATTTAATTTAATAAATATTTAATTTAATTATCTTTATAATGGCTAGCTCATTTAATTTATTTAATATTTATTTTAATTTTGGGTACAATCGCAATTCAGGTGTTATTTTCAGTCCGTTTTAAAACAGTACACAGTTGTAGCTTTTAAGGCGACCCTAATTAATCCTATAATGCGTCAGTGACATGAAATGAAAAAGCTTCGGCCGACAGTGCAAAGTTTATAAATAAATTCTCATTTTACAACAATCCCTGTTTATTTTCGAGTTAAGGCGAATAGTAGCAAGCATTGTTTATATTTCATCTATTCCTTCTGTGTTTACAAGATATTTAATTTTCTTAACGATTGTCTCTGGCGCCGCGGGCCGTGGGTACGATTGTGGAAAAGAACATGTTACGGATAACTGTTTACGATCCAGGGGTTTGTCCATGAGCAATGAATATCCGTAATACACCTCCACGATATAGAAGAAAATTCTACTGGAGAAAAATGTTTTTTTTTATGGAAAAATGAGAAATGCTTACAGTTGCCTGTAAATATCCCTTTGACCGCTATCCGCAGTCTATCACGGCTCGTCTGGAACTCCGTGTTGCTACTGATTTAGATTTTTTTTTTCTTTGTAGATTAAAAATAATCAAGTACAAAATAAAAGGCAATCTGCTATGAATTCTAGTTGGAGACGCGAGTTATTGTTCCTGTCACTGTATGGCGACGGGCCAGATTATTATTAAAGCGGACATGTTAAATCCATTAATAATTATAGTATTTTGGACCGTACTTGAATAGCTATAGTCGTATTATGATGTGGATACCGAGACGCAAATAAATTTATATCTTTAGAATTTGATTTCATGAGTTTTTAAAACGGCACTCGACATTCTTGTCATAATAATTTATTTCTCATCTCGTTTTCTGTTATATATTGTGATCATGGGTATTCCTCAGTATACGCTGATTATCATTTTCTGTTAGGTTCGTAATTAATTATTTCACACTTTTAAATAAACCGTTTCAAGCGCTTGGTCTATAATAAAATTTTATCTAACTGTAATAACATTTACCCGACTACAACAAAGCCATAAAAAGGGTTCCTTCATAGATCCCAATATAAATACTTATCGTTTTACATATGAGGTACAATTTAATCATTCTGTATAGACAGCGAGTTATAGTACTTTTTTATTTTATTTTATGGGCAAAGCGGCAAACGGGCAATCGGTTCACCTAATGGTAAGTGATTACCGTCGCCCACGTACATCTGCAACACTAGAGGTGCTGCAGGTGCGATGCCGGCCTTTAAAGGTGTTTCGGGGATGGGAGGGACGATGAGGAGGGAGAATGTGAAGGAAGATGGAATATATAAATACATAATGATGTGCATCTTTATTATTCTTTATCGGCACTTTAGATGCTGTTTAGCACTTACCGGTACCTGGCTTTTTTTTTAATTACAGCATGGCATTTTTATGAAATGTTTTTCCATCTACTATATGAAGCCACAACGTTTTCAGGCATTTCTCACTTTTCTTCATTGTACGAGCTACGGCACGTACGCCGCTACAACATAAAAAAACTGTACACTTTATACATCGACATCATCACACACCCGGTCACAAGTCCACTGCTGAACATAGACCTCTCCCAAAGATTGCCAGAAAGGATGTTCCTGAGTTAACAACATAATACTAATACAATAAATTATATACCTACTAATATAAAAAACAAGAAAGTAGTCACTTTGTTTTTCTTTCAATCATGATTCAGCTGAACTAATTTCGATGAAACTTGGTACGGAAATACCTATGTATACATGCATGCTATGTTCACAACATACATCGTTATATCTATCGAAAGGTCAAGTACGTCGATGACTTGATACCTAAAACAATGACTAAGGATCGAGGCAGAATGTTTACTGCACCTTATACACTGTCCCTTTTAGAATACGATAAACTATAATCTACTTTAGACATTTCACTATCTTAACGTTGAGAAAACCTATAACCTTGAAAGGTTAAGCCTAACATATTCTGGTCACGAACGCTCGCACTCGCTCCAAATCCCCAAAGTAATTGAATGGTTCGCTTGTAAAGCGTATTGAGAGGCGATTGCCTCTATAGCCTCCGGAATAGTCCCGTCTATACTGTTCTGTTGAAAAGTTTAACGGGCTTCCACGTTAAGGTATTAGGAGTTCAGTTAACAGTTTAGAGAAAATGGTCCTGTGCTCTGTGCGGGTAATAAAGTTTATCGTTGCGAAAGTACGAAACTGTTCACGGTTGGAGAATGAATGGAATAAGAATGTCGTAAAGTAATTTAATTCATTTATTTTACCGTATTCAATATTAAATGGTATGGTGATTTCGTTATAATATTTACCGTCGACGCTCTCAAATATCTGAGAGTAGTCATTTCTCTAGCAGTGGCTACTTACTTACCTACTTACTCATGCCTGTCAACCATAAGGGTAGGCGGAGATTACTGGTTACCATTTAGTACGAGCCAGCCACTACTTTCCGCAACTATTAACTATGTAACGGGTTCCGTCAGGAATGTAATATTGACACCCAACTCCCATTTGTCCCCTTTATGAGTGGTTTTTCATTAAATCCTTTCTTAGCGGTTTCTTACTACCTATAAGTAGTCTACCTGCCGAATTTAGAGTTTGTAAGGTAAACAGTTCCTGAGATTAGAGTCATTAGTCTGTGGTATTTCGCTTTTATACACATACATAGATTTAATTTCTACGGTACTATATTTGGCGTGTAGATGAAAACATCTATTAATTAAACTGAACAATCTACTTTAAGGAATCATCGGTTCAAGATGGCAACTAAGATTCGTAACATATAAAAGTTTTATAATTGTCAAACGGCGGATCTTAGTCTTACATTTAGTCTGACACATGCGTCAACAGGCCGTCACGTTAATTTAACCAACATCTCACCTCAAAGAGACCGAAATAGATGAGTTCGTTGACTTTACTCCTCACGTGGATACGTTAAGACGGATTCCGTTCAGAACCATTCAATCATTATTTTATATCTTATTCCCACTAATATAATAAACTATTGAAAATACACACTTTGTTTGTCTTTCAATCACGCATAAATAGCTGAATCCGCGTACGCAAATAGCTTGAAGCCTGGAAAAGGAAATAAGAGGCTTTTTATACCAGTTAAACCGACAGATCCTAGCCAGTGTTAGGTTAATTTAAAACAGTTATAATTAGTAACATCGTTGATTAAAAATGACTAAAATTAATTTTGCTACGATTATAGCACTTTAAAATAATTTTTCATAAAAAAAATAAAAAAACAATGTCTTGCTTTGTTTTTTTTCTTTCGTGTTGTAAACAAATGGTCAACCTTGTACTGAAAATGTTAAAAGATAAATATATATATTTACGAATATAAAGCCAGGAGCTGTTTTTGCGTGAATTTATTAAGTAATATTTTGAAACAGTTTTTCGATATCGACATCACATAGTACAATTGTAATCTTTAACAAAAATGACAGTGTTTTTATTATCAATGCTAATATAGAACTGTTTCTTGTTACAGATACTCAGGGAACGACTGAAATGATCTACAATTCCACTAACTAGATAATGCTAGACTAAGGGACCTAGTATCTCTGCAATCATGTTGTTCATAGACAAAATGGTGTTACTGGCACTATTGCTGCTGCCGGTGATCAACGCGGCGGCACTGTCGCCCGGAGACACGGACGCGTGCAATCCGGACAAGATGACTGTTTACCGAATGGTATTGCACACTTACTGGACGAGGGAGAGATTTCCAAAACATTACCCGGATTGGAGGCCTCCGGCTCAGTGGTCAAGGATCTATGGTGAGTTTCCACAAATGGAAATGATTATACAGGTGGCTTATTCATTTCGTTTTAAGACGAATGCCGTGTTGTTTTTCACAATCTAGATATGGTTTCTATTGGTATGTATTTATTTGGTGGCATAGCAGATAATGCCTCTGATGTTGATATTAATTAAATTATAAATTATATTTCCACGCGTCATCCAGGGGTTCACATATCCTTGAAATAATATTTTTTAATTACTTCCTAGACATGCAGGTTTCCTCACGATGTTTTCCTTCAACGCCGAGCACATGGTTACAGCAGTTAAAATTGCTATTAACAATTTAAGCGATGCCGGCACCAGGAATCGAATCCAGATATTGAAATATATAGCTATGTAGATAAATAATCATATACTATTAAATAAGCATCCATGATTCGGACACAAGCATTTACTCGTATATTCGTCATATACCACGGACCAATAATTTGTGTGCTTGCATAAATATTGGAAAGCCAAGCCGTCGTCATGTATCTTCATAGTTGATAGACTTAGTAGGTGGGCTATTGACTGCAGTACAAATGATGCTAAAACCAATCCCGTTTCTGTGCTCACCGCGTGATCCCGAGTATTAGTCTACTGAGGCATGGTTCGCTTTCGGCTGGGGTTTGCAATAGGAATAGAATAGGAGATGACAGCGTATGAATACAACACAATACAACAGCATCCGAAAACCAATCGGAAGAATATTCCTATACCAATCATGATACCGTAAGGTATTGTCATAAGAATTTGCCACTTTTACCGCGTGGATTTCGTAAGAGACGACTAAGGAATCCTTGAAAATCACAATGGCTACCGATAGATGGCGGGATAACATCTGGTAAAATAGTAACAAGTCCAAATTAGCCCATTGAGCGACCGATGACGGGCAGCAGAAACTAAGGTGTTCTGTGATCCCCAATCCGCTTGCTAAGCGCGGAGATTATAGCAAATCATCCTTATAAGAGACCCTTATGTCTTACAGTGGACTATTTAAAGGCTGTTTACGAAATTTATCAAAAGTAAAGACAGTTTACTTTGGAGAATAAAAAAAAAACTAAACGCGTCAAATGTTTGGCAAGAGAGCGGTGTAAATGAAATAATTTTACATTTACATTTACGTACAAAGGGATATCTTGAGAGATTAGCCATTGTTTTGCAACGCCCACGCCAAGTGGAATTGGGTCGGGTTCGAGCGATCCACTCTCGACGTCAAAGCGAAAATTGTAAATTGAAGGCGTTAAGGAATCTCGAAGAGGACAATTTTGGCGTTATACGATACTTTCATGCCACATTCAGCACTGTAATTTTGGTTTTTAAGAGATTTACTTTCGCCGATAAAGCGCGTCGACGCCAAAAACAAATACACAGATTTTCGTTTTTACTTTCTTTTTGAAATTGTTTTATTACACTGGCTCTTGTTAAGACCGTATATGTGAATCATTAACATAATGACAGCGCGCTTTAAAAAAAACTCTTGGCGGCTGTTTTTACCATCATTAGCGAAAGCCTTGCTGAGTTTGCTTTTAATGCTGTATACAATGTTGGTCAAGATTGGGTGTTCCTACTATCAACAAATAATCTTTATCTATCTTTAACATCTCGAAGTATATAAAACACCATCTAATCCCTTACCCTACCGTACTTTAAGAGCCTGCAAATAGTCCACAGTAGGACCAAGGCCTCTTCCATAAAGAGGATTTTCCATTATCACCACTCTTGGCAAGTAAGCAATTTTCACGGCTTTTAACTTTGTCACTCCTTACCACATCCACGGGAAAGAAGGCGGTAAAGATTCTTAAGCCGATACCATACGGTAAATCTAATAGTATGGTTCTCTTAAAAATCGACTTAGGGAATTGCTGTAGAGTAGTCTTGAAGGTTCCGATAGATGGCGTAATAATGATATCAAAATCACTGACGTAAATCATCATCAATCAAATGGGTGTTAATATAAGGGGACAAGTACTTAGTTTGTTACGTAGTCTACTTTCAATAAATAGGAAAAAGAGAATCTAAAATAAGATGTACTAAAATTTTCCTTTGAATTCTCGAATACCAAAACCTAGAACTAGCCAGATAGGTACAATTGTCGATAAATGCCCTCCGCTTATCAGTTCCGCTCCTCCCAACCTTCAGTATTCTCCAACAGTCTTAATCGTATGTATGTCAGAAGATGGAGCCAGTGCTATTTGAATCTGTGACATTGGTCATACCACTAATTTGTATATCGGCCAAACTCTACCTTAACCTATAAAATGGTAGATCTACGTCATCGAAACAGAAAATAAAATCTGACCTATATAAAATTTTAAGAGCGATGCAATTTTGAAACTGGTTCTCCCTATGGCCAAATTTGATGACACTTTGTTAGGAACGAATAAATGTTCCAGACTTTTTTTTTTGTTCATATCAGCATCAGTATCCGTAGCAACTATTTTAAGACAAAAATCTCGGAAGTTGCGGATAGAATTAGTGCGTTACATCACAACAACAATTGGTGTGTCACTGGGGAGCCCGATGGATTACTCGCACTTCGTTTTGGCTCCGCTTCAAATTCTGACGAGCCGTTTCTGCCATAGGCGATAGCAGTATATCAGTAGTTCTTGACTCATTTATTTGCGATCCAAGATATTTCATATGCGATGCGTAGAATTTTGAAATTATTTTGAAGACAAATATTTTAGCCGCGGTAACTTTGAGTTTAGCGCAGCTATTATTTGACTATGCTTTGATCTCCGGTTTAATTTACTAATGTAAAATTATTAACTTGCAATTTTAAGTGCTGAATAAGCTGAATATGGTGGTGAAGGCACGTTTCGCGAAGCATCCATTCTATTATTATCTATTATATACAATATTAAACTGTAAAAAAAGTTTGTGTTGGAAAGTGTTGGGATGGAGTAAAAATTCAACAGATTTTTTGTCTGTTTGTCTGTCTGTATCGTGCACGCATCACATGAAAATATCAACATCGATTTCAATACAATTATTTAAGCGATATAGCTTATAACCGAACTTAAAAACAGCCAAATTTTATTTTGATGGGTTAAGTATGTCCATAGTTACAGCTTGAGCTCTTCGTACTATGGTATTCTCATATGATTGTCTGGTTTTATGAAGTGCAACTATACTTATACGAGCGTAGCCGTTGCTTGTCTTCCAGGTCTCGATTAAGATTACTACACATAAAAATAAGCTCGCACGTCCGTGTACCCAAACGAGGTGGTCAGAACTTGAAATATAAACCCACTCTTCACTTAAGCCTATAATATTTTTTTGTATCTTACGTTATTGATACATTGTAATATATTGCAATAAAACTTTTTGATCTACTATCCGTGTCTGTTCGTTCGTATGATAAAGGACAATGTCAAATGACGTGGCGTTCTATAAAAGACGACAATGCATTTCGGCAGGCATAATGCCGACGACATGACTTCGGGGCCTGGTAACTAATCAGGTACGTATAACTCACAGTTCTTGCATTTGACACACCTAAACGCCGTACCAAAATCATTAAAGGGCTATTTAAAAAACCCCGGCTCCCTTTGAAATTAATGTAATTGAAACGATAATTCATTGATTCATTGAAACATTGTTTTATTCTGGTGAAGAAGGAAAACAGATTTTTTTTTCATTATGTCCCCGAGCTTATAATGTTCCTTACAGTTCATCTTTGTTTAAGTTATTTGAAATTCATTTAAGTTCATTGATAATTGAAGAATTAAGTAAAAAAAATCGGTATATATGTATCGGCAATGTTGCAGGAGCAGGGTTAATTTTATTTTTCAAGAAAATTTAACCATATTCTCATCACTTAGTTCTGTTATACAAAGTAAACTACTAATTTCTCTACATAAAAACAAGCTATAGCAGACGTAACTAGAACGATTTATTTGCAGACGAATTATTACCAAAATGTATACACAAAGTTAGTTTCTTTGTCCAGAAAAGGCGAAGGAACGTTTCCATATATATATACGATACGATCTAAATTAATGTCGTCGTTACATAGATTTCGCTATTTTTCTTCGGGAAAAAGAAATTAGGGCTAGAGCCTTGTGTCGGCTCACAACAAGACCATTACTCTAAGGTGCGCCTTTTTGTATCCGGTATCGTTTGTCCAGGCACAATATGAACGAATATCATAAATTATTTCTCTCTTCTACATAAATAACTTTCTTGCCTTTAACTTAAACTTAAATGCCTTTAACTTTGACCATGACTTCGCGTTTCTACTAAATTTAATTAAAACACGTTTAAACTTTTGGTTGTGAACTAAAATACAAACATACTTAGTTTCATATTTATGATATCGGTAAGATGGAGTTGATTGTTGCTAAATATAGAGGAGAATAAAATTTAGTTGTCAAGATTGCGTGCCTCGCCCTTTTAAATGCGCGTGTAATCCGCGCATTCATCTCATAAACATTTAGAGCTTATTTAATACCTGTTGCGGATGAATGAACGAAAACACTACGATTTTTTTATTATTTAAAACAAAACAACTGTAGAATTTTCTCCTGAGTTTGTGATACACAAACAATCTGGGTGATAGTTTCGGAAGGATAAAAAAGTACTTTTTGTAGGGCATACAAAAACTTCATTCATTTCATTCATTATTTTTGACACACGCATGAACAATTTGCATACTCATCTATTTGTATCATTGAATGAAACGATTTTTGACCTTTCGCCATTAATCACACTGTATTTTATCTTTTCAACCTACGCAACTCTAGTCCTATCTCGCTTGCACACAACATTTTCTCTTTTTTTCCGAAACTCAATTAATATTACCATACTCCTTTTACATCTATTATGTCTTTTCATTTACATGCCCTTCGTCAACTACTTTTTTTCGAATCTACAGCCCTCAGTTTTCCAATAAAATGACTGATCGATGTTCTCTGAGTTCCCTGACTCCGAAGGGTGATGCCAAAGACAGATACGCTCATAACTGAGTCAAGAGGCTATCATAGAGGGGCGACTTAAAACATTTTTGGGTCGCTTTTCTCGGTGCTATGTAAAATAAACGACAAACAACATACAACATACAACATACGTGAAACATGTGTGTGTTCAGACGCGTATTTTGTTTCCTCAATTTATTTGTTAATAAATAAAAAGGAGACACGCGAAAAGCGGATAACACCATCTTCTTCTCCAAATGCCAACCTCACTTGCACCCAGCGAGCATCTGATGGTGAAAAACCCGCCCTAATTCGCCGTTCCAATCGGAAGTCATCTGTTATATTAGTAGTACAATGAGACACGTGATTCACAGATGACTTTACACTTTACTTAATATTATTAATATAATTGCGTTGAAGTTACAGCGCGTTACGATTTTGTAACGTCGCCAACTGGCATCGAGTGAGTTCAACACACCTCGATAACATCTTGTATGAATCATGCGTTTACATAACAATGTCACACTTGGTCAATATATTCGTAATACGTACGAGTGACTAAAATACATACCTAGTGAATAAGACGGGGTCGTTCCGAGTTCATCACATTAGCGAATGCCTGCGGTTTCGTCCGCGTGATCTTAAATTTTGTTCCCCTGGAATTTTATGTCATGATGAAGCAATTGTCTCTGGCGCTGAGGGTCGCGGGTTTTATCTCAGTATGAATTAATAAAATTATCGACTAAAGAAAGACAATTTCGTTTGTCAAATGTTAATACTGACGGAAATTATGCAAACAAATACATTCAATAATTGTAATGCGTAGAATAAAAACCATGGTCCCATAGGTAATAGCCAGCTACAATAATATATTGATCTACGAGTACACTGAGCTCGTGCAGACCAGCTTCCTCAAGTAGAACCTGTTCACAAGAATGACGCAGGGTACAATATGTTATACAAAAAATTTTTTGGTGCTTGTATTGGGTTGTTTGTAGTTCACTATTCATGAAGATAAGGATTGTAATTTTATTATTCAGGATTCAAAGGAAATGATTAACTTAGCCCCTCTGTCTAGGAGTCGTCTGGGTTGGTAACACACTATTACTCATTTCTTATTTTTTTTCTTTTCTTTTTTCTTTCTTTCGCCAAACAGCGCTGCAACAACTGTTGTCAGCCAGAATATGGTTGGCGTTTGTGCACCACAGTGCGTTTTACTCGAAGTTTTCTGCCACTCACTTCGACTTTGTGGAATTAGCTGTCGTCAGCGGTATTTTTTTTATGAGAAAGGCGGCAAACGTGCAATCGGTTCACCTGATGGTAAATGATTACCGTCGCCCACGTAAATCCGCAAAACCAGAGGTGCTGCAGGTACGTTGCCGGCCTTTAAGGGTATTAGGGAGATGGGAGGGAGGATGACGAAGGGGGTGTAGGCCTCCGGTTACCTGACTCACCGAACGAAACGCAGAAGTACAAGATACCTCTACTTCACGCCGGTTATCTGCGAGGCCGTGGTACCAATCCGGTGGAGCCAGCCCATTCGAGCAGCAGCAAAAGCCGCCTCTTGACTCTACTACGTTTAAAAATGTTCGGACTCCTTTGGTGTTGTGGATGTTCGTGGGCGTCGGTGATCACTTACCATCAGGTGAGCCGCATGCTCGTTGCTCCCTTCTTCTATAAAATAAAAGTATAAGTACGGGCCGAAAGACATTCCATCTAAAAAGGACTTCAGAACTGGCAATGCATTTGTATTGTGTTTCGATTGAAGTTTTTTGCAGGTTTCCATGGGCTGCAGTAGCCACTTACCTTACAGTGAACTGTTGCCTCGTTTTCCACCCTTATCCAATAAAAAAAAAGTGTAAGCGACAAGAGCTTGGCTGATTTATGATCGGTTTCACTACAAATAATGTCAAAAGCAGAGCATACGTCTACCACTGTTTGAGATTTTCGTCATTACACAATAGGTGAATTATTTCTATCTGGGATTTATTAACCGAAGACGTATAAGAATAAGTATTAATCATTATTAGATGAACATTGCAACATTTTCATGTCCGAGTCTATATTAAGCAGTAGACTAGACTAGTTATCGTGCGCCAGTTGTAGTGATGTTGGTTATGATGATGAAATTTATGTTTTTAAATATATTTTATTATTGTAAATTGAAACCAGAAAAGAAAGCTGGGAAAGTTACGCTAAGTCATTTTTATTAATCTGAATTTAATAATCATCGACCCACAGTGACAAACTATAAATCTCTGAAATATAACATATATTCTAAATGACGTTACCATCTGCTACATACTCATACGAGTAATGTTTTATTAATGTTTCTTTAAAACCATATCATTATTCTCGTATTTTAATCACTTTCGAACGAACACTTCTTTGGAACGTATGTGGGTTGATACAAATTAATGTCACACAAATCTAAAATTTACAAGAAACCAGCTGTAATTATTTTAAAAATAAAACAATGTGTTGGTTGTTATGTTTCATTGTTTAAGTGTGTTAAAATAAAACAGTGTTTCATTAAATCATGTCAGCCGTGTTGTGTTTCTTAGGTATTATAAAACCTAGTAGACCTAAAGACCTAACGAATGTAGGTTCATCTAATTGTATAGATCAAACAACGTAATTGGCTATTGACAATTGCTAGTATCGGTACTTTTGCTTACTCCGTGAGAGATTACGGGTATTATACATTATACATACCTTTATCTTATCTTAACCCTTTACTGCCGAGGACATTAGAAGTAAAAACCCTAAAATAACAATGAACCATTTCTAAATTGACGTCTACCAATCATAAGTCTACAAAGGCTCTCGGTTTTATTGGTATCTAGAGAGTCCAACACGAGACTCACAATTAATCATATAGAATATAGATGTTTGCATTGGACCTTTGGGACGGTTATACATTATGCCATATTTAAACTTTTGTCACGTCAGAAAACACATAGATTTTAATATTATCTAAATACAATTTGATAAAATTAAAAGCGACATAGTTTTCGTATTTTATTTTTTTAAAGGAAATTTGTGGTTACTGTAAATAGTTAGTGGCAATAGACACAATCTCTTCGATCTCCGGCAAATAATGTTAATCAAATGGATCGCCGAAACAACCGCGAACCTTTTCTGACGATATTAGAGCTTTTCAACGTGGACCCTTTTCTAGCCTTGGGACCAGTTAAAATGATGAACACATGTTTTTCGAATGTGCTAGATTGAGAGTGAAAGAAAGCCATGTTTTTTTTCTTCAGTATTCAGTAATGTTTTACACAGTACTCAATAAGGTATAATTTTATATACAAATAAAACCAAATTAAATTAATAATAATAAAACCTGTATATGAATTATAATGTTTAATGATTCTCTATCTCTCTCATTCAATTTATCACTTTTATTTATAAAGTTCTAATTAACTAATGGCTTGAAATATTACGGTTTGAAACATGCTTCAAGTATACAATGTTTAACTTTTGAATACTATTTATTACAAAAAATATAAATGTGAAGAATGGCTTGTGACGAAAATTTATTAAAAAAAATATCAAATAGCTCCGAGACTATTGCGAACATAAAATGGTGAAACTCACAGATTAAAAAGTTTGCCAACGGGGAGATCTCCGAGTGTAACAAATTTTTTAATATTTTTCAAGGTTTATGTTTACAAAGCAATTTACTACCCTTTTTCGCGCCTTTCATAGTCCATCTGAGATTTAATATAACTTCATTAGGCGACTACCAGTTGAGCGTAAATTTTCATCTCTCTTTAATGAAGATATGATGTAATGCTTCTTAAAACAGTTTTTTTTAAGAAAATAATAACAAAATATACGTTTTTTTTTCTAATTTCTTATATTAAACCTCGAGTCACACTATCGGTTTACCATAGATCTTAAAACAATATAATTCATAAATCTTCTGGGTAATGTGCATACGTAAGTTAATAAAAAATTACATATTTACCAAAACTAAAATATGTATGTGTTTTTGGAATTGTGCAATTAAATTTTATTTATTGCACTTAATTTTCATTATTAATCTAAAATTAATTGAATTAAATTTTTATTTAACACGTTTAATGCGTTTTATTAAGCTAATTATATACTTATATAACCTATGAATTCTTAAATATTATAACACTTGCTTAGATAATTTCGAACTGCTTATCCACGTAATTACTTATTTCATGGCAATCACTAGGACCACCACCCTCGACGATGGCTCGTCACCGGTCACTCTCTATACTCTCTTTTTTTTTACGGGATAGGCGGCAAACGAGCAAGCGGTTCACATGATGCTAAGTGATTATCGTCGCCCACGTACGTCTGCGTGCGTTGCCGGGCCTTATGAGTATTTGGGAGATGGGAGATGGGAGGAGGAGAGGGCCTCAGATCACCTCACTCACCGAACGAAACGCAGCGGCACAAGGTGCCTCTACATCAGGTCGGTGTTCTGCGAGGCCGCGGTACCAACCCGGTCGAGCCGGCCCATTCGAGCAGCAGCAAAAGCCGCTGTTAAGCTCTACCACGTCTAAGAATGAAGAGAAAAAGAAGAATCTCTCGGAGTGTCGGAAGCCCGTTTGGCTACGCTGAGTCGTGCCAAATTTAAATCTTAATGATCTCGCTTTAATTTCACAGTCCGCGCCGGGAATCGAAGTCAGGTCACTGGTGTTGGCACCACCAAAAATTGTTAATAGCAATTTTATCTGCCGCACTTACTACGTACTCAGCGGTGAAGAAAAACATCGTAAGGAAACCTGCATATCTGGGAATAACAAAAAAATATTTCGATGACGTGTGAACTCCACCAACCCGGCTCCAATCTCTCTCAAAATATATTTGGGAAAAGGCCTTTGTCCAGTTGTGGGCATTTACAAGCTGCTACTTTGCTTCAAGTTTTACTTTTAATCTCTGCCTATCCCTATGAGTGACAGGCGTGAATGCTAACTTTCTATAGAGCAAACGATTTTAAAGTAGATATTTTTTTTTGTTCACAGGTTTATCGCACAATAGACAATACGTTTTGTTCCGCTTAGGTCGCCGAGTCTCGCTGCCGGTACGACAATTTGCCGAATCGGGACGATCGGACACACTCAGCTCCGGTCCTGGTGCCTTAGATGTCTTTGGCGCACCAGCAATAGCCCAAGGCTCTGGACGCTCGGAGGCGGAGTTCTTTGTTGATGGTAATCACTCAAGGGTATGTATTCATTTAATACTATAAGTGTTCTCCCGCTGTCTCTTTGTAGAACTACTTAGTTTATAAAGTTGGTTGAAGCAAATACTTTCACTTCTTTAATCACATATACTTGGCACATGGCGTTAAGATGTTTAGTTAAATTTTATGATATTAAATCAATATTTTACACGTTAAATGCATTTAAAGACGAAACCGGTCAGGTGCTAATTAAAAATAAATACGAGTTGCGGAATAAGAGCAACTGTTTGCTTCGACTAATCAAAAGAAAAACTGTATTACACTAAGATTCTCAGAACAGAAGAAAAATATTTATCGCTTTTGAAAACGAAATACGTAACTCGTTGCTTTAAAGCGCTCGGCTGCAGAACCCAAGAATAACTTAAACTTACTTAAAACTTAAAGTCAGCTAAACTGAATGTTTTGTGTTTATAACCTAATATTTAAAAACTATATAAATAACCTAGTGCGATACTTCTTCTTGATAACTAAAATAACAGCACGTAAAAAATTTTTATTCATTTAGAGACACTATGAATTAATATCATGAAAAACTAATTTACTGTATTATTTATACCTTTTAATTTTAATATGTCAACTTGCTATTATGAACAGACGATTCGCATAGTTTCATTTAAAAAAAACAATCCTATCAGAACATTTTAAATGCAGATAAAATAGGAGAATAATAACAAAGGCATAACTCCGCAACACGATAAGAGCATTCCGTGAATTCGATTGCAATAAACGTACTTAACGATGACGAAGCTTCGATAATTTCACAATTTAATTGCGTAGCTTCAATAAACCTTGTATTGCGCGGCCCCTCGCCGAAATATCACTATTTCGACACTAATTAATGCCCCAGAGAGCAAACAACAATTATTGGCCGCCGTGGCATTTGGAAGTGATAAAAAAGCGACGGAATCGATTTTAATTGAGTTGTAATAAAAGGGAGGAATTTAACGTCTCTCCTATCGTGGTTGCTTTATTGCCAGTTACAATAAATTTTTATCGCTTACTTGTTCATTCCGGTTTGCGTGCCTATTCACCTATCTAATTCTAATCGTTATCGCTATTTATAGATCATAATAAGATCTCAGGACCGTATACTTAAATACACAGAAGTTGGTCAGAGGTTCTAAACTTTTAATCGTCCCCGTTGTCGTTTTACTGTAGAGATCAACGATACAAATGTTTAAACAAGTTTAAAAAAAAATTCAATCCCCAGCTACTTTACAAATAGTAGGGGATTGAACTAGAGTCATCTTATTATGCATATTGTTTTTTTATAAAGCGCCGTAAAAATCTACCATCTTTTTCTTCCCGCGGGTGTCGTAAAGACGCGTCTTGAAAGTCGCCATGGCTACCGATAGATGGCGGGATAACCATATCGAAAAATACCAGACCACAATCAAGCAGACCATTGAAGTCCAAGGTGTGAGGTGTCTGGTACTGTTTTCTCCAATTTGCTTGCCGAGCGTAATGATTATGGTAAATCCTCTGGTTATGGGAGAGACCTATGTCCTACAGTAGACTGGAGACTGGAGTTAGCACACTGTTAAGTTGGGGTGATTTACCTTAAGTTTTGTTATTGCCATTCTGTGATAAATTTTTATTTTCCAAAAAAAAGGAGCGGTTTTATTTTTAATAATGACGAATGATAAGTAATTTTATTAGTATATATGCTATTATAAAGGCTGAACAAAGAGGAAATCAAAAAGACCATTTGGTTCACTCATGCTGATAAGCTTCTAGACAGAAGTATCATTCAGATGAAAGACGAAAGAGACTGAATAACAAAACGATGCGCGCTCTACAAAGCTTTTGTTTTGCGACAGAGTTGTCTTAAACGTGAGGGATATAACTGCAAACGAAGATAAGCTCGGTATTCTCCTCAGTTCTAGATGGATAACAATGTGTTTAAATCACAAAGGAACTTTGTACTACCGAAACAATTCTCAAGTGCTCTGTATTCTAGCGACAATAAATATAATTCATTTATCACGAACGTTCTTAGAGTGAATATAAATTAGTCTTTTATTGCGCGAGTTTCTGTTTTATTATGTACTAGCTGTGTTCCCCGGTTGCACTCGCGTTAAATTTGGATTATACATAACTGTAACACACACATTATGATTATATTGGCTTATAAGCCATGATTATGTAATAAATAAGAACGTAATCGTTATATAGCTTTCCGCAGTAAAGCTGCTATCTAAAGAAGAAATTACTTTTCAAATCGGATCCCTTTAACGCGTACAAATATACTTCATAATATCAGTATAGATTTCTGCAAACACGAAAACAGGACCCGTGGTACATTGGAACCAGCCAACTCCAAGTTATCGTGAGAGGGTTTGTTGACTTTGGGTATAAGGTTCGTCACCGGTAGAGTTCTATATCCCGGAGAGGCGAAAACAGAGGCCCATTTGTGCCTACGTTTGCTACTACGTTTCGCGACGAAATAGAAATCCGTAAACTCTGCCCACTCCTATGAGTAATAAGCGTGAGTGACTCACAACATTTAGTTTTCATTGATCACCTACTTTTATTTTTTCAATGATCTCTTATCATTTTTATTTTATTAAAGGTGTCGGTGATAGCAAAAATGGTACCGTCTCCGGATTGGTTCATCGGAGTAGACGGTTTCGATCTATGCGTAGATGGCAACTGGATTGATAGCATCACAATAGAAGTAAGTCACTCTGTCACACACTTATTACATATTCTATTGATGGTTGCATAGCGCAGTTGCTATTCCTTTTTTTTTATTGAACTGTCGGCAGTCCCGATGGAAAGTGATTGGCGTCGCCCACGCGTACATCTGCAACACCAGTGGTACTGCAGGTGCGTTGCCGGCCTTAAAGGATAATTGGAGGAATCGCAGCAAGAATTGGGAGGGGGAGAAGAGGGCCTCCGGTTACCTCACTCACCGAAGAATCACAAGATGCCTCTACTTCACGCTTGTGTGCGAGGTCGTACTGCTACTACCCCGGTTGAGCCGACCCATTCGAGAACCAGAAAAAGCTACCGCTTGGCTTTATCAATTTATTTATTATAGGACTAGGTTAAGATAATATAGGATTTAAATAACAATCAGCTAATGAGAATTCTATCTAACTTCTGGTTTGTGTATTTCTTACTACAAAGAATAATTTTGTTTCATTTCATTAAATATTTCTTAATAAAACCATCGTGTCATTTAAAAATTCACTACTTAGTTTAGTCACGAATGTGTCTATCTATGCGATTCGCAACATACCGTCGGCTACTTATTTGATTTATTGATCCAACAACTATGTATAACTCCGTACCTCAGGTCGACCCACTAGACGCGGGGACGGACAATGGCTTCACATTCACAGCACCGAACTGGCCGACCGCACCCCAAGGAGTCGCTTACCGTATAACATCGAAGTACCCCTCCCACCCCGCCGGGTCCTTCTTTTACCCCCATTTGAGAAGACTGCCACCTATAGCTACGTTTCAGTTTATTAAAGTAAGTGAACTTGTTTATTCTACTGTTTATATAAATTTTATTGTAATTTTAATAGTATCGTGAATAACATTAAAGATTAAAAGTAAAATAAAGTAGCGGCCTATAAATGTCCCACAGGGACAATGGGTAATCACCATGACTCAAATTTAAAGAGCGTCTTGGAACTGAGTAGAGTCCTCCCATGGCTGGGTTATCACCATGTCTCAATTTTAAAGAGCGTCTTGGAACTGAGTAGAGTCCTCCCACGGCTGGGTAATCACCATGTCTCAATTTTAAAGAGCGTCTTGGAACTGAGTAGCATTGTCAATCGAACCCGGATCACTCGCATACTTTGGAAACAAAGTGTGCCCTATAGCCACAAAGTTTCCAGGACTCTTTTGATTAACAACTATACGTACAATTAGTTTATCTGAGCGATCCTCGAAAACATACATTTCAAAATATTGTTTGTAAGCTTTTGCTGTGTAGAAATAAAATGTTTAACGGAACGTCAATAAAATTATTTGATGTCATTGTAAGTCGTATTTCAACGCTATATTTAAATGTTTTTCTCTACAGCTCCGAGAATACGAGCTCTCTGAAGTGTTCCACAGAGAGACAGACGACCGAAAATACGACGTTCTAGAATTAGATAAGCTCAACCATAACAACATTGACGTGTTGGATGGTAACAGGGCGCTTTCTATCGCAGAAGAAGTCGAAAGGGCAGAACAAGCCCCGAGAATTTACTCTGAGGGCTCAATGACCACACCTGATGGGACATATTCGTTTTACTCATTGTAAGTTTACATTTTTCTACAGAATTTACATATCTAAGTTATATTAAATGGTATTTTTAACCAAGTACAAAGTAGGAAATGGGTTTCGATTTGTGTAAAAAAAATAATTTGTTATATGACCCAATTTGGATAGTCAAATGGTCATATTGTGTCAATTATCCGATGATACACATAGATAAAGATGTGTGACTTCGCTCGACATCGATTTTCTGAATTTATATTATTATACGTGTAAATAAAGAATAAAACAAAAAAATAACTTTAAGTTTTCGTACCGTAAATGTAGAGCACGCTATTATTGTATTCAGTTACAAAATTTCGGTATATCCTAAAATCAGAGGCAAATATAATGAAATACCAATAAACGGGTTTTAATGTACAATTTTTAATGTAATGTTTACAGCAATAGAAACGCAAATAAAAATCACAGGGAATGCCATTGTAAAACCCATCAAGTATGGGTTTTTTGACAATCAAAACAAAAGCTATTTCTTATAGTATTTGTTTTAATTTTCGACGACGAATTAACTACTGCTACTACATCAGTCTATGTTAGTCCACTGCTGAACAGTTCTCTCTAAGAAAGCGCCTGCAAAAGGCATACATTTCTCGGAAGGTTTGCCCATACTCATCGCTGGGCACGTGTGTTGATGAGTGCAGCCCCGGTGTCTACTAGTGATGTTTGGGTTCCGCAAATTCAGATGGATATTCCGTCATCATTCGATGGACAAATGCACGTGTATTTGCTAGTTAGGTGAATGAGGTAACCGAAGGCCCACTTCCACACATCTTCCAAAAATCCTTAAAGGCCGGCAACGCACCTGCAGCACCTCTGAAGTTGCAGTTGTACGTGGGCGACGGTAATCACTTACCATCAGGTGAGCCGCACACTCGTTTGACCCCTTCACCATAAAAATAAAAATTAAAAAAAGAGGTTTCCCGTCAAATTATATAATAATAAATAGCATATAGCATTTCATAACTAAAACTAACAGTTACGCAATCAATCACATCGTTAACGCACAATTACTTTACGATTTATCTTAACCGACGAAACACAGAATGAATACTACAGTAAGTACGACAGAGGAACCTCGATCAGCCAACGAATTACCCACGTCCGGACCGACAGCGAGCGAGCGATCTGCATTGAGAAGCCTGGCGCGTCGGTACCGGGCCCGCAGGCGACGTAAACTGCGCGCGGACAATACAGATCCCGCTGAGAGGAGAAAGCGGAAAAGAGCTAGTAAGGAGATATTATTTAATTACAATTAAAATATTAATAACACTGACAGTAAGCTATAAGTGTCGTAATATACGAGTACATAGTATATTAGGTACCTTTATAAGCTCCTAGTCTAGCCTGGTCTCTTCTAGATGTCCTCGTGGCCGATCTCAAACACTGTGACAGCTATACTATAACGACTAATACCATCGGCATTCGTTAACTGCGCAGGAGACATTATTGTGCCGTAAATGTACGATTATGGGCGTAAGATTCTGCCACACGCTTTCTTCCCGCGGGTCACGAAATAGGCGACTAACGGAAAAGCATCGAAAATAGCAATGGCTACCGTGGTAGCCCAGTGGTCAGGAGCACCCTGTCGGTCAGTCTAGTATCATAGAGCGCCTAGGGTCGATCCCCGGTGCCGGCACTACTAAAATTGTAAAGGCAATTTTAAGTGCTGTATTTTCCACGTGCTCGGCGGTGAAGAAAAACATCGTGACGAAACCTGCATATCTGAGAAATAATAAAAAAAATATTATTTCGAGGATATGTGAAGCCCGCCAACCCACAATCGAGCGGCGTGGCGGGCCATTCTCGGCTCCTACACCCTCTCAGATATTTGAGAAGGAGGCCTTTACCCAGCAGTCTCAGTCAGCGGTCTTATCTCGAAAAATACCAGACTAATGAAGCAGAGCAATGACGAGGGCTTGGTATCTCTTACTGCGATTGCTAATCCACTTGGCGAGTGTGAACACATACATTCAATCACACACGGCTTTCAGCCATAAAGGTAGGCTGAGACTATGGATTGTCATATGGGACTTAGCTTAGCTAAACGGGCTTTCGTTACTCCCTTATCGCCTCTCCGGAAGACGGAGCTGTGGTGTGACTCATTGCCGGATTATCTCACGAAGATTATCGTAAAATTTTCTAACCCTTCCCTTAGATAAAGGCTGGTAGAATCTTGCGGGTATCATACAGATCTAAATTACTTACATATAAAATATCTTTCAGGGCTTTTAGACTGCCGCGTATCAGACTGGGGCGAATGGAGTCCATGTCGCAACGATGGCGGCTGTGTGGGGTCGGCATTACGAACGAGACGCGTCATCCGCAGACAGCGACCAGGGGGTACCCCTTGCCCACCCACAGCGCAGTCGCGATGGTGTGCCACCAACTGCACGGCCTTACAGCAGGAGGATTGGCACAATAACCTAACGTAATTGGACCTCGAGATATGCCTTGAGATAAATTCACATTTTCTTAATTCAGCCATTTAGTAGCACTATTTCAGTTACATATAGCAGGCATTTTCTGAACTCCAAAAAGAACGTGAACAAAAAGAATTACTACAATATATTAAGTGAAACTTCTGCTAGATCTGCTCTTTGGGAAAGTTTCTTAGCGTCTGTCTGTCCGTCCAAATTTTTCTTTCTATTCCAATCTTTATTTATTCGATTTACTTAATGTGAAATGACTTGTAAAAATAATAAATAAAATTGCTGTGTAAAAATACTTTTATAAGAGATGGTAGTTGATGTTAATATAATAGATTGGATTCTTTGTGGCTGTACTTATGAGAGCTTGTTTCAATTTTCTTTCAACAATTGATAGACATTTATGATTAACTACAATAACTCATTGACAATTAAATTAATAAACTAAATTCATTTCCTTGACAACTTGTTACCCAGGACAGTATTTGTAATGTCAGAGGTTTTTCCCACCTAGTATTAAAAAAAAATAGTTTAGCTAATAGATTAGTTGCATAAGATAGCTAGCAGTCGTACTAAAATTTATTTTTCCATGGCTAGATATTTATTTATACAAATTTCTGCTCTAGTACAAAAAATGTCGTGTCTTATGCTATAAAATTAGCAATTTTCTTTTGTTTCAAATAATACCATCTTAGTATTTTATCTAGCTTATAAAGGTATAGAATGAATTAATTGCGAAGAAGTTATTTTTTCTTAAATGCTAACCACGCGTGAATGAGAATAAGAATCAAAAGCGTTAAGAAGATTAAAACACAGTTGTTAAAAAACCAGGAGCGCAAAACTTTTTTTTGTATCGTTTGTAATATTTTCGTATTATTATCGACATGAATAGATTAGCCGCGTGTGGTTGGTCAATTATTAGCATATTATCTCAAAACGGTGACATACATATCTTACTTAAGTCCTTAACTTTGTGACAGTAACTCAATAATATAGTAGTATTTGATTTATAAAACGTAATGTGAATCCAAAGATGCAGCTTTTATTTTTAATACATTTAAGTGTAAAAATAGGCTAGATAAGTTCGTATTTAAAATAAGGTATTAATGTTGAATTGCTTCACATGATAATTTCTCTACATAAGCTACACATGCTTCATGAGAATTATCGAAACTTATATAATTATTTTAATTCTTAACATTTATTCATGGGAGGATTCGTAACAAAGATTGTATAGAGCATAGAAATGTAAGACAATGACAAAGAAATAGACGCCAAGAGGTACATTTTATGAAGATATGTGTTTCTATACAGTTTCTTACATCATAACTGATTTTTTTTTATTTAGGAGAAAGCTTGACATCTTTCGTAATTATTTCCCTCATAAAATAGTTACGGTGTTATAAATTTTGTGGTTAACAAAATTCTAATAATGTCTTATAAATCGTGATTGCCTTTTCGTAGGAAAAACGTAAAGTACATTAAGAGTACATGTTTTATTAGATAAAATAAAAAAAAAGATTACTACAATTTGCATCACAGCAGCACACGTAGGCTTGTTATAAGCGAGAATCGATTTATTCCAAATTTAAAAAAAAAAAACGTGAAGCCAAAAATGTTAAATTTAGTATAATAACTATTGAGTATGTGTATTTTTTACAATGTAAAATATTTTGATTTCAATAATAAAACACTTTAAATAACACAACATCACTGATTTTCATTTATGTCACCGATTTTCCGATTATTTATTAAAAAAAAAAAACACAATGCCGCGAGGCAATAAGCGCCACGCTGACCGAGTGCGAACCCGTGTTCGATCCCTGATGATAGATGGCTCGTACCAATGAGGTTTTCGAAACTTACCTACGTTTTGTATCATTGGCTTTGAAACTAAGACGACGACAGGCTCGCCACCGGTCACGGTGAAAAATGAGTGGAAGGACTATAAATGTCCAGACATTTGACATTAATCTGTCCACCCAGTATTGGATATATATATTTTCGTGTAGAAGAGATCTAAATACGCCACCTCCTTTCTTCTCCAGAGTGTCGTTAAAGGCTACTGAGGGAAAAGCCCGGCAAATCTCATGGCGGTCTCCGTGATCAAAACCAGCTATCGACGTCGTCACACGTTCTATCTCCCGGAGAGACAAAAGTAGGTAGCAGAGGCTTGTTTGGCTGCGCTGAATTGGCATGCACTAATTTTTAAAATTAATGGTCTCTGAGAATTTTTATTAACAATAAATATTACCGAATCGAAAATAAAACTGGAATCTGAGATGATGTACGAGTAAGTAAATTAATTAAATTAAATCCATTTGTTTATGAAATTTCCTCAATGATTTCGAACAAAATCTGGCATCGTCATGAAATATGCTGTTAGTAAAAAAAAATGCTTATGATATCAGCGTAAAAATTTGATACCAATGTGGTGACAGAATCTGATGGCGCATAAGTATTTTAGCGCAATTTACTTGAATCATCAATTTTTATAAACATCAATCGAATAAGTGTTACACAGATTATAATATCAAAAGTATTTTACCAAAAATTTCATTCACTAATAACTTTTTCGGATACTTCGTTTGAAAAACAAACAAAATCTCAACGCTCCTCACCTGTACACCATAAAAGTGGCATTAATATACTTTAAACTCTAAAATACTCTCCTAAGGGAATAAACTTTTCCTTCACATTTTTTGTTTTATCTCTACAAACTCCGTAACAGTCTTACACAGATGCAATTTAAAGCACTAACTCCTCTGTATTAACAGCGAAATTCGCTTGCGAGCTACCAAAGGCGACATTTAATACGAAAATTAGCTTGTCATGTTGCGTCACGAAGTGTTGACTTCTTTTCTACCATATATACACATGACACATAATCCGTACACAGTGCATCGCAGAATCTCTTTAACCCCGTTTTTTCCCTATTTAAAATGTTTCTCTGTTGAAACTGAGGTTTGTTGGAACACGCTATCTCCAGGGGCCTACTTTTTTATTTAGCATCATGACCCAGTACTTTTAAATTGGGTCGGTTAATGACGTTACCGGATGACGCCGGAGAACTTTTTCATGAAACGGAAATAATAACGTCTGCGCGGATAGAAAGGCAGGCGGAATGAGTATTAAAAAGGAATGGGAAATGGATAATTGCTAAGTTGAACGAGATTTATTTACTTTTAATTCAATGCAATGTATGATTTTAATTTATTTATAAATAATGAAGAAGTGCCAAGTGCGAGCCGAACTTAGTTTTTTTTCTGTTATATTTACGTATCAGAATTTTTTATTTAAGAACATTATTTAAATTGTTTGGGGGAGGCCTATGTTCAGCAGTGGACTTGTGATAGGCTGAAATGATGATGATGATGATGATGATTTAAATTGTATCATGGAGGAGCAGTAGTAGTAGCCTATGTGTAATTTATTCTGCAGATATAAATTACACATTGGCCATTGGAAAAAATATTTGCATGAACAAATGCTTCTTCCGGGTGGGGAAAGATCTGTTGCATAAAATTGCTATTAAAGGTGCCAACACCGGCTCTCGAACCCAGGTCTAACAAAACTATACTGTAGCGCCCTGACTACAAAGATACCACAACGTATAATCGGGTACAAAAGTATTTATCTATAAAAAGCATTGTGCAAACAGAGCAGAGAAAACATGACCTTGTTATCTTCTACATGCCGGTACCAATTTTTTGGGAAGGCAGATTGATTGCATGTAAATTATATTTATTGGGATGACAACCGAACAAATATAGTCATAGTCATTTGATGGTAAGTGGCTACCGAAGCCCAACTTCTATCGAAGGCGGTTAAAGATGTGTTATCACCCTAGTGGACTAAAATGGAATGCCTCTAAGATTATAATTATATTATACACCTTACAGATTGGAACGGATTGGCGACATAAATAGAATAGAGAAAGGTACCTACCAAGCGAAGTGAATAACTATTCCTTTTCAAATTAAACCACAACATCGACCGGATAACGGTTGGGATTACGCCATCAAACTAAATTAGTATACATATACAGGTTGGATGTGACCTCATTGACATTTAGTGAATAAAAGTTAGTACTAGGTCATAGTTACTTGGAAATAGTGAAAGAAAAATTACGTATGAACAAGAAAAAAGAACACTGTTTTCGAACAAATTAAAGATTTAATAATCCAAATAAAACGCAAGCATTATTCGTCATGCCTAATGGTTCATTGACCTCGGTAAGACGGGTAACCTCGCAAGATTTCATAGTCAGCGGTAGGCGACGTGGACGGTCGATAAGATATTTGACCTGGGTGACTGTGAAGTGGCATAAATATGTCTTTAGGCCAAAGCTAATTCAATATCTCGTGACACTTATGTAATTCATATTTGGTGTATGGCTTAGAAATAACCCGTAAAACCATACTATGGATGCGCTATTATAACGAGACATCCATTATGCGTATATATTCTGGAATTCAGTATTGTTTTACTTTAGAATTTTTTTAAAAATTAATTTAGACTTATTAAAACATTTGTAGAATAGTATAGACAATCGGTGATTGCTATATAAATCCTTTTGTAGAAGAAGTGACATTGACGTTAACGTAGGAAATTAAAGATTTCTATCTTCGTAACGAGCACGACTTGACGTAGAATTAAGCAAAGCTGAAATCGAATAAGCTTTTCGTTGAGCTATTATCGGTATTAAAATCAGAACGTTAGAGCTTAATTTTGAATGGCCTTAAAGGAAAACTATTGAAAACTATTTGAATGTAACTGAAGTAAAGAAACGGATCTACATAATGAAGGTCTTTTTTAGTTGCCTGCGGCCGGAAAATGATGTAAATTTATTGAATTATACTTGACATTGGCGGGGTATAGGAGTTCATGGAGATTGAATGCCATGGGGCTTTAATTTCAAATCCCTGGTACCGACACCACTAAAAATTATAATAGAAATTTTAAGTGCTGTATTTACCACATGCTGAGCATGAAGAAAATCATTGTGAGGTAATCTACATTTGCATGTGAGGTCTCGATTGGCAGCCACGTACAGGCAAACGCAGTGTAGGACGACCCCCCACAAGATGGAGTGACGACCTGGGCAGTGTTGCGGGAAGTCGATGGATGCAGGTGGCTCAGGACGAGCTTCGTGGCAATCTTTGGGGAAGGCCTATATTCATCAGTGGACTTGTGATAGGCTGAAATTATGATGATGATGATGATGTGAGAACCAATAAAAATATTACTTGCAGACATGTGAAGCCATCCAACCTGCACTGGAGCGGGACAAGTTACCGTTAACGGCTCTACAATCCTTATATTAAAATATTAAGTTAATCCGTTGTTCGGGAAATTAATAATTAAATTTAATTTAAAAATTAATTTTATTAATAATTTTATGCCTTTACTTACAAAATACTCTCTAGTTTTGGCTAATCCAAATTTAGGAACCATCAGCATATCACTTATACCCGATCTACAGTAGACAGTCCGTTTTTTTATTAAATAAATGTCTGTTTTTCCGTACGCACATAATGTATTCATAGGTGAAAAACGACGGAAGTGTCTAAATATTTATCTTCAACGGAAGTTCATGTAGCGACTCGCAATTAACGTTATAGAATGGCTGTCTCGCTTGATTAAGCAAAATGAATAATACTAATTGCATGCAGCTTCATTAGTCAGCTCTCTAATCTTTCTAATAGTGAAAATTTCAGAACTTCCAGAACTTCTTTTTTGAAGCTAGTTGGAACTTATAGAAGTTTCGAGAGCAAAATCAATTAATACATAAAAAGAACTACACAGAAGCTCTACTTGCTGGTTTGGAAACGTTCACTACTTAATAGTGGGGGCAGTTTTTAACTGCACAGGAATTACAATATTAAAGAGCGGTAAGTGACACGCAACTCACTCGTCGTTTCTTCCCGTATACGATGTAAAGATTAGGGGAAGGGTCAGATGCAGTAGGAAAGACACAAGGCACAATATAACAAAACAGACCCGAAAAACCAATATGTGTTTCGCACAAATACTGGCTCCGGCTTGGTGCTGAACCCATAACTTAAGGCTTAGCAATCTAGTAAGCTAACCACTGAGTCAAGTGATCTTCTATAAAATTTTATAATGTACTTCTGGCCAATTTTGACCTCTACATAAAGTATCGATTATCATCGGCAGATGTCAACTGCGCAGGAATTTGGCTACTTTGAGCAGTGTCAGATACAAACCCGTCTCTGCTTACCCCTATAGGTAGCGTGAGTGCTTATACATGTCACAGAATTACGCCCAAACTATTGAAGATCAAAATGTATGATGTATCACGAATTTAATTAATTAAATACGGTTCGTGATACGAATGCCAACGAACATAGCAAAGTTGGCTCTCTCAGCCAAAGTTCCGTAATAACGGCACAAATCAAACTACCGAAAATAGGAAAGTAACACGCTATAAATAAAATGTGGATAACGTTCTAACCGAACAAGTTTAAAATTCCGAGGCGATCAAAGTTGCGCGGCGGGCGCAAAGGCAAAAAGATAAGGGGGCGTGCAGACGAGCCGGGCCGACGAACCGTGCGCCGGATGCTGCTTCCGTTTCGTCGATCGAACAACATTATTCATAGTCGGAGCGTTCCAATGAAAACTTCCGTCGTCGGGATACATGACGAAACTTCAGAGGAATCGCTTTGTTGACTTTATGGTGACCATCTCCGTTTACGTATGCATACAAATCTACGCGCCCATTTATTGGTCGTAAATATTGTGTAGGTGTCAAAAATAGTTTCTTTTCAATTACATTCTGTTAATATGATAAATGGATCGTTTCAAAAATTGCTTACATATAATATAAAACCTTATTTTAAATACTCCATTAAATGAAGCAGCCTATAAGTATCCCACTGCTGGGCACAAAATTGCCCTCATATTTTGAGAGGATTTGGAGCCGTGAACATAGCGCGTTTCTGCTCCAGTAGGAGTTAGCAGACTTCAAACTGACCTTGTAAAACTTATTTTTTGTTATTTTTTATACCTATTACATCATTTTCATTCATCTGAGCACTTGGTAAGCTCAGCCCTTAATTTTGCAATGGTACCGGCACCGAGTTGTCGAAACCAAGGCTCCCGCCTACGATGAAAGCCAGCGCTCAGCTCTAGAGCTACAACTAGAGCTGCCACTTACGAGTATTATAGCTTATTTGGACCAACGTCCATTTGGTATTGAGCCTACCAACGTCTTAGTATCCAGGCCAGCGAAAAAAAAATCGTACGTAAATTTGAAATTTTCGTTTTCTTTGGAACTGAACTTGAACATGCAACTTGGCAATTGTGGCTTCTATAATTGTAGATGTAGGTAAAAGTTGCAGCCTGTAAGTGCCCACAGGTGGGGAAAGGCCTCTTTCTCAATTATTTGAGAGCTTTTTGGAGCTGGGAAGGGTCCGCCACGCTGCTCCAGTGCGGTACTTGTAAAGAATCGAAAATAGTTACGTAACTTTCCTCTCACTTTTCCTCTCAGTCGTAAGAGTTTAAATTTCCTCTGGAAGAGGCATCTACTTGCACTTTATGTACATGTACTTTTTCTCAGCTTCTGTTCATTTCTTTTTATAGCTTAAATGAAATGCAAATTCATTGTTTTTCGACGAAAGGAAGATAATTGCGTTGGCTTTATATAATACTTTTTTTTAATTCTATCACGTTTTCGAAATACGGTTTCTCCGACGCCAATTGAAACCATCTTCTGGGAGTTACAACTCCCATGAAGATATCCTTTTTTTCAATTATTATTTTACATACAATATCCTAAAATAAAAAGCATGCTACAAGAATAATCCATTATGTCCCATTTCCGTACCCTTAAATACTGGTGACTAGACCATCGAGATGAATCGAATCAATTCCCAATTTATTTCTATTTGTTGTTAGAATTAATTATAAGCCGCATGATTCTAGTGAACAGAGGGCGGAAGCCTTTGTTGTTAAGAAAAAAAAAAGACATAACAATACCGGCTTTTGTCTCTTCCAGAGGGCGTTCTTTCTAAGTTCTCGGAATCTGCAATAAAAAAAAACTCACTAATTTAATTTGCCACTTTCGCAACTTGGATGATTTGAGAATAAAGAAAAGCGAGCAAAAAATATTTTGTATTCCATTGTTCATATATGGGGATCTAAAGAAAAATGAGATGATTGATCTTCTTTGGGATGTTTCGTTAAAACCGTCGTTATGCGGGATGAAATTTTCGTTTTCTTTGGAACTGAACTTGAACATGCAACTTGGCAATTGTGGCTTCTATAATTGTAGATGTAGGTAAAAGTTGCAGCCTGTAAGTGCCCACAGGTGGGGAAAGGCCTCTTTCTCAATTATTTGAGAGCTTTTTGGAGCTGGGAAGGGTCCGCCACGCTGCTCCAGTGCGGTACTTGTAAAGAATCGAAAATAGTTACGTAACTTTCCTCTCACTTTTCCTCTCAGTCGTAAGAGTTTAAATTTCCTCTGGAAGAGGCATCTACTTGCACTTTATGTACATGTACTTTTTCTCAGCTTCTGTTCATTTCTTTTTATAGCTTAAATGAAATGCAAATTCATTGTTTTTCGACGAAAGGAAGATAATTGCGTTGGCTTTATATAATACTTTTTTTTAATTCTATCACGTTTTCGAAATACGGTTTCTCCGACGCCAATTGAAACCATCTTCTGGGAGTTACAACTCCCATGAAGATATCCTTTTTTTCAATTATTATTTTACATACAATATCCTAAAATAAAAAGCATGCTACAAGAATAATCCATTATGTCCCATTTCCGTACCCTTAAATACTGGTGACTAGACCATCGAGATGAATCGAATCAATTCCCAATTTATTTCTATTTGTTGTTAGAATTAATTATAAGCCGCATGATTCTAGTGAACAGAGGGCGGAAGCCTTTGTTGTTAAGAAAAAAAAAAGACATAACAATACCGGCTTTTGTCTCTTCCAGAGGGCGTTCTTTCTAAGTTCTCGGAATCTGCAATAAAAAAAAACTCACTAATTTAATTTGCCACTTTCGCAACTTGGATGATTTGAGAATAAAGAAAAGCGAGCAAAAAATATTTTGTATTCCATTGTTCATATATGGGGATCTAAAGAAAAATGAGATGATTGATCTTCTTTGGGATGTTTCGTTAAAACCGTCGTTATGCGGGATGAAATTTTCGTTGAAAACATAATTTGCTTCATCATTTCTGTGAGGCCTCAAAGTGTACATTGAATGTTTCTTTCTACAGTTGATGGTATTTGATAGAAAATGACCTTTAGAACCACTAGACCTTTGTAAAATAAGCAAGGGACACTCGGTACACTGGTGACATTTTTTTTTATAAATAACATATTACGTATGATGATGAATGAGTCATTATCATTACGACCTATCAGAAGTCTACAGCTGAACATAAGCCAAAGACTTTAACAAAGCACGCTTCTGAGCCACGTCATCCATCGGCTCAATACTGCGCAATTCTTAACTCCTTCTCTGTGGTCCCAGTTTGCCACTCGACATCCTTCCTTTCTCCAACGGTCACAAGTTCTCCTAGCTATCCTCAACGCTATTACATAATTCTTCATTTTTGAAATTTGGATATTTTATAGGAAACATTTCGTAGAGTGAGAGCAGGACGGTTGGCATCCTCCCTCCTCTTTTCCTCACTTTCCCATCACCCGCATCGGGTATCTATAATTGACTTTTGAAATGAACTATTATACACGGGGGGATTTGACCGCGACTGCTTTAAAGCACCCGAAACGTCGGTATATTTTGTTATTTTATATATTGTCAGTTACTATACTTGACTTGTTAATATTCCAAACGTGGTAGAGCGAAGCGGCGACTTTTGCTGCTGCTCAAATGGGCCGCCTCGACCGGATGGATACCACGGCCTCGCAGAATACCGGCGTGAAGTAGAGGCATCTTGTGATTCTGCGTTTCGTTCGGTGAATCAGGTAACCGGAGGCTCACACCCCCTTCCTATCTCACTACTCATCCTCCCTCCCATCTCCCAAATACCCTTAAAGGCCGGCGACGCACCTGCGGCACCTCTGGTGTTGGGGATGTGCGTGGGCGACGGCAACCACTTACCATCAGGTGAGCCGCTTTTTCGTTTGCCGCCTTTCCCATAAAAAAAAATAACTCCTGCCTTCCCATACCTTGCATTCGATCGAACAATGTTTCATTTAATAATGTTTGGTAATTTCTGATGCGTAATGCAAAAGACAGGAATAACCAGATTGCGTCAGTGTTATGAGTACGTCCGAACTTATTCCACGCTCTTACTTAAGTAATGTTTTACTGACGAAGCCAAAGAGAGCGCCCGGCAGTAAAACAATAGTGTATTAACAGAAGTATACTGGCGATATGTCCGAGTCCGAGAAGCAATGTAACATAATGTTTATCAAATACCAAGGATTAACATATTTTTTTTACCAAAATAAATTTCTTGTTACATTCTCGTATCGACAGATTTAAATAAAATACACGTTGAATGATTTCGTTTTTTGTACAGAATGTACCCAGACTTACATCGTAAAAATTCAAAATAAAAATCATATGAAATTGGCAAGGGAATGAATATGTAAAGCAAGGCAAATTTGATACAGGGGGAAATTGGCAGTCTTGTATTACCGCGCAAATATGCGTGGGGAAAGGGTAATGTGATTCGATAATAGTAGTGGAAGGTATCAATTTTAGGTAACGTTTACATCAAACGAAACAAAGAACAATTTAAAATGACAGATTTCCGAATATTTAGGACGGATGTTAATTTTTCTCTTGAATAGACATAAATTCTTTTTTCTTGGACGTAAGAAAGATAATTTCGCTTGTTGACATAATTTATTATTATCTTTTTTTATTAATTTTCTTTTAATAATTATAATGCACATCATAAAATAAACGGCACGGTCCCATAGGACACTGAAAGCATGCAACAAGAATCCAAAACAGTGATCCACCAAACTAAATGACAATTGCACTGGAAACTCGAGCAGACCAGCCCCCACAAGCAGCTCCTGTTCACAAGTATAACGCATGTGGTGTTTCTAAATGTTAACCTCACCCGCACCAACTACACCCATTGTCTTTGTCAGCCACTTTAAATGCACTTCTGAACAAGGACCTTCCCGTTAAGCTTTCATTAATTTCTATTAAGGTTTGTCCATACTAACTACTCTGCGCAGGAGCGTCACTCACCTCTGTACCGGCATCCTCGGCAATGTTGCTGCTCCCCACCACTAGAATAAATTTCGATTAGGTATATTCGAATAGATTTTCCGCCAGCAGACCACAGGATGATAAAGAACTATACCACGGGCTTACAGAAGAGACAGTTGAAGTGTCAGACACAAGAGAAAATTTTCGTCTTACAAAAGAGGTCCATGTCATCTGAATTCCAGAGCAAAAATTAAAGATAAATTTAACGAAATATTTTTTGTAGGCCTTAGATTCAGATATGTATATTTATTTTTATTTATTTATTTATACTTTATTGTGTACACCAAAAGGATAACCGAAGGCGGACTTAATGCCTTTTGGCATTCTCTAACAGTCAACCCAGAGCGTGAAGAAATGTTGTGATAGGTGCATCAAATTTCAAATACTATAAATATCAAAAAGACTGATCGAGAAATATACTATATAATAAAAACATTTTTAAATGTATGAGTATACATATCTACACAAACACATACTTATACAAATACATACTATAATATATACATAAATACCTACACAGATATATACATACATACAAAACCCATTAATACATTTATCGTATATTTACATTTATACGAAAGTATAGTATATATAATTAAAAACATAATTACATTTAATAAGATTAGTGATGAATTTGTATAACGTAAATGCTAAGAACAGACACAAGCTGGTAATGCCAGTTACCAGACTCCATAGAGTCGGTAACTTATTTGTGTGGCAATAAATAAGTTTGTACAGCAAGAGCCTAGTCAGAGCGCAGTATTCCTTTTTTTTTTTATAGAAAAGGCGGTCAACGAGCAAGCGGCTCACCTAATGGTAACTAACGATGCCCACGAACATCTGCAACGACAGAGGAGATCCAGGTGCGTTACCGGCCTTTACCAAACTCTGGGGAAGGGGAAATGGAAGAGGAAAGGGTGAGACGATTGGAATTTGAACTTTTGGCTCATGACGCATGAAACATGCCTGTTGGGCACTGAGCCATACGTTTTGACTCCAGAATGTAAACAATCTCAATGGCAGCAATGTCAATGTAATGGTAACCAATTGCTATGCTTCGTATTTATCTTGTTAGTCGTCCTTAATTGTTTGATTGTGTCGGTTAACAATGCTTGACTGCAAGAAAGATCATCAATTTTAATGTCAAAGTTTGTTACATTGAAATGCGACAATAGTTAAGCTCAGTGATTATTGATTCAAATACTAACCGAAGAAATTATTTGTTTTTTTAGCTATAATTTGTTTTTTCTCTGGTCTCTAACATTAATTTTATTTCTTTTTACTATATCGCAAAAGCGTTACATCGGATATAGGAAGATGAAGAATCTGAACGAATGTTGGATACCGTAATATACATCAAGAGACTTGTATCACAATAACCGATACTGACCCTAAATAAATATTCTAGAACAGAAATAATTTGCTTTGATTATAGACCCGGTGAGTTTTCTTTTTCTTTGCCATTGTGGAATGGCTCATATGGATGAGTCCACCGCTGCACATAGACCATGGAAGATTTTCACATACTAATCTCTTTGGTCATGTTCACGAAGCGGTTTGCCTCTTCTTTCTTTATGCGGACGGCTAAGGAGTGGAACTCTCTGTCGAGGTCAGTTTTTCCGGAAAACTATAATCTGGACATCTTTAAGGCCAAAGTGAACAGACATCTAGGCAAGCGTGTACCATCCTAGGCCTCATCTTCGCTTTCCATCGGGCAGGATTGAGGTCAAACGTAAGCCTTTTTTTCATAAAAAAAAAAATCCTCCCTCCCATCTCCCAAATACCCCTAAAGACCGGCAATGCACCTGCGGGTCCTTTGGTATTGCAGATGTACGTTGGCGACGGTAATCACTTACCATCAGGTGAACCGCTTGCTCGTTTGCCGCCTTTCGCATAAAAAAAATCAGATTATTTGTTTTCGGGTCTGGTCGTGTTGTTAAGCGACCAGTTCGGTCTTTTCCTCCGATCATATTTACATTAGCATTACTTAATATCTTCTGCATTTAATAATGTTCTTAATAGTTCTTAATAGAACTGCCCTTAGTATTCGGAAGATGACACCGTGATCAAAATCGGCCATAAAGACATTATCATCATCATTACCAAGACCGTTCATAGTTACTCATCATCATCATCATCATCATCATCATTTCAGCCTATCAGAAGTCGACTGCTGAACATAGGCCTCCCCCAAAGATGTTACTCAAATGTTATAAAATTGGATAATGCACTTAATATTTTCTTAGGATAGACATTCCGTTAGAATCTAACTTAAGTGCTTTGTAACGACACATGTTGACAAATTCATTGATCGTTTTATGATGTCATCCTCTCAGAGAGATAGAGATAACTTCAGAGTACCAACAGTTGTCAACTCCGCAAGAGATATTAAATTACCACAAGTGTACGTGAAAACTCTCTTTGTTTGAACCACTCTGTTAACCTTACCGTAAACGTAAAGATCAAAAAAGAGGGTCAGACGCAGTATCAGAGATACGGGACGCAACACAACCGATCTCCATTTGTGGTGTGCTTAAATATTGGCCTTAGCTTGGATTCGAACTCAGGCCTCAGTAACCGGGTACGCGAACCACATAAATTCGTGGTTTATTATTTTAAACAAAATTATAATAGCTTTTGTCCAGCACTGGACTCAGGCATTTGGCTTGACTTTAGGCTTGATGAAAAACAAGACTAAGGCCGGTATTACAGAATGTAACTCAGTCATGAATCTAGTTTTAAAACTGTTTCCAAGAAAAGTTTGTATCTTTGAAGGGCGTTTGAAACGAGATTCATTAATCAGCTCTCAGCTGAGTTATTACTTTTTTCTGAACTATATTTGAAAAGTTTTATATTTAAAGTCAATTTTTTTAAGATATCAATACATGAATTTTGAAATTTTTATATAAATTCACATAATTTAAAGTCTCGCAGCTTGTGTGTGAAATAAAAAAAACTCCGTCAATTTCAATAAAAATGTAAATGCGATGACTTAAACCGTTGATGACATGAAAATTTAAAATTCATTTTGTAATAAAACAGGTGCTTGAGCTTTGATCTGAACTTAAAACTGGTCTTGGTTGGTAGAGTTGAAATGCTGCTTGAGTCGTCTTTTAGAATACGGGCCTAATTATATCGATTATGTACAGTTATGCCCATTTACTATTATTTATTAAATTAAGAAGAAGAGAAGAAAGGCAGAAGAGGCATGAAAGCAGGATAAATGCAGTAGAAATGAGAGCGTTAAGACGTATGATTGATGTGAAGATAACTGACAAGGTTCGAAATAATGTGATCAGAGAGCGTTGTGGCGAGAAAGACGATGTAGTGACACGAATTGAGAAAGGGATGCTGAGCTGGTTTGAACATGTGGAGAGGATGAATGAAAATAGGTTGATGAAACAAATATATGAGGCGAGTGTAAATGGTAGAGCCGGGAGAGGAAGACCTAGGCGAACATTTCACGATCAAATCGGAGACGTTATGAAAAAAGGCTAGGTCAAAGGAACTCTAAACCAACGAGCATGCATGCGAAGATTGATGGAAGTAGAAGAAGCGAAAGACCTAGACAGGACCGTAGCAAGTGGAAGAAGATTGTCTCTGCCTACCCCGTTGGGAATTGGGCGTGAATATATACATACAATATTAAATTAATACAGTTATTCTGTATGAAAAATTGTTAGGGCAAAAGCTGCTTTATTAAATTATCTATCCTTATATGCGAGACGCTGCCTCATCGGCATGCGTTACGTAACACTTCATTACGATATATTATTCGTGTTTTCGTTTCTTGAAATACACTTGTGTGAAGGAATGTTGTGCGGGACTTGACTAGTTAAAGCACGTCTCTAAAATGAATAATGTGTATTTCTGTACTAAACAAAAAAGAAACAGACCGGAACTAATTTCGATCTTTCCTCTTTTTTTCTTTATCGGTCTGGAAAAGTCCACTGCTAGCCTTTCTATGAACACACCAACAAAAGCCATGCATAGAAGACCCCATACTCACCAAGCAGAGCGGCCGAGCTGGTGACCTAAGTTCCGATTCCCCTAGCACCAGTGATGCTAGCCATTGTTAGTCCTTGGGATCGGCATAGTCAGATGGGTTTTCTGGCATCATTCGCTCATCGGAGCCTCGTTCGTTAATCAGGAGAGTGTATAGCTTGCGGATCAGGTTGAGATTTAGAGAAAAAGAGAGTATAATCTACCTCGCACTCTATTTTTAATAACTATCTCTAATAATCGTAATAAAATCTGAAACTACTCTTATTAATATATAGTAGAAGTTGTGAAAGTGACAAAATACAATAACTAGTCTAATAATTCAAATTATAATATAGATAAGTATAATAATAATCCAAGCGTAAAATTCACTTGGCTTTTACTCCTGCTCGAAAGGTCCGGCTCGACCAGAGGCAGAGGCATCTTGCGCTTCTCCATTTGGATTGGCGAGTGAGGCAACCGGAGGCCCACTCTTCCCTCCCCTTTCCCTCTCTCCTACCTCCCTGATACTTCGGTGTTGCAGATGTACGTGGGCGTCGGTAATCACTTACCATTAGGTGAGCCGCTCATTTGTTTACTTGTAAGAAAAAGTTGTACGAAAGATTAATAAACGAAAGCATAGTTAAGGTTCTAGGAACTTAACACAACCTATATTTTGCAAATAATATCGAATAGAAGTTAAATGAAATGATTATTACTTAATAGAAATAATTATTGTTTATCTTCCAAGCAAATCAGCTAGTTAACCACATAATCACATTTAGGTTTTTTTTTCGTAACTATGAATAGAATAACTCAAAAAAATGTATATTATTGAATGTTGTGTTTTTAAGTATTTAACAAAGCGTACTTACTTAAACAGCCGCGACATTTGAAGTAAGAAGTGCGTGCAACGTTGAAATGGAGCCTAAGCGTCATGGCGTGTTCATTATCATTTGTATTCACAGTCGAAAGAGGGAACTGCACCTGGAGGGCTGTCAGCCGACATGATTTATGTCGGTAGAAAGCGAACAAAACCTCTCCGCTTTGTATGGAAATGTTCATCCTTTTCTCTTGACGCGCTTTTGTTGGTTCTTAAAATTTGAATATTACCTCTTCGTGTTCATTTGATACCTAATTTACGTCACTGTATCTTGTCAACTTTCGACTTGACTGGTTTGAGTAACATATATATTATTAATTTCATTACTTTTATTTATGTCTATGGTGTATATATATACATACACACACACATAAATATATATATATAGAGGAATATACTTACTTTTACTTCAAGTTATAGCCCCATCTACCATGCAGTGCATACTGTTCCGTATACTAGAGACTATGCTGCTGAGAAACAGACGAGGAGGGCCTCGTCTACCCAGGGGGGTATGTGTGTACTCTGTGCCCCTGGGAGCGATCGATGACGGAAACCAGTGCTGCCAACTCGTCCAACTTTTCTACCAACTTATAGAGTGCTCAAATCTACTAGCAACAAAAGTATTTACTTTTTATCAAATCCCATCATCACAGGTCACGAGCAGTTAAAAAGATTTTTTATTTACTTTTTACAACACGCCAGCGTTATATGTTACTAATAACTGTATTTAAGGTAAATTAGTGTATCGATAAACTATATGTTCTTCATTTTCTCTAATCGTTAAAATATGTCTTATTCAATCGAAAAGTGAACTCAGTGTGTCAGACTCATACTACTAGATACTTTTTATCTTAATGGTAGGAATTATTGGAAACTACCCTTTTGAAATCCATCGGACTGTCCCCAACCCAAAACCACTGATGTGAAACAGCATCTACAGCCTGCCACTACGTTTTACAACGCGCCTACCCAGCGCGGTGAACTTGGACAAATCTTCCATGCGTGGCAAGTGAGCTTTTGTTGGCGCTTTCACGTTAAGACCTTCCTTTATTCTTTCCTTTTATTGGGAAGGCGGTTAACGAGCAAGCGGCTCATCTAATGGTAAGTGATTACCGTCGCCTTTAAGGGTATTTGGGAGATGAAAGCGAGGGCGAGGAGGGGGATGGGGAGGGAGAGTGGGCCTTGGTACCAAACCGGTCGTGCCGGCCCATGCGAGCAGCAGCAAAAGCCGCAGCTTGGCTCTACCACGAACAAAAACCTTCACCAACACGACTTACACAGGTTCGTAGTTTTAATTTCATACACGGGTATTTATTAGTAATTTATCAAGTAACATTTCATATTAGAAAAGGCCTTTTAGTGCCCACTGCTGCTGATTGAAGGGCAAAGGTCTCCATCTCAAAATACGAGTATCTGATAGGGTTTTGGAGCCGGGCCCTTCCCGGAAAATGATATATTAATCGAAATAATATTATTTATTGTTTCTCAGACATGCATATTACGTCACGATGTTTCACTTCACCGCCTAGCACATGGTAAATACGGCAATTAAAAGTTTTATTAACAATTTTAGCGGTGCCGGCACCGGGGTTCGAACTCAGGTCACTTGTGCTCTATGAAACTCAAGTGAACGCCCTGACCACTAGGCTACCACGGCTCACTTTAAAGTTAATTATGTAAAAAAAAAATTGTAAACGTTTAAAAGCATTTTTTCGTCACGTTATGTCGCCTGTAGAAGCCCAAAATGGGTTACGAAAGACCGTTAGGCTTCGCTGAGTTGTGCCGTAATCTCTGCCCACCCCATTGCATAACGAGCGTGAACGATTGTTTATATATATTACAAATAAGCAGAACATAAAAACGTCGTTGTCACCAAACATTCACACATTACTTCGAAGCAAATGGCCTGTTAACAGTAGTGAAATGTTTTTTTCCGAACGAGAGAATCTAAAAGAAACGAGTTCGTTATCGTTGCTTTTCAGCTAAAACCTACACCTGAGATCCACCTTCCACACAATGTACGGGAAAATGAGCTGTGAGTCGAAAGCGAAAAAGACAGCGCGCCTGACCTGATTTCCTTTCAGGCGACGTTTCGCGTTATGACGTCAAGGGACTCACTTTAGTTTTGTTTACTCTTAAAACGCAAAGAGATACGTCTGTTGTTCGGCTGGGTTTTAAGTAAGTTTCAGCGAAGTTTACGTTTTAAAAACTTATTTATTTTGTTTACAAATGATCGTTCGATATTAATATATTTTTCATGCAATTTTTCTAAATTCTTCGAATGTTGTAACATTTTCTGAACGTACAAAGATAAAGATAATCGTTTTAATCATGAATAGCCTGTAAAAGTGTGCGTTGTTAAATACGTTTTGGACAACCTCCCATATTTTGAGAGACATTTGGTGTCAAGTAGAGTCCACGGCAGTATATATGTTCGGTTTGGCGGGCTTCGCGTATCGTCGAAATATATTTATTATTTCTCAAACATGCAGCTTCCTCCTGATGATTTCATTTGCTTCGGAGCACTAGGTAAATTGAGCAACTTTTTGCTTTGTATTTAACTATTTTAGGGTTCTTAGCTACTCCGACTCAATCGTACAGAATCATTATTATCAGTAGAGTCTGTCACAGGTTTACTGCCGAAGTTTCCCGTAAAGATTGGTGTAAAACATAACCCCGAGCCACTTGCATACATCGACTTTTCGCAACTTCATCTTGTGGATCGCCTTACACTGCGTTTGTCTGTACGAATCGGCCAATCCGATCGATTACTTTTCATTATTTTCATTCCTAAATAAAAAAAAGTGTTTACTGAATGGCACAGCGTAATGCATGCATGAGGTTACAGGAATATTACAGGAAGAAGAAAAAGAAAAAAACGAGGAAGCGGCTGATGGTAAATGATTACCGTCGCCCCGTCGACGTTTGCCTAGAGGGTGTCTGTTCACTTTGGCCTCAAAGATGTTCAGATGATAGTGTTCCGGAAAAACTGACCTCGGGAGAGAGTTCCACTCCTTAGGCGTCCGCATAAGGAAAGATGAGGCGTATCATGCGTAATGGAGGAATGTCTACAACATAAGGGTGAAACTGCTCGCCGCGTCTAGTCGTTCGGTGATGGAAAGGGGAAGGGGGTATCAAGTTATGCAAAACCTCCGCACACTCTCCGCTGCAGACGCGTTACCGGCCCTTAAGTATATTTGGTAGATTGAGGAGAGGGAATGAGCCTCGAACGAAACGTAGGAGCCTCTACTTCACGCCCTTGTTTTGCGAGGTCGTGGTACTAACCCAGTCACGCCGCTTCATTCGAGTAGCAACTAAAGACTCTGCGACGGTCTACCACGACAAAAAGACGTATACCCAAAAAATACTCCCAAATTAGTATTCCCTGAATTCAAGTACACGATGGTTACAGAACTCTGTTACAAATATTCAATTTAAATGTACAAATGTTTGCTCTAAGAGAGAGCGGAAGGTAACGTTTTTAAAAAGAAAAAACGAGGAAGCGGCTGATGGTAAATGATTACCGTCGCCCCGTCGACGTTTGCCTAGAGGGTGTCTGTTCACTTTGGCCTCAAAGATGTTCAGATGATAGTGTTCCGGAAAAACTGACCTCGGGAGAGAGTTCCACTCCTTAGGCGTCCGCATAAGGAAAGATGAGGCGTATCATGCGTAATGGAGGAATGTCTACAACATAAGGGTGAAACTGCTCGCCGCGTCTAGTCGTTCGGTGATGGAAAGGGGAAGGGGGTATCAAGTTATGCAAAACCTCCGCACACTCTCCGCTGCAGACGCGTTACCGGCCCTTAAGTATATTTGGTAGATTGAGGAGAGGGAATGAGCCTCGAACGAAACGTAGGAGCCTCTACTTCACGCCCTTGTTTTGCGAGGTCGTGGTACTAACCCAGTCACGCCGCTTCATTCGAGTAGCAACTAAAGACTCTGCGACGGTCTACCACGACAAAAAGACGTATACCCAAAAAATACTCCCAAATTAGTATTCCCTGAATTCAAGTACACGATGGTTACAGAACTCTGTTACAAATATTCAATTTAAATGTACAAATGTTTGCTCTAAGAGAGAGCGGAAGGTAACGTTTTTTAAAAAGAAAAAAAAATTGCAACGTACAACCCTTAGCTTCGAAGGTTACAACCAATAAGGGCTGTAATATTTTGTTTATTGTATGAATTACGGTGTTGAAAGATCTCGAATTGAATACAATTTAAATAGTAAATATCTTGTTATAAACAAGAATAGTTTTCATTTAATTCTTAAGAAAGTTACTAAAACCAAGTTTCATGTAACTAATGCGGGCTGCCCAGCGTAGTGAGTGAAGGCAAAACTTCCATGCATAGCCATTCTTGGCACTATCACGGAAATACCTTAGTCCAGTGCAGACAGACAGTTGAAGTATGTAAGTAAAAAAAAATTATGTTGAAAATAATATTTCGTGGACATGTGAATCGTTCCAATCTGCATTGGAGCAGCGAGGCGAACAGTCTCCGGTTCCAAAACTCTCTCTCATATGAAGAGGAGCTCTTTGATCAGCGGTGGCATATTTACATTTAGAGACTGTTACTTTAATTTTCCTTTAAATGTAAAAGTGAACGTGATTTGTGTTCCGCCGAATAAATGTAATCGTATACCTTGATAAATATGCTGAATAATATGATATATGATATCAATGTAGTGCCACTAGTATATATAAAATACATTATTAAAAATATCATTACCATTGGCCTTTTTTTCGTCATGTGTTCTCATTACATTGCCTATCTTATGTGTGCTGGACATATGTAAAAACACTTTCGTACGCGGTAGAGCCAAGCGGTGACTTTTGGTTTTGATTTGGTAACCAGAGCCACCTCCCCCCCCCCCTACTCCACTACTTCCTAAACATCCTTAAAGGCCGGCAACGCACCCGCAGATCCTCTGGTGTTGGCGTTTCTTGCTTTCTTTGCGCATATTTATGGAACAATACCTTTCGAATGACATCGGTTTCATTCCTCTCCTTTTATAACATATACTAAAAAAATTGTATTTCAATTATTGACATTCACGTCGTATATTAATAATAAAATAAAACATATAATGATATTTTAAACGTTCCAATTAATAATAATATTTGACGTTTGATGTAAAATATAATATCGTACACCAGCGAGAAATCATTCGACCGAAGAACCCTGAGCGTTCAGCTCATTTATCTGAAAGTGATAAATAGGCTTATATGAATTATACGGAGTTTCCCTCACCCCTTTTAGGGATATCGAGATAATGAATATATTATGAGGAAATATTTACCTGCGCCGATGTTACATCGATCGGAGCCGATGTTTATCCAAGTGGAAAACGCTGCGATGTTTTTAATGTAATTTATTTATAAAATCTATTAAAATATTGCATTAATTCTACTTCGTCAGCAAGAAACGCAAAATACTGCGTTTCTTTGAAATTTTCCAGGAAAGTCCTATAATGTAGATGTCAACATTGAAATTGTTCGATTTAAATTTAAAATGCTCGGCTAGGCAGTGAAGGAATATATACTGAAAAGAAACTCTTTTCTTCCTATTTATTATATTGGGGCAATAAACAAGTTAACTGGCCTACAAACAACTTTATCCGAAGGATGTTACAAATGCCGTGTCACTCCTGACATTAACAGGGTATACCTCACAGCCTCTAGCTATATTGGCTCTCTGTACCATTTAAACTGGAACACATTACTGTTTGCACAGCTGATTGAAGGCGGATATATAGTGATAACAAAAAAAACCCAGCTGTTTCCTAGGGACAAAAGGACCTCAGTCCTCTATTAAAAACCTGAATGTCTGAGAAGTAATAAAAAAAGTATTTCATAGAGACGTGAAGGCCGCACAAACGCAATGTGGCGGACACGTTTTTGCTCCAACAACCGTCACAAAGATTTAAATTTGGGTTTACACTAGAATTAGAAAACAAGTTGACAAAGAAAAATAAAGAATAAAGGATCTCCAAAGACAACGAAGATTTTGATGTGTATTTTCGTGTGCATGTAAGAAAGATTGAATCCTACCAACAGACGAGTTTCTGGCAACCGACTGATAATGGGGAAACCATTCGACATTGCCGTGTGGTATCGACGTAAGAATCTGCCGCTCCTTCTCCGCCCGTGGGTTTCTTAAGTGACTGACTAAGGCGCAAAATAATACCGATTGCGACAAAAGACGATCGAGAAAGAATAATCAATATTATATACAGGGTTATTGTTAATTAGACGTATTCCCGTTAGGAGGTGATAGGGGTGACAATTTGCGATAATTTTAACCCCCATATGCATTATGCATTGCATGCATTATCCAAACGATTAAACACTGGTTATCAATATTAAAACAACATAAGAAAAAATTAGATTTAAATTGATAATTTTTTTATAAATTTTTGATGTTGCATTTTTGGCTTATTTTGAAAAAAACTGAAAAAACATGATACCTCAGAAATGGTTCACTTTTGCATAATGCATCATATGGGTTAAAATTATCGCAAATAGTCACCCCTATCAACTCCTGACTGTATAATGTATATCAAAGGCCGGCCGCGCATCTAGTAGCTCATGTCGTGTTGCGGAACTGCGAGGGCTTCCTGATTCTATAAAAAAAATCGATGGGAGGTGACTTTATTGCCTTATCTTTGTACGAGTTTACGTGTCACAGGCTGTCACCCGAGCTCTCAACAGTGTTTGCGCTGACGAGAGGCGGCAGAAATAAGCAATACGATGGTACCTTTTAAATTCCCCAAGGATTTCCTACATAATCCTTCATGGGTACACTTTTTCTGCCGATACTCAGCAGTGCATCCCCTGAAGAGTTCCGATTTGTAAGATACGCTGAGCCAGACTGTAAATCATTTGTTTGCTGGTGCTCATGGGCTTCACCATTTACCATCAGGTGGACTGCTAGTTTGTTCGACACCCTAATCCAACCAAAAAAAAAAAAAAAACGCTCCCGCTTATTTTTATTTACCCGTAATGGACACAAAGCTATTCATCCAATTTACTAATGAAGTCGTGACAGTTAACATTTCCAGATTTTGTAGAGCTCGTACATTCGAAGGGAAGTTATTTATTTGGCACGTGCAAAGCGTCGAGTTAGTTACGTACTGGATTCGATGTAGCGTGCGATGTCGATTCAACTTTAATGGATGGCATTTAGTTTTGTATTCTCCAATATTATTTTCTTTAGCAGATTAAATTTATTTCATTTTATTCTTCAGCCTATTAAGAACCGCAGCCGGGCATAAGTATTTCCAACTACTGACGCTGTTCCACGTTAATAGTCTGTGGAATTTAGTTTCGGTAAATTCGGGTGTATTTTCCACCATCGTACGCCAGTGTTTTTTTAATGGGAAACGCGGAAAACGCGCAAGCGGTTCACCCGATGATTAGTGATTACCGTCGCCCACGTACATATGCAACACCAGAGGTGCTCCATGTGCATTGCCAGCCTTATTTGGGTATTTGTGAGATGGGAAGGAGGATGAAGAGGGGGATGGCAAGGGGGTGTGAGCCGCCGGTTACCTCACTCACCAAACGAATTGCAGAAGCACAACATGCCTCTACATCACGCCGGTATTCTGCGAGGCCATTCGAGCAGCAGCAAAATACGCCGCTTGGCTCAACCACGTGTAAAAAATCTCTCATCTATTAGTCAGCAGGGTGCATAACGTGCAGGTGAACGCTATATTTGTAGGCATTGATATATGTTGTATATATTGATGGTTGTAGAAATATTAAATATAGCTGTTATTTTCATTATCGTGGTATTAAAAAATAAATGCGTGGCTCAATAGTGAGCGTACCAGTTAGCCAAGCCTTGCTAAATACGAGTACAATCTCTTATACACATTTGACATTTTGAGTGAATTTTTTGCCACCTGCATTGTATTCATTCATTTTTAACATGCGAATTTCATACGAGTTGCATTCATAGGCGAAGCTCGTTATACTATTATATATATATATACATATATATATATATATCCTTTTTTTGTTTATCAACCCATATTAATCAGCTGGTGAACATAGGATTTTCTATGAAGGACACAATATATGGGTTGGTGAGATTAGTACCAGAACCATCGCACTAGAGAGTTAGTCAACAGAGTGAACCGCGTGCAGTTAAAATTGTGTATTCCCACTTAATAATATTAAATAGATAATGATATTCTTAAAATATTATACTGGAAAGTAATGATGTAATAGGCTAGCAGAGCTTAAAAGTGCTTTGTGAGCTCTTTACTCGGTTCGGAGGTTTATTCATGCTCTGCATGAAAAATCAAAATCCAATCAAAATCTTTAAATATTTTGATTGGCACTGCTTTTGCACATTCAGAACGGATAAAGGTTCCCGTCTATCGACTTTCACCTTTTCATGGATTCAAACTCAGTAATTGGTCCCATTGAGACCGGCGGCCAGACGTGACCGGGTTGAAATCCACGTAAACATTTTATCTCTCCTTCGGGAGTGGTGACTTCATACAAATGAAATCGTAATAGTAACATACTACTAAAAGAATAATATGATTTCATGTTTCACAGCTCGTCCAGTACAAATATATTAATAAAAGTAAATTGTAAACGTCTTTAAATTATAGTAAACGAAATCGACCGTCTACTATTTATAAACGTGGTAGAGCCAAGCGGCGGCTTTTGCTGCTGCTTGAATGGGTAGTCTCAACCGGACTGGTACCACGACCTCGCAGAATACCGGCGTGAAGTAGAGTCATCTTGTGCTTCTGCGTTTCGTTCGGTGAGTGAGGTAACCGGAGGTCTACTCCCCCTTCCCATTCCCCTCCTGTCTCCCAAACACCCTTAAAGACCGGCAACGCACCTGCAGCACCTCTGGCTTTGCAGATATACGTGGGAGACGGTAATAACTTACCATCAGGTGAAATGTTTGGTCGTTTGCCGCCTTCCCCATAAAAAAAATCTAGTTTAAAAAAAATATGATAATCTAGAATTTGACCTTTCCCTAATTGCCATGCTTTTACAGCGTGTACAAAGTCCTAATAATATTCTTTTTGTAAGAATTACCCAATTTTTTACTACCAGATTTTTCTGTATAGATATGCCTTATAGTAATATATAAGTTCCTGAGTATAGATATGCCTTTCCTAGAAAGCACCGGCGAAAGCTGATATTAATTGTTATGCTCTTTTTCACAGTATCCACTGTTCGTGTATCTACTGTTGTGCTGTCACCCTTGGCCGCACAGGTGGTATGGTGGCCGTGCGCGTAGATGCTCTGAAAGAACTTCCAGAAGCCCAAGTGGTTGAAGGTAAACGAAAAAAAACACTCTAATCGGGGTTGACACGTAGCTAGGTTTAATTAGTTGGACATTATCCACGGTTCCGAAGACTGCTCTGAAAGAAGAATGACCGGGCATTTTGACCTTTCATATGCTGACGACCACAGATTATAGTAGTTTACGCGTGCATGCTACAGATTACAAATTTGGAACGTATCGCACTTATAGATGTGTCCTTTCAAGTATCTAGTAGTTCTCAATTATATATATCATAAACCTTTATTATTTTACCTATAACTTAGATATGATTTTGATTAAATTTTACTTACTTCAGCGTACATCACTACACTAAGCAAAGATATTGGTGAATATTTTCGGTATCCTCGCGCTGGTGTTACTGCCTCCCGTCTATGCTGATTTGACGGATTCGGACGGATTCTTTCAGTAATTGTTCATGATGATGTCCCACTCGTTGTTTTCGACAACGGCGAACGCCTCCGAATGAAAATTATCGGGCGATTTTGTTAGGCTATTTTTATCGTTCCCTAACACTGCTCGTATTTAAAACTTGCTGACAAAAATATGCATTAAACTAACTACAGCTTTTAGCGACAATAGCCGAATGGGTTAGGGTGCGGACTACGAAACATGACGTCGTAAGTTCGAGCCCGTCATTGTAAACCACTCCTGATACAAGCTGTAAGCTTAGTTGGAGGGTTAACAGGAATATTAGTAATGCTACTTAATAAAAAGCATTGCCAGTATTATTTAAAAAAAAAAACCGCGAAACCTAAGGTTATGTTTTTTAATTATACGTATTTTTTCTTTATACAGTGTAAATGAATGAAACATTCTGTCATAATTTCTTAATTTACAATTCAACAATCATCGAAAAGTAATTATTTTAACGTTTAAGGAAAAGTTATCGTTTCATTAATTTCATACAATTTGCATGTTATTACTTCAACAATTACCCTACATTCAATATGCTAGAAAAGAAATCGTTTCAGCATTGAACATTATCATCTGTCGCCATGTAGTGACGGCGCAAGAAAATCTCACAGCACTGGTAAAATTCAATTAAGGAAAATGCCAGAAAAATATCATGGCGACAACAAATGGCGGAATTACCAGCACCAGGCTTATGACGGGCAGCGCTCTTGGCATCTTAAACACTGGTAATGCTTGGCGATCCCTGTAATCGTACCGTGACATTAACTTGCCAAGTAAGTGGCCGTAATCCTTATGGGAGAGGCCGTTTGTCCAGCAGTGGACTGTTTACAAGCCGTTAAAGAAGAAGTAGACATAATATCGTAAACAAAAAATTATTTTATTTTAAAGAATAATATTTAATATAGTAGAATATTTCTCGTTTGAATGCCGAGAAGCTTTATTTTGTTGCAATGTTTAAGAGAATTTCTCTCGGATAAATAGCAAAAAGTAGTGCTCTTTAGATACAGAATTTTTTTGCTTTTAAATTCTGTTTCCGCACATTTTATACGGCTCTTCGCTCTAAAGGAATTTCTGAATTTATTTTTTATTCAGTATAAATAAGCTGGGTGTTTTAAAATATAGAAATAGTCGAAGAAAATATCTTAAGCTGCTTCATTAATTCCTAATTCAAAAAAAAAAGGATATAATTTAAACTAGCTAAACCTTTTCTCTTATAAAACGAACCTAAGAAACGGGCTGACACTTGTAATTTTAAATGACAATTTTATTAATAAATTTAGTGCTCGAATGTTGAATTGAGTGTTTATAAAGTAACATTTACAAAGATGGATGGATGTCAATGGATGCTGGTGGCTCAGGACCGAGCTTCGTGGCAATCTTTTAGGGGAGGCCTATGTTCAGCAGTGGACTTGTAATAAGCTGAAATGATGATGATAATGATGATATACAAAGTTTCATCGAGTGTAGTCCGTAGTTGGATGTTAAAACTAGACGCAAACTTTTCTAAATTGTCTGGCATAGAAATTATGATAATAACTATAATTGTGTATGCTCTTGCATATATAGTTTGGAAAAACTAGCTATTTCTGATACAATCTTATCATTATATTGGTGTAAAAATAATTTAAGGTTTATTATTTATTTAACTACATTACTTTGGTCCGTTTTTTTTTTATTTTCAAGTCAAAGGTACGTAATTTAAATCTTATGACTGTTTTCTTTTTATGGGAAAACGAGCATGCGGCTCACCAGATGATAAGTGATTACCGTCGCCCACGTACATCTGCAACACCAGAGGTGTTGCAGGTACGTTGTCGGCCTTTAAGGATAGTTGGGAGTTGGAGGGGATACGAGGATTTGGCAGGGAGAGGGCTCCAGTTACCTCACTCACTGGACGAAATGCAGAAGCACAAGTTGCCTCTACTTCACGGCGGTATTCTGCGAGATCGTGGTACTACCCCGTATTAGCCGGTCAATACTACCATCAGAGAGCTTTTTCGGAGAGATATGTAGTAGCCGGATGTCTCTCCGAAGAAGTACAACAAGACATTAATCTTAACCATGTAAAGCAACTATAGTAAAAGAACCTGAATAATGCTTGTAATTTTACAACAGAAGTGGAAATTTTAATCGATCGATCAAACCCATTTTCCACTCAAGACTTCTAACCCATTTTTTTTTTGGATTGCGGTGAAAAACGAACTAGCTTTCAATCGAAGTAGTTTACTGATGCGTTGTCACCTACCAGGACTAAGATGGAATGCCTCAGGGCACCTAATTATACCGGCTCTCAATATCTTTCAAAACTGAACACATTGGGTAGTAACACTGCTGTTTGGCAGAAGAATTGATCAGTAGGTTCTGCCTACCCAGACGACTCCTAGCAAGAGATGGAGCCTAGCATTTGTAGCTGAACTTGTTCTTTTTTTCTTCTTTTATTTATGTTATTATATTCTTCGGAATAGGTGTAAAAATATATAAAAATGGAACAGTCAAACTTTAAAGGTTCAGCATTATGGCAAATTTGAATATGGCGAGTTTGGAATTATACAATATAAATTTTTATATACTTTAAATGTTTCTTATTTGGCTGTAGAGACTATTTTGATCATTATAAATTCTCCAACAAACAAACCAAATGGAGTTTCCAATTGGCAGATGACGCGTTCATAAATTGTTTCAACAGCAAAAACTGTTCACTAATTTTCCTCACATTTTTAGTTTAATCGTCGGCATGTACGGGTTCAAGTGGTTAGCCTCGTGGTAATCGCGGACGTAATTTCAACCGTCACAGCACTGCATACTGCTTTAATCTCAGGATGCGAGACGTATCATGAAAGCGTGCGACAAAAATGTGGGCGTACTTTCTGTGTATCAAAATACATACATGCATAATTTTGAGTATACGACAAAACTGATGTTAATTTTATCAAACTTATAAACTATAAATATTAAAGTAAAAGCTTTTTCATAATTTTAAAACTAGTAGGACAACCGTAAAGTTTTAGATGCTTGAGTGATGCAATGAAATATCATGAGAACTTCAGAAATATTTAAATTATGAGTTGTAAATGAATAGTTAGCGGTGAGTAAATTCCTGAAGAATACATGTTCTTTAAATAGAGAATAGTTGTTTTCATTAGAACACAATTATTATATTAATACAGTTTTTTTTGCTGTTCGAATGAACCGATACGACCTCAAAGAATACCGGCGTTAAGTAGTAGCATCTTGTGCTTTTGCGTTTCGTGCGATGAGTAAGATAACCGGGAGCCCGCACCCCCCTTATCCGGCGCACATCCCAAGCATCCCTCTCATCCCCCAAATATCCTAAAAGGCTGGTAATTCACCTCTGGTGTTGCAGACGTACGTGAGCGACGCTAATTACTTACTAACCTCATGATCCGCTTGGTCGTTTGCTCCTTCCCAAAAAAAAAAAAGTTAGAAACATATTTCATACTTCCGTAATAGCTTCCCAGTGCAACGCCCCCTAAGGCATCCGTCGGCAATATTTCTTCTCGTCAAAGGACATTAATGAAACACACGGCATACCGACCGTAACATTCTTTTATGACCGAGCATAATATAGCTCGTTAGCGCGGAGCTCGGTTAACTGTTTCCTTTAATTTTTAAAAATCACATCGTTCGATAAGGAATATTTCTGTTCTCTTCTAAATGTATTTCATGTATCATAATTTCGGACTTTTTACTAATTGCGGATTCCATTCGGTACTGTAACGGACTTCAGCAAACCATTTTACGTGTCTGCAGGAGAGAGAACATGGTGTTTTGTCGAGTTTTGTCGCAGAGTTTGCTCCCAATCATTTTGTATACTAATTCTGGTTATTTGTATTTGAACATTGTGATCAGATACATATTGCCAATACGCAAATAATGCATGCAACGATGAGACAGTTATTTGTTAGCATGAGACGGTATGTCACTAGTAATATTATCAAAATGAATGAAATAGTTTGCAGCATTTTTGAAGCTCTTAAATTGAGTTTCGGTTACTTTGAAGACGTTGTTCGAAATATATGTTGTTTTGACTAGAACTACGTAGATGGCGACACTGATGTGTCAGGTGTATTGTATATAAATAACAATGTTATATATACAATACACCTGACACATCATATTCTATTAAAACAAGTGTATTGTATATATAACTGGTTTAGATAGATAGGTATTAGGTCAAAAGGTTACGAAGGATTTTTAGAATCGTTGGTCAAAAGAATTTTTATTTGTATTTAGAAAAGAGATGTAACTGTGTATTGGTGATGTCTACCAGATGTTAGCGATTTAGTGATGATTGAGGAGCAAAATGTTCCGTGCAAAGTAGTTATTAACTAAAATAGTCAACAAAATTCCTGAAAAGAACAATGTTACTAAAGTTGTAACAGTTACATCTAAAAATAAATTACTAAAACATTTTATGAGTAAATTTGTTGGTAACACCAAAAGCTTGAAGAAAGATATTATTCTTAATTGTTATACTTTAGTAACTTATTTTTTCATACTGAGCGGATTACACTTTACTTTCATTTTATTACTGTAGCTTCATGACTGATTGTATTCCCGAAAGACTTCATTGTTTTTGTTTTATGGTTTCTGTGAATTTTATTTATAAACAGGGTAGGATGGGCGGGCCATTAAAAATAAAATATGTTGTTTAGGCAAGAAGTAAATAGTCAGACATACACGACAAGACATACATGTCGCGTATGTTGCACTTTACTTTATACGTTATTTTATATGAGTCGACATCTAGTCGACGCATAACAAGTAAATAGCGATACGGTTTGCCAAAGCCGGGCTTATATAGTAGGGAAGAAATATTAGTCCATATTTTTATGGAGATCAAAGAAGCCGTCCCTGTACTGTCAACACAGATCAAAAACAAAGCGATACATTGCGAAGTCACAGATTTTTTTGTACCAGTGTTATAGGACTTCTCAGATTTCCACATGTCACATCTCCAACGACTCTATAGCAGCAGTTCGCGATTTTTTTTAGCCAAAAACTGATATCCTTAGGAAGAGACATTAGCTAGTCATCCCACAACCAGGAATAGTACCCAATGGCGTTTTACCTTTTAAGATATCTTAAGAGCAAAGTGTAAATCAGCAACCTAGAGTCTATTGAAGAGTTGAAAAAAAACATGCAATGCATTATTTCAATAAATAGCATTTTAATCACATTTTGCCAACGACTTGACATGGGAAATTTTTGTCCAAGATACAGAAGTGTAAAAAAAAATTGCATAATGTTACACTTAAATAATAAAACCCTATTTATGTACATTAAAATTTAATAAACTTGATTAATACAGCGTATTTATTTTTAATGTCCTTTTGAAATGTTAAAAGACTATTGATCCACCACGCACCGGTGTACCAAAACAGGCTTCAGCAACTCAATCTTCATCTCTGCGGGAGAGAGATCACGAGCCTCAACGTTAGGTTTTCTCCCGATGACCAAAATGAGATTTTTAAGGTTTTTTTCCTAAGTCACCTCTTAAACCACCCACGGAAAGAAAGAGAGTAAAATAAAAAAAAAGGTCTCATAAAATTATTTCAACAAGGGACTACAAATGCCTGAAACCTTTTACAAACTTTTCGATGAAAAATTGCCCTGCGGACATGCGGACGACATTGCGGTGTGTTTTGTGTATGACATTCTATACAACGCAAACTCGTACGGATACGCCGTCGCTCCGTTGGACGTCGGGTTAAAATGTTTTAATATTTGCCTTTACATACATTTTAAAGTATTCTGCGTGTTAACCGTAAAACTCGAAAAAGAGTAGAGAGTAGGTAATTCAATTAATAAGCAGCCTGCTTTGTTCCACTGCTGGGCAAATGCTTCATTCTCATTTCAAGCCACGAAGAGTACGTCAGGCTGCTCCTGCTGGCGGTAGGCGGTCTTCTCATGTCATTTAATTCTGTTATTAACCAGGCATTCAGGTTACCTCACGATTTTTCCCTTTACGGCCGAGCACGTGGTATATAATATATTAAAAATGTCGATATATAATTTTAGTAGTGCCAGCACCGACAGTCAAACCGTCCACTTTTTTTTCCTTCACTACTGCTCACGATACGTACTTACCCAGACGACTCATAAGCAGAAAATGAGAGGTTTACTCTGTGGCGGGAGGAATAATACTTTTCAATTTAAAAGTATCTCATCCACTACAAGGAGGTAATCTTTGACAAAAGAAATTTATTCCCCGTCGACAGTAAAAAGTTTTTTAATATTCGCACTGCTCGATGTAATCCGGATTCTTGTCTTTTTTTTCTCTTAGACGAAAGGCTGGAGCAAACGTAATTTCTCATAAAGGGGACGAAATTTTCCGCAAGTCGACAGGCCTTAGTACTTTGTAAGTATAAGATTGAAATGCTTAATCTCCTTTGTTGGTCTGGAGATTTGTGTTTGAGACGTTATTTGTAAAATGAGCGGTTAACAAACGGGCAATAAATTCAGCGGCCAATGTATTTATTGGATTAAATTCGATTTTTTTTGATTTCTGGGGAAAAAAAAATTTATAACACATACTACACTCTTCGATTTATTTATTTTTCTCTTTCTTTATCACTTACAAATATTACCTACTGACCAGTAGGTAATATTTGTGTGGGTTCGTTTCCTAAACTGTTAACTGTTCCAGTTCGATTCTTCGCTAAATAAAGAAGGCCACTTTTCTCCAAGGAATGCCTTCTGTCTATCTTATTCGTAACTAATCGGAAATATTTGCAGAAATGCTTTAACATACTTTAACCCACCTGGTTAATTGGCTGAGGTACCGGACGCACTGTATCTTCAATGTCGCAACAAGTCACCGATCTGTACATTTACGGTCGGGCAATTTTAAGCTAATGCACATTCTTGAGATGATTGATGCACAATCTGTTGGGTGTCATTATGTCCAGACGTCTCTTACGACTTCCACGGATAGCTTCTCTTGTTTATGATATATAATATAATTTATAATTTAGTTCTTATCACAAAACTACAAAAGTGATCTAAGCCACCAAACATTAATTTTGGAAAAATTTTGATACCACCGAGCTTAATTTTAGTGAAAGTTTTTCTTTTTTAATTTACGACTTAGTTCTTACCGCAAAACTACAAAAGGGATCTACGCCACCTAACATTAACCTTGGAAAAATATTTTCGAATTTACTTTACATTTATTCTTAAATGCCTACTTCTCGAAAGTTTTCGTATTCTTATGTATGTCACTCAATCGCGCTTCTATTACTGAAAAAATTTACATAAAATGCCACCGAAAAAGAGATGTGTTTGTCTCTTCAAAAAGAACAATGTAAAAATCATTCAAATCAAATAATAGGTTTGAAATTACCTCGTTGATAGTATCGGTGTTTATATATATATAAAATCGGTATCATTATATATGAATTTTATAATTTACACGAATCAACTTTAATATCTTGAAAGTCTCAACAAAGAAATTCCAGATATTAAACAAAATGCCTGTAATTAAGCTTTAGTAATGACGTATGTTTATAGTTAATACAACATAGTTAATGACAAAGCGAAGAACAGCCACGCTTTTTATTTCGTAATAAAAAAAAAAAACAGTAACGTTCAAATCAATTGCTACGGATTTGTACTACGGGGTAACTTTACCCATACAGGATGAGAGAACAAGTTGTCTTCTTATATCCCTGAACGAAAATGTATTAGTCATTTAATTCCGTAAAAGCCACAAGAGCAAAGAGGTAGTTCACAAAAAATAGTAAAGATCTTTTTTGACCTTCGATACATTAGTCCAGTCTGGACTTACAGTTTGAACAAAATTAAAAGCTAGGGTTTCGTCTCATCGAGATTCTCAACTTAAACGTAATATTCATTTAAAATAATTAAAAGTTTGTGACTTTTATCGTCTGGTATCGGCGTAAAAATCTGCCCCTCCCCACCTCCCACCCCTTTCTTCCTGTGGGTGTCGAAACAAGCGACTAAGGGAGAAGCCTTAAAAATCGCAATGGCTACCGAAAGATGGCGGGATAACCATATTGAAAATGACAACATCAAAATTAAGCAGACCGATGACGGGCAGCTCCGACTAAGGTGTGTTACTGTGTTCGCCAGTCCGCTTGCACGGCTCCTTATAGGAGAGGCCTATGTATTGCAGTGGACTATTTATAGGCTGTTGATGAAGGTTAAGTAGGACTTTTTAATTTCAATTGCACAGTAAAGCACCTGTAAATTATCACAACTCAATGGGCAATGACCTCCTACATTATTTTGAGAGAAATATTCTATATTTATATGAGAGATATTATAATTATTATGGGGAAAAATGCCTCCGGTTACCACACTCACTGAACTAAACGCAGAATTACAAGATACCCTCTACTACATGCTGGTATTTTGCGAAACCGTGGTATTGCCCCGGTAGAGCCGGCCCATTCGAGCGGTGACAAAAGCCGCCGCTTGGCTTTACCACGTTAAAAAAGTACTGATACATCACTAGTAACTATTCGTTGGATCCACAGTTTTATCTATATATATATATATATATATATTACATGAATTGGGCGATCTGTTGAAACTTTTCGAAGCGCTTCGTGCTTTGATAGCTGTTTATGGTTTGGAGACACGCATTGAAGTTTGTGGTTAGTTTAGAGAACAGGGAAACTTGAGTAGTTTATCTGTCGAAAAGTAAAATATAACTACCGTAAATTAATAATAAGTGTATATTCTTTTCCCTTACTTATTGTGCACCGGCTCTCATTTCTGGTTTTACTTTGATACTTCCTAAACTAATTTATATTACTTACTCCCTATATTTATCATTGAAACTAAATAACTTTAGTTGTGTTCGTGTTATGTAAGGGGGAATATAGCAACTTTTATTTAATTATCAACCACGCGATGCACCCAACAAGTTGTTACCGGACACTTGGCGTAGATATGTTCAATGCTCGATAGAACGGCTATGCTCAGAAACCATCCATCTTCGAGGTGGTAAACAAATTACTAAACACATGGGGACATTAAGCTTATGAAGAAGAAGGAGACTGGTAAAATATTCTCCAGTTTCTCCAAAGTTAAATGCGGCAAATACGACTTCAGGCGCTCTGCATGCATATAATTTGCTAATTTAGACTTTAATCCAAAAATGTGAACAATCTTAGATTTGGGTCTAAGGTGCGAGGTTTCGAAACAATTTTCACCAAAGCATGTTTGGACCAAATTGGCACGCTTGACGACCAGTCGCTGTCTTTGTGCCCAAGCTATAATTCTTAGCTACGTGCCTTTCATATAGGGTATCGAACTCAGGTATCCTGTTAAGGAAGCAGATCAACTAACCACTCAGCTAACGTTTAACGACTAAAGTACTCGTACGTACACTACATAATATTCATTCCTGTTGCATAATTAATTTTTTTTTTATATGAGAATATTTTAAAAGCTGCTTCGAAATCAATTGCCAATTGCGTGTTGCAAGAAACCTTGGATAACTACTTAGGACATTTACCTAAATCATGAGAATCCAGTAAATGCTACAGTCCAAATGCATTGCATTGTGCATTTAAAATATGCAAATAAATAAGTACTTCACATATACTTTTGAGTTTCTCGTAATGCATTGTTGTATTTTAATCGTTTAAATAGAAGTAAACATCATGAATTTGCCTTTTTCTAAAATCCAAATTAAAAATTGTTGAGTTCAGTGAATGGCTTGGAGGAAAATATTCTCTCTGTTTCTGGAACATGATTCCATTGCAACAGTTAGCTAGAAACGCTTTGCTCAATATTGAATTCTATTCTTTAGTATTTCATTCTACGTTTAAAGGTTTCATACTCGTACTTTTCAGTAAAAGGAAGATAATTTAATAAAAAATAATATCATTGTATATTTTATGTAATGACTTACATAAATACATAATAATTTTTTTTTTTATGAAAGAGACGGCAAACGAGCAAGCGGTTCACCTGATGGTAAGTGTTTACCGTCGCCCACATACATCTGCAACACCATAGATGCTGCAGGTCCGTTGCCGGTCTTTAAGGATATTTGGGAGATGGAAGGTAAGAGGAGAGGAATAGGGAGGGGATGTGGGCCTCCGGTTTCCTCACTGATCGAACGAAACGCAGAAGCACAAGGTGCCTCTACTTCACGTCGGTATTCTGCGAGGCCGTGGTACCAATCCGATCGAGCCGGCCCATTCGAGCAGCAGCTAAAGCCGCCGCTTTGCTCTACCACGCTAGAAAATAGATAATAATTATTAATCATGTATTTCTTTGTACCTTATTTACCAACCATATAAGAATATATATAAATTTGGTAATAAGGGAGACGCGCGTCATCTCTCAATACTAATCGGATAAATTAAAATAGTTATAAAAATAAATGTCGTTCCTTCAAAAGTCTTCTTTGTCTATATAAATATTTTTGTGAAGTTAAATACCGTTTGATTAATTCATAATTATTTATATTATTATTATTATTAAGAGTTTAATAAGAGCCTTGCAAAATCTCATGGCGACGACAAATGGCGGATTCACCATCTCTAAAATGCCAGACCTAAAATACCTATACCGCTAACGTAGCCTACACACAATAAAATAAAGAAAAATTACAAAGTTAGAGGGATAAAACCATCCCTTTATCCAAATTCCTGCTTCAGCTGCACGTGATGCACCCTGCTCGCCGACAAACTAGGCTTTGGCGGCCAGAGTCCAGAGAGAATGTCCATCAGAATATGCGGAATTCAAATTCCTCAGACTAGTAATGGAGAGCAGCATTTTCCGGTACCGGAACTGCTCTCAGTGGCGAGTGACAAATCTTCCAAGAAATGTTCACCGAATTATACTAGCGCTTTTTGGAAAGGTCTATATCCAGCAGTGGAATAAAATCATTTAAAAATAATTTATCTTCATTATCAATCGAACATACGTTTCCCATGAGTCCTAATTCTAGACTTACCACCAGATGAATTCTGTATTCGTTTCACGCTTCTTCATTAACCTGCGAATAGCCTCCTGGAATTGGAGGATTTGCTATAATCGCCATGCTGGGCGGGAAATTATGGCAAAGGGCGGCGGAAAAAGGCGGGTTGGCGATTGCAGTACCAGAACCTACTCAATTTCGATGCCGGGCTGGATAATTTAGGTCTGGCATATATAACATGGAAACCACGCCATCTGTAGGAAGTCTTTACCTTTGACAACTTTTTACTTTTTACTTTTTAGACCGGCTAGTGCTTTTTACTTTAGGCTTTCCAATGTTAGAGTGATGGAATGTAAACCAATTAGTTTTATCGACTGGCACTGTAAATAACTTAGGAAAATGTAAATAATTTGTATTATTCAATTCTTCTTCTTTAATATAAAAAAAATAACCTGAAAACCAGGAATTGTTTGTGTAGTTGGCATACATATTTCCCATTTCCGTACAAACATGGATTTCCACTCTGGCAGAAGTACGAATATTTGAGATGAGACTTGAAATCTTTCTTATGCAAATTATTATACGGATTCCGAACAAAATGTAGTAAGGAGTGAATTCAAATACCAAAAGAATAATAATATTTTTGTAAATATTGTACCATGATTGTGTATACGCCACGACGATCCAGTGGTTTCGAGATCTGCCTCCGAATCAGGAGACCAGAGTTCTATCCCCTATGTGTTCGGTCTGTACCAAAGAGATTTTCGTAACTTATGTACATTTTCCAGTTGGCCTGAACAGAATGAAAGAGAGAAAGAATGCAACTGTCTCACCACCTATCCCATTGTTTAGAACATAAGGGATACAAACGATTGAAATAAATGTCTAGACTTCTGACCACCCCAGTATCGCTTATACGGTCCCGAAAACTTATTTTATATTATTTCAATTGAAAAAGAATTGAAATCGCGCTACAAACAAACCCCCGAATAAATACAACTTAGAACGTTCACGTCATTTAAATCTGTTAATTATATTAGGTGACGTATTCACGTAAACGTTTCACTCGTTAGTCTCTGACACATAAATAGTAGGGTGCCGTGTCCGTGATGCATAAATAATTACAATACATAGAGACACGAAAGTCTCTACATTACATATATTTTTTTCGATTGGGATTCAAACGAAGAACCCACGATTCGACAGTCAAAATATTACAGGCACATCACTAAAACCGTTAATTGTGTTTAAATTTAACACCTGCTCGCTGCTAAAAGTATGTTTGCATTTCAGCGGCATGGCCAGCTCATCCCGGCTACGAAAACCATCTTAGAAATGGAAACAAGCCTTTTCCCAGCTGCGGACATATGAGTCTTACCAACAGCCATACAGCCTGTAATATGCTGATACGTAATATATTTTTAACTCAACACTACACAGAATATTAAGTACAACAATTAATTTTGAGTTATAAGTAAATTTTTTTTTTTTTTAAAAACGTTGCCATCCGCTGTAGGAATTTCTCCTGTGTCGCGGAGGTAGTTAACGTACATGAATTGCACATGGACAAAGACCCAGACCGGGAACTATTATTTGTAGTCCATACAAATACTAGTCCCGTGCGGAAATCGAACCTGCGACCCACAGCGCCGCAGCTAAACGCCTTAGCCACTACGCCACCGAGCCGTAGCGTAGTGACTAAGGCGTGTATCAATGGAAGCAACCATGAAACTTTCAAATGTATTTTATGATCCTAAATTTAACAAAAGACCGTTTTATCGCACTATTTTGTCAAAAGACTTAACAAATGCCTGAAACCTTTTAAAAGTTTTCGTTGAAAAATTGCCTTACGGTTTCGTATTACTATGACATCGCAGCGTAATTTACGGGTTACGTTCTCCAGAGGCTCTACCCTTTTACTATATCGTAGCTCTAATTTAAATTTAAATATTTGAGGTAATTTAAAACAACGCTGGGTTTGTTTTTAATTTCTGTACAGTATAAGATGAAGAATTTTTTTGTATTGTAATTTTTATTTCAATTCCAGACATTACCAGCATTGTAAGATTTCCACATAAATGCATAATTAAATACATTCTTTCATAAATATTTCTTTAGTTTAAAACATAAAAAAAAACAATTTAGTTATACTATATATATATTATATTTACACGGGTGTAATTGTTGTGTTAGGATGATTTAAGAAAATCTGCCATCCCCTTTCCGGGCGTCGGTATCGTAAGAATCGACTAAAGAAAATGCCTGGAAGATACATCATTATTATATACAATAATTATTACAAAAATTCCGAAATACACCGGACGGTGATTTAATAATTCCTTTTCCAAAATATTTCATGACGCCGTAAATTAAGTAGCAGCCTGTATAGTCTCACTGTTCGACAAAGCTCTCAATATTTGAGACGGTTTTCGAGCGGGGAGGAGTCCGCCACGCTGCTCCACTGCGGATGGACCTCGCGTGTATATACCCCAATAGGATATAAGGTACACCAAAGGACAAAGCAATGAAATTAGATTAAATACTTAATTTTAAATTTCTTCTGCCTTATTAGTTCTAGCAGTCGAGAATAACATTTTCGTTACTGAGACTTACACAACTTTAAAAAGTTTTTTTATGGGAAAGGCGGCAAACGAGCAATCGGCTAACCTGATCGTAAGTGATTACCGTCGCCTACTTATATCTGCAATACCAGAGGAGCTGTAGGTGTGCTGCCGGTATTTAGAGATATTTTGGAGATTGGAGGGAGGAAGTAAGTTACTTCCGGTCACATCACTCACCTAGCTAAATGCAGAAGCAAAAGATGCTTCTACTTCACGCCGGTATTCTGCGAGGCTGTGGTACTACCCCAGCCAAGCCGGCCCACTTGAGCAGCAGCAAGAGCTGCCGCTTGGCTCTAATACTTTACGGATACAACTAAACTGTGAAGGACACTATCCTTTAAGGTCAAACTAGCAACTATAGGTCACTACTCTTACGAACATTTAAGACAATATTCACTAAGTACCTAAGTTGTTTACTGGAACTTCAGACCTTATCGAAAGTCTAGTGACTCTCTAGGTCCTCCCGAATATCTTAAATATACCATAGAATATTACAACTTTTTAATTTTTAAGTCCATCATTATGATGGCATTTACTTAAGCTCTTCTTTCGTAATAAAAAGTTATAATACTTCTCATTAGAAAGGACTTGCGAAATTGTAAAGTTGTTTCGAAACATATTTTGTCAGAGGGGTAAGAAGAGATTCGCTCTAACAAGCACATCAAAGACATTGCGTCGGTGGATGTTAAAAGCCCCGAAAAAGTTTGTCCTAAATTAAATTTATACAATAGCAAGTATAAAAAATTTTAGGCGGTTTTTGACATATTTTGATATTTTCTTTACGTCGAATGTATTCAAAACATTTAGAGTTTGAATAAATTAAAATAATTTTAAAGCGATTGAAATTTCGTTTATAAGTTTTCATTATTTTATAATCGAAGTTTCCTCTGTCGAAAAAAAAATGGACGAAATTAAGTCGGAAAGTGTTATCTTTTTTTAATTTTCTTTCCAACAGTTTTTATACATGATAGATAACACAATAAAAAAGGAAACGAAGAGTCTCACTGCCAATTGAAGCATATTCTTATCTTAAATAATTAAAAATATAAGATTTAGTGGAGATTAACAGACCCGAATTGACCGGGCCCCACAAGGAACCATCGTCAAACTATATTAAAGAAAAATTTGATGACCCGACATATAAAACAATTGAAAAAATTAATATACACGTTTAGCATTAGCAACGCAAATTGGTGGCGTTGTGAGGAATCTGCCATCTCATCTCATCTCATTCTCATTAGTGCCATAAAATTCGACTAAAGGAATTATCGAAACATTCGATACAGGGCAGCATGATAATCTCAAAATATCGAACAAACCTGATAAACTTGAAAACACTCGGGAACTGTCAAGATGTTCTTAAAGGCTATTGACCGCAGTAGCGTATAAGACGTTTACTTGCGGACCATATGCTCGAGTCTCTTCCGCCGAAGGTGTCAAGGTCACCGTGCCAACGGCGTATCTCTAATTCTGTGGGGGGGTTTAGTCGATCCGGCACTTATGACTGATCCCGTCTGTGTGCCGTATGTGTTCGGTGTAACAGGTACGTTGTTTTTATAGAAGAAGGGGCAAACGAGCGTGCGGCTCACCTGATGGTAAGTGATCACAACACCAGAGGAGCTACTGATGCGCTGCCAGCCTTTAAAGTGTTTACACAAGTTCCCCCAAAAGGTTTCCCCAAAGCTATTACGTAGTAGTTCAGTTGCCACGCTTGACGACAATGAAAAATCCCTCTCCGTGAGAGGAACCTATGTCAAGCGGTAGGAGTGTTCTGATAGCATTTGTGAAAGAATTATATGTATATTGGAGCATTCGAAGTGTTCACAAATTTGACAATAATTAATTCAATTAACAAAAATGTAATTTTGTGTAGAACTTTAACTCAAATCTTGATTTCGTATCAAAAATAATACAGCAATCGTTAATTAGAACATTTTACTAATTAGAGTTTTGAAACGAATTAATTTCTTCTTCCCTATATTAGAAGTAAAACTATTATAGTATCTACTTTTGACACCGAGAAGGTATAGGCCCTTGGTTCCTTAACGGCGGTAGAATTCAGCATTTATATGCAGTATAACGTAAACTGCCCATAAAGGCTTCCGAGCTATCCTTGGGTCTGGAGCTGCATCGCGCGCCGCTCGGGGTGAGACGACTCGTTGCTTCCTATACAGCCAACACACGTTGACTCGTGTCTAGAATATATTGACAATATGAAAATTAAACGACAAAGATTGCATGTAGATTTAACGGCACATTTTATGAATTTTAGTTTAACGTCTACAATTACCAAGAAACAGATGTATACAATTTTAGCTATATTTACTACCATAGATTTTTAGGGTTCCTAATAACTTATAGATTAATAACGATTTAAATATATTAATAGCATAGTACAAATTATCATGTAACGTAGATTAAGTTCAGTATGTAATAAAAACGCTAGGGGCTCTTGCACCAAACCTCACTAAATAGAACAAGCGCTAAACAAAACTAAAACGTCATTCTATTTCTGTCAATTGATTCAAGCTAGAAGATATTCAAGGATGTTTTAATATTTTACAAACAAAGGTGGATTAATAATAAAATAAATACAAATTAAATAAATCTAATAAGATAGACAGAATTCAATAATAATATGTAAAAGACAAACAGAATGATAGTAATATAAAGGGGTAAAAGGTTACAAGATTTACATTGCATGTAATTTTCAACGCGCATAATTTTCCTTTCCTTTCTTTACTTACTTGAAATCTAAACACCGGTACATTAACGACAATAAAATGTACTCGTATATCATCTATTAACATCTATTTTCTAGGCGTTGCGAAAATACATAGCGTCCCTGCGTTTGTTAACGAATTTACCGTAGGCAGTGCTCCGAAGAGTTGTTATATTTATAAACAGCGCTATAACTGCATAACACCATTCACCTTAAAACTAAATATTATTCTCACAACTACGATGGCTGGTGTTCTATCGCAGTGCGGTAGTACTGTACAATAAACATCCTCCGTTGGTGTTTCATTTCACCAATAATAACTAGGTCTCGAGAAAATACCATTGTTTGTAAACTCATCAGGAATATTTCTGGTGCAATAGAGGTTTATAGGCGGGTGTGATCTCCTTCCAACACAAATATTTTAATTCGATAGAAGGTGGTCGTGGGTTAGGTCTATATGTATGCATGTCAATCTTCTTCCACTTGCTACGGTTCTGAAATACGTCTTTCGCTTCTTTCACTTTCATTAATCTTCGCATGCATACTGGTTGGTTAAGAGTACTCTTGATCTGGCCTTTTTTTCATAACTTCTCCGATTTGTTCGTGAAATGTTCGCCTAGGTCTTCCTCTCCCGACTCTAACATTTCCATTCGCCTCATATATTTGTTTCGTCAATCTACTTTCATTCATCCTTTCCACATGTCCAAACCAGCTCAGCATCCCTTTCTCAATTCGTGTCACTACGTCGTCTTTCACGGCACAACGCTCTGTGATCATATTATTTCGAACCCTGTCAGTTATCTTCACATCAATCATACTTCTTAACGCTCTCATTTCTACTCCATTTATCCTGCTTTCATATTAGGTCTATAGGGCCGTAATAGTCCAATTATTCGATCCCCGCTCGCTTTAGTTTCTTAGAGCGCTAGTGACTTGGATTCGATCCCCGATGCTGGCACTAATAAAATTGTAAATAGCAATTTTAAATGCTGAATTTACCACGTTCTGGGTGATGAAGGGTAACATCGTGGGGATACCTGAATGTCTCAAATATATTATTTTCGAGGGCATGTGAAGTTCGCCAACTGCACAGGAGCAGCGTGGCCGGCACTTCCCGGCTGCAAAACCTTCTCAGATATTTGAGAAGGAGGTCTTTGCCCAGCAGTGGATACTTACAGATTGCTACTTTACCTTTTTACGGTAGTTAACAATATAGATTCCAGTTTCTTTGAAGATATAGCAAGTAATGATGATTGTTCTACTTTCTACTAATATTCTTAATATGGAAGTTTGTTTGTTTGGATGTTCATTGCCCCGATGTATATTTGAGACTCGGGGTTGTTAGATTTTATCACAGGAAAATTGCGGGAAAGTTCTCCATGCGGTCGAAGCCGCAGACGGAAGCTAGTTGCCAACTACCTGTATTCATTGAAACTTTTATTATGAACATGAAAGTGAACAAATACACATTGATTTTTAAATCAGAAGTTTTCACATTCACGGTTTGTTCTTAACGTTTTAATTTAGAACATTGGAAAGTTTTAGCGTCGTAGCGTCGTTAATTGCACATTTGATTGGTGGTGGCAATGAATATGGTGCGGTGGAAAATTGCGACATAACTTTGTTAGGTTTAATCACGGCGCATTCAGAGGCTTGATGAATCTTGTTACAACGTCGGAGTTTATTATTACTTCTGACTTTACAGCAAATCACGTAATACTTATGATATTTACGATTATCTTTGAACTTTTTGATTAAGTACGTATTAAATGCATAAAATTAAGAAGCGAAAGACAGAACGTCGGCCTACCCCATTGACTAATACAAAACGTACTGAAGTTATTTAATTATTCGAAAACTTTTTGTCGTTCAATCACGCGCAAAGGACTTTTGTTATGACACGGGAAGGATTAATATTTAATTAGAAATTGACGGCAGACTAACTGTACTTTCATAATTTATTTATAAATAACTAGTTTATTATACAACCTTACTTACTTTGTATTCAGTTCTATGCATAGGATGTGTAACTTATGTAATTCTCATTTATAACTGTATTGGTATTTCCAAAATTTATTCTGCCACACATTTCTAGGGGTCGTATCATCCGCCAATACTCATGATAAATGAGCTTGGACAGTGTCCAGGCCATGCCCGTTTGCGGGCTAGCGTTTCCTTCCTTAATTACATCCGAGTTGTTTGCCAGCATATATGCCAAGCGATGGTTACGCAATAGACTTTCTTTTGTTAAAAAAAAAACATTGAGATGTGTTTATGTTTGAGTACAGTAAGTTCAAACAGTATTCCTCTCGAAAAAATTCAAACGCCAGCAGTGAGACATTAATAGACAACATTTTTAATTTAAGGTAACATCAAGTTGTTAGAAAAGTGCTTATAGCCCAGTAAAGTAATTATTTTGCCATCATTCGCTAGTTAGAACCTTGTTCGTTAGCTGGCATTGTGCATCATGTGTAGGTAATGTTGGCATTTTTCTGTACGTAGTAAAGCCAAGCGGCGGCTTTCGAATGGGCCGAAATACCGACGTCAAGTGGAAGCATCATGTGCTTCAGCGTTTTCTTCGGTGAGTGAGGTATCCGGAGTCCCGCTCCCCCCTTCTTCCCCTTCCCTAAATATCGTTAAAGGACGGCAACGCACCTGCATGTCCTCAGATGATGCAGATGTACGTTAGCCACGGTTATCACTTACATTTATATCTAAAAAAAACTAATTTAAAAAATATTGTATTTTCCCCCTAACACACCTTATAAACATATGAAACAAATATAAGCATGTTTAAAATGGTTCAAATGTTTATTCAATGCCAGTGTAAAGTAAATTTCTTTATCGTGTTAACAAGGAAAAATGATGTGCAAATTGTTTTAAATTTATTTTCGAATTAGCCAAAGCGAATTAAAATTTCGAAAAAAATCTTTTGTTTCGGTTTTCCTCACGGACGTTACAATTTCGCGAAAGCTAATTAAATAATAACGACGTTACTTTGGAAGCTTAAAGAGAATTTATACAACTTCTTATATCCTGGGTTTTATTGTTTAATACAAAGGACTATTTGGTGGCTTCTGTGAAAGGTTGCTTATTACCATAATATAATTAATATTTAGCAGTACCTTTTATGCAATATTAGAATCGAATTAAAATCACAGAAGGGATTTTTTTTTAACAAATTTAATTTAATTGAAATTACGTAATAAATCAATGGTTCAACAATAAATAAATAATTATTTTGAGAATATATGAAGCCCGTCAAACCGCACTGGAACAGAGAGGCGGGCCCTTCCCAGCTCCAAAACCTTCTCAGATATTTTAGAAGAAAGTCTTTGCCCATTGATGGACACTTACAGGCTCCTTCGTTTTATTTCTCTACTACAATAACCTTATTAATTTTCTTACAATCAGGTTATTATTGTAATTAACTTGCTAATACTTTATGACCATGGTTTTATATTGAAAGTAGCATGCAGTTCAAAAAAAATAAATATAAAGCTTACGTATCAATAAAAATACAAATCGTAGTAAAAGTTATTTATACACTTCAATTATTTACAATAATAGCTGAGTTCTTAGGCGATCAAGTTCGACCACTTTATATACAGGGCTCGTACCAATGAATTTGACCAAGATTATGTACAATTTGTAGCGTTGGGTTGTCAAAAATGGCGACAGGCCACGCCACGTATCTGTGGATAACACATCGTTATGTTGCATTTTAAAGACCATTTAAAATTTTACTTATTTATTAGCGTCTAGAGTAACACCATACACTCTTGTCAGCTTATTATAGCCGGGCTGAATGATAACATTAATCTGAAAAGACTTGACGTCACTCGCTCATGGCAAATTTATTTATTTAAAACAACAAAATTTCATATATATAAAAATGATTAACCACATAAAATACCATTTGTAATCAAAACATATATAATTATTTTTTCTTACTGTTTTTTACCTTTAGGTATTCCAATAACCTTTATCAGTTAGATTCAAGGCATTTCTCATAGTCGTACTCTAACAACACCCACGGGAAGAATGACACAGGGAATGACAGATTTTTGGGCCGATAGCACACGACTTCAATACCATTTATCCGAGCGAAACAAAAAGAAAGGATCTGTATCAGACAATTGGAAGAGTGCTTAGTGGTTTGATGTCATAAGTGTAGAAGGGAATTCGTAACCAACATCAGATCTCTCTAAACCTTGTTAACGATACAAACTCTCCAACGGCGAATCTAATTACAGGACCTCTTGAAATATCCCGCCTAACTTAACCCCCAATTCAAGGGCCCCTAGCACACCAAACATGTTCCCACAATTTGCACGTCAGAGCTTAAAGGACTCTCAGAAGTTCTTACATAAACCCTTCGTACACGATTAAACGCAAAGGAGCATCTTTTATGCCACGTATTTAATCTAAAAGAGGACGCAAAATTATTTCCTAGCGTTTTCATAATAATTTAATTTAATAAAAATACATTAACATCCGTTTTGAACTATATATATGAACTCATCAAAACGTAAGCTCGACTCATTGGAACCGTGGCAGCCTGGTGATAAGTTCACTTTGATTTCATAGTACACACAAGTGTTACGTAGTAAAATAGTAAATGTCCCACTGCTGGGCAAATGCCTCCTGTCAATATATTTGATAGGGACGTTGCTACTATTCGGCTTCACGGACATCACGTGTCCACGAAGTAATATAATATTTTTATTATGATTCTTTACCTTCTCGATAGCCGAATGTGTGATGATTTCAACGCTTAAAATTAATGATGGAGGATGTACTGGATGATTTTTAATTAATAATTCCTAAGAGACTTACTTAACGTACTGTTTTTGCACTCAACCTAATCATATTTAATATAATTCAATTTTAATTGTTGCCATCGTCATTATGTTGAGGTGAGTAGTGTAAGTGCCCACAGCTGGGCAAAGGCCTCCTTCTCAAATATGAGAGATGGTGTAGGAGCCGGGAATGGCCCGCCACGCTGCTCCAGTGCGGGTTGGCGGACTACACATGTTCTCGAAATCAATATTTTTTATTATTTCTCAGACATGCAGGTTTCGGTACGATGTTATCTTTCACCGCCGAAAACGTGGTAAATTGAGCACGTAAAATTGCTATTAACGTAGTTAGCGGAGCCAGCACCGGAGATCGAACCCAGGTCACTCGCGCTCTATGAAACTAAAGCGAGCGCCCTGACCACTAGGCTACGACAGTTTCACGGTAAGGCTTACATTTATGTTTTCGTAGGGAATTAAAAAAAAACTGTTGTAACGGTTGTTGTTTAGTAAATAAATAAATATGACTTCCAATAATTTTAAGACCTTCTTTTGAGCATAATTGACCATGTGTAATACGATTATGCGTCCACTGAAACCAGTAGAGCGCTTACACTGTCCTTTAAAAGCCTCGCTTCCTTTGTGAGGCTTTCTCGTTAAACTTTTACGAAAAATTCTAAATATAAATAGATTTTTCGTTATTCTGTTCTGAAAAAAACAAATTATATATTTGCATAACTTTTGGAATGTTTTTTCAGTTGTTGATTAGTATGTACGATTATTTGTAATGTAACTTGTTTAAGTTCATCTTCCGTTGAAGTAGTAACTCTAAATGTTATTACAAATGTAAATATAAATTTTTAACGTGTTAGAGCCAAGCGACGGCTTTAGCTGCTGCTTGAATGGGCCGACTCGACCGGATTAATACTAAGATCTCGCAGAATACCGGCGTGAAGCAGAGGCATCTTGTTGTGTTGTAACAGATCAACAACGAGATGACGTGATATTTAGTACAGAAATATTAAATAGACACTAAAAATCTCCTATAACCCGTAATGGAAAAACATACAACATTACATATTCTACAAAAGAACTCTATTTTTTTTTTTAAGTTCTATGTTCATGGACAATCGTTGATTTCTTTCGGGAGTTATATTTATTTCAGAATTACATGAAAGGTAGAATAAATAGCTTAAAAAAATCTGAGATACGAAGTGAATTTCGTGCAATAAATAACTCTATACTGTATTAAAACTCTAAGGATTATTTCTGTACATAATATTTTTTCACGTTTAATTGGCGTATACCATACTAACGATATAGATAACAATTTTTTTGGAAAAGCTTTATTTTTTTTTCTTTTTTTATTTTTTTTTTATTTTTATGGAAGAGACGGCAAACGAGCAAGCGGTTCACCTGATGGTAAGTGATTACCGTCGCCCACATACATCTACAACACCATAGATGCCGCAGGTACGTTGCCGGTCTTTAAGGATATTTGTGAGATGGGAGGGAAGAGGAGGGGAATAGGGAGCCTCCGGTTACCTCATTCACCGAACGAAACGCAGAAGCACAATATCCCTCTACCTCACGCCGGTATTCTGCGATGCCGTGGTACCAATTCGCTCGTGCCGGCCCATTCGAGTAGCAGCTAAAGCCGCTTCGGTGAGTGAGGTAACCGGAGGCCGACTCTCCACTCCCCCCAGCCCCACTCCTTATCCTCTCTCGTCACCCAAATATGCTTAAAGGCCCTGCAACGCATCTGCAGCTCTTCAGATGTTGTAAATGTATGTGGGCCACGGTGATCACTTACCATTATTTTTACCACCATCATTAATTTCCTGAACTTCCGTTGCCGGAAAAATGCCGGGAACATTGTAGCAGTATGGCTGCGTCTGTTGTCTTTGGAAAATGGCAACTATCTTAGATATGTCCTGTCTACTTTTTGACATTGTAAGTGGCAACATAGATTGTTCTGAACTAATTTACCGAACCCTGTAACGTACCCGTCCTAGGCCTTTACTCTATACACAACATCACTACACAAATCTCGCCAAAAAAACTCCGTTTTTTCACCGTACGTACTGCTACCATTCGACAGTTCAACGTCTAGATTTATTTGCGTGCACTAAATCGAAATATAAAAAGAAAAAATAAATACAATTGACGAGAACAAATGAATACAGTTGGGTTATTACAAATAACTTAATTTCATTAAACATTATAATTCGTTATCAGCCGCAATAGCAGTTAAATTTTAAACGTTATTTTATTAAGCTGTTACATAACAAGCTATACGAGGTACTAAATTAGTGAATAGTTTAAATTAGATAATTAGGTAATTATTTGTTTAAATATTCAAATCACAAGTCTTGTTGTTATACACGTAACTACTTTAGTTACATCTGTACCTATGTAACCATTTTAATTAGTATTAATTACGTGGTGTTTCTCCACTCTCTAACTCATTTGATATTATACAATTATGGTTATCAGCTCTTATTTTATGTTAATTCTATGTATTACGAATTGGTAGATAGACAGTTCTTAATTTTTATATCGGAAAAATATATATACCTTCTTGGAGAACAACTTCACTCGGGCAATGTCGTGGGCGAACGCTAGTTTATATATACTTTATTATACCTAATAGACCCTAAATCATTTTCCAAACTAAATTCTAAATGTTTCTATTCTTAAAATTCCCTTACTTTTTTTTTATTCCAAAGGGGGCAAACGAGCATGCGGCTCACCTGATGGTGATTACCGACAGCCACGTACATCAGCAACAGAGGAACAACAAGAGGAAGGAAAAGAAGGTATTAAAGTGTTAAGCTGTTAACACACCACGCTAATAGTTTCGCATCTAGTAAATATTTCAATGTAAAATTTATGTAACATTTTTTTAACAAGACAGAAAATGGTCAATATAAGGTAGGTAGTGGAATTGGCTATATTTTATAACAGCGTTTTCCAATAAATTGACTGAAGTCGGAACAGTGACGTCACGTAGAGACATTCTAAAAATTTAACGTCACTTCTACATCGGAATTATATTATTATTCAATTATTATTTTATTATATAATTTTATTATTCCTCATTGGAAGGCAGAACCTTAATAATATTATTATCGTTTATCGCTATACTCAACCGTGTGGAATTCCACTGTCATAATTTTGTGTAATAAGCAAACAACAAAATTAGAGAGCAGTATAATCAAGTACTACGCTGTCTAATAGATTACTTCAAATCACAATTATTATGTAATTAGTGGCTCGTTGTCGGTAGTTGGTAATTAATAATAATTATTATGACGTCAGGAAGCAGGCCTGAGAGTAATGTTTGCTGTTTGTCATCATTATCGTAATAAAGTAACCATGTCATTGTTAATGTACTACGTTAATAGACCCAAAAAAACACTGTATCCATTTAAATATTTGGACGATAATAACCCTTGGAAATTAGATCGCTCCCAAGCTATTTCTAGAAAAAAGAAGTATTGATAGACTATGTCTATACTATATTTGTTTTGAAAAAATTACAAAAAAAAGTGGATACCCGCTAAGTAGCTTTTATCTGTTTCTTCTCCGTCAGAGGAACCTCAGTATAAGACTGAGGTAGAATTAAAAAAAAATACTTTAGACAAGTGAAATGTGTTTTTTTAAAAATTATTGGATTTAATATATAATTTAAGCTTTATTCGGTACGCCATGTGTTAATTATAACTCATATATTTTTCAATGACACAGCGTTGTTAATAATAATTAAACTTAGAATTTGAATTTAAAATTAAGACAAAATATCTGGACCTGGCTCACGAGGTGACCGACATGTGGGGGTGTTATTCCTATAGTCGTCTGCAAATGGGTAAATCCCAGTCAGCCTCTCGGAACATCTGAGGCGGGTGGGACTCCGTGACGAACCGCTCCGAGCTCAAATGCAGACGGCGGTGCTACTCGATACCGCTCGCATTGTCCGCCGGTTTCTTTCCCTTTCTCCCTAACCCTCGGCCGTCTGGTCTTGCCGGGGGCTTCCATTTGGTTGGGTTTTAATTATCTATTTAATTTTATTATATATATAATTTATTAAATATTATTTGTATTATGGTATTTATTTGTATTTATATACAACCCTACCAGTGGAGAATATATAGAAATACCCCAAAAAAAAAAGTTAAACTTATATAAGTATCTATCAATTAATAATAAACCACTGCACCACGTGCAGATGAGGTTGACCTTCAAAATTGTTGAAAAAAAAAATTCTCGACTCTGAAACAACCTCAAAGAAAGGTGGCCTCTGTCCAGCATCGGCACTTTCATGTCATGTTACTTTACTTTCTCTTAACTTATACGAGAGCAACTGAGCGAAAAAATCTTGATAAGAAACGCAACTGCTATTTACGTATTATATCGCGTTTAATTTAGCTTTTATTTTTAGCCTTAATTAGCTAAAAAGTTAATTAAACGCGTAGTTTTATTGCAAATGTGTAGTATTCGCGTAATTGCCAGATATCTAGATTATCTTACACTATTGAAATTATTCGAATTTGCAATATATGTCCGTCGCTTCGCCAGCGTGGTCACCACTCGATCAAACTCGGCGACGAGATAGGCCGTTTGCCAATTTGTGTTTCCTGGAGCGTCGAAAAATTGCTAAAAGCCCGACACGCTCCCGAATGAAAATCGACAATCTCCTACAACTCCTAACGGTGACAGGCATGAGGGTATAATCGATTTAAAAAACACGAAAACAGAAGACAAAACAAACGAAACGCAGAAGCACAAGATGCCTCTACTTCTATTTACTTTGATACTTAATTACACAGCCTCTGTTGGACATAGGTCTGGCAACGCTGGGCCGACAGGTTGGTGAGCGCAGTGCCGGTATCCTCGCACTGGTGATGCTGCTCCCCGTCACCAGTCTGTGGTATTTGGGTTCGGTATATTTGGATGGATTTTTCACTGTCAGTCGATCGCCAGATCCTCTTTTGTTAATTAGGAGTATGCGCCGCGTGCAGTCGTGGTTGAAATTAGGAAAATGTATTATTTTTAATATATATAGACATATAGGTATGTATGTAACCTTTTCGATGTATTGACTATATAAAATTAACGTGTAAACTTAGATCGCTTTTTAAACCCTAGTGTGTGTGCATTTATCCTAAAAAGTGTTTCCGTAAAATAAACTTTGCTAATTCTCTTCCACAATTTAAAGTGGGTTATGTTGCTACTATTTGTATACAATATGTTGCATAATGCCGTTCTAGTGCACAATTCTCAAGAGTAACGCCGCACAATTTGCACTTAATTGGTTTTACACTGACACAATGTAAATTAATTACTCAGAAATTTCAGTGTATATTTGTGTGTTAGGTTTCTAGTGCTATGTTAATGTGACAGTGTTATTTATTACATGCTATATAATATTAACATCTATATACTATACATACTTAAAATCAATGGTAAAAATAAAATTAGCTCTCACAATCGAATAACTAAAACTAGGGTGGACAGAGACCGTCGGTTCGTTTGCCCCATTTAACATAAATATTTTCAGTGTTTCGGGAGTACAAACATACGCAATTTTATATAAGTATTTTTGGGGGTAATACTATATATTCTCATCTGGTTGAGATGTATATATAAATAGGTATAAATACTTATAGCACACTAAAACGAATAATACTTAATAAAATATATTTATAATAAAATAAAGTAGAGAAATAAAGTCCCAACCAGATGGAAGCCCTCGGCAGGGGAGACCAGATGGCCGCGGGTTAGGGAGAAAGGGAAGAAACCTGCGGTCAACGCGAGCGGTATCGAGGATCACCGCCTTCTGCATTTGAGCACGGAGCGATCCGCCACGGGGTCCCAAACGCCACAGATGTTCTGAGAGGCTAACTGGGATTAACCCATTCGCAGAGACGACGATCGGAATAATTTCGGTCATACCACCCCACATATCGGTTACTTCGTGATCCTTGAATACTTTCTGTATTTAAAGTTTAAAGGAACTTTTTTTATATTGTAACATTATTAATGGCTAGACTAGTTATTTATGCCGTTTTAAAAGTTGTACTTTACCATATCTACTATCATAAATTGCAACATACATGGAGCACGCTAGAGTATGAATTAATGATCAACGTTTAGTACCGTAAAATTATAGACTGCAATACAATGTAGACATTTTAAGAACTATGTCAAGTTTTATATTCATAACTCGTGACTTAGGATCCAGTTCTGGGTAATATTTGTGCAACATACAATTTTTTTTATGTTATAGAGTAATAGGAGAAACGAGCAAGCGGCTTACCTGACAGTAAGATTACCGTCACCCTAGTACCCGGGGGTCTACAGATCCCTTACTCATAGAACGAAACGCAGAAGCACAAGATGCCTCTACTTCACGCCGTTATTCTGTCAGGCCGTGGTACTATCCCGGTGGAGACGACCCATTCGAAAAGCAGCAAAAGCCACGGCTTGGCTCTACCACATCCTCTGCCTTGACCTATTTTTTCTTTCTTACCCTTTTTCATATAAGCGTTACATCGTATACGATGAGACGAAAACGAGTGAATGCGTCAGTGGTTGCACGTACACTTGCAGCGCTTTGACATTTCAGCAAAAACCATTCATCATCATCAGTTCAGGCTATCACAAGTTCAATGTTTAACATAGGTCTCCCCTAAAGATTGCCACAAAGCTCGGTGCTGAGCCACCTGCATCCATTGACTTCCCACAACACTGCGCAGGTCATCAGTCCATCTTGTGGTGGGTCGTCCCAAACTGCGTTTGTTTGTACGTGGCTGCCACTCGAGAACATTTTTTCCTTAACGGTTGTCAATTCTGCGAGCTATGTGGTCCACCCATTGGTACTTCAACTTGCTGATCCTTACGGCTATATCGGTTACCCTAGTTCTGCTGTGGATATCATCATCCAGACTCTATCGCGCAGAGAAACATCGAGCACAGCACTTTCCATAGCGCTGAGTAACTTTGAGCTTCCTCATACGGTCTCAACGGACCAAGTTCCAGTTCCGTAAGTCATCACTGGCAACACGCACTGGTTCTTCGCTTATAACTCCATCGCAAATTTTGTTACTCGCCATTCAAAATTCTACATAGTCTTTTATTTATGGACATTATAACGATCGATCTGGAGTTCCATTGGTATAAACTAGAAGCCCCTACAGACTTAAATAGTTAAGTTCACTGCTGAACATAGGTCTCTCCAACAAAGCCGGCATGCTTTTTTTTTTTTTTTTTTTTTTTTTTTTTTTTTTTTTTTTTTTTTTTTTTTTTTTTTTTTTTTTTTTTTTTTTTTTTTTTTTTTTTTTTTTTTTTTTTTTTTTTTTTTTTTTTTTTTTTTTTTTTTTTTTTTTTTTTTTTTTTTTTTTTTTTTTTTTTTTTTTTTTTTTTTTTTTTTTTTTTTTTTTTTTTTTTTTTTTTTTTTTTTTTTTTTTTTTTTTTTTTTTTTTTTTTTTTTTTTTTTTTTTTTTTTTTTTTTTTTTTTTTTTTTTTTTTTTTTTTTTTTTTTTTTTTTTTTTTTTTTTTTTTTTTTTTTTTTTTTTTTTTTTTTTTTTTTTTTTTTTTTTTTTTTTTTTTTTTTTTTTTTTTTTTTTTTTTTTTTTTTTTTTTTTTTTTTTTTTTTTTTTTTTTTTTTTTTTTTTTTTTTTTTTTTTTTTTTTTTTTTTTTTTTTTTTTTTTTTTTTTTTTTTTTTTTTTTTTTTTTTTTTTTTTTTTTTTTTTTTTTTTTTATATTGTAACATTATTAATGGCTAGACTAGTTATTTATGCCGTTTTAAAAGTTGTACTTTACCATATCTACTATCATAAATTGCAACATACATGGAGCACGCTAGAGTATGAATTAATGATCAACGTTTAGTACCGTAAAATTATAGACTGCAATAAAATGCAGTCATTTTAAGAACTATGTCAAGCTTTATATTCATAACTCGTGACTTAGGATCCAGTTCTGGGTAATATTTGTGCAACATACAATTTTTTTTATGTTATAGGGTAATAGGATAAACGAGCAAGCGGCTTACCTGACAGTAAGATTACCGTCACCCTAGTACCCGGGGTCTACAGATCCCTTAATCATAGAACGAAACGCAGAAGCACAAGATGCCTCTACTTCACGCCGTTATTCTGTCAGGCCGTGGTACTATCCCGGTGGAGGCGACCCATTCGAAAAGCAGCAAAAGCCACGGCTTGGCTCTACCACATCCTCTGCCTTGACCTATTTTTTCTTTCTTACCCTTTTCATATAAGCGTTACATCGTATACGATGAGACGAAAACGAGTGAATGCGTCAGTGGTTGCACGTACACTTGCAGCGCTTTGACATTTCAGCAAAACCATTCATCATCATCAGTTCAGGCTATCACAAGTTCAATGTTTAACATAGGTCTCTCCAACAAAGCCGGCATGCATATCTTGAAAGGTTTGCCCGTACACACCTTATTGGGCTTTTACAGATTTACTTTAACCAAACGGCCTGCCAACGTGGTGAGCAATACTGCAAAAATTTGTTACAACGTTTAATAGTTCCTCCTGTTTATGTTACAAAAGGTTCTTATTCTAATCAAGATTTCCTCTCAATTTATTCTAAAACTTCTACTAATCTTAAAGAAAAACAAACTGGTTTTGATAGACCGGAAAAAACAAATGTTTTTCTAAGACGTCGTATCACATAAGTCGGGTCTGGTAAGTTCGTCTTCACGCGGATAAAACCATTATGCCTTCAGGTGTCATTGCAATAGGATTTCTATTACAGTAACACGTTAAAAATTAATTCAGGCACGCTCAATTACTTATACTACTGAGAATTTCATGTTAAATTGGTGAGATGGTTTTGAGTATCAATTTCTACACGTCTCACGATTTTAAGGTATAAACAGGCTAAATTGTAGTAGAAGATTTATTTGTGTTTCATGTGTATATTCCTTAAAATGTAACATACAGTGAAAATACGTGCCTCTTGAATAAACAAAAATTGTCATTATACAGAACAACCGGGTTCCATTATAAATTCCATTTCAGCGTACTGCTTGCGGCGTACGAAGCCAGTTTGAATGCAGCTTTACACAAGGTCCCACAAAAGCCTGCTTAATTACTGTTTACCTGGCAGTTGCAGGCACCAGCCCTTTTGCTTATTGCCCCCATCAAAATATATCACTTCACGTTCATTTAATTAAGATTAACTTTGCGGCTCTACAATTCATCGACTCTCTCTTGCTATTTGCCGTTCATGAAATTATATACATAAATGTATTCAATACTATACAATATATATAAATTTTGTTAAAACTGTAATGATGAGTTTTTGAGGTTAAGCCAAGATAGCCGAGTGGTAAGGGGATCTACCTCCGAATAAGGAGACTCGAGTTCGAAGACGAGTATCGGGTACGCACCATCTGTCACGTTGACGCAAACAAGCTCCGGTCTAATTGAGTTTAAGTAACTTTTAAAAATTCATGGTAATCTCGGGGAGCAAAATTTGGTGACGGGCTCACTACCAATCACGTCCTACCTTACGGAGACGCGAAAAGTGGATAGGGAAGGCCTGGCTCGGGGTTACGTTACAACTGAACATGCAAAACTGGGGTGACCATTATAGCCTTACGGATCAGAAAGCTAGTGGCATCGGGCCGGGAAAGATTCTCCAGTGATAAATTCGTAAATGGCGAAGTGTGAAACGATCTACCACAACGTGAAGGATACAGTGCTGCGGGAAGTCGAAGGATGCAACTGCCTCAGTACCTTGGTCTGTACCAATGTATGGAAGAGACGTACATTATGTTCAATGAATCCATAGGCTCCCGAACTAGTAAAAACTGTGTTTCAGGAGCCAGCGGCTTCCCCCATAGGATTAAGCGATTAATTATTTCTAAATATTCTGCAACAATAAAAATGATTTCGTTATAAAACGTGAAAAGTTATTTCTGTTTATTATATGATACTGTGAATTTTTCTTAATAACTATTATAATAAAACAAGCAAACAGCTTCTGTTCAATTCCCAAATATTATAATTTGAATCCAAACACAAAGACGCTCACTGCTAAGCCACACGTTCCTTATGTCCTCATAGACGACTTAAGTATACCTGTTACCTTTAACGGCAAACCATCAAGAAACGCCGGTATGTGTAATGATGTGAAATATCAAAAGTTTCCACATCACTTCCGATGCCTGCGACACCTAAACGGTACGTTAAACAAACTGGTCTTGATAGACCGGAAAACAAATGTTTTTCTAAGACGTCGTATCACATAAGTCTGGTCTGGTAAGTTCGTCTTCACGCGGATAAAACCATTATCCCTTCAGGTGTCATTGCAATAGGATTTCTATTACAGTAACACGTTAAAAATTAATTCAGGCACGCTCAATTACTTATACTACTGAGAATTTCATGTTAAATTGGTGAGATGGTTTTGAGTATCAATTTCTACACGTCTCACGATTTTAAGGTATAAACAGGCTAAATTGTAGTAGAAGATTTATTTGTGTTTCATGTGTATATTCCTTAAAATGTAACATACAGTGAAAATACGTGCCTCTTGAATAAACAAAAATTGTCATTATACAGAACAACCGGGTTCCATTATAAATTCCATTTCAGCGTACTGCTTGCGGCGTACGAAGCCAGTTTGAATGCAGCTTTACACAAGGTCCCACAAAAGCCTGCTTAATTACTGTTTACCTGGCAGTTGCAGGCACCAGCCCTTTTGCTTATTGCCCCCATCAAAATATATCACTTCACGTTCATTTAATTAAGATTAACTTTGCGGCTCTACAATTCATCGACTCTCTCTTGCTATTTGCCGTTCATGAAATTATATACATAAATGTATTCAATACTATACAATATATATAAATTTTGTTAAAACTGTAATGATGAGTTTTTAAGTTAAGCCAAGATAGCCGAGTGGTAAGGGGATCTACCTCCGAATAAGGAGACTCGAGTTCGAAGACGAGTATCGGGTACGCACCATCTGTCACGTTGACGCAAACAAGCTCCGGTCTAATTGAGTTTAAGTAACTTTTAAAAATTCATGGTAATCTCGGGGAGCAAAATTTGGTGACGGGCTCACTACCAATCACGTCCTACCTTACGGAGACGCGAAAAGTGGATAGGGAAGGCCTGGCTCGGGGTTACGTTACAACTGAACATGCAGAACTGGGGTGACCATTATAGCCTTACGGATCAGAAAGCTAGTGGCATCGGGCCGGGTAAGATTCTCCAGTGATAAATTCGTAAATGGCGAAGTGTGAAAAGATCTACCACAACGTGAAGGATACAGTGCTGCGGGAAGTCGAAGGATGCAACTGCCTCAGTACCTTGGTCTGTACCAATGTATGGAAGAGACGTACATAATGATCATCTTCCAGGCTCTATCGCGCAGAAAAACACCGAGGATAGCCGTTTTCATAAATACATAATATACAATTAATTGTACAAAGGAGCCTTTCAATATATAACACTATATGACCGTCTTATCAAGAAACGTCGACAGCCCACACGAAAACGTAATAACGTAATTTTAGTTTTCACATTATAAGCATAGAGCGAACGAAACAAACGGATATTCACGCTGACTCAACATTCGATCAACGTCCAATCTTAATCGGATCAATTAAGATTACATGAACGGATAGGATGAGGGATGACCTATGTTCCTCGTTGCGCTAGAACTGGAACATAGTTCATCCTTGCCTAGTTACAGTGATTTCGTGATTTCGAATCTGATATATGTATGATTATCCATCTATGTATGCATCATCCAGTTATTAATACACAGGGAATCCTATTTTGGGGCTGGATTACATGAGATATGGACAAGTATTTACTTTTTGATTACATTACAATTATTTAATAGATTGATTTTATAAATTTCGTTCGTAAAATTAATAAGAATAATAAAAAAAAAATTGACATGTGACACATTATGTTCAATGAATCCATAGGCTCCCGAACTAGTAAAAACTGTGTTTCAGGAGCCAGCGGCTTCCCCCATATGATTAAGCGATTAATTATTTCTAAATATTCTGCAATAATAAAAATGATTTCGTTATAAAACGTGAAAGGTTATTTCTGTTTATTATATGATACTGTGAATTTTTCTTAATAACTATTATAATAAAACAAGCAAACAGCTTCTGTTCAATTCCCAAATATTGTAATTTGAATCCAAACACAAAGACGCTCACTGCTAAGCCACACGTTCCTTATGTCCTCATAGACGACTTAAGTATACCTGTTACCTTTAACGGCAAACCATCAAGAAACGCCGGTATGTGTAATGATGTGAAATATCAAAAGTTTCCACATCACTTCCAATGCCTGCGACACCTAAACGGTACGTTAAACAAACTGTTGCTTTTTGATTACGTTTGCAAGTAACTAAGTGATAGGCGTGATGGGCACAGAAGGTATAGAACCACAAGCTTTCACCAATAGGATTGCTATATATATACATATTACATAACCCACCCATGGATGTACATTCGAATATCTATCCATAACACATACATACAGACATACGATTAAGCGACCTTGGCCGGCGACTGGCAGCAGTATCAACGGTGCAAGGTCTTTCAATCGGTCTGTTTCAAGCATCCGACTAATAACAGATAAAATCCCTTCTCATAGTGAATCTAACACGGATCTTTTGATTCGCAAACAGATTGCGGGAATCTTCACACGACAAGCGTGGCTCCATTACCGCGGAAAATTAAACATAAGTTTTTTTTTTTTTTGTAATTACATACTCCGAAAGAACACAGGTAAATTATAACAACTATAACGATTTCTTGCATTTACGAGAATACTACACATTAGAAATGAAACTATTATTTATGGATTTTAGTTTTCGTTCAATTAGATTTTTTTAATTTTTAAAATACCCATATTTCGGGTGTTTTAAATGCGCTGTATTATACATATACGTATATCACGTAAGATACACATTTCATTTATTGTTTTAAATTCGAAGCCGAAACTACTAGGCAAACAGCAACAGTTAAGAAGTTGAAAATAATACCTTTGTCATTGTAAAAACAGATTTCCTCAACCAAATGAAACAAGTCAACACAATAAAGTTCTAATTGATTGCCGCAAAATGTATAAACTTTAAGTAATTTACAAAATAATTAGATTAGAAGTACCGTTTACTGAAATAAATTGAACATGAAAACTCCTTGCGCTAAAATAGTTTAAAACTATTTATTAATATAAATAGCTTGCAGAATACGGCTAACACGTACTAACGTTGTCTAAACACTTTATATTTTATTAATTTATTGGCCCTAATTTTCATTAATTTACGAAACAGTTTTAATTAATTTTATTTGACCCTTGGTGTCATTCGACTTAATTTTCTTGAGAGCCTTAAGGCCCAGTGCTTATATTGCCTTGAAAATGCTAATTTAAAAGCAAGACATGTATATAGATAGTAGTTTAACATTAAACCTTATTTAAAGCGCATTAAATCTTATTTAAAATACATATGCAAGAGGCAACATTGAAAAGAAAATGTAGTTACGTAAGTGACGACCGCCTTACATAGTATTTAGCGTAGCTGGTTCGAATTTCAAACTAAGTTAATACTTGTTCTAAAACTTCAATAATTGTTTTTCGTACGAATTGATTTCTCTGACACTACATCAGACCTTTCCTCCAATCTCATCGCATAAGCGTTACATCAGATATGCAAGGCTAAAGACGAATGAGTTTTGCCTCTGTGTTTACGCATACATTTACGGTACTATAATAACTCCTGCGCAGTTGACAACTGCTGTGCAGTATTCGGATTACTTTTTTTTTAATTTTCCTTAAATTCTTGTGTACATTACAACAGAACAAACACAAAACAAACAACGTTATTAAAGTGAATAACGTTTTCAAATTTAAGGAATACCTCGCGACAGCCTATTCTCACGATGTGAGGTATCGTGTTTTATTTCCTTTGCAGACATCTAACTAATTTGGAAGTGACAATGGACGTTTTTTTATCGTTAGAAGTGTATAAAACATAGAGTGAATTGTATAACCTAGAAGAGTATTTAAAAATAGAATCATGATTTATCACATGTAATATAAAAACAAAAAATTAAATTATAAAAGTTTTTGTTAACTTACAGTTCTTATTTTAATCTTTATTTAAATTTTAATCTCCGTTCGACAGTACGGCGTGGTGAGTATGTATGAGGCAACGCTTCTAAGAAATGCATGCAGCGAAATTTTTAAAGGCGTAAGGTAATCTCTTTCTTTAAATGTAAACCTCACCTACACGTGCTGCACCGTGCTATCAAGCCAACGAGGCAGTGGCTAAATACACTAGTGCGAAGGTATCAGGACTGCGCTCATCAAGCCGTTTGCCCAACAAGATGGTTACGATCAAACCTTTCAAGAAATATGGCGGCCTATAGCTCTTCCTTCGCATTGGACTACAAAAGTCTGATGTTGTTTCACAATGTATAATAAATAAAGATACACGATGTCATCGTTTAAAATGTCCTATAAAATGAAGAACAAAAGTATAAAGAACATTTATTCATGTTTATAAAGGAGATATCTAAATTTCACAGTTAATATTTAAGTAAAGTAAACCAGCACCCTGTTAGTGCCCACAGCTGAGCACAGGCCTCCTACTCAAATAACTGAGAGAAGGCAGGAAGGTGGCCGCCGGCACGCTGCTCCAGTGCGATTGGCGGACTTCACTGTATGCGCTCGAAATAGTATTCAATAACATGCGGGTAAATACAGCACTTAAAATTGCTATAAGAGACTTTATGGTTACCGATCATCGAACGCAGGTCATTAGATCGCTATGAAATTGAAGCAAGCATCCTACACTAGGTTAGCACTGCTCAATATAGAATAGAAACGTTCTTTACTGAATTCGTACCCCGATAACAATTGCGTTCATTAGACCCGCTGCAGAGTGATATTGCAACGTAAACGTTGCTTGTTATCTCCAGGCGTCATTACAGTAATTATAGTGTGTTACAGTAGTAGTAAACTAACTAGTGATCGTTTTAGTTAACTCATATGAGTGGAAGGAAGTGTGGGTAAAAAGTATAATAAAAAAACTTATGATATGAACGAAATGAATTAATGAAAAATAATTCATTTGCTCTTTGGGAGAGGTCTATGTTCAGCAGTGGACTTGTGATAGGCTGACATGATGATGATGATGATGATGATGATGATGATGATGATGATGATGATGATGATGATGATGATGATGATGATGATGATGATGATGATGATGATGATGATGATGATGATGATGATGATGATGATGATGATGATGATGATGATGATGATGATGATGATGATGATGATGATGATGATGATGATGATGATGATGATGATGATGATGATGATGATGATGATGATGATGATGATGATGATGATGATGATGATGATGATGATGATGATGATGATGATGATGATGATGATGATGATGATGATGATGATGATGATGATGATGATGATGATGATGATGATGATGATGATGATGATGATGATGATGATGATGATGATGATGATGATGATGATGATGATGATGATGATGATGATGATGATGATGATGATGATGATGATGATGATGATGATGATGATGATGATGATGATGATGATGATGATGATGATGATGATGATGATGATGATGATGATGATGATGATGATGATGATGATGATGATGATGATGATGATGATGATGATGATGATGATGATGATGATGATGATGATGATGATGATGATGATGATGATGATGATGATGATGATGATGATGATGATGATGATGATGATGATGATGATGATGATGATGATGATGATGATGATGATGATGATGATGATGATGATGATGATGATGATGATGATGATGATGATGATGATGATGATGATGATGATGATGATGATGATGATGATGATGATGATGATGATGATGATGATGATGATGATGATGATGATGATGATGATGATGATGATGATGATGATGATGATGATGATGATGATGATGATGATGATGATGATGATGATGATGATGATGATGATGATGATGATGATGATGATGATGATGATGATGATGATGATGATGATGATGATGATGATGATGATGATGATGATGATGATGATGATGATGATGATGATGATGATGATGATGATGATGATGATGATGATGATGATGATGATGATGATGATGATGATGATGATGATGATGATGATGATGATGATGATGATGATGATGATGATGATGATGATGATGATGATGATGATGATGATGATGATGATGATGATGATGATGATGATGATGATGATGATGATGATGATGATGATGATGATGATGATGATGATGATGATGATGATGATGATGATGATGATGATGATGATGATGATGATGATGATGATGATGATGATGATGATGATGATGATGATGATGATGATGATGATGATGATGATGATGATGATGATGATGATGATGATGATGATGATGATGATGATGATGATGATGATGATGATGATGATGATGATGATGATGATGATGATGATGATGATGATGATGATGATGATGATGATGATGATGATGATGATGATGATGATGATGATGATGATGATGATGATGATGATGATGATGATGATGATGATGATGATGATGATGATGATGATGATGATGATGATGATGATGATGATGATGATGATGATGATGATGATGATGATGATGATGATGATGATGATGATGATGATGATGATGATGATGATGATGATGATGATGATGATGATGATGATGATGATGATGATGATGATGATGATGATGATGATGATGATGATGATGATGATGATGATGATGATGATGATGATGATGATGATGATGATGATGATGATGATGATGATGATGATGATGATGATGATGATGATGATGATGATGATGATGATGATGATGATGATGATGATGATGATGATGAATTAATTTGCGACGTAAGAAAGTTAATTTCGTTTTATAAAGTTCTTATTATTTTTGCAGTGAAACATCTTTTTCTGGTGGAACGGAAGTAACTGTCCCAGCCGATCCTTGAGCCGGAAAAAAGAACTTCATTCAGAGAACTACTGGTATTACACTTTTGATGTATTATTAGTTGTTTATTCTTTCATTTAAAATTAATCAAATTGCCAGTGTTAAAATTATTTAGTAAAATTTGAGCGAAACGATTAGAAACTCTTTGATATTAATGTGGCCGCCTAACGGAAAAGAAGTTTTGATTCCGCCATTCTTTGATAAAATCGTACGGTGATATTTTTAACATCCTTGACATGGTTAAATTTATTGATAAACATATCTTGACTGACCAGATCCAACAAACAGCGTCTGTTCACATGTATACAAGTTCACAAGACATATGTGCATACCTACCGACCCAACCTCACTGAATAGTGAAACCTGACTAACCGCAAATAAATTCATAAGAATACTTGAAGTCGTTTAAGTGAACTTTCTATCTGGTTTTTCACTGCCGCTTTCAACAGGTCGTTGGGAATAACGATTCAAATATGGCAACGAAATTAGCGCCTTAAGAGGACAAAATCGTCCAGTTTGGCACTTATTGTAATCAAGTGACTTTAAAGTTGTATTATTTCCTTGTCATTTTGTTAATTGTACTGGTGGGTAGATCTCTCCTAATGGGATGACCCTTAGCTGCTGCCCGTCACCGATCTGAGCATTTTCAATTTGTTTTTTTTTTAGATTGTTTAACGGATTAGTCGATTGGATGCCATGAGGTCTGTATTATATTTATATTTCCCTTCATTGACGACAAAAAGAAATGAGTGGCAAATTTTCTTACCCTGAATTACATTAGATAGATAGACAAATTATAAATGAAATATAAAACTAGGAAAAATAATGTATTCGAATTTCATATACATTTTTTATAGTTGTCTATATTAATTTTATGAAGCTGTAAAAGATTACAAAGAAAATTATCCTCTTTCAAAATAATGTGACAAAACTTACTTAGTTTGATTTATGTTGATCTTGTAGAAAAATCGTAAGATAAAAAGGATACTAAACTATTCTGTTTAGATAACAAGTAACAGTAACAAGTTTGTAGCTATTTCAAAACACACTTGCAGTATCAACCTTTTCATTACAAGGTCGCAGCAAATTCATCAAAAATGTTCCTTGCCATATTTGCTGTACAATTTATAATCAAGTTTGCACCAAGGATAAATGCTATCTGGGAAACAACGAATAATATTGACGTTCATTATCAGGGACCGTACTAATTACATCAACTACGTTCGAAAAAGTAAACACAAAAAAGAAATTCAGTAAATAATTTACGTACAGTTAGATAATAAGGTTTTTTTCATACGGTAAACTCTCATATACATCTAGTCAAAAAAGTTTTTAACATTGAAAAAGTTTTCCTTATTACTTTGCCCAAATTACAGCATATTGCAAGTCTCTAGAATAAAAGTCTCTCCTCTACATTATCACAAAATACAGTCATAAGGTTCATAGTTTTGCATTGATAGATTTCTCATGTATTTTGACAGTTTGCCGTTCCAAAGATTTGTAAATTATTCGGTATTAAAGTTTATCAACGTATGTTAAGGATAAGTAAACATAGAATCCCTTTTAATTGTTAATTAATTCGACTGTAACAGTTTAATTAATATGTTTTAATAAAAACCCAAAACATTATAAAAGATTTTATTTATACAAAAAAATAATGTTTATTATGGAAGTGTTTTAACACTTTGGCCAGTTTCGAAACTTTGCAGGAAAGCTAAGCTAATGTCATTAAGACCACAGATGAGAAAACCGCAAACCGTAGAATGTATAACCAAAGCTGCAGCATCATCTGTCGCGCAGAGATATCTAGCGGAATTCCAAAAATAAGACCCTTCGTATGCATTCCAAACCAATTCTCGGGATTAGTGAAACAAACCTCCTTCCATTAACAATTTGATTAAAATTTGCATAATCTCTTATCGCCCTCTCAGCGCTAGCCGCCATGAAACTACGCAATGATTAATATTTAAAAGTTTGTAAAGCCCTAGCGAATATACCATTGATAATAAATGTATATTATACATCGGTGGTGTCTGTACCGTCAGTAAAAAAAATGTGGTGTGATCACTTTTGACCATATCAAATTAATTGTCGTATATTTTGGTCCATGTAAATTCTAAGTTCAAATAGTAATCAAAGTACGTCACGTTGTTTAAATCAAATATTGAATGAGTTTTATTTATAGCAGTGCCCTGCAGTTTCACCCGCTTTAAATTTGGATTGTACAGTCCTATTTCATACACATTATGAGTACATAACCAAAGCTAACTAAAACTTTGGTTAGTGCTGCACTGCTATAGTTCGAAGCGTGATGTTATAGCCTATAATTTTCCTCGATAAACGGGCTTTCTAAAAGCAAAAGTATAAGCGCTCACAAACATACAAATTCTTCAGCTTTAAAAATTAGTATAGTATTACGATTTTTGTTTCATATCAAACCTTCTATTAGTATGAATTTATATTCAAGAATACTAATAGAATATATTTCTTCTTCTTTAAGAACTTGTTGATGTTCACTTTTCCCATATGACATTTCTTGCAGTTACCAAGCTTGGCAATTGGGTTGACATTCGCAGTATCAGACATCTCTTTTCTTTTCTCTTTTCTAATCTTCTTAAAACATGAAAAAAAAAGTCGTTAAGAGTGGACATTTCAAAAAACCTTACCTAAAACGAAATAACACAAAAATTCGCACCGATTAAAAATGAAAAAGGATAAAAAGCTGAGATGCATACTTAAATTCCTAAGCGCAAAGCCGTCGCCCCCAACAAAAGCCCTAGTCCTTTGACGGGGTTATTCGAATCTAAAATACTCTTTTGTTGTTACGCCCAAAGACACATCTTCTGCACACATCTATGAATTGACGGACAAAGCTTTTAACGGATTTCTTTTTAAGTAAATACTTTTGACTATTGAATGAAATAAAATAAACTTTGCTATCGTATGTTTTAGACAAAATGCTGAATACGATACGAAAACTATGTAAGTATAATTTAGTAATATTTTAATATGTCGATTAAACATATATCGCAAAATAAACTCAAGCGGTGTGTACGCAATACACATACTGTATGAGATTATCATGGAATCAACCTCAGCATCTAATGATAGTAAAGAACAATAATAAAAATTATCATAGCGCTCATTCATCACTGGGTAGAAAAAAAAAATAGAATTAGTTTTTTTTTTTTATGGAAAAGGCGGCAAACGAGCTGGCGGTTCAACTGATGGTAAGTGATTACCGTCCCCCATATACATCTGGAACACCAGAGGTGCTGCAGGTGCGTTGCCGGCCTTTAAGGGTATTCGGGAGATGGGAGAGAGAATAAGGAAGGGAATGGGGAAGAGGAGTGGGCCTCCGGTTACCTCTACGTCACGCTGGTATTCTGCGAGGCCGTGGTATCAACCCGGTCAAGCCGGCCCTTTCGAGCAGCAGCAAAAGCCGCCGCTTGGCTCTACCACGGTTAGAAATAATTAAGACACTATGTACTGTTGCCTAAATGGACACGAGAAAGTATTCGTAAACGTAATCGATGTAAGAGTAGGTGTTTACATTTTGGTACAAACACAACAAGCTTGGTAATTGATAGGTAGGTCATCCAATCAGGACAAAATGGGGGTTTGAGGGCAGTATGAAAGTGCTATGATAACAAGCCTCGTCGCTGTGTTGCAAACCTTTCATATCTGAATACGGCACCCTCTTGCCTCTTGCCCAGAAAGCCTCTTGCACGGCATTCTTACACCGCTTACAGATGTCGTGTTTGATACTAGACTTAAAATGATTGCTACAGAACTTTATATTTACCTGAAAGATTTTCTAAGCTCTAAGGTCGTATGAATCACTCAGTCCGTAATTATACTGGCTCACTATATCTTTCCAACTGGAACATACTGTTGTGTTTTGCACTGCTGTTGAGCGACAGAAATGGGTAAGAGGGAACTAGCAATCGGTTCACCTGATGGTAAGTGATTACCGTCACCCACGTACATCTGCAACACCAGAGGTACTGCAGGTGCGTTGCCGGCCTTTAAGGGTATTTGGGGAATGGGAGGGAGGATGAGAAGGCCTGTATTTCACGCCGGTATTCTGCGTGCTGTGGTACCAACCCGGTCGAGCCGGCCCATTCGAGCGACAGCAAAAGCCGCCGCTTGGCTCTACCACGTTTATGAGTGTACCTCTTCTCTAATGGATAGTTATTGTTGTTATCCCGGTGGCCGCAATAGCTTCTCGGGAAGAGGATTGTGAGGCTAAAACGGAGTACTGATTCTGGTGCCCACATTTCTATCAGAATATAGTATACTTAATTAGATATAAGCAAAGATAGATACATTTAATGAAATAATGTTCTCAAGATTATTTACAAATACAAGCTATTACAACATAAACTCTTTTAAAGTAGCAGCCTATAAGTGCCCACTGGTGGGCAAAAGCCTCTTTCTCAAATAAGAGTATCAGAGAGGGTTTAGGAGCCGGGAAAACCCCCGCTGCTCCAGTGCGGGTTGGCGGGCTTCACATATTCGAAATAATATTTTTATTATTTCTCAAACATGCAGGTTTCCTCACGATGTTTTCCTTCACTGCTGAGCACGTGATAAATACAGCACTTAAAATTGCTATTAACAATTTTAGTTGTGCCGGCACAGGGGATCGAACCCTGGTCACTCGCGCTCCGTGAAACTAAAGTGTGCGTCCTGACCACTAGGCTACCACGGCTCTTTTATAAACTATAAACTCTCTTGAAACTAGTTAAATGTAAACTTTCCGAGTGTCACCTTAAAACCAATTTAGTGCATACTTCAAGTAGTAGTGCCTTGAACGCTGCTTCTGCATAATACTATAATAATTCTCTTAGGTTAACCAAAACGGTTCACACAGCACTCACAAGCGCACATCGCATATTTGAAACGTAAATGCATGTGGAGTTTATTACGTTTTCGGTATGGTTGTATTGTGGAGCGCACCGTGTCTCTTACATTGCATCTGACTCCTCCACCGGTCTTATCGCATAACTACAATAGATATTCACAAATGAGATTGAGTCTTTTCTTTCTCTATAGGTGACACTAATTTTCAAACGTTCCGTTTTTTTTATTATTTTCTTTATTTCACTTTTATTTTACTATATTTATTATTACTTTACTTTGCAACCGGAAATTTCTTAAAGTGATACAAGTCTCAAAATAACCATTTGTAAAAAATGCTATATTTCACGGGCCGATCAAATGTCTTATTAAATATTATAACCCCTTTAAATTATTAGGCATTAAAATTCAGGTTAAAAGAATTAATTTCTCATAAAAACTTTCGATTACCGTGCATGGCGATTAGCGCAGATCCTCCTTATGGAATGCTACTGTTACAGGTTGTAAAAGTAGAGGATGAGTTATCAGTGAAAGTAATCATAAGAATGTAAGTGTATTAAATATAAAGTTGTCTGAGCTTAGGGAAAATCAAAAACAGGCGTATAAATCACGTGGTCGGATCTCGAATTATGAGGACGAAACATTTTAAAGATGTCAATTTATTTAAATCAAATGTTAGTATAACTAGTATAATATTGATCCAAAAGTAAAGAAAACTCTGGTAAATTCTGCATGCAAAATTAATTTCCCGCGAACGCCTGACACTTTTCACTAGGTGCACAGTTACAACAGAACTCATCGCTTTAAATCTTTGTAAGAAAATTTTCCGAAATTCTGAAAAAATAATTAAATTCCATAAACATCTATTGCGTCCGTGATTGTATAAATTACTTTTACTTTCATAAATCATTCACAGTTCAATTCATGCAAAATTCGTTGTCTGTTTCGAATTTAAATCAGTTGTCTAGACGAGGTTTTAATGAAATGGATACATTATTGATGGGCCGAAAGCACCAAGTCTCTGTCGGGCCAGTAATACAACAAACCGAATTCGAGGATTAACGAACCCTAGCTAGATTATTGTTTGATGTTCCTGCTCCTGAAAATCATACCTCATAGTAAATCCTCATAGTAATAAATAGCCTGAAAATCATATGTTCCCCTGGTCCATCAATCAATTTCACCTACACATGGTTCATCTTGTTAACTAACGAACGAGGCTCTGGCGAACGACCGACTACGGAAAATTCATCACTGTATGCCCTACGGACTAGTGATAGGGTGCAGCATCTCTGTTGCAAGGGTCCCGCTTAGGTATCTAGTACACCGACGTTCCGACCTACAAGGTTTTGTTGCTTACCGTATCGCAGTGTTTTGGATACTATTCAAATTACATACAATACAATTTTAATTAACAACTGTGTTCCTTTTAAAAAGTATTTAATCTGCCGTGTTATATCAGGTTAAGAATCTGACAATTTCTTCCCGAGGGTATCGTACGCTCACTAAGACAGATTCGATGTCGGACTGTTTCACAGAGAATTGTTGTGAGTGAAATAAAATTAATTTAGGGAAGAAGCTTATTCGTAAGTAAAATAAGCATATTCTTATTTAAATAAAGATGGTTTATGTAGATGACAATTCGTGTTTTTGTGATGCATATTTATTATATTTCTTAATTGATGTATTAGTATTTCGGTAATGTGCTAAAATTAACCTAATATCAGAATAATTGGAACCAAATAAATTCAATATTATGTCGCCTTTTATTATTTCTGCTATTCATACGTGTAATTTTTTAACAACTACAAGAACGTAATGTCTATGAAATGGAAACAACTGACGTGATAATTAGCTTGAAATAAAATTATTAACAATGGTAGCTACATTTCTATGCAGAATGGATAACCTCTGAGAAAAGAACCAACCCTCCTGTTACCGTCCCATTATACTTCCTACTAGGCTCATTCTCTATTTTTTTTATTTTTATTATTTACTCCATACAATAAAGTTACAAACTTAGCCTATAAAATTAAACACCAATTCTAACAAAGTATTATAAACTATAACTACATAAATAGAAATTCCATGCGTTAAGGTTAACCCTTTTAGACACTAGCGTCTAAACTAGGCCGAGCCTGTGTCTTAGACGATAGCCACTTCCAAGGACACCTTATTTGCTATAATACAATATTTTATTTCTAACAATTCGGGTAGATTTAGATAATACACGCAACACGTACCCTCGCAGATAATTTTGATCTGAGATAATGTTTGAGATAAACATTCCACTATCTGTTGGAGAATATGCGTTTTTTTAATCGATACGTACAAGATGACAGGTTATGATATTAAAAAAATTGAAGATTTTGATGGTATTCAACGTTTTATCTAGGAGGAGTCTGGCAGCTGTGCAACCACTCCTGTGTCCGTGTTCCATCTTAGTCGTCAGTAGTAACAACGAATCTGTAACCTCCTTCTCTTGAAGTTGTTTGCAGGTGTACACGGGCTGCAGTAGCCGCTTACCACCAGGTGAACTGTTATCTGGTTTGTCACCTTAATCCACTAAACGAATAAAAAGGTAAGTACACACACCCACCATGATTACATAAGTCAGCTTTAGGGCTTCGCTAACTAACGTCGTTTTAATGAATCCCATTGAATATTATTACGCACCTTCAGTTAAACATAAATTTAGGTATCACCGTATTTATCTCTTAATTAGTTTGTTAGACAGCTAAGTAAATTTTCAAGCACAATTAATAGCAAAATTTTCACCCGCTTACAATGGTTAAAATTTCAAAATGCTGCTTTAATCTCAAATAAACAATGTTTTATGAGTAAATTAACATTGAATACCATTAAAATCTTAAATATATAGCATGTTATTTTGTACGTATCGATTAAAAAAACACATATTCTCCAACAGATAGGGAACGTTTATTTCGAAAATTATCTCAGATCAAAATTATCCAGACTTGTTACAGGCAGCAGAGTCTATGGTGCGAAGTAACGAATACAGCTATCGCCTTCCCCCTTTGCCCAGCGTGACAATTACGGCGAAATCTGTCAGATGCACAGACATTTGTATAGCATAAGCAACATTGTTATAGCATGATGCTAAGTCGGTCGCCTTTTCTTTGCAGCAATCCAATATTAATATTTAATAACGTTTCGTGTTATCTGCTATTTCTAGAAATACTTACGTTTAGCGTTGTGGCCGCGAATTAACATTTTTGCTTTCAAACCCTCCCCATTATCAAAACCTGTGATCAGCAATGTATTGTTAATAGGCACCTGCAGAGGAGGGCATTGAAGAACAATATAGGCTACTATTACTTGCAACTGAACAACGTAAACAATGAAACGCCTGTATTATATCGGTCGACGACACATCGTAAAAAGAAAGCAAAGTAGCAGCCTATGAAAGCCTTTTTTATTATTTCCGTTAGCTTAAGACCACCCGAGTCCCTAGCTTATTATGTAATTAAAGCGAACGCTATGACCTCTATGTATATATTATCAATACCATGTGTGAAATGTTATTTTCTGAAAACAGTTGTTTCATACTTTAGGCACCAGCTACTTTTTTATTTTTTGTGTACCTTACGTGTACACGCCCTCACTGGGGCGAGGACAGGTTATGCGAAGCTTGCACCGACAACACCTTTCGGTGTTCCGACTTCGTTGCATGTCAGCAGAGCCATGGGAACAATTACGCATATATCAGCGATCCCACCAGCGCCGGCCCCTCTTCGGGAGTGAACAATTCTCCCTTTATCCCTCCTGGCTGTCTAGCCACGTCTTACGGGGTAGACAACCAGGTCGTACTTACGGGGGTTAAGCATAAGTGCTCAATAGTATATCTCAAAGAATCACTCTCTCCAGGAGCCTTCTTCTCAGGAACGGACTAAAGCGTCAAATTGAAATTTATACCGAATACTGAAGTCTGAGTAAAAATCAAAGTTATCGCTAAATGAATGATAAGAAAGCTAACTTTTAAATGAGTATACATAAATATATAATAATTTATTAAAGGAGTGTTAAAAAAAATAGATAAAAGTAGAGCCAAGCGCTTCCTTTTGCTGCTTGAATGGGCTCGACCAGGGTAGTACCTAGACCTCGCAGAACACTGGTGTGAAGTAGAGGCATTTTGTGCTGCTGCGCTTCGTTCCGTGAATGAGGTAACTGGAGGCCCACTCTCCCCTCACCGTTCTCCCTTCTCATCTTCCCTCCCAACCACCAAATATCCTTAAGGGTCGGCTACGAACCTGCAGCTCCTCCGGTGTTGTAGATATCCGTGGGAGACGGTAAGCACTTACCATCAGGTGTGCCGCTTGCTCGTTTGCCTTAAACACAAAAAAAAACTTTCATCTTTTTCTCCAAAGGACAACTTCACCTGTTTTGATTTTAGTTATGTATCACTATATCACGCCCTTGCGGCACGAGCCTCATTTAAACTTGTCCAGCTTTTTTGCAAAAGCTGGCACCTGCCTCCTTTTAATGTTTATAGTTGAAAAAATTCAAAAAATAAAGATAAATGTGGATTATGTTAATAATGTGTAAACTGTACATGGATCAATATATCATAAATATATGACGCGATTGAAAAAAGAAAAAAAGCAGTGCCTCTCGCGCATTTGAGAGGATTGTTCTTGCATTAATTACTATGCAAACTTTGATGTTATTAACTACATATTTATTGTCGAAATAAACAATTGTATGTTTCTTGGGATACTCCTTATGTTGTCAGACAGTCGTTTCACAGAGTTTGAAGTTAATTCCGAACTATAACTAGCTATAAAAGGAATAAACGTATTAGAAGGAAAAATACGGAATTTGTAAATCAGCAAGATATGGAAATTTTGACGCATTAAAGAGAAGAAGAATCAAATTTATTATATTCTAATTCGAAGAATAATCAAAGCTTCTTTAGAAAATACGAAGATATTTCAATTTGTGCAGGTCGAGGATAAAACAAATAGCATTAATATCTCTTCTCGTGGCCCAACAATAGAATTTATATTATTTCAATACGTCACAGATTGATGATATTTTTGTAATAACCGATTACTTTCATATTATGAAAGAATATTCGGTCAAATAAAAGATTGAAATAAACTAATAGGCTAGAAAACATTTCAATGACACCACTATCAACAATATTCACTGTACAGTTTATTCTACGCTTAAATAAAGAAAAAGACTTTTAACGATTCCGTTTGTCTTTTTTTTTATGGGAAGTATAAGGAAGGGGTTGGGGAGGGGTAGTAGGTAGAGGGGAGCCTCTGGTTACCTCACTCACCGAACGAAACGCAGAAGCACAATACACTTCTACTTCACGCCGGTATTAAAATTGTCTATGAAAAGGGTTTCCCGTTATCTTGTCGATTGGCGATCACACTACCAGACACTTTGCATATTAGACTCTGCTGATCATCACCACTCTGGTTTAAATCCGGATATTCTAACTCTGCTTAAAAGTAAGATTCTGTTTGTTTTTTTTTTTTTCAAGTAAATTAGGTTTTGAAGTCACCGTGGAAGTCACCATGAACAGTTTATCGTAATTTTAGAGAGAAATAGTAAATAGTTTCGTCTAGTTTCGCTATACTGTACAGTGAAGGTCCCAATTAGGTCCAAATAGGTACTTACACAATCGCAGTTATAGAAATCTCGTAGCTTGGAGACCGCTGCCGGTCTGGATAATTTAGCCTGGACATATTCAAGATATTTCTGAAATCATTACAACACGTATTGTGTTTGCTGGTATTTAATAATTAAAATTATCACCACCCTATGAGTCTTAGGCTCATATTTGCGCAACTTACCCCCGATGCTGTCTCGGATGCTGTATTCCTGATATATTTTTTTATGGAAAAGATGGCAAACGTGCATGCGGCACCTTATGGTAACTGATGATTACAGATTACGATCGCCCACGTACATCTGTAACACCAGAGAGGAGGAGGTGACACCGCATCCCGGTCATAATGCCAGGTGTAATGTTCATGCATAAGGTAACCCAATTCACTCGGTACCTGGCGTAATCAGGGCATTTCCGGTAAGGGTTACATTTTTTACCTTAATAATATAATATGTTAAGCGTATAAGGATGTGCCAGTGTAGTGTTATTTTTAATTAATGCTCAGACTTGCTGATTTTTTAACTCATGATACCATGTTTCACCGCCGAGCACATAATAAATTCAACACCTTAAATTACTATTACAAATTTAAGTGGTGCTGGCATCGAAGATCGAACCCAGGCCACTTGCTTACTACAAAATTAAAGTGCTCTGGGTATTAGGCTCTAATAGCTAGAGCAGTCGTAGCCTAATATGTTATGTTTGGTATTTAAAATTCATAATTTCACTATCGACATTTTATTGTAAATATACTACGCGATGACATTTATAATCCCTGGATCAAAACTATCACTAAGTATTGATAATCTTCTAACACAAAGCAACCCTCACCTGCTCGTAATCCCCCACAAGAGTAATCTTTGTCATAACAGACGCTACGAGTGAGTTTATATATACTCGTAATTTCAAATCATGTTTGTCAATCTTTATAAGCCATACGGCTTATAATTGAAGAAATTGAAATAGTTACAGAAACTGTATCAAGTTCAAATCTAAATATATTCAAATTATTCTTGTGTAATAAGCTAATTAATTTATTGTATTTGTTTTTTTTTACAGTTACATAATTTAAATTGGAAGACTGAAGACTAGGTAGTCAAAAAGACAATTCTATAAATTGTATTGCCATAATGTAAGTGACAATTGAAACTCTAAACTATTCATAAAACGTTTGACCATTTTGCAGTCGATTTATATTATATTACAAGCGGTCTTAATAGCAAATAAATTTAATCGACAAAATGCAGGCTAAAATAACTTTCCACCAACTTCATTTCAACAATCGCAGTAATTGATCTGGCCTATCAAAACGTGACGCATGAGTGAGTTAGAAGTGTGTTCTGCAGTCTGTACATATTATGTACGAGTATTACTTACGGATATTTGGTATTTAAAGTATAATCTAAAATAAATTAAACTTAGCTAGGATTTCATGTGAAATATTTTTAAGGCATAACGAATAAGGTGTTGTTGATGTATTTATATCACAGAGTTTTCCACGTTTATTTCGAAGAACAAAACACGCTAGGAAATTTTAGTCACTCACTGTACTGCTATTAAAATTTCTCTCGCAGAAACTAATGCATTTTTAATTGCAATGGTATCTTAGTTACTTTTTACGTTTTTATTTTAACAATAACTGTTTCCCCTAATGGCTTCGTTATTATCATAAACAATTCCTAACTTTCAAATTGTCCATTAGTATAAAGTGTAATTGGCAATCTTTTCATAAACATCTGTCACAATAGTAGAATGGTTAGAAGAATTGCCTTCGACCAAATTACACCAAAGTTGATTCAGCCGTTAATGCATAATTGAAAGACAAACATACTTTCACATTTATAATATTAGGGATTAAAGTAAAAAAATTGCTGAATAAAAGACGAAGCTACCACTACGAATGCGATGAAACCTATTATTATTATGATAAATTGCAAAAATTTATTCCTATAATTGTAATTATATATTAAAGGATGATTTAAATTTTCTTATTTTTAATAAATTTATAAAAAATGTAATAAAAAGATAATAAATAGAATCATACCATTAGTGAACCATCGTTGCGTAACGCAGGATGGATTATGGTAATAAAAAGAGGGCTGTGTAATCTGACGGATAAAATTTTCAAATGCCGAAGCAGGGATAGACTTATCCGATTCGCACAAAACAAATGGGAAAATGACTAAAAGATGTACGGACTTAAAAATCTAAGGTCTCGGCTCATGGGATATTATAGTACTTACACCATGCTTGAATATAGTAAAAAATTGTAGCAACATTTAACTATCCCACAGCTGAGTAAAGCCCTCTACTCATTGGTGAGAGATTTTTGGAGCAAGAAAGGATCTGTCACGCTGCTAAGGCCCTGGTCGGTGGACTCCACTAGTTCTTGAAGTTATTTTTATTATTTCTCAGATATGCAGGTCTCCCGTCGACGATTGCTCCCGCTGCCGAGGACATGGTAAATTTCGTTAGGTTGCTCCTATGCGTCCGTCTGCAAGTCCGTCTCAAATTCCTGAAATATTTTCGAAGCGAGTTATGATGCTGATAGGGTAACATAAAAATCTACATGTTGAAGTTACTCGATTAACCCGTAGAAGATCGACAACTTCATACAAATAACGTGAACTTGTTCGATAACGCCTTTTAGGTATATTTAGTCGCAACATAGAAGTGTAACTTCTAAAGCGCGTACATATTTACATCCATTTTTTTTAGATTTTTTTTAACGATTTTTATAAAAAAAAATTTTTTAAAAATGCAACAGCTACGCATAATATATAACATGTATGCGATGTAATTGTTAGGCGTTAAAAACGGAGCAAGCTTATAGACTCAACGGTAGTACGTCGCAGAGTCTGATCGCTTGACAATGAATGAATGAATATACTTTATTGTGCACCACAAAACAAAAATACAAAAAACAAAAAAAAAGATAGTAAATTGGGAGGTACAATTTGGCACCCTTATCACTGTATAGTGATCTCTTCCAGGCAACCAAAAGCGTAGAGAAACAAAGCTACAGATACCAGATAGGTGGTGGAACATAATTTTTTTTTTATAATATAAGGCCACTCTTACGTCTGACTGTCCATCTATCACCGCTGATTTTCTATTAGCTGAAGCTAGCTGGAATTGGATCCGCATCGAACGCACTCGTAACGTTTTCTCCAATCGAGCAATTTCACTGAAATTGAATCTTACCACAATTGCTTGCAATCGTGTGCAGGATCAATCTATGTCAGATTGAACTCAGAGTCACAGTACAGATCTATAACCTGTCAATTGTCAATTGAATTTACCTGATCATCAAATTAAACTTAAGCTATTTATAATATAAGCGTAGAAAGTATTGTTATGTAGTTCGTTAACTTGCGGGCCTTGTTTTCTCTGGTTACTAAGAAAGTGAAATATTATCTAAATACAAAAATTTATCGAAATCGTTCGAGCCTTTCCCGTATAAACACATATTGAAATGATAACGAAATTAAAACAAAACGAAAATTAAATGAAAAATCTTTATTTGACGTAATAAAATTCGTTTTTCAATTGACATTTTTTAATATAATTAAATACATGAACTGCTCTCTTAAAGTCTACGATCGTGAATTATTACCGCTAGCAAACAGGCAAGGTTGGGTATACCTTACTGTTTCCAGACATAAAAAAATATTCCCCATATAAAAAAATAATATATCCTTAAGTATCAGCAATCTGAAGTAACAAAAGGCCGTCCACTAGACTAACACGGGTTATAAAAATATTTATAATTTATTACTAATCAAGTACTTGATTCATATTCGTTCTTATAGTCAATGATTTTATTTTTTTGTGGGAAAGGCGGCAAACGAGCATGCGGTTCACCTGATTGTAAGTGATTACCGTCGCCCACGTACATCCGCAACAGCAGAGGTGCTGCAGGTGCGTTGCCGGCCTTAAAGGGTATTTGGGAGATGGGAGGGGGGATGAGAAGGGGGATGGGAAGGGGGTATGAGTCTCCGGTTACCTCACTCACCAAACGAAACGCAGAAAGCACAAGATGCCTCTACTTCGCGTCGGTATACTGCGAGGCCTTGGTACCAATCCGGTCGAGCCGGCCCATTCGAGCAGCGACAAAAGCCGCCGCTTGGCTCTACCACGTTATAGATGTAGTATATATTTAATATATTTCATAATAATCACTAGTGGGTAGACACGATCCGCCCTGGTCAATAAGTAGTCAGTCTCGTATTGCATAGTTTTTCAATAAAATATTAGAGTTAACTTTATGTGTATTAAAAGCATAACGTAACAACCAGTAGCTCCCCGATTACCACTAAAAAATGAAAAGGCTTTAAACATACCCCTACGAATACTGCTAAACCTTTACTAAATTTTTTTATGTGGTTTGTGATGTTACCCTTTTAGTATCAAAGTCCTAATATTTCATTTTCAATTTCAAATGTTCCAGCCATGTGAAGGGACACTTTTCATTAATTAAAACAAAAATATAATGAAAACCATTAGTATTTTTTTTAAAATCGATCAGTGATAACAACTAAAATGGAGAGGCCATTTAAACCATTAAAAACGGTAATATTCTTTAGTAATATTATTATGTTCTTCATTTGTCACATTAACAAAATGTTATCTGCATCACGTCAGCAATTATGCAGTAAATGCAACACAAAGTATTTTAATATCTTTGCTAAAACTGAACTATACGGGCGAGAATATTTAGAGAGCACTTTATACTTGAATTCATCTTAATTCATGGAATGCTCTGCAAACTTTAAATGCAAAAGTATCAAACGATTTCTTTATTTTCCTTCGCTCCTGTTTCTTTTCAATACAGTTATAGAAAAAAAATATGATATTTATTGAAGTTATACTTCTTTCACCGCGTTTGAGAAAAATAACGAGAGTTAATTTTTACGATGCGCGCGTACATCGACATCTTAAAGCGACACCGTGAAGTTGGTTTGTAATTGTCACTCAAATTTCCGTGAGACCTGATAACTATTCAAGGTATTCAAATAATTATGAATCAACAACACGTGGTTTATAATATTAGTATGAGATTTTAAGTTATATATCCTGCTTAATGATCATTTATTTAATTAAACCGTTATCAATAGCATTTAAAGACTTTTTTGCACAAAACGAGTACTGGCCCACGGGGTGTATAACTTCCAGCGTACGTACATAAGTACATACAGACACACTCGTTATTTCTATTATATTGAAGTGTTCTAATAATTTCAGTTAGATTTGAGCATTGTGATTTATTATTCTGGACTTTAATTCGTAGTGCGTAAACAATCCTTCCCTTTCATAGTATGATTACTTACTTTATATCCTCTCGGTTTCAATTTTCTGCTGCAGGTAGCAGTGGCCTATGAATCTGCCAGATGCTATCCGCCTAGACATTACACCTATCGAGACAATAAATGGTAAAGTCTAAAGTAATAGCAAGATAACTATTCTTACAATCTATTCGTGCACTAGGTACAACTCTGCATGTGCCACTTTGATCTTTCTATAGAAATGCACGTGTAATTAAAATTCCGCTCACTATAGGAATTTAAAGTCTGTAGAAATGTGGAGCTTCCCACAGAATTTACTTTTAGAAAATGTAAATTTTATCTGTCTGAATCTACATTTAATCCGAGATTTTTTTTTATTATTTTATTTGTAATTCGTTCCGTGTAGTAGCGGCGTAAGAATCTGCCACATGCTTTTATCCCGTGGGTGTGGTAAGAAAATTCTGAAGGAAAAGTTTAGAAAATCAGGTCCGTTAAACGACGAAAAGAGAGTTTCTGAAGCTGGCTGCGCTAAAACGTGAGATATATTTTTTTTTTAAATAAAAAAGTGCAAACCTGTAAATGTCTGCATATTTATTACAATAATTTGTTACTAAAAAAACGATTATTTTAATTACCTGCATTTGAAGTTAAGGCCTTTGTCCAGCACTTACAGGCCGCTACTTAACTTTACTTTACTTTTACTTATTCAGAGGGCGGCTTGAGGATCGCGTGTACTTAGTCCTACTCGATAGCGAAAAGTGCGGTTGGTCAAGTAGGCACGTAGGATGTGCAAGAGCCTGTCTGGGACTTCGAGATTGTACAGTTTGTAAATTAAACCGTTGTGCCAGAATTGTCAGTGTGTGTCAGTATTCTTTTTAGGTAACCGGAGGCTTACTTCCTCCTCTCCCAACATCCCTACTCATCCTCTCTCCCATCCCCCAAATATTCTGAAAGGCCGGCAACGCACCTGCAGCTCTTTAGATGTTGTAAATGTATGTGGGCGATGGTAATCACTTACATTTAGGTGAGCTGCTTGCTCATTTGCTGCCTCTTCCATAAAAAAAAGTCTGTCGCCATAGCCTAGTCTATTACCCTGTGCTACTCGTAATACCGTGTGCAGAGATTGATATTTGAAGTGAAAGTTGTTATGTAATAAACCAACATTTATTCCCTTCCATTTTTATCAATATGTTTCAACAGAGTTATTATTTTAAAACAGAATAGGCAAGGAAACTGAACCATTGTTTAAAACAAAGTTTACAGTTTCACGCGATTGTTGAAAGTTTACTCAACGTGACATGAATATTTTATTGAAATATTTCAGCAATAATTTCATTGTTGGAGAAAGTGAAAATTGTTTAATAAAAAAAAAACACGCACAAGCGACATTCAATTCTAATACTTTGGTTCAGCGTTTTCATGTTTTTACGGATTACTTTTAATGTATGTATGTATATATTCACGCCCTTTTCCCAACGGGATAGGTAGAGACAATCTTCTTCCACTTGCTACGGTCGTGACACACGTTTTTTAATATGCGGTATAATATTTTGTTTCGTATTACCAAGAAGCTCCAAGGGAACTTTGTGTATGACTTACAGATAATGGTACCGAGTTTTGTGTATGTGCAATTTATATTTGTAAAACGCCTTCATGACTGAAGAGAAATTATATATACCGTATGGCAATTTTTTTTTAATAAAGCATCCGTTTCCTTGTAATTATCATGACATGGGCTTGATTTCGACTTTAACAGTCTCTGGGTGCAAACCAGCGACGAGGCTCGCCACTCTAATGACACTAGCAAGAAGAAAGAAAGAAGAAGACGAGATTCACCCTCCTCCTCTCACGTTCTCTCGGAGAGGCAAAAAGTGGTTTGTGGTGTAGACTATTCTTTTTTTTTTTTTTTTTTTATGAGAAAGGCAGCAAACGAGCAAGCGGTTCACCTGATGGTAAGTGATTACCGTCGCCCACGTACATCTGCAACACCAGAGGTGCTGCAGGTGCGTTGCCGGCCTCTAAGGGTATTTGGGGGATGGGGAGGGGCATGGGGAGGGGCATGGGGAGGGGGAGTGGGCCTCCGGATACCTCACTCACCGAACGAAACGCAAGAGGCATTAGATGACTCTACTTCACGCCGGTATTCTGCGAGGTAGTGGTACCAATCCGGTCGAGCCGGCCCATTCGAGCAGCAGTAAAAGCCGCCGCTTGGCTCTACCACATTATATCATATTCACCGCAATTATAAAAATAAACCCTGGTCCCATTGATCGACACTGATTCATTCTGCATAAGTTCAGTTAACTGTTCGTCTGCTACCGATCGAATGAATGGGAATATCATGCTTGCCAACAACTTTGACACTTTTGACAGTTCTTATTTCGATCGGTCGCGATTATATGGAATCGAAATTCATATCGATTCCTTTCGCATCATAATTAAAGCTTATATAAATAATCCCTAATCGTAATAATTACTGTGATTACAAAAGAAATATAGGTAACTTAATAAATGTAGCTTTTCAATATCTATGTTAACAGAAGCTATTTGGGATGTCTTTCTGGATTCCGTCAGGGTACCCGAATCGTCGAAAGTAAAATATGTGATCTCTGCGTAAACACAGGCGTAAATAAACTGTATTTTATTAAATCCTAAATCAATTCTGGTGTCAGTTTAGTATATCATGGCGTTAGGAGTAGATATCACATTACATCTTCGTGTTTGCTCGATAAAGTTCGGTAGGATTCGAGGAATTGCACCGAAAGTTCACCGTCTCTGAATATGGGATACGAATTAATTGTTTTCCTGTTTGAATAGTCTCTATTACTGCTAGTTTATACAAATATATGCTTGTGATATTATTTTAGTAAATTATCTGGATCCGGAATCATTGTTTGTCCAAAACACAAATAATTGGTTTTCGGATCTCTATGTTACAGTGAGACACGGGACGCATCTGTCCCTTTCTTTTTATTTCGCAAAAGCGTTACATCGAATACGGATACGTGAAAATGAGGGAGATGTATACACATACACTAACACAGAGGAACTTTGTGGTACTATAATAAATTAAAGACGATCAATGGCCGATTTTATTTACATATGCTGAATTTTTGAACCAACAGTATTGTGACAATTGATTTTACAAAATAATATCTGTTTCTCTTCTGCACAGTGTATTGTTTAATCCTGTGTCTCCGAGCTTTTTGAAAGAAAACTTTAAGTTTCTTGATCATGACCGGCCGAATAAAGTTCTACGGTCAGCCGGAGAACTCATTCTCGCACCACATATTTATCAAACCAACACATATTTGTTTATGAAATGCGAAAACAATTCTAGATAAGTTTAAGACTGATGTGAAAAATGATAACCAGTCACTCTGTAATCACTTAGTATCATTAGCAGTATTTAGATTTATTGATTGATTTTATGTAATGTTTACTTGTATGTATATTACCTATTTAGTTTTATTTCCATTTTGCCATTTGTTAAATTTCTCTTTATCCTCCTTCTTCCTCTTAAGTTTTTCTCTTTGTAATATATTTTATACCATACTAATATTGCATACATACTCGTACTTAATAATAATAGAAAAATACTGATGATACCCACCAGGTTATCAAAAGAAATAACTATATTTGACCAAAATATCGTCATGTTAGTTAGGATAATTAATAACATTTACAAAGAAATGTTCCGAGACCAAGATAAAATTTGGTCTAAAAGTTGAAATTGCAGAGCTCAGGCAATCGCTTGATAATAACGTAATAATAATGATATATTTACAGAATGTTTTACTGATGAAGTAACAATAATAAAAGGATCATACATTCTGCCAATGATGTGCAATCATGTCAGTTCACATAATACATTCCAAATTACCGCCAACATTCATTCATGACAAATGTTGTGGTTGCGATAAGCGATTTTAAAGCAAACTGTTAGCGAGAACAGGCTTATATACCTCCTTTCTTCGCTTTCCCGCAAATCCGCTCAGAATGCATAATATAAAGAAGTATATTTATACTTTATTTTAAACACACTTACTTGAGCATGTTCGTAATTTATTTAGATTCTTTTCAGTGGAATGAAAGTAATAAACACGGAAGTCACTAATTTGAAACAGTTTTAGAATTAAAATATGTAACGATGAGAAACGGGACAGTCCACAAAAACTCAGGCATTTAGTCACTAATATTTTCCACGGTCTTCGAGGTCAGCCGGTGTGGAACCCCAGATATTGTTGTAGCCGGGGTTTCTGTTACTCGGTCCGGCAGCTTTTTACCTTTCACTAGGTACTGGCTAATTGCATCATTTGGCATTCTTATAATACTGTGTCATAAAACAGTCAAGTATGTTTGGTGTCACCAACTGACATGACAGACAGAATTTTACGAAAAGGGGCTATATAATAAAGAAGGAAGACGAAATGAGATCCATCTTTCTAACAAGAAGAAATCCCTACTACTTGAAATGCATTCGTGTGCATGGCATTTCGTCTTTTCTTTTTTTTTTGTACGGGGCAAATACGGACGTCAAAGTCTAGTTGTTTAATTTTCTAATGTAGTTCATCTGCATTAACGCGCTCCCTTTGAGTGATGCCTTTAAATTTCCATCTACCCTGATACCTAACGACAGCTCTCCGCGAAAACGTCCCACATTTGCGTGTGTGTTTCGACGAAATTAAACTCTGCTCGGTTCTCCGTTCGACATCTAGCTACAAGAGTAAATTAAATTTCTCTGCTATTGAGCGGAAAATATTTAACCAGTATACATAAATGGATACAAGATCAGTAAAAACAAATAAACGATAATTATCAACGACATATGTAATGTTTTTGTAACTATATTATATGTATTGTGTATTTAAAATTAATATTTAATTTACAAATCTTATTTATTATTGATCATTGTTGTTGTCAGTTTTTGCACCCGCCAAGAAGTATTTCTTTCTCACCCTAGCTTGATTGGCAGAGAATGCCAAAGGATATTAACTTCTCCATTGAAAACCTTTATTTTGTGTATTAACAACAAAGAATAAATAAGTCAATATTCGGTTTTTGGTAACCGAATGAATTTAAGAATTATTAAAGCAAGGTCTTGGAGCGGAGAAGGTTCCGTCGCGCTGCTCCAATGCGTATTGCCGGACTTTGCGTGTCTTCGAAATAATGTTTTTTTTTTTTATAGAAGAAGGGGGAAACGAGCGTGCGGCTCACCTGATGGTAAGTGATCACCGACGCCCACGAACATCCACAACACCAGAGGAGCTACAGATGCGCTGCCGGCCTTTAAGGAAGGAATTATATGTGGATTTATATTATTTCTCAGAGATGCAGTTTTTCCTTCACCGCCCCGGTGTAATTGCTTATAACAATTTGAGTGGCGCGTGCGTCGGTTATCGTGCCCAGGTCACTCGCGCTCAATTAAAATAAACCGATCACTCTGACCACTAGACGACTATTATTGTAGCATAAAATAAACTGGACTTATTATTTCAGTTAAAAAAATAATTCAAATTTAACCATTAAAAACATTTACATTTACTGAAATCTCGCTACAATTACTTAATTGTTAAGTATAAAGATGAATTAAATTTTACATATTTAGCAATTGAACCATTGATTTTTATAGATACCTTTAGTCTCTAACCTATACCACTATACCTTTTTTACCTATATATATAACCAATACTTGACTTGTCTTTACTATCTTAACTCTGTGATACACTGTGTTGCTATATTCTTGGCAACAGTTAGATCGTCAAGTCTAGTTTACATATTCAGCGTTATGTTTATGACATGTTTTCTAATTTCCTCTATGTAAATGTTTACCAAAGTTTTCAGCCATGAAATTGAAATATATACTTGCAGTATGTAATTGCCGTTTGATGTTGAAAAGAAAAAAATAGTCAAACACCTTTTTTTCTTAGAAAAAATATATTTATTTAAACGAAGTGTTTACCCTCATTATCTATACATTTTTTCCATCTCAAGGGAAGATCATTTATGCCTTTGCGATTGAACTCTTAGGATCTTTGAGGGACAAAGTCTATGAAGGCATTTTGTACCACTTTCTATTCTACAACAACAAAAATCTATTCTATACTAGAAATTGTACAAATTGCGGAAAAAATGATAATCGGTTGCAGCTAGGTATGACGAATACGGACGTCGGACGGACGACGGAGGATGGCGTATGGTTTCTAAATGCAGGTCTTGTAATGTTTCGTTGGACAGTGTGAGGTCTTGCGATTTCTGTTGGATGGAGCAATAATAGCTAGGATCGTATTAGAAGTCGGGATTGTTTCCCCGAGAGTTTCGGGATCATTGTTCGAAGACATCTGCTGTTATTAATACGCCGGATCTCAAAAAGCTATAGTGAATTACACAATGAAGTGATCACCAAAGGGTTACCATTACTCTTCTATGGGTGAACGTCGGATTGGGACATTGCTCCGGTATTTAACCTAGTTGATAATTCACTTTTAACCACAAGTCACCATTCTGTCCAAAATCCTTTCATTTCTGTTAGTACTGATTCATCAAAGCAAGACAAGCTTCTACGCATGCACAACAGTAAATTCATTTCTCGAGCATTTTTATTATAGTAATTTGGTTCAAATGAGCCAATATTGTGCTTAATCTAACGTCAAACCATGACCCTAATACTATGGGTGTTTGATAAGGGTCCGCTTCCACCATTACTTAATTCATCGTTATTTACCTCAATATCAGGTCTTCCTCGCGGTTAATTCTTCAAGGTGTATCCTCCCCAAATATAATATTAATATCGTGAGCTGCGTTTGCTGCGTTAGAATCACGACGAAATTCAATATTTAAATATTAATTGAATTTTTGAAATACTGTACTAGGCAAGTTAAATAATGAATGTAAAAACAATTTTAAGTCAATTGATAAATGGCCATAAAGTTTTGGAGTTTAGAATGTAATAGGTTTTGTGTAAAAAAAAAGTTTTATTCACAAATCCTAGACTTTGCTGGTTTAATTTTAATTCAAAATGGTTTTGGTCTTCATTCTTAAACCCACATTATTTGCCTGTTCATTACATAATAATTTCTTAAGTTTCCCAATGTAGTCTACACTCAAGGTGTTGTTACATAATATATTAATTCTTCACGTTTAAGTCACATGTTTACGATTATTATTAACAAAATCGCACACTTCTCTAACTACGTTAAATTCCCTACGTTAAATGGTCTGTCGTCACTTTAGTGTTCAATGCAACGATACAAATCGTATATTAGTTTCAAAAAGTAATTGGTACGATTGGCCCTCCATATAGAGGAACGAACGCACGTCTCATACATTAAACATTAAGTAAATTTTGATAACACATTGAATTTTACTACTAAATTATATAACAAATTGGCTTTTGTTATATTAAAGTTAATAAACGCGTGAAGTGTTAAGAGAATTTTCTGCTCAGAGAAAATACTTTGTGTTCCCCGGGTTAAACTGTAATTTTATTTACGCTCACATTCTAATAAACTTTACCAGGGTAATTACACGTCGTGTTAAATTATTTTCCCCCGAAAATTTCATTGTTCGAAAGGAATTTAAATCAGGATTCTGAAGGCATTATTCTGAAAGAGTTTTCGTTAATTCTGTTTACGTCTATATTCAAAATATACACAACATAAATGTAGATGTGACAGTATTATTCAGTTATATTGTTCAACAAAACAAAATCGTTCTAAACATGTTTGGAATGAAATAATGAAAAAATATAACGATATGTCCTGACTCTACGATCTGCGCAATAATTTTAACTCAGAATAGTTTTGTTTTAAAATTACTTTTAAAGACATTATGAAAAATTTTGTCATCGACATTCATATGTTCAAATATCAAATACCAATTACTATACAGATGTTTGCGACGAAGAGCGTCTGAGAAATTGAATGTAAAACAGTATTTATTTTACTGGAACAGTATTTAGTTATTTTACGGTATTTACTTAATAAGTAATCATAGTCACAAGTCGAAAAGTTATAGTATATTAAAGCTAGAGTCAGTAAACCAAAGCACTTGAGAATTGTTTGCAAATAAAACCTAAATATCATCGCAAAACTTAACTTAAACCTTACCTGGTGGTATATACAAGTCCTTCTCTGCCTAGGAGTCGTCTGGGTTATTACCTTACTCTTACCCATTTCTATCGCCAAAAGCCAGTGTAATTACTGCTGTGTTCTGGTTTAAAAAGTGTAGAGAGCCAGTGCAATTACGAGCTGAAACACATTCAACCTTAGTCAGGCATCCATCAGTAAACTTCTTCGATTGAATATGTCTACCCTATGGGCTGCAGTGGCCATGTCTTTTATGCCAATATAATAAAAAAAAAACTTTTCAAACTTCACATATAAAAGCTTTTAATTTCATTCAACTCGTTTAAATGTTCATGAATCTACCGTTATTCGTTATAGTCATTGTTTTTTAACATAATATGCATATTTTATGTAGAAAATAATCATTTGGTAACATCACTTGCATACAAAATACGAGTACGCTATGCTTCGCTCCAAATAAACTGATGGCTGAAACACTGCGAATATTTCAATAAAATATTCATGACACGCTCCGTAAACTTACAAGAATAACATTCAATTGCGTAAGTGTAAATATTTGAAATAACGCTTAAACATTCGAATCGTTTTTCGTTCATGACATTGGATTTGTTCCTAAAAATGGGTTTTTAAAAAGGTTTCTAGTAAATATGCGTAAAAAATTATAATATACTCATGATTTCAATGTTTACACCACACGCACCACAGGATGTTAGTGATTGAGTGCCTAAGGGATTAGCCTCCGTATCTAGAGACCCCAGTTCGATCCCCTATGTACGCAACACCTGCCAATTTGTTCCAAATTATCTTTAATGAAAAGTGGGTTGAAAATACTTCAATCAATGTCTATCCATACCTGTATTGGGTAAACGAGAGCTCATTAATGTCTTAAATATAATATTCATATATATTTATGATAATCGGGATCAGATATTTATGAGATTAAAGTTTTATTATTATGTCTGGACAGCAGCAAACTTTACTATAACTCGTATAAAAGACCTACTCCTTATACACGAATAGAACTAATAACTCGTTTAATTTCGTGGTTTGTATGGTGAAAAGAGAGTCTCTTAACGAGAAAAGAATATTCACATCAACAGTAAGTATTACATAGTGTAATGGTAAGTACCCTGTGTTTAAACTACTATACTTATTTAACTGAAGTTACGTATGAAACTTAAAAATGGCTTAAAGTATATTAGGAGGTAGTGATAGTATGGGGTAAGTCTATTATCTGTACCGTTACAGACACAACTCCATATATTTTCACAATACATTTGAAACAAATTATAATTTTATTAAAATTAACAGAACACTTCTTTTTCTTTTAACATTGTAACAGAGATATGCACAGTAACAATAGGCGGACAGTTATAATACTAAATTACATTAAATACTATGTAGCTACTTTAAAACGTGGTAGAGCTAAGAAGCCAAAGCCGCCGCTCGAATGGTACAGTACCACGGTCTCACAGAATTAGAAGCGTGAAATAGAGCTATCTTATGCTTCTGCGTTTCATTTGGTGACTGAGGTATCCGGAGGCCCACCTTCCCTCTTCATCTTCCTCCTCATCCTGCTTTCCATCTCTCAAATACTTTAAAAGGCTGGCAACGCACCGTACGACGGCAACGTACTTTTGGTACTGCAGATGTACGTGGGTGACTGTAATCACTTACCATCAGGTGAACTGCTTGTTCATTCAACACCGTTCCTTTTAAAAAAAAAAGCATTAATTCTCTATATTTATAGGTACAACTAGTGCTACGTATATCAAATAAGTACTACGTAAATCACTAAATGTACTCGTATATAATCTTCAAGTAGGAAAAAAAGAAAAATATTTGCCTACAATAGTCCCACAATTGGGCATAGATCACCTATCAGTTCTAAAACAATTCTGGATCATGAAACTAGATTTTGTCTTTGATTTCTTTGACAGTCTTCATAAATCCCATTTTTTTTCATTCATTCTCTGTTAGGGTAAAAATGTGATACGTAAGGTTTATTAACAATAGGAGCATTTACGATCAGTAAAGTGAATAGCAATGTTCTTCTGTACGTGGAGTGGGCGCGTGGGGCGCGTGCCGAGTATAAAACGTTATAATCGTGTCCCTAAGGATTTTATAACTTTCCTAAGTTTCGGCTTTCGTTCATAATGTCAACTCTGGCATTTTATCTATTGTTGTTGTTCCAAGCGAATAAAACTTTTTACTGCCGATCTAAAACAATATCTTATCCAAACAAGCAAGCGAATCACCTGGAAGGTAAGTCATTACCGACGCCCACGTACATCTGCAACACCAGAGGAGAGCTGCAGGTGCGTTGCCGACCGTTAGGGATATTTGGGAATGGTGGGAGGGAGCATCCGGTTACCTCTCTCACCGGACGAAATGCAGAAGCACAAGATGTCTCTACTTCACGTCGGTGTTTTGCGAAGTAGTTGTAGTACCAAGGTCGCGTCGGTCCTTTCGAGCAACAACAAAAGCTGCTGCTTGACTCGTCTGATGTGTCGCACTCGGACACGTCAGACGAGTCTTCGGTCCTAAACCTGTCTTGGTAACTGGATTGTGATAATATACATATATAGCTACATAGATACCGTTTGATGTACCCTAAATGGAGAGACATTTACAGAGTACAATGCTAACTTTTGTAATGTATTTATAACCTGTTGTTAGATAATTACCACGTGCTCAGCGGTGAAGGAAAACATCGTGTGGAAACCTGCATGTCTGAGAAATAATAAAAATATTATTTCGAGGATATGAGAAGCCCGCCAACCCGCACTGGAGCAGCGTGGGGGGCTCTTCCCGGCTCCTAAACCCTCTCTGATACTCGTATTTGAGAAGGAGGCCTTTGCCCAGCAGTGGGCACTTATAGGCTGCTACATTTTTTTTTGATAATAATTGTATAATTTAATTACGTACTCAATAAATATTAAGTATTGCCACAATGAAACGTCTAATGTATTTATTGTTCACTGAAATTCATTTAAATATGAGCTCTAATTTAAATTACTATTGTAAACTTTCCATAAAATGGATTCGGATTCGTCAGTGTCTTGAGAACACAAAGTAACGTAAATTAATCTGACTAAATCCATTGATTTCAATAGCTTCGAACTAATTAATGAAGAGAGGAGAGAGTAACTATGCAACCGATTCTGAAAATGAAAAGTTTTCACTCCGCGAAGACCTATTTACTTACACTTCGAGAGGTTAGGTTAGGTTGCTAAAATTGAGGGCATTACAGTAGGAGTGAAGTCCTCATAATAGAACTGATAAATATGATATCAGCTGGTGTTAACTTCCAAATGTAACCACTTATTTTGATAATTTTACGGAATTGATTAACAAGAGATTTTTACGTGTAAAATAGTACACATCTTTCGAATATTCTTCTGTTTCTTCCTGTGTATATGTGTTCTCTCCACAATTTTTGTATCTTGTTATATTGACATATTTTCTCTTCATAATTATTTGGTCATGCTATCCCGGTTCATTTTAATCACAATTGAAATGTTCAATTAAGTTTTGCAGTTTCGTAGAGCCAAACGGCGGCTTTTTGCTGCTCGAATGGGCCGGATAGACCAGGGCAGTACCATGACCTCGCAAAATACCGACGTGAAGTAGGGGAATCGTGTGCTTCTGCGTTTCGCTCGGTGAGTGAGGTAACCGGAGGCCTACTCTCTCGCTCCATCCCCCTTCCTCATTCCCCTCTTCATCCCCCTTTCTCATCCCTTCTCCACACCCTCCCTTCCATCTTCCAAATATCCTTAAAGGCCGGCAATGCACCTGCAGCTCCTCTGGTGTTGCAGATAGAAATGGGTTGACAGTAATAACTTCCGGTGAGCCGGTTGGTCGTTTGCCCCCATACCCATAAAAATAATTGCCTGAATTCCACTTTATTTGCTATTTACTTATAGTACTGACGATGAAGATGATGTTCTACCGGCCGATTTCGACCACAGCGAACACTTTGGATTACTATCGGCGGTAGTCAACTGCGCTAGAAATATTATATACAGAGGCTTTTTACTTTCTTCTTTACTTTACCATATCTGATGTAACGCTTATGCGATAAGATCAAGTAGGATCATATGCCGTGTCAGAGTCACGGGACGAACACAACACGACCGGACCCGAATACCAATCATTTGTTTGCACAAATAATTAATTCGGCTGGAATTCGAGTACCCTAAGTAGTAAGTACCCTAACTACTAAGCCACGCGGTCTTATTATATTATTACTCTGTAAGTAAATAGCAAACCAAGTGACATATGATATTATAAGCTTACTTTTAAAAGTATCATATACCAACATGTAAGAATCATTGAAATGTTAATTGCAGAGTCTTGGACTATCACAATGCTTGTGACATAGAACTGAAGATTGATTGAAGAGCGTTGGCAGCCTCGGCCGTTAAACACAAGTTTGACGCATAGCTGCCAACAGACAAACCACCAACCGAATAGAATCAGCAAAATTTCAAATTCAACAAACGTAATTGTCTCTGGCTTGTGATCGAGTTTGCAGTTCGAGTTAAGCTTAAACTTTGTGGGTTTCTGAATTTGTTTGGTATGCTTCAATTTGCCTATAGCAAAATGCATTTTTATTTTTTACGACATGGTATAGATAAAATTATTTAGGAAAATTATGAAAAGAGGCAATGAGATTTTTTTTTTTTATAGAAAAGACGGCTAACGAGCAAACGGTTACATGCGTCGCCCACATACATCTGCAACACCATAGATGCTGCAGATGCGTTGCCGGTCTTTAAGAATATTTGGGAGATGGGAGGGAAGAGGAGAGGAATAGGGAGGGGATGTGGGCCTCGAAATGCAGAAGCACAAGATGCCTCTACTTCACGATTCCTTCGCGTCTTCCATCTCCGTCAGTGGAATCTCCCCTGTGGACAGGGATGGATGTTTTTGTTTAGATTATCGTGGAGGAAAAGTGCACAGAGGTGGAATACAAAAGTACGTACATAGCTGGTTTACGGCAGAAATGGATAAGAGGGTGGTACCTATCCAGACGACTCCTGGGCAGTGGAGAAGGCTTCCACCTAGTGAACGTTACGTCATCAATTCATTTGTCTGTGTACGTACATCCACGTATGTAATCACAATCACGCCCGAAAAACCCAACGTTTTTCGGCGTAGACCCCATTTTTCTCTAGATTCGTGTAGAATATCACTACCTACTCCAATCCTTTGAATTACCTACGTATGTTCGTTTATTAATTACTAACTTACTGATTGAATTACGTCGAGATTAAAATTGAAAATTAAATGCTATTTATAGGACGCTATATATACGGATTTTAATCCGTTAATTTGAAATGAATATAATATTTTCGCTTATGTGTAGTATTCACGTAAATACAAAACATTAATTGATAATTAACCATGAGCGTTTGCCCGGTGTACTTTTAGATTTTCCAAAGTATATAAATCTGCCATCTGTCGAATGTTCACAGATTATCAAATATCATATCAGTCGACTCTTAGTACATCCAAAGCAAAAACAGGCAATAGCCACCACAGGGTTGCTACGTAAAAAAATTATGAAAATTATATCTATCATTTTAACTTAGCCAGGAAAATAATCTCGCACACCATATGCATAAAACTGTTAGTAAGCCTTACTAGATATATTGTTGTATTACTACTATATTAAAAGCATTACGCATGCATAATTACTTATATTGTGCTAAAATATATTTCTGATATATCCTATAAATCACCATACACAGAAATGGCCATACAGACTACAAACATTTAAGACAAAATGTGCCGGCACATTCATAAAGAACAATGAACACGAGATTTTCTTTATTACCGCAAGGCAACACTATCAGAACATATAGTACCGCTATAAATAAATTGTTCCTTAAGTCTGCCAAATACTGCAAACAATACAAAGTAATTTCGAAATTATTTCGATTATTATGTTGGAAAGACAATAACAAAACACCTCGAGGTGTTCTTGATCATCCTGAATTATTTATGAAAATTTAGATAAACACAGAAGGCAAATATTGTCATCATCTATGTCGTCGCCATTTCTATCTGCTTCTTGCATCCATTTCGGTAGCAATGGCACAATGCCATCCGCCCAAAACTGTGGAGGATGCATCTGAAAGATTTGTCTGAATCAGATATGAAAGATTTGTTCCCACAAACACTGCTTCAGATTATATTCTTAGTGATGTTGACCTTGTTCAGTAGCATGCTTAGGCCATGTATTTATGTGTTTCTTCTCTTACCCCTTATTCACTTCTGTGTACACCCTACCCTGATACTTGTGTCCATATTTCCTTTTTCTTTCTGGATTGCCTGGAAGAAATCGCTTCTTAGCGATAAGGCAACCTATTGGACATTTTTTTTGTTTAATAATATTAGTATTATTTAAATCTTTGTTTGTTCAGTGTATTATCGTGTACAATTAAGTATATTTCATTTCATTCATGCATTCCACTGGTATTGAAAAACAGCAGAGAAGAGTGTAGGTTTCTGTCCGCGGGAAAACCCAGGGGGCGTGCCACATATCAGGAATCAATCACTGTCACTAAAGTCAGAAGAACCACATCAAAGAAACTTATAAAAAATTTCCTTATAATTAATTATTATTCTTTCTTCTTTTACAGACATTTTTGTCCACTACCTTGCCATGTCGCTAACCGTCATCGATCTATATATATCTTCTGACAATGGTAATTGCATGGTGTCAGGAGTGAAGGTTATTGTCCACGGGGAAGCAGGAAGGCCTACTTTTAAAAAAATATAAAAAATTAGTAATATATAAAATATCCAATAAGCAAATAAAAATCAGTCATGATTTACATATAATTAATGTCAAATTATTCAGATTCTCATTCAGAATAATTTATCTGATATTTCGATATTTTTGAGTGAGGCATATCCAAAAGTATGTACGAAAAAATCCAACATTTTGAGATACTTTTTCTTTTTATTTGTAACACAATAAGCGCTAAAAAAATTTTCGTCATTATTTTTGATTTCATGAGAATTGTACATTAAAGACTTTAAGTTTATTATTCAAATAAAACGTTTTAAAAATTACACAGCCCTATTTTAAGTACTTGCCGGAAGCCGTGTTGGGAAACACCACACCTGGTTATTTTGAGACCCTGATATTGCGCTGATGGACCGGGTACAGTATAGTACGAGGATAGTTTTGGTGACGTTACCGATAACCTATCCCAGCGACAAGACGAACTATTCCATAAGTCGTCTTTACGGCGACGCCTTCATGCTTCGATAACGACTGGGACTCCGTGACGGACACCACGCAGCTCAACTGAACCTCGATACCGTCCTCATAGTCCGCCGGTTCCAATCCCTTACCCCCTAACTCATGGCCGTCTAGTCTCCCGAGGACCTGGCCAAAAAAAAAGCCCTACCAAACTGGAGCCCTCAGTTTGGAAGTTTTTTTTTATTTTAGATATTAAGTTAATATATTTGTAGTATTTTTATTTATTTATTTATACTTTATTGTCTACACCAAAAGGCGGACTTAATGCCTTTTGGCATTCTCTAACAGTCAACCCAGGGCGTGAAGAAATTAAGAAAGTAAGTTTAAATTAAGAAAGTAAGTTTAAATTAAGAAAGTAAGTTTAAATTAAGAAAGTAAGTTTAAATTAAGAAAGTAAGTTTAAATTAAGAAAGTAAGTTTAAATTAAGAAAGTAAGTTTAAATTAAGAAAGTAAGTTTAAATTAAGAAAGTAAGTTTAAATTAAGAAAGTAAGTTTAAATTAAGAAAGTAAGTTTAAATTAAGAAAGTAAGTTTAAATTAAGAAAGTAAGTTTAAATTAAGAAAGTAAGTTTAAATTAAGAAAGTAAGTTTAAATTAAGAAAGTAAGTTTAAATTAAGAAAGTAAGTTTAAATTAAGAAAGTAAGTTTAAATTAAGAAAGTAAGTTTAAATTAAGAAAGTAAGTTTAAATTAAGAAAGTAAGTTTAAATTAAGAAAGTAAGTTTAAATTAAGAAAGTAAGTTTAAATTAAGAAAGTAAGTTTAAATTAAGAAAGTAAGTTTAAATTAAGAAAGTAAGTTTAAATTAAGAAAGTAAGTTTAAATTAAGAAAGTAAGTTTAAATTAAGAAAGTAAGTTTAAATTAAGAAAGTAAGTTTAAATTAAGAAAGTAAGTTTAAATTAAGAAAGTAAGTTTAAATTAAGAAAGTAAGTTTAAATTAAGAAAGTAAGTTTAAATTAAGAAAGTAAGTTTAAATTAAGAAAGTAAGTTTAAATTAAGAAAGTAAGTTTAAATTAAGAAAGTAAGTTTAAATTAAGAAAGTAAGTTTAAATTAAGAAAGTAAGTTTAAATTAAGAAAGTAAGTTTAAATTAAGAAAGTAAGTTTAAATTAAGAAAGTAAGTTTAAATTAAGAAAGTAAGTTTAAATTAAGAAAGTAAGTTTAAATTAAGAAAGTAAGTTTAAATTAAGAAAGTAAGTTTAAATTAAGAAAGTAAGTTTAAATTAAGAAAGTAAGTTTAAATTAAGAAAGTAAGTTTAAATTAAGAAAGTAAGTTTAAATTAAGAAAGTAAGTTTAAATTAAGAAAGTAAGTTTAAATTAAGAAAGTAAGTTTAAATTAAGAAAGTAAGTTTAAATTAAGAAAGTAAGTTTAAATTAAGAAAGTAAGTTTAAATTAAGAAAGTAAGTTTAAATTAAGAAAGTAAGTTTAAATTAAGAAAGTAAGTTTAAATTAAGAAAGTAAGTTTAAATTAAGAAAGTAAGTTTAAATTAAGAAAGTAAGTTTAAATTAAGAAAGTAAGTTTAAATTAAGAAAGTAAGTTTAAATTAAGAAAGTAAGTTTAAATTAAGAAAGTAAGTTTAAATTAAGAAAGTAAGTTTAAATTAAGAAAGTAAGTTTAAATTAAGAAAGTAAGTTTAAATTAAGAAAGTAAGTTTAAATTAAGAAAGTAAGTTTAAATTAAGAAAGTAAGTTTAAATTAAGAAAGTAAGTTTAAATTAAGAAAGTAAGTTTAAATTAAGAAAGTAAGTTTAAATTAAGAAAGTAAGTTTAAATTAAGAAAGTAAGTTTAAATTAAGAAAGTAAGTTTAAATTAAGAAAGTAAGTTTAAATTAAGAAAGTAAGTTTAAATTAAGAAAGTAAGTTTAAATTAAGAAAGTAAGTTTAAATTAAGAAAGTAAGTTTAAATTAAGAAAGTAAGTTTAAATTAAGAAAGTAAGTTTAAATTAAGAAAGTAAGTTTAAATTAAGAAAGTAAGTTTAAATTAAGAAAGTAAGTTTAAATTAAGAAAGTAAGTTTAAATTAAGAAAGTAAGTTTAAATTAAGAAAGTAAGTTTAAATTAAGAAAGTAAGTTTAAATTAAGAAAGTAAGTTTAAATTAAGAAAGTAAGTTTAAATTAAGAAAGTAAGTTTAAATTAAGAAAGTAAGTTTAAATTAAGAAAGTAAGTTTAAATTAAGAAAGTAAGTTTAAATTAAGAAAGTAAGTTTAAATTAAGAAAGTAAGTTTAAATTAAGAAAGTAAGTTTAAATTAAGAAAGTAAGTTTAAATTAAGAAAGTAAGTTTAAATTAAGAAAGTAAGTTTAAATTAAGAAAGTAAGTTTAAATTAAGAAAGTAAGTTTAAATTAAAATATGAAGTATTTTGTGGATTATTTATATTAAGTAATTTAAAATAAACACTTACCTAAGGAGGTTCGTACCGACTCCAAAACCCTTTTAAAAAATGTGGTCAGGCCTGACCTTAATGACGTAAATAGGCTGTCCTTAAGCTTGACGGCTATTAAATAGTCTACTGCAGGACATAGGCCTCACTCATGAGGAGGATATTCCATAATCGCCACGCTCGGCTTTTTTTTTTTTTTTTTTTTTTTTTTTTTTTTTTTTTTTTTTTTTTTTTTTTTTTTTTTTTTTTTTTTTTTTTTTTTTTTTTTTTTTTTTTTTTTTTTTTTTTTTTTTTTTTTTTTTTTTTTTTTTTTTTTTTTTTTTTTTTTTTTTTTTTTTTTTTTTTTTTTTTTTTTTTTTTTTTTTTTTTTTTTTTTTTTTTTTTTTTTTTTTTTTTTTTTTTTTTTTTTTTTTTTTTTTTTTTTTTTTTTTTTTTTTTTTTTTTTTTTTTTTTTTTTTTTTTTTTTTTTTTTTTTTTTTTTTTTTTTTTTTTTTTTTTTTTTTTTTTTTTTTTTTTTTTTTTTTTTTTTTTTTTTTTTTTTTTTTTTTTTTTTTTTTTTTTTTTTTTTTTTTTTTTTTTTTTTTTTTTTTTTTTTTTTTTTTTTTTTTTTTTTTTTTTTTTTTTTTTTTTTTTTTTTTTTTTTTTTTTTTTTTTTTTTTTTTTTTTTTTTTTTTTTTTTTTTTTTTTTTTTTTTTTTTTTTTTTTTTTTTTTTTTTTTTTTTTTTTTTTTTTTTTTTTTTTTTTTTTTTTTTTTTTTTTTTTTTTTTTTTTTTTTTTTTTTTTTTTTTTTTTTTTTTTTTTTTTTTTTTTTTTTTTTTTTTTTTTTTTTTTTTTTTTTTTTTTTTTTTTTTTTTTTTTTTTTTTTTTTTTTTTTTTTTTTTTTTTTTTTTTTTTTTTTTTTTTTTTTTTTTTTTTTTTTTTTTTTTTTTTTTTTTTTTTTTTTTTTTTTTTTTTTTTTTTTTTTTTTTTTTTTTTTTTTTTTTTTTTTTTTTTTTTTTTTTTTTTTTTTTTTTTTTTTTTTTTTTTTTTTTTTTTTTTTTTTTTTTTTTTTTTTTTTTTTTTTTTTTTTTTTTTTTTTTTTTTTTTTTTTTTTTTTTTTTTTTTTTTTTTTTTTTTTTTTTTTTTTTTTTTTTTTTTTTTTTTTTTTTTTTTTTTTTTTTTTTTTTTTTTTTTTTTTTTTTTTTTTTTTTTTTTTTTTTTTTTTTTTTTTTTTTTTTTTTTTTTTTTTTTTTTTTTTTTTTTTTTTTTTTTTTTTTTTTTTTTTTTTTTTTTTTTTTTTTTTTTTTTTTTTTTTTTTTTTTTTTTTTTTTTTTTTTTTTTTTTTTTTTTTTTTTTTTTTTTTTTTTTTTTTTTTTTTTTTTTTTTTTTTTTTTTTTTTTTTTTTTTTTTTTTTTTTTTTTTTTTTTTTTTTTTTTTTTTTTTTTTTTTTTTTTTTTTTTTTTTTTTTTTTTTTTTTTTTTTTTTTTTTTTTTTTTTTTTTTTTTTTTTTTTTTTTTTTTTTTTTTTTTTTTTTTTTTTTTTTTTTTTTTTTTTTTTTTTTTTTTTTTTTTTTTTTTTTTTTTTTTTTTTTTTTTTTTTTTTTTTTTTTTTTTTTTTTTTTTTTTTTTTTTTTTTTTTTTTTTTTTTTTTTTTTTTTTTTTTTTTTTTTTTTTTTTTTTTTTTTTTTTTTTTTTTTTTTTTTTTTTTTTTTTTTTTTTTTTTTTTTTTTTTTTTTTTTTTTTTTTTTTTTTTTTTTTTTTTTTTTTTTTTTTTTTTTTTTTTTTTTGATTTCATAGTGTAAAGGTCCAAGCGGCGCACCGGATGTTGATGATCGATGAAGTGATTATAGACGCCCACTTACATCTGCGATACTAGAGGAGCTGCAGGTGCATTGTTGCCCTTTATGGCTATTTGAGGAGGGGGGCTGGGGGAGGGGGAGGGAGGAAGACTGGACCTCCGGTTACCTCACTCACCGAGTGTAACTGCTTGTCGTACCGTTAGCCAAGAACATCCTGCAGGCGAAAGCTCCCTTCTCCCGAGATAAAGTGTTAAGAAGATAAATAAAAAATAATTTTTATTTTTTCTATATTCTTATTGAACATGGCATGTAAATAATAATAATACACCGCACCGCTTTTACATATACAAATTAGATAATGATTTCCGTCTATCGACATATACCTTTTCATGGTTTCGAATTCAGTAATTGGCCCTATTGAGACCGTGGGTCAGTCAGACGTGACCGGCTCGATTTGCACGTAAAAATTAAATCTTCGCCGAGGGAGAGTTGACTTTATAAGAGATTAAAACGTGTGTAGCACAGCGCACAGTATTAATGCGAATTTTTTTTATTTTATCTTACAGTTAAAACTGTGTTTTTTTACGCCAAGTAGCTGGCGTATACATTTCAATTAAAATTAAAAAAAACCCTATTGTAATTCAATGAATATTTAAATTTAAGCACACAACACAGGATGTCAAATATTGCGCATTGACTTTTCCATTCTTGCCGTACCCATACGCATCTCAGTTTTCGCCTCTACGGGAGATAGAATGTGACGGGAGGCGAGCCATGTCGCTAAAATTTTAAACAACATTAAATTAAAACAAAATTAAAAGGAAATTAAAAAATTGTTAAAAAACATTCTGTCAAATATTGTACATTCTTACTATATACGGATTTGCTGATTTTACTGCCGCACAATCTTAGATATAGTGCAGAAACTATAACGAATGCTTACTTACTTAAAATATGATTTATATCTGTTATTTATTATTCTAGATTGTTTCATTGAAACTAAATGAGGGAGGAGATGAGGTACTTAGTTCGAAGAGAAGAAGAGCACCCCTCTACTTTTTTCATATCATGCAACTACACCATAACAGTCACCCACATAAGAACTACACACGATACTTGGTACTGCTTGAAAGCTAAAGAAGAACATTAACTACATTTACAGTATAAGGCTGCTAACAGACTTTTAACATTCATCACCATCGTTATTACAACACTGCCGAATATCCCAGAGTTCTTCAAATCGCGGAGCTGAGCCACCTGCACAGTGTTGCCGAATTCCGGCAACACTGTGCAGGTTATCGCTCCGTTATATGTGGTCTCGTTTTGTACTGCGTTACACTGCACGAGATTGCTCGAGAACATTTCCTCTCCAACATTATCAATTGTTCGTGCTATGTGGCCGGCCTATTGAAGCTGAAGCTTGGGAATCTTGGAGGCTTTGTCGGTTAGTTCGTCGTTGTGGAATGTTGCCGAGAAATTCGTTATTTAATGCAACATAGCAAAGTTTATAAATTTAAGTGTATAAGTTTTGTCAAAGTTGAGAGTATCTCCAACCACTTCAAGTGAACAATCTTTGACGAAAGTAATTTATCCTCACTCAACAACAAAAAGTTTTTTAATATTGGTTGTAATCCGGATTCGTATTTTAGGGTTCCGAACCTACAAGGTCAAATAAATGCGTGTTATCACTTTGACGTCAGTCTGTCAGGAATTTACCGCTGTATTTTTCAGTAACTTCTTTTGTTATTATCAAGAACGTGAAATTTGAGACAGTCATTAATGAAACTACCAGGAATACTTTTTTGTATTAAATACGTCACAATTCTTTTTTTATATATTTTATGTACCGTATGTAAAATTTTTAAAAAAAAATATCGTTTTTGGTTAATTAAGTAGACCAAAGTGAATTTGCTAAATTATTCTACAAAGCTCGTAAGTTAAAAAGTCTTAAATCAAACATATCAATATAAGGAAAGGTACAACTTATAAGAAACGAGCTGCAGTCTATACTGCGCCTACGTTAACCATAAAATTCGTCGGGAATTAATATTGAGTAATATTTATTATAAATTTAGTAATATTAATAATAGTAATATTAACTTTGCAAATTATTATATTTCAATTATATAAATAATCAGATATTTGAATAGTAGTTATAGGGGCGTCGTTCAACAGATACCCGTTCTTATTCAAATGGGTCAGAGCTGAAGTACTTAAGCCAGTATCAACAACCACTTCTAATAGATAAGTATTTTTTTACACGTACTTTCGAGTGCTTTTTCAAATAAAACAATATGGAGCCACGTGTTTGCAAATTCGACTCGCCCTTGGCCGTTTCTGCTTAGAAGTTGAGCTTTTATACGAAAGGCTGTTACCAAAGTAATTTTTCATAAAAATGCGAGTCAACGGCCAAGTATAAGATTGAAATGAATTGAAATGTTTATTGAAACGATTATTACTACACTGGTTTATGTCTGATTCAAATTTGCGAAATAAATTTAATATTAGCCAACCAGAAATATAATGAAGTGTTCTTGTTAAAACCAGAAAAGTGACAGATTTTAAATGTCCCGCTACTAAGCAAAGACCTCCTACAGACTCTATAGTCGAGAGGGTTTTAGAGCCGTCATGCTGCTTCAGGTTGATGGACTTCACTTGTCCTCGAAATATATTTTTTTATCATTAGTAAGACAAAATCAAGTGGAGTCCACGCGATGTTTACCTTCACTGCCAAGCACGTGGTAAATTCAACACAAGAAATTGCACTTAATAATTTTAGGGGTGCCAGAGGCAGCGATATTCAAAGCAGTGTTACTGGCGTTCTTAAAAATTAAAGCGCGCACCTCGGCTCTAACCTTCCACGCCTCTCAATCCTAGAACTATCACAGCTCTATTCCTGTAAACTAAATTAAAGCGTCCTTTGAGTTTCGTCTAAATTTCTTCAAATTCGGTAGCATATCTTACTAGTTTGCATCCCTCTGCTATAGTATCGGTATCCTCGCACATATGCGTTACATCGGACATACATTCTGCAGGTAAAGACGTGTGAGAGACTCTACGGCGCGACAGACAACTTCCTATAGTAATCCGACGTTGACGCCATGCTCGAAATCGCCCGGAATATAATATTATTATTACTGACTGATAAAGTAAACAATTACTGTCGTTACAGTTACAAAAAAGAACAAAGCGTTTGCTATGTTTATTTAACCTAAATTATCTATCTACCCTTCGCATATTGTGCAGTAAACTTTGGGTAAAACTTTTCAGGACGCTTGAAATTGTGCGTACACTCTATGGCTGGCAATGATTGATTGAATTCCATTACTTCTTTATTCATCCTAAAATCTTATGTACTTTATCCATCGAAATGAAAATTTTACGTTAGCCATGATATCCTAATCAGCTCTGATGCTTAGAATTACTCCTAAATAGGAATCTGCTTAGCACAATTCCGCAGAGCTTCTCTGTGTATTTTGCGGTATTTCGTTCTGCACAGAGATTTTCAACACCATAAAAGACTGAACGACCACATTTACAATAATACAAAAGTAACTGACATTTGGTAAAGTGTCCATAATTAATATGGCGTTGACCACATAAAAAAAATAATAGAATTATTGAACTGGGAATCGTGGTGGGCGCTTATGGCAGCCATAACCTCCTCAAATCATATTGCGGGAAGGCGGACGACCAGCCACATGACGGCACGCACCAGGTATCTTCAAGCAGAGGCCTGACGATCGAGTCATACACAATGCACAATGATGATACTAACAAAAATGCTGCCTAGTATTGAATGAATGGATGAATGAAAATATTTATTTGACGTAAGAAATTCAGATTACAATTGTAATTTTTTCCTTTCATGACATTCTTCTGACGGAAAAGAAGTCGGCGAAAGAACTCCGTAGATATTCTAAAACAGATTTTGTACATTACAAATGATACAATATAAAATAATATAAGAAGCAAAGAATAATCTCATAGGTTAACTTAGTTTTAAATAATAGTAATATTTGATTATAAATTCGTATTTAAAAATATACATTTTAGTTTACTTAATTAAACTTAATGTTTAAGAATTATTTTGAGCAAGAAAAATTTTAAATTTTAAAATATGTGTTGTTGTTTAAAATAACCGTCACAAATAGTTTTCAACCAAAATGTTCGTGAACTTTTCGCATACTTACCCACCATATTTATACAAACATGAATTTTCACTCTGGCATACGTACGAGTACGTACGTGTGCCGAGACTTGAAACTCCCTTGATGCATAATATTATGCGAATTCTGGATAGTGTAGTGTGATTAAATTAAATAATATTACCAAGTGTAAGTATGCTAAATGTTATTTTTTTAATTGGAAACCAGGCAAACGCTCAATAGGCTCCGCTGATAGTAAGTGATTACTGACGCCCACGTACATCTGCAGCACCAGAGGAGCTGCGGGTGCGTTGTCGGCCTTTAAGGATATTTGGAGAGGGGGATTACCTCTGATTACCTCACTCACCATACGAAACTTAGAAGCACAAGATATATTGTATCCTTTAGCCTATAAGCAATGACGACGGTTCACATAGTATATTAAAAACAAAAGAAAACAATTTACTGAAACACTTTAAAGATTACACCAAAAGCCGTTTTAAACACCTTAAAAACTGGAAAAGGTCATCAATTTGAATGACCTTTTTTACCCGAACTGCATGAAGCAATAACAATAAAAGCAAAATATTTTAAGAACACTTATATTTAAGTATTTCGGATTCTTTATTCGGTGGAATCTTCGAAATGGCTTGATAATTTTTGTGTTTTTTAAGCATTTATTTAGGCTTTGAGATTACTAAACGATACACACAGACACACAAATTTCAGTATACACACACGCATGTACACACGCACGCATACGTACAATCAGGTTTTGGTATTAGTATTGATTACTTAATCATCGCGTTTGATGACATTACATGTACTAGGTGGACATAAGATCTAGCGGCCAATGGTTACTTTAAAGTAGTTCCAGTCATCAATAAAAAATAATTAAAATAAAAACTTTAAAAAACTCTGACTGTGTAAAAGTAGCGTAATGTAGGTTTTTTTACTAGGTACAGTCATCGTCAGAAGAAATTTTAATCGTAAGTGTTAAGGCACTTGTCAGTTTGTCTATACTAAATTGTCAAATTAGATACGAGTGTAATACCTCGATAGTAAAAGATTGCTTGCTCCACTTGAAGCACGAGGCCTTCATTTCCGCCATTACTTTGTAACACAGTAAATTACTATACATTTTCCCATTTTCGTGTTTACCTTATTTCCGCTAAGTACTGCATGAATTCCTGGATTAAGCGCCAATAGCCTAATGAGTTAGGCGAACTACGAAATATGACGTAGTATATTCAGACCCGCCATTCGACTATTGTCGTGAACCACTTAGATACAAGCTGTAACGTTTAGTTGGAGGGTTAACAGGAATATTAGAAATAGCAATGCTAGAATTCTTTTAAAAAAAACGTTTGCTTTAATTAGATGGATCGATATGAAAAGTGCATGATCCAGTTTCATCTATACTCTTTGATATTCATAAACTAATGACGTGTGATGAATTTTTTAAATAACGCTTTAGACAAAGAGATTTCTGAACAGAAACACGTGGTAAATATATAATTGAAAATTCTTTTAATACACTTGCCAGCAATTGTAATCCCAATTCCCACATTCTTGCCACAGAGAGATAAAACACTCATGCGTTAGCGAACGATATACTTGAGCAAGTCAGCGGATCTCCATTAGTATATGAGATTAAATGCTTAATTTCTTGTTTCTTCTGAGCGGTTAAGCCATAAGGCTTTTAGGGGTATTAAGTCAAAGAGTATTAAACATACTTATCTATATTTTAATTCTCTTACACGCAATAACCCTGTTGAATAAATACATATATTATGTTGGGCGTGGATATATTAATGTATGGGATATGTACCATCCTCTTCTCCAATTGCTAACCTCACCTGCACGAGGTACATCCTGCTTATTAATTAAAGAGGCTCTGTCAACAGAATGATATCGGATAATCGTCACCATCAGGTGGAATCTTAACTCGTTTTTCACCACAATCCAATAAAAAAAATACTTTTCCTTCGTTTACTTGCTACCCTCTCCCCACTGTTTTGGTAGTACCCAAGATCCACAATGCGAGCCCAGGATCTTGACTCTACGACTTCTGTCATCTTCTATCCCCCGTGGTCTTCAATCCGACTAACTAACCCATATTGCTTGTCACTTATCTCAGATGAAGAGAAAACTCTAAATAAAACTATTATTTTATTTCCTATCATATTCCATTGTATAATATACTAAATACCTCGTCCACCAAATTTATTGCATAATTTCTTAAAGGATCAATTAAGTTTCTCACCTTAAAATCCTGCACGTCATGGTCGTCTATGTAATAACTCCTAGTAAAAGGATCCCTTGCTAAAATTAGAGCTTTATTATAATAGCATTTTCTTAAGCCCTTAGATCGTTCGTGGCACAAAGTTATAATTTTTCTCATTAGAAAGGACTACCAGAAGTTGTTGAGTTGTTTCGGAACATACTTTGACAGAGGGGGTGCGGGGCGGGGGGGGGGGGGTTAGTTACATAAAATACAAACGACAAGGAAATTGCGTAGTCTTCGAATTATCTTGCTTTTGCACGCCTCGTGACTCGAAAGCGTATGACGGAGTGCATTATTGGCGAGACTTTTTAGAGTCACGCGATTTATCCAACTTAAATCGCTTCTGCGAATTATATACTGCGTTTATGTAGAGTAAAAATAAGCCATTGTTAAGAGAACATAATAAATATAGTACATTAGTAATATAGTATGAAAAACATGCAACATTTATGATACTATGAATATAATAAAAAGAGGTAGCTTAGGGGTCAGACACGCTTTAGGTTCATAGTGGCGCGAGTGAGTAGTACTATAGTGAGACCTGGGTTCGGCCCCCGGTGCCGGCACCACCAAAATTGTTAATGGCTATTTTATATGGTGAATTTACTATGCGATATTTTACCGCTCGGTGGAGAAGGAAAACATTGTAAGGAAACCTGTACCTCTGAGAAAAAAAAAACTATATCGAGGATATTATTTTCTGAAGTCCCAATGCACTAGAGCAGCGTGGCGAAAACCTCCTGGCTCCAATACCCTCACAGAAATTGAATAAAGAGGCCTTTGCACTGCAGTGGGCTTTTATAGGCGATTACTTAACTTTTATATGAAAAAATATCGTAAAAAAAAGATGCGAAAGTAGCTATGTATACAAATATTTCGCATGTGGTAGAGCTTCTCTTCTGCCGTGAAGTCGTCTGGAAGTTCCCTCTCACCTATTTCTGCTACCAAACAACAGTACAATCAATGTGGTATTTAGAATGTGGTAATTCGAAGAGTATATAGAGGCAGTATAAGATGTTAAGCATTCCATCATAGTCCGCAAGACTGTGTAGTGTGTGTGTGTGTGTGTGTGTGTGTGTGTGTGTGTGGGTACTTTTTACCAGATTTTCTTATCGATTTGTCACTTTTGAGGCTATAATAAATGCGATACCATATTAATTATTCTTTTTACCTTCATATAATAAATCTTATACGTATTTATTATATGTGGTATCGGCGTAAGAATCTCCCAACTAATTTCTTTCCGTGGGTGTCTTAAAAGGCCACTAGAGGAAAAGCCTTGAACATCACAATGGCTACCGATAGATGGCAGGATACCTAATGCCAGACTAAAAGATAGCAGACCGAGATGAACGAGCAACAGCATCTAAGGAGCGAGGAGTCTGGTACTGCGATCCGCTCGTCTTAGCGTGGCGATTATGATAAATCCTATTTATGTGAGAGGCTGACGTCCTGCAGTGGAAGGTAAAGTATTAAATATGTAATTTATTAATTAATATTATCATTATTTTCGCCTTCCGCAGATAATTTATGCTCACAAATGACACGGACAAATAAATAACTAACGTATATAATTAACGCAGTTCTCCTGCGAAGTGTATAGGTGAATATACAAAATATAAATGTCCCGATGGTGAGCAAAGTCCTATAATTATGTTTTGGAATCAGGAAGAGATATCCTCCGTTTTTTTTTTATTATTTCTCACGATGTCTTTTTTTTCCGCTTAACTTTAAATTATAATACAATTTTAGTAGTGCCGGTGCCAGGAATCGAAACCGAAACATTCACGTACTATAAAATTAAAAGCAAGCGTCGGGCCAATGAGCTACTACGGCACTATAAATAGTGGTCCCTTAATATTCATCAAGGGCGACATCGCATCTACAGCTTGTGTTTATCGTGAAATTATCATAAGTCTGTTTCTCATTAGCAGGCATCTTGTTCGTTATCCTGGCAGAGGTAGTTTTAGTACTTTGGCCTTCTATGAGTTTACTTATGACATATATACATTACTTAGTTTTAATTTTATTAAGTTTCAGTAAGAGCTGTGGTAGCTTAGTGGTCAAGGCGCTCGCTTTAGTTTCATTGAGCGCGCGTGACCTGGGTTCGAACCCCGGTGGGCGGCACCAGTAATATCAATTTCAAATGCTGAATTTACCACTTGCTCGGCGTTGAGGGAAACCGTCGACAGGAAATCTCTCATGTCTGAGAAATAATAAAAAACATTAGTTCGATGACGTGTCCGTCAACCCGCATCGGAGCAGCGTGACGGACCCTTCCCGACTCCAAAACCCTCTCAGATATTTGAGAAGGAGTCTGCTACTTTTACGTGTTAGTGTCTTTTATATTAAATTTATATAATATACTACCTGACCGGGCAGCCTATTTTCTACTCTGGCCCATAGGTGGCGCGAAGCGTTTTATTTCTTAATTGCTTTGTAACTCAACCACCAGTCGAGTCCAGATTTTGTGATTTTCTTTTCTGGCACTAAATCAACACATATTTTGAATATGTGTAATTTTATTCCATATCAATTTGTTAACTACTTGATCACAGCGATATCTATAGGATCCCAGCATAGCTATGAACTCTTGACCGACCGTACCAATTTTATTGTAGGGATAAAACCTAAATCGGGAGGAAAATTTACGCATTTACTAACAGGTGCAACACAAGATTTTTATTTATAAAGATATAACCTTAAAAGTATTTTTTCCGTTACCTATACCTAGACTACGTTACGTGACAATAACCGGTAAACCGAAACTCAACAGTTTAAAACCAGCCATAAAAGAAGTTTTCCAAAAAAAAAAGATTTTTTTCTGGGAAAGTTAGTAAATGAGCATGCAGTACAGCTAATGACACGTGATTACATCTGCAACACCAGAGGAGCTGCTGGAGCGTTGCCGGCCTCGAAGGTTATTTGTGGAGGAGAGCGGGGGAGGCGGAGGGGAAGGGCTCTTCTGTTACCCCACTACTTACCGTCGGTATTCTGCGAGGTCGTGGTACTGCCCCATTCGAGCAGCAGCAGTAGCCACCCCTTTACTCTTCCACGTACAAAAGTTCTTTACTACCTAGTGCTTACCTAATACTTATACCTAAAATAGTTATCCCAATTGATAAGACAAACCGACAAACTGAACTACATTCGGTTAACACTACTCAAGAACACACTGTACACACAGTTAGGTGTAGAGACACGTACACAATCCCCCGCCGACCCAAAAGAGCGTATCGTGCAAACCGAACACACGCGTACACACCGGTACACCCGGGAATCCGATATACTACCGAAACACCACGACCGTCCGAGACGAGGCCCGAACCGCCCTCGGACGGTCCTTAGATTGCTTAACATAAAGGGGTAAGCAGTAGATGTACTCTTGCACATCTACTTTAAGTAGACTACTTAAAGTAGACTACTAGCATAAACGTCCGCGGCCTCAAGGACGCAAGCGCAAACCTATGAAGCTGTAAAAGCCTAAACGGCTAACAGCAATACCTTCATCGAATACATACATTCCAATTGATATGAATTTAAATTACTGACAGCAAAACAATGCATCCCAGAGATTAATTCTTAAAGCATTGTTGTTGTTGTTACTTTTTATTAAACTGTATATAATAATTTTCTTGATTTAATACCCAGCCATTTTTTTGTATTAATTTTCACTAAAATATAATTTCAGTCGTCGTGTAATCCGCCAATCACATTGACAAATGAGCTTGAACATCGCACACTGTCCTGGACAGTTACCAGGCTAACATTTCCCCGCTAATTGTATCCGAGTTATTCGGCTGCATGCATGCCATGCACCGTTTACGTAACATTAGCAATGAGCTAATGTTTTGAAAAGAAATAAGTATATTATATATACATGAACATTTTTTTACCCGATCGTAAAACATAAACTGACTTTATTTTTGTTTTAAAGCTGCCTCAAACCCTGTTACGTGGCGCTTGTCCAAAATTTCCTTAGGATAGGCACCGATGTTAAAGGAACAGTATGGAGTTATTAAAAATAAATATATACATAAATATGATAAAATATTTACGTAACATTAGCAATGAACTAATGTTTTGAACAGAAATAAGTATATTATATATACATTACTTAGTTTTAATTTTATTACGTTTCAGTAAGAGCTGTGGTAGCTTAGTGGTCAAGGCGCTCGCTTTAGTTTCATTGAGCGCGCGTGACCTGGGTTCGAACCCGGTGGGCGGCACCAGTAATAACAATTTCAAATGCTGAATTTACCACTTGCTCGGCGTTGAGGGAAACCGTCGACAGGAAATCTCTCATGTCTGAGAAATAATAAAAACATTACTGATGACGTGTCCGTCAACCCGCATCGGAGCAGCGTGACGGACCCTTCCTGGCTCCAAAACCCTCTCAGATATTTGAGAAGGAGTCTGCTACTTTTACGTGTTAGTGTCTTTTATATTAAATTTATATAATATACTTATTTCTTTTATTAATTATACATGAACATTTTTACCCGATCGTAAAACATAAACTGACTTTATTTTTGTTTTAAAGCTGCCTCAAACCCTGTTACGTGGCGCTTGTCCAAAATTTCCTAAGAATAGGCACCGATGTTAAAGGAACAGTGTGGAGTTATTAAAAATAAATATATACATAAATATGATAAAATATTTACGTAACATTAGCAATGAACTAATGTTTTGAACAGAAATAAGTATATATAATATACTTATTTCTTTTATTAATTATACATGAACATTCTTTTACCCGATCGTAAAACATAAACTGACTTTATTTTTGTTTTAAAGCTGCCTCAAACCCTGTTACGTGGCGCTTGTCCAAAATTTCCTAAGAATAGGCACCGATGTTAAAGGAACAGTGTGGAGTTATTAAAAAATAAATATATACATAAATATGATAAAATATTTACGTAACATTAGCAATGAACTAATGTTTTGAACAGAAATAAGTATATTAATTATACATGAACATTTTTTTACCCGATCGTAAAACATAAACTGACTTTATTTTTGTTTTAAAGCTGCCTCAAACCCTGTTACGTGGCGCTTGTCCAAAATTTCCTTAGGATAGGCACCGATGTTAAAGGAACAGTGTGGAGTTATTAAAAAATAAATATATACATAAATATGATAAAATATTTTTTACGAAATTATCCCAGTCAATAAGTGTCACCAACACCATCCAGACTGTGAATCTAGAATTTTCTGTCACGCACTCCAACTGTCTGTATTTCGCCAGCGGTATTTTCGAACAGTCACCACTTAGGGAACTTCAATAAGAGACCTTATTCCTGCTTTTGAAGCCGGCAACGCACCTGCACCTCCTCTGGTGTTGAAGATGTTCGTGTGCTTCGGTGATCATTTACTATTAGGTGAGCCTTCTGCTGGATTGCTCTCTTTCTATAAATAATATTTGATTAAACATGATATGATTAGTGTTTCATTTTTCAAAAGTGTAAGAGAGAATTACACAGTAGTGAGGCCGACATCGGAGCGCTGTAAACCTAATTAATTATCCAACCTCTCCAACAGCGAATCTAATTACAATTCCCCTTGAAAGATCCCGACTAACTTAACCCCCAATTCAAGGGTCCTCAGACACCAAATGTGTTCCCACAATTTGCACGTCAGAGCTTCGAGGGTGCTTAAAAGTTCTCACATGGACCCTTCATACTCGATTAAAAGCAAAGGAGCATCTTTTATACCGAAAACAGTTGGTACAGCATAGAAAATTTTAAAGTCTGTTAATTTTAATTGAAAAGAAAAATCCAAATAATAGAAGTATCATTAAAATTAAACTAATTAATCTAAAGAAATGCAAACTAACGATGGCACCTACGAGAGCTGGCATGCCAAGCGTGGAAGATTTGAAATTTGTGTTCTGCATATTCACAAGGAAGGAAGGCGGAAGCCTTCAATCGACTGCCAAAGCCTTGTCCGTTAATCAGCCAATCACCGCGTGCAGAGGTTGACATTTGGAAAAAAATATTACATATTTTTTTAATTTTTACTGGAAACCTAACAATACAATTAACCTGACTATTATCGTGCTAATTTTCTTTTTTTTTTCCTACTGGTTTCTCTAGTTATACTTAAACTCTTCGGAGATACAACTTTAAATCAGTCTCTAGACATGTTCATATCTTCACGCTTGACTAGTTTTCCTTTGTCGAATTTTACAACTACCAAGATGTGGATGTGGTGGCAGATATAAATTCAAACGATAAAAAATTATTCTTTAGTATATGAAAATGACTCTCAAAAGGAGACGGACGTTAAGTCGAATGCTTATTATTAACCATGTGTGATACAATTACTTCTTGCTCAGTGAATAAAGCCGAGTGCTCACAATGTAAAAGCATTATATTCTTTACAAAGCGATCGCTTTACCGTAAATTTAATGAAGAAATTATATTCGTCACATGAAAGATTCTGCTGGTAATATATTTTAATGGAGAAATAAAATAAGCATACATATTATGCTTATTTTGTGTAACTTATTTAAGAACTTACATGCACGGAATTGAATTTTGTATATAAACGTTTTTAATTATATAATACATAAACGCTAAACAGTTAAAATTCGGTGACTCATTTAAAGAAAGATTATAATTTACGTTTTCGACATCTCATTTTCAAAAATACTATACTAAAGCTTCTGAGGTACTGAGTGTTTGAAAATACGAATGCCAATTTAGCTGTGATTATGGCAAATAAGATTTTCTATGAAGTCTTTGTCCAATTGGACTATAATAGGCTGAAGAAGACGATAATTTTTTTATATTTTTATATATAATAAATTAACGTTATTTTTCATAACGAAGACTGACAAAGGAAGTAAAGCTTTCGGAAGACAGTTTAAGCGCTCCGTTGATAACAGTGGGTGAATTAATCGTATTACACGCGGTGAATTATACGCCGTTAGATATAAGACGACACAACATGAATTATTTATAATACATTCACTTTATACCATTACATTGAGCTAAAGTTTGTTATTCCAATTACAGCAAAAAGAGAATAAAATTAAAAACTAACGATTTTAGCGTTTAAATGACTGGGATTAAAACTAATTCAATTGTTTAAAAAAAAACATATTAATATACAATTGCAGTTAAATGGATTCGAGGACCACGTTTGTATAGCTCTCTAGGGTGCAAAGATTTATAAAAGGACCACTTATTTAAATTAAAGAGTCACGGTACTTAATTAAAATAAATGCGCGGAACATGTAAAATCATTTCGAATTTCGTTGTTACATAAAAAGTGCATTAAATATGTTTAAATAGTTTATTATTTCGTATCAAAATAAATTATTCAGTTTATATTCGTTCGCTACACGGACGATTAGTAACAGAAGACTCAAAATATACATTGTTATAGACAGAAGAAAATATGGAGAAGTTTCTATAGAATGTAACATTGTGCATAATCGCACTTGTCGTATAGTATGTGTGTGAAACCCAGGGAAATAAACTTAGTAAGTAAAGTCTATAAATGCTCACTACTGGGCAAAGTCCGCCTTCTCAAACATCTGAGAGGGTTTAGGTGCCGGGTGCCACGTTGCATCGGTGCAGGTTGGCGGACTTCACGTGTCCTCGGAGTAATATTTTTTATTATTTATCATAGGTACCTAACGATGTTTCCTTCGCCGCCGAGCACAAGGTAAGATGAGAGATGAAACCGATGTGATTCAATAGAGACTATCGTATTTTTATGAAAGTTCTTCCGTGAAATATGCTAAATTTAAGCAACAATTTAAAGGGTTGCTTCCTTTAACGATCATAATACTAAACTACAACAATGCATCTGAAAATTCTAATGCAGTTCCCTAAAGTAACGATTTTGCACTCACATGGGTTTACTCTGTTGCAATGAATTACACAGAATCTAAATAACAATTGACATTAAGGAAGAGAATTTTATTGATGTTGTAAGAAGTAAATTTTAAGGTCAAAGTAAGAGCCGTTGTAGTGCTCCTTGTAAACTACAAGGACACACAAAGTAACCTATTCTAGTGAAACTTTAATTTCATTACTTGCAATGAATAAACAATAAACAAAGAAGAGAAGGGGAGGATACACCGAAAATTAATCACGTCGTTTCACTGCACATGAAATCTACATATCACCTCAAAAATAATGACGCGTGCAAATAATGTACTGCAAAACGACCTATTCATCTGGAATGAATGAACGTTTATCCCCGTGCTTTGGCTTTAAGACTGTTCGATGTACAACATATTGTTTGATTGTTTTTTTTTTTCGTTAATTCGCTGACATGAAATAAAACATTCATACAATGCTTGGGATGAATTATTATATGAATGACTAACTTAAACTTTGTTTTTAAACTAGAAACACGCAGATGTAAGCTTGTGTTGACATATTGACGTTTTATATAAAACTAAAAATAATATCACAATATTATAATTACATGCAGTAAGTCGGTAGTTCCACTGATAAGCATAGTGTAAAAAGTTATATATTTTTCGGGGATATGTAAGGCAGTAGTGTCGGAGGTAGTGGGTAAAAAGAGAATAAGAAATCTCATCCGTGCAAAATAAAGCAAACGCAAGGAGGAAATGGCAGATCCTTAAGTACTCATTATTCAGTCAGGGATGCTAATCCATGTTACATCAAGGTCACGGAATTAGATGTGTTACTAACGGTTTGCATATCCAACCTATGTCCTTATGTTTAAAGTCTCTGTACGTTACAATTTGCTTCCATGGATAATCTATAATGATAGTAATGCCTTCCCCCTGCGATTGCCATAAAACTCGTCCACCACCTGCATCCATCGACTTCCCGCAACATTGTGCAGGTCGTGGCCGTCTATCTTTCCGCACGATGAGGTTGCCACTCGAGAATCTTACTTCCCCAATAGTTCTACGAGCTACTTGGCCGACTTAGTTGATGCTATTTATAGCATTCTAATTGAACCGAGCAAGCGGTTCACCTCATGGTAATTGATTACCGTCGCCCACATACATCTGCAACACCATAGGTGCTGCGGCTGCGTTGCTGGGCTACAAGGATATTTGGCAGGTGGGAGGGAGGAAGTCGAGGGGATAAGAAGGCAGTGGGCCTCCGGTTACGTCACTCACCGAACGAAACGCAGAAGCACATACACCTCTACTTCACGCCGGTATTCTGTCATTTAGCTCATTCACTCGCGACTCGATTCATTCGTGTTATATAAGTGAGGGCAGATAGTCTGGTCGAGCTGATCGCTCACTCACTCGCGACTCGATTCATCCGTGATGGCATGAACTAGTGAGGTGGTTCAATGTTTATATTTGAGTAACTCTTTGAATTTGCCGTCGCATGTACTTCCAATGAGACAACTCGCGAGCGACAAATTAATACAGCGTAGTGAGTAAGGGCAATTCTTCCGTGCGTGGCATGTTCAGCAGATCAACAAAAGCTGATTAATAAATAAAATAATAGTGTGCTGTTAGTTTAAAATGATCACGTCATTTCTTTTGTTTTTTCATCCCACGAAGTACATTAATTCACATTATTGTATTTGTTTCGACTCATAAGATACAACGAACCCACAGGTAATACAAACATTTCTTCGCGCGATTGCCTACTCACCTAAAGTTCACGACCCTCGCGCAGAACTGCACCACATAAATTCACACATGCTGGTAATAACTCATGTCGCCCCCACTGATTTATTTAGCTCAACCATGCACTTTAATAGGTTCTTTTGATACTTTTGTTTATTTCTTTTATATTATATTCGCTGATATTGTATGAACTATGTGGAGGCTTTGTACAGATGAGTTTTTCGAAATAGATTTACAATTTGTTTCATTGACATGTATACCAATTGTGACAAGTTCACGAACTGTCACGTGGTTCCAAAATAAAGTTAGGTGTAAAGTATGTTGAAAGGGTTAAAATATTTGTACCTATGATCACCTCTGTAGTTGGGTATGCAAACAAGGGATTTATTTTTTAGTTAAACCGAGTAATTACATTATAAACTCTTTACTGGTTATGTTTTTATCCATTAACCTCAATCAAAAACAAATTAATTAACTTTTTATTTTGTATTAAGTTTAATTATATACATAAACAGAGAAATACACACTTTCTTTCTCGCTATACATATTTTTTTTTTATTTAAGAGACGGCAAACGAGCAAGCGGTTCACCCGATGGTAAGTGACTACCGTCGTCCACATACATCTGCAACACCATAGATGCTGCAGGCGCGTTGCCGGTCTTTAAGCATATTTGGGAGATGGGAGGGAAGAGGAGGGGAATAGGGAGGGGGTGTGGGCCTCCAGTTACCTCACTCACCGAACGAAACGCAGAAACACAAGATACTACTTCACGCCGGTATTCTGCGAGGCCGTGGTACCAATCCGGTCGAGCCGCTTGGCTCTACCAAGCTTAAAAAATATGCGATGTTTATCGTTGATATAGTAGGATGAATGTTCAAAAGCAGTGTCTAAAATTAAAGCTTTTCTTTCCGAGGGTGACGTAAAGAATCGACTAAAAGAAAAGTCTCGATGATTTCAAGGTAGTCCCCGGACCTACGCGACGACGTGGTTTATTACGAAGACCACCTATTAGAAGCCTCTTCGTAATCTTCGGAATCCTGTTTTGCAATTATGAGTCGTGCCAATTGAAAATCTATGAATCCTTTTCTCTTTGAAAAAGAGTATTTTTTAAAGTATTTGAGATGCCACTTGTATCATTAATTGTATTATAGCAAAACCATACACTGAATATTTAAAGGGTCACCTTAGTATCATCATGAAAAGGTCTCAATTCCCAAATGTAACTAAGTTACAATGATTAACTTACTACTAAAGTAAAGTTTACATCAAAACAGCTTGCAAAGGACAAGAACTTTAAGTTTCTTACCAAACATTAGAATACGGTTCAATGAAACACATTGCACGCGGAAACTAACAGGGAAGTTTCAAAGCTATTTGCTTTAAGGTGAAATGAAAATAAACCACTAAATATATTAATATTACTTAAGTGGCCGGTCACAGATGCCGTTCCCTTTAAATTCATAGTGTGGGAGTAGCCTAGGTTTGAATCACAGAAACAGTTGATCTTTTGTTTTTTATGTAATAGTTTTCGATGCAAAGTTTGCCTCGAAGTAAAGAAAACCATAGACATATCTGAGAAATAAAAAGTATGATTAGAGGACATGTTAAGTCTGCCAACCGGCACTAGGAGTACGGCGGACTTCTACCGGCTCCAAACCGCTCTCAGAAATTAGAGGATGCCTTTGAATCAGAAGTAAAATATTTGTATTATTCCTACTTTGCCAGAGTATTATTATTGGTTGGCAAATATCACCAATTTCTCCAAACGGTGATGAAAATTAAATCTGATGTCGGCACTTCGCACACGCACACTTCTGCCCTTATATACACTATGGATCTGTCTAATATATTTATTGTTTTTTTTTTAAAGGAAGAATTAAATCGTTCTAAAAAAAAAGATAAAAAATTATTTATTTAAAAGCCACTGTAGCCGAGTGGTTAGAGGATCTGTCTCCGAATCGGGAGAGCCGAGTTCTATCCCCGATGTGGAGGGCTCCAATGAGTTTGTCGAAAATTACCATTGGCTTGGCTCAATAAGATGGTGACAAGCTCAACATTTGTGACGTGGTCCCAAATTACTATTGACTATCAAAGTATGACCTCCCCAGTATTGGCTATAAGATCATTAGTACCTATTTTTTATTTAATATAAAGAAAGAATAGAAATCCAACATAGATTCCCATCCGAAGTCGTTATTTGTGCAACAAACAAATTATTTATTTATCCGGGCCGGTTGTGTCATATTGCGCTCCGTCTTTCTAACACTTTATCTGGCCCTTCCTCTAGTCTAATCGCATAAATGCTACATCGGATACGGGAAGGGAAAGACGAGTGAGTGTCCCTGTATTTGAGCATACACTTGCGGCACTATAATATCTCCTGCACAGTTGACAACTGTCGATAGTGTTCCGATGTTTATCAACAAAAATCAACAAAGTAAATTGTTATAGTAACGCCCTGTAATAGTTTCGGCAAGAGTTACTCTAAATGTTCTTTTGCACTTCTAATTCTGGATTGGGGTGAAAAACGAACGAACTAACATTCCAACTGAGGGTAATTGGCTACTGAAGCCCATTTACACCTGAAAACAACCTCAATCGAAGAACCCCTGAGGAATAAAAAGGAATGCCTTACAGTCCGTAATTATATTGGCCATCTGTAACTTTCAAACCGGTGCTCAATAGTTGTTAGACTGCTGTTTAGCGGCAGAAATGGGTAGGAGGTTGGTGGACCTACCCACATGACTGCTCAGCTCAGAATGAACCTACCACCTAGTATAAAAAAAATGATTACAGATCTGCCACATGCACGGCGGTGAAGGAAAACGTCTGCATGTCGAAGAAATTGTAAATAATACATTACCACAACAGCAGCAGCAGGGTGCTTATTTCCCAGCTCCGGAACTCTCACAAATATTTGAGAGGAGGCTTTTAGCAGGAATTGAGTATTAGACGAACTACGGTACAGACTTTCTAACGGTTTGGCCAAGCCCAGACCAGCAAAATTTAAAAAAAAAGCTGATTATGCTGAAATTTAATCCAAAAGTATTTATACTTCAATGCAAGATGAATACATTCAAAAGTATGATATATTGTGTGTAATCCACTTAATATGATTACTCTCTTTCATAAACCTAAATGAAAAGATAAAATGGAAGGTTATTGCCAGCATAAAAATCGTTTAACTGTTTTAATTAAAGTTCACTTAAACGGATAATAGGTACAAATTGAACCCAACGCTGGGCTGGATTATATTGAAACATAAAATAAAAGTCGTTAATGCTTTAAGACCTTAATTTTGCAAAAATGAAACTCGTAACATTTTAACGGTGCCACGGTACATTTTATTTACCTAACGGTGTATAAACTATTAAAACAAATAAAAATTTAAAGAAAAATTTGATAAATAATTTTTGTTTAAGAATTTATAAAGCTTTTATAGGCTTTATACATGACTTTTAATGGCGACTTTAAATAATACAATAAGTTTTGTTCCTTAAAGGCCGGCAGCGCATCTGTAGAGGCATCTTGTGCTTCTGCGTTTCGTTCGGTGAGTAACTCACGGACAACTCTCCGCCCCCCGCCTGCCGTATTCCTCCCCTCCCATTCTGAAATATCCCTAAAGGCCGGCAACTTGTATATAAAGGAATAAATACTAGTGGTTAAAAGGTTAATATTCTGTCCTAAGTAACTTAAAGCTATCTAAGTTACTTTAACTACTTAGGTAACTTTAAGTCACTTTTCAGGGCATATAGTCAATATTTTTATACCAGCATCCTGTGGGTCAACTACATGCAGAGGCCATACAGTACCATACAATAAACCCTAAGAGTATGTATGTATGTATATATTCACGCCTTGTTCCCAACGGGATAGGCAGATACAATCTTCTTCCACTTGCTACGGTCCTGACATACGTCTTTCGCTTCTACCACTTTCATCAATCATCGCATGCATGCTCGTTGGTTTAGAGTAGTTTTGACCTGGCCTTTTTTTAGAACGTCTACGATTTGATCGTGAAATGTTCGCCTAAGTTTTCCTCTCCCGAGTCTACCATAACCCTAAGTGTACAATACAATAATGGTTTTAGGGCGTTATTGAGGCTGCCTCGCTTTTCTAATGCATCGATATGTTCGCAGAAGCTCGCAAGGACAGCTTCCAGGCGTAAAAGCATAGCATACCTTGTGCGGCGGGTGGCAACGACGTGGTTACAAATTGTGCAGACAGTATTTTTATAAAATACTGGTCTTAATTAAATACAACTTTTCGTGTGACTAACCCAATTTATTAAATTTTATTGTTTACTAATATATAATATGTATGAAATTAATCAGAAATAAAAGCTTACTATTGTTGTTATTTAGTCCTTTTTTCGCAATATTGTTACATCTGGAATCCTATGTATGTACCGGCGATTTAAAAATCGCGCAGTAAAAATCTGTGCTTTGATATAAATTTGAAACGGTGCGGATTTGACGGATTTGATTTAATGTATGGCGGGCGTTGTCTGTTGTCAACCACATTGCGAAATAAAATTCGCGCATGCAGGAGACAGTGTTACAGAGTTATATCTGGCAACAATTTGAATTAATTTGGGCACAGATATTTTGACCACTATTAATAAATTCATCAGTACCGACAAGACAATGCTGCACACGGCCGAATAGACTTACATCCAAGTGTAAAACTAATTTCAAGAATGTACTAACTTGTTTCGCTTGGAAATCAATTACCTGTCACTGAAGGTAGTGTCAGGTCATGTCGGTATCAGCAATAAGCGAAACCGGACCGACTGAAAACCTACGGGTAAGAGATATGCCGTTGGCCCGGCGTCCTTGATATCTTCGGCGAAAGAGATGCAAAATAACACAATCCGAGTTATGCTTATTCCCATCTGATCCGTCAACCTCTACTGTGGACGATTGTGATTCCACAAATGAATATACATAATATATATTGATAGGTCTTTTACCCCATAGTAACAGATAAATCAAGATTATAATTCGGTTGGTTTTAGACATGCTTCTTAATCGAGCGCTGTATAGAACGGACTAAAATCACGAAGGATTTAATTCGCAGTGCGTGTTAACTGAATATAAACCGCGAGAATAAAAGTCTTGCGGATTTTTTTCGAAGTGCCTACTTAGCCTAAGAGAACTCCTAATTGAGATACTGAGTATACTATATCCTACTTTGTTGCATAATCTACATACTAAGCTTTCCAATTTATGAAAAAGCGTTGTAATAATTATCTTATACACATTTAATTTCAATGATCTTTTTTATTGTTCAAGCGCCTGACGCAGAAGCACAGTATCACGCAGCTACGCTTCACATCACTATGGCATAATAGCACATTAATATACATATATAAGTAAATATATATACTTTTTTTATGGATAAGGGGCAAACGAGCAAGCGGCTCGCTCGATTATCGTCGCCCGTGTACATCTGCAACACCAGCGGTGCTGCAGAAGCATTGCCGGCCTTCAAGGATATTTGCGAGATGGAAAGGAGGATGGAGAGGGGGAGTGGACCTCCAGTTACCTCACTCACCGATCGAAAGGCAGAAGTATAACATGTCTGTACTTCACGGCGGTATTCTGCGAGGACGTGGTACCGATCCGGTCGAGACGGCCCATTCGAGCAGCGGCAAAAGCCGCCGCTTGGCTCTACCACGAAAGCTCAACTACTAACGTCACTACTTACGTCGCTACGTACTATAACGATATGACGCGGCTATAACATCCTATGCCTATAACATACACAATAGAAGATTTGTAAATTTGACAAATAAAAACCGTAGTAAAAAAAACCCTTCCTTTTTCCTTCGGTATGTACCGAAATAATTTTTGGTTTGCCAACCATGCACGTCCAGCGACGGCGAAACATTAATCAGAATTTGCCAAACCCAAATCCCACATACTAAAAAAGAGGAGTACCATCGCGTGTGTACTCTAGCTGGCAATGCACTTGCCAACCCGCTTAAGTTGCATCATGATTCAAGGCACATCTTCCAAGAAATATGAGGGATTTTGCTGACGCTTTCATGAAGAGTCCTTTGTCCAGCACTAAAATTGGCCACTGAAGTTTTATCTGTTATCGTATCTCTGTACACAGGAATCTTTGATCTATTAATCAGAAGTGATTCACATTTGATACCGAAAGGTGATGAAGATTTTGTATTTCAAAATTTACGAACCATAAATATAGTAATTTTGTTGGCCATTGGTCATTAATTCTATAACAGAATCAGAAAATATAAAAAAAACTAATCGAACCTCATAAGCATTTACATACCTTTACAACGATACGTTCATAAATATTTTCGTTGATTTAAATGCCGTAAAATTTTGAAAAGAATAACAAATCACGCCGATAGGTACTGAAAATGGCATAATTTCACAGAATATCTATTAATTTCCTTTCAACGGAAAATTCACTGAGAATTTCCAGAAGAAATTAAACTTGAATTATTCACCTTCCCGCTTGAAATCTCATTTGATTTAATGGTATTTTCCACGAACAAGGTTTTTGTGTTACATTCTAAGACAGAAAGGGAATTTTGACTTCCTTAATTTATTAATCGAAACATAAAACATATTTTTAAATACACGCCTTATAGAACATATTTTATTGTAAACATGTGTCATACCCATGTTTATAACACAAACACAGTCCTGTATTTGATCAAACATAGCAACAAGGTAACATTATATACAAATTTTACGTAAGAAAACCTGCTTGGCCTAATTTTGTAAAACCCTATAACGTTTATTTTATCTTTGAAATACCAAAAATTGTTTGTTAATTGTAAAAAAAAAAAAAATATTTTTGATAGTATGCATTTTCGTTGTTTTATTTTGCAATTTCCCAACTAGCTGCTCCAGAGGGATTAAGTTCCAGCAACGGGTAGAATCTTTAATTTCCTCCAAGCGATCCAGTCAACTTGACAATTTTTGACTCGGTAAAGAAAAAGACTAAAGCCAGGATTTGCGTCCATGTTTAAATTTCAGTTTAGCATTTTAAACGCTTAGTACTTAGTGTTACTCATCTTTTTATTAATATCCATTATTTATTTGCTTTATAAGTGAACATGACTTTAAAAACTAAAGGAAAAACAGTCATTGTGGACCCGTAGACCGTAAAGCTTGTAGATGATGATCATCAGATGTCATCATATCCATCACAATAATGCTGATTCCCAATACACTTATTTAAAAGACTTGTAGTGGTAAGGCGGAACATAATAAAGAAAAAAGCATTAGGACATTGACACTAGGTCGTCAAACTTTTAGAGTAGAACGTTTATTGAATGTTTAGTTCATGTTAGAAAATGTAAGCACGTTTTATTAAACGAGGTATGTAAAGCTACCAACAGACCGAGCTAAACTATGTTTTAATGAAATGAGCATGAGCATTTATTACTTTAACACAGGCTGCATTTCAACTTCATCCTAAATGTAGGCAGCATTTCAGAATCCAATTTCCCGTTTCGCGAGACTTCCAAACTTGACACGTAACAAACAGTTCGGTTTTTGCCGATGCGTTATTTATTTGAAATTCGATGTAATTTCAAGTTCCGTTCACAATAAAAAGTATTTCATATAAATTTTTTTTAAAGTGAAACATTTTTGGTCAAATATGAAACAGTAACAGTTACACGTTACGCAGTACGTTATTGCATAAATAAGCGTGAATATAATACGTTTCATGAGTATACCAAAACTTGAAAAGGGTCATGATTGCGTGAATGTCATCCATTATATAATATAAGATGGATGTCATTTTTGAAGTTTTCGAGTTCGAAGTCCTGTTGTTATTGTTGTGTTGTAGATGTACGTGAGCGACAGTTATCACGTACCATCAAGTGAGCCGCTTGCTCCTTTGCCCACTTTCCTATCCAAAAAAAAAACAAAAAATAAAACACGTTTTCTATTATCGTTAATTGAAATTTTCTTATCAACCCTTTACACCTACTTTCCAGATTACATTTTAAACAAAAATCGTGTATTGAAGTATACCTCCATTTTTTTTTCAGTTATGTCAAAGTTATGCTATATCTTCAGCGCATGGAAGTTAATTACATAATTAAATGTGTTATATCTTACTATGTTAATTACTTTAAAGACAGTGGACTCAATGTCATAACCAGCAACGCTTTCGTTGCAACAGTACTTTGCACCACGTTTAATGAACGCAGTCGGTGTCGAGCGCCAAAGCTGAACTGTTATTAGGGTTAGAATATTGTTATAACAATATTAATAGTTCGTTATGTTACAGATATAAAATTCGCTCATACTATTTTCTGGTTGTAAGATCGATTATTGTTATGACAGGTCTTTATAGTGTTAGCTCATTTTTGGTTAATCGAGAGAATAGCTACACTAAGAGTAGTTAAATAACAGAATAAATGACCAACGAATGTGTTACCCGTAAAATAAACGTTGCTCTACAACCATAGCCGTAGTAGCCAAGTGTTCAGGGCGGTCACTTTAGTATCATAGAGCCCAAGTGACCTACCTGGATTCGAACCCCGGTGCCGGCACCACTAAAGTTGTTAATAGCAATTTTAAGAGCGATATATATATACTACGTGCTCGGCGGTGAAAGAAAACATCGTGAGATAACCGGCATGTCTGAGTAATATTAAAAAAATATTATTTCGAGGATACGTGAAGCCCGCCAGCACGCACTTGAGCACCGTGGCGGGCTATTCCCGCCTACAACACGCTCTCAGATATTTGAGAAGGAGGCTTTTGTCGGGCAATGGTTACTCCCAGGCTGCTATTTTACTTTACTACAACTATAAACTTATGATAATTCATGTCAATTCGCTTACGTCGTATTATAGTTTGGGAAAAAACTTAGCTGCCAATGTCATGTTTGACTCGTAGCGTTATTTTGTTTCGTTAACATGTTAAAGTTTTCAGTGTAATTTAAATTATAATTAAATGTAAGTGAGTATTAACGTAAACATAATCCTAACTGGCTCCATCAGTAAAAGATCTTTAGTTGTAGCTGTAACAGTTAAGGAGTGTCAAAGAAAATAAAATAAAATGTTAGTAGTAGGAGCACTTCAACCATCAAAGTCACAGATGCCCATCTGTGTGGATTTTTTTACATAATATTTTGGGGTTTCCAGCAACTGGTGTATTGGTAGTACAGTAAAGTTGCTAAAAAGAAAAGAAAAACTTTAAATTAACTAGACAGGTGATTAAATAATTTGATAAGAAAGTACAATAATGCACTTATATCTACCGGTCGGAAATGTATTCCAAATTATGTTCTAGGTTCATTAGCAAGTTGCTACAGTTGCTGCCTAGCTGAAACGAAAGCTTAACGCGAAATCATTGTAATGTTGAAATAAATCTTTTCATTCTTTTATCAACAATCGTCATTTCGAAAAAAAATAAGACAATCATATGGCTTACGTACAGTAAACATCTTTAAAATATACTGGGAATAGTTATGTTATACCGCTCAGTAACAGCGGTACAGATATAGGATAGGCTAGCTTTTATTACAACTGCAAATAATAAAACACAAGAATGACAATGATAAACTCTCGAATAATTGGCGATTTAATCTACGATTAAAATTTACTCGATTTTGGTAGAATATGCCCTAAGACAGAGTAGACCAATTGTCACATCAAAAAATATCGACGTTACTATTACCAGTACTAGAAAGGTTGACACTATTTGCTAGAAAATTGTTCATAATTCTAAAATTGAAAATTGTTCGAAAATTTTATTTCAAAGATAGTATCCCTAAATTATTGTTAAGAAATTTAAAAATACCTTATGTGCGTTATGAAGTGTTCTTTACAAAATTACTCATTTAATTAAGCTTTGGTTTCAGTTAATCACTATATTTGTGGAAATAACTCTCTGTCGCAATTAGAGAACAAATGGTTGTACTCTAACAAGCGTGGTCTGGATGCTTTCCAAGGCGCATGTGTCGAGAGATTTGCTTATTAAATTGAGAATTTACGAGTAGCTGTATTCTATTACTAAAATAAATCTCTACAAAGCCTGTTGAAGGAATTGTTTAACATCCGTGATCTGATGAAAACATTACATGTTTTGTTACACCGATTGAAATCGAAGTATCTAACATTGATGTTGAATACGTAATTCTACCGACTAAGTACAAGTAAATCAAGTACGAATCTTACTGTTCTGGATGCCGTTCAGAAAATTTCGTTACTTTATCGATATCATCTCGTTGAGTAATCACTGTTGAAAACTCATGTAAGTATTATTGCTCAACACGAAAAAGTTCTTGTAGTAATTAAAATATTTACATTATATAGTTATATATAGAGGACTATATTTATAAAACAATTTCATTCAGGTTGTTCGACTTGATTTTTACTACGTGACTCGCAGTCAAACAATTTAGTAGATTATTTACATTACATTCCTCTAAATCCTTAAAATTCCATCTCTTTCTACAAATGCCAAAATCACCAGCACGTGATGCACCCTGACTAGTGATGGGTGCGTCGGTACCGGCATTGCCGGTAGCCGGACTCATGGTCGCTTAGAGGTCAGGGCGCTCGCTTTAGTTTCATAGAGCGCAAGTGACCTGGGTCCGATCCCCGGTACCGGCACCACTAAAGTTGTTAATGGGCACTTACAGGCTTCTATTTTTACCGACACTGTGATCTCCAAGCGGCTCGCACGGCGTAGTAAATACGGGCAAGCCTTCCTAGAAATATATGCCGGCTTCTGCAGGCGCTTTCTTGGAGATCTATTTCAAGCAGTAGTCTGAATTACAAAGATATTTTGTGGTTAGTTGGAAGTGAACTTTTGATTAATGAAGTCTTGTTACATTCTGGAACAACGCATATCAAAGTTCTCAATTAGTACTCGTACTTGAGAATCTTAAAGAGAATTTGTTTAATTCAAGAAAATGTCGAATAAAACAATGTTGATTTGTAAGTCTCTAATAAAATTGTATAGAGCTACAACTTCCATGCATACTATTTTATTCTAATATTTTTAATATGTTTTAATTGAAATATGGCCTTTCCATTGTACATTATATGCAAGATACAAATGATAACATAAATTTTATTATTATCTAAATCAGGTATTGTTTGGGAATTATAATTCATTTAATTACTCTTCCAAGGGTCAAAAATTAAAAGAAAAAATAGTCATCTATGTTTTTAGTTAGTTGCACATTATGCCTATAAATGGAAAATTGATGATCAGTGATCTCAAAGCTAATGCTTACATAACGTCTATATTTGCAGTATTCCTTAAGTCAATGTACTGAAACACGCGAAGTAAAAATTAAATTTTGAATATTTTAAACATAACAAAACAACTACAAACAGACTGGTGTAAAATTCACTTCATATTCCACCACAATTCATCGTCTGATACAATAGATATATAGATCACCACCACAACGTAAATAGAATGCTGAAAGTGTATCTGTGTCTGTCCGATACAGATATCCAGTTGAACCTCCGAAACAAATCCTTTTATATGCATTTCAAACCAATTCTAAGGATTAGTGAAACAAGTCTCCTCCATTAACAATTTGATTAAAATTTGCATAATCTCTTATCGCTCTTCAACGTTAGCCTTTATTAAACTATGCAGTGAAGCGTGTATAAAAGTTTTTGAAAAGTTTCACGAATAAACGGATTACAAAAAATAGGAAATCATAAAATTTGAGAAGTCTAAATAGTCATAGAAACCATTTGTGATTATTCTGCTAATAACAAACTGCGCACAATTTTAAATAGTTTCAAATTTTCTTTGACTTTCTTCCTATGAGTGTTGTAAGAGTCGTGTTAGTCTGACAGCTCCCATGAGATTATATATACGAGAGAAAGCCTTAACAATCTCATGGTGGCTTACAGAATAACCTTAAAAATCCCTATAATATAGAAGCAGATGACGGTCAGCAGCGCCTAGCATAGTGATTATAGCAAATTGCGTTTAATTTTGTTTTATATTATTTGGGTTTTAATATTCCCGTCATTTCGAGTGCTTTACAGCAGCCTTGGTCACGGGGAGGCTGAGGTGTTAGACGTCTAGATGTCATAGTTAACTCGGGCTACCTTCAGCTTTTATTTATTCATTTTGGTCCGATCTACGCAGAATCTTGAGGTCGTGCGCTGGTATGCTTGGTTTTTAATTTAATTATTTTTTATTACTGGATCCAATGTCGGTGCATTTCTTCGCAGGTAAAAATTACCCAGCCATCTTCTGTATTGAAATTAGGATATTTTTTCGATTTCAATAGCCCAAAGCGTCAGTGTTTCACATCAGCTATGTGTTCTTTCACGCGGGTCCTTTCATATGTTTTAGTTTCTCCTATGTAAGAGAGACCACGTTCACAATCAAACTTGTACACTCCTGCATCTTGTAGAGGTGGATATTGCACTTAACAGACATTCTCATTTTAGTTCTTTTTAGATATTTGTGACTTTACTAGAAAGCACATAAACATGAAAAGGACTCTCTCACAGAGTACACCACGTCGTGTTTTTTTTTTATATAGAAGAAGGGGGCAAACGAGCGTGCTGCTCACCTGATGGTAAGTGATCACCGACGCCCACGAACATCCACAACACCAGAGGAGCTACGGACTCTTTAAAGGAGGAACTCTTTAAACTTCGTATGGAATAGACTTTAAATAGATTCTAAAACTAGGAGTGTTGCCTACTGCGTGCTTCCTGTTCTAATGGCGGTATAACAGTAGAGAGACGAAAAATATGCAAATGAATCTGTCTCTGTGGGAAGCTTTTGGTTAGAAGCAAACTGGGATATGAATAACGTAGGATAATATGCGCATTTAAATGCAGTCATCAAAATAGAACGTGTTCCTGCTGATATTGGGATCACAAATGTATTTGATGATAATATTAAACTTTTGTCACCATCTGTTTTTATACATAAAAGTTTTTATATAACTGTAACGTATGTAACTATGACTAAGTATGTATGAACGGATTTCACTTGAAAAGTAATAACAAAGACTTATTTATTTTTTTATTTAAACTTTATTTAAATACCTTTAAATAAAAGTATTACAAAGAGCGGAGTTAATGCCTCTTGGCATTCTCTGCCAGTCAACCCGGGGCGTGGAGAGTTATAATAAGGGTACCAAACATTAAATTTGTTAAAAAAAGAACTAAAATATACGCATAACTTACACTTACAATTAGATATATACTGACGGAATAAATACAGCATACAAAATATTATTATAATTACAATGACCGATGATATCAATTCCACTAAGTGGGAACGGATGTCATGAAGAGGTGTTCACGTACCAGTCTCTTGAACGATAACTTACTGGACACTTTACTAATGTCTTCAGGCAAGGAATTCCAGAGTAGTGCAGCCTGAACAGTAAAGTTGCCAACAAAATCGATGAAGTGTTGATGGACGATTTTTAATAAAATGTTCCTTATTATTTCGGAAGTGCTATAGACAAATTTTTTTCATCGGATAGCGGTAAAGAAACTAGCTAATAATTTACCTGATGGTAAGTGGCTACTGAAGCCCATGGACACCTGCAAACGTTACAGATTTTAGGTTAAATGTAACCCCTGAGGACTAAGATGGAATCCCTCACACCCCGCAACGGTACTGCTTCTCTATACTTTTTAAGCCGGAACAGTACCTGGCTGTTTGACAGTGGAAGCGGGTAAGATCCTAGGTAGATAATGTGTCTATCACCAACAAAATCCCGGGATTTATCTTATATAATTGAACGATAAATATACAAATGGGAAAGACAAAAGAATGACTAATGTACAATAAATATTTGTCCTCTTCAAGTCTGAAAAGTGAACGAAATTTGGTAGAGGTGTAGATTATAGATTGGACCAATAAATAGTATACAGGATAAATTATATTATATCGTGAAGAGTTTATCTTGGGACTCAATTAATCTCTACGCAGGGGAAGTCGTGACCACTACTACATCAGTCTGTTTAAGTCCACTGTTGAACATGCCCGCCATCAGTCTGTGTGATTCGGTAAATTCGAATGGATATGCTAAATGCAGAACATTACATCCGTCTGTATTCAATTACCTATATATAATTGTTCTATTCTGAGGCACTTAAGGTCAAAGTCATTATCGACGTATGTGCATACATAATGCAACTAAATGATTGAATCCAACTACGAGTACTTAGGATTAAACGAAGAGTAATTGCGTACATATATTAACACAATTATTTAGCTAAAGATATCTAAAAGCCTGGAAAATTAAAGCCAATTGGATTATTTACAGAGACTATTGACGGGCAGCGGCGTCTAAAGTGCGAGGCGTGGTGGGATGGTACTGAGATCGCCAATCCGATACCGAAGCGTGGGGATTATGTCAAATGGATTGTGTTAAAAACCGAACCAACAGTCGTCGAACACAGTGATGGTAAGACACTAACGAAACCCACGAGCACCTGTAAGCAACTTCAACCGAAGGAGGTTACAGATGCGTTGTCAACCCCAAGAACTGAAATGGAATGTCTCCTAGCTATTATATTTCTTTTTTTTTATGCGATAGGCGATAAACGAGCAAACGGTTTATCTGATGGTAAGTGATTACCGTCACCCACGTACATCTGCAATACCATAAACCAGAAGTGCTGCAGGTGCGTGGCCGGCCTTGAAAGGTATTTGGGAGATGGAAGGGAGGATGAGGAGAGAGAGTGGGCCTCCGGTAACCTCACTCAACAACCGAAACGCAGAAGCATTCCTCTACTTCACGCTGGTATTTTGCGAGGTCGTGGTATAAACACGGTCGAGCCGGCCCATTCGAGCAGCAGCAAAAGCCGCCGCTGGGCTCTACCACGTTTGAAGACTCAGTGTACCTCTCAAAGTGGAACTCGGCAGTTAGCAACCACACCAGATGAAATGCCTCACAGCCAGCAATTACACTGTATCTATATACGAATATAAATATAGAACCTAAAAATTTAGAAGAATTTGAAGGCTCAAACCGGAACACAATAATTATGCCACTGCCCATCGATGTCAGAAATAGGTGAGAGACTACTCTCTCAACCCAACCCACCCAGATTACTCGTCAAACTTAGGCAGAGAAGGAGTCTACCTAGTATCAATTGTCGAAAGAAAAGTTGTGCAATTAACAACAAAATTCTATGAAAACTTACGCCAGTTATCCCTAATGGGGAAAGCAAAGTACTCTCAACTGTCAGGTTAATATTCGTTCATACATGGACTACCCATTTCTGATAAAACTGTGTACAGGATCAAAACGTAATAGAACGACAGTTTAAGCTATTCTGAAGATGGCTTTCCACTGTGCATGTTCTTTTGGATGTGTTCGAACAAGCTCCAGCGCAGCGTGGGAGACCCTGTCCCCCAAATGTAGTAAGAGAGTATATCAAAATGTTATTTTTTAAAGATTACATTATTTTAGCCACTTCCGATTTTAGCGTTTTATGGACGAATTCCCAACTATCTACTTCTGCATTTTGGCTTACTTCCAACAGCGATAACCGTAATAAAGCCAATCCTTGGTGCCAAAGGCTGTATGATCATCAGACATAGGGTCATAAAAACAATTCGGTACTGGGCGCACAAAAAATTATGCGGATAAATGTTTTAAAAATAAGTCTGATACTACCACGAAATGTTTAACTGCGAACGAAGATTTTGTAATTATAAGGCATAAAGAACGATACAAAATAACGCTATTTAGAACATCTTTTGAATATTAATTGGTGACCTACCTGTTTGTTATCATGTTTATACAAATTAACCTGGACTTAACGTTATGTCTGGACTGGCCAAGTGACTTTCTTCCATTTTCAATCAAGACATAAGATTTAAATATCTCTGAATTTGTTCTCGAGAGGTAAAAAAAACAAATAGTCATTTACGATGGATATAAATGGATCGGCTTAACCTTTCCCGATTTAACACTATCACAGATTCCACCCACCTAGAGTAGAACATAGGCCACCCTCATAAAGAGGATTTGCCATAATCACCACCCTTGGGGATCGGAGTTAAGCACCTCAGACGCTGCTCCCCGTCAACGGTCTGCTCATTTTTGTCTGGCGTTTTTCGAGATGGTTATCCACGTCTATATATAGTCTTCAGATAGCTTTTCCCTTAATTATTTACCTTTTACTTATGGGAAAGGCGGCAAACGAGCAAGCGGTTCACCTGATAATGCCAGCCGAGATGCAGGAGGAGGATGGGGAAGGGAGGTGGGCGTACGAAAAATACGCTATCGCAGAATACCAGCTTAAAATATCGGTTCATGCTACTTTTGATTTGTACGGTAAATAATTAATAACTATTTAACGACTAATTACTGATAATGTGGCATTCCATCTTAGTCCTCTAGAGTGACACGATATCTGCAATTTAGTTCTTCATCAAGAACAGGTGTCTACAGACTATCTACAGCAACTGCGTAACATCAGCTGGATTGTCTGAATGTTTGTGAACCTTTTTACAATAAAAAAAAATGTGCAACGGCTCGGTGGGTTAGTGGCTAAGCGTTTGGCTGTAAACTGCCTCCGCGACACAGGAGAAATTCCTACGGAGGGGGTAACATTATTCTATTGCTTATGGTTAGGTACAAAAAGGTGAATTTACGAGTTTCAAAGCGTACCTTAAACTTAGGAGCCACTTTTTAAAAGTTAGTAAAACACTTGTACCGAAAAGTTTTGACTTTGAAATAGCAGGTGCGTAAAATCCTCAATCTCCATAATAGTGAAGTCTAGCATGGAATCTCAAACACTTTTTTTTTAAATAAATCTTAAAATATACAACTTGAAGAAGTAATGATCTTATTTTGATACTTGTTTACTTCAGCGTTTTCGAAGATACATCGTTTTTCTTTCCACTTTTCTTCATTCTTTGACAACTGTAAACAGTCCACAGCTGGACAACGGTTTCTCTCATAGGTTCAAATCTACCATTATTGTCATGTTCGGCAAGCACCAGACTCCACGGATGGATGCTGCCGTCATCTGTCTATTAATGATCGGAAATTGCCTTTCGAGTATGCAAGGCAACATTTTATTCACAATATTGCCAAAAGAAAAAAGAAGTGAAGTTTATAAAATATTTTTTAATATATAATAAACACTTAAATTTATCCAAAAATTTAATTTGAATTTAATTTTCAAGGGGGGGTTTTGCCATAGTTGCCACGCCTGGCGAGCGGGTTGGCAAGCGCAGTTTTTTTTTTTTTGGTCTAATGCAGGAAGATGCTGCTGCCCTGATCTCCTATAAAATTTTTCCCTCTGCCGACTTTTAAAACACTCACAGGACGAGACGGGAAGGCGAGTCTTTGGAGGAGGCTTATGTTCAGCAGTGGACTTGTAGTAGGCTGTAACGATGATGATGATTAATTTTCCAGATATAAGTTGAAAAACATTTATAAGGTTGTCGAAATAGGTAAAACTTTTCAGGTTCATATTATACACTCGTAGTTTTATATCGACCCGCCTTTCACCTTTTCTACCCTACCTTCAGTTGACTTTGGAAACAATCACAAAAGTTGACAACTACACGTATCTGGACGAAATTGATTTCCAAATCTAAATATAAGCTTTCTTTGTAAGACCAATAACTCATCGGCGTTTATTGTATTACACAAAAATTTTATATTCTTGGTTTTTTATTTTTTTCATGGAAAAGGGAGCAAACGAAGAAACAGCTCACCTGAAGGTAAGTGATGACCTACGCCTATATACTATATTCACCAGGTGAGTTCCCGGCCTTTAGGGATATTTAAGAATGGGACAGAAGGAAAAAGGGCAGGCGGGGGGCGGAGATTTGTCCTCCGGTTACCTCATTCACCGAAATAAACGCAGAAGCACAAAATTTACCGCTCATAAAAGTTTAGTTCGACTTTGTCTAGCACCCCTTCTTCTGGCCAATTGGATGGATTTTATAAAACCAATTCTTCCATTGACGTTCTTGGTACTGATTTCAATTTCACCTGTATTTTTTTGCTTTAACAAACTGTAATCTATTCTTGAACTTAAACTGATCTATCGCCAACTCTTATGTATAATATACATAACAATTCTAATGAACAGTATACTTAAACAGATATTCTGTATGTTATTATCCTATGATTAAAAATGTATTTACGACTTAATGTGAGATATTCCATATAAGTCATCAGGAATGACAACGCAATTTAACCATATATGGAATGTTAGCTTCTTTGTCACTCCAATAACATATCCGTCATATTTTTGGTTAAATTAACTCAACCCTCAACGTACAACGATTACATAGTTATGGAAACATTATAGAATACTTTTAGAACTGTAGAGTTATTTTAATCTCCGAACTTTGTTAATTATGACCTTAGGTTGCACGATTTCATTAAGATGCCAGAGGCGAGTGCTAGAGAATAGCACAAGTTTTAATTAGGCCAGAATGAAGAAACGTAATGCTAATTAGAAATTCAGTTTGAAAATAACAATTGCAAAATTAAAACGAAAATATTTTTAATCAATTAATTAGGCTTAAAAAGGTTATTGTCAACATATGAAGATAGGTTAATTATATTTAAAAAGTACACTAGAAAATAGGAGAGATATAATAGATTTAACTTATTTGTACAGAGTAGTTACTTTAAATCACAGTCCAATTTACTTCCGTGAAATCGTTTAATGTGCCGACGAGACTGGTGTGGTATGAAAAAGCTTTTCGCTACCCCACTATGTCGTACACTTAGGGATGAAGAGAGTCGCATTGCAAGGCTGTGTAATATGTATATAATCTGTAGCTCTTAAACTCGTTTAAATATTTTCTTCTTTCATAATTCTTATTTTAAACACACGTACTATTATTAATCATATTTAAGTCAAAATAAGGAACAATGTTTGTAAATATCACCAGTAGAATTTTTTTTTATAAAATAAGTTTTATCTATACTTTTACATTGTCATTCTGTTTAATGATTAAATAACAAATAAAAGAAATAAATAACCTCAGACAAAGTAACATAAATATTCTCGTTTTTTTTTATTGGTATTGTTCTCATGCATTTAACTTTATACGAAAACTGCAAGGCTCTTTGTTACATTTCAATCATATCGGCATTTTAATATTCACAACCTTAAAGGTAACGCAACAATAGAATTTCTATTGTTGCAACACGTGTATTTAAGGAAGTAGCAAGCAAAATAATATATTCATATAAAATTGAAACATGCAAATAAAGATTATAATCCCGCACTCAGGCCGTACCGTACCGTACAACCATAAAACATATCTGTATTAAATATACCTTTAATTGTGCTTTCTTTCATCCAATTCGGAATCTTTACTCTGGTTTTTCGGTTTTTACTATTTTATGTTTTATTTTTGACTATGCACTATGATGACATCATTTGTACAATCTGTGATAATTACAACCGGCTACCTTTTACGGTCCATGTCCGTCTGTCTGTCCTACCTTAAAAGGATAGCCCTGACATACATACGTAGACTTCGTTATAGCCGTTACGGAACTCTAAAAAGTATTTAAAACACGGATACAGCTTACTTTTGGATCCAGTGCACTAAGTATAAATATTATTCATATTCACCTTCTTCATTATTAACTTATTAATAATCTAATATTAAAGTATTCACTAGGCGGTAGACTCGTCTGCTTAAGAGTCTTTTGAGTAAGTACCATTCTCTTGCTAATTTCTGCTGCCAATCTGTACTGTTATCCTGTTTAAAAGGTATAGAGAGCCAGTATAATTACAGGCTTCGAGGTAATCTTCTTTGAACAAAGTTGAGTGCTGGTGTCCATGGGCTGCAGTGGCAACTTACCATGAGACCGAACTTAAAAGTTGTTCGTCACCCCCGTTTATTAAAAAAAATTACCACGCTTAGCAAGTAGGTCGACGATCGCAGTAGCAGACGCCTCGCACTAAAAACGCAGCTGTAACGGGTTTAAGTACCACTTCATTTATTTTTCCAAATCCCAATTTCACATGCGCCCTGCTGGCTAACAAACGAAGCTCTGGCGACAGAAAGATGGCGAAATATCCTTCCAAATTAGCGGTACCTAAATTCTAGAGGCAAGTGAGAGGGAGCAGCATCTCTAGTGTAAGGATACCGTACCTTCCGAGGAATATATTATGCCAGCTTTTTATGGGATTTTCTTCAACAGACCTAGGCTCGTGGACTAAAATAGACTAATGACAAAGATGAAGAATTAACCGTCTGTCCAACACAGTGATACTGTTTCCTTTTTACATCTACAAAATCCATGCAGAGAAAAGAGGTTGCATATTTTTTTAAGTTGCCAACACCTAGGTCGGTACCTTCAATACCTTTCTACGTCTGTATTTTTATACACGCGTGACGAGCTCGTCACTTGCTAGTCATCCACGTAACGGTGAGAGAGGCAGATCGCCGTAGGCTAATCATCTTCCGCATCTCGTTATGTCGCTCAACTGCACAACTTAGATTATATTATAAGCACAGACTATATCTTATAAAAAAAAGGGTTTGAAAAATAAAAAATTTATCGTGTCCAAAAATTAAAAATTTTGCTAACAATGATTTCTTGTATACACGCGAATACTACACACACGCGATCCGGTAATTAATAAAATTAAATTCAAGGCCAAGCATGCCACTCCGCGAACTCTACTGTAAGCACATTTAGAGTAGATCGGACCAAAACTTAATAATTATAAAGCTGACGGTAGCCGGTTGATGATAATATTAATTTATCCCTAATGGGAAAGGCAAAGGACTTTAGTCCATACAGCCAGGTCTGATGCACGTCTACTCTGTTCCACGACTCCAAATACCCTTTCTGACGTCAAATACGTCAGTTCCCCCGTGACCACGGTTGCTGTAAAAACATCGGGATTTAAAAAGTTTAATTAAACGCAATAAAAGCCGTAAATAGTAGTTTACGATTATTTTTAGTAAAATGCCGGTGATGAACTAAATGTTCAAAGAATACAGAAACTAAACTTGTAATCAGACTATAAATCTCATGTTATTCTAACGTCTGAAATACAGTAAAAAAATATGTAAAAATCTATAACATAATTTATTAATTCAAAAATATTATCACCTTAATATCAAGATCGATCTAGACCCCTGACTGCGTTTCCTTACTTAATGAGTGGTTAGACTTAAACTAATATTATAAAATAAAAAATTAAAATAAACATACGTAAAATATAAAATGCTGTACATACTGAACCGACGTTGCGTAACGCAGGATTGTTATAAAATGAGCGCTGCGTAATCCGACGCATAAAATTTGCAAATGGTGAAGGCGGAATATACGCCATTTTAGTTCTGGAACAGAAAAAAATTTAATGAACAAATGACAAAAGGAAGCTTGGAAATAACAATCGGATTTATTAACTATTTCTCTTGTCAGATTTTTGATTTGTTCTGTTTTACTTTGTGAAATTAGGAAGGTATTGTGTAATTCGATTTTATATTAATCTGTTGAATCCAGGATTTATTATATGCCAAATCATTTTAATAGATTTATATAGTCTTAGGATAGTATTAATTTAATGTATTATGACTATTAAACAAAATGCATCTTTCCACTTTTCCTTACCCATATTTACATTGTTTTGCTGGGTCTAATATTTTTAATAAAATTAGTCATTATTATGCGAAATTCTATAGGTTAACAAATACGACATAGAAAGTGACAACACATGCGAAATAAAATGGTATATATTTCCTTAAAATTATTATATAAACGTATGAAAAAAATATTACCACTTTCAGACCTATAAAATACCCAAACCTATAAACTCATAAGAAGAAAAGCAGTAATACTTACAGTAAAGCTATCTTGGAAAGCATGACCTTGGCGATAGGGTTGACGATTCCAAAACCTCTTATCCTTCCATCTGAAACGTCGGTGGTCGTAATCGGTTTGGACAATTTAGATCTGTTATATGACTCCTATCGTATACGATACCCAGAGGAAAGTCGAGCAGATTCTTTCGCCGCTACCATAAGTCATATATACATATATACAGATGTACGAGTATATCAACAATAAACTATTGTCACAGTCATAAAGTCTATCTATCCAATCGTAAACGGTTTAAAAGAAAATTGCTCAAATGAATAAACCTCAGAGATTTACTATGCTAATTTACGCAATTTATAAATGGAAGTGCACCTTAAACCTTTTAGCGCGCCTCACTCACCCCGGATTAATGTTACAGAAAAACTTTACCGTGATATTTATTTTAGTTTAATAAAAATATAAATTTTGAAGCCATTTTGGTGTGAGTCTGAATTCCTCTTCGTTCCCGTGGGTGTTGGATGATCCCGTGAGATGTCGGAGTAAAAAAAAAACAAACAGTCATCTGTACTCTCCGAGAAGGCCTTAAGATTCGACCACGGAAAAGTATTTACAATTTTATCTCGAATTGAGAAAAATCGTGTTTTATACAATATACTGGCGGACTCCCGTTCACCCCGTGAGTTTCGTAAGAGGCGACTAAGGGGAAAGCCTTGAAAATCCCAATGACCACCGACAGATAGTAGGATATACCATCTCGAAAAATCATCATCATCATCATTTCAGCCTATCACAAGTCCACTGCTGAATATAGGCCTCCCCCAAAGATTGCCACGAAGCACGGTCCTGAGCCACCTGCATCCATCGACTTCCCGCAACACTGCGCAGGTCGTCACTTCATCTTGTGGGGGGTCGTCCTACACTGCGTTTGCCCGTACGTGGCTGCCACTCGAGAACCTTTTTTCTGTTCTGCGAGCTATGTGGCCGGCCCATTGCCACTTCAGCTTGCTGATCTTTACGGCTATGTCGGTCTCGAAAAATATCAGACCTAAATTAACCAGAACGATGACGGGCAGCAAGGTCTGAGATGCGCGGTGTATGGTACTGCAATCGCCAATCCGCAAGCCGAGCGTGGAGATTAAGGCAAATCCTCCTTATGGAAGAATCTGCAGTGGACTATTTACAGGCCGGTAAGGATAACGAAGCAGTACGGTGCAAAGTAACTTGCCTTGTCATGTTTAATCGACAAAAATAAAAACGAATTTATTTTCTTATCTTATAAGATAATGTATTCAGCTCAGTTAATTAACTATAGTCTTGTAAAAAGCTTGTGATTAGGATATTCAGTCAACCATCCTCACCATTATAAATACCTAAGCAAAGCTGGCCTAATGTGTAACCTGTAGCTGGCAGCGGCAATGTACGTGCGACATGACACCTAGTAACGTGTGAACATGTTGACGCTTGTCGCAGCTTAAACCTGTGTAACACATCAACGACTCTGTTCATTTGTCTGTCATAATTGTTAGATATTTTAGAAATGTATTTAAGTAATCTAAAATAATTTTAATAAGAGTTCTGTATTCTGCATTCGACGAAGCCAAAAAGCTTACGTTATGATTTAGAATATTAGCTTGAGACTAAATATTCTTAATTTTTCTCCAAACTTATCAGCCATGCCTTTACTTTATTTTCTATATGACCATACAACGCTGTATAGCGGTATAGCAGAGCATTTCACATAACAAAAAGAAGAAACTTGATATTAGAATAAGCAAGAAAATATTTTAGTTTCTAACTTCGAGGCTTTCAACCGTTTTTGTTAACGTGAACGATTGGTAACGATTGACCCTCATTTATTCATAATTGATTCTGAAGAAAATCTTTAGTGGAAATCATGTAAAATTAAAAATATTAACAAGATATTAACAAAACAGTTTATTTTTATTTCAAGAAACATTTATTATTTTACAATACATCGGATTGTAAAACACCCTCATATTTAATGAAAATTGCGAGAGGTACTGGCAATAAAGTTTCGACAAGCACTGACGGAAGTTATCAGAGCCAATATGGCTTAGTTTTGTTTACCTTACCTGACGCGCTTCGCACTCGCTTTCGTGTCGTAATTATTCTAACCATTTAACTGACAAATACGAGAATAAACAGTTTACAATAAACAGTTCGTCAATTGAAACCAATGATATTTCTATTTGACATGTCTCAGCGTAACCATTCGGGCTTCTGTTCATCCACTTTGCGCCTCTCCGGTATATAAAACGTGACAATCACGATCCACGACGAACCTCATCGTTGTGTTTATTTTACAACAACCACTGGAAGACAGAAGGTGACAGATTCTAATACCCCTACCATGTGGCAAAATAATATCCGATTATGATAAATAGTAATGGTTTATTTTCTTATAGTTTCCATAATCGAATACCATAATAAATATGTATTAAATTTTTTCTACGCTTAATTCACAACATTACAGAATAACTTGTCTTTTTAGCAATATACTTTCGAGCTCAACTTATCTTGTTAAAAGTTTTTTGCTTTCCTAGATAAATTCTGTGAAAATTGCCCGAGACGCCTTATTAAGGATATATTTGTAGCAAATAAGTAAACTTAGTCTATAATACTGTATTTCACGATGACTTCTCAATGTTCTCTATCAGCCTGTATTGATCTACCGCTAGGCATATGCCTGTCCGTGAAGACACCATCAAACCCTGGCGACGTCCACAATTCGCTGTTGGGCTTGAAGAACGCGGTATACCTTTGCACCGGATATTGATGCATAAAGTTATCTATGGGATTTGATTTTCACATATTCAGTAGGGTTTTTGCAAGCAGTCGGTCACCAAAACCTTGTCTGGCTGCTAACAGAATGCACCATGTGCAGCTGAAGTTGGCACTTGGAGAAGAATTTTTTTTTAATGGGAAAGGCGGCATAGGAGCAAGCTGATGCACCTGATGGTAAGTGATTACCGTCGCCCACGTACATCTGCAACACCAGAGGTGCTGCAGGTGCGTTGCCGGCCTTGAAGGATATTTGGGAGATGGGAGGGAGGATGAGGAGGGGGATGGGAGGGAGTGGGCTTTCGGTTACCTCATTCACCGAACGAAACGCAGAAGCACAAAACGTCTCTACTTCACGCCTGTATTCTGCGAAGCCGTGGTGCCAATCCGGTCGAGCCGGCCCATTCGTGCAGCAGCAAAAGCCGCCGCTTGGCTCTACCCCGTAAAAAAGTCGACTGTATATACCTCTAATAATGCTTGTAGTGCTATAATATGGTTCTTAAACAGTTTTCCATAATCTATAATAATTTTTTTTTCCATAATCAAATTTGAAACTATTGAAATTCTATTGTTTTGAGAAAAGACTAAAAAGACGGGTTTATTTGGGAAAGTTGTGATTGTTATTCCGCCATCTGTCGGCGACTAATTAAAATTAATTTTTAAGTGTTAATTTGGCTATTAAATAAATTATCGCTATGTCAGAAATAAAGAAATTAATTTCATTCAAATAAACCGGATGCAAAATGTTCCTAATTAACTGCATATAAACTCAAAATTAGCAGTAGTTTAGTACTTTTCTCTTTAAAAATAGTGAGAAATTTTAATTAGTTTTCAAGCTAAAAGTGCACGATGTAAGGAAAAAAAATCTGGAAGGCACTTTAAATTGGAATTCATTTTTATTAACGAAATGTTGGGCAAGCTACAAAAGCGGAAGTTAAAAAACCTTTAACTATATATTTTTCCTTCTTTAAAACTTTTATATAATTTGTTTAATTTTGTGAATTACAACTTAATTTAAAAAGCTTTTATACTACTTGTGAATAAAAAAAAAAACAAAGTCTGTAAGTCTATAAATGTCCCACAGCCGGGAAAAGACCTCATCTTCGCTTTCCATCGGGGAAGATTGAGGTCAAACGCAAGCCTATTTTTTCATAAAAAAAAAAAGAGGTATCGGGAGCTGTCCACCATGCTGCTCCAGTGCGGTCTACATATGTCCTCGATATATATTATTATTTCTAGAAGTTGCAGGTTTCTTGACTATGTATTTCTTAACCGCTGACAATGCTCTTAAAATTATAATTAACAATACAAGTGACGCCGGGATTCGAACCCTAGTCACTCGCATACTATAACATTCAATAATATAAATATGTATGTACGTGTGTATGTAATTATTATTATATATGTATTTATTATTCTTGAAATATTGTATCTATATATAGATTTACATTTATTATATTTTTTTTTCCTCTCTTTAGTTCTCTCTATTCTATCACCTACACCTACTTCATTTCATCTCTGCATCGTCCAAAGGTTGACTGGTAGAGAATGCTTCTGGCATTAAGTCCGCCTATATACATTCTCATGTATATGAAGTTTAATAAATAAATAAATAATAAATAAAATTCAAGTAAGCAGCTTACCCCAGACAGGTCTGGGGACCTACGGCTCACCTCATTAGTGGATAGGCGTTGGATGTAAGACGCAAAAAAATTGTTTATTCTCCAAATTTCTCCTTTTTTATATATGGATTAATGTCTAACGCATACCCGTCCTCGAGGTGTCCCCATTTGGCGCATATTGACAGAACCAGCGCCAGTCGTCCATGGCGACCCGTCCTCTGTAGAGAACACATACTCTCCCTCTACCTCCTGGTTAGACATGTCCGAACACTAACGCGATCACCTACTAGGGCTTCTCACCCACATGGTGAGACTTCTTCGAGTCTGCCACCCGGTGGATAAGAAAGCTTGCTCTCGTTCACACCAGCCCTGCCGGCACCTCGCGGAATGTCCGATCGCCGATTATTTTCACATTTCGGCCTCAGGGAGTTAGGAGAACGACGTATCGCATTATACCAAACCCCTCTCTCCCGCAAATCCACGTCGGCTGGAGGAGGGCAGGAAAAGCGGTGCAGAACAAAGCCGACCAGAGTTGGTTCCACTCCGAGTAGGTTTTGGCACTCACCACCTCGGGCCAGCCCGCCCCGATAGGTCAGGCCAGCCATGTAAACATCCCTTCACTCACCGTGGGTGACTAAGCCACGGCTTCTAAGCCCCGACCATGGCGGGAACCCATTCGGCTGGATATGCATGTGGTGCCCTTCTGTATCCTCTCTCCATGGTAAATTATAATTGAAAACTTAAAATTACATAATAGAAGTAATTGATGCCAGCCCTTTGTTATTACAGTTCAGAAGAACTTCAGAATAACTGGCCTGAGTAGAGAGTCACGTCACTGCGACTTGTTATTATGGTAGTGGTTCTTCGTCATATTGTTAGACAAGGAGGTAATATTATACAATAAATAGCTCATCCACGAATTACATTCCGCCCTAAGGCGTGAGAGGAATGTAAAATTTGACATTTAGTAAATATTTTAATAAAGGGTCTGTAAGGATTGCGATGCGATGGTTATAAAATATGTATATACACAAAGTGGGATAAGGTTGTACAAATTCTTCAGGAATCTTAGTATTTGATTAATTCAAGTTTGTGTTTCAATAAATATTATACATATCATAATCCTTAGCGTGTAGGCATTTTCTAAGAAAAGATTTAACGAAAATCCTTTATCCCAGATGGTGTAAAATAGGGGTTGAATTACTGTTTGAAGTTACATACATTGAAATCGGAATTTAGATAAATAGTTTATACAATAAAATATCTTCATAAGCACTTTTTGCAAAACAACCTTTAGTGGTAGTGATAGAGGATGTAAATTCGGGATTTTTTTTTAATTGGGGAGAAAAATAACAGCTATAGAGTTACGCTCCTAGGTCCTGCCCACTCATTTATTTACAACAATGGCGAATCGGTAGCTTGGTGTTCAGTGCGCTCTTAATAATTAGTCCAAAAAAAAGGTAATGAAAACGACATTTGTAATCCTGCACGTCTACGAAATAATTAAAAAAAATCATTGACTCGCGAACATGGCTCTTTGCGTGTATAACACCACAAGTATTTAAGAGACGCCTTTGCCCACCAGTGAGACTTTAGGCCACTTTATTGCTTTACATTTATAGGGACAGTACTTTTGAACAACTTCTGAAATGTCCACTACTGAACAAACGTTTCTACAATTAATGTTATCCGGCTGTTATTACTGTGTGTTATTTTTTTATATTTAATTAAAATCGCGAACACTGACGATCTATCTTAAAAATTAAATTAAGCCGCTCTCAACATTTAACATTGCTCACAAAAATATGATAAATCAATTTTAGACCTAACGATGAATAATGTCCCTCGCAGTAAGGTGAAGCTCTGACAGAATTTAATTAAACATATTCGCTTGAGAAAACAGCTTAATAAATAACAGCCCATCATTCTAATTAACTCTTACTTTACGGGTTTACAATGTTCGCCATGAATAAATATTTCATATAATATTTTGACACACGTACGATGCTAATATGAGTACATTATTGAATAGTGTGTTATTAAGTTAATTGCTTAGTGGCAATAATAACTAATAACAGTATAATAATCTGATAAGGATTCAGAAGAAATAACTAATTAAAATTATGTATTTCTTTTGAATATAATTTTAAAGTAAAATTGTTAATTATTCGACGTAAGAGACATAATTTTGCTTGTGAAACGTAACTGTCAATACTTAAGTATCAGTCTCTCATAGTATGTTTAAAATGCATTAATTATGTGTAATATTCTTGCGTCACTATATTGGTGAGAAAAAAAATATTATTATTATTAAAAAACAATGTTATTTTTACAATCTACCACCGGGCATATGAAACTCAGTAGGTTACCTCTGTTTTTCTTTATATTTATAATGCACGTCTTGCCTCAACAGCCTGTCAATAATTGCAAACTATTACATCCACGGGATGAATGGTGTGGAAGGAAGAAGGCGAATGAAGCACAGTGTTATAAAAATTAAATTTCTTTAAAAGTTTAGATTTTTAAAACTTTAAAAGTACAGGTGACACTTTTGCGACCGACTAATTCACCATCATCATCATCATCATTTCAGCCTATCACAAGTCCACTGCTGAACATAGGCCTCCCCCAAAGATTGCCACGAAGCTCGGTCCTGAGCCACCTGCATCCATCGACTTCCCGCAACACTGCGCAGGTCGTCACTCCATCTAGTGGAGGGTCGTCCTACACTGCGTTTGCCTGTACGTGGCTGCCACTCGAGAACCTTTTTTCCCCAACGGTTGTCAGTCTTGCGAGCTATGTGGCCGGCCTATTGCCACTTCAGCTTGCTGATCTTTACGGCTATGTCGGTTACCTTAGTTCTGCTGCGGATATCATCGTTGCAGACTCTATCACGCAGAGAAACACCGAGCATAGCCCTTTCCATAGCGCGCTGAGCAACTTTGAGCTTCCTCATACGGCCTAATTATAGAAATAAAATGCCGAAGAGATAGACTAGTGATGATGCAGCATTGCTGGTAACGTCATTCTGCTCATCAAATACTAACAACGTTCACCCAGCATAGAGTATGGGCAAAACATTCCACATTTGTTATCCCAGCATTTACTGGCGCTTTCTTGGGAATTACTATGTTCAAATTTGGTACAAATATTGTCTTCGATTCGAACCTAGGACCTCAGCAGTCAGGTAAGCCAACCACTAAGCCACACGATTACCTGTGAATGGAATAAAATAATTACTTGTGATGTCCACCAGATTACACTATCATTATAAATTAGCACAGGTCGTTAGAAGGTAATTTGTAAATGTTACACGTACATTTTTTTTTCTAATTAAATCTAGCCAGTACACCTAAATTAAGTTAGTACATCTAATGATTGCAACATATTGTATTTATCTTGGTAAAAAATGAACAGTTCATTGTTGTTTAATTGGAGATATGCAGATAGCATTTATGTACTCCTTGCTATTGAAATTGTGTTTACGAAAACAAGTTTCGTTATTTGTTTACCATAAATAAATTTTTCCATAAAAATATTCCGCATTCATTGAAACGAAATTAACCGTAGTTATCTGTTTATTCAATTGTTTTGTTTTCGGAGCGTTTGAAGTTGCACGTGTTGATTTAATTAAAAACGTGAACAGCAATATTGTCAGTTTTAATTTCAATGATTATTTTTAACGTAAATAATTTAACATTTAATCATTATTAACGTAAAATAAAATATATTAAAACACTAAAGAACATTTTATACATAAATTATTTTTACAAAGCAAAATTGTTTATATAAAAACCTAACAACAAGAAACAGAATAGCATAAGACTTTGTCTTAGAATAAAGAAATAATATAATTGGAACTAATCGTGAGAATTTAATTTTAATATTTAAAAACGTACAAGAAAATGTAATAATTAAATAAAATGAGGCCTGCAAATTTTGGGTGAAGACCTCATCTCATTCTGAAAGTTTTGGAGCCGGGAAGAGTTTGTCATACCGCTCTGGTGTAGGTTGATTTTTTATCGAAGAGGTAGGAAACGTGCAAGCGGCACTCCTGGTGGTAAATTATCGACAAACACGAACAAGTCACAGAAAGGAGAAGGCTCTTTTCTAATTCTTTTTATGGGAAAGGAAGCAAACTAGCAAAAAGTTCACCTGATGGTAAGTGATTACCATACATCTGCAACACCAGTGGAGCACATAGGTGCGTTGCCGCCCTTTAAGGGTATTTGGGAGATAGGAGGAAGGATGTGGAATGGATTGGGGAGGGGGAAGTGGGCCTCCGGTTACCTCACTCAAAGCAGAAGCACAAGATGCCTCTACTTCACGCTGATATTCTGCGAGATCATGGTATTAATCCGTTCGAGCCGGCCAATTCGAACAGCAGCTAAAGCCTCCGGTTAGCTCTACCACGTTAAAAATGTTTATAACGTCATTTTGGTTTGTATTGATCATAATATGAAAATGGAAAATATATATTTATTTAAAATAGTTTATTTGTTCTAAAATACATCAAGTCACACACACTGCATGAGAAATAAGGGAAGTTATTAACCTCCCTAAACCAGTCCTAGGAAAGAGGACGTTAATCCGACAAACAATGAACTCCGAATTAACGCGGCTCCTTCATAATTTATTAGGCGCGGTCCACTTAATATCTGGATAAAATAACTTGATGGTGAAAGCGCTGAAGTGTATATAAGTAGTTATATTTGCTTTCATGGCTGAATACTTTATTCAACCGATTTCAAAGAAGAAGGAGGTTATCTATTCCACTATATGCTGTTAGTTGACTTATAAAGGAGAAAAAATTCATTGTTTAAATTTTAAAAAATAAACACGTTTATCTATATCTTATATGGTCATAACCAATGTCGGTTAAAAATATAATAATGGGTTTTTATGTTAAAAGTAACTCAGTGTTTTTCTTTTCACTATGTCGCAGCACTCCTTTTTCTGCCTACGAACGGTCTGGGTAGGCACTTATTTCTGTCACTGATCAGCACTAAAACCACTGTTATATTCCGGTTTGAAGGATATAGAGAGCCAGAACTACACATCTGTTACCTTCGATTCTAGTTGTCTGTAAAACCGGCAGATGCGGGCTACAGTAGCCACTAACCATCAGTTAAACTGTAATAATATTGTGATGAACAAAAACACCACCAAATATCGCGTCACACAGATACTGTCCCATTTTTCAAAAACCACAAGCACCATTAAAATATTAGAAAGAAAGAAACACATTTATTTGGCAATCACACAACAAAACAAATTAAAAAAAACAAAAAAAAACATAACACATGAAAAAGATTAATTTGTTGTGCGATGTCAAAAAGGTTCCCGTCTCAGTGATATCACAGCACTGTTTTTCAGTCGGATCCTTCATTGACTTCACGAACAACCTATATATATATATATATAAAACGAAAAGCATTATTAGTATAAAAACAATAGATAGACAGTTCTTAAATCATTGCATCCGTTGAGCAGAATACCCATCTCGAAAAAGAGAATTAAACAAAAATAGAGCCAAAACAAAAACAAGAAAAACTTCAGTGTGCGTTTCACAAAAAAAAAAAATTTAATCAAAAAAACAAAGAACAAAAGTTAATAAAATAAGTTAAACATTTAATTGATTGATTTGAATTAATAATTGTATATTAGTATATATAGTAGACAGTTAACTTATTTAAAGGATTGTCTGCACAAATTTAATATCACCTACATTATTGCAGAACATACGTTCTCGGAAACTTCGCGGAAAATTACTACACGATGGCGCGTTGCCCAACAATAGTGTAAATTAGCTTTATTGAAATAACGCTTCCACATGAATACGTTAACGTAAAATACATTTAAGTATCTCATGCAACGTTTAAATAATTGTATGACGTAATACTCCTTTTCGAACAATTCCAAAAAAAATCATTGTATGCAGTACCACATTCAGACTGAAAATCAGCAGCAATTATAACAATGCTATGTTAAAAACGGTGCTATATTCGTATGGTGTGTCATAGAATATATATCACGCCTGACACCCATAAGGTCAGGCTTAGATTACGAATGTTCATTTAGCTTGATTCAGCGTAGCCGAACAGTCTTCCGTAACACAGCACCTTCCTCTTGATTCACCGCAGATGGGTTCGTCTATGGACCACGAGGCTCGCCACCGGTCACGTTCTGTTAAAGTTAGGTTGTGGAAGCCCATTCTGAAACACTGAACAGCCTAATGACACCTTACCTCTATGTGTGACAGGCGTAAACTATATTATATATTCACCTGATAGATAAATTACATTCTTCAAATTAAAGAGTGAATGATACTATGCGAGATTTCACGCACGTGGAGCGCGTCGCTTTAACGAACGATATAACGCCTGAATTCGTTAGGCACTTGACACTATTCAAAATTCTCGTTCAAGTTCATGTCGTCAATCGAAAAATGGAGTCGGTAGATGAAGACGTCACACATGGGACGGGACATGGGTATATGTATTCTAGTATACAAGCGCAACGTTTGATTTAAAAAAATCAAGAAGATATAAATTATATGTTTGTGTCCCAAATCGTGTACCTATTCTATGGCATATGAAAAGTATATTGTCATAACCTTATTGACAAGTCATGAAATCTTGCTTACCACTAGTAATGGTGACAATTGTTTGGAAATAATAAAAACTTTTTTTCAAACAAATCAAATCGTCTAATAATACTGTAAACTATTAACTGTAGTAAATATTTACTGACCTCGGCAATAGCGGTGACCTCGCGGGATTTCTTTGTCGGCGAATTCCAACGGACGGACTTTGGCCTGGGACTCGGTGACGTAGTGAACCATCAGCGCAAATATATCATGAGTCAAAATAACAAAAAATATCCTGTGACTGAACTACTATACGAGTACACGTGTAATTGATATTTAGTGTAACACCTTGAAATGGTCTGTAGAATAAATGGTTTAATTTTAAAATCGTAAAGTCCAGCCTGCATATTATAATAAAAACAGAGAACAGGAACGATCTGTGTGGATCTTCATATAACTTGATACTTTCACTTTGTACATCACTTCACTCAGACATAAAGCCATATATAATTATAAAGTCTTCGATACCCATTTATATTTTAGAGGAGAGCAGGTCGGGAAAGGTTTGTGCATGGGATCCCCTATTGTGTCAACCACCCATTCATAACAGGACATCATTTCATGATGTCGTGGTAGCCTAGTGATCAGGTCACTCGCTTTAGTTTCATAGAGCGCGAGTGACCTGGGTTCGATCCCGGTACCGGCGATGCATCTGAAATTGTTAATAGTAAATTTAAGTGCTGTATTTACCACGTGCTTGGCAGTGAAAGAATACATCGTGAAAAAATCTGTATGTCTAAGAAATAATAAAATATATTATTTTGAGGATATGAGAAGCCCGCAATCCCGCACTGGAGCAGCGTGGCGGGCCTTTCCCGGCTCCAAACCCTCTCAAATATTTGAGAAGGAGGTATTTGCCCAGCTGTGGGCACTTACAAGCTGCTACTTTTATACAGTACATAATTCAAATAATACAATAACACCGAACAGTACATCTCAAAATAAATGTAAAAGCAACACGTAAATGTAATATTAAATGTTACAGAGCAAACCGTTTTACTATCCGTATAAAATAGGTTTAGGTATAAAATAAATATAAGTAAAATTCCCATTTATGTTACATAAAAGGGAAAGTTTCAATTTCCTCTACGTAGAGACGTATTTGTAGTGGGAGAGCCCACTAATTTCTATAATTTTCTCAGACACAGTTAAAAATACTATATATTTTTGTAAAATTCCGTATAGCATACTCTAGACTAAAAACACTTCAAACCACACAAGCTTACACAACACTTCCCTCTTCGTAAAACAGAGAAAAAAGCTCGGTAAATTATCGATTTACTGGGCTTTACCCAAAAAAAGGATATATTTGCAATGGATAATGGAAGCTCAGTACCAGCTTACATAGGAGCTTTTATCATTTACATATTTTATGTGAAATCCCTTTTAGCTGATTTTTTTCGCCCTTTTCACTGCCATGGTGTATCCTTTAGTTAACATATGACATTTTTTGAATTAAACAAATGTATCAAATATTGTTGTTATGATTTTTTTTATTATTTTTAAATAAAAATTATATTACATATAATACAAAGCTAAGAATTATTAATAATTGATGCTTAAAACGGCAACATTAAACTTCGTTTCTTCTTCTAATCTATTATACTTCTATCAATATATTATACTTATCTTTACAAATTCATTGCTACATAGCAGTACTGGGAAGTATGTCTTTGGATTAAATCTGCAAATTTGTATTCATATTCCTTTTCAGTATTTATTTTAGCATTAGTATTTATTTTACAAAAAGGGACAGTAGTATTAATACGCTTATAGTAAATTAATTATAACAGCAATGATTTCTTGAATATTACCTATGAGCTGTTAGAATGATAGAATCTATATCTTACCTTTTTAATGTTTACCGTGGCCCACGTACATCTGCAACACCAGAGGAGTGGCAGATGCATCGCCGGCCTTTACAGATATTTGAGGAGTGGGAGGGATGATGAGAAAGAGGGTTGATTGAGGTGCGAGGGGGAAGTGGGCTTTCGGTCATCTCACTCACCAAACGAAACGCAGAAGCATGAGATGCCTCTACATTACGCCTGTAGTCTGCGAGGCTGTGGCAGACGCCGGCCTATTCAAGGAGCAGTAAAAGAAAGTCGCCGCTTGGCTCCACCACGTACGAACAGAACTTGTTATTATTTAATTAACACTACTACAAAATTTATCCAAGTGTCCTAACCTAAAAGCTATCACTGCGATGCATTCCTTCATATGCTTCTTCTCAAACGGTGGTAGATTGTAAAAAATTACAATTGAAAACTGAACAATAATTTCGAATTCAAATTTCGAATTTATTACGTTCAATAAGGAATTTTCATTCATATTGTAGCCGCATTTTTTAATTACTCGTAATCTAATTAAAAACAGAAATAATTTTTTGTTCATAACTAAAATAAGTCCTAGTAGATAGCAAGGACAATAGAAAGTATTTTAATATTCTCGCTGAAACTGAACGACTCGAGAGAGAAAATATCTAGAGAGCACTTTAAACTTGAATTCACTTTAAAACATAGAATGCTCTGCAAATAGCAAATTCAAAAGTATTACACCATTTCTTTAATTTCCTTTCACTCCATTTTTTTAATCCAGTCAGATAAAAATATCACATCATTTCTTATTTAATAATAGCTAGTAATCGCTAAGATCTGGGGAATAAAATCAGTAAACAATATGTGACGTAAGAATCATAAACCAAGACTCTAAAGGGTACGTAAATAAAATTTCAAGATTACCAATTTTAATAAACTAGATATCGCGTGCAAAATCATTTAGCACACATTTTGAAATTATCATATTAAAATTGGACACTTTATTTAGGTTTTGCTAAAGACTATTATGGGGACTATAGAACTAAGTAATTAAGTAAGCAAATACTAGAGATGCAAAGGGAAAAAACATATTTTTACTACCTGCACGCGGTGCGGCAAATCTCAGAGATGGTGATGGGATGCAGCATCTCTAGTGCGAGGATTCTGGTACTGCGCTCACAAACCTGCCTGCCCAGCTTTGTGAGTATGTGCATGTCTTTCAAAAAATGCCGGTTTTTGCTGGCGCTGGATCTTAGAGAGTCCTTTGTCCAGCAGAAGAGAAGAATATAACAATCTACAATGTGTATCCGAATTTGCATTAATGAAAATGATAAGAAATAAATTAACCTTGTTTAATTGTCTATATGGGGAGGGAGTGGAGGGTATGGGAAGGGAAAAGGGGACGGAGATGAGTAAGGGGATGTGGAGTGGAGTGGGGAGGGGAGTGGGTTATCTCACTCACCGAACGAAACGCAGAAGCACACGATGCCTCTACTTCACGTCGGTATTCTGCGAGGTCGTGGTATCACACCGATCGAGCCGGCCCATTCGTGCAGCAGTAGAAGCCGCCGCTTGACTCTACCGGGTATAAGCTGTACCTTTAGCGTTAATTCCTCCGGTCTTATAGCATTACCTTTATGTAAGTACCCTTTTTAGTTAAAGCGAAGTTTGAATTAGTGCCTGTACCTATACTTCAAACAAAATTATGCATACAATTTAGATATTCCGTAGAAGACATCTACGTTATACGACGTTGCAGAACATTTCTACGATTTCGACTTCCGACCAATGTCAACAGTTGTCACATCATAAAATATTTAATAGTACCCTAAATGTATGCGCAATTCCTCGCTCTTGGTTCCGTATCCGATGTAAAAATATAAGTAATCAAAACGAAGAAAACAATATGAGAGACACAAGAATACAAAACAACGAGCAATTTGAAAATCAATCATTTGAACCTCGCACAAATATTGACTTCAGCTTGGTTTCGATCTCGATACCATGATGATAATGAAGCAGCCCGTAAATGCCCACTGCTAGGCCAAAGCCTCTTTCTACAATATCTGAGAGAATTTTGAAGGGCCCGCCACGCTGCTCCAATGTTTTCCTTCTCAGCCGAGCACGGTGGTGGTGCACGTAAATACAGTTCTTAAAATTTCTATTAACAATTTTAGTGGTACCGGCACCGGGGATTGAACCCAGGTCACTCGCGCTCTATGAAACTAAAGCGAGCGCCCTGACCATTAAGCTACCACGGTTAACATAATGAATACAAAGTTTTAATTAATATTTTTAATATAATACCTTATCGGTCTGTAAATAGTACACTGCAGCACATTGGCCTCTCCCATAAGGTAAAGAGCGGTGGTCGCAATACCCAACACCTCCAGACCTTAGACTCTGCTGCCCGACATCGGACTGATATTGAGATGGGTATCTCGCCATCTGGCAGTACTCATTGCGAATTTAAAGTCTTCTTCCTAAGACGCTATGAAAAGGGTTATTCTTCGCGTTTCCCTGCGTGATACAATCTGCAGAACGATAGCCAAATGGATCAGCAATCTGAGGTAGCAATGGGCCGGCTAAGTAGCTCGCAAAACTGGCAGTCGTTGGGGAAGAAAGGTTCTTTAATGACAACTCCTATGTTTAACGGTGGGGTTATGACAAGCTGTAATTACGAAAATAAAATTTCATACCAGGCATCAACTGTATATATATAATTTTACATTTATAAATATGTAACAAATTACATAATAGAATTCCTCTGTTTTCCATGTAAAGTACGCTAGCTCCGGTGCAATTGCATCGTAAATTCGCTGCCTCTATGTACCGGGTTACAAACTATTTGTCTCGGTGTCGTAGAATTGTCTGTTTCTGCTACTCTCTTTGACTATTCACACACCGCTTTGTTTCAAATTTCTATTAATTCTGCAGTTAATCATTTTTTTTACTAATATACTAGATTATACTCCTTCTTTAAAAGCATGCAAAATGTCCACTTATTGTTATACTGGACACATATTTATGATTAATAATCTCCATTAAAAATTTCAATTAAAACTTTGTATGTTGCCGGCACCGGGATTGAACCAAAGTCACTCGCGTACTATGTTTATTTCGTGAGCCAATTTCCTTCCACTGCTGAACATAAAGTCACTTAAAGAAGCAACAGCAAATATATTTTTGGAAGATTTTGTGCGATACTGATGTATATGCTTCTTTAACTGCCAAATCTCTTGATCTGCCAAATTGTTGTTTTAAAAAAAAATCTTGTTTAAATACTTTGCCGGATAAGCTCTCTAGACATTTCTTGTTAGCTAGGCGAATGTTATTTGCAATATACCTATTTCAATGTAAATGCACTCCTCTCCTGTGTCAGACTACAAGTTGTCTACCTTTCGCATTTGAATTTATTCTGATCACAATTTCTCTAACAAAATTTCAAATAATACTTTAAGAGCGTTTACCTCGCCGGGCTTTTCACATAAACTTTCAAGTCCAAAATATTTAAAAGCTGGATACATGAGTCTTTAAAATAAGAAAAAAGATTATCAATAAAATAAGTATGGAAGCTAATTTAGAGTGATTTCAAGTTGTCCATATTAAGAGATAATTACAATTATCTCCTTTTGTAACTGGACATTTCGTAAATGTTCTTTACTTGAAAGTTGGTATAAAAAGCCTTGTAACGTAAACGCTTTTAAGTTATATGACTGTTAATATATAGGGTTGTATATAGTTACCTTGTAACAGCGGAAGTCAAAATAGTCGCAAGAGACGACTAAATCTTTAAAATCTTAATTACGAGCAAGAGGCCTGACACTTACAACATTCTTTCTCCAGGAGAGGTGAAAAGTGAGTTGCAGAAGTACGTTTAGCTATACAGAGTCGTGTTTGATGAATATCGATAACCCTACGATGACACGCATCGACAAGGTCACGGGAACTAACGCACATTTTCCCAGCTCCGCCCGTGCCGACTGCACCTGGCACCTCCACAACAGAGAAGTCCTCCTCTTCCTCTTGCCGGAATACAGGGCGCGCCCTCTTACGCGACCACAGTTCCACATGGGCAATACACTCCCCCGAATCTGACATTCGGAGGCCAGGGAGTTGATTCTGACAAGAGCGACGGACTCACTACCTGTCACGCTATGCCAAATAAGCGCCGGAAAGTTCTCTGAAAAGCTCTCTGAAAAGTTCTCGTGAAGTGAGTTGAAAGGAAGTGAGAAGATATGGACGATACACGTCAGAATCAACAGTAATAGGTTATTTATTATATATATATATATATATATATATATATATATATATATTTAACATTTTTTATATTTTCGATAAGTTCAATTAACAGTAATAACACACTGGAGGACTTAAAAGCTTATTTATCACATTATTTGAAAACAGCAAAGGCTTATTTAATTCAAAAAGATATTCTATTTATATGTCAAATTTGACAGACGTTATTAACAGACTTTGTAAGAAAACATTCTGAGCTCCCCTAATTTATCAGGTAATTGCATTTGCGCACACATTCTAACATACTTTAGCCGAATGAATACACGCCGTGTTAAATTATTTTCCCCTACAGTTGATTGTTCGAAAGGAATTTAAATCAGGATTGGAAAACTTGATGTGAAGGGTAGTCGTTAATTTGTCAAATTGATACCCTTTATACAGGCTGTGAGGGAGAAAATTTTATACAATGTAAGAGAGAGACTTTCGTATATCTACCTGCCGCCATTCATCCCCTGGATGTCGTAGGAGAAAGACTGAGGGTTTTACCTTTAAAGGCGCGTTTTGAAAATCTCATGCGAAAACTCTGACAGCAATACTAGCTGCAAAATGGTTCCGAGCGCCCATTTGTTGCCGTGACTCGTGCCAAATGAACATGAGTAATATATGCCTGCCCGTTCCACACAGCCAGGCAACAGGCGAAATGAGAAAACACGCAAAATTTTCTCCAATTGCCAACTTCTCTGGGATTCCGCTTGGGAAAGAATTACATCATTATTATCTGAGAATGGGTTGCACTTGGAGGTGATAAATGTTAAATATGATAAATATCATTGCGTGCTATATGCAGCAGTATCAGAACTGATAACCAGGCACGTTTTCGTCAAGAGCGTGTTTCTGCGATGTTACTCTATATATGTGTACTCTCTGTATATGTGTACGCATGTCATTTGTGTGTGATACGACGATTTTACAATAAAAAAGAAAGAAGAAGAAAGAAAGAAACACATTTATTTGGCAATCACACAACAAAACACAAAATAAAAAACAAATTAAATAAACAAAAAAAAACTTAAAACATGAAAATGATTAATTTGTTGTGCGATGTCAAAAAGGTTCCCGTCTCAGTGATATCACAGCACTGTTTTTCAGTCGGGTCCTCCATTGACTTCACGAACAACCGGACAAGTATATAAAAAAAAAAGCATTATTAGACTAAGATAGACAGTTCTTAAATCATTGTAACCGTTGAGCAGAATACCCATCTCAAAAAGGAAATTTAACCAAAAATAGAGCCAAAACAAAAACATGAAAAACTTCAGCGTGCGTTTCACAAAAAAAAAATTTAATCAAAAAAACAAAGAACAAAAGTTAATAAAATAAGTTAAACATCTAATAGACTGAAAAACATCCTATACTAGCAAAATCACCGTACCTTTGATATGGCACTGGTACTTTGCCGTGTGGGATCGGCGTAAGAATTTGGGTAACGAAGGAGGCGACTAAGGGTAAAGCTTTGAAACCGCTATGGCTACCAGATGGCGTGATATCCATCTCGAAAAGTACCGTACCAAAATTATGCAGCCGGGTCGCAGCGTCTGAGGTGCCAGGTGTACTGCGATCTCCAATCCGCTGGCCGTCCATGGCGATTGTCACCTCACCTCAAATCATCCTCTTTGTGAGAGATGTCTAAGGCCTGCAGTGGACTATTTACTGGCTGTTAAGTTAAGTTAAACTAACAATGATTTAATAAATGCTAAAATCTGTATTAAACGATTTAATCGAATTGGATATGAATAACCAACCTTATCGGTGCGAGGAGGGTTAAGGAGTGGGCTGACGATTATAGTTTAAAAAAGGACCTAAAAAAAAGTAAATATATTTTATAATTTTGTAACTGTAATGTTGGTCACCTTATAACATATACTAATTAGCATGAAGTATTGGGTCGGGACCACTAAAATTATTCATTACAATTTAAAGCACTAATTTACCACGACTTACGACAAAACATCGTAAGAAAATCCTAAGTGAAATTTTCGTTTTTGATTCCTAAAAAATTTTTTAATTTTTTTACTTTTGTTACTATCGCTACTCAAATTTTCTAATTATAGTATCAAAATAATAAAAACCACAGGAAAAAATAAGCAGAATTGGAAAAGATTGCCTCAACACATGAAACTACGAGAAAATTGTTTAAGAAAAATCGCTGAAGTGTGCAACCGCGTTATTTATCGGTGCACGTAACGAGTTGCTGAAGAGTTTCGGCAGAACCGTTAATTAATTCTTCGGCTCAATTTATAAGGCAGGAAGTAGTGAGTTAAGTTAAGTTAGCAGTTTAAGTATGTTTCGTAACAGTTTATTAACTATTAATAATAGTCGAAGCTAATATGTGATATTAAATTAGTACCCTGATTAGCGCAATGCCGGTGTGACCACCGCCTCGCACTGGTGATGCAGCTCCCCTTCACCAGTCTGTGGTATTTGGGTTCCGAAAATACCGATGGGTTTTCCGCCGTCTTTCGATAGTCAGAGCTAGCAGGCTGCAGCACATATGGGGCTGTCTCCTCCTTACATTCAACCCCTAATAATCTTAAGCACAAACTGTTTTACAACTTCTACTTCAGTGGTCAAGCAAGAAAAATATTCTGTTTCCATCCCCTTAACTATCCCGTTTATAATTTATACTTGAGATTGTCACTAGGTGACACTGCATCTTATAGACAATTATTATTATTATCATTTCCTTTTATAGGGTATATTCACCCTGAAAATGCCAAAGAACCCTGAAATGCCCTGAAAATTAAAAAAGGGGTAAACGGTTTTGTGAAACTAGTATAAGAAATAATAATAATTGTCAATATCCTGTTCACGTTTTTTATAAAATGTTTTATTTTTTTTATCTAAACATACATTATTGAGATGTTATTTAATAACTTCACTCTACTGTGAGAAGTCAGAATGTATCAATGAAGATACGTCTGGCTATCTGTTTAAACTCAAACCTTCCGTTAATGTGTAGTAGTGGATGATGGCAGACGAAGCATGAGAATATAATGAATGCCGTAGAAGTGCGGTCATTAAGAAATGTGCTAGATATAACGCTGGCTGTATGACAGGAGGAGAAAGAGCGTGATTAAAGAAAAGTGTAGTTTGTAAGACGTTGTGAATACTATAAAGAAAATAATGCTTCGGCGGTCTAGACACGTGGAAAGAGTAAAGTAAAGTTACAATATTTAAAATGTTTTGCGATAATATTTTTTGTTATTTACACTAACATGGCGACAGGCTCGCCACCCGTCACGTTTGTTCCAAAATAAGCTCTGATGAAAGAAAAACATTATTGTTACAATCACGCGGTAAATAATAACATTACATCTCTTTATTGAATCCCTGAAAAGGATGTACTAGATATCTACACTGATGTCATAAAGAGGTTTGTATCTAAGTCTAGAGTAATCTTCGAGACTACTGTCCCGGTTTTGACAATCTTTTCACCGTTTCAAAGTTACTTCAGGTTATAAATTCCATGTATTCCAGGTCCATTTAATTCTCAAAAAAGTAGGATTCAAAGAAGGATTCAGAAATTGCGATATAGGTATAGGTATTATTCTTTTACTTCCTTTCTATCTTTATTTATCAGAGAGGATTGTGGCGTGAAAGGCGATGTAGTGACACGAATTGAGAAAGGGATGCGGAGCTGGTTTGGACATGTGGAGAGGATGAATGAAAGTAAGTTGACGAAACAAATATATGAGGCGAGTGTAAATGGTAGAGTCGGGAGAGGAAGACCTAGGCGAACATTTCACGATCAAATCGGAGACGTTCTGAAAAAAGGCCAGGTCAAGAGTACTCTAAGCCAACTAGTATGCATGCGAAGTTTGATGAAAGTGGGAGAAGCGAAAGATGTATGTCAGGACCGTAGCAAGTGGAAGAAGTTTGTCTCTGCCAACTCCGTTGGGAAAAAGGCGTGAATATATACTATACTATCTTTATTTGCAATAAAACATTAAATTGTTCATGAATTTTACTTAAAAAAACATTAATATGCATGTTATTTTATAGGTTATGTTATTGATAGTATCGTACGAAGCAGGCGTGGTGCGTTAGTTCGAGATATCTAAGCAGTCTGTAATACTTCAAACTATATTGTGACATTTGATGTCACGAGTAGACGTCATCAATTCCCTAGTTCCGGGTACTAATTAGCGGAGTTGAATGCGATGCGAGCTATAGAAATAATTCCATAAGTGTTTCAATAGCATTACGTATCAAACCCAATGTGTACCTGGTACTAGATATGGATTGAGTGCCACTTTAGACGGTTAACAAAAACTAGTTGCAGGTATAGTTCCAAGTAGCTTTTTAAGATTATTTTCAAAAGTACGATATTGACGTGTGATTTATCATTTAATAAACATAAAGTTTTTTTTATTGGATTGGGGTGACAGAGCACCCAAGTATCCATCCGGTGGTAAGTGGCTATAATCCATGGGCACCTGCAAACAAATTAACTGAAAGGAGGTTACAAATGTAGATCCTTAATATGGAATTCCTTACAGCCTTTAATTAAACTGACTCAGTAGATAACTTAGTAGGCGACTAAGGAAGAAGCCTTGAAAATCTCATGGCAATCTCCGGAATCTAACGCGTCGGTGAGATTATGCCCACCCGTTTATGAGACACGCACCGCCCATTATGGGCTATCAGCAAAGAGTGTTACGAAAGTCACGGTGATTGCAGTGACGTTGAGACGACGACTGTCAACACAATCAAATGAAAATTCGCAGTGTCTGCTATGTACATACATGTGTATACTTACATACACACATATATATATATACACACATATATATATTTATAATGCGTAAGTGCTTATATGTATTTCTCAATCTCAATTAAAGTTATTAAAACTTTTTATAATTTGTATATATTTATATATTTTAAGTAAAATAACGTAGTAAAGTATCAGTATGTAAATGCCCACAGATGGACAAAGGCCTCCTTCACAAAAATCTAAGAGGTTTTTAGAACCGGGAAGGGCCCGCCACGCTGCTCTAAAGCGGACTCTAAAGTGGACTTCACGCATCCTCGAAATAATATTTCTCAGACATGCAGGTTTCCTCACGACGTTTTCCTTTCCCATAGTTATTAAATTTTAGCAGTGCCGGGATCGGGAATCGAACTCTGATCAATCACGCTCTATGAAACTAAAGCGTGCGCTCTCACCATTAGCCTACCACAGCTCACTATTATCATATAAATATGTTAATTATATTTAAATAAATAGTTTTCTTTAATATAGGTCAATGCTTAAAAAAAATTTTTGCTCCAAAATTCTACAACGCTTCACATTGACGAGCGGTTAGGGGTTTATCTATCACTTATGTGAAGGGCTCGTACTTAACGTACGAAACTAAGGTACGATCTCTATCCGAGCTCCTACTTACATGAGGAATGTAGATTTATACCGCGACTTGAACTTGCCTTCCATGGCAGCCCTATTCTAGGTAACTTCAACGAGTCATTTCGAGAGCAATGAAAATCACACGTACACGTTTGTGACGTCCCTGGATAATCACAAACACGCCAGCGATATGATCTGTTAAAAGACATTATCGACGACATAATTACTAGTGTTATCAATGCGCATTAGTCCCCCCCCCCCCCTGTACGCGTACAGTCCTCCATTACTGTGATCGACGGCGAACTCGTGATCCCAGACACACGGGGTTACACGAAATTTACACGTGTACAAGGTCGTTTCTGAAATTTCGAACCGTTCCACCCCTATCGATGGTAATCCAAGCGGACGACGCGTATCTCCTTAAGACCCTTGGGTGGCCACGAGCCCCTCTATAGTTATCGAAAGTCTCTTTCGTTAACCGGGGTCAGAGCACTACACGGCAGCGGCAGGCGATTTTTATAGATCTGGAACTTATTGCATATTGACTGTCTTCGGAGGTAGGTAGGTTAAGTGCACCTTTTTCCGTGCAAAACAAAAAAATCGTTTGTATCGTTGGCTTAAACACCAAGAACAGCGAGATAGACTCACCGCCTGGCGCGTTGTCCCAAGTAAACTGTGGGGGAAAGTGGCTCTGCCCACCCCGGTATTGTGTTAATGGTCGTGAGAAACTGCTTCACAATGCGTTAATTACATACGACAACATACTACTCCTTAGGCGAAAAGTTGTTTTTGCCAAACGTCTTATAGAGTAAATAGAGTCAAAATAATATTCGGAATAAGGTTCCGAGTTTAAGTTATAATTAAAACACAGATATTTAAATATGTGTAACAAATAAATAACTCTTATTGAGACTTATTCAATTAAATTAATTTAAACCTCACAACAAATTAAAATAAATTTTGGTAAATTTTATTGCAAACACTCCGCTTTGTACCTCAAGTTTTTTTTAATGGGAAAGACGGCAAACGAGCAATAGGTTCACCTGATGGTAAGCGATTACCATCGCCCACATACATCTGCAACACCAGAGAAGCTACAGATGCGTTGCCGGTCTTTAAGGGTATTTGGGAGATGGGAGGGAAGATAAGGAGTGGAATGGGGAGGAGGAGTGGGCGTCTGGTTACCTCACTCACCGAACGAAACGCAGAAGCACAAGATGCCTACTTCACGCCGGTATTCTGCGAGGTCGTGGTATTAATCCGGCCCATTCGAGCAGCAGCTAAAGCCGCCGCTTGGCTCTATCACGTTACAAATATTATAGTAAATATATTGTACTGCAACGGGTGTATTTTTATTTTAAAACTACAATGGAGTGGTTCTCCGTTTCATTAAATGCGTAATACTTATTTAAAAGGATTTCTTTGGCAATTTCTGTTTGTATATATAACATATTTTCTTTCTTATAACATAACACGATCACAGCGCTACCTATCGGGTCCGGTTTTTGTGATTTTCTTTGGCAATAAACCAATTTATACTTTGTAAATGAGTCACGTTTTGGTACACAAACATAAAATGTATTAATGACTTGACTACACCGCCACCTATCGCATCATAATATAGATGAGAACTATCGTTCGGAATTTACATGGTCAGTAGAAGACGCACTAATGATTACATATAGTAACGTACGTACTTAGGCTAACGGACTTCCGCAAACTTCCGCCTCTTAAGGAGATAGAAGGAGATGGGTAGCGAGCCTCATCGACATGTTCGCTCCCGGAGATCACCATGAGATTTTCAAGGACTTTCCGATAAGGCTACTCGCCTGTCACGATACCCACGGGAAGAATGGGGGTGACAATTATACACCGTCACCACACGGCATTATTTTCCAATATTTTATTATGATTTAAGTGAATCCGATCACGTCTTTCGTGAAAATTTCTAGCAATTAATTCACCTAATGCCTCCGAAACCTATTAAGTGTTAATTGCCTGCCGTAACTCTTGCGGTAAATGTGCACCATTTGCAACATGTTACGTAATGTCTACAAATGATACTACCTAAGTTCTACATAACATGAAAATACTTAAGCTTGGTAATTCATTTTAAAGATTAAAGTTAAATGTATTAAAATAATAATAAAACAGAAATACCAACGCCCGTCACCCATAGGGTTAGGTAGAGAATACGAATTTCCATTTGGCGCGACTTACCGTAGCTAAAATAGCTTCGGCAAACGTTAGGGTGTTGAGCTTCGTCACGGGGTTAGCTTCCGGATATTGCCATGTGATTTCAAAGCTTTTGTCACCTCTTTCCATAGCAACGGAAAGAAACGAACGGTCCAATTAAACAAATATTTATATAAGTGCGCGTGTAACTCAGTAATCGTGATAGAACTGAATATTCTACTCGCTTGAAAATAAATGTTAAACGAAACGTGTGCCTCTTGCACTACAATTCGACCTTCCTGATCACGATTTGAATTAGCACCGGATTTCCGTAACAGACCACCGATACGTTCGTTTACATTACAAATTTCTTACGTCATCATTACATTACAGCCATCGTAAGTGCACTAATAACTAAACTTTTTTCACGTGGTAGAGCCAAGCGACGGGTTTTGCTGCTGCTCGAATGGGCCAGCACGAATGGGTTGGTACCACCTCGCAGAATACCGGCGTGAAGTAGAGGCATCTTGTGCTTCTGCGTTTCGTTCGGTGAATAAGTTAACCGGCGGCCTACTCCCCCTCCCCATCACCCTCCTCATCCTCCCTCCCATCTTCCAAATATCCTTAAAGGCCGGCAACGCACCTGCAGCACCTCTGGTGTTGCAGATGTACGTGGGCTGACCGTAATCCGCTTGTACGTTTGCCGCTTTTCCTATAGAAAAAACTGTTTTAAATGGTCCCAATTACCTATGAGAGCCGTGATAGCCTAGTGGTCCGTTTTATAGAGCAGGGTTCGATCCCGGTGCCGGCATCACTAAACTTGTTAATAGCAATTTTAAGTGCTGTATTTAGCACGTGCTCGAAAACATAGTGCGGAAACCTGCATGTCTGAGAAATAATAAAAAAAAATTATTTCGCGGATACGAGTATGGGAATTCCGCGATCCGGCACTGTAATAGCGTGACGGGGCCGTCCCGCCTCCAATACCCACTCAGGTATTTGAGAAGGAGGCCTTTGCCCAGCTGTGGGCAATAACAGGCTGTCATTTTTTACTTACATAAAAAAAATGTGGGTCGTTCACGTATATCTGCAACAACAAGAGGATCGGCAGGTGCGTTGGCGGCCTTTGAGGATATTTGGGAAATGGGTGGGAGGACGAGGACGGGAGATGGGGAGAGGAAGTGGCCTCCAGTTACCTCACCGAACGAAACGCAATGGTACAGTCCCGGTCCAGGCGGCCCATTCGAGCAGCAGCTAGAGCAACGACTTGGCTCTATTTTCTTCTTCTAATTGCATCGAAGTTAAACTAAGGTGTGTTATTTGCGTAAACATTTGAATTTACCTTATTATCTCGCTTCCTTTACAAACAAACTTTCTATATTTTCAGTAAACTTTCGCAAGTAGAAAACTTTATAATTATTAGCTGAAACTTTACCCGGAAGGTGTCGCGTTACATTACGTTGTCTTTAACTCACGTAAAAGTTTATTCATACAGAAATTATTTGTTAAAGTTTTGTAGTTAGTATGGTTATACTAGTAGATGACCAAGATATTTTCTACGAGTTGAATCTAGTCATGCATACGCATGCGACGAGCTCATCTAAATTTAATTTAATATTAATATTATTTGAGATGAGGTAGCGCTTTATTTGGATTCGATTCGCTGTATTTAATGAAATAAAATTATCTTAGGAATGTATCATAGGTTAGGCGGATAAGGAAAATATCGGTGAGGTAAGCTGCATATCTGCGAAATAATCAAAAAAACATTTCGAAGTAATGTCGTGTAGAGAAGTGCGAAAATTCACACCTTTTTAACCTTCTACAAAATTATTGAGATGTTTACGTGTTGAAAATACTGAATTTCTATTTTTATGACATGAGCAGGTTTTCAGTTGGTTGCGAATTAATCTTAATAGCTTGTATCCAGTGTTCAAATAACGTGTAGGAGCATTTCCGATCAGTTAAGTGAAAAGTAACATTCCTTAGTGGATTGGGGGGAGGGGGGAGTTGTTATTTAAATTTAATTTAAGTGACATCTGCAGCCCATGGACATGGGCAAACAAATTTATTAAAAAAGATTACATACCCTCACTCTACCACGCTAAGATGAAATATGCGACATAGACTGTAATTATACAGGCTCTCTATACCCTTCCAACCTGAACACAATTGTTGCACTGATGAGAGCGGTAACTACCCAGAGGTCTGTCCACCTAGTAATCGTGGATCTAAAAAAAGTGGAATTTTATTACGTGGTAGAGCCAAGCTGTAACTCTTGCTACTGCTCAAATGGGCTGGCTTGACCGGGTAGTAACGGCCTTGCAGAATACCGGCATGAAGGCATCTTGTGCTTCTGTGAGTGTGTTAACCGGAGGCCTTCTCTCCCCCCCCCCCTTCCTACTCCCACCCTCCTCTTCTTTTCTCTCTCATGCCCAAAATATCCTTAAAGGCCGGAAACGCACCAGCAGCTCGTCTGGTCTTGCAGATGTTCGTGGGTGACGGTAATCACTTACCATCAGATTGGCTACTTACTCGTTTTCCTCCTTTTCCATTAAAAATATGTATAAGAGGGAAAAATATGTCCAGCAGTGGACTATACAGAGGCTGCTGAATAAAAGGTAAAAGTGTAAGTCACTAAAATAATTTTGTACGTCATAGAAGAATATAATAGAATATAAAGACGGTGGCGCAGTGGCTAAGTGTTTAGCTGCGGCGCTGTGGGTCGCGGGTTCGATTCCCGCACGGGTCTAGTATTTGTATAGACTACAAATAATTGTTCCGGGTCTGGGTGTTTTTCCATGTGCAATTTATGTACGTAAACTGCCTCCGCAACACAGGAGAAATTCCTACAATGGAAAGTTAATGTTTTTTAAAAAAATAATGATAGAGTTGGGGGCTTATAAAAATAATTTATAATATTTTCAGTGAGGGAAAGCAATACACAGCCACATCGTTGTTAAATGAGATGATATATTCTCTTGACAATATTGTAATTCACTGGCATGTGATGTTGCCGGCCGGACAGGGCGGCTGGCGTGGCCTGTGAAATAACCATGAAATATTGCAGTAGGAACGGAGTTCGTTGACTATTGATCGGTGCGGTGCGCTATCGGTATAACGGCTCATTAAATTATATGACTCTACGAAATGAAAACTATTTTTGAAGATGAACGAAGAATTTCTTAAATTGAAAATTGGAAGTGCAGTCAACATTAAAAGTAAAAGATGATTGAGCAAGGTTTTAAAAGCATTTTATTAATGAAAAATTACATCATAGATCCGCGTCATTTTCCTTCTTTGTTTTTTTAAGTATTACCGAAGTTTCAGCGATAAAATGCTTTTAAAACCTTATTCAATCATCATATAATTTTGATTTATACAATACGGTCTGATTCAGAATGATCACAGTCTGCAAACTTCAAACCTTAATATTGTGAGCACTTTCGGCGTAGATCGGACCAAAACTATGACATCGGGACGTCTAACATCTCAGTCCCCTCGTGACTACGGGTGTTGTAAAGCACTCGAAATATCGCTAGATTAAAAACCAAAATTAAACGCGATAAAATACTTAAATAATAGTTTAATTTGAAATATTTGATTGAATTTGTCAAATAAGGTATTGTCTGATAGATTTGATGAAGAGATGATTAATCTGTATCAATCTTAAAACGGGACGGTCGAGTATTTAGGCTACTTATCAGTAGCCTATATAAAAATTTGTTTAATTGGTTAAAGGAGCCAATCCAATATGGCGTAAAATATAAATTTAGCATTCAAGTTCCAGTATTCTAATAATATTCGTATTTTTGTAGTATATAATGCTTGCTCAAAAATTAAAACTACATTGATGTTAATTAATCCGCAAGAATTTTTATGAATTTCTTTATTAAAAAATATCTTTTGAGCATTCTATTATCCGACGCTTCTAGCTTTGATCGCAGAGCTTTTGTTCAACGAGATCTAAATTAAATAATTTCAATTCAAAGATTTTTTTGTAAAATTTTAATAATTTTGCTGTAAAAAATCACTCTGTATTGTAAATAGTTTTATTCGATTTTTTTTATATAGGAAAGGTGGCTAACGAGCAAGCGGTTCACCTGGTGGTAAGTGACTACCGTCGCCCACGTATCACTGAAACACCAGAGGTGCTACAAGTGTGTTGCCGGCCTTTAAGCCGGAGGGGGATGGGGAGTGGACCACCGGTTACCTCACTCACCGAACGAAACGCAGAAGCACAAGATGCCTCTACTTCACGCCAGTATTCTGTGAGGCAGTGGTACCAACCCGGTCGATACGGCCCATTCGAGCAGCAGAAAAAGCCATCGCTAGCCTCTACCACGTTAATGGGCCCCTGATATTGTGTGAAATAGAAACGATTAACAATTCAAATCTGTTCAATAATAATGTCACTAACGAAAATATAATATCACTGCTTCGACAGTACCCTTGTGACATATTATTATATAGAATAGTAATATTCTGCATTTTTTAATCACAAAACTATGGTGTATTGAGTATAGGTAATATTACGTAGACGATAGAAACAGATAAATCATGGCGTTATCCCTTCACGTGTAACTTGGAAACAATTGTAATTTTATTGTAATGAATCACATCAGGACTGGTGACACTAACAAGTTACCATGATAATTAGAAACGCATCAACTGTAGCGTGTAAATATATGATGAGATGATGACCGAACAGATATTTATGGAAGTAATAAAGTTCTGTACAAATTGTTATTATTAAAATCGTTTAACTCAAGCTGCAATTAAAAATACATTAGCATCGTATTTAATTTCCCCGAGTGTTCGCTGGAACTGTTTGATATCTTTTGATAATGATTATATTATTTATTTATTATATTTTAGCACACTATAAACATTATTTACGAGAACAAAAGGCTTAATGCTTAGAGGCAATCTCTACCAGTCTACCCTTGGGTTAAGCAGAACATTAGTCATGAGAGCAGAGTGTAAGGGAAATCTTGTCAATTTTTTAACCACGTAGTGTAAGTAAAATACTTATCAATAAAAAAAGACACATTCATAATATATGTATACATATAGATTTACACTTTTGACATGTACATATATACAAACATACAGCAACAAAAAGTAATTATGAAAGGTCTACAAACTGTCACTACAAGTGTTAAATAATAATCCCAGAGCAAACATTTGAACGATACCATGCCTCGATGTTTGATGTTATGCATCTAGTTGCAGGTTGTCATGACAGCCGGTCAGGACCCACGCTTTATTATCATAGTAAACGAGAGACTTGAGTTCAAATCTCGGTACCGGCATTACTAAAATTGTTAATTATAATTATTAGTCCTCATATTATCACGTAATTGACGGTAAAAGAAAACAATGTGTGGAAACGTACTTATTTTAGAAAATTAAAAAAAAAATACAACTTCCTTCAAAACTTTCTCAAATATTAAGTTGAGAACTTTGCCATGGAGTGGGACATAAATGGCATGTACGAGATTTTATTTCTCACTTTTATCACAATAGTTAATTTAGAATTAAATTTCGTAATGAAAAAAAATTTTTTTTTCCGGGTTTTCATATATTTGTATACAAGTGTATACAAATATATGAAATCCCGGGGACAACCCAACACAAGATGGAGTGACGACCTGCACAATGTTGCGGGAAGTCGATTGATACAGGTGGCACAGGACAGTGTTTCGTGGCAATCTTTGCGGGAGGCCTATATTCAGCAGAGGGTATATGATAGACTGCATTGATAAGGACGATGATGATGAAGAAGTAATAATCCATTCCTAAACTATTTTACTTTCAAAAGTTTTAATCTTACTTTGAAAGTCTGTTTACGTGATTTGAAATATAATACATAGATATCGAGGCAGTCACTTGTGCCTAATACGTTTTCCCATAGTGAATTATATATAAAGCATTAGAGATACGAGGGGAAACCCATGACAACAAAGCAATTCGTTATAAACACGAAAAGTTTTCCCTTTAAAGTTTCTGAACGGGATCCCCCTCCGTTAGTGCACGGTTTGGTATGTGAGCATCACCTTTAACATCGTACATACGTAATGAATAATTATTACCAAAATCTAGTAAATTTATACCGAAAAAATATAAATGATTGTTAACGTAGACGGCCTAATAATCTAGTAGTCTCGATGATTCTGTGTAAGGGTTTCGGGTTCGATGCCTACAATTTTATTATAATAATATTATTACTAAATTAAACAATTTTCAGAACTTCACATAATTTTTTAACTTTATTTTATAAATACGCTAAGAATAAAATTCATTATATTGCTTTAAAATTAGTATATATGTAGTAATGTAAAACTGGCCAAACTTAAAAGGAAATTTATTTAGTTTGGCATTAGTATCATAGTCGGGATGCGATGGCTCAGTGGCCTGGCACTTGCTTTGCCGTCATAGCACGCAAATGACTTAGGTTTCTGTGAATCCCGGCACTACTAATTTTTAAATGCAATTATGTGCACAGACCTTACAAAGTGAAAGTGAATATCGTAAGGCATGTCTTAGAAATAATAGAAAAATATTCCATGGACGTGTGTAATCTGTAAACCCGCACTGGAGGAGCGTCTTCTCTGACTCTGGGGAGCTCTTTCTATTTCCAAACCCTCTCAATATATGGGAGGAGACCTTGACTGTGACCCAATCAGAGGTGCATTTATAGGCTGATACTATTATTCTTTAACGTGGTAGAGCCAAGCGGCGGCTTTTGCTGCTGATATACCTGCCTCGCAGAATACCGCCGTGAAGTACACGCATCTTGTGCTTCTGCGTTTCGTTCGGTGAGTGAAGTAACCGGAGGCCCACTCCCCCTCCCCATCCCCCTTCCCATCCCCCTCCTCATCCTCCTTCCCATCTCGAAAATCCCCTTAAAGGCCAGCAACCTGCAGCACCCCTGGTGTTGCATATGTATGTGGGCAACGGTAATTATAACTGATTAGAAACGAGCAATCCTACCACGCTCTTTCTTCCTGCATGTGCCTTACAACTCTCATTGGCTACCGGGCAGCAGTGCATCCTATGCTGCCCTTCATGGCAATTATGACAAATCGTTCTTGTAAAAAGGCACATGATCCTGCATTGGACGATTTACAGGCTGTTAAGTTAAGGTAATCTATTAATAAATATTGATATTTCTTAATGCAGTTCTTGCAAATAAACACTCCAAATTCATTAATTAGTATTGTTTCTTTTATCTTGTCTAGAATTGACAGTCATTTTAATACGCATTTACAAGGTTAGTTAAGACAGGAATGGTTACCGTTAACTATCCCTGCATGCCCATTATTCAAAGAGACAATTGGAATTTAAATTCGTATTAGTAGCAGTAATTATTGAGTTATCTATAAATTATATTGCTTTCTTATCTATTTCCTTCTTCAAATAAATGTGATTATTGGTCTGGAACGTTACGGAATATTCTCAATAAAATAAGAGATAAATTTAAAACTGTGAAATGTCGGTTAAGAACCCACCGTACATTTTTTTGGAACGTTAGCCCATGCTTACCGCACCGTTGGGCAAACGGGATGATGAGCGCAGCGCCGGCACCCGCGTACTACTTCTTCTACTACTACTTCGCTGACTCCCCATCACAAGTCAGTAGGATTTCAATCGATCGCCACAATCTCATTTGTTTATTAGCAGAGTGTGGTAGGTGGGTGTGGTACGTGCAAGTGAGGTTAACCTTTTTTTTATAGGAACGGTGGCAAACGAGCAAGCTAATCGCCTGTTGGTAAGTGATTACCGATGCTCACGAACATATGCGACACGTTGCATTGCCGACCTGTACGGATATTTTCAGAGGAGCGAAGAGGGAGAGGGAGAGGGGAGTGAGTCTCCGGTCACCTCGCTCGCCGAATGAAACCCAGAAGATCAAGACGCCTCTACTTCACGCCGGTATTCTACGAGGCCCTGTGTACTAGCCCGGTCATATTGCCATTCTATCCCAATTAATCTTCTCTTACATTTTTACATATTCAACGTGTGATTTCGTGGTTGGAACAATTCCAGTAGCAATAAAATAACTACAATATCTGGTGCCTCGGGCAGCGCTACCAACGTTTGACAGCAGTATAAATGACAATGATAACAATAAATCGATTCATTTGTTCTAACTTTGAAATAGAAAATAAAAATCGAATAATGTTCGAATGAAAAAAACATTAAGACACTATTTGTAGTGAAAAATATCATGCCATATATTAGAGTATTATTTCATTTCGTGGTCTTCTACTATGGTACCGCGGCCTGGCAGAACACCGGCGTAAAGTAGGGGCATCTTGTGCTTCTACGTTTCGTTCAGAGCACTCTCAGAGGTATCCGGAGGCTCACTGCCCTCTCCTCCCCCATCCCCGTCATCCTTCCCATCCCCCAAATATCCTTAAATTCCGGCAACCCACCTGCAGCTCCTCTGGTGTTGCAGATGTACGCGGACCATGGTACTCACTTACCACCAGGTGAGCCGCTTGCTCGTTTAACCCCTAACCTCATAAAAAAAAATTAGAGTGCATGTACTCTATAATATTTTTCGATTTGTCGTAATATTGAGTGTGCCGATATATATATATATACATTTATAGCTTTGTAATGGGATTCAAAGCAGTAAGTACACTAGTACGAGAAATGACCTGAGTACGATCTTCGGCACCATTGAAATTGTTAAATTGACCATGCGCTCGGCGGTAAAGGAAAACACCGTGAGGTAGCCTGCATAAGGTGGCCTACGTGAGGAAACAGCCTGCATGTCGGAAAAATAATATTTATGTTTGTCTGTTTAATTTTTCGGCGAAAGAATTATAAATTGCGCTAAAGAAGAAAATAAAACTCAATTTAAATAAATTGTATGCCTTTCCTTCTCTATGATGATTTTGTATAGAAGCAGTTCAATAGTGAAGAGAAAGAGAGAACTATTTATATGCTTTTCTTTTGGAAGAAAAGTTAGGTAGCATCCCACTGTTAGGCAAAGGCCCATTTCTTTCTTTCTTTCTTTCTTCCTCTTCTTCTTTTGAAAGTGTTGTGGAGTGGAGAAGTCCGCCACGCAACTCCATTGGGGATTTATATCTCACAGGTGCTGGTCACGTTTTCTTTTACCGCCTAGTATGAGGTGAATGTAACACTTATAATTAAAATTAACTATTTTCGTGGTATATCCAGTATACCGTAAAACCTCAAGAGCAAAGTATACAACCAGTGCGTGTTCCCAGTGATGACATACGGAACTGAGACTTGGTCCTTCACTGCAGGCCGTATGAGAAAGCTCAAAGTTGCTCATAATGCTAGAAAGGGCTATGCTTCTCTGCGTGATACTGCAACGATGATATTCGCAGCAGAACTAAAGTAACCGACTTAGCCGTGAGGATCAGCAAGCTGAAGCAGCAATGAGCCGGCCACATAGCTCGCAGAACTGACAAACGTTAGGGAAAAAAGGTTCTCGAGTGACAGGCACGTACAGGCAAACGCAGTGTAGGACGACCCCCCAGAAGATGGAGAGACGCCCTGCGCAGTGTTGCGGGAAGTCGATGGATGCAGGTGGCTCAGGACCGAGCTTCGTGGCAATCTTTGGGGGGGGCCTATGTTCAGCAGTGGACTTGTGATAGGCTGAAATGATGATTTTCGTGGTGCCGGTACAAAGAATCAAAGTTAATGGTTTAAAGTAAGTCACTCTCATACTATGAAACTTGAAGCGAAATCTCTCTTTCCCTCAATTAGAACTACAGTTTCCTTACCAAATTACACCTTATCTTGAAAGATCACACACTAAAAAAAAAGATTTTTTTTTAGTGTGTGAAATGTGACAAACGTGCACGGGGCTTATTTGATCGTCACAAGAGGAGCTGCAGGTGCGTTACCAGCCTTTAAGGATATTATGGAATAGAGATAAGGAGGGAGGGAATACCCTTAAAGGCCGGCAAGGCAAAGTTGCAGATGTACGTGAGCGACGGTAATCACTTACCATCAGGTCATCCGCGGGCTCGTTTCCCGTCTTTCCAATAAAAAAAAACCTCCCTCTTTTACCAAACGAAACACAGAATCATGAGATTCCTCTACTTCACGCATATATTCTGCGAGAACGTGGTACTACCATGATCGAGCCGGCCCATTCGAGCAGCAGCAAAAGCCGCCTCTTGGCTCCACCACGTACTAAAACTATACGTAACACGAAACTCATGTCGGCATTTCTAGCCGAATGAAATACCCATTTATATCAACGTTCGCCCTTCACCACATTGTTATTATACCTCGGTGCCATTATATTATTCTAGAGCAGATAAACTTGTCGAATACACAGCGAAGTTATGGCCATTATTACAGTTCCGCACACACGATTACACGCAATTCATGACTGCTCTTTACGGCTATCATAAAACATTTCTGTGATATAGAGTTAGCTTACGTATCTTTAAAGTGTTAAAACTATTTTAGTTAAGAGCGTTGTAACACATGTTCAGCGGAGAAGGAAAATGGTTTTTTTATGGGAAAGTTTTAAAATCATTTAGAATCATATTATTATTATAATTATTATATTCTATGACGCATAAAATTATTTTATCGACTTACACTTTTACCTTTTATTCAGCAGCCTCTATATAGTCCACTACTGCACATAGGTCCTTATTATATTGTTTTTTTTTATGGATAAGGGGGAAAACAAGCCAGAGTCTCCCCTGATGGAAAGTGATTACCGTCGCCCACGTACATCTGCAAGTAAATCTGACGTAAAACCAGAGAAGTTCTAGGTGCGTTGCCAGCCCTTAAGGATATTTGGCGGAAGAGAGGGATGATGGGACGAGGAGTTGGTGAAGGGCCGCCGCAAAAGCCGCCGTTTGGCTCTACCACGTTTCAAAAGTATGTTGTAAGTAGATTCACATCTCAGAAATATAGATACATATTTGTTTTTATATATCTTATACAAATCAGATAAAATAATTTACACTGCGTACTTTTCTGCAGAGCCGTGTTAGCTAATGGTCAGGGCGCTCACTTTAGTTTCAAAGAAAGCGAGCGATTTGAGTTCGATCCCCGGTGATGGCACCACTACAATTGTTGATAGCAATTTTAAGTACTATATTTACCACGTGCTTGGCGGTGAAGAAAAACATCGTAAGGAAACCTGCATGTCTGAGAAATAATTAAAAAAAAATTATTATCAAGGTTATGTGAAGCCCGCCAACCCGCACTGGAGTAGCGTGGCGGGACCTTCCCAACTCCAAAATCGTCTCAGATGTTAGAGAAGGAGGCCTGTGCCCAGCCGTGGGCACTTACAGGCTCACGTCACTTTATTTTACTTTTTTACCCCTCTTCAATTAATCATGACAAATTTCATTTCATTAGGCGATCTACATCTAAAGAAGAAAATAAATACTTATACCGAATTTCATGAGTTTCGGTTCATAACTTGAGAAGTTACGACGCTGTAGCAGGACTGGACGATTTTATAAGGGTTTCATGTCGGACTACGGAATTCTAATAAATTAGACGAAGTACCTTGGATTTCATTTTATTATTTAGGTTCGCCTTCCGTGATTCGGTGCCGTTATTTGTACGGAACATTTCACATAACAGATGTATACATTTTTCATAAAACTCAGCGATCACGCGGCCGTGATAGGTATAATATATGTATTTTTTTTTTTATTGGAAAGGCGGCAAACGAGCAAGAGGTTCACCCGATGCCAGGCGACCACCGGCGACCACGTATATCTGCAACATCATAGGTGCTTCAGGTGCGTTGCCGGCCTATAAGGATATTTGGAAGATGGGAGAGAGGAAGAGGAGGGGGATGGGGAGGAGGAGAGGGCCTCCGGTTACCTCACTAACCGAACGAAATGCAGAAGGACAAAATGCTTCTACCGGACAAAATGCTCCGGCCGGTATTCTGCGAGGCCGTGGTACCAACCGGGTTGATATATATAGATGAACATATATAATTCTTTTCTTCACCTTCTTTGTCTAAACATAAAAAAGCGGTTTGAACTTTGAGACCGGTTAAGTTATTTATGGGTAAGTGATCATTGTTGAATTGAATGTGAAGGTTTAGTATTTTAGGAATCTGATTACACTGTTTTGTAAATATCTATATAGATTTCATGTATTCTTCAAGGCCACGCCGACGTCGATTTATTGACTATAGGTGCTCATATCTCTAATCTTAATGCCTTGTTATAATGGTAAAATATATCTTGTTATTGTAGAGGGAAAATATTATTCCTCTACTTTAACATATTATCCTAAGAAGACCCGGTAAATAGAAGTCATAGAGAAGTAACCAGCATTAAATTTTCATTACGAAGTAGTACTCTGCAAGATTACTCGAAGTCGTGTCAATTGTGTCGGAGAAAGAACGTACGGTTGTTCGTTCGCAAAGTTTTCCTTATTTCAGTTCCCTTAGGATCTATAAGCCGTAGTAAATCAACGGTACGATTTAATTTCATAGTTTGCGAGTGACCCGGATTCTAATGGTTTCGAATCCCGATTCCGGCATCACAAAAATAATGTAATTGTAATTTTAAGTTCCGAACTTATCACGTGTCTTTTAGAATTCAAATATGCTATTCAAACCCATGCTGAGATGGGATATTCTCTAATTCCGAAAGCCACACATAGTCACTCTGTGAAAGGCAATTTAGAGAAAAGGAAAAAACTAAAACAATAACTACTATAAACTCTGTCGAAATGTACGCTGTGGCAGTAAAATCAGAACAATAGTGGTCCCAACAAATCCACAAGTTTTTCAAACAATGGACACAATACAACTAGACCCCGAACATAATATATACATATATCCGCGGCTGGGTTCAAACCTAAGATCAAAGCAATAGACAGTTTTGATAACTAACTAAACTACGATGATGCGACATCGCGAATTGACACAAACTGACGGTATAACTTTATTTATAGGTAGTGACTAGCTATAACCAAAGCACTACGCGTGCAAAAGTGCATTCGTGGGATGGGGGGTGGTGCTCTCCATCTCTCCGAACAAGGTAATATGTACCATTTTTTTTCCATGCGTAGTTATGAACATAATTTTATTTTTAAATCTTCGACTGGTTTTGATGGATTAGATTTACGAGTATTGGATGGTAGATTTCAGCAAAGTAACGTTTTATTCTGTTCACTATCTCAAAGTCTACCACTTTGTCTCCACTTATATTACACATGGATGTTATTCAAAGTGATAAAAAACAACGAAACATCAAAACGCTTTACGCTTTAATCCAATTTATAAAAAACAAAATATTAATTAGTCAGCGACAATTTTAAATTGGTCAATTTCGTCAAAACCGTTCGTTAAACTTTTTATCAAAACGAATTAGCTTTGATAGAGATATGTAGGATAATGAAATATGGATAACGTGAAAAAAATGCATTAATTGTTTGATATATTTTGCTGTTAAATATAATCCAATATATACCTACAACTAAAACTTGTGATAAAAATTACGTTAGAAGAAACGTGGCTAAACGGTATTAATTTTTCATCATAAAACAAAGAGTTAAAAAAAATTATAGCTTCGATTCCATTAACGGTTATATCAATTATTAACTAGTTTGTAAAAGGAGAATCGACACTAAATAGGTATCGATACCGGATTTTTTTTGCCCTGTTATATAAAAATATGGCATTAGCAATTCTTAAATCATGTCACTTCTAGATTCTTATTAAATTTATTAAATGCTTATGTGAAGACCGTATTTCTACAAAATGCATTCGAAGCGTATGCGAATAAACCACACGCTGGAGTCTGGGCTAACATTAACAAGATAACCCCCCGAGTTAAACTTTTTGACATCCACTCGCCTTTAGACTTTAGAGAATATTTTAACTTAGCACGAGTAAATGACAGAATTATTTTATTCAAAAGAAATTCGTCTCTGCTGGACTTAGTCTATCCCAGAAAACGTCATTACGGATTTCATGGATAGTATTCCATACCCTTGCTGTACATGATTAAGCCAAGCGGCAACTTTTGCTGCTGCTCGAATAGGCCGGCACGACCGGGATAATACCACGGCCACGTAGAATACCGCTGTTTGCGTTTTGTTCGGTGAGTGTGGTCGCCGGAGCCCTCCTCCTCCCTCCCCATCCCCTCTTTGTGTTCTCTCCCATTTCCCAAATATCCTTAAAGGCCGACAACGCACCTGGTAACCACTTACAATCAGGTGCCGCTTGCGCTCGTTTGCCCAACATACTAAGTCAGATGGATAGGTAAACAGGAGTGGTGAACAAGAACATTAGTAATGTAAATAGGATTGCTAGTATACTTTACAAAAGTACCAAAAAAATATATTTCAAAGAAAGTTTTAATAAGTACGCATCAATAATTCAAAAACGAAACTTTTATATCATATTTTATGTGAAAGTTTATTTAAAAATAAATATTAAGAGGGGTATAAGCAAGACTTGCTTGCGAAAGGATATAAAGTATTTACATAATAGCCGCAGAGTCCTTCATTTACTAAATTATACTAAACTTTGTGGTTTCAGAAGATAATAAACAAAACACAACTATGAGAACAGTATTAAAGTCAGCCGATCCCTTGCCATAGAGTCTCGTCTATTGTTCTTTATGCGTCTGGCGACCCGCAATAACGTTTGAATTCGTAACATTACGCAGTTACTGTCTCCGTTTCACACTTTACGTTTATTTTTAAATTTGAATACAGGGTTATAGAAAACATGCAAAAGATCAAAAATCTGAAGCACTGCTTTTGATTTTTACCACATAGTTTTATATTTATCCCAAGATCGTTTTGAACAAGCTGGAACGCCTCCTTAACATTTGTATTAGATACATATTACTGACCATATTTCTCGGTCCCAACTCAATTAGCTTACCATTCGACATAGACAGCTTTCCAGAATGTTGCTTGTTATTTTCTCCATCTTAAATTATTCTTCCTCTTTTCACCCTCTAATCTTAAATATAGCTTTATACATAAGAGAGATCCCCTTATTTCATGACAGGGTACTTCGATCTTCTTGTAATAATGAAACACACTTCTCTGAGTTTCTCGGTAACTTCTTCACAGTACAAGCGGCACTACTTTAGAACTTCGTGGTCGAGCGCATCAGAACAGCACTCAGTTGATGCTTTTTCATATGCCATGAGCATTTAAGTAATCCACTAAATTCTCATCATAAGCTATCATAAGTTGTCATTATACCATCATAAGCTTTTGCTATAAGTATTTATGTGTATATGTCATAAATGAAATAATTGTTTTATATAATTATGTATGTATTAATTTTGTTGTTTATTCATTTTTTTTTGTTTGTTAGTTTCTGCACCAAGTCTCTCTCCGCTCGATTTCTCGATTTCTCACCGATACGTGGGTTGATCCGTAGAGAATGTCTGAAGGCATGAAGTTCGCCCTTTGCTGCCCTTTCGTGCAATAGGTGGTATCTCCCAAAAGGAAGATTTTCCATAATCGCCACCCTAAGCAATTAGATTGTCGATCGCAGTACCAGATGCTGCATCCCGTCATCGGTCTGTGGTTGGTCACATGTTGCGTGATGCTCCCGCCATCTATCGGTAGCCATGCGATTTCAAGATTTTTCTCTTAGTCGCCTCTTACGGCACCCATGGGAAGAAAGTGGGTGGAAGATTCTTACGGGAATACATAGTCGATACTTATTTTTTTACACATATATTTCATACACTTTGTAATAAATTTCGCAACATGTTATTTTTTGTAAAATAAATAAACTAAATTAAAGAACCAAACACTCACTTATACAAACATGAACTAAGTCTAGAGTCATTTTAATCATATTTTTTTGTTTTTATTTTAGTTATGAATTGATTTGTGGTATTTTTCCTAATAAAGGCAGACAAATTACAGACATAAATTTCCCTCGAACAAATATACAAAACCGAAACTATTATTTTTTGGCTATACAAACAAAAGCTCGAATTTTTAAATTTCGATGACAGTTGCTGGTGTAAGAGTTTCATAAAATCATGATTTACTATATATGTATGGGCTTTGCGCGGCGTGCACTTTCGACACCTGTACGGATATTGTTCGACATTCCCCACCTACTCGCTGGAACTTGTTAATAACTAGTGGGTTTTCACAAAATACATTGCATGTATCTAAATGTCGCGATTTGTTCTGTAGTTCCAATTCTAAAATTGACACGTTTTAGAATTTGTCATGTACTTCTTATTGTTAATGCCGTTTTACTGGCTGATATCTCTATCACAACAAAATCTTGTGCTTCATATCAAAAGTTGTCGACAGTAAAAATCATACAAGCAGCCTGTAGTTATCCCACAGCTGGGTGAAGGCCTCCTCTCAATATTTGAGTAGGTTTTCGAGTTGAAAATGATCCGTCACGATGATCCAGTGCGTGTTGACGGACTTCTCGTCTTTGAAATATATACATACTCATGGACATATTTAGAGTAACACAAAAATAGTGAAAAATTAGTAAAAAAAAAAGTTTAAATTGTGTTTATATTGAATATTTAGAATTGAAATTAATCAAAAAAAACAAGATATTTGAAAAAATAAAGCTAATTGAAAAAACATATTGGAGACAAAAAAAATATGTAATATTTAGTTTTAAGGATAATGATCAATGTTTAGCACACTCTGTGTTTAGTGTTACCTCTCTTGCTGTAAAAACTTGTCTGGGCATCATCAACATTTCAGCCTATCACAAGTCCACAGCTGAACATAGGCGTCCCGCAAGTATTGCCTTAAAGCACGGTCCAGTGCCACCTGCATCCATCGACTTCCCGCAACACTGTACAATAGGTCGTCACTGCATCTTGTGGGGGGTCGTCCCACACTGAATTTGCCTGTATATGGCTGCCAACCGAGAACCTGATGCGGACCTGATATCATCAAGTCTGTCATCAATAAAACTTTTTATAAAAATGCACTTTCAAGGTTTCTAACGTGTCCTTACATTCTTCTAAATATGTCGGTGTGTGTATTTTCTATTATTCCACAGACATGCAGTGAGCAGAGTTCTCTGCCGAAAACGATGCAAAATTCTGCACTCAAAATTAAAATGGTATCAGCAGCCGGATTCAAACCAACAAATCGAAAAGTTAATTAAATAAGAAACGAATAAATTTCTTCTGCATACAGATAAATGAAAAAATTGCAAATTATCATACTAGGAATGCAGTATCATCACCATCACTATAAATGCGCTCAATAATCCACCGGCCCTGTATGATAAATAATAGCAGATCTTAAATTCTATGCCTTTTGGAAATGGAAGAGCTAAGCAGCGGCTTTAGAGCATAATGTGAAATATGCTTCTGAAATCTACAGTATTGTAATAAATTAATACTATTCGATACGTTTAGTGTAAACATAGATTCCTTGGAATTACGTTAACATGCTATTAGCATTGACAGTTATTTAGCTATATTGTATCAGTAGTGATGCGCCACACGTTGCTTTAAGTCTGATAATTTATAATAATAAAAAATTAAATAATATTAGTATTCCACAAAATAAAGATTAGTATTCAACAACACTCGAAGTTAAAAAATCGGCAAGCAGGAACTCTTTTAAAAAATCAGTAAGAGAACCTTTTTAAATTTAATTGGACTATTTTAGTTATTATTGTGTATTTTATTTAATTCTATTTATCTATCTACATATATAATAGTATATTATTATGTATATCATATATATTATTGTATATTTTTATACATTTATTATTATTATATTTATTTATATTTGTTTATAGTTATTTTAAAATTATTTTTGGTAGGTTAGTTAATTTATTAAGTAAAAAAATACACCTGCTACGGCTATCTCACAAAACCATGGGTTGACTGGCAGAGAATACCAATAGGCATTAAGTCCGCCCTTTGTTTTAAATAAAAAAAAATACCATGTTTTGTATTTCTTATCCTAATTCTCTTTTGTTTATTTTTCCAAAAAAAAACATGCACTTTTTTTTTATTGCAAAGATTCAAAAACTCCAAAGACTCGTTTGAGCTATTAACGACTAAAACAATAAGGAATAACGTAGATAGTAGTTGCCTTAAAACAGGTGACATAAACACAATTTATGTAGGTTTCTGTCGCAATTTGTTTACGCCAAGATAAAATAAAACCAGTTGTAATATACAGAGCATCTATTGCAATAGTTAGGAATGAGATGCATTATATTTATATCCCATAAATAGGATTTATTACTTATTTCGTATGTTAGAACAATTCATAGAATATTTACGACCTGTGATGAACCCATACTCATGCAAAGTTTTTTTTAAAAAGAAAAACGTCCTGGTTGAATAACTTTAGATAGTGGATGTACGTACGTAGCCAAGCTGTTCCGACTGGCATGAGAATTACTACGGCCGAGGTCAGAAAACAACATTTCATTACGAATCGGAATTGCGTTTAATTTGGATTACTAATATTTAAGTGGTTTTAAAAGGGTTGTATAAAAATTTGTTAATTACCACTAGAACCAATCTTTCATAATGCATCTGTCAGAACCGTCGATCCAAACACTAGGCTCTGGACTCTGAAAAATCCATGTGACTAATGAGGAATGAAAATTAAACTAATCTGACCATGGTTGTGCGTGAGCGGCGTGATTGTTCCCCGATTCTCAAAGAATAAGTCAATCGGTTGCTGGAGATATTTAACACACATCTGCTGACGTATAGTCACAATTATAACATAGAACTATTAGGCACTTAATGAGCTTGTGAGCTACTACCCAAGACATCAAAAACACATCAGGTGACGAGCGTGTTAGCGTACTTAACTGCAGAGTTACGGGTCCTGAGTTCGAATCCCATCGGAAGTCAACGTCTGTCCAAAATAACACAAACGGTCGAATTTAGCGTAAGCTTCGTAAAACTCTTCTTTCTTAAAATACAACACGTAATTATAATTATAGCTTATATCGTAATTTTACACAATCCGATGTCGATGTTTTTAATTGTGTCAAGCCCTAGTAGGAATCGGAGACATTTGCCGCTCGATAAGGACTGTGCCCATTAAACTCCCTGCGGTGTTCTGTTGCAACATCGGTGCTGCTTGTTATCCGCTGGTAACATTACAGTAATGGAGACATGTTATGCCTCTAATTAAGGAACTAATTCCCATGTGACGTAGACGTCACTGCGAAGGCATGGTTTATAACTTTAAACCATAACCGCATCTAAAAAATCAATCTTAACTTAGTTAAAATATAAGTGACATATATTTAAACTAAGCTAGGATAGATTTTTGTATATGTACAACTTCTATTCTACTTCAGTACCTAAAGAACCTATTAGAGTAAATTTCCACTCGAAAACTTTTTAACATAAGTGACAATTCCAGTAGTTATAATAATACTCACGCTAGATAGTAGTGTTTAAGGAAGACTATATTAAATAATAACATGTATTACTGTATATATTTATTGTATAAAAGTTTCAATAAATTATTAAAAAAAGATTATCTCAAAAAATTCTTAATAACTTCAAAAGAATCGTAAAGCAATAGATTGTATGAAGCCCTCTGTTATTTGACTATGTTGTAAAGTGGCTAGCGTACCTGGTTGATGAGACATGATACGAATCCCAGCTGTACTGCAGTGCCTCTGTGTACACTTTTTTTTTTTTTTTTATGAAAAAATAGGCCTGCGTTTGACCTCAATCTTGCCCGATGGAAAGCGAAGATGAGGCCTAGGATGGTACACGCTTGCCTAGATGTCTGTTCACTTTGGCCTTGAAGATATCCAGGTTATAGGCCTCCGGAAAAACCGACCTCGGCAGAGAGTTCCACTCCAGAGCACAAAGAAAGAAGAGGCAAACCGCCTCGTGCGTAATGGAGGAATGTCTACAACATAAGGGTGGAACTTCTCGGCGCGTCTAGTCGTTCGGTGATGGAAAGGGGAAGAGGGTATTAGGAGGGTATTACTTATAGCACTATAACACAACATAATCTTCGCAGTAACTGCCAATAGTATTCGGAAGTTACCATCGTAGTCGAAATCGACTAGTTCTTCATTATTTTTCATTTATTTATGATCATTATTAATTGGAATTATTTAATTTCATTATCATTTTGGTGCATGGCATACGAAAGAACTAACTCAGTTGTTTTATGTATCTAAATGAATCACAAATATTCTTGTTGCAATTATGCAGAATGTGTAAATGCGATTACAATAATGGTAAATAATCGAAAACTGGTATGTAGAGTTTTGAAAATTTTAATAAAATTTTCTGAAATCATTTTTAAAGATAATTTAATCACATGATAAATCTTAAAATCATGATCGAAGTGGGTTTTCTCTCCCAGTTCAGTCGGTTAGTGAATTATCTTATATGCTTCCTTGCCAGACGCATTCATAATTCTGGCTATTCAGCTAAGTTTCCGAGTCGCTATATCATTCAGCCACACAGTGTAGTTTGAAATGAAAGTTAAATTATTAACTTGAAGTCGACTCCAGTTGGAACAATGGAGCCGCCAATAGCTAATTCTACTTTCCTAATATACTCGCAGTTAATTAAATTTTGCTTAGTTTTGTATCTTAGAGTAATTTTTTCCAGAACCTACATCCCTCCCAAACATTGCAACTAAGCGAGGTTCTGAGAGACCTGCATGTATGAACTTCCCGCAGCCCCGTGCCGGTCGTCATATCTTGGGTAGTCCTACACTGGGCTCGCCTGTATGAGGTTGCCACTCGACTCCTTTCTTAACCAACGGTTGTTAGTTCTGCAATATGTTGCCGGCCCCTTGCCGAGTGGCAACAACAGTATATAAAACAGTAGCATGCTAGAGTTAGCATGCTACTGTTAAATACACTCAGTAGTTTATTATTGTGATTATTTAAGTACCCATAACGTATTATTGCCGTGAAGTGGCTATTACGCCGGTAATAGGCTCGCGGAGAAGAAGAACCATATTATTTTTATTATTGGATCGGGATGACAAACGTACAAACAATCCATTAGATTGGATTGAAGCCTTGACCTTTATGGGCCGGCCACATAGCTCGCAGAACTGACAACCGTTGGGGAAAAAAGGTTCTCGAGTGGCAGGCAAACGCAGTGTAGGACGACCCCCCACAAGATGGAGTGACGACCTGCGCAGTGTTGCGGGAAGTCGATGGATGCAGGTGGCTCAGGACCCAGCTTCGTGGCAATCTTTGGGGGAGGCATATGTTCAGCAGTGGACTTCTGATAGGCTGAAATGATGATGATGATGATGATGAATTCGCCTTAAATCCTTTGCTTTTCTCTAATATAAGCTTCGTCACCTATTTTGTTACATTTCAACCCCCAAACCAATAGCTTGAAAACTAAACCCAAGACAACATCGCGTTTAATTAACTTTTTTAAAATGCCGATGTGGCGGGTGCACCAGTAGTTTCATTTCAAATGTGTAGTATTCGCATAAACACTATAAATCATTTACGTAATAAGTTCATTCACCGGCTTAAGTAAAATAGCGCGCGATTCAAATTATATTTACGAGTTGGAATTTTCGACAACAAAATAAGAAGATTTATAATAACTATGAATGATTCTCAACACTTCATCGGTCAAATACCCACCGCTGCACCGTGTCGGGTGAACGAACTTCACGTCTTCGAAATATATTATATTTTTTTATTATTTCTCAGACTTGCAAGTTCCCTGGTGACATTTTCCGTCACCGCCGAGCAAGTGGTGAATTCCTACAACTTATTTTAGGAATTTGGCACCGAGATTCCAACCCAAGAATCTGGAATTAATAGTCAATACTACTACCCTCAATTATTAAATAGAATTCGAAGACACCAAACCTGTAGACGACATCACATCAATATATAGCTTTATTATATTGTATTTCTAAATATTTAGCTTCTCATCGTTCTTATCCATTTGCAATTGACGCGGGTCTAATTTATTACACCCTCGAAAAGAGTAACGCTTTAGGTATCAGAATTTTTCTATTGTGGTATGTATTTCAGGTTAGACCTTATTTCTTCGGTTATTTATCTTAAGCACATTAAAACCGAGACTATTCCATCTAATTTCCTCCATTCAAATCCCAGCCGAAGCCAACATTTGTGTAAAACACAATTGATTTTCGGACCTGCTGGTATTAATTTAAGTCCTAGATTTAGTGATAAATCATATTGGATACATTCAAGCAAAGACCCTACTCGTCCGATTAAAACTCTAGCTTATTATAAACATTATCTATATTTTAATTACAATTTGTTAAAATTTTAACTATTAAAAAATTCTATAGATGTTCTTAAGATGAGAAATGTTTCACCATCCGATCTACTATGATCGTAGAGACTTAACGAATAAAGTTAGAGATATGAGATTTAAATATAGGTTCCTAAGTATCGCTTAGAAAACTATTTGTTTAGTATAACTTTTGGAACAACCAGAATAACTAATTAACAGTGAAATAAATTAGACGTAAAATACTGTAAAGTAATACGACGTAAATACTGTAAAGTAGACAAAAAATACTGCAAAGTTCGAGTACGTACAGCATGGCGCATAGCAGCGATCAATACTAAGCTAACTCCACGCGGACTGCTCCTTTCATGGTTATTTCGCAGGTCATATAACCGGACGGGGAGCAGTTTTAACCAACGCTGTCGTGTGAATATTCCAAACTGTTAAACAACACTGTAGTCGTAGCGTGTTTAAAATATCACAACATGGTGAAACTGAACAGTTCCGTACAGTTCTGAACGAGCATAAAATCGAAAACACATACAAAAATCAATTTACACACGCATCGACACATAAATATATGTATCAATTTGTCACTAGTTGTATAAGCTCTTAATACGAAAAATTTTAAACCTTAGTACCCTTAGTTCACCTGATGGTAAGTGATTACCGTCGCCCACATACAACTGCAACACCAGAAGAGATACAGGTGCGTTGCCGGCCGGTAAGGGTATTTTGGAGATGAGAGGGAGGATAAGGAGTGGAATGGGGAGGGGGAGTGGGCGTCCGGTTATCTTACTCACCGAACGAAATATAGAAGTATAAACATTCACACTCTACCATGTATAAACATGACTAATTGAAATTATATATAATTTTGCAGACGTAAAAAAGTTAATTAAAACAGTATTCCTTTATAGAACGTCGACCTTATTACGCCTTATTAGATTATGTCCACCCATCATACCATAAACTCCCTTACCGAATTATCTATAGCCGAAGGCTTCCGAATTACCTAAGTTGTGAAGACTGTAATCACACGGTACAGAACTATTTTGCTATAGTTAATATACTTTCCTTATTTATCCTTTATTTAAGATTTCCAAGACAAAGATTAAGGTGGATTTAATTTTCTGCCTAAAACACATATCCATTGAATTTGGACTGCAAGAAAACCTAAAAATATACATCTTGGTTATTAACAAATAATTCTTCATACTCTTACATGTTACATTCATAAGCAAATTACGTTTTTTTATAATGAGGTCACCTATATTTTTTTTAAACGGGCTATAAGTCCAAGTTATGCTAAATGGCTACTGTAACCCATAGACACCTGCAAACGACTTATATATATATATATATATATATAAATAGAAGAAGGTTACAGATGCGTAACCTCAATGCCTAGTTTTAAAGTTTTTAATGGAAATAATTATAAACGCTTGTACTAGTTTCACAATAAAATGTATTTCTTTATATAAAGAAGAGACAGGTTTTGCTTTAAGGTATCTGCAGAGTAGAAAACCTCAGTTCCTCCATGACCGTGATTGGTGCAAAGCACCCGAATCATCGGGAAATAAATAAGTTAAAAATAACACGCAATAAATTCCATAAAATTAGTTAAATTTCAATGTCCAGTATTCGCCTAAATCCAAGAAATAATTACGAAACATAACGGTAGATTATAGGTAGGGGCATAGAACAAAGTTTGGTATAAACCGAGACGGCTCCAAAGCAGAAAAAGAGTCCTGCCTCTTAGTAAATATAAAAAAGGTTGACTGGTAGAGAATGCTTCTGGCATTAAGTCCACCTATATACATTCTCATGTATATGAAGTTGAATAAATAAATAAATAAATATAGTATATCTTAAAATATAACTCATAAGAGTTGTAACACGTATACTTAAGTAAGAAATTACGTAATTTTTCACTGATCCAAACAAAATTGCTACGCACAGCTGTCGATGGCATTAGCCGTTAGCGGAGAAATGTGAGTAGTCATTAGTTACTTTGTACTTATGTTTTCTTCTGTTTTATATATATATGTATACAATATATATATATATATGTTACGTACTTGGTACATAAAATATTGATCATATCAAAGTTTACTTTTGAATTCGTTTTATTTAAAAACAGCTTATGGCATATTGCATGTTGAAGTTAGTTGGTAATGAGTCTGCCTTCGAAGCTGTGGATTGGAGGTTCAAATCCCGGTAGTGGCAATTATTTTTATGATGAATATAAATGCTTGTAACCGTGTCATGGATGTATATATATATATATATGAAAACAACATATTTCCCTTTGTAGGTGTACCAATGAAATCCCAGTTTGGAACTGGACGACGTGTGATTGTTCAATGTATACAAATCAAATAGTTTATTAATTAACATAAGAAACATGAAACGTTTTTTTTTCAATCTACCTCCATTTCGTTCCTCTTTCTCTTTTTTGTATTTTCTTTTTTCAAAACGAAACGGTTAAAGAGTACATCATTACATATATACATTTTTCAAATATTTTAGAAACGGCTAGGGATTGATTAAGTCATTAAATATATATTTATTAGCCCAATGGAATAACGGTGCGACACTTGACGTAGCAGGTTCAATTCCGCCGTTCCACTATTGTCGACTTATATAAAGCAAACTGAAATAATATAACATTTAAATTAAAACTCGCCGGTACTATTCAGTGTTTGATTAAAATACCAGAGGCGCAATCGAACAATCTATGGCGAAAATAATTTGGTTGATGGAACCTGTGATTCAATCGCTTCTTTAGATTCGATTTTTTGTGATGGGAAGGTCGGTACATTCCTGAATGAATATAAACTAAAGTCTCATTCTTTCTTTAGCATATGGCCTCTCTTAGTAGAGTTCTGCCAATAGCTTGTCAGTCATGCCAGTGACACTTTGTCTTTTGTCTAAAAAATATTTCTTAGCTCATGTCAGGTTGATACAAATGGTGTATCTGAGAGGTTAGCGTACCCTGCTACTGAGCCACGGGTCATGGGTTCGAATCCGAAGCGAAGACAAAATACTATTATTGGTTGTTTTCTGCATCGTGTCTCTGACACTGCATGTTATCTCCTTGCAGAATACCGGCGTGGTGTAGATCTTGTGCATCTGCGTCCCTGCTCTCTTTCTCCTCCCCCATCCTCTTTCCCCGTCCTGCAATATCCCTGAAGGCCGGAAACGCCCCTGCAGCTCCTCTGACGTGGCAGATGTACGTGGGCGTCGGTAAACGCTTGCGCCTTTTCCATAAAAATCAATCATCCTTTTGTTTCGTGGTGTACAATTAAACTATACTCACACTCTGACAAGTTTCATAACAGAACACATGATTGCATGGACATGGCAACACACACATAAGCGGGCCTAATATAGAACATGGAACACCTTTCGGATGTCTCATAATTCGCCCGCTCTGCTGTCACTCAAACGTCTTCATGCTTAAGGCACATCACTCATTCGTTTTCACGTCTGTCACGTACACATAATTTTACATCACTTTCAAACACCCAAAACTAAATTGATTATAATATGTCATTCTGAATGGAAGTCAAAATTTTGAAATAAGAACGTTTTAGGAGGAGTAGATATGTACTTAGAATTATATGAGATCACTTTCCATTACATAACATCTGTATAAAGATTACTTTTCATACCTTTCTCCACACATAGTCCCACCAGTTAATTACAAGTCAGGGTTACATAATATGAGAAACAGGACTTCATAATTTAAAAACAACAATGTTTTAATACAACTTGCCCTTTATTATCACAATTCCAAGAGGATTAGGATTACCATGTGTTAGGGGCTACGATATCTAAACCAAGATGTTTAAAATCCATATAAAAATCTTATTGTAGAAAAATCTTATATCCGGCGGCTTGCTTCTTCAGGTTATTAACCTATTTCTCGGTGTTTGTTTTAAGTAAGTTTGAACAAATAACATTACATCGAGGGCTGAATTTATATTGATTTTTAAATGCACTTGTAAAAGAGGACATCCTGCACTTCTTCCTCTTTGGCATTTTTTTTAAACTTTTTTTAGACCTTTTGCAGGTAAAAAATAAAAGTTATATACCGCGTTATTGTTTCGCTATGTCTATTAATTGAAACGCTAAGCGGATTCCAAACTTGTAATTAAATTGGTTCATTTAACTAAAAGGTTTTAGCGTTTAGCCAAATGGCTATTAAATGGTATGACTGCGATATACAGACACCGTCTACTTCTAAGCCAATCTAATTAAATACAATGATTTCCTATAAATGTGAGTTTTAGTTTATCTGTGCTATTTTTATAGATTGTGTCAACTTCTTACTCTTAGGCCACCCATTTCTCGAGTCTTTTATTGTACCAATTTAGTGAAAATGTGTCAATGTTGTAAGTAAACTAACATCAAGCTATGAGTCTAATTCCTTGGTTATTTGATAAGGATCAGCTTCCAACATTACTTTTAATGCGTCGTTATTTACATTGGTGTCTGGTCATCCACGTGGTTTATTCTTCACATTTTTTACTACGGAAGCGATTTATCCAAGGCACGAACAACTCAAACCTGCTTTCGTCAACCATGTCTTGCGTTGCCTTGACTGCGTAAGATCCAGCTCTGCACCCGTCGTACTACAATTTGTGGTCAGTACTAGAGAACATGATATGTACAAAACGTTACTCCGACATTAAGTCTCTCAAGAAATCTTCAGAGCTAGCTGTGACCAAATTCCCAATGGAGACAGAGCGTTAATCCAGAGATTCGTGATCAGAGAGATTAAAGGTCTAAGTCAACGCCAAAGGCGAACACTTTAGTTTAACTAATCGCTTAGACGTGGCAGAGCCAAGCGGCGGCTTTTGCTGTTGCTCGAATGGGCCGGCTCGACCGGGTTGGTACCATGGCCTCGCAGAATACCGACGTGCTCCCACGCCCACTCCCCCTCCCCATACTCCTTCTTATCCTCCCTTGAAGGCCGGCAACGCACCTACAGCACCTCTGGTATAGCAGAGGGCGACGGAAATCAGGTGATCCGCTTGCTCATTTTCCGCCTTTTCCATAAAAAAAAAGAATATATATTACACATAAGTTCTATTATTACTACACTTTAAAAAATGTATGCATTGTGTATTGATTCGAAAATACTACATGTAGTTTCTCTATTTGTTAGGTTCTTTTATGAAAAGAAATTTTACAGGCTGATAAAGGGCAAGAAAATAGCGGAATAAAATTCAAAATGTTACCATATATTTTAACTTAAAGTATTGCCAGCTCATAGTTATATGAAAACTTACGTCCATTAATTATCATATTCCTAAATATCTCCGATCCAAGTTAAAGTATAGCCAACTTATAGCTATTAGGAATCTTTTATATATTATCTTATCTGTGGACAAATAGTAGAGTCGGGAGACGAAGACCTAGGCATTTCACGATCAAATCGGAGACGTTCTGAAAAAAGGCCAGGTCGAGAGTACTCTAAACCAACAAGCATGCATGCGGAGATTCACGAAAGTGGAAGAAGCGAAAGACGTATGTCAGGACCGTAGGAAGAAGATTGTCCCTGCCTACCCCGTTGGGAACAAGGCGTGAATATATGTATGTATGTATGTCGACAAATCATGCATTATGATTTAAATCTGCGGCTCGTTTCCCGCATTGCAAGGATTAAGAAAATACTTATCTTACATTAAGACTCACTCAAACAGTAACTATCATTTATGGCAAGGGCTTAGTTAAGTTTTAGATGTTTTAGTAGCCAGTGGACGCGTGTATGCAGAGCGATATCCAAACATCTTTGTCTTCGAAGCATTGATCTACATAGTTCTATATCGTTTCAAGAAAAATACTATAGGTATGAGAAGTATGAAAAGCGTACTGATTAATTTCAGTTGTATTCATTCCAAATTAACACAATCTAACACGATATACAATCTAATTATTATTACAAGTAATGTTTCAGTTACGTAGAAATAACTCTTTTAAATGTGAACTGTTATTATCCTCACAAATTACACCATTGAATTTATTTATGGTCTTCAACCTATTAGCTACACTCAACGTGAACTTATAAATAAAGTGGTGGGTGATTAGCGTGTATTATTAACTTCAATTAAGTATATGTTGAAGTACAGAAACATATTAAAAGCTATGTGAATAAAAAAATCCACACGAGCTCGCCAACCTCAAATGGGTATAGTGCAGCTTGCTAGCTAATAAACAAGGAAAATTTATTCAAATTTGTCGAACCCAAATCTCACAGAGCAGTAATGCGCAGCAGCATCACTAGCGTCTACTCAGCAAGGTATGGGCAAACCCACCAGGGAATCTGTACCGGCTTTCAGGCGCTTTCTTGTTCCTTGTTGCGATGCCTGCATCAGCAATGGATTTAAATGGACTTATGAAGGAAAAGAAGAACACTTTTTTGAAACGGTAGTTTATCTGTAGTTACTTAACGATTACCCATTAAATGCTAATCTACTATGTAAAATACTATACGCTTATCATGTTAATTTACAGGAAATATTTATTGTAACCTATGTGTCGTCTAATATGGATTGTTTTTAATTTCTATACTTCGGTTATTTAAATTTTAGCATTTACATATTATGGCATTTATAGTTGATTTAGAGCTTGGGCCAGTTATTACATTGGACAGAATAATTAGCTCCAAATGCGTCTAAACTTCTTTGTATGCAAATTAAATTTTGTGATTTTATGAACTCAAAGCTTCCAAATATTTAATGTTTATCGATTTACTGAATGAATATCGCTGAATATTTACGTACAAAATGACAATTCTGAATCATTTATTGTTCTCCTCCTCCTTTTGTTGTTCTGTTAGAACAAAACACATTTTTATCATATGTCTAGCCTGATCGATGGTGTTCACTAATATTTTACTTTTATGCTGCAACAAACTGCAATGGTATGTCCAGTCGGTCACACACTCAGTGCGATTTTACCAAACTTACATGAGCTATCCTTTTACTCGTACTGAAATAGACAGATAAAACAATACATTTTGACTAATCTATGGTAGAAGAACGGCAACAAGCTACGTGGTCCATTGAAATACTTGTTCCGAGATCTACAGACTAAATAGCGTACAAGTTTAATTTTTTAATGACTTATACTAAAGACCTAATTACCTAAATGAATGTTTTCTTAAATTGTAATATTGTAATGTATTCAAATAAAGTTTATAAATGTATACGAATAATCTACTTAAAGGGGAATCTTGTTAAACTTGACGTGTATTAATTTTGTCGACGCACGTTATAATGACTGTGCAAATGCAATTAATTTTAAATTGGGAATTCTCAAACTCTCCGCTCTTGGATGTTGCCAAAAGTACTCCAAATGAAATTAATCAAACCTCGCATGTGTTTCTTGAGTATATTTTATACACAGGTATGTAAGTTTGAAGTATGTCTTAGTTCTTTGTAGCCGTTAGAACTTTGAAAGTACTCAAAATATATTTCATATATGTATAATTGGTATTATAATATTTTTTTTATATCTGACATCTGGTGTCATACTAAAGCTGTTAGTGGTCCATCGTTACTAAACCATTTTATTTATTTGTTTTTCGAATGTTAAACTCTTCTATGCCGGGTTAATCACGTAATGGAGAGAAATAATAGGCAAGTGTTAAATATTATAATAAAACTTGAACTTGTTATGGTATAATAAAATAATTACATCTTATTAATATTTTCTTTATCTATACTTTATATATTTAGATATATATATACTATGTACACAGTAAAATAAACAAGATTATGAGAGATATAAAACAAGAAAAGTATTTTCAGTGAAGTCGAAAAACTCGACTACGGGAAAACCCTGACAATTCACGCGGCTTCCGACAGTTAGCGGAATAATCATGTCAAACAATCTCCGAACTGAAATACCAGATTGGTAATAGGTATCAGTGTCTAAGATGCGAAGCGTCTTATTTTTTTTTATCGAAGAAGAGGGCCAACGAGCGTGCACCTGATAGTAAGTGATCACCGACGCCCACGAACATCCACAACACCAGAGGAGCTACAGATGCGCTGCCGGCCTTTAAGGAAGGAATAGGCTCTTGAAGGTCCCTAAGTCGTAACTGTTCGGAAATACCGCTGGCGACAGCTGTTTCCACTAAGTTGAAGTCCGTGCGTCTAGTTTCGCGATGGTTGACCCTCATGCCAGGTATAGAGGTTACGGCTTTTGCATAATTTTTTTATTGCAAAGGCCTTTGTCTGTCTGTGTACGTTAGAGACTGATGAAGAAGATCAAATTAATAAGATATGTTTTCTAATATACTAAAGTTTCATATACAGCAATAATTATGCAGTATTAAGTAGACAGTTGAAACTGTTTTACCGCTTTTATTCGTCGTTAACTCGGCGAAAACTATACAAAGCGCTAATAAACATAGACTTAAAATGTATTGGTCATTCAGCAAAGAACCTTTAAAAACGTATTGTTACAATTTGAATAATCTATCAAAAAAAAATAAGTGTTTATATCAACCTTGCGTTCAGTGTGAGTAAAGAATACTTAAGTTTGATTTAGTGGAAACACGAACACTTATTTCTTTTATTATTGCGTTTATGCTAAGACCTGACCGATGACGCCTTTCGCGACATTATCAAAGGTTTCAAAATATAGCGCGTAATATAATTAAATTCGCAACACAACCAGTTTTGTTAGGACAAACGTATAAGTGTGTGCCAAAAATATCAAGTAGTTAAACGAAACCGGTCAGATGTTATCATAAGCACTATAAATCGGTGGAACAATTGTTTGTGTTCCTACTAAATCTACAATAGAATTCCACCAAGAGGCAGCAAACGCTAGTATTAACTTTGAGTTTTTTTTACGTTGATCATCGGCCACAGTTTCCTGAAGGCCTGTCTCAATAGATGATTTGCCAGAACCAACGACATAAAATATAAAAAAAAAACCAACGAGCGTAGAAGGCGGATGAGCAATCACAGTAACACATACGTTTCATTTCCGCAATAGTGTGCAGGTTTCCATCATCTTGTGGGTCGTCCTACACCGCTTTTGTCTGTGCGAGACACCCACGTTACTTCCCCAACACATTCCTTCGCCAAAGCTTTTATAAGCCTTAATGCATCGATTACCCAAGCTCTGTTGTGGATAACATTTACAATATCTCTCCACGCCTCTGGTTGACTGGCCAAGAATGCCAAGAGGCATTAAGTCCGCCCTTTGTAATACTTTCATGAAGTTATTTAAATAAATAAATAAAAACATCGTTGTAGATTCTTAATTCGCAAGTTCCTTTAAATGATATGGTTTATTTCTTCGTTTAAGTTACGCTACGTTTGTCAGCTAAATCGATTTTTATTAAAGTTATATATACATATACGCATAAATAACTTTGTATACATTATATGCAGAAATAGAAATATATGTACGCAGTAAGAAGGGAAAATTATATTTTAGTGAGTCTGAAACTTTCGATGTAACTCCAGACGAGAATATTTCAATAAACCGATACAATATTCAAGAGTCGATAGCGATGAAGTTCTAAGAAATTGAATACAACCCTTAGACCAAAAATGAATCAGTAAAGAGGACAGAATTTAATTTCACAAAAACACACTGAAGAAGATGAATATATTCAGAGAGCTGTTGTTGGCTATCTGCTTAGAGGAAAGTTAAGAGGTATCACACAAAGGGAACTTTAATGTAAATGAGCTCGTATGTTGTATGTACATCAGAAAATTAAAGGACCAAAGAGCCGTTTCCGTTTCCCCAAATGCCAACCATTTGGGAAAATTAATGGTGTATTTCTCCTTATAATCCATATATTATAATAAATAAAAAATATTAAATATAAATGTTTACGTTTTAAACAACACAATGTCTGTAATATTTTTTTTTGTTTATTTAACAGCTTAGCTCATGTAAGCATAACACTATAAATAATACCGTGATTCTCAAAGTTACTGAAACGTAGTCCAAGTTCATAATAAATGTATTTACTTAGTTACTGCGAAATGCAGGTGAAATACGAAATATAGCCAAGGCTGAGGTTGGATCAATATAATCACGAAAGACCAGCGGATAATTCCGTGATCAAACTTACCTGTATCACCAGTGAATCATCGAATGAAGGATGCGAATCGATCCTCACACCATCAGCTGCGATACCTCGATGCTCCAACACGTCCTCTTCGGCTCCCGGGCGATATGACCAGGAATTTGCGAACAATTCTCTCGCGAGCACGGGGTCCACCTGGGTTCACCGGTACAGTTTTCAGACGCGTCGGATGCAAAAAGAGCAATGCGCCCAGCAGAAAAAATAAGCGTCACCGTCGCGGTTCGACGTTTAACCACACACGGTTGTGAAATGTGACAGAGAGGTGGCACCATCTGATGTTCTCCCAGTCCAGGTGAATACGGAGGGAGGAGAGCCTTAGAGAGAGATGAGAGAGAGAGAGATTTGCCGGCCGGTTTGTCATGTCCGAGAGCAAGACTGTAGACTATAACATGGGAAGAACATGCATGACAACAAAAAACAAAAAAATGTCATGAAAAAAATATTTTATACATGATACAAAATATTTTTTTCGCTTTTTGTAGCGCATTATTACACCGTCCCAGCTTTATCACACCATTTCTTCCTTTTAGTAGGGATAAGGTAGGTACTTCCTTATCCATTATGCTTCATCATACCGTCTCATTTTTTAACATTATCATTACAGCTTGTCATAAGTCTATTGCTGAATATATGTCTCCGTTGGTTGTGTGTTAAATGGTTTCGTTTATCCAAACAATGGTTACCAATAAATGAAACCATATCTTGGATGTGAAAGATAACGGTATGATTTATCGAGGATAAATTTGATACGGGTTTTTGTGAAATATTTATGTATATTGGAGCAACGTGACATGCTGTAAGCTTGTCCTGGTCAATGATACAAATGGTACATAAGAATTGGAAAAACTCATTAGTACAACCCCTCTAAATAGAGTATGTCATTAATGTTCACTTAAATCTGCAAGCTTTTGTGTATCACGTACATTATTCAAATCGAAATAGTGAAAATATCGCGTTTGAGAGTCGTGGTAGCCTAGTGGTCAGGACGCTCACTTTAATTTCATAGAGCGCGAGTGACCTGGGTTCGATCCCCGGTGCAGGCACCACTAAAAGGAGGAAGGAGGAAACCTGCATGTCTGAGAAATAAGAAAAATATTATTTCGAGGAAATGTGAAGCCCGGCAACCCGTACTGGAGCAGCGTGGCGGGCCGGCTCCTAAACCCGCTCTGATACTCGTATTTGTGTGTGGGCATTTATAGGCTGCTACTTTACTTTTTTTTTAACGCGTTTGAAACTTTATGAAACGGATTTTTGCACATAATGCCATTTAGACCTTTATGGTTGGTACCTCCGGATTTAAACATTAGAAAGATTCAATGAATGTTTCTCTGTTCTTTGTTAGACAAACGTAATCTAAGCAACTCCGTGATATAATTCCGGTATACACAAAGGCAGCCAATTTGTAACACGACACAGGAGTTGAGTGCATTTACATTGGAATTGCTACAGAGATAGTAACGTTGGCCCGGCCTCGCAAGACATTTCTAGCATATCATTATAATATTTTAGATAAATTTGTTTTTCTGTTGCAATTCTTTAACATTTTGCAAAGAAAAAATAAGGTATATTAAGAATTAATGTTACCTTGTAAAACAATTACTTACAAAGGCATTAAGTCCGCCCAGTGTATACCTTATTTTTAGATACTCAATGAAGAGTAAATAAACAAATAAATTATATTATGTAGAGTAGTTTTTATAATATTATTATTAATATTGTTTATAAAACTCGTTGAAATTTTAAAATTATTATATATTATAAACCATAATTTAAACAACTGTGTATTGTAATGACTCATGTGTAAAATAGCACCTGTAACAAAGAATATTTTTTTTAACAGTAAGGAGGCAAAGGAGCAAGCGGCTCACCTGATGGTAAGTGATTATCGTAGCCCACGTACACATGCAACACCAGAGGAGCTGCAGGTACGATGGGAGGGACAACGGGGAGTAGAGTTAGGGAAGAGAGGAGTAAGCCTCCGGTTACCTCACTCACCTAACGAAAAGCAGTAGGACAATATGCTTCTACTTCACGCCGATATTCAACGAGACCGCCGCTTGTCTCTACCGCGTACAAAACCTACAACGGTTGTGAATTCTTTATGCATCTATATAGAGACATGAGAATATCAAATAGTTTTTTTTTTGTTAATGATGTATGCGGCGAAGATAACATAGTTGATTGCCTGGTTGGTAGTGAGTTAACCGTTAATCCAAAGCTGAGTGATTTACACAAAGAGCAAATATTTCTGAAATAAATATATTTATGTTTTTTCAACGTAGAGCCCGAGATGTCTCTACCTCACGTCGGTATTCTGCGAGGCCTTGGTACTACCCCGGTCGTCTCGGCCCATTCAAGTTGCTAAACTCTACCATGTTAAAAATATATAAATAAGTAATAAACGCCGATGAATCAGTGAGCACAGTGCCGATAAGCTCGTACTAATAAAACCACTTTCCGAGCACAAAACCCGCGAGCCGCCATGTTATATCACCCGGGAAGGAGAAAGTGAGTTGTGGTGGCTCGTTTGACTACGTTGTGTCATGCAAAATGTTAATCCGTAATCTCTGCCTGCCCCCATGGGTGACAGGTGTGAGAGCTTTTTTAATTGCAAATAATCAACCGCATTTATATGGCTTATGAACAAAATTAATCCAAACGACTAATTATATTCTGACACGACATGCTAAATACGAAATATCATAGTTTAATTTTTATTATATTCCGTTTTGTAATTAATGTGTTAGATTTTTTTTATACCCCTTTTCTTCATTTAGCAATATCAATAAATTTAAACGTTAAGCGATCCCTTTTCGTTTCACTAGATAAGTTTTTTGGGCGGCGAACTGAAAACATTTCACGCTTAATTGCTTCGTTCTTTATGCGTTAGGCTTGCTTCAAATGCTTCAAATTAAAGAAGCATTTATTTATTCGGAATTTTCTTTGAACGTTTAAAATATGGAAATTTCTTGAGGTACTTTTTCAACATCACGTCAAATTTAAACTTCCATATATATATGTATTTCTATGTGTGTACATATGTGAAGCTCGAGCTCTACTACTATAGTGCGAGCTTTATGCTAAACGGTTATCTCTACCAGCTACCCGCTAGGGGAAAATAGAGAGTAACACGCTCTTAGGGCATTTAAAGTAGTCGTAGACGATATGAACAGAACAAGAGTACATTAATGTAATATTAACTGCCCACACATAAATATATAGGGTAGCATTGACATTGCGTTTTCACGTGGTAGAGCCAAGCGGTAGCTTTTGCTGGCACACTAATGGGTCGGCTTGACCGGGTTGGTACCACGGCCTCGCAGAATACAGGCGTGAAGTAGAGGCATCTTGTGCTTTCTGCGTTTCGATCGGTTAATGAGGTAACCGGAGGCCCACTCCCCCTTCCCTGCTCCCCCCTCATCCTCCCTCCCATCTCCCAAATACCCTTACGTCGGGCAACGCACCTTCAGCATCTCGGGTATTGCAGATATACGTGGGCGACGGTAATTACTTATCATCAGGTGAACCGCTTGCCCGTTTGCCGCCTTTCCAATAAAAAATCGCACAAGCACAGTATAGAGGAGCACAGTACACATGACACTTTTTTTCACGCGAGGCAAAGGTGCAAACACCTACCAGTGACTGAAGGCATTGACCGGTTATGTCGGGATCAGCATTAAGTGCCGGACCGACTAAAACCCCATCGGTTGAGAGATACGCTCGAACAGCTGGCTCGCATGTGAAAAATAATAAAGAGCAATGACGCTGCAGTGTTGACACAACGACGAGACGCTGGCTACTACTGTGCTGTGCTCCTAATAAGACTTCGACAATCGCGGCAAGCCAAGAGCCCCTCTTAAGGCGTCACGAGGCCTAGGAGGAATTTTAGAAACGACCACGAGGCACTAGTAAACCCTGGGACCACGCGTTCGCCGGCGTACACGGTAAGAAAGGGCTTTACGCGATATGCGGCCTGTGTTTGTGTGTGTGCTGTGAGTGAAACTGTGCGGGGGGCGTGGTGTCTTCGTCACCATTTTACATTCTCAGGCCGCCTTTTGTATGACGCGCGCTAGTGTGTAATCTCCCAGCACCGCCACTAACGGGTTAGGTTAGGTTAGGTGTAAATTAATTTATATTTGACGACACGGCCATGACATTTTTCTGGCTTTTACCCTAGTCGGTTTAAAATGACCCATTGAAATATTAGTAGTTATAACTTGTAGATAAGGTAGTTGGTAGTTAAGTATTCTTCATTTCAGTCCTTGTTATATATGTTTGGGTGTAATTTTATAACAATTTTTAAATGATTAAAAACCAAACATCACTTACAGCGTCTAGAGTGTTGGTTTTTACTCTCTAATATTTCTAAGTCGTGGGAGGACCCGCCATGTTGGATTTTCCCGCCATTTTTAAGGTACTAAACGAGCACGTGACGCAACCCAATTACAGTAAATTATAGAGGTACCTTGTCGCCGCCTACGTCGTTATTTTTGTCGAAACGTTATCGAGGTTTTTTCCTTTAGTCGTTGTTAATTTTACTATATGCAAGTGGCCTGCATTCGAATCCTGTTGCCTGTAACATCACAATTAATTTTTTTTACTAAATTTCTAAATCTGCGCTGAAGGAAAACATCGTGAGGAAACCTGCATATATGAGAATAGAAAACTATTTTTTCTAGTACATGTGAAGTCAGTCATCCCGGACTGGTGCAGCGGGGCGGACCGTTCTCAGCTCCAAAACCATCTTAAATACTGAGACTGTGAGACATATACTTTACCAGTGTGTACTTTTAAAAGCTTACAACGGTTTGTAGATAAACCATTATTTTTAGCGAGTGACAGTAACAAGTATTAACTGCTGCATTTAATGGCGTCGCACACACGTGCTATGGACAGAACGATGAGCATTGTAACTTATTGCCACGTACTCAATCCCCTTGTTACTTATCTACTAACAGATTAATTGCGAACAACGTGCAATGTTTGGTGTAAAATATTTTCCCATAGCAGACATTATTGTAAATACCTTTCGGGAAAAATCGAAATAAAGCTAAGTCGAGCTGAATGTAAAGCAGCGTCTGCGTCGACAATATTTAGTTTGATCGAACATATTGAACATTGTTAATATCCCGGTTATCGGCTTCGTGGGAAAAGATGTTATCATTTCACTGAATGATCTACGTTATATTTATATTTTGTCTACTCTTTGACAGTGGAACATTGTTGGACTGTCAGATATCGCGATTACTCATTGATAGAGATTCTCCTTCTTAAAATTGTTGCAGCAGACGCGGCTAAGTATCAAGGTGATGATTTAATGATGATAAAGATTTTTTTTTTTAATTAAATAGGGTTTTGTCACGCAGTGACCACGTCACCCCAATCGTGCTACTTATATTTATAGAGTACTTTTGCTTCTTCTGCAATTGGAAAAGCGAGAATACTGTTAAAAACACCAACATTTTCTTGTTTAAAATTTGGAAAACGTATGAAAAAATTACATCTTTCATCTTCGGAATGACAAAGATTTACAAATAAACTTTTAAAAATAAAACACCACTGACTTTCAGCTTGTGTGCGCACCAAATTTCCTCTTAATATTTAAACAGTAATACTAGATTTTGTGATTTTCTCTTTTGTCACTAGACCAGCGTATATTGAGAATGTCAGTAATTTTGTTTCATAAATACAACGCCACCTATCGGATCCAAGCATAGCAATGAACCGTCGTCTCGTCAGTAGAAATATATTGTAGAAATCACTAACAGACGAACTCATGTGTTTTATGTATAAATATAATAAAGAAGTAAAGATTTCAACCCCTCTCATAGCTTGAATTCGGAGTTATGTAATGTACAAAAGACCCTCTTTTGTAACTGTGTGTCGGTATTTACGTTAATCGTGACTGGCATAAGAGTAGTCTAGACAAGACGTCTAAATCCCGACAATTAAAGCCTCTTTGTGCGAGGTACTTAAATATATTACCTACAGCACAGCTTTGTATAGAACAAAACTTGAGAACGTAAGTTCTCTACGGGGCTTAGGCACGTAACTTAAGTTACTTTTGGTACTTTATAACAGTTTCATACTATCACGTGTTCACCATTTTGCTCATTTGTCTGTCTGTCCGTCAAAAAATTTTTCACGTTGAAATTCGTATTGAATACTTATATCTAGGTGCCTTGAAAGTATCCGTAGGTAGTAGTATAGTGATAACGCTTCCTTTCATTTCCTAGTGAATGACCTGTGAGTGTACAAATCCCGATGCTGACACCAGATTTTTTTTATTGTGTTATGGTAAAGGAAAACATCATGCAGTGACCTGCGTGTCTGAGAAAAAGGTCAGTCTGTCGAGTCATGGGTCCAGAGTTCGAATCTCAGCCGGTGTCATTATTTTTGCTACACACAAATTAGTGGGTTTCTGATCTGATTGACATCTGACCCTTCCTCCGATATTGTGTAAGCACACAATCGAATACAGGAAGGTAAAGACGTGTGAGTGCCTTAATAGCTTGCTATCTTGTTTTAAAATGTGTTAAACAATGACTTTTAAAAGTGATATAATGTAAAGAAATCATTAAGTGGGCCAGGGCCTCGTTCGTTTGAGTCAGCAGTGTGAGGTTGAATTTTTATGGTAAGCAATCTAAGGACCGTCCGAGGGAGGTTCGGGCCTCGTCTCGGACGGTCGTGGTGTTTCGGTAGTATTGGGCGGTAAGGACCGCCCTGAATCCCGGGTGTGTACGCGGGTGTTCGGTTTGCACGATACGCTCTTATGCGTCGGCGAGTATTACCATCCACCGCCCTTTAAGGGTATTTGATATACGATGAGAAAGGAGGGTGGGGGGGCGTATCAGATTTCCTCACTCACCGAGCGAAACGCAGAAGCACAAGATGCTTCTATTTCACCCCGATATTCCGGTCGTGGTACTACACAGGTACCACGACCGGAATGTCGGGCTGCTTCGCAATATGTAGATACGAGGATTATTTCTATAAACATTTATTTAAGTTTAATGAAGCTCCACTACAGGAGAGGCCAGAGGTCTGGACATTAATTTTAGTCGTTTAAACCTTAATTTCGTTTGAACTTATCTGGAACAACGTGAGCGTGTCGCCGACATTATGTTCAGGCCAAAGATATAACTTTGTTTTTTTTTTTTTAATTAAATAGGGTTTTGTCACGCAGTGACCACGTCACCCCAATCGTGCTACTTATATTTATAGAGTACTTTTGCTTCTTCTGCAATTGGAAAAGCGAGAATACTGTTAAAACACCAACATTTTCTTGTTTTAAAATTTGGAAAACGTATGAAAAATTACATCTTTCATCTTCGGAATGACAAAGATTTACAAATAAACTTTTAAAAATAAAACACCACTGACTTTCAGCTTGTGTGCGCACCAAATTTCCTCTTAATATTTAAACAGTAATACTAGATTTTGTGATTTTCTTTGTCACTAGACCAGCGTATATTGAGAATGTCAGTAATTTTGTTTCATAAATACAACGCCACCTATCGGATCCAAGCATAGCAATGAACCGTCGTCTCGTCAGTAGAAATATATTGTAGAAATCACTAACAGACGAACTCATGTGTTTTATGTATAAATATAATAAAGAAGTAAAGATTTCAACCCCTCTCATAGCTTGAATTCGGAGTTATGTAATGTACAAAAGACCCTCTTTTGTAACTGTGTGTCGGTATTTACGTTAATCGTGACTGGCATAAGAGTAGTCTAGACAAGACGTCTAAATCCCGACAATTAAAGCCTCTTTGTGCGAGGTACTTAAATATATTACCTACAGCACAGCTTTGTATAGAACAAAACTTGAGAACGTAAGTTCTCTACGGGGCTTAGGCACGTAACTTAAGTTACTTTTGGTACTTTATAACAGTTTCATACTATCACGTGTTCACCATTTTGCTCATTTGTCTGTCTGTCCGTCAAAAAATTTTTCACGTTGAAATTCGTATTGAATACTTATATCTAGGTGCCTTGAAAGTATCCGTAGGTAGTAGTATAGTGATAACGCTTCCTTTCATTTCCTAGTGAATGACCTGTGTACAAATCCCGATGCTGACACCAGATTTTTTTTATTGTGTTATGGTAAAGGAAAACATCATGCAGTGACCTGCGTGTCTGAGAAAAAGGTCAGTCTGTCGAGTCATGGGTCCAGAGTTCGAATCTCAGCCGGTGTCATTATTTTTGCTACACACAAATTAGTGGGTTTCTGATCTGATTGACATCTGACCCTTCCTCCGATATTGTGTAAGCACACAATCGAATACAGGAAGGTAAAGACGTGTGAGTGCCTTAATAGCTTGCTATCTTGTTTTAAAATGTGTTAAACAATGACTTTTTAAAAAGTGATATAATGTAAAGGAATACTTGGATGATGATGAAGGACCCTGAGAATGAGTTGAGCGCTCCCAAGCCATTTCTAGAAAAAAATATTGTGATATTAGATTATTAAAACGTTTTGGGGGAGGCTGATGTTCAGCAGTGGACTTGTGATAGGCTGAAATGTTTTGTTTTGAAAAAAAATCAAAAAAAAAGAGGATACCTACGGAGTTTCTTTCGCCGGTTTCTTCGCGGTGGTAGATTTTAAATAGAATGACGTGAGAAAAGTGATATGTATTTAAAATGAAACTATAACTATTATTTACGGATTTTATGTCGTTTAATTTTGTGTTTATATTCCCGACGTTTCGAGTGGTTTACAGCAGCCGTGCTCACGGGGAAACAAATAAAAAAATACATAAATACAAGAAATCATTAAGTGGGCCAGGGCCTCGTTCGTTTGAGTCAGCAGTGTGAGGTTGAATTTTTTATGGTAAGCAATCTAAGGACCGTCCGAGGGAGGTTCGGGCCTCGTCTCGGACGGTCGTGGTGTTTCGGTAATATTGGGCGGTAAGGACCGCCCTGAATCCCGGGTGTGTACGCGGGTGTTCGGTTTGCACGATACGCTCTTATGCGTCGGCGAGTATTACCATCCACCGCCCTTTAAGGGTATTTGATATACGATGAGAAAGGAGGGTGGGGGGGCGTATCAGATTTCCTCACTCACCGAGCGAAACGCAGAAGCACAAGATGCTTCTATTTCACCCCGATATTCCGGTCGTGGTACTACACAGGTACCACGACCGGAATGTCGGGCTGCTTCGCAATATGTAGATACGAGGATAATTTCTATAAACATTTATTTAAGTTTAATGAAGCTCCACTACAGGAGAGGCCAGAGGTCTGGACATTAATTTTAGTCGTTTCAACCTTAATTTCGTTTGAACTTATCTGGAACAACGTGAGCGTGTCGCCGACATTATGTTCAGGCCAAAGATATAACTTTGTTTTTTTTTTTAACTTTAAATTAAAGACTTAAACTCACTGGTCGAATATATCAAGTTTATATGGATAACAGTTTATCTTACTGACTCACGTCTCCTGATTTGGAGGCAAATTACAATAACCACACGTCTATCGTTGTTTAAAAAAATGTTATTACAATTTTACTTTGTTCTTTAATTGCGAACGGAAACGAACGACACTGCAATATGCCCTACTATGAATATATCATGATGTAAAACATAGAGGTTTGAGGGTTGAGGGACTTTCGATCCGCCAGACAATGAAATTTTAATTGAGAAAACTCTTTTTAATGTGTTCGTTTCACGTGGGCTTTATTGTCTACAGCTTTATTAAAAAGAGTAGAAATAAAACATATATTTGAACAATCATACGATTATTAGGTTGTTTTTCTTTCTCACAAAAGGCATTAAGTCCCCCATTGTATACCTTATTTTTAGAGTCACAATAAAGAATAATTAATTTTTTGTATGTATGTATATATTCACGCGTTGTTCCCAACGGGGCAGGCAGAGACAATCTTCTCCTACTTGCTACGGTCCTGACATACGTCTTTCGCTTCTCCCACTTTCATTAATCTTCGCCTGCATACTCGTTGGTTTAGAGTACTCTTGACCTGGCCTTTTTTCAGAATGTCTCCGATTTGATCGTGAAATGTTCGCCTAGGTCTTCCTCTCCCGGCTCTACCATTTACACTCGCCTCATATATTTGTTTAAAAAATGAAATAAATATATAATATATAATCTCATAAATTATTTGTCAATAGTAGTAACCAACAGACGTAACATAAGGCTACGTACCAAGTCATTTTATATTGTGGTGACTTTCTATACTTTACTTAAATATAAAACATTTTCAGTAACGCTAACAATAAAATCATTGTTGGAACATTCGAATAAAATATTCACGGCACGTTAAATAAACTTTCTACAATCGCGTCAAATTGTTCGCTTTCTCTGACACAAAGGTACAACTTTTAAGCTTATTCTCGCTAATACCGCTTATTAAGTTTTAAGTATCGATCCGAAAAGTTCTTTAGCTCTGCACAATTAATAATGAATAAATAAAACACAGGATCGTACTTTGTGACAATATTTGGAGGACGCTTAGAGGCTATAGTCGGTGATATATAAAACTTATACCGTTGTCGGCTACATCGACTTCATTTATACTTTTTTTTAATATGTTTTTATAATTACTGGTGCTCGACCGCGGTAGTGCCACCACCTTGTGAAGTAGAGGCATCTTGTGCTTCTGCGTTTCGTCGGTGAGTGAGGAAACCGGATGCCCGCCTCCCCCTCCCCCATCCTCCCTCCTCAGCAATGTGCATGGACGACTGTAATCAGTTACCATCAGATGAGCCGCATGCGTTTACCCCATTCGGTTAAAAAAAACCTGTTATACAAATTATACGAAAAGTTCGCCACAAACTTGGAGTATAGATCGTTAGTGAACTCATTACTAGAACCCGTGAACCTACTTTATGAGAAAGCTCAGTATATTTAAATGTTACTGTCTCATATTATTATTGTCTGTTTGTTATGGTCGTGCTAACTTCCTAACTTAATATTATAAATGCGAAAGTGTATTTGTTTGTTTGTGCTTCTCTCACGACGCAACGAAGCAACAGCTCGATGTGAATTTTTGCACAAAGTTAGTTAAAAATGTTTCACGGGAAAATAGAAATATTACGTCAGAAGTACGTAGATGGCGGTATAAAGTACTGGTGTCCTTCTTTCTTATTAATGACAAGAAGAGCTGACAAGAGAAACGGGCGTTTTCGTTTGGCTGTCAAAATAGACTACACTTATCTTACCCTGGGTGCTCGTATAAGGTCACAAATGTAAATGATATCTAATAGTAGCAAAATAAGCCTCGAAGGCTCGTATACTTAACAGGATTAGGAACTTTCTTGTATATGCTTGGAAGATTTTTCCATACACCCCACGCTGGGCGAGCGGATTAGTGACAGAAGAGACGGCCATTGACAATCATTAGTCTGTGGTATTTTGTTTAGGTATGTTGACATTTGGGGAAAAAAACGAACGAAAGTATTACCTCGTACAGCCCATAAGATAAAATTTAAAGTTTTGAAGAAGTTGGGAAAAATTACTTCGCACAACTACGCATGAAAAAACATTAGAAGTAAAGAAAAAAAGCACCGCCTCCCTCACCACAACTATCACCCACACAAGATAATATATAGGACAATCAATTACTACGCGATACGTGTATCGCCCCGCAACAAGGCACTTGCGTACTGTGAAATTAAAACGAGCACCCTGAAAACTAAGCTACCCGCTACCTAGCTCCCATATATATATCTATAAATGTAAATATTTCATAAAATGAACGTCGCAAACGAAACGTAATTTATGCATAAACTAAAAGCTTTTAGTGAGAGCTTTTAGTTAATACATGAGTCGTCATTTAATGAAATATGTATTACGACGTATCTTAGAGAAAGCCCGCGGTTCTCACTTTCAGCTGAGATGCGATTGCAATTACGAGAGAAGATGATAAAAATTAAACGTAGACGTGGGAGTCGTATAAATAATATTATAGCAGTAGTTGTTCAAGCGCAGCCTGCTCGTGTGTATCTCATACTACGCTAGTGTTAGTGTACCTAGGTTTGATTCACGGCGGACCACTAAAATTCCTAAATAATATACTAGTACTACTCTTAATTTGCCACCTGGTAGTGGTGAATGAAAACTTTATGAAACCTATATATATCTCAGAAACTATAAAATGATTAAAAAAATTACGTGATTTCAGAGCGCCAACCCTTACTGGATCTGTGCGTCGGGTTTTTTTCTGGCTCTAAAACTTTAACACCTCTGACGAAACGGGAAGCAATCCCTTTGATAATTCGCCTCGATTGGCGGCCAAACAGAAAGCTCCATATATGCGAACTCTACTAAAGAAACCAATTAACTGATGATGCTGGCCGATTTAGACCGTGGCGACATCTTCCGAATACTATTAGCAGTTGTCAACTGCGCAGGCGATATTATAGTGCCGTAAATATTTACGCGCAAACATAAAGACACTCACTCGTCTTTGCCTTCCCATATCCGATGTAACACTTATGGGACGAGATCGGAGGAAGGGTCAGTTGTAGGGAAAGACGCTCGTGATAAACACAATACAACAATACTCGACTTCAGCTGGGATTCAAACCAGGACCCATGGCTTAGCAATCAGGTACGCTAACCACTAAACCACGCGTTCAATTAACAATTAGTTACGTATTTATACATAAGACTCATGTCTGTCATCCAGAAGGGTTAGCAGAGATTACAGATTTACATTTGGCTCGTAGCGTACCTAAAGAGTATTCTGTAACCTCTTTCCGCCTCACCGAGAGACAAGACATAATGGGTGGCAAGTCTTGTCGTCGGGTTTGTTTCAGCCCAATTCAAAGGGCCCCAGAATTCGGGTCATTATTTTGGATGTCCGATCTACGATGCGTTTTGGCGTTTACACATAAGGCTTGCCACGGCCTTATCTAAAGGAGTTAACGTCGATATTCCTTTAGCTAAGTACAGATATTTAGGTTCGCCGGAATTGTATTACGCGATGTGGCTGATTTTTATTGTTGAGCGACGCCAAATAACTACGCCAAAAATAATTTTTTTTTTAAGCGAATGTGAGCAACCGAACCAGCGGCTCACCTGATTACGAACGACCCCGTACATCTGTAACACCAGAGAAGCTGCAGATGAGTTGCCGGCCTTTAAGGATATTTGAGAGATGGGATATTCTGCGAGGTCGTGATACTACCCCGTTCAAGACAGCCCATTCGAGTTTGCCTCTACCACGTAAAAAAAGTATTATCTCGATTTAAATCAGTGCAATTTACGAGAAGAAATGTACGCTGTTTCAAGTTTTGAATAACAAATATTAAAGTTATAAAAAACAGATACGGTATCCTTAGCACAGCGCTTTGCAATACGACACGCTCTACATAAAGTTCTTGCAAATAATAACAAGTTTTAAACTTAAAAGTTCACTGATAAAGGAAAGTTGTTTTACACAGAAGTTGCGTTAACAATTTAATTGAAGCATATTTTGTAATTTATTTTACTGAATGTGTTTCTGTTATGTTTCTGAGATGTCAGTGTTCTTGACCATATGGGCCCTGGGTTCAAACCCCAATCCAAATTTTAAAGTTAATTGAATACAACTTTTAATAACAAATTACTTTAAGATACTGTACTGTTTTTATTTTTACATGGTTAACATTATTTTGGGTCTGCGTGATTGTGGAACTTTATAAGCGGCTGATTAAGAAAATACGTATTCTGATAATAATAATCTAACAAATGTTACACGAAAATGTTAATTATAATTGTAATGTTAATAATTATATTATTACTTGTACGTGAACAATCCTTTGCCCTTTGCCCATGCCATGCATTGCCAACCCGCTCGCCAGGCGTGGCAACTAAGGCAAACCCCCCCATGATGAGAGGTAGAAGAAAGCAATGGCCCCCAGTCCCCGGCGGCCTCGCTAGTCTTGGCTATGGTGGCATGGTAACGGCGAGGCAGGGGGTGCGAAGAATCACCGGCTGATTTCTAGCTGCCAACCCAAACGACTGGACCTGGCAACATATAACGCGCGCACATTGAGGACCGACGAGAAGATACTAGAACTGGAAGAAGAAGTAAGCAAGTTACACTGGAGTATTATAGGGTTGTCTGAAGTCCGAAGACAGGGAGAGGACTCTGTAATCATAAAATCCGGTAATTTGTTCTACTACCGGCAGGGTGACCATCTGTCCCAAGGAGGTGTCGGGTTTATCGTCCACATGTCTCTCATCAACAACGTGATCGAGATCGGGAGTGTGTCGAGTAGGGTCGCGTACCTTATATTCAGAATAACCAAAAGGTATTCGCTGAAGGTCATACAGGTATACGCACCAACCTCGACACACCCTAATGATGAAGTGGAGGCAATGTATGTGGATATTTCAAGAGTCATGCATTGCTCTAAGACTCACTACACGGTGTTGATGGGAGACTTTAACGCAAAACTAGGTACGAAAAAAGGCGATGAGCTGATAGTGGGAAACTTTGGAGTAGGGCAACGGAACCCAAGAGGGCAACAGCTGGCTGACTTCATGGCAAAGGAGGGATTCTTTATGATGAACTCCTATTTCCAGAAGCGGCCCCACAGGAAGTGGACATGGATGAGCCCGGACGGTACCACTAAAAATGAGATCGACTTCATCATGACGACCAAGCGTCAGCTGTTCAGTGATGTCTCTGTGATCACTAGGATAAAAACCAGCAGTGATCACCGAATGGTAAGAGGCACACTGAACCTTAACATTAGGCTCGAGCGGTCTCGTCTGGTGAAGTCTACGCTCCGCCCACCACGTGCCCTTATCCAGAACCCCGAGAGCTTTCAGCTCTAATTGCATAATCGCTTTCAGTGCCTAGACGATTGAGTTACAGTGGACGATACGAATAGCAGGCTAGTGGAAACTGTCCGGAGATCGAGAGATTTTACGGACAGCTGTACACAACGTCGTTGAAACCACACACTGATGTGAGTAACGACCCAAGAGCCAAGCATATCCGACATTACTCCGATAACATCCGGACGTCAGTCTGAGCGAGATTAGGATGGCTCTCAAACAGCTTAAAAACGGCAAGGCGCCGGGTGGTGACGGAGTTACAGCTGAGCTTCTGAAAACGGGTGGAAAACCGATACTTGTTGTCCTTCAGAAGCTGTTTAATTCCGTTATTCATGGCGGTGTTACGCCGAAAGCGTGGAGTAGAAGCGTGGTTGTCCTATTCTTCAAGAAAGGGGATAACTGCCTTTTGAAGAATTATAGACCGATATCGCTTCTAAGCCGCGTCTACGTGCTGTTTTCGAGAGTCATCTCAAATCGTCTAGTGAACAGACTTGACGACTTCCAGCCTCCCGAACAAGCCGGATTCCGAAAAGGCTATAGTACCATAGACCACATACGTACTCTTCGCCAGATTGTACAAAAGGCCGAGGAGTACAATTTGCCATTATGTCTGGCGTATGTGGACTATGAGAAAGCCTTCGATTCAGTCGAAATTTGGGCGGTACTACAGTCTCTCCAGCGGTGCCAGATAGACTCTCGGTATATCGAAGTGCTGAGGTGTTTGTACAATGAGGCTACGATGTCTGTCCGAGTACAGAATCAGAGTACGAAACCAATCCAACTGCAGAAAGGTGTAAGACAGGGTGATGTCATATCCCCGAAACTCTTCACCGCTGCATTGGAAGATGTTTTCAAGCAGCTGAACTGGAAAGGATACGGTATCAACATCAATGGCGAATACATCACTCACCTTCGATTTGCCGACGACATAGTTCTTATGGCAGGATCGCTGGAGGAGCTTAGTACAATGCTCAATGACCTCAATAACGTCTCCCAACAGGTTGGTCTTAAGATGAACATGGACAAGACGAAGTTCATGCCAAACTTGTCCATGTCACACCAATACCGGTTGTTGTTGGGAACAATAGGCTCGAAGTTGTAGACGAGTACGTATACCTGGGACAAATTGTCCGATTAGGTAAGTCCAACTTCGTCTCAGAGGTCAATCGACGAATCCAACTCGGCTGGGCTGCGTTCGGGAAACTACGTCATATCTTCTCGTCGAGTGTACCGCAAAGCCTCAAGACGAAAGTATACAACCAGTGCGTGTTGCCAGTAATGACATACGGATCCGAGACTTGGTCTTTCACTGCAGCCCGTATGAGGAAGCTCAAAGTTGCTCAGCGCGCTATGGAAAGGGCTATGCTCGGTGTTTCTCTGCGTGATAGAGTCTGCAACGATGATATTCGCAGCAAAACTAAGGTAACCGACATAGCCGTAAAGATCAGCAAGCTGAAGTGGCAATGGGCCGGCCACATAGCTCGCAGAACTGACAACCGCTGGGGAAAAAAGGTTCTCGAGTGGCAGCCACGTACAGGCAAACGCAGTGTAGGGCGACCCCCCACAAGATGGAGTGACGACCTGCGCAGTGTTGCGGGAAGTCGATGGATGCAGGTGGCTCAGGACCGAGCTTCGTGGCAATCTTTGGGGGAGGCCTATGTTCAGCAGTGGACTTCTGATAGGCTGAAATGATGATGATGATGATGACGTGAACATGAAAATTTAAGTTCTTTACTTTAGTATTTATTATGAAGGGATAGGAAAAAAACTTATATCATTCGAAAGGTACTGTGCCATAGATGTGCACAAAAATAAAATTATGTATCTATGTTGCCGTTAAGGTAGGTAAAATAAACTGAACATAAGAACATGATTTTTACTTACAATTACTTATCGAATTTCGACCACAGACGATACTAGAGACAATAAATTTATGTAAATATTTCTGTTAATGTTTATACTCCATTTTTTATATATATTATATAAGACAGCGAAAGAAATAAAAATTGGAAAACAAAATCTTTACTCAATAAACACATTATGTCAAAAGCTGTTTTGCACTTTATAGTGCCTGCAGCCTTCACACTAGATTATTCGTCTTTGTTTTACCAGTATTAACATATTTTCTTTCAAAATTTATAGAATTATTAAGATATTTAATCAATCGATCAATTTGTACATTATCTCTTAGTGAACATATAATTATTCACAAATTCTATTGAGTAGAATAAAGAGAAGCACCCAATAATTCAACACCTGTGAGTTACCTATATTTCGCAAATAAACAACTATTATTAATATTGAAAGCACTCTCTGCGCAGATCGGACCAAAACTATGCGTTGACTATTACTATGACCCCCGGTGCTGTAAAGTACTCGAAACATCGAGAACATAAACACAAAAATACGCGATAAAATCCGTTAATAATAGTGTCATTTCAAATGTTCAGGAGTTAGCGCAAATACAAAAAATCATTATAGGAATTTTTATTACTGTTAACTTTAATTATTTTCAGCGCCATTTTATCTCCACACTTCAAGGAATGTTAACATATGTTAGAAGCCCAATTAATGGAAATTGTTAGGTTCCGTGATCGGTGACGGCACGTGCGGAAAATTGATTTATTAACAGTTTCATAGTCACATCCGACGGTCCGTAATAATATTTCCATACGAGTAATTTTTAAAATGTATTATTAACCTTACCTTTTTTTCATGGGAAAGGGGGCATACAACCAAGGAGCTCTGCTACACAAGAGGAGCTTCAGGAACGTTGCCATGGATATTTAGGAGATGGGAGAATGAGGAGGGGGGACGGGGAGAGGGAGTGAGCCTCCGATTACCTTACTAACCGAACGAAACGCAGAAGCATAAGGTGCGCCTACTTCACGCTACTCATCGCCGTACCACCCCGGTCGATCTGGCTCATTCGAGCAGCAGCAAAAGCCGCCGCTTGGCTCTACCACGTACCCAATGTCATTCCATCCGTCAATGCTAATCTCAGATCCCACAGACTAGTGAAAGAGAGTAGCATCTCTAGTTCGAGAGTCTGCCCTCCCCAACCCACCAGGCCCTTCGTTTGTATTTACTTTTAATTACCTACTGTACTTACTTATTAATATTGACAATTGTTATTATCTCTTGTACTATCACTATATGTAATTATATTAATAATAATTGAAATATAACTATGAATATCTTGAAAATGTCGTAAGGTGAAACCGGCCGATTTTTTATATAAATTAATAAAAAGTATTGTGAAAATTAGTACAAGAGATAATAATAATTGTTAATATGATATGGCTTCACCAAGTGAAACAAACGAAACAACAGCAAGTATAAATTATACTTATACATATTACATTGCCGCAGCAGAACTAGAGTATCCGACATTCGCCTTAAGGATCAGCAAGCTGAAGTGGTAATGGACCGGTCAAATAGCTCGCGGAACGGACAACCGTTGGGGACTAAAAGTTGTCGAATGACAACCCTGTATAGGCAAGCGCAGTGAAGGTCAAAGTTGGCTCGGGATCGTGCTTTGTGGTAATCTTTGGGGGAGGCCTATGTGGGCAGTGTACTCTTATTACATACGCCTATACAATGTTTTGGAATATACAATGTTACAATTATTAAACTGGCTCTCTGCACCTATCACACGGGAACACAACAGTAGTTCCACTGCAGTTTGGGGGCTGAAATGACTAAGACGACTAAGACTTTCCGACTACCCGCGGTGGTCATAAGATAATGTTTACTTTTAAAAAATTGTATCAGACACTTACAGACGCCATCCAGTCCCAAATTTAGGATTAACATGATAACTGGGAAGTGATTATAATCACAAGAGCAGGACAAACTCAACTTTTAAAAAAACAACTAACTATTATTTGTCTCCCACCATGGCTAGTCCCCGCGGGAGGATTACACCACAACACTCTAACTAAAATATCTAAAGTACATAATATTGCAAGGTTACACTTTTTTCCAAGTGTCGTAGTTCCAAATATGTCAGACCTGTATTACAGGTTTGATATATTTGGAATCCCTATCCATCCCTCTTCGTAGGAAGAAGGAAAAATTTATACATTTATGTGTATTGATAAATACAATAACTTATATAGACCGTCTGTGATTTCGAAATAATTTTTGTCTATCAGTTTGTCCCTTGCGGCGGATCTGATCCTTAGCTCCAACGCTGAGCTCGAGTCAGTTGAAGAAGGAAGATAGGCAGATTGTCCAACGTAACAAGGCCGTTCAGGGTATTATATGTCTGACATATTTGGATTATAACTGTTCAGCTGCCTTAAACCTTCAGGCAGCTTAACAGTTGCGGGTCACGTCTAACGAGGTAACCGGCCGTTCGTTAAACATTAAAAAAAACACTCATAACTGTGTTACTTCATTTGTGAGCGTTATGTGTTAACACATACGTTCTAACATAAACATTAACCGGAAAGAGCTATAGATGTTGCTTACTGCAACTTAGTTTGCTTGTTCAGCTATTCGAGTAAATCTTTCGCTAGCGTCTGTATTTATTTCGAAAGAGCTTTATTCGTATTTACGATGTCTCCGTGAAAAGGAAAATGGGTTGAAAAATATACCAGAAACTTTAAAGCAAAATATAATTCAATGGAACACACTCCGGGAAGGATTACACTCTCAGAGAATTTCAGTGTAAAGTAACAGTAAAATACTGTTTAATTTCGTGAACGGTGAACGTCGAACTGGAAACCCATTTCCCAGTAAACGAGACATTCCATCTTGGTCGTCAGGGGCGCAAACTCATTTGCATTTTCATTCTTAATACAGGATAAGATGCTGATAAGACAAGAGACTTTCATTTCGACACTTTTAAACACATGATGCAACGTGTTAACATTTAAAAAAATAACGTTAAAATACATTAAATATTAAAAAAAGGTAACTTATTACTGTCTTGTTAATGTGACGAAGAAGCGGAAGAGACCGTTACTATTACGAAAAACGAATGAAGCCAAGGCATAATTGGTATCAGGTGGCACTAACTAATTGCATAAAATTGCACAACATCAGCTCTTAAGATTTGCGCAAAAATAACATACAAACATTTGTTTATCTTTTTAATATTTTCATAATTGTAAAAAATACAAGAAAAATGTGATTATGACTACCCTTTTCTTCTAATTTTATGACCAACTACGTAACATTGACCACCCAATTCAGTTATGTACTGTTTGTTACATTTTGTTATTTTTATGAAGAAAATCGCTAAAGTTTTGTAAAATACGTGAAAGAACAATGTATTTTATATATTTATGAATGTTTATGTAAATAAAAAAAAATATTGAACCTACTCGTCGTATGGAAAAACATGTTTTTCTTGAAATACACCTTAACGACTTGAAACGTAACTTATCTTGTAATAAGTTATGTTTACGAAGAAAAGTTCAGTGAAAATAACATGTGACGTTCGACTTAAAACATTTCATTTACAAATAACCTTTTTGAAATACAAAGCAATGTTTTTTTTTTCATTTTCATTCACATATCAGTATTTTCGTGTAATTTTCGATTTAATTCTAATCCTAATTTTGGAGTACTAGTCACTAGTCTAGTAGTTAGATCTTAATGGAAACTTTATGTTTTATCGAATAACATTTGAGCAACTTAATAAAATTAAATCATATATAAAGAGGTGAAGTTAACAAGTAAATAATATGTTGGTTTATTCTTCCTTAAACCTTTTCTTTTTTTATGCGAAAGGCGGCAAACGTGCAAGCGGTACACCTGACAGTAAGTGTCACTCACCGAACGAAACGCAGAAGCACAAGATGCCGCTATTGTGCGAGGCAGTAGTAGCAACAAAAATGAGCCTTTTGTTTGAACGCTTATTCGTGTGGCGATGTATTTTAGCGAACTTTCAATGCGCAGGTGCAATAGTAATTGAGACCATTTATTAAGTTTTCAATCGAAATGTTTCATCAAAAATTAATCACTATATATTTTTACTACTAGTCTAGTCTAGTCTAGTAAAACTATATTTTGACACTTTCCGACGTTGTTCCTTTTTTGATTTTGCGGTTGTAGAATCTCTACCCTTAGTCGGCTCTTACGACAACCATGAAAAAAAACGCTAAAACACAAAAAAAAGGGGGATGAGGCAGATAATATGGGTCATCTTATCTCCAAACTTTTGGAATTTTATGGGCAGTTATATTTTGCAACTCCTGGATCTAAATATATACTAGTGTTCAAACCATCGACGCAACCTGCGATTATCTGTGGTGTTTGGCTCATACAGACTTATGATGTTGTTAGCTATCTGACCGGTCACATGGGCACTTATAAAATCGATCATTCCATAGATAATAGTAACTTGGCATAAAAAGACACGAAAAGTTCTATTTCTTTCTATTTTCACATCGTCTCTTATATCACTGACAATGCATTAATTAAAATAATTGAATCGGAATTAACCTAAAAACGTGTAAACTTTTACGAACTCATTACTCGGAATTTGTATTCAAAGCTTCAAGAGACATAAAACCCAAAAGTAGGTCCCCAGACAGTTAATGCTACGAAATTACGCGTCCGTCCTTCTCGAGGATTAGAAAAGCAAATCCGCTCCTGTCCACTGGTGTTTCAATTAAAATTAGCATAAACTATCTTTGCTTAAATGCCAAATGTAGATTAGTTACTGTTAAGTAAACGCTTTGTCAATCTGCTGTTAATAAAATTAAATTATTGAAAGGTAAGATAAATCTTTATTTTCTTAAAACATGGTATAAGGATGTTAGTCTTTTTAGTCCATATGTATTGCCATCTTATAAATAGCATTTAATTTATATAAAGCGTTATAACAAAAAATCGAATTGTTTTTAAAACAGTATTATAAGAAGTTATCGTTTTATCAGTAACGTCACTTACAATAGGATTTTTAATGGCGGAGGCAAGCATACATTGTTTTTTATTTGTTGTTTTAACAAGCCTACCTAGCCTAGTTGATATGCACTCTTTAATTTCATAGTACGCTAGTGAACAGGGTTCGATACACGGTGCCGTCAACACTAATATTGTTAATAGCAATTTTAAGCGCTGAATTTACCACGTGGTCGACGGTGAAAGAAACACCCCAAAAAGTGTAAGGAAACCTGCATGTCTGAGTAATATTAAAAGATATTATTTCTAGGAAATAGAACCGCCAACCCGCCAACCCGCACTGGAACAGCGTGACGGATATTTCTCGGCTCAAAAACTCGATTTTGAGAGTACGCCCCGCTGTGGGCATTTAATACCGAGCTCCTGTTTGCTCCTGTAGATTACCATGAGATCATCAAGGTCCATAGTCCCCAATTATGACAGCCATGGGCAAAAAAGGGGGAAGATTTTACCACTACTACCACATCGCTGGACAGGAATAGACCGTCTGTAACCTAACATCACCAAACAGTAACCTTTCATAACGAACTAATTACCCCTATTTAGCTACTTTTACTTAATCAATTATTCTAATTCATAATTATTGCCACACAAAACTGATTAACCCTTCATATCTGTCTATAAAATTATGAAAACTTGGGTTTTGAAGACTTTATTAACATTTTGAGTGCGCTGGGAGTGGAAACGCGATTAGAGATTATGCAAATCAAAATCAAACTGGCGATGGGAAGAGATTGGTCGCATTAGCAATGAAAGGTCTGCGACTTACAACGGTTCATTTGTTGAAACACCTTCGCTGTTGGACTTGGTTGTGTTGAGTTGGAGTTGAGTGATGGACGGAAATATCATGTACCGTAGGTACTTCATGTTTATGGTGTAAGTACATCAAAGAGTATATGAGTGACATGTAAAAAAAAGACTATATCTTCACTTCCATAGCAAATTTGCGTATCTGTCATATGCGTATTTGTCATTTCGGTTTATCAACATTTATCCGTCCCTAATGTGGTAACACTCTGAGGGAATAACATACAGCTCTGAGGATTTATTGTCTATGAGATAATCATAAGAGTAAATGCGCGAATTTGAAATTTCGTGTATCAACCACTAAGGTAAATTTACGAAATGTAATTAAGACTTTATTACTATTTGTGAGGCAGATAGGCATGTTTTTCCGTTAAAGGTGCCGTGTAACCACATTGTTTTTTTTTGTTTGATGGGAAAGGCGGCAGACGACCATGCGGTCGACCTGATGATAAGTGATTACCATCGCCCACATACATCTGTAACAACACCAGACGTGCTGCAGGTGCGTTACTAGCCTTTAAGGGTATTTGGGAGATGGGGGAGGGGGAATAGGCCTTCGGTTACCTCACTCAACGAACGAAACATAAAGGCACGTGATGCCTATACTTAACGCCGGTATTCTGCGAGGCCGTGTTACTACCCCGCTCGAGACGACCCATTCGAGCAGAAGCAAAAGCCACCGCTTGCCTTTACCACGTATAAAACGTTTTGTTGACTTTTAAAGGAAATTTCGTTATTATTAGTTAATTATAGGTAGTGCTCATAATTATTTGAAAAGAATGAAAAATATTTACAACTATTTTCAAAATATTTTTTTCGATGTGGTAACTCATAAAGCGCCAATAGCCTAATAGGTTAGTGTAAAAAATATGACGTCACAAGTTCGAGCGCGCCATTCGACTATTGTCGTGAACCACTCCAGATACAATCTGTAACGCTCAGTTGGAGGGTTAACAGGAATATTAGTAATGTTACTTAATTAGCATTGCTAGCATTTAAAAATGCTAGCAATGCTATCCCCATGAAAGACGTCTTACAGATTCTTATACTACTTCAAAAGAACCGCACAATGCACGCGAAGTTCGTGCAGTACCGAATGCACGCGCACATTGCAGTGTTTACGAACGATTTTTAATACGAGGTGGCTCCATCTCAACATAGGAGTCGTCTCCCTCTTACCCATTGCAGCCGCTGTACAGCTGTGTAACAACCGTCGTGTTCCGGTTTGAATGGTACAGAGTCATCGTACGGGCAGTACGGGCTGAGAGGCTGTACCCTTCTACGATAGAAGTTGTTTGCTGGTCTCCATATGCCACAGTAAGCACTTACCATCAGGAAGACCGTTAGCTCGTTTTTCACTCCAATCCAATAAAAAAAAAACAGCCCAAACCATTTGTGGAGCAGAGCTATAAAAAATAAAGAAAACAAAATATCTCGCAACAAATTTATTGACATTATATAATAAATAATAACAGTATTTGGAATTAAGATTGCAACTTATATATACATTTGTATCGCGGCCAACGCGTCTAGGTAGCTAAAATTGTTCAGGGACGAATTTTTGTTTTTGATATCAGACGTTAAATGTAATATATAATTATTCAAGGTCAAGTCGCAAAAATCGCTAGACGTTGCTCTCGTAATCGTTCGTGGTGAGAATTCGCTTGAGCGTACCCTCAGCCCGGTCGATGTGCGGCGATGGGGTAACACGTGGGTTTTAGTCACAACATGGTAAGACCGAAGTGGAAGAATGTCTTGTTTCATGACCGTAGATGAAGAATTTTTTTACGCATCCAAATTAGCAATTGCTATTACAAAATAAAATCTCTTTTAAGTTACATAATTTATAAAATAATAGATCTATGATTAGAATTATATAATATTTTTTCTTGTAGTAAGTCTGTTCTTAAAAAACTTTATTATTTATCTGACTTTGTGCAATACAAAAATGATTTTACAATATTCCGTTCATAAACTTAAGAAAAGCCTAATTACATAAATAAATAAAAGTTAAATTTTATTTGTTTTCGCCCGGTGCACCAATTAGGAACCATCGAGTTCGGGCTTGCACCGCCGTATTCCGTACAAGTCGCTTCTTATCGTCGAGAGATGGCGCTAAATCCAACAACACATCTCGCTTGTAGGGAAGTAAAAGCACAGTCTCATAAGTATTTGCTATTTCGTATAAACATTGCAGACTTTTTATCCGGACATCCTGGAATCAATCACATCGAACCAATTATATTACATAATTCCGTTATTAATTTAATTTATAGGAAAAGAGCAGACGAGTTAGACTATAGTTCAGAGAGACGATAGTTGTGTAATTTTTTAAAATTTGTTTTGTAATTAAGAATATGAGAGCTCTACCACCATGCTAGTTATTTTAGTGCTTTATTACACAGGCTATTGTCTCGCTATAGTTTACGCGGCAGATTGTGGAAGAAGTTGGAGATAGCATAGTAAACCCTCGATGATATTCAAATTATCTCCTGAACTGTTATATACAATATTAAATATTGCGGTTACTATCGCAAAAACCCTTGAAATTCTCGGCAAAATTATGCTTAACTCATAACAACTCACCATAGATTTGACGTACATCGACAGTTTCACAAGCCGCGGTAAAATGGTCTGTAAGCTTTGAGATATAGTAGCGTGTTTCGCTTGAACATAATGACAAAGTACATCGAGCATAACTATAAGTAAGTCTTTGTTGTCGTAGTCCAATCCATCTATTACTAATGATGAAATCTGAAAAAAAGAGAATCATGAGAAATCTTTTACTGGTTTAGGACAAAAGGAGTTGAAAAATTTACCTTGGATTGACCTATTATCTAATTTCAACAGAAGATTTGTAGCTGTAATAATTACAGTTTTATAACACAACATACAAACACAAAAAAAAACACAGTTTATTTTAAATGAAAATTATAATTAATCAAACCGGTCGCATATACCTGGTCAGCTTCGTTGTTCAGAACAATTTTTGGTGTTTTTCCTAAAATGTATGCCCAACATAACAAATACGTCTGTTTCACATTCGGGCTCAAGGGACCAATTTTTGCGGTTAATCTAGAAAACGATTGAAACATCCGCTGACCATAAAATGGACTTATTCTACAATGTTGTCTTCCATTAAGGTAATCCGTAAAATCTGTCATTATAAGCTGAACAGCTTCCGCTCCGTATGTACTAAACTCTTGATTAGTTATTGATTCGAGAATCTGAAACAAAAATCCTTATCAATCAATAAATAATTGAGTAATTACTAGGATGTGCTTCATTGTTTTATCTGAAGGGTAATAAAGCCGGGAGAATCCATCGCGCTGCTCCAGTGCGGATAGGCTGTCTCGCTTTACGTATACTGGATATATTTTTGTTACACGCAGACTTCCTTGCAATATCTTTGCACGCGGTAGACTCAAGCGGCGGCTTTTGCTGTTGCTCGAATGTGCCGGCTCGACCAGAGCAGTACCACGGCCTCGCAGAATACCGTGGAATTAGAGAAATGTTGTGCTTCTGCGTTTCATTCCGACCGGCAACCGGAGGCCCTTTTATCCTTCCCCAACCTCCCTCCCCATCGTCCCTCTCATCTCTCAAGTAACTATATAGGCAGACAACGCAGCTGCAGCTCCTCTTGTATTGCAGTTGTACGTGGGCGACGGTAATCACGTACCATCGGGAGAGCTGTTTGCTGGTTTGTCCCCTTTACCAAAAAAAAAAAATACCTTCCTTTAGGTAAAATGAATGTAGCAACTAATTGGTACTGTAGCAACTTTTTAAACTGGTATTCAAAAAGCATATCACTCACCTTTTGCAACCAGAATAAAAACTGATCACAACTCCTCATTACTAAAGATTTGGTTATCCATCCGTACAATAGTATCAATCTTGGACATAACGACATATCGTCTCTGGATGATAGATGATTCTTTAGCAACTCATATATTAACTCAAATTTCTCGCCATATTCTGCTTTGTTTAGAAAATGTGCTATCAAAACGCACGCTTTCTTTCTTATTGTAACATTTTCACTATTCAGTGACAGTTTTAAGTTTAATATCATAATGTCTTTAATATTAACATCATACACATTTTGATGTATTGGTGAGTATAAACTTTCTATCAATAAGAAGTGTATTTCATTAGTTTGACACAGATTTAACAAATTACTTGTGTATCTTGAAAGTATTTGCTGCTGTTTCTCAGGTGATAAACTACTAATTGTATTAGCCACTAATTTCAATCCATGATTCAATGTTTCCTCTGGACCTTTTTGAATTTCTTTTAATAACCAATTTAATATAGAATCTATGAGTCCATGAGTGTTTTCAATTTGTGTTACTTTTTCGTTGGTGTATAAACTCGAATCAGACATGCTCTCGTTAAATGCCTCGATCACGTTTGGAGCACTGTCATCATGCACTGAAATTATTTTTAACATCTCTTCAATTATCGTATCAGTAAAATCATCAATGCTGGCTAAATTCGAGAGCAAATTTAAGCGTTTTTGTATATTCGATTTATCATCTACCAAGTTGTTTAAATCGCACTTCCCTTTTACGACTAAATTCATTATCGTCTCCGGATATATTGTAGCGATCGCGTGAATTGTCTCAAAGCTTACTTTTATCAAATCACTATCTAGAGAATGCTCAACATTATAGATTAGTACCTCAACGAATGGCAGAATCAAATCAGGTTTTACAACATCCTTCACTTTAATCAAGGTTTTAAATCCTGCAATCTGGTATTCCTTTGACTGCCGGCTCACTGCTAGTAAGCAAAGTTGAGGTATTTCATTAATTTGAAGTTCTACCTCATCCAGTACATCCCAATGTTTTGTTAAATCGTACAAGTCTCCTAGAAAATCTAGACTAGCTATTTGCAGTTTAGACGATGTTTTGAATTCGTAGTAAGCCGCTATTGCCGGGACCATAGACTTTGTGATAATAACACATGATTCCTTTGAAGCGTTGGCTGTAGTGAGCAAAATTTTCGTTGCTTGTACAAACTGTGATACAGTTGTTGAGCTGGCTAAGCTTGTTTGCATTGATATAAGAACTCCTTTGACGAAAGTCTCGAAGGTTTGGTCTGTATTTGCGGTGGTTGCTAATTTTGTGACTAATGCTGACAATGCTTCATGAGCTGCCATTTTTAATTCATTATCAGTTTTATGAGTTATCTCTCTATGTATGGAAGACCATAAAGTTTTTAAGAATGGACTGTAACTCTCGGCTTTAAACGTTTTATAACTTTCAGCCTGGAATTAAAGTAAAAGTTTGTATATACTAACTTATTTGCAAATGGCAAGCTCACCTATACCATGCTGATTAAAGAACGAGGCTCTGACGGCCGACTGAATTCGGAAAATCCATCCGAATGTATTGAACACAAATACCATAGACTAGGTAAGGAGTAAAATCATTGGTGCGAGAGGGGGTATCGGTACTACGCTCACCAGTCACCCGACCAGCATGGTGAGTGTGGGCAAATCTTCCACGCATGGCAGTGGAGTTTTACAGACTGATAAATAATCTTATAAAAAACCGGGCTCATTATTCATTAGACTTACTTTTATTCAAGAATAAAATTAGACTATGTTTTTTATATGTATGCTTTTCTTTTGTATTGTACGCGCGCAATCTACCATCGACTAGCTATTCTCCTGTTGCAGGTCTGCTGGAAGAAATTTCTTAAGAAATAAGCAGTACCTATGTACAGACCATTTCTTCCTACCATATTTCTTTTTTTTCGGTTTTACTTGTGTACATAATATTACATAAATTATTAAATAAAATAAGAGTTACTTAGAATAAAAACTATAATTAAATTACATTTTAAAAAATCACACCCATTTTGTTCATTACAAAAAGTTATAATGAAAAAAAAATGCTTACCAATAGCTTTAATGAATCAATTTTGGCCATTCTCAAACTAGAGTCCAATTTTTCAACAAGAAGCACTAGACAATGCTCAGCAAAATCAGGTAGAGCACAAAGACAAGGAATCAGAGCGGAAGCCAGGTCTTGTCTTGTAACAGGAGCAGGATCATTCGGAGATGGATGGAAATCAATTGGGTAATAACAAGAAATAACATCAAACATCTCCTCAGTTAAATGGCCTAATGGTATATGTGTAAGGAAAATTGGTAGGAAATTAAACACAAATAGTAAATTACGAGGATCCCTTTCGCCTTCAATAGATGATATGACTCCATATACAAAGTCTGGTCCTAACATTTTCATGTCTGGAAAAGAAAAAATTGTTTTTTTTAAAAGGAAAAAACTGTTTACTATTGGTAGTCATCATCTGCACATATGTTCCCATGTAACAAGTGTACATGCACATACCGAGTACATCTCCTCTTCCACTTCCCATATTATATGTATATGAAAAATGATCGGACTAACGGTCAGATGCAGTATCAGAGACATGGGACACAACAGAATCAAAAAACTGTTGATTGCACTATTATTGGCTTCTACTGGAATTCAAAGCCAAGACCCAGGCTCAATAGTGGATATGCTTATCACTAGGCTATGTGGTTGTGAATGTGTTGTATACAACATGCCATTACTAGGTCATATAAAAAATATCAATAAAATAAGTGCTGTAGTTTAGTCATAGAATACTCATTATATTTTTTTTCTTTCTGGATAAATTTGTGCTATTAGTTCACTAGCCCTACAATACCCAAGTTGAAGATGACTGTACTCACCAGCCTATGCTGCCAATGCCTCAAGTAGTACACTTGTCAACAAAGTTGTTTGAAAAAAGTAACAATGCAATAATATAAAAAGTACAATAATGTTATGATTATACTTTAAGAAACTTACATTCTACATCTCTTTCCAACAATTTCTGTAGTATCAAATAAATATGATATCTATCTTGCCTCACTTGTGATTGGCAAGGAACTTCTCGGAACAATGTTGTAAAGAATTCTCCACTAATCTGAACACAGTAATTCTTCATATCAATAATTCCTAAGTAACCTTCCAACACTGTCGGTATCACTCTATGATTATCCTTCAATCTATCTACATAAAATTTGGATATAAATTTTACTTGCTTATCAGTTAAATAGTCTTTAGGCAATGCTTTTAGTATTTTGGTGAAAAACCTCATCCCCTTTTCTCTGTTCTCAACCTCTTTGTTAGTTAGTACACCAGCCATATTTTCAACAAGTATTGTTATATCCAAGTGTCCTGATATAATATCTGTAACATAACAATTAAGGTGTAAATATTTACATTTAAATGTATTCTTAATCCATAGCTCCGCTTGATTTTTGAAATACATTTGTAATGGTGGCAAAGAAGCCCACACTCTCAAACCTTTTGCTAATTGGTCTCTGAGGTCAACAGACAACAATTTTTAAAAATATTGGAAAGTGTAAGTTTCTTGTAACTGCAGAACCCTGACGTTAATCGTCTGCTAAGGGTTCTGGAATTCCTTGCCGTTATTAGTGTTTTTTCTTTTCTTCATTCTATACACAAGCTAGTATCTACCTGCAGCATAGGTACACAGGATAAAAAATATGCAACCTGAATAAATAAAAATACCTATTTACTTTATTTAGTAACTTTAAACATTAGTCTACCAGTGACACAATTAAATATGCACTCAAAATAAATTGAAACTGAAGTATTGTGTTCAAAAATAAGTTTCAAAAACTTTTGTATGTACTTTTTCATATAGACTAGATAATTATAAAATATATACCTGTAATGATATCCCCTGTGTGCTCTAAAATAGTAGTATTTTGTATTATTTCATCGGCTAGTTCACATTTAAACCAGATAGATTCCATTTTGGATCATAAATATAATATTGAACACACTATGTAATATGTTGCTCGGAATACAGTTGTAGAAACAGGTTTCTATATAAACATATCCTCAATAATTGATAAAGAAATAAGTAAGGGATATTGAATGACAATATTTCTGATTGCTTCACCGAAATTATTTTTGTAAAACGTAAACTTTTTAGAACTCAGAGGTTAATTCACTTATTTTAAAAATATCACATAATTAATTAAGCTATGGTTAATCTGTCATACAGCCAAATCTGTCAAACCGTCAGAATAATAATACTACAGAATACTATATTCAAGAGAGAAATAATAATTTCTCCACCTATAGGGCAGACCAAGAAGCATGTAAGCTTTAAGCACTCAATATTTTACATTAAAGAAAATCCTGCCAACGAGAAGCAAAACTAAATATTGAAGTTGAGCTTGTCGATTTGTGATCGATTAAAGAATCGTTTTTTTAAATCGGCTTGTTATATCTAAAATATTCCATTTTGTTTTTAACTCATCCCCATTCCTTTTCTAGGAGTACATATGTGTGGTACTGATAATCTTTGAACAGTTTTGACGCGTATACTTTAGAATCGTTAAATGATTTACTTACCGACAGCGTTATTAAATGAGTTATTCGTGCAATACGGAAATCCTATGTCTACAGTCTGGCAATGTCAGATTTTTTATTGTAGTAGTCATACACCGACATCAAACGTAACGTAACTCAAAACGCACTATAGTATAACTAATAAACCACTTTCACATAATATTCAAAACTGTGAGCCAAATTACCGATTAATGGATAATCCAGTTATTTTTCGTATGGTTTACATTTAACCATTTTGTTTTAAAATTGGCAATCGTTTTTTCGTCAATCTGAAAGATAATTTAATATATTAGTATTTCAACGTCAACGTCATACCTTACTAAGATGCATACAATAACCGACTTGAAAAAAGAAGTGTGTGTACTTATGTGCGCACGTATGAAGTTATACTTCTTTAGCATAACAAAATATATAAAAATAACTAATAATAATAATTTATAAGGTAAACAAATAAAAACAATACATACTGTCAGTTAACCTCAAATCTATAAACCCACTTAAAAAGTTTATTATATAAAAACCACTTTTATCACGAATACATACAATAAATTATCATTCACCACCATATATAATTTAAAATCACACATATATTTTTCTTTCTTCACTGATATAAAACACATGTTGTGGATTCATATATATTTGAATAACTTGAATTTAGTTATCAGTTCTCACGAAAACTTAAAAGACAAATACCAACTAACTTCACGTTGTCGCTTTTAGGTGTCGATGTGCGCGCATATTGTAAAAATTTACTCCTATCATTTTTCCCAAACGTGCCAAAAGAAGTATAACATCAAAACCTGTGCACAGTACATAAAATGACAATATAGTAGTGAATGTGTTATAAGTATGATCGAATATGATATATGTAACATTGAAAAGCTATACGTGAGAATCAGTTTAGTCTGCCAGTCTTGCACCAATTACTACTACTATATTAAATGTCTGTTATCATATAACATAGTCTTTAGTTGTTATTAAAAAAGTAAAAACGGTGATAATTACATCAATTCGTAGAAAACTTCAAAGATAATTGGAATAGACGTTATAACTATTTTTTATTGTTATTTTCATTTTAAGGTGATACATAGAATTATGTGTAATGACATGATTTCGAACGCACTTAAACTGCAAAATTACCATCATTTAATTCCTCAATTCGTCTATTTTTCATTTTTCAGTAAATTCTAACCCAAAAACTTTCTTGACAAGGCTGAATAGTCTAAGACCTTCACCTATCTTTAATGGTTGAACATCAAGAACAACAAACGTCATTGTCAATTTCAAACAAATAAAGGCAAGACGGAGATGGTATAGAATGATGAAATAAGAATTTCAATTATAAAATCGCCTTTCAAATTAAAGTATTGAAAAAATCACTTATAACTCCGTGTTTATTATAATCTTGTTAAGCCAAAGACACAAACCTTGATAGTTGTAAGATGTCGCATAAATCTCTCATCGACTTTATAGTTAAATACCACAAACCAAGATTGTTAAACAGTTTAGTCTTTTTCCCTAGCAATGGAAACTCATATTTTGGGAGACGCTTGTTTATACCAGCGCCGTTGTCTACATCAACACCAAAAGTGCAATCACCAAGACATTTTAGCACAACTGTGGCAAAACTTAACGAACTTTCATCAAATAAAGAAATTAATAAGTTTGAAGGTAAATTTCAACTAATGTTTACTTGTAAGAAATGTAACATTAGGAATACAAAGCTCATCACTAAATTGGCGTATTACAAAGGAGTTGTAATAGTTATATGTGATGGTTGTGATAACAAACACCTGATTGCTGATAACCTCAACTGGTTTTCTGACATGAATGGAAAGAAAAATATTGAAGATATTATGGCTGAAAAAGGGGAGACTGTACAAAAAATAATGTCCACTGACATAGAATTTATAGCTAGGGAGATGGTTGTACTAAAGTTAGATGAGCCTAAACTGGAAGCTTAGGCATGAAATTACTAGTTGCACAATTCACAATGTAATTATATTTCTTGATAAAAAGTGACCCGTATTTGTTAAGGCATGGGGGAATTGTGTGGTTTTAGAAAGAACAGTTGATTTGCAGTGCAAATGGTTAATATAACAAATTTATGTATTAAAATACTATCCATTGAATTGATAGTTTTATTTTTAGCCTGATCTTATCCCTTTTATAGTTTCTCTGATGTTGCATCAGTCCCTTTCTCGTGTCTTATTACATTAATTGTCACATTGGATATGGGAAGATAGAAATATGTGAATAGCTACCGTACACTAAATTCTTATAGATGCTGCCATTTCCTTTCCTTTTTTTTATAAAATATATGATGTAAAATGCACATTTGGTACAACTGGTAATTTGTAGTAAATACAAAAGTTCCATGTGAGAATCAAACCCATAACCGGTAGTGTTTTATTTATAGTGACATGTCATTCTGAAAAAGGGGAGATACTTAACAATGTTGTCCACAACATATTCTACATTGGATTAATATTATTTGAAAATGGACAAACAAGCACTGACCTAAAACTATTGTCTGTAATCCATATAAATACTTTTCTTACATCTGAGAAGATTCTGATTCTAACAAGAAGCCAGTCAGTCTATATTATCTGTGCAATGGTAATTGAATTTGTAACTTTTAAATATGAACGATTTTTTGAAGATATTGCATATTTAATGCAGGAAATTTGGTGTTATTAATTGTTTAACTCCTGACATGTTGCAACAATCTAAATTCAATTATTATGACAATTAAGGGTTATCAGTTATAGATTAGTTAAATTTACTTCACACATGGGATGGAATGAATAGACAAATAATAATATACCTCATGGCTAAAAAAAAGCTACCACATGGCTAGCAATACCAATGCTATGTAATCCTTGCACAACATATGTTATACACCTCAATAAAGTCAATTCAGATTGGGTTTTTTCCAATAAAACATGTTATGATTACACAACTTTAAAATATATTTCATAATATGGCTGACCTAAAATACAAATATAAAAAATAAATGTTGCAATACATTGTAGGATTGCAGTTTAATAATGTGAATGGAAAATTCATATAAACAATTGAACAATACCTATAAGATATACATAACAAATGTACCAAATAATGTAAGTATCAGTTAAAGAGCAACTTTATTAACTTGCGACATATTGGTTTTGCAGTAACTTTGTTTAAAGAATTAGCTGTTGCTACCAAAAACATTGCTCATTATTATGATTTCTTGTAATTACGTGAACACTCCACATTTGAAATGAAACTGTTATTAACGGATTTTACAACTTTACCTTTATTTTTCTTTGACCTACGCTGATGACCACAAATGCTATAAAGAACCTAAAAGTTTATCTAATATTAAACGCCTTAAAATCCGTAAATATTAACATTTCAAATATTGTTCATTATACTTAAATGGTATAAAACATAAACACAATCCTTGTGTATATGCTGTTGGTTGAAGGTTTTCACCATCACATGACAAATGTTTATATTTATACATAACACACACACATGTAGTTTATATATTACACATATGTCCATGCATAACCAAAGTGGTTTGCAGGTGTACTATATAACAGCCTACTTATAATACTTATAGATCATCATTTACATTGGCCATCTCAATTGGTCAGCTGAACGTAGGCCTACCACATGTATTATTACAAAGCATGGTTCTCAGCCAACACTTTACAAAGTTACCACTCAAGAATCTTACTTTGCCAACTGATATCAGTAACCTTTTTTAATGGAAAGGAAGCGAAGGAGCAAGCGGCAAGGTATTTGGGGGGAAAAGGGGAGTAGGTAGTGGGATTCCTATTACCTCAATCGCCGAACGAAACGCAGAAGCACTAGATGCCTCTACTTCACAGTGGTATTCTGCGAGGTTGTGACCAGGTCGAACTACCAGTGACAACCAATGCTTGACTCTACCACTTCAGCTTACTAATACTTGGTACATATAATCAGATATAATAAAGACTGATCTAAAACTATTGTACTATTTTAAATTGGCACCAAATGGTAAACATTATAATTATATTAAAAAGGTATTTGATTAAATTATTTTGTAGGAATTGATCTAATTTAGATTTAACATTATGTTTTTGATAGCCAGCTTAGATTGCTATTTAATACTAAGTTAGAACATTGGTAACTAGAATCACATACCAGTGATGATTATTTTATCAATTCCCACAAAACAATTACTTTTCTAAAACATGTAATAGACTTTTCTAAAAATAAGGCACTGTAGAAAAATATATTTCTTAAATCTCTATATATTATTTGTGCTTACTGAACATGTATACACATTATTTTCAATAAAATTACTGGTAAGTATAATAGTAAAAATATAAAATGGAATGGAGTCATTGCAGATTTTGAACAAATATCACTTTTGTCACTTTGAAAAACAACAAAAAGAGTTATTATTCATTAACAAATTAGCAAGTCTAAATAGTTTAGTGATAAAGTATACATCAAAATGAAGTATAAAAACCACAGGAATAATATACATTCATTTAGAGGAATGATATATCATATGTATACCCAAAATACAAGACTTAAAGCTAAATAATGAGAATTGCATAAGTAATTATCTTTCGAAACATATCCATTTAACACAATATCCTCATCAGACCTTCGCTTTGTATCTTACATGAAGTACCTACAACTTGGAACAATTGTTTAAAAAAGTAACAATGGCACATATATATAACACCATTATAGTTAAGCTTTGGGTAAAAGTACTAATACCATATGATAGATTTTTCAAGTCATTACCAGGAATGCATAAAGCTTTCATTGCAAATAAATCCTTGGTAAAGCTTTATACAAGTATGAGTTTTACTACATAGCATAGTTTGATTTGAACCGAAGCCACAGTAAGATCAGTTTGATCTAATTTAGCATAGTTTCAATGAGTCTATCGTCAATCACTTAGCACCTATCTACACCTTTTTACTCATATCATTAATTGTGATGTCAGTCGCCATTTTATAAACTTGAATAAGAAAGTAATATTTGTTGTACATCTTAAATCATTTAGAAACAAAAAAAAATTTCAACTACTATACTGTAAGTAAATACAAACTCTGTAGTAACAGTTAACTATGCAATAAAACTCACACTCTGCATACTGCTATTCAAGAAAAAGAGCAACTGATGGTTATATGTAACTCTCCCTTGCAAAACATAGACACACTAATACCTTAAACTTGAATATTTTATAATACTTTGAGAGTAAATTCTTGTAAGTGGTTTCTTTACAGGCCAATATGCACAGTATGATAAGACCACTCTCTAATTAAATTACTGTTTAAAATTTTCTGTAAAATTTCAGTCTTTATAATAAAATCTTCCTGTACATAAAATATTTTCTCAACATATTTATACCCTTTTAGGACGGCTTACAATTGCATAGTCGGTTCCATTACAGTTATTATGGTTGATTTCCTCTAAACCAACCTGATTTTGTAATGCTTGGGCCTGGGCTGCGGTAGGAACCTGAGGCCCTGGTGTGTTTGGTTTCCGAATCATACCATATCCCAAGTGAGAGTCATCTGCCAATCTCGCCGTCTGCATAACATTCTCAACTTCATCATAATCATTCCATGTGTCTTTATTCTTTGGCTCACTAAGAGCCAATGTTGATGGACGGGCCTCCACTTGTTTGTATCTTGAAGACTTATTTAATTTACTTGTAGAACCAAAGTACTGTAATCTGTCATAGTTTTCATCTTCTGGACTGAGTGGTAAAAGAATAATTCTCGAAGATTCTGGTCCTGTACTGTTTAAATTATCCTGCGACCTTGATATAAGTTTCATGCAATTAGGATTATCAGCTAAATTTGGTGTGAATTCTGTATGATCAGGGTCATCAATCCCTAAAGTTTTCCATGCTTCACATCGTACTTCTATTTTATCGTATGGCACTGATGGGGTACTCTGACTTTTCAATTGATCAATAGGTTCGTAGTTTTCTAGCTTTTTGTATCTACCAAAATCAATGCTCTCATCTGTTGAAGATTGAGGATCCTTGTTCATTGACTTATGAATAGTTATGATCTTGCGAGGAGGCTTTTGTGGCTTAGGTTTTAGAGCCGGTTTTGGCATAAGTAGCGGTGCTGTATCTCTCTCTGAGGCAGAACTTTGTTGACTTGAGACAGAAATTGTTTTGAATGATAAAGAACTGAGGTTCAATTCATCTGGCCTTGCAGCAACTAAGGGACTCCTAGACCCAGGAAATAGGTTTGCACTTGGTTGTATATTAAATTCTGTATGTTCTGGACTGTGCATACTGTCATTACCAATTGATTGTTTCATAGTCTTCATCTTAAGTGATAGACATTTAAATATTTCTGATTGATTAGGATGCTCTATATGGAAAATACCTTCACCAGTGTCACACTTCCTCCCTGCTTCAAATGTAAACTTACCCTGTCTGTAACCATAGCGTCTTATGTACCTATATGGCCAAGTAGCAAAAAGCTTGTTGTCATTTAAGTCCCTTAAATCAATTGATGTTGATGTGAGCAGTAGGAGATATCTGATTGGTTCTAGTCCACACCTTGTTGAAGCTTCAGAAGTGCACATCTTTACTGAGAATACTCCTTCTCCAGAAGAACAATATAAATCATTATCTTCATCACAGCTTATTGGAATAGAATCTGTACTCTTAAAAGCAACTGACTGAAGTGCTGTGACCCATTCTAAGGTTTCCAATTCTGATTGTGTGCTAATTTGCTGAGTATGTGACTTAGTTAATATAGTTATAGTATTGGGACTAGAATGTGTTATTTTGATACAATTTTCAAGTGTTAAAATCTTGGGAATAGATCCTGATGTGACATCATCTTTATTGTCATATATTTCCAACCTCTCTATGCCTTGTTTACTAGCATTAAAGAGTATGCAGTGTTTTTGTTGCCAATTTTTCTGAAATTAACCAAATATTATATTAATATGTATTAGTCTTAATACTGAAATTATATATGTCATTCTAGCAATGTAAATGCCCCCCAATGGACGAAGAAGATCTCTTCAAATATCTGAGAGGTTTTTGGAACCGGAAAAGGTCCATCATGCTGCTCCAGTGCGGACATCACATGCACTTAAAATAATATTTTTAATCAATCACTTTTATCTCAACAATGAAAATATATAACAGTTGAAATTTTGTACAAGAACATGGAACATGGAACAAGGAACATGAGTTCCAAAGTACACATACAAAATGTTACTAAAAAAACAGTTTCTATGTTTAATAAATAACTGCATATATGGATATTGTTGTGTTGTGTATTTGTTGTTGTTGGTGGTTGATGGAATTATTTGAGTAAATATAATTTAAAACATATAATCAAAGTTTTTTCCAGGAAAGTATAAATTTTTCAGTTAGAATATTTAGTTCTGAAAACTGCTGTCCAGAAATTTTGCCTCAAAGTTGTTTATGTATCACTAGTGGCCTGTCCGGCTTCGCACTTGAGGACATTTATTTTTTAAACATTTTGGATAAACATAGAGTAAAGTATCTTTATGCAGGACATAAGTTTCTTTTTTTCAAATTACTATTTATATTTTTCTTAAAAAACTTTAGATCTCTGTGGTGGCGGTTTTTGTTATTAGTGTTTTTAGTTTATTGACATTTTAAAATGGAATGCCTGATTTGAATAATTCAAAAACTAATCTACAGGTATTGAAACAGCCTTGAATACGAAATGATTTATTTGGATAAAGATCAATATAAAGGTGATTTTGGTCAGCATTTCTATCCACTTATAATATGTAAAAAAGTAGTTATAGTGATATTACTACAATTGTTGGATATATGGAATTGCGAAGTTTCTTATGGATATTGATATGAAAAGACTTTTCATGACTAATTTATAAACACCCTGAGTTACATTATTGAAGTTTTAGTATGGATCCTTAATTTTTTTTTCTAGTAATAAATATAGCCTATGTTACTCAGGGATAATGTAGCATTCTAATGGTGAAAGAATTTTTTAAATTGGTCCAGTCGTTTTTGAGTTTATTCGTCACAAACATACAAAAATAAAAAATTTATTTCTTTATGATATTAGTGAAGATGTAGATTAAGGAGTTAGTGAAAAATTTATTTCATTTTTTATTCTCATATTTAACTTCATACAATTTACTATATACACTTTACTACTATTTACTTTATAACGAATTACATTATAAAAGTTTTTAATGACCTTAAACAGCTATGGAATATCAATAATTTTGTTTATAACATATTTAACATGATGTAAGAGAAGATTATAATATTTTAATTGCTTATGTACCAGTAGCTCTACTGTAAACGCAACGAAACAAGTTCAATATTACCTACCCTTCCCTGACTCATATTTAGAAAGCGTGCTGTATTTTATGAAGGTAATTTCGAGTTACTTTATTTAAATTAAAATGTAACCACATTTCAGGTATTCTAAAGAAATGTTAGTTATTTATTAAATATATTGCTTAGTAAATTTTATTATTATTGTATGTACCTTTTTAGGAAATTTACTGAACATGTTCCCTCCGGCTGGTGGGAATAATAAACAACCGGATTTTATCTCGTCGTCTTGGTCCATCGCGAAATTTAAAAGTTACATAAAGTTCTAAAACTATTTTCCACACTTAAGTTACAATAAACCATAACAATATCTCTGAATAGTTAAGTTCCGTGAATAATTAACAACGAAGTGCAATACACGAACAAAAAATCTTACAGGTGACAGCAGAATGAATAGAATTAGTGCAATGAGTAATTGAGTATTGCCATTACCCACAGATTATGTACTTAGTCTGCAGTATCTACCCGGTGGCTGTCTCAAGAACCTCTCGCAACAGTTCGAACATGGCTGATAGACTAATGGGTAGTTATCTGGGCTACCAACTGCTCAAACAAAAAATACCCCTAAGAACAAGACGAACGGAGCTAGATTCAGCGAGATTTATTTGGCGGAGTATTACTTTATGACCTTAAAAATAGCCCTAAATAAATTTGAGTCCTAAAATAGCTTAATCCTCGAAATTTGGGACCGTAAGCCCTAGGTTGGGTTAAGAAACGTTATCGGAACGTATCATTCTGTCGGTTTAACACGTTTAAGCTTATCTTCTAAGCGTCTAACAATGACAGAAAAAGTACGGCAAAACAAAACAATGTACTACAATGGAAAAATTAACATGCAGTAGTATTTACAAATAATTTTAACAACGAAGAAAACAAGCTTTTTCGTCATTTTTACCGGCAGCTGTGAATATAGACAACGACAGATGTTCGAGTATCTCGCTCAATAAATGCGACGCCATTTAGAATCCAATTTTATCTACACTGGTTGTAACAAATTTAGGTTCCAATTTATTATTAATTATCTGTTCCAAGTTTGATTATAATACGAGTTAGTAATCGATTCAGTTAGAAGTAATAATGATATACATATAAATGTGTTACAAGATTTTCAGATAACTTAACGATTTTTCAGATAGCGTTTTCCAAACCGTCGATTTTACAACAATCTATTTCACACACACAGTGATTGTGAAATAGATTGTTGTGAAATCGACGCACTAAAACAGATTACAAATTTAACTGGGTACTAATTCAACCGTGCGTGTCCTATTAACACTAAGTAAATAAATAATCAAAAATTAAAATTCTATTATTTATTCTCTTCTGCGTAGAGAGCAAGTAAATAAAACTTATGAAAAATATTAAAAAAGTAATTATTTTTGTGGACTGGTTTGTGGTGGGATTGCGGTGGTGGTATTTGCCATAATGCCAAACCATTGTAACTCCCGTAATACCAATAGTCTAACAAAAAATAGACGGATTTAGAAATAGATCGTTGTAGATATTCAGAGTCGCATTTTTCAGCTTGAACGGAGTAGACGTGCATATGACCTGGCTGTATGGACTAAAGTCCTTTGCCTTTCCCGTTCGGGATAAATTAATGTCATTATCGTTATAGATGTCGCCTGCAACATTTGTCAGTCAACTTCTCAAGCGTCAATGTCATTGTCAAATTCTCTATCTTTTTGTCGGCGAGGAAATCGCATTCCATTCAACTTGTATCTTTACTTTGGCAAATCATAACAGTTTCAAAAAATATTTTCACTTTTTGTTAATATTGAAAGCGTCAGTCCAAACATTTTTATTAATATGTCTAACAACATTAATCCTTTAGAAGGAACAGCACACTTACTTGATGAATTAGATAGTATGTTTATTTATTTACAAGTATTAATTTGTATCTATTACATGTTTTATGGAAGTGGTCGTTGTTTCATAAAGAAAAGCTCATGGTACTGCTACGAGATGGGAGGACCTTAATCGGATACTTACGCTGTGTGGACCAATTCGCTAATCTAGTCTTACACAAGACAATAGAAAGAATCCATGTCGGAAGTGAGTATGGCGACATACCAAGAGGCATCTTTATTGTAAGGGGCGAAAACGTTGTGCTTTTGGGTGAAATTGTAAGTTATATTTAATCTTAAACAAAAAAAAAATTGTTTGTTTTTTTTAATTTTGATTAAGGTATAAACATAAATAATAGATACCCTATTTCATTACATTTGGTGTAATTCACATAATTGATAATTCGGATGCATTCAGTCACTGACTAGGATTCCTATGTTATTTGCTAAATGTACATAGATTCATTAGGTGTATATTTTAAAAACATATGCAACTATAGTCCGACAAGTAATTTCTACACATTTGTGTTATTTTACTACAATGTAAAAATTACACATACATAAATATAGCAAATTAATATTTAATTTAAATAATAATAGCTTTATTACTTAATTTAATTTTGTAAACCAAAGCATTTTATAAAATTACAAAGTCACTAGGCCACCAAATTATATTAATTGCAGCAGTTACTATTAAGAGTTTAATAAACAGGCTCCTGATATGACTCAGAAGAAAAGAATTTCAAGAGTTTCAGAGTTATGGCATGTAAAGGGTTAATGCAACAACACAGCTAGATTCAAAATCATATCAATAATTTGCACACATATTTGATACAATATAGAATACACTAAATTTAAAGATTTTTCAAATGTATGTAATAATTTTAAATACTACTCATTGTGGGCATATTAATCACAGTTCAATTTCAAATTCACCAAAAATGTGGTTCCTTTTTACCTCTCCCATTGTTTTATATAAATTTATGATGGAGCAAATGGAAGGTTTTAGATCATATATTCATAAAAGAAAATCAGTGTTGTAAAATGGGATTTTTGAGTTAAAATTTCTAGGTTTCCTAGAAAAAAAGTGGTGAATTCTTATGCTTCTGTTTGCCAGCTGGAGATAAAAAACAGCCAAAGCTCAACAGACTATTCCCATCCCACAACATCAAATATAGTATTCAAATATTAGATAATTTTATAATTATAATAGTTGTTGATTAATTGAGCTCAAAAATATGGGTTCTATTTACTGGAATGGTTTAGAACAAGAAATTTGAAAAATAAAACATTTATTTGCAATAGAATTTTTTTTATTATTAATTATCTGTTCCAAGTTTGATTATAATACGAGTTAGTAATCGATTCAGTTAGAAGTAATAATGATATACATATAAATGTGTTACAAGATTTTCAGATAACTTAACGATTTTTCAGATAGCGTTTTCCAAACCGTCGATTTTACAACAATCTATTTCACACACACAGTGATTGTGAAATAGATTGTTGTGAAATCGACGCACTAAAACAGATTACAAATTTAACTGGGTACTAATTCAACCGTGCGTGTCCTATTAACACTAAGTAAATAAATAATCAAAAATTAAAATTCTATTATTTATTCTCTTCTGCGTAGAGAGCAAGTAAATAAAACTTATGAAAAATATTAAAAAAGTAATTATTTTTGTGGACTGGTTTGTGGTGGGATTGCGGTGGTGGTATTTGCCATAATGCCAAACCATTGTAACTCCCGTAATACCAATAGTCTAACAAAAAATAGACGGATTTAGAAATAGATCGTTGTAGATATTAAGAGTCGCATTTTTCAGCTTGAACGGAGTAGACGCATATGACCTGGCTGTATGGACTAAATTCTTTATTTTCCCATTCGGGATAAATTAATGTCATTATCGTTATAGATGTCGCCTGCAACATTTGTCAGTCAACTTCAAGCGTCAATGTCATTGTCAAATTTCTATCTTTTGTCGGCGAGGAAATCGCATTCCATTCAACTTGTATCTTTACTTTGGCAAATCATAACAGTTTCAAAAATATTTTCACTTTTGTTAATATTGAAAGCGTCAGTCCAAACATTTTTATTAATATGTCTAACAACATTAATCCTTTAGAAGGAACAGCACACTTACTTGATGAATTAGATAGTATGTTTATTTATTTACAAGTATTAATTTGTATCTATTACATGTTTTATGGAAGTGGTCGTTGTTTCATAAAGAAAAGCTCATGGTACTGCTACGAGATGGGAGGACCTTAATCGGATACTTACGCTGTGTGGACCAATTCGCTAATCTAGTCTTACACAAGACAATAGAAAGAATCCATGTCGGAAGTGAGTATGGCGACATACCAAGAGGCATCTTTATTGTAAGGGGCGAAAACGTTGTGCTTTTGGGTGAAATTGTAAGTTATATTTAATCTTAAACAAAAAAAAAATTGTTTGTTTTTTTTAATTTTGATTAAGGTATAAACATAAATAATAGATACCCTATTTCATTACATTTGGTGTAATTCACATAATTGATAATTCGGATGCATTCAGTCACTGACTAGGATTCCTATGTTATTTGCTAAATGTACATAGATTCATTAGGTGTATATTTTAAAAACATATGCAACTATAGTCCGACAAGTAATTTCTACACATTTGTGTTATTTTACTACAATGTAAAAATTACACATACATAAATATAGCAAATTAATATTTAATTTAAATAATAATAGCTTTATTACTTAATTTAATTTTGTAAACCAAACCATTTTATAAAATTACAAAGTCACTAGGCCACCAAATTATATTAATTGCAGTAGTTACTATTAAGAGTTTAATAAACAGGCTCCTGATATTACTCACAAGAAAAGAATTTCAAGAGTTTCAGAGTTATGGCATGTAAAGGGTTAATGCAACAACACAGCTAGACTCAAAATCATATCAATAATTTGCACACATATTAGATACAATATAGAATACACTAAATTTAAAGATTTTTCAAATGTATGTAATAATTTTAAATACTACTCATTGTGGGCATATTAATCACAGTTCAATTTCAAATTCACCAAAAATGTGGTTCCTTTTTACCTCTCCCATTGTTTTATATAAATTTATGATGGAGCAAATGGAAGGTTTTAGATCATATATTCATAAAAGAAAATCAGTGTTGTAAAATGGGATTTTTGAGTTAAAATTTCTAGGTTTCCTAGAAAAAAAGTGGTGAATTCTTATGCTTCTGTTTGCCAGCTGGAGATAAAAAACAGCCAAAGCTCAACAGACTATTCCCATCCCACAACATCAAATATAGTATTCAAATATTAGATAATTTTATAATTATAATAGTTGTTGATTAATTGAGCTCAAAAATATGGGTTCTATTTACTGGAATGGTTTAGAACAAGAAATTTGAAAAATAAAACATTTATTTGCAATAGAATTTTTATTATTAATTATCTGTTCCAAGTTTGATTATAATACGAGTTAGTAATCGATTCAGTTAGAAGTAATAATGATATACATATAAATGTGTTACAAGATTTTCAGATAACTTAACGATTTTTCAGATAGCGTTTTTCAAACTGTCGATTTACAACAATCTATTTCACACACACAGTGATTGTGAAATAGATTGTTGTGAAATCGACGCACTAAAACAGATTACAAATTTAACTGGGTACTAATTCAACCGTGCGTGTCCTATTAACACTAAGTAAATAAATAATCAAAAATTAAAATTCTATTATTTATTCTCTTCTGCGTAGAGAGCAAGTAAATAAAACTTATGAAAAATATTAAAAAAGTAATTATTTTTGTGGACTGGTTTGTGGTGGGATTGCGGTGGTGGTATTTGCCATAATGCCAAACCATTGTAACTCCCGTAATACCAATAGTCTAACAAAAAATAGACGGATTTAGAAATAGATCGTTGTAGATATTAAGAGTCGCATTTTTCAGCTTGAACGGAGTAGACGTGCATATGACCTGGCTGTATGGACTAAATTCCTTTGCCTTTCCCATTCGGGATAAATTAATGTCATTATCGTTATAGATGTCGCCTGCAACATTTGTCAGTCAACTTCTCAAGCGTCAATGTCATTGTCAAATTCTCTATCTTTTTGTCGGCGAGGAAATCGCATTCCATTCAACTTGTATCTTTACTTTGGCAAATCATAACAGTTTCAAAAAATATTTTCACTTTTTGTTAATATTGAAAGCGTCAGTCCAAACATTTTTATTAATATGTCTAACAACATTAATCCTTTAGAAGGAACAGCACACTTACTTGATGAATTAGATAGTATGTTTATTTATTTACAAGTATTAATTTGTATCTATTACATGTTTTATGGAAGTGGTCGTTGTTTCATAAAGAAAAGCTCATGGTACTGCTACGAGATGGGAGGACCTTAATCGGATACTTACGCTGTGTGGACCAATTCGCTAATCTAGTCTTACACAAGACAATAGAAAGAATCCATGTCGGAAGTGAGTATGGCGACATACCAAGAGGCATCTTTATTGTAAGGGGCGAAAACGTTGTGCTTTTGGGTGAAATTGTAAGTTATATTTAATCTTAAACAAAAAAAAATTGTTTGTTTTTTTAATTTTGATTAAGGTATAAACATAAATAATAGATACCCTATTTCATTACATTTGGTGTAATTCACATAATTGATAATTCGGATGCATTCAGTCACTGACTAGGATTCCTATGTTATTTGCTAAATGTACATAGATTCATTAGGTGTATATTTTAAAAACATATGCAACTATAGTCCGACAAGTAATTTCTACACATTTGTGTTATTTTACTACAATGTAAAAATTACACATACATAAATATAGCAAATTAATATTTAATTTAAATAATAATAGCTTTATTACTTAATTTAATTTTGTAAACCAAACCATTTTATAAAATTACAAAGTCACTAGGCCACCAAATTATATTAATTGCAGTAGTTACTATTAAGAGTTTAATAAACAGGCTCCTGATATGACTCAGAAGAAAAGAATTTCAAGAGTTTCAGAGTTATGGCATGTAAAGGGTTAATGCAACAACACAGCTAGATTCAAAATCATATCAATAATTTGCACACATATTTGATACAATATAGAATACACTAAATTTAAAGATTTTTCAAATGTATGTAATAATTTTAAATACTACTCATTGTGGGCATATTAATCACAGTTCAATTTCAAATTCACCAAAAATGTGGTTCCTTTTTACCTCTCCCATTGTTTTATATAAATTTATGATGGAGCAAATGGTAGGTTTTAGATCATATATTCATAAAAGAAAATCAGTCTTGTAAAATGTCATTTATGAGTTTAATATTCTAGGTTTCCTAGAAAAAAAATGGTGAATTCCTATGCTTCTGTTTGCCAGCTGGAGATAAAAAAACAGCCAAAGCTCAACAGACTATTCCCATCCCACAACATCAAATATAGTATTCAAATATTAGATAATTTTATAATTATAATAGTTGTTGATTAATTGAGCTAAAAAATATGGGTTCTATTTACTGGAATGGTTTAGAACAAGAAATTTGAAAAATAAAACATTTATTTGCAATAGAATTTTTTATTTAATCTTTTTACTTTCAAAAGCGAAGTGTGGTAGGATTTGATAAAATGTCATTGATAGCTAAGACAACAGCATAACAAACATTATTGAATTAAGAACTGGCATACCATATTCTCAGAAATAAATAAACAATTGTTGTATATAAGTGAGCAATCACTTATTTAAAATTATTGCTAATAACCTTTTTATGGAACTTTTCAGGATAAAGACAAAGAAGACAATTTGCCTTTAACAGAAGTATCAGTTGATGATATTCTCGATGCTCAAAGAAGGGAGCAAGATGCAAAAATTGAACAGCAGAAATTACTCTCAAAGGCTTTAAAAGAAAGAGGTCTCAATTTGTTAGCAGATTTGGGCCATGATGATATGTTTTAAATATGATAATGATTATTACATCTTTTTTTTTAATTAAGCAAATAAAGTTATTAAATTCCTTGAAAATTCCATGAAAATGTTGATTCTTACAAGTTAGAACTCTCCACAAATTATAGAAAAAAAAAAAACTACTTTATTCAACATACAGAGTGGATAATTATATTATTAATTTATAAACATTTGTTTAGTATCAGTGCTCCAAATTATTTAAAAATTGGAAAAAATACAAATCTTTTTCAAACAACTTAAATCGTCAAATGGTGTTACTAGCTATATGATTATGGGATTAGAGTGAATCTATAAGCTTTTCTTTATTTAACAACGCCCTTAGTAGATTTCGCCGTTTCGCTTCATCATCGATGGACGAATTTTGACGGTAATGGTTGAGTTCTTCCGCTTAACTCAGAGTTCACAATTGAATTACCCTCTAATCCCATGTGTCATCTCTGGATCCTCTTAGGGAACTGGGAAAGTGTTCCGATAGGCTCGTAAGGTTCGTCAGTAGAGACCCGGGAGCAGTAGACCAGCAAGTTAAAAGGGACTCACTATCAATGACACGGGGGATGACAATAGAGGCGAGAGTTGGGTCCACTAACGACCTATTGACAAACTGAGACGACAACACTTTAGTATAGGCTTCTTCAGCTCAAAGAAAAGAGAATCTTAACAAATGAAATCCCGGGTACGAAACACTCCGGTACTCAAGGCTGCTCAAGCCGGGGCGAGCACGTGTACGCGGAGTGAAGTGCTAGCGCGACTTATTGAAATATTTTAACATATTATTTCTTTTAATATGAAACTGAACAATGTTAAATTAAACCATTTTCAGAAATATATATAATTTAATTTAAATTTAAATACGTTGTAAAAAGTTGTTAGAATATTGAAGGAAAACATCGAGAGAAAACCTGCATGTCTGAGAATTAATAAAAAAATTTATTAATTCTGCCGCCCAACGCGCATTGGGTTGAGGCCTTTGGCCAAATATGGGCACTAATAGGCTGCTACTTTTTAACTGCTTAAAATTGAAATTTATGTATTTATCCACTTATTTCTTGTTATTGTTTTTTGAACAAATTATAATTATACAAGACATTTATTCCATTTATGGTCTTTGAGTTTTTACATATTTAAAAATGTAATTTTCTATTCGTATATCATTTGCGGTCAGTTATACTACCTTTACATGGCAAATAAAAATAAAGAAAAACTATGGATCAATATCGATAAGTTGAGCACACATTGATCACTAATTCAAAAAAAATCATAATTTATGATTACAATTACGTAGTTCATAACGTTTAGTTTACTTAATTTTCTACTTACCAACCTAGTCAAATGCCATAGTTACATCCCAAACTTTTTAACCTTTTTAATTTTTTTTACCTTATTTTTTTGTTGCAGTATATATATATTTCCCTTTCACCTTTTGAGTATCATTTCACCAATTTTGTTGTGTAATTTATAGTTCAATACCACAAAATTCTATTGGGGATTGAATGACACAGTGACAGATGATGAAAGTTGAAAAATAATATTCGGCTTTAGAATAATTTAGAGAAAAGATCTCGCATAGCTACGTTCTTATTCTATGATTTCGGCCATTAAAGCCCTCGTCTGTTTAATACATCGGTTTTTTTAATCGAAGTTTCGCCACTCCACGACATGCTCATCCCAAGGACACATTATACCGCGCAACCTGTTATAGTGTACAACTTTTAAAGGTCCTCTGTCTTTTTAGTATTTGGTATTCGTTGATTCTTGTAATTACTCGGTTAGGACCTTGTCAGTACGTCTGATGTTTTGTTAGGAGAAACATTTAACGAGCAAACTGTTCACCTGCTGGTATGTGATTACCGTTGCCCAGGTACATCTGTACATCTGCAACACAGGTCCTGCAGGTGCGTTGCCGGCCTTTAAGGATATTTTGGAGATGAAAGGGAGGATGATGAGGAGGGGGGTACCAACCAGGTCAATCCGTCCCATTCGATTAGCAGCAAAAGGCGCCGCTTGGCTCTACCACGTTTAGTAACAGTAGTTTTGGAGAAAAGAAACGAATCAAAAATGTAAAAGTATTTCTTCATCAAATATTCTTTCATCAAATTCGTGACAGTTAGCGTTGCTATTATAACTTTTTCATCCTATCACTAGCACAAACAATGGAACATACTCGTCCTAATCGTTCTGATGGCTTTGTACCTACGTCTTTTGTGTGCACGTATATTTTATTTATGTTCCTATTACATTACATGATGCTGTGAAATCGACTTGAACAGAGGATGAACATAGCTGTTATAGTAACGTATACGTAACTTGGTCTTAGGACTATTGGAAATAATTTATTTCAGGCACAAAATAATTAAAACCACTCTTACCTACACATACAGCTTTTACTTCTGCTATGGCTTTGTACCTACGTCTTTTGTGTGCACGTATATTTTATTTATGTTCCTATTACATTACATGATGCTGTGAAATCGACTTGAACAGAGGATGAACATAGCTGTTATAGTAACGTATACGTAACTTGGTCTTAGGACTATTGGAAATAATTTATTTCAGGCACAAAATAATTAAAACCACTCTTACCTACACATACAGCTTTTACTTCTGCTATGGCTTTGTACCTACGTCTTTTGTGTGCACGTATATTTTATTTATGTTCCTATTACATTACATGATGCTGTGAAATCGACTTGAACAGAGGATGAACATAGCTGTTATAGTAACGTATACGTAACTTGGTCTTAGGACTATTGGAAATAATTTATTTCAGGCACAAAATAATTAAAACCACTCTTACCTACACATACAGCTTTTACTTCTGCTATGGCTTTGTACCTACGTCTTTTGTGTGCACGTATATTTTATTTATGTTCCTATTACATTACATGATGCTGTGAAATCGACTTGAACAGAGGATGAACATAGCTGTTATAGTAACGTATACGTAACTTGGTCTTAGGACTATTGGAAATAATTTATTTCAGGCACAAAATAATTAAAACCACTCTTACCTACACATACAGCTTTTACTTCTGCTATGGCTTTGTACCTACGTCTTTTGTGTGCACGTATATTTTATTTATGTTCCTATTACATTACATGATGCTGTGAAATCGACTTGAACAGAGGATGAACATAGCTGTTATAGTAACGTATACGTAACTTGGTCTTAGGACTATTGGAAATAATTTATTTCAGGCACAAAATAATTAAAACCACTCTTACCTACACATACAGCTTTTACTTCTGCTATGGCTTTGTACCTACGTCTTTTGTGTGCACGTATATTTTATTTATGTTCCTATTACATTACATGATGCTGTGAAATCGACTTGAACAGAGGATGAACATAGCTGTTATAGTAACGTATACGTAACTTGGTCTTAGGACTATTGGAAATAATTTATTTCAGGCACAAAATAATTAAAACCACTCTTACCTACACATACAGCTTTTACTTCTGCTATGGCTTTGTACCTACGTCTTTTGTGTGCACGTATATTTTATTTATGTTCCTATTACATTACATGATGCTGTGAAATCGACTTGAACAGAGGATGAACATAGCTGTTATAGTAACGTATACGTAACTTGGTCTTAGGACTATTGGAAATAATTTATTTCAGGCACAAAATAATTAAAACCACTCTTACCTACACATGCGCTCAGCCTTGACTTCCGTTACGGGTTGTACCTATTTATTTATTTATTCTTTATTGTTAGTCTTAAGCTTAAGGCTACAATTGGCGGACTTAATGCCAAGTGGCATTCTCTACCAGTCAACCTTTGTTATGGTGAAAGGTAGTTGGCAGATACAAAATAAAGAATAAAATGAAAAAAAAACTATAGGTGGACTCCAATAATAATAAGTTAATAAATACATATAAACACACTATATAAATAAATAAATATTCATAACATACTATACACAAATACGTATACAAATATATAAAAAAAATACATAAATAAATATATAATAAAAATCGAAAATAGATAAGCCGAATATTGTCAATGATCTATTAGGTAATAACGAACAAGACTTAAATGATTTCCTGTTAGGAGCTACTTTAATTGTATCGGCCAGGGCGTTCCAGAGGAGTATAGCTTGAACTGTAAAAGAAGAGTTATAGTTATAAGAGTTATAGTATCCTGTATTATGTTGTGGAATTTTAAGTTGGTTTATGGAACGAGGCTCTCTGTCATGAGCAGAATAAAGATTACCTATGCGCTTTGTTTGCCACGTACTTTCTATTATTACGTAATGATTTGAAATCGAGTTGTGAGAGATGTACATAGGTGTCATAGTAATTTATGAGGTGCTGCGCTCGGTTATCCGCCTGACAATAATCACCACGCTGGTGATTATTGAAAATCCTCCTTATGGGAGAGGTATATTATGTCCTGCATTGAACTATTTACCTATCTTAGAAAAGATAAACAGCCTTCTTTCGTTGTCGTTTCTTCTTGATCTGGTTGTGGTTAGGACTACCGGAAATAATTTATTTCAGGCACAAAATAATTAAAACCACTCGTACGTAGGTACGACATACAGCCTTTACTTCTGCTATGGCTTTGTACCTACGTCTTTTGTGTGCACGTATATTTTATTTATGTTCCTATTACATTACATGATGCTGTGAAATCGACTTGAACAGAGGATGAACATAGCTGTTATAGTAACGTATACGTAACTTGGTCTTAGGACTATTGGAAATAATTTATTTAAAGTAAAAGAATATAAAATCTACAAGAAATGTCCGATGGGATAAGAATAATTATTTATACAACATCAGCCTCAATAAGTGTAAATCAATGAAAAAAATAGCAAATAAAACTATAATTTCTATAAAAATTTAAGTAAAGAATGTTTCTTTGCATTTATTAGAAATATCAGTAAAGACATTTTCTTTGTGTGAGCCAATAAATAAAATAGCTCCATTGACAAACGACAATTTTTGCAAAATCCTACACAATCCCTTTCTAATACCCGGATGTTGTAGTGGCTTATTATTAGCCTGTTTTATCTTTCACGAATGTGCATAAGGTTCGTTTTCTCAGGTCAACTGAAAAAAGATGCAAGACACGCCATGACGCAGTATATAGAGAGTCGAGGCATATGAAGAAAATTTTGCAAATGTATCAAAATATCTCACTCGATAAATAAAGACCCATCGAGTATTTTGGTTTTTAAATTCGATCTCACAACTCATGTTTTGAACCATATATTTTATATATGTGGTTGCGGTGGAACCTATAAAAATAATTCGATCAAAGTTAGTTCCAATTGGACCCTCCACTCGATTGTGCAGTGGTTTCAGTTTCAGAAATACGAATTGCCAAGAATTAGAATCAAACTAAATTGATACAAAATTTAAATATGGCGAGAGTAGGTTTCTAACAGTTTCACAGCAACTTGGGATGAAGGTTTGATTTAACACTTTTGTAACGAGATCGTTCCTGTGTCGAATAAAGCTCCTGGAGCCATTACGGTCCGGATCTACACATGTCTGCTCTATGGTTTCGACCGTTGCGACGGCCGATGGGTCTTCTGTCAGATGAAGTTTGAAAACAATGAAGGATTGTCTTTTTCTGTGTACTGAATTTTGAATAATTGTCTTTAATTGATCATAATATGTAACTAATATAAATGTAATATACTGTAATAATAATTATTTCATAAGCATGTGTACCTCATTTCCTAAATATTAGTTATTTTATAATTCTAAATTGTAATAAGCACGATTCCATAATGACCACTCCAGATGTAAAGTGGATAGAAAAATTGAGAATAGAAAATTTAGATCAATTCTTTACCCTAGTGCGTATGCATCTATCATTCGTTGTTGACATAAATACCGACGAGTAAGTAATAGTTAATAGAAATATATCTTGTGTTAAGGTCACTCCTTTTATTTATATTCTGTATATTCCTCCCTGTATTTCAGTGTTGATTGCTCAACTGACAAACCAAAGCAATTCCGATGGAATTTTCACAAAAAGGCCAAGAGCTCTTCTAATTCTAGTCAAATCAATACAAATAGCATAAAAAACAACACAGAGACAAATTCTATTACAGAAGAAGGTATCCTTAGATTAAATGAGTTGATAGATTTTCTAGCTAAATCTGAAAGTAAGTGATTTTTGTTATTTTTTTTGGTCATAACAAATATACATTAAAATTTTAATTATCAGCGACAATAATAAATTGTTTTATATTATTGAGATTGATGCTTTTATGTGTAGTTTTAAGTGTAAGGACACTTCTTGTCGAAGATTAAGTAGTGGGTACAGCTAGTGCAAATATAAAGTAGGTATGGCATTTATATGAATTAAACTTTATTTTACAGATGTTATACAGGAAGGTATTTTCAGACGTACAGGATCTCTAAGCCGTCAACAAGAGCTTCGTCAGCTGTTGGTAACTGGCTCCAACCTAGGGCTTGACGAGGGCAAGTTCTCGGTGCACGACTGTGCCTCTGTCTTGAAAGGCTTCCTTGCTGAGTTACCTCAGCCTTTGTTGATGGATCAATATTATCAAACATATTGTACTTTAGCTGGTGAGTTATTGGTTTCATTGCTACAATATCTATAGATTGTATGTCCATCATTTTACAATTATGTTATGATGTTTATACCTGAAAATGAGGAGGCTAATATATGTATGTGTTAGTATGATAATCTAATTGCTTGCAGCTTTATATCACTGGTCATATTTAGTAAAATTGTTTGACCAGTAGCTATATTCTGTGAATGTTGATCACACTGTTCCAAATTGGTTTGGCCACTCTTTTTAAGGAGACAAAAAGAGATACTATACTATACTATAGTTTACAAGCTTTGTGGCAATCTTTAGGGGAGGCTTATCAACTTGTCAACTATATGTAAAAACCCGCTTATTGTTTCAATCGGGTTTTGGTCTGGTCACAGTACCACTATTCCATTAATGAAGATCACCAATTATGTAAGGAAAGGAATGGATGCACAAAAACTAACAGTGGTGGATTGGTTGATTTATCCAATGCTTTTCAAACAATCAATCACCATATTCTAGTCTTTCTTCTTACCTACCTGAGATTTTCATTCTATCTTTGTCAACCATCAGTGTGCATAGGTCAGCAGTCTTCTGCATTGGCTGACATTGAGTCTGGTGTGCTGCAAGTTGGTATAGTTTCTACTATGTTGTTTTCTTTTTTTACAAACTCTATTACCTCAGTTCTTAATTGTTGGCACCATTTGTATGCGGATGATCTACAGCTGTATGTATAATCTGGTATCAATGATCACATTACTGGTCATATAGATATGGCATTGCAGTAAAAAATGTTAGGTGATGGTAGTAGAAAGTTCAAGGATGTTGGCAAAAGTGGACTATGGAAGTCTTGCTCCTATACTCTATAATGGGATTTTGAGATTCCAAATAAAGCCTTGGGTTGCATTTGAACTACACTATAAATTGGGGGTTACAGATCGCTAAACACAGTAGTTGGCACCCTGCATTCCCTATATTGACCAAAAACTTTTTACCTTTGAAAATAAGCTCATCCTGGTTCATTCCCTTATTCCCAATATTGATTATGCAGATGTGTGTTACCTAGATCTGTTGCAAAATTTTTAAGTTTAAGGCACCTTATTAATAACTCTAAGATTTATTTTCGATTTGTGTTAGTATCAGTATCATTTTATTATTCAAAGATTAAATGGCTCTTTCTGTCAAAAAAGCTCCATAATTTTGATTGTAAAAGTAAAGTAGCAGCCTGTAAGTGCCCACTGCTGGGCAAAGGCCTCTTTCTCAAATACGAGTATCAGAGAGGGTGTAGGACCTGGGAAGGGCCTGCCACGCTGCTCCAGTACGGCTTGGCGGGCTTCACATATACCCGAAATAATATTTTATTATTTCTCAGATATGCAAGTTTCCTCACGATGTATTCATTCACCGCAGAGCACGTGGTAAATACAACACTTAAAATTGCTATTAACAACTTTAGTGGTGCCCAGGTCACCCGAAACTAAAGTGAATGTCCTGACCACTAGGCTCGTACTTTTCTTGTACTACACTCAATTTTAAATGATGAGTTATAAGATCAGATTTCATGCACTTAGATTGTGGATATATGTCCTAAGCAGTATGAATTATAAAATTATATCATTAAATATTCAGAATGGAAACCTATTAATTTTTGGTGCTATTTAATTTTGAATATATTTGTTTATATTTGAGTATTTATGTGTATGTAGAAATAAAAAATATTGCATAAATAATTTTTTGATGTTCTGTATGTTCTTTTTACTATTGATGATTTCGTTATTACGAAATTTTGGAGATAAGCGATTATAAAATAAATAAATTATTATTTTAAATATCTTTAAATTTTATCTGTAAATTTTATCTGAAATCTGTAAATTTTAATTTTCACAGCCCAATATCCACCGAATGCAGAATCATCTACAACCAAGCTCTTAACTGCACTACAATTGCTGTTGCTCCTGCTCACTACGTCACACAGAAACTTCCTGCAGCGACTTTTAAGGCTTTTACGTCTTGTTGCGGACAATGAAGCTTCTAATAGAATGTCTCCAGACACTTTAGCCACAATGTTCACACCACATTTACTATGTCCAAGAAAGGTAGGTATGACATTTTCAATTTTGATTGTTATATTATGTTGATAACTTTATACCTAAACAATTTCAGTATTCAGGCAAATAATGTGAAGCTTTAGTTAAAAAAAAGCTTCTGAGCAATATATTTTTATATTACTAATATTCCTCTTAGCCCCAACTTACTTATAAGCTTATTTCAGTAATTTTGAAAAGCTACAAATCTGTTACTGAAATACAGTAACAGATTTGTAGCTTTGGGGCACAAAAGCAAAAGTTTCTTGTTAGGTTTGCCCATACTCACACTGGACAAGAGGGATGGTGAGTGCAATGCTGGTATCCTTGCTCTAGTCATACTGATCCTGCTCTATGGGATTTGCAAATTTGCATGGATAATCTACCATCATTGGGTTGCCAGAACCTGGTTTGTTGGTTAGCAGGGTGCACCATCGCTGAGGTTGGCATTTGGAGACAGATGGTTCATTACATGTATATAGAGGAATTCTAATCTCTAAATTGATTTATTGCAAACAATGTTTCTACTTAACTAAATAAATAAATTTCTTGTACTCAATATTTTACTATTTTTTTCTATTTCTTCTACTAAGGGAGTAGATATTCCACATATGTTGTGTTGTTAATTTATTATTATATGTTAAAGTGTATTTAAGTATTTTGGTATTTGTGATCTAATTAAGCTTTACTCTATACTTATCTCTATACTTAAAACATCATACAAAATAAAGTTATAATTATTAATATGCCATCACACATCATAACAAAATAATGAAATTTTTTTCAACACATAAAGAAATATATTTTGGATCAAACAGTTGTTTCTTATACCAACGATTCTGGTTTTTTCTTTTTATCTAGCTTTTACTTCACACAGACTACTAGGGTCTGCATTTAAAAAGTTGTGAAATTGTATTTAAAATAGTGGTTAGGTTTAATGATGCTGAAATTCCTTTGTTATTACATGTTAAGGCTTTGTCAAACCTGAGAAGGTCTAAGAAATCTTGAGTGGTAACTTCATAGACAAATCGATGTAGAGCGATGTTGCGGTAGGTTGATGGATGCAGTTGGTTAATGGCCATGCTTTATGACAATCTATGGGAGAGTTGATGTTGTTCAATGAACTTGTGATGATGTAGTTTCACACGATTCCTCGTTTCATTTAATTCCAGTTATCACCCGAAACATTCCACGCGGACTCCGTAGCGCTGTCACCGGTCATCAGCTTCATGATCCGACATTCCGCGAGACTGTTCGACGCGCCCGCTCAGCTGGTCACCGATGCCAATGCCTATTTTACTATACGCGAACGCAAGAGAGTTATGTCGCCGGACTTTGATTTGGATGAAAGCATAACTGATAAGTTAGTATCATTGCCTAGGATGCCGAGGATGTGTTATGTTGATATTTGCCATTGTCTATGCTATGTTCATTGTCTGTCCATACTAAGTTTACACCAAATTACCGGAGGCCCACACCCCCTCCCCATCCCCCTCCTCATCCTCCCTCCTATCTCCCAAATACCCTTAATGGCTGGCAACGCACTGCAGCACGTGGTACGTGGGCGACGGTCATCACTTACCATCAGGTGAACTGCTTGCTCGTTTGCCGCTTTCATTAAAAAAAAAAAATGTCAACCTCTCCTTAAGGAGCTCCTGTTGATTAATGTACGAACCCAAACAACAACCACTAGTGTAGAAGAAGTGCAGTGAGTATGGGCAAATTTTCAATGCTGGTTTTTGTTGGTACTTTTATACGTTCTGCAGTGAATTTTTAAATGCTGATAAAGAAAAAGAAATTATTTTAACTGCCTGTAAATAGTCTCCCGCAGGACATATGCCACTCACATGAGAAGTATTTACTATAATCGTCATACGGATTGGGGCTCGCAGCACCAGACACCTCGCTGCCCGTCATCTGTCTGCTTTAGTTTGGTCCAGTATATTTTCTCTAGCCATTGCGTTTTTCAAGGATAAGTCCAATAAAAGTTCTTATACAAAGTTAAAAAAAAACATGATGACTGTCACTGGAACAAACTTTTGTTATCAACACAAAAATAAATAAGTCAAAAGAATAAGGTATTGTTAGGCGTGTAAGGTGCGAATTCGTAAAGTGCTGATTGTCTTATAATAAATTTTGTTATTTCTGTAATTTTAGAGTTTAGATAGATATTGATCGTGTAATATGCCGCAAGTGGTTGCGAATGTTACTGTACGTAATTAGAAAATTTAAATGAAGGCCCGGAAAACGTCGACTATAAGTCCCACCTGGTCTTCCGTAAAAGTTGACTATCATTTTACCGCCGTTATACTTGAACAAGTTATCAAGCTCGGCTGGATTAGTGCCCGTTAACCGTTTGCCACTGACACATTGTGAACACTGTTGCCATAACAAAAAGTTGCGCCTGCGGACAGGAGCGCGGCGAGCACGGTGTACACGTTCGTGGACCGGCGGCGCACGCGCGCGGAGAACGCGCGTAACCCGACCGACACGGCGCTGGCGCAGCTGTACGCGCACATACAGGCGCTGCCCGACTCCGCGCACAAGCGCCGCCTCGTCAAACACTTCAACCGACAGAATGGATACGGTAATATTATTATATTAATATGGCTGCCATATGCTTTGAATGCTTGTGAAAAGGCGTGGAAATTGTGAACTGGTTTTAGTGTATAATCTTATCTTAAAAAATGTTTAATTGCCTGTGAGACAATTCGTTGCTTTTTATTTTGGTATGTGTATTTGTACATATTTAATGTAACAAAAAAAATTAAAAAAGGGATATCTACAGAGTTGCATTGGCCAGTTTTACCCGTCACAGGGAGGTAAGAAACTGTGGTAGGTTATATAAAAATGAAAATCGACTAAATTTGGAATTCTTACAGCGGAAAAAAGTCATTCATTCATTTATTTATACGTGAATATCTGTCTTTATTATTATATATAATCTATTATTATGATAGAATCCTTCTCTGCCTAGGAATCGTCTGGGACGACAACAAGAGTTGTACTCATAAGTACTCATTTCTGCAGGCAAACAGCAGTACTCTTGCTTGAAAGGAGAAGAGACCCAGTACAATTAAAGGCTGTGCATTGCATCATCAGCCCTCTTGGGTGATAATGCTTCTGTAACCTTCGATTGTGGTTGTTTGCAGGTGTCCATGGGCTGCAGTACCCACCTAGCCATCTGACGGACTCATAGCTCGTTTTTCATCCCAATCTGAGATCCAAAAAAAAACAACTATATAACTACTTGGCTTAGTGTAAAAATCAAATGATTGATTTTCGGGTTTCCGACACAGCTTCCGACCCTTGCTTCGATCTAATCGCATAAGCGTTACATCGATGGTCGAAACCAGTGATTATAATGTCTCCTGCACAGTTGACATCTACCGAAAGACGTTCGGATGCTGCCGCCGAGTTCCAAATCGGCCAATAGAAAATCATCATTCGGTTAATAATATATCTTTGTGTGATTTTCTTACGCTAGGAACACCAATACAAATTCAAAGGACTGGCAAAGTCGCCGGCTCGCGAAGCTTCGGCGACTCAATCAAGAGGCACATCTTCAACAAGGGGCTGCTTAACAAAACACCAAAGAAGGGATCCGGTTCCATCAATACAGTGGAGGAGGTAAGTTACTGTGTTACTAAACAAGTTCACGCTTAACTTCGTGTAATCATGTCTGTGTGTCCGCAAAGCATGTTTATGTTCGACTAACATTGCATCGTTGTTTTATCTGTGGCTGTATGGTATTACGATGCGACGTCACAACCGTTGTCCAATTAAAGATTTCGAAATTTAAAAATATTAAATTATGTAATTAGTTGATGGCGTGTTTTACCTACCTTGGATAAAATTCTACCTACTATTGACGTATCAAAAATATATCAATAGATAGCTTCACTGAAATTACCTTAAAATGACTCTAATTCAATCTTTACTTAATTTTTACTTATAAAAAACGTTACAATGCTTTTAAAAAAAAAGGTTATAATTGTGTACCAGTTTTGTAAGTAAAATTAAAGTGTCTTTTTTTATCCTCTCTAAACTAGTGGTTTTTAGTTTCGATTACAAAGATGAACCGACATTATTTGCTTCGATAATAATTTCGCATCGTAATACAACATAGCTTTAACGTAACGTTTCTTCTTCACATAACTCTCGCATCATTACTTTCTTGTCACGTGCTAATAGCATGCGTTATTTGCAGAAGTCGTGCAAAGCGAAACTGAGGTATTCCGACGACACTAAAGTCGATGTCACCCATAAAAATATCGTTCTAAAGAATTTGGCGAATAAGATCGCCAGCACCGAATCATTGGAAGACAACGATGAGTACGAATCGGACGCCAGTAACGAGAGCACGTTGTCCGAAGGGGCGTTAAATCGCTCCAGAAAACTAAGCCCGAAGTTCGTTTCCGAACCCAACCTGAGCTTAATCGATCCGAACGAGGAGACACCGAAGAATACCAAGAAGCGCGGCACCAGACTGTTCCGTTCGAAAATGATATCGGCTTCGCAAAATTTAAATAAGAAATACCAAAAACGCGGTGCGGTTGTACGCGGCACGCCGACCTCCTGCGTCTCTTGTCTAGTTGATCAGGACACGGGCTCGGAGAACGAAGTGTGTGCTGATAATGAAAAATTCCCCGATATAGAAACGCCAAGGAAATCTAAGCTCTCGGAGGCGGAGTTAGAGCTGAAAATGCATTATTTAACAAGCACACCCGGTCTGAGCGAAGTTGTGCTCGATGAAGATTGTACAACACCTTATACAGTTCATTTTAGAAGAGCTTCTATGTCACCCATTACAAAGTCAACGCAGAAACTCTCTAAAGCAATGCAGGTTTGTATGTGCAACTGATTTTTGTGTACATATTTATGTTATTTAATGTATGCATGGCTGTTTGCATGAATGTAAATAACTTACCCCACTTTTCAGTCGCATGCGTTCTCGTACCATCGGTTGCCAGGTTCATATCGCCTATTGACAATTATTATTACCGTCCGGTTTCGCCTTACGACATCTTCTTAAACCTTCCGAAACCGTTCGGTTACTTATATAAATAAATAAATAAAATGTGATGTGAAACTAGTACAAGAGAGAATGATGATTGTCAATATGATGAATTTTACAGCAACTGACAACAATCGCGAGTATAAATTACTTATATGGCCTATTTTAGTAATAATGTAATATACTTTTCTGTAGCTGGTTGTGGGCTACCGGCGTGTGTGTCTGCCATCCCCTTTCTTCCCGTGGGAGTCGCAAAAGGCGACTAAGGAAAATTTTTGTGAGTGACAACGGCCATCGACGGACGTCGGTATGATCATCTCTTAAAGTACCAGACCAAAATGAAGCAGACCGATGACATAGGTGCGAGGTGTCTGGTGCTGCTTCCGTCCTCTTGCCGAGCGTGGCGGTTATGCCAAATAATCCTTATGGGAAAGGCCTATGTCCTGCAGCGGACTATTTACAGGCTGGTAAGGTAAGGTAAGCCCTTCTGTGTTCTGTAGATCCTTGACTACACATTCTATTTGGTAGGGGTTTATGGTAGCGCTGTTGGAGAATGTGTCATCCATTTTCATCCCGTGGAAGTGGTAAAAGTGACTAAAAGAAAGGTGGAAACCACACAGCCTGTAAATCCTCCAGTATAAACTGGTACTGCACTGGAGGACTGATTGGCGGAAGAAATAAATATAATATTGTCGAGATATACCATTATATATGATTATATGCTATTGGAAACCATTACCATCCACCAGGTATACCAGTTGGAGATTTACACTATTGGTGATATCTTATTGTCCTTCTTATTTAGACAACCGTTATTCATCATTGTTATATTACCTGTATTTAGCTCTTTCAGTAAAATTTTCAGCTATTTATTATGATTTAAAGCTTTTAAGCGTGTTGTAGGCTTCTGATAAGACATTTTTACATAACAGAGGTAAAGGATAATATAAATTCAAAATTTCAAGAAATAAATACTCATAAATAAAACCTATAATGGAAACTTATTTTATTATAAAATCAAAAATTTAATTAAAATCGTAAAACGCGTCAAAGACATTTTGGAGTTTTCTTTACTCACTCAAATATTAGACATTAAATTAACATCTTCAGCACAATAAGGCGATACGACGTTGCAATCAATAATCGATTCGAATCTGTCGATAATCGATTTTGAAGTTGAGTACAAATATTGAGCACGTGGTGATGTTGCAGTATGGGTCAAATATTTGTATGAATAATTATTCCGGGTCTGGGCGTTTCTGCATGTGTAATTTATATCATATGTATATTCAATATATGTACACCGATACTAGAGAAATGTTTAGTATGGCGAGATGGTTTCAGCATTTTTTTTTACTTTTTTTGGGTACTAGTAAAAATAAATCCTTTTTAAATTATACGCATGCCATATTCACTTTTTGCAAACGAGGTTTTCAATTTTAAATTTTAATTGGGCGAAAAGTAATATATAGTACAGTTACTACTATATACTGTGTTGATAACTCCCAGGAGTCGATCATGACGCCGCGTTCAAGGAAGCCGCTCATAATAACGTCGGAGCAGCGCGAGAGCCTCCCCGAGGGCAACAAGGACGAGAAGCTGGAGCCTGTGGCGTGCCGGTCCGTGTCGCCCAAGAACGACAGCGACTTCGTCTCCTCGGACGACGACGCCATGTCGCGTTCCACGATCTCTTGCGACAGGTGAGACTGCCTTTGGTCTTTAGGCATTTCAATATTTCAATTTCGTTTCTTGGTTTCTTGTTCCTTTCTTTATAAGCCTTGTGGGTCCATTAGCGGGCTGACAGAAGCCGGCTGGCACTTGGAAGATTTGTCCATACTCACCACGCTGGGTTGGGTAGTCAAATGCAATCCTAGTATCAGTGATCCTACTCACCGTTACTTGTCTATGGTATTTGGGTTCGCCATAGACGGATAGACTTTCCGCTATAATTCGGTTACTAGAACTTCGTCTGTTAGCTAGTGTGGTTTAAAATTGAAGAGAAACTGTGTATTATATACCATCCTATTACAGGTTGTTAAATAAAATACATTCGATTTCAGGTCCAGCCGTTCGGCGAGCGTGTCGCTGTCTATGAACAGAACACCGTTCGATGCTCGCTCGGGTTCCGCGGGCGATGTCAGTCCGCTTCGCTCTGAGAACACACGATTCGTAATAAGCCACGACAGGCGTAACTTCATAGCTGAGGACTTGAACACTACGCTATGCGGCGGCGAAGACGGTTCGCTATTACCAAAGTTCAAAACCACGCACGAGATGTCGTGTTGCATCGAGAAATCGAAATCGTTATCGGAACCGTTCCGTGAGTATTTATTGAGCCGATCGGTCTTGACGGCGAACCCGGTCGATTTATCGATTCTAAACAAATCGAGCGACGCCGACGAGAGAATGAGCGATTCGTTGTTGTATTGCCTGGACGGCAACATGCCGTCCGATTTAACCGCATCGATTAGTAGCCTAGCAGTGGATTCGAATAACGGCCGGTCGCCGTTGAAAGATATAAATAATTTGATAAGTACAGAGATGAGTCCGAAGAGGAAGCGATGCGCCTCCGTTGGCGAAACTGTGACAGATAATAAAAAAGCGATGGTCGAAAAAGAGAATTATAATTGTCATGATCCCGTTTTCGAATTACGTGAGACTGATCTTTAGGATTTTACCAGAGACTAAATACTCGTATTGTTAAGAAAGTTTGTCGGTGCTGCCGGCCGTATTATTATTTTAAACATTATTTTATTAACGTATTGCTAAAATTAGTTTTTTTTTATAACGGTTATCTTATTATATGAAGAAGAAGTTATAGCATGAAGAAATAATTAGTCAGTTTTATTATAGTGACGGGTGACAAAACGTTGAGGTTTGTTGCCTAATTCAGTCAAAGATTACTAGACTAGTACTAGAAAAACTTAACAATTAAAAGAAACGACAAATAAGTACCAAAGTAATTTTGAATGTTAACAACATGATGTAATAGTACATCGCATAATTTATATAATTATCGACCATAACTTAAACTAATTTTTTTAAATGCTGATTTGTTTTTTCGTTGCATAGTTTTGGATTATACATCCAAAACTATGCCTATGCATGAAATACGTACAAAATTATATATGTTTTTTTTGGATCATAACTTTTTATTGGTAATTCACAGCACATTCACGTTATACATAAATCATCTTTAGTTCTTTTTTTAGTGAAATTAAGGTACATTTATGCGAAAAATAACACCGAAACAAATATTCTTAGTTCAACCGAGGTAACAGCCAAAATCCATTTTGTCCATATGCTACGGACGAAATGACATATTGACTAAATGACATATACGTAAAAATTACAAAATTATAGCCAAAAGTTCACAAATGAAACGCTCGGTTCATTAAGGAACGTCAGCGCAAGAAGCTTGAGCCCAACGCAAATAACTCAAGCACAGAGGTCATTGTAAAAATGGACAGTCCTCTTCATCATCTTGAAGGTTATTAGGAAAATGTTCTTTTCCGATATCAGTATTTTCAAACGTTTTCGTAACGTTTCGCAATAATTTAAAGCGGCAGATGTGTGTTTTTAATTTAAAATCTCTTTTGAATTGAAATCATCCATCTGCTGCTTTAAATTAAAACAACCTCTACATCAGTGTTCGGTGCTGGAACCCGAAATGTATTGTCGGGTTGTTGTTTGGTAGCTATTGCTATTTCAGCCCCCTTATTTTCGTTAGGTGTGACGTCACGGGACCTCAGCAGCTGAAGTTTAAAGGCAACGGAGATGCAGCAACCGGAAGAACGTTTATTACAGGAAGCAAAAAGAGATTGTCAGGGTTGCTTTGCAGATGGCGCTGCAATGGAAACTTGAACACAAGTTGCCTGCTGGTGAGGTGGCTCATTGGGGGTGTCGTCGGTACGTTTGTAGTCTCCGTAGGTTGGTACGGATGATTGCGAAAAATTGCTATTGAATCCATGACATAACTGCCTTGCCCCATACTTCGTTGAGTAGGCCGTCTGAAATTGTTAAACGACACGCTTGGGATGTGTTTTCAGTCACTTAGATATTTCTTCTAGATTAAAGTAAGTTTTCAAGGGGGCGAAAAAAGAAACATCAAGAGGCTGCATGCGGTGAGACAGACATATATATCTCGCATATTCTAACGTTTCAATACCTTTATGACTTGCAATCGAAATTACCATATCGTCAATATCAGCCTTTAAAAACGATTATATAGTTATGATATATAGCTACACTTAAAGTGGCAGAAGAAGTTTCGCTGACAAATTCTTTTTGTATATTTTTCCTCGGAAATATCTCCGGCTGGACGAACGTACCAACGGCATTAACACTACACACATCAGCGGTGTTCGTCCCACGCTCTGCACCGGTTACAGTTTCAAATTGCGTCCTTCCAGTACTGACCAGAATCTATTGAGGGCCAAAGTCCTCCGAGCTGAAAAAACTCGGGACTTGAGGCCGATTAAAAGCCTGAGCTTGAGCTGCTGAAGTAGTGTCAGGTTTGCGCAGAGAGATATCTTTATTGCGTCTCAGAGATCCGTCCCGCCAGTCTTTGTCTTTGTGAGTTCAATCTATGGGCGTAACCGTTTTCAGCCGTCTCAAAATTCAGTTCTTGCACCGATGCTCGAGTCGATCCAAACAAACCGAGATTCAAGTAATTTCAAGTGCTGATTAGTTCATCTGCCTTTCCACGTCAGGTGGAAAGGTAGATTTCTACCGTCCTAGATCATTCGAATTGGAGTTCAAAGTTTTGTTATCTAACTCAAAGCATGTTTTCGGAGCGTTGTATGAGGGACGTCATATGTTTTTGATGCAAAGATCCAGCCCATTTCACATTATTTCTTACAGCCTCTATAGATCTGCACTCCAGTGTTGGCGATCAGTCTTGCGCTTACGTAATTATACGTAGAATTCAGAAAAATTACATGCCTATGTAATTATGTCCGTTGTATATGTGTCGTTTTGTCTTTACAATTTTTAAAAAAAATCTAATTTAAATACAATGAGGATACTTTTATTGCAAAAAGCTATTTGAGAGCATCTTCAAATCTTTAAGGCATAAATAGATGATATCCAATTAAATAAAAATAGTGAAAAACTTACAAATTAAACAAAAAAAAAGCGTGACGTAAACAAAAAGAAAATCTTATGGAGCCTAAGTTTGTCGTCGGTCATGACACCCGGGCGAATGAGAGTGTCTCAGTCTATATAAGTTACTCTATGGAGAGTGGCGTGTTCCGGTTTTAATAGGATAGTAAAATTCATACGGTTCACGTGATGCGGTCGTCTGTTGCGCGCTAGAGACCACCGCCACGTAAGATTATGTCATTTTGTACGTATTTCTTTTATTACATTGCATATTATGTTGTTGTTGTTGTTAATGTAATATCGTGACACTTGATATAGAATATAAGGATCATGAAATCCAATTACAATTTGTACCTAAAATTAGGAATCGACCATTTAATTTCATAAAGTTCGATTTTTACTCTTGATTTAAATAGAGTTGTGATATCGCTTTGTTTGGATATTTGTTGACATTTTACAACACTATATTTTGAACACTGTTGGAAATATGTAACTGGTACATATTGAATTATTATGAATAAAAAATCGATTATTAAGTATTTTTTTTTAATTTTATTTATTGTCTTATTCTTATATGCAAACTCCTTAATCGAAGGGTTACAAAGGAACCGAATTCGGATGGATATTCCGTCATCGTCCGGTCGTCTGAGCAGGGCGCACCACGTGCAGGTGAGGTTGGAATTTGAAGAAAGAGATCTATCTCTTTATTATTTTCCATCCCCGGTGCCGGTGCCACAATTTTTTTTAATAAGTGATGATTTTACCACGTGCTCAGCGGTGAAGGAATACATCATGATAATACCTGCACGTCGGCGAAATAATAAAACAAAAATTTACTTATTACGAGGATGTGTGACATCCACCAATTCGCACAGTAGCAGTTTGGAGATCCCTTCCCGGCTCCAATCGCTCTCAAAAAGCATTTGAAGGGAGGCCTTTGCATGCTGCTATATGGACTTTAACCACACAGTGCCAGATACAGTACTTTTTTGTATCATGAAAGTGGCAAACAAGCTAACTGTCTATATGATGGTAAGTCGTCCGTGTTCTGTACCCCATGAACACCTGCAAAAAACTTCAATTAAAGGATAAGGGGTTACAGCTGCGGTGTCTCCCCTGAGGACTAAGATCCACTTATTATGCCGGCTCTCTGTACCCGGAATACAATACACCCAGTATTGTATTTCCGGTGCTGACAATTGGCGGGAGAAATAGATAAGGGGATGGCCTACCCAGACCGCTCCTAGGCAGAGAAGGAGTCCTTCCTCCGGTTACTGTATTTCCGTTTAAAAAACACTAACTTGATGATGGGGTGGGGTGGCGGGCGCACCGCATTTTAAGTTTACCAACGCGTCTAGCCAGGAGGGAGAGTGAGAGTAATTGTTCTCTCTCGAGGAGGGGCTGTGAATGGCGGTGGTGGGGCCGCGAACGTGTGCAAAAGCGTAAGCATAACCAGCCCCTGCCTCCGCACGGGCTGGTATAGGTTAGTTATTTTACCTCGTAAAAAATATGGGCGGAGGACGCGCAGTGCTACTAGATCGGGAGAAACGTTGGATCGGACGCATTCTCAATGTTGCTATTCCATCGGACCCGTGCACGAACCGCTTTTGTGGGTTTTGTGAGTTGCAACAATTCAGTTGGCTACAACTGGAACACTGATACACGACTCCGCTGGTGGACTTCGTTTAGAGCCGAGTACTACAGTCGCCCCGTGGGTAGACAGACATATATATTGTTCTACATGAACGAAAAAATACAGCTACTGTAAAATATTGATAATTGATAGCAGTATATGAGTTCATGATTTTTATTAATTACAATGACTATTCAATATAAATGGAACAGAAATTAAAAATTTTAATGTTTCTTAGTTCTAATGAGTCCTTTTGTTCTTCATATGAGATAAATAATTATAGCGATTCCCACAAATGTTAGAATCGTAAGGCAGCAGATAATATCGCAACAGACTCGAAAGCAGCTATATCCGTCATCGCTTCTAGAACGTTCTCTGTGGCTAAAATTAAAACAGAAAGAAACAATTAATTTTAAATCTATGGCAATACGGCTAAGGGAAAGCAAAGAATAAAAGAGGGGAATTTTTTTCCGTGTGGTGATGGGGTGTATTTGGGGGAAAGGTCGACAAAGAGATAGAGATATAAGAAATGGATGGCTTTCAATGGACGAGGGAATAACCCTCTCAAGTAGCCAGAGCTAAATTATCCGTCTAAGGCCAACTATTAAACATAGGCCTTTCCCAATAAATAAGGACTTACATAAAATGGCAACTGTTCTTCACAAAAATTACAACACAACGGGAATAAAGAGTATATAAGTTTTAAGCGTGGTAGAGCCAAGCGGCGACTTTAGCTGCTGCTCCAATGGGCCGGCTCGATCGGATTGGTACCACGGCCTTGCAGAATACCGGCGTGAGGCATTTTGTGCTTCTGCGTTTCGTTCTGTGAGTGAGGTAACCGGAGGCCCATACCCCCTCTCTATTCCCCTCCTCTTCCCTCCCTCCCAAATATCCTTAAAGACCGGCAACGCACCTGCAGCATCTATAGTGTTGCAGATGTATGTGGGCGACGGTAATCATTTACCATTAGGTGAACCGCTTGCTCGTTTGCCGTCTCTTCCATAAAAAAAAAATATATAAGTGGTAGTATATAACCACCAATGATTGATGATTTTATAATAAAGATATGTTCTATGCGCATAAGCCAACTGAAGAGATCTTCCGCACGCAGCAGCAGCACACATATACATTTTATTTACATTACACACATAGAAGTGCATTTACGCATACTACACGGCGGCATTTAAAGCTATAATACGAAATCTTGACACGGTTATCGGGAACTAGAAAGTACATATCTTACTTAGTCGACAATTGTACTCTTTTGTACGCTTCATTTTCGGTGCTCTAGTAACGTATCTATCTCTTTTTGTATTATAAAGTCATTGATAACCACTACAACAAAAAAGTCTGATTGAAACTGGAAAACTTACTCCATTTTCTTTACAGAAACAGAGCGTGTTTTCCCTTTTAGTTTCTTATGGCGTTTTGTTTTACAGATACGACTTGTGTCTTTAAAAACTGGTAGAGATTGTGTCTTGTTGCATAGGGACTGATGATATGAGTGCAGTCGTCGCAATTCTTTCATGCAACGTTCTCTTTCCAAGCGCTCTTTTTCTTCTAACCGCTTCTGTCTCTCTTTTATCTTGTCTTCCTTCAGTCTGCATTCCTCCTGGCGTTTTCTGTACCATCGTTTAAATATATTTATTTTCTCTGGTTCTGGTTTCTCTATGTAATGTCGTATGACTAAGGGGTACGGGTACCATCTTCGTTCTTCTATTACGATTTCCGGCCTGTAAATATAAAGGCGAATATTATTAAATAAAGTAATAAAGAGGACAGAAGCGAGAAGTTGCCGTTCTTCTCCGGTAGGAGTAATAGTGTTCTGAGGGCTTAGCGATGAGCAACTTCAAAATGTAGATTTTGATATCGCCCTGTGCCTGTCCGTCAATGCAATTCACTCACATATTTTTTTTATAACTCGCCAAAAGAAATATAACTTCAAAAATTCATAGCATTTGTGCAATTTACAAAGAAATGTAATTACGGATTATTCCCTACTTTAGAAAGAGATGGAAAACAGGGTAAGGAAGGAAAAACTGCTACAAACGTCGGAACAAACATCTGAACTTAACTAAAAAAAGGCAATCATGAAGAATTTAAACTCGTTTAACAAAGTATATGAACCAAGAATTTGAGTACGGAAATGAATAAACTGTAAGAACCGAATTCTAAACGGCCTCGGGAAAGCAACGACTAAAACCGGGACATGACCGATGTACCGGTATACTTATGATATTATGCCATTATATATTATATTATGATATTATGTTACTTATGCCCTACCCGATACGTGCCTACGCACTCAGTCGCGCCGAATTGATCAACGAACCACCATCACATTTATTACATATATTAATAAGGACCTGCAGTCTTACTTTAAAATTTTTATCGTACTGGGTCCTTTATAGCTGCTACTGATAACCGGGCAAGAGATACTCTTCCCGCGGCAAATGCGGAATTTTTTTTTGAACATTTGGCCTACATTTTTGAACTGTTTTCGCAATATATAGAATAATTTAACTATTGATCCGTTTCAATCGCTACATGATGTTGGTTTGATTGCATGTCATTAAACCATAGATTACGAATCTTGTTCGTTACCACTGAACGTCTATCAAAAAAGTAAGGTACAAAAAGGTTTAATGACACTAGGCTAGCTATTCTTCCTATCATAGTTTCTACTTTCTTTGCAGATAATAATTTGGTACCTGTTTTGGTACATATTAGAAAAGAAGAGGTTTTGAAACTTACACCATTCACTGTGCCATAGATGTGGAAAAAGAAGAAACCAAGTGTCAATATTGCCGTTAAGGCTGGTAAAAAGAAAATGCATGGTTTTTCCGTACATACTTTAAATTTGATTATTTTAAAAATAAGTTAAATTTCGTTACTTTACAAACACAATTGGTGAATTTCGACCACAAGCTATACTAGGCAGTGCACGTTCATCACCAATAGAGTTAGGCATAGATTACGAATTACGAAACAGGCTTCCGCAATCCCTCTTTCCGAGAGAGAGAGAAAGTGACAAACATTGTCATACATACATTCAATGTTTTTCAATAGCCGCCTCTTACAATCCTCATAAGAAGAAAGAGTATGCTAGATGCTTTCGTAGGCACCACCTGTTATGGTTGTTTGAATAATGAAATTAGGTTGATCTAGGATACTATGCGCAAACATTTGTATTATGAATATCAAACCGAGTCATCGAAGTTAATATATGTATATATGGTTACTTATATATGTACGTCTGTCTCATCGCCACCCAGTTACCGAGACATGGGAAATCCTAGTTTGGGATGTTATTATTATAATTATAATATGAGAGACGATGTTTGATGAATATAATTGGCCGGCCGTTGAACGTCGCAGAGTCTAATCGCGTGACAATGCCTTGTTGCGGGGCGAAACACGTGTCGGGTCTTAAATGTTGGGGGTATATATTACCTTGTGTGGGTGATAGTTGTGGTGTAAGAAGTGGTGCTCTCCTTCTCTTGGTAATATAATTATCATACCATTTTAATGTTTTATTTTCATGCGGGACTGTGCGGAGTATTTTTTTCCCCACTTTTTTAGACTGATGGATTTCCGCAAAATAGCGCATGATTCTATTTACTATCCTTTATGTTTTAATTTGAGTTTTTGTACCACCCATGATGACATTCCCATGCAAAAGTTCATAGACGGGTCGGTGGCGTAGTGGCTAAGCGTTTAGCTGCAGCGCTGAGGGTCGCGGGTTCGATTCCCGCACGAGACTAGTACTTGTATGTACTACAAATATTAAGTTCCAGGTCCGGGTGTTTTTGCATGTGCAATTTATGTATGTATACTGTCTGCGCGATATAGGAGAAATTCCTACAATGGAAGGTAACGTTTTTTTTAAATATTAAAAAAATCTGATGAAAGGCGCGACATTGGCAAAGTACATACATCTGATTGGATTCAATCCAATTTGTTTCTCGATTGGTTTCGACGTTTTTTCGAAAAAAAATCCAAGTAATATATCTCGTATTGCAGATCTTTGATGAACCTGCGATAATAATATTACCATTATCGGTTTCCCACTTCAAACAACACACAACTTCAACCATTAGACAAAACCAAAATGGGTGTTTTTTTTAAAGAAGTATGAGAATAAAACTCCGCTTGAAAAAATAATTAAGTCCGAAGAGAGGAAGAGCCATCTCCCTCGCCATCACCTCATAATGCGGAGTTGTGCGAAGTAATTTTTTATGGTCTTCCTCAAAATAACGCCTGATCCCACTTGCTAAATAAAATAGGTGTGTTTTAGGAGCCACTATAGTGATGATATACTAAAGTTTCTGTCGTGTTCTGAAAGATTACTTAAATCTTTTTGTACGTGGTAGAGCCTAGCGGCTGCTTTAGTTGCTGCTCGAATGGGTCGGCTCGACCGGGATAGTACCACGGCCTCGCAGAATACCGGCGTGAGGTAGGGGCATCTTGTGCTTCTGCGTTTCTTGAGGTAACCGGAGGTCTACTCCCCATCTCTCTCCTCTTCCTCCCTCCCATCTCCAAAATACCCTTATAGGCCGGCAACGCACCTGCGGCACCTCTGGTATTGCAGATGTACGTGGGCGACGGTAATCACTTACCATCAGGTGAACCGCTTGCTCGTTTGCCGCCTTTCCCATTAAAAAAAAACTTAGGAGTGCCTGGGACTAGACACTAGTCTGAAAACCTAGAACAGCATAAGAGTTCATATCGTAACCATATAAAAAACCTCAGCGACAGCAGTGCTAATAGGCTTCTTAAGAGATTTCCATGTTTTATGAAACCAATTATTTTATCGATAGACGTGTAGAGTGTAGAGTGGGTTCAGTGACGTGGGTGAAATTCATGGGCTTATGAGCCGAGTGTGCAGGTCTGAAGGGAATATTACAATAAGTTTATTCCACAACATTTATGCCGTTAGTTTGTTATCAAATTCTAAACATTTTATGTGGCCCCACGGGTGCAATATAACCTAAATTTGAAGTTGGCAAAATCACATATTTTTAGGATTCATATGTTTTAGATTAATTCGTGAACAACTTCATCTATTTAATTTATTCATAGTGAGATATACTTATTCGATTTTTTGGGGAGATATTGTTTTACATGAGTCCTGCATTTGACAGATATTATATACTCTGCATGAGACTAGAAACAAATTGGAGGCCACTTTATCACCCTGTCCGCCATTATCTTGTCTGCAACAATAACAATCAACAAAGAGCTTACACTTTATAAAAAAATCAATAAAAATATTATATTAAACATAAATAACACAATTGTTCGATTATTTTGGATTAAATAATTTTGAATCTTTTTTTTGGTAGAACAACGGCCGGGTTTGCCTTCCCTGGCCCTACCTGATTACGATAATAGAGCCCTTACTGAAACTTTACACAATTCTGACGTGATCTGTATTGAACGTGTAGGTTTTGAGCGTAATCTAATGACAAAATGCGAATCACGGTACGGATTGTGACAGATATTGAACGTGTAGCCTTCGCCATTGAATTAAATCGCGTGGCTTGAGGTCATTGTAGCCATCTACGGAGTAAAATCGAAGCCATCATTGTAGATCGTCGTAGCAATCATTGTAGATCGTCGTAGCAATCATTGTAGATCGCCGTACCAGTCATTGTAGATCATCGTAGCAACCATTGTAGATCATCGTAGCAATTATTGTTGATCGTCGTAGCAATCATTGTAGATCGTCGTACCAGTCATTGTAGATCATCGTAGCAATTATTGTTGATCGTCGTAGCAATCATTGTAGATCGTCGTACCAGTCATTGTAGATCATCGTAGCAATCATTGTAGATCATCGTAGCTATCATTGTAGATCATCGTAGTCCTCATAGTAGATCATCGTAGCAATCATTGTAGATCATCGTAGTCATCATTGTAGATCATCGTAGCCATCATTGTAGATCGATTCGATACATTATCATTCATCATAATTTCAATCTATCACAAGTCCACTGCTGAACATAGGTCTCCCCCAAAGATTGCCACAAAGCTCAGTCCTGAGCCACCTGCATCCATCGATTTCAACCTTCAACGCAACAATGCGCAGGTCGTCACTCTATCTTGTGGTGGGTCTTGCCATGCTGCGTTTGCCTGTACGTGGCTACCACTCGAGAACCTTTTTCCCCCAACGGTTGTCAGTTCTGCGAGCAATGTGGCCGGCCCATTGTCACTTCAGCTTGCTGATCCTTGCCTGATCCTATGTCGGTTACACTAGTTCTGCTGCAGATATCATCGTTGCAGACTCTAAAGCGCTGAGAAACTCCGAGCATAGCCGTTTCCATAGCGCGCTGAGCAACTTTGTTCGGCCTGCAGTGAAGGACTGTTCGATACATAAGTGAAGCTTATTTTTGTGTAACATATTAATATAGATTTTAGGGTTCTAATCACGTGTTGTCTTTCTTTCTATCAGATAAGTGGAAAGAGCGCGAAAACCTTTTAATGGAACATTTAATTTAAATCGTATTTTTGTAATAAAAATATTTTTGTTTAATTATTTTTTAATTTGTCTTATTTTTTTGAGCGTTTAGGAGCCGAGATAATTTCACCGCTCTCATAAAAAGTTTGTTAGAATTTTTGTTTTAATTATTGTAAGGGTTGCGTACCAAAAAAAATACCAGATTCTAGGGTATAGGGTCTGTTTGTTTATCTATTCGTCGTTTATGTCAAATTCAAGCGTAATATTTGAATACCAGAAACTGTATGACTAATCAAAAGGCAGGAATCCGCCAACGGCATCGAGGTTAGGCAAGTGCATCGCTACACCGAAATTTCGTGGTCTCATCACGACCGCGGCATTACGGCCCCACTAGAATACCTGAGGATAGGAGTAACTCCTTCCCCCCGACGACCCCACCACGGTTGCCTGCCTGCTGGCGAGAGCAAAGAAACAATGCCAGTCCTGCTCCAACAGTCCACCAACTCGTATCATAAGTGGACTTGCCAGGCCCATTTAGAATGGCCAGCTCGTGCCGGCTTGCTCCGCTGCTTCAGGCCAGCCACGTAGGTTTCCCTTGATTTACTGTGGGAGAACAAGCGCCTGTCCGCACACATAAAGACGCAGAAACCCCTTCAGAATAAATAAGAGATTGAAAATGCGTAATGATTAATAATAATTACCGGAATCAATTAATAATAATGCATTCGATCTCAGTAATAACAATCAGGTTAAAAATTTTCTTCACCTATTCTTCTTGATTCGAGAATTATGGTAGGTGTCTTTATTTCACTATAACCATTGACATCTATAAATATATGATTACCAATTTTAAAAATGCCAAATGAAACAAAAGAATATTAAACATACGGGACAAATGTATTATTACTTTAAACAGTACCATTAAACTTTCTGCAATTATTAACATGTGCGATAATTAACTAAAACTTTATGACAAAATGAGAAATTTAATTTTGTAATTATTTGCGGTTAAAAGTTCAAACCGCTCGCATTTAATTAAGATAAATTCTATGAAAATACTGTTGTCAATTTTAGAGCAAAATTTAATATTAAAGTTCGAATGAGTTGAGTACGAATGAAATCGAATGCATATCCGAATAATCTAAAATGTAAAATGAGTCAACTGAAGAGAGGATTTCAACTTGAAGTGAGGCCGTATGACGAAGCTCAAAGTCGCTCAGCGCTCTATGGAAAGGACTACACAAGGAGTTTCACAGCGCGATAGAGTCTGCCACACGTGCTGATATCTGCAGCAGAACTAGGGTAGCTGCAAGCCGTAGTGGTAATGGGCCGGCTACAAAGCTCGAAGAACTGACAACCGTTGGGGAAGAAAGGTTCACGAGCAGTAACTTCAAACACAAGATAGAGTCGATGGATGTTGGTGGATTCAGACCTTGCATTGTGGCAATTTTCGGAGGAGGCCTATGTTCAGCAGTGGACTTATGACAGACTGTAATTATGATGATGACAGGTAAGAAAGACACGTCTTCTCCAGCTCACTACCACTCACTTTTTAAAATTTTGCTATTCAATTGAACTGAAAAGAGTACTTACCAAATTGTTCGACGAAAAAAAAAAATGAGAGAAAACTGTATTTACCTTTGGCCCTTGTATAGTTGTCTCGAAATGCATAAAGTCTTGCTTCTTATTCATGATCCGCATCTGAATATATAATACAATGTTTCGGACCGAGTTTTCTGCAAGCCTGTCGAATTGCTTTATGAACTGTACAGGGAAATAAATATTTTAACCTTTCCGTTTTTGTTTAATTTGAATAATATTACGTAAGAATAACTAACGGTTGTCTGTAGAACGTACAGTGGCGATGAACTATAGGTACACCACTTTCCACCCCTTATTTATGTGTCTTCTTTTTTAGCCTGTTCACTTCTGGCAACAGGCCTTACCGACAGCGTCAATACAAGCAGGTATTGTTCAGAAGATTTGGTAAAGGAAAACATCGTGCGTAAACCGAACAAGAACGAAGTTGAACAATTGTTGTTACAGAAGGAGGCTGCGAAAGGGGGAGAGAAGCTTTAATCTCCTGATGCGCGGCCTAAGAATCAAGCGATGGAGAAGAGCATATCAAGTCCTTCTTCATGCCCTACAATTAAGGCGAAGGTGTCGGATACGGAGGAGGTCCGTCACCGCTATGGTCATGCCTCGAGCTCTACCCACCAATAAAAAGAGGTCCGTTTTGTGGACCACGCTGTCGGGGCAAAGGTAGTGTGTTAGTTAGTTCCCGTGGTCCTGAAAAATGACGACGAAAAGACCACTGTGGAGGTTTTGCCGGAAGATGTCCGCTCCCGCAGCGAAAAGTAGGATTTCCCCACGATAAAAAAGGTCTTAAAGTTGAAATGATGAATCGTGTAAATATTTATACATTACCGCAGTTCATAAAACAGGTGATAAACAAAATATTCCAAATTAAAGACCAACTTCAAAGTTAAATTCGATCGAATTAATTGCATCGACTATATTTCATAGGGCGATGTTAACGATAGAATTATTTTACAGGACACTCATTATTCAAAACTTTGATTTAATTGAATTTAATGTTACTTTGGTATGAAACAAAAGAACGTTACTAACTAATTAAATTAAACAAATGAAAAAATAACAAAAGAAGAAAAGGACCCTTCACGATATTGTAGTGAAGAGAATAACAAAAGTCTTTTTTCTTTCTAAAAGTTTGGAAACTTCGACATAGATAGAAAAGAAATAAGAAGGGCGATTTTTCCTTCCATTATTTTCAAGTGTTATACTTGAAGGACTGTTTAATTCGAAGTAAGAAATAAAAGAAATGGTCCTGATTCTTGAGTAGCTTCTAAATCTCGCATAATAATTAGTCTTATTTGTAAAAGAAATGCGCCATAAAGCCTTATCACACGAAATAATAAGAGTTGACATCACTCGAATTTAGTATTTTCATTATAATTTTTTTAACCTTTTATGTAAGGACCAGGACAGAGCGAAATGATTTCCTTAAATTTAAACAGATTGTGTAACATTTCCATTGTATCTTTAATAACAGATGACCACAACATGACTGATATAAAAGCAAATAGTAAACACAATTTTAAAACTAATATAAGGAGGTGGTATCAGTGTAAGAGATCGCCCCCTTCTTCCCACGGGTGTCGAAAGAGGTAACTAAGGGAGAAGTCTTTAAAATAGCAATGGTTATCGTCAGATGGCAGGACAACCATCTCGAAATGTAACCAGACCAAAATTAAACAGACCAATGACGGGTAGGAGCGTTTAAGGTGCTAGGCGTCTGGTACTGGATTCGCTTGCGATTATGACAAATGCTTTTTATGGGAGAGGCCTATGTCCTGCAGTGGACTATTTACAGGCTGTCGTAATGTGAAGTAACCTCTTCTTTTATATTTATTCAATATTTTTAATGTTTTTGAAAATATATTGGGAGTATTAGTTAACAAATGTAAATCTTTAATTTAACTTGAATACGTATTGTATAATTTAGATAAGCGATTGGTACTTTGTGAAATCTGGAACAGTGAGTGATGATGGGTTTCGCGGAAGGTAAAATTTTTTTTTGGCTTTAGTAGGAATTTCTCGGAGGAGGCGGTTTACATACATGAATTGCACATGGACAAAAAAAAACAATCTAGTAGAACAAACTAGTCCCATACGGGAACCGAACCCGCGAGCCTGTATTATATAAATTCAAAGTATACATACATTTTGAATTTGAATAATATATCTGAGGTATTTCATATGAAGAGAAATATTTTATACAAAAATTTATAGTTCAAAATCTTATTCCACTACAACGTGGCTAAATGTAACACGAACCCGACTCACACCTGGTTGGTTTTTAATATTTTGTTGTTCTACTTTGGAGTTGGTAATATAATAACACCAAGTTCGACGTTTGTATGTATTAATGTTTTTAAAAAACCATGAAAAAAATACATTTCGTTTCGTTTGCAAAGTAACGTCGTATTTTAAATAGGCAGTACTGATCTTCATCATAATAAATATATCAAAACCATCGCATTTAAATCAGCCTTCAATGAAAATAAAAATTGTCAAATAGAAATCTCTTTATGCTCATGTTAATTATTAATTTAAATATATTTCACTTATTATTAATAATGTATTAAAAAGTAAAAGAGAAAATGATTATTTTCAACAATTGATAAAAATAAGTTAAAAATGTATATTTCACGGTAAATAAATAAATAGTGAATTACAAAAAATAATTGTCATCAATTATGTCATCTGTGATGACATACGGATCCGAGACTTGGTCCTTCACTGCAGGCCGTATGAGGAAGCTCAAAGTGGCTCAGCGCGCTATGGAAAGGGCTATGCTCGGTGTTTCTCTGCGTGATAGAGTCTGCAACGATGATATCCGCAGCAGAACTAAGATAACGACATAGCCGTAAAGATCAGCAAGCTGAAGTGGCAATGGGCCGGCCACATAGCTCGCAGAACTGACAACCGCTGGGGACAAAAGGTTCTCGAGTAGCAGCCACGTACAGGCAAACGCAGTGTAGGACGACCCCCCACAAGATGTAGTGTCGACCTGCGCAGTGTTGCGGGAAGTCGATGGATGCAGGTGGCTCAGGACCGAGCTTCGTGGCAATCTTTGGGGGAGGCCTATGTTCCGCAGTGGACTTCTGATAGGCTGAAATGATGATGATGATGATGTCATCTGTCATCTTGGATGTTCATTGACGACTCCATTGTTTCTATTGTTTGCTCGCACGCTAACGAAAATCAGCATTATCAATTCAAATAAATACAAGTATTGATGAAAAATATAATAATTTTAAAGCAACTAGAGAGATGTACTCTAATGTGATATTTTAAAGACTTCTGGACATTCCAAAATGGCTGTCAGTATATTATGTCAGATGATACGACAATTTATAACAACGTTAATGACAACCGTCCCGTGTTTGTACTTCGCGGATACATCTGCTTCTATTGTACATCGTGGAATTATACAGAAGCGACAATGACTATATAAATCTGAAGCTAATGAAAAGCATTAAATATTCGCTCGATATGTTAAGTTTTCCGGCGAAATCATGAACGTATGTACGTTCATCCATACAGACAGACGCTGTTACGTGTTGACGTGTGTTAATTATAGTGTTATCTTAATAACGCTTTACTATAAGTCCATAAATCTAGTATAGAATTTCAAGAACCAATTTAAGTTGAGCACATCGGGTGTCCTTGAAAACTCGATAACAATGCACTGCTCCCTCAAACACTTTCGCGTTATGAGGCGTGCAAAAGCGTTTTGAAATCGGTTCGTCCGTTTGGAAACTACGCCACCTATGGTCACAGAGACAGACAAAGGCTTCAAACGTATAATACGCCTTTTTTGTTTTCGCTTATTTCGTTTGACGTTCCGCTGTCTGCAATACAAGTTCACTGTTTGCATTCTCTACATGTTAACGAACGTAGTTTTATTTCGATTTGAGTTCTAGCGGTTGTGAGCACTTGGTTTTCACAGTAAGATAAATAGAACTAATAGCTTCCTTCAATTGATGGTTCATAATTATTTCACAGACTATGTTTTTAATTTCACTTCAGCCTTATTTATTACAACAACAACATTAAGAACAAGCGATTTTTTTTTAAACTAATTTTATTCAAAAATTTTGACAAACAGTATGAGGAACCATTATACGTTTCTTTTTAGTTTATAAAGAATACTAGCAATGCTATTTATTAAGTAGCATTACTAATATTATTGTTAACCCCCCAACTAAGGTTACAGCTAGTATCTGGAGTGGTTCACGACAATATTTGATTGGCGGGCTCGAACTTACGACGTCATGTTTCGTAGTAAGCACACTAACCCATTCGCATACAGATCTGATTTGTATAATTATTGTTTAGTTAATTATTAGGTTGCATAGATCTACAGGTTGATTGGTGAATATTGATAGATATTATCTATGATATAAGGTTTAATAAAATAATATTAAGTATTTGCAAAGTATTCAAATACTTTACTATACATATTCAATATACTTACATATTCTCATACATACATATTTATATTAGTTATTATTGTTAAAGTTGTGATTTACTGGTTTATACTTTATATTACATCGGGTTAAATATTTTTTAACATTATTAAGTTTATCGGGAAGGAGAGGAGTTTTTGGAAGGAAAGTATAGTAGAAAAGTTTAAATAATGATTTCTAGTATTTACTTTTAATTTTTAAATTATTGTGTAAAACACTTGAAACGCAGGGAATAATGTTTTGTAATTGTAAGAAAAGTTTAAGTTAGTTTCAATTAAAAAGGCATTATTATTAAGTTTCATAATTTTGTCACATTTTATTACTTAGTGTTTGTTTTACTATTGTAAGGTGTAAATTGTTATACTATTGTTGTAATATGTTATTTCTTTTGGCACTCTGATATGCTATAAAAATAACTCCAGGTTCTTCACCAGTCCAAATACAGATTTTGAGTTATTAAAACACAAACATGTTACAAAGTTTAATCAAAAGACCCATCTCTTTTGGAGGGTGGGTCCAAAGTATCAATTCCGTTAAAACGGATCGATACTTTGGACACCCCTCCCCCGACAATAATCCCGACAACTATGAAATAACAACCCGGAAGAAAATCGAACTACTTACTTCAATTAAAGAACTAAGTAGTTCAATTTTCTTTAGGTACGTTTCTTTTAGCTTCAAATTAACGAAAAATAAAAATGCGTATTTGTTTTTCGTATCCGTTATTTTTGTTTAGCAAATATAACACGAGCAACTGCTATCAATTAAGACGTAAACGATAAAATTGTCATAAACAAAAACAGTCATAAAATAACAAAACTATTATTTATATAATTAATAAATAAATCGGACACAAAAAACCAGAGTAAAGGTTATCTATTTAAAACAGGAAAAGGAATTTGAACTAATTCTGTGGCTAAACTTTGGTCACGAATACCCGAATGGATCAACTAAATCATTATGTTCGTTTAAAAGTTAGCATTAACGAGATACAGGCAAACAAACATCCAAAACTGTTCTACGAAAAGGTCTAGTTAGTGTACGTGGTCATTTGAGAGTTAACAGTAAAGTTAGCAACTTTGACTTTATTTTAGAAATAGCCTTAATCCCCTTTACTAATAAAAGTTTAATTGTCGTGATTAACAGGAATATTAATTAAATTAATTCGAAAGTCGAAATGTCAAAATATAACGTTATGGCGTTATCCTGAAACACACGTGGAATTTATGCAAATTTTTTCTAGTATGGCGAGTTAGGCCCAAATTAATGACAGTGATAATGACATGTTTCGCACAGATATTTACCCAGCCCAGGACACTACACCTGGTCTTCACACACCTGTAAAGAAGTGAAGTAACATAGCTGCTGGGCAAAGGTCCCGTGGTCCGTGTAGTATCTGCCACCCACTTTCTCCCCATATCATAAGAGGCGACTCAGGGAAAGGTCTTGAACATCCCAATGGCTACTTTAACCATTAGGAAAAAATATCAGACCGAATAAGCCGACCGGTGACGGGCAGCAGCCTCCAAGGTGCGAGGTGTATAGTACTGCGTCCATACACACACACACAATCTACATAACGTGCGTGGCGATCATGGCAAATCCTCCTTACGGGAGAGGTCTATGTCCTTCAGGGGACTTTTTATAGGATGTTAAAGTAAGAGTCTCATATAATTTTTGAGAGGGTGTTCGTGCTTCATGATGTTGTAACAATATTTTTACTTTGTCTTAATAATGCAATATTAATATCTCCTTCATCTTTAGAAGATTTAGAGTAAGATTAGAGCAAAGACTACACATTTGAAATGAAACCACTATTTACGGATTTTATCGTGTTTAATTGTGTTTTTATATTCCTGACGTTTTGATTGCTTTACAGCTGCCGTGGTCACGGAGGGACTACTCGCTAAATATCTGTAAGTAGGTGGTTTGGCTTTATTTAAAGTTAATATACTTATTATTATCAAGAATAAATCTGGTTAGCTTATAATGAACCATCCATTATCCATATTTTTCTTTGCTAATATATTCAACATATTAGACTGCGTCCTCGCTGTTAAAAATGTTATCATTGCTTAAAGTATTTGTTTTGTTTAAGTTCACTTTTAGAGCTTGGTATGCACAGAGTGCATTAACTTTTGTATTACACCTACTACTATGTTTGCATCTATAAGTACGGTGCTGGTTGATAAGACAATCGTTGCTGTTTGGATGCAAAGTTGCCTCTAAGCTTTTATGGAGTCTTATTTTAGGGTTATGTATTCAAATAAATGTAACTATAAATTAATATCAAAATCTTACACTGTCTACACACACACAATTGTACGAGTGGTAAGTGTTTTTATATTTAAGTGGTCACGCTTCACAGTGATCATTTTTGTAAGTATGTTTTTTGTTTTTGAAACTTTTCAAGTAATGAGTCGAACCTAACCTATAAATTTGAGCTCAATCGCCCGATTATTGTTTCGAGTTTTGCGAGCGCAAACTTACGCCGTCTGAATTTTTATATAATTTATTCTTTTTAAACCACAAAAATTTGATTGTGTAAAAAAGTTACCTGATCAGCATTTTCGCCTCTAGTAAAATGATGTTTTTAAAAAAAATCAAAGAAGAAATTGACTTTGGCGATAAAACTTGATCTAATTAACTTTCGAAATACACGTGTAACGTACACGATATATATATGTAAAAAAAAACCTTTTACTCTTAAATCGAAATAATTTATTTAATATAAGCATAGTTTGTAAGAGGAAAACTAAATTCTATTTCATCCAATCGAAGTTTGTCAGGAAAGGCAAAATGTCTGCAAACTAGATCAGTTTTCTCGCAGGCGAAGAATAAAGAAAAATAGTGAGGAGTTAAAGTTGGTGCATGGTTTTGGAGATAAGGTACAAAACTTTGGCGTTTCGTCGCAAACGTTGAATGCTATTCGATCTGTATTAAAGTTTTGAAAATTTCGAAACGGATTGTTATCACTTTTGAAATAAAATATATTCGTCAAATTGACTTGAAATACTGCAATATGAAAGATTCCTTAACGGAATTATGTTTATCGAGATGATATGTAGGTCTCATTTTCAACTTAGCCTAATCCCAGTTTGTGCCAGAGTCGGATTCCTTACTATGACGCGTCCAATCTGCCCGATATCCAGCATCCTCAACAACAAGATAATCGGAAGTTATATTTGTTTGTGGACTACGGACTACTATAAAGACTACCTTGGGAATATACTCGCTCCAACGCAGTCCTTAAGCTTCCGAAGTACGTTCAACCGATTTTTCTGCAACTCATCCGAAATTGCACTGTACACTTTACTATCCTATATGATATCACACAGCCAGCGGAGCATCTTTATTTCGGTGGATAGAAGCTGATGGATGTGTCAGTTCAGTATCAGTCCACGTTTGGCTGCTATACCAGAGTAGGGGATGATTTTCGGGTTTATATATTATTTACATATGTCTTACCGAGACCCGATGATCACAGGTACTCCCGTTACCAGCTACTAATTCACTCACGCGTCCCTGACGTGCACGGAGATCGCAGTCAATGTCTGATTAGACTGACGTAGCACAGATTCAAACTATTTGACGCTCTCCGTCTCAACAGCAATGTCGTCCCCTACCGCAAGTGGTTCGAGATTTGTACCCCGCAAGACATGCGGTAAGACAACGAGGTATGAAAATAGTAGCCTATAGATGTTGTACTGGGAATGTCAAATGTCTGTCACGCTGCGCCAGCGCTACGGTAGACTTCACATATCTCAAACGTGCAGGTTTTTTTTATGGTAAAGGGTATAGATTCTTTCACAGTCGAGCGCGTGGCAAGTTTAGCATCTAACTTCCGATTACAAGTCGGCAGTTGTCAACTGTGCAAGAAATATTATAGTGCGGCGAGTGTAATCCTAAACACAGAGGCACTTACACGTCTTTACATTACCGTATCCGATGTATATGCGATCAGATCGGAGGAAGGGTCAGATGCAGTGAGCTGAGACACGGGACGCGACACAAGACGACCAGACCCGAAAATCAATATAATGCATAAATATCGACTTCGACTCCAGATCCCATGCAGTTAGGTAAGATCGCATCCCATCTCAGCAGTTAGGTAGGCACTAAGCCATGCGGTCGTCACGAATATAATAAGTACGAAATCCACTACTTCTTAACTCTCAATACTATATACTCAAGCGCCAATAGTCAAATAGGTTAGGGTGCCGACTATGAAACATGACGTCGTAAATTCGAGCTCGCCATTCGACTATTGTCGTGAGCCACTCCAGATACAAGCTGTAAGCTTAGTTGGAAGGTTAACAGGAATATTAGTTACTAAATAAATAGCATTGCTAGTATTCTTTAAAAATCAATTCAATCAATTATAAATTGCTATATTTAACGACCAAAAAGCACTTGAAAAGGACAGAATATTTCTTTTGTATCCACACATAGTTTAAATAGAAAATGTATTGTATCTATAAAACGGCCAAATCCATATTTATTCAATAAAAAGGAACATCTGCGGTTGGCAGATGAACTTTGCTGTATCCAAAAGCAATAATATGTACCTTCTGTATATTTTAAATATGGTTCAATTTCTGTTTTCGCCCATTTTGTATGTGAATATTTCCATTGAAAATGCTAATTCTATGTTAGCTGGATTCGAAGGCAAAAGGCATGCGACTGGCAATTAAATTAAATCGGACTCGAAATTGTCTCCTACTTCATGAGAGTGTTTTTTTAAAGTTATAAAAGGTTACATATTTCAATTCTGTATTATCTCATTTCTCCCTGTGGGTAAGAGGCGACTAAGGGACATTTGAGACCCGATGGCGAATCTTTAGTGCTAAATTCACCACGTGAAGGTGAAGGAAAACACCGTGATTAATAAACATTTTAGTTCGAGGACATCTGAAGTGCGCCATTGGAGCAATTGTGCCGGACCCATCCCGGCTCCTAATCGCAGACATTTGAGGAGGAGGCTTTGGCCCTGAATTTCCAGGGTGCTTCTTTACTTCTTTAAGCGAATTATTATTCACCCAAGAGCAACTCCTATGATTCTAATGTTTATTAACTCGACCATTTACGTATCCTGTCTGTATACGGACGGAATACGAAAGGTATTTTAGTGGTCTCGTATGTGACTGCAAAGATAAATGTATTGAATACGAAAAAGGTCGGGTTCACTGTTTCGTGTACAGATATACACTCGTACGTTGATTACAATATATATTACAGTATATAATTGGATATTAATCCACACAACAACGTTACATTTATTATGTCGCGAAATATTACCAACGTCACTAAAGATATTTTAGTATCTTTGACTGTAAAAAAGCCCTTTGTGTTTTATGTTTTTATCTCCCACGCTCCAAACCCTTTCAGTGATCCTCTGAAAGGAGTTTGTGCTCAGTAGTAGGGCAGTTTCTTTATACTTGTTGTTGTTATTGTAGAAAATTTTATTGTTTTTCTTTTATTGCCTCAAACCACATACAGATTTCTGGAACGATATCGTAAGTATTGTTTGCTATTTTTTTTATCAATACCTTAATAGAAAATATTTTGTTTCTCTGTTTAAATGTACAGCAATGAATACATTTTTAATTACAGAAAAGGACTCCAACATCTAGTTGGAACCAAAAAAAATATTAGTTGAAATTCAACCAAAATTTAAAGTGATATCGACATTTTTGAACGTATAAATGCAGTTGGCTCAAATGATTGGATGTAATAAGTTGACACTTTCGAATTTATTACATTGGATATATTTTCTCTTTTCACTTGGTTCAATGCAATACAAAGTCGTTGAAAAGAAAATTCTATTGGAAATGTTTCCACATACCATTCCGTTGGAAATGTCTGCAGTGAGAGCAGCCGAACCGATTTTACGAGTACATACGCTCTTTGTGTAGCTTGATTTAATTTAGCGTAGGGGTGGTGGCTTACGGAAATTTCTTTCTAGCGAATTCTCGAAAGACAACAAAATCCCGTGGCCTCTGACAGATGGTGGAATAACCATCTCAAGTGTAAGTAAAGTAAATAAGCAGCCTGTAAATGCCCACTGCTGAGCAAAGGCTTCCTCTAAAATATTTTATGGAGCCAGTAAGGGTACATCACGCTGCTCCAGTGCGTCCACGTGCTGGTAATATTTTTTTTTATTACTTCCTAGTCATGTCGGTTGTATGTTTTCCTTGGCCGCCGAGCACGTGTTTAATTCAGCACTAAAAATTGCTATTAAAAATTTTAGCAGGGCCAGCAACGAGAATCGAACCTAGGTCACACGCGTCTTATGAAATTAAAGCTAGCGCCCCAGGGCTCGTATATCCTAAGTTGCGTAGTGTCTTTTCCAAAACAAAATCATTATTCTTCGAATAGGAACATCAACTTCACTGGTCAAATGTCATTATTTTGTGTGGTTAACTCGTTGGCCTCCTCTCATTGAGAGAAACCTTTGTCCAGAAGTGGAATATTTACAGTATAACGTTAAAAATATCATAATGATACCCTACAATAGGTTAAAGGGGGAAATTATTTGTCTAAAAAGAAATATACCATCTTTTCCCTAATAGGTCAGCTCGGTACAGGTATAGTACCATGCTGACCTAACGAGACCGATGGTGGAATGTCTACCCCAATGAGCTGAAGCTAAATCACATAGACTAGTGACGGGTTGGTAAGCGCAGTGCTAGTTGCAATAACCTACTGCATTTGTCAAGCATGATGAGTACGGACAAATTTTCCTTGCATGACATGCCAGATTTTTTTGGCATTTTCATGAAAATGTCTATATATATATATATACATTAGTGAACACATATTGATTAAGAAAAAAGATACCACAATATACTAAAAGTACAATTTCCTTGACGTTGACTTGAAAGACATGTGCCTTCGAAGACATGTATTTGACTTAAATTACTCAACAATCCCTTCCTGGTTGCGATTGAACGATGATAATTGAACTCACGCTGGCCTCGTTCTAGTGTTAGCTTCTATTTGCTACTGCTCGAATGGGTTATAACAATTTCAAACACGAATACTCCAAGCACACGTCTGTACAAACACTTTTTTTTATTGGGTAAGGGGGCAAACGTGCTAACCTCTCACCAGATGCTAAATGATTACCGCCACCCACGTACATCTGCAACACCAGAGGAGCTGCAGGTGCGTTGGCGGCATTTATAGATATTTGGGTGATGGAAGGGATGACAGGGAGGGGAGGAGTAAGCCTCCGGTTACCTCACTCACGAAATTAAACGCAGAAGCACAAGATGCCTCTACTTCACGCCGGTGTTCTGCGTGCCCGTGGTACGGAGTCGAGTCGGCCCATTCGAACCGCAGCAAAAAAACGCCGTTTGGTGGTACCACGTACAAAATCCCATATCGAGGGTTAATACTATTCGTTTATACTCTGTTGATGTGCCTTTATATATAAATGAAAATAACAAAGTTTCAATTTATTTTTAATCTAGTCATTATACAAATTAACAGTCAATCAATTATAACGACAGGTGCTAATAAGTATCCTTTTCCGCCTAGAGGCAGTCGCGGTAGGTACCACCCTCATTTCTGTTTCTGCCGCTAATCACCAGTCTAACCGCTGTCGTGTCCCAGTTTGAAGGGTACAGAGAGCCTGTGTAATTAAAGGGTGAGAGACATTCCATCTTCGTCCTTTGTTTTGACTCCATGTGTAATCTTCAATTAATGTTATTCGCATTACATGGGCTACAGGAGTCTCATATCATCACACGGTGTTAACGAATATATAAAATATTAGGTAAATAAAAACTTCGTTACTTAAAATAATAAACATCTCTAAGACAACATAATAAAAGACACAGCTTAAAGCTTTAGCTCGTCGCCTCTCAGTCATAGCTATGTTGTTCATTTTCTCTGTGTTTCAATTGTTATGAATTTACAGTGTTGATTTTAAAATAATGGTATGCGAAATTGTTTCTCTATTTTCAGCTAGATTCGTTAGTGAAAGAAAACTCGCATGTATCTATTTTAATTAGTAACAGGATAGTAACAGTGTTCATAATAAAGAGGGATTAATTCTATGTGCTATACCGCAAATACATTGTAAAATGCTTTTTGAATGTGAGAAACGTTAACATATTTTTAATTTTAAAATGATCTATATTATGTTCGATAAAAATACCTGTACAACTCCTTTAATAAATCTTTAACGTAAATATTCCTGCAAAGTATTGGGGCAAGTTGATGGATGTAGGTGATACAGGACTGTGCTTTGTGGCATTCTTTGGGGAAGGCCTATGTTCAGCAGTGGGCTATACTTTGCGTCTTATGGTATAACTCAGAGTATAACTTAAATACTCAATGAAAAGATGTGAGGTAGTTTTCTGAACGCAGTCCAGATGAGTCAGTATCGTCAATTGACCCTTTTTTTATTAGGTTCACACACTGAAATGTATTACTTATAAATTACAGTCTAATAACAATTTACTTTCTATGAAACATACAGTGCTCGTTCTTAACATAGTGAATACAGTTTGCGTAATAAAAATGTTTACAATATTATTTTAGATAAATTTAGATTTTTATTTTAATAATTTAGTAATAAGTACTTTGGCCGAAGGACCTGTAAGCTAAAGTGGAAATAGTCTGTCACCTTTCAAACGTGGTAGAGCCAAGCTGCGGGTATAGGTGCTGCTCGAGTGGAACGCAGAAGCATAAGATGCCTCTACATGACGCCGGTATTCTGCGAGGCCGTAGTACCCACCCGGTCGAGTCGGCCCATTCGAGCAGCACCAAAAGCCCCTTCTTGGCTCTTCTTCTCATCTCTTAGTTTTAATATCGACAATTGTTCAGTGATGTCTTTCCGTGAGATAACGGCAATGATAAATTACTAGATCATCTTCTTCTTTATTAATAGGAATGACAAACGAGCTAAAAGTCCACCTGCTTTTAGTTAAATCAGCGTCAATAAAATTAAGTATGCCGAAAATAAAATATCATTATCCTTTACGTAAAATAATAAAGATAGAAAAAAAAACCACGCAGGATTTGCACACGCTAGCTGACATGGACAGCACACCACGACTCTTATGGCAGCCATCGTCCTCCTCAGCCATTTTAATCGGGTGTAGACGACTTGCCAGTTCTGTGAGCTAGGTTTTTTTTAATGAGAAAGGCGGGAAACGAGAAAGCAGCTCACCTGATGGTAAGTGATTACCGTCGCCTAGGTACATCAGCAACACGAGAGGTGCTGCAGCTGCGTTGCCTCCCTTTAAGGGTATTTGGGAGATGAGAGGGGGAGGGGGTGAGGAAGGGGATGGGGAGGGGGAGGGGGCCTCCGGTTACCTCACTCACCGTACGAAACGCAGAGGCACAAGATGATTTTACTTCACGCCGGTATTCTGCGACTAACTTAACATCGGGAATCGTAAGAAAAATTCTGAAAAAGTCCTGTCAAAATACTTGAACTTGCTTTTTTGATAAATCAGTGCATACATAACAAGAGTTTTATATAATTTAAGGTGTAAAAATATTTCTTTCCAGACAAACTTTTTAAACGTGGCAGAGCCAAGCAGGGGCTTTTGCTGCTACTCGAATGGGCCGACACGACCGGGTGGGTACTACGGCCTCGTAGAATACCGGCTTGAAGTAGAGGCCATGCTTCTGCGTTTCGTTTGGTGAGTGAGGTTTCCGGAGGCCCACAACCCCTCCCCTCCATCACCCAAATATCCTTAAAGGCCGGTAACGCACCTGCAACACCTCTGGTATTGCAGTTGTACGCGGGCGTCGGTAATTACTTACCATCAGGTTAGCCGCTTGCTCGTTTGCCGCCTTTTCTATAAAAAAAAACGCGAAGGAAGGGTAAATATGCTCATAAAGAGTTCGGAGATGAGCAAAGTGTCAAATGATATTTAACAGTAATAATTATGGGAAGTTAATAATTAATCAAAAAAGAAAACATAGACATAAGAAAGGACCGATAAAAATAAAAAGAAAATAAAAATATCACTGTATTAATCCAATCTAATAATTTTTCATTAGCCTATTCAAGGTAATTCCAGAGCATAGGCCTTACCAAGAAAATGCCTTTGAGAGCCTTTATCTCTATTCTATTTCAACCCGCTTACCCGCTCCCCACGCTGGGTAAGTGGGTTGCTGTGCGCAGTGTCCGTAACCTAGCACTAGTGATCTGGGTTCCGCAGTTCCAATCATTCGATCGCCGGAGCATCGTTTGTTCGCGAGCAGGGCGCACCGCGTGCAGTCGTGGAGAAAAACCTGCTACATTACTCGAAACAATACTTTTACTTTCATTAAATCTAAATGAAATCTGCAGTTGGTGGATGAATAAAAGCTGATTTTGCTGTTTCAATGTCTGTTTTCGATCGGGTGGCGCGCTCTTTGAATTTGAATACTGCTTGCAATTTGCATTGGAAATGCTAATTTTATGTTAGCCGTATTCAAAGGTATGCGACTGCAATGTTTAAACGAAAATTAAATCGCATTTAAAATAGTCAGAATTTTCAAGATTAGATTAAAAACTCTTTTCCTATATCAGTGTTCATGTATTTTTAGAGGGTCTGCAAATCGAGGCAAAGATACCAGGAAGGATATATAGTGGGGTCTAAAGGTAGTCTAATTTCAAATGTTCAGAGTATTCGGTTTATATATATATTATCGAATATTAATTTCTGTTCAGACAATTTCACTAATAGCTTTGTATTACACATATAGTTTAACGTAAGTACATATTAATAACCCAGTCTGTTAAGTGTTAGTAACCCTAAAATACTATAACAATACATTGTACACTTTTTTTTTTCATTAAGGCTAAGGAACTGTTTATAATTATTGCAAATGGGCAAAATAATAACATATCACCTTACCTTACCAGCCTGTAAACTTTAATGTGGTAGAGTCACGCGGCGATAGCTGCTGCTAGAAAGGGACGGTAGGTTAGTACCACGTCCTCCCAGAATACCGGAGTAACCGGAAGCCCAATACCCTCCTCCCCAAACCCCTCCCTATCCCACCAAACCAAATAACCTTAAAAGTTGCCAAGGCACCTGCATCTCCTCTGGTGGTGCAGATGTACGTTGGGGACGGTAATCACTCACCATTAGGTGGGCCGCATGCTCGTTTGCCTACATATTCACAAAAAAAATACTCCTCTGCAGGACATGAGCCCCCATCATAAGGAGCATTTACCATAATCGCTACGTTCTGCAAGCGGTTCGCTAATGTAGTACCAAACATCTAGCACCATAGACACTGCTCCCTGTCAAAGGTGTGTTTAATTTCTGTCCCGATCAGAAAATATCAGTATTTTTCGATCGAGATTCGAGGTTATCCCGCCTTAAGACGGTAGCCATTGCGATTTTCGAGGGCTTTTCCCTTTGTCGCTTCTTAAGACACCATCATGAAGCAAGGGAGAGGGGGAGGGGGGGGGGACTGTAATACCGATACCTCGGCCTCGGCCTGACATATTGCTTTAATTTAATTTACGTATTGTTTTTAAAAAAATTAACCTATTTTGCACTGCACTATCTACTGACTTCATATTATAAATGCAAAAGTGTATTTTTTTATATGTTTGTTTATTTGTACGGCTTTCAAAGTCGTAACGTTGCAAAATATCTATCTGAAATTTTGGTACGCAGATATACACATGATATCTCTAAATGCAAGCAAAAAGCAATTTAAAATACTAAATAAAAAAAACTGCAGGTGTAAATGTTGATCGGAGTTTTACTTATCTATATAATATATAAAAAAACGTGATGAATTTATTCCTTAATAATAATGTGTAATAATAAACATACTTACTTTTTAAGGTTTAAACCGCTGTTTAACTCTTGTTTACAATCTCTTTTCACGTGCTGGAGAACTCGATCCTTACGGTTTAATTAATATTACATTCAGGTTCTTAGGTGGGACTTTTATATAAGGATTTTCATGTCTGCTTATATTATAGAATAAAGCCGAGTACAACTTTAAGTGAACTTTACGAGTTTGTTTCGCTCTTTCTTAATCTGATCTAATAGTAAAATGTAGGATACGAATAAGCTAACATTGTATGCAATTGTATTTTTAACTTTAAGACAATCGCATAGAAATCGGTTTCCTCTATTCTACGCTACGTAACCAAAGTTTTACGTTAAATTTTATTTTGTTTGTAATACTCATGTTGATTTTATTGTGATGACACGTTAAGAGTTAAATAAAGGTGTTAACTTGGAAAACTAAAAAAATATACCACAAACTGACACCTGTAATTTGTCATAGGGTATGTCTACCCTGGAGGTGAACTTGAAAAGGAGACAACAGATATTATTGTGACAATTATAACTTCTTAATGTGATAGTTTGATGAATGTTCGTTAACATAAGAATATAAATTTCACTTCACAAAAGTATTTTTTAATCTTCCTCCGTTTCTTAATGAGATTCCTAAAGGGAGAAGAAACAGGCAAAAGAAACCCAGCAGGTATTTTTTAATAAGGATTCAGTATTACAATGCAACTTTTTGAAAGAGCTTCGAAGCGATCAACTCATTCCCGTGGGCTATAATCATCCTTGTATACCTTTATATTATAACAACCCTTTTTATAAAATGGTCGTTTAATACTATTTTTAACTTTTTGATAGGAATAAATTTCGCACTTACTGTACACACGTACATACTGTATTTTATTGTACAAAGGTATACATGGCCCCATCAACCAGTTACTGACTCTAGGCTGTCCATTAACTGTCAATACAAATTACAAGTTTGTGTCTGTTCCTTGTATTTACATTATGTACATCGATAATATTATTCAATGTATTTATATTTTTACGTACATTAGTATTACACATATATTTAGCTGCCAACGTTGGAATATTTATTTCTTTTAATTTATGTCTAATAAAAGCTCATAATTGATAATTCCTTGTTTGCTGTGGCAGCCTAGTGGTGAGGGCGCTAGCTTTAGTTTCACAGAGCGCCACTGACCTGGGTTCGATCCTCGGACGTGTACACTCTAATAAACATTACAGTCGCCTTGACAACCATGATCAGGTGAAATTCTGTAATTGAGATAGCAACATTAAATTGGTAGAGGTTCGGCAATCAACGTGCGAGTAAAACTAGCATTTGTTGAAGAAGGTGATATGTTCTCATTTACATTTCAGAAAAATCATATATTGTAAATAATCTTCATAGAAAGGCATGCTTATACAAATATTTATATCTAACAAAGCACTTTCTCAACAAAAGAATTGAATCAGCATTCCTCACCCTATAAGGAAGAGTTATCGCTAAGGTTTTCGGATTGTGGAAACATTAAATATTTATAGACAGCTATTCAAATGATATTTATGCATTCAGTCAGTATCATTGTCAGTAGATGCGAAATTGCCAAAGTCACTCTAGCACGTCACATATAAATATATGAGAGAAAAATTCCAGCGTTTAAATGCGGAAGCAAATTTACTTTTATGATGTCGTGAAACATAACAGTCGCCTGTAAACATGAAGGGCTCTTAAAACGTTATCTAAATATCCCAGCAAATTGTCATTTTTTGTTGATCTCGTCTGTATAAATGGCTCTTCTTTAAATATTTTTTCTCGGACACTTTTGTAACAACGTTCGAAAAGAATAATGACTACACAATGTTACTCTAATACTACAGAGATTTTATTTGTGACGTTTATACAAGTGGGAGTATTTTATATAGGGTATTTCTTCTTTGATACTCGTAAAACGGTTTACGATTGCTATACCTGACACAGGCTTGGTCTAGAGACATAAGGCACGATATGACTTATGACAATGGATTTTTATACGTGGCCTCCGCTTGGCTCTACGGTGTTTTCTGCTGCTGGAATGGGCCGGCTCGACAGGGTCGGTGTCAAGGCCTCGCAGAATACCGGCGTGTAGTAGAGGCATCTTGCGCTTCTGCGTTTCGTTCGGTGAGTAAGGTAATCGGAGGCCAACTCCCCCTACCCATCCACCTCTCCTTCCCCTTCTCATCCCCCTCCCCATACCCCTCCTGACGTACCTCTGGTGTTGCAGATGCATGTGGGCGACGGTAATCACGTGAACCGCTTGGTCGTTTGCCGCCATTCCCATAAAAAATTATACTTGAATTTCAATTGTTTCAAAGTTATGTCTATCCATACAAATAACAGTAAAATGAAATCAGTTACTAATTTGGTATTGGAATACCATATAATATTGCATGCAATATTAATATTGCAATACCAAATTAGTAACTAACAACGTATTAACGTTGTTATCTTTTGTTTTAGTTTTAGTTGGTGACGGTTGGGAGTTACAAAGAGAATAAAATTTGCTTTAAACTATTAGTACCATCTGCTGTCAACCATTTTGTCTTTCTTTCATGACTGGCATAACATTGGTAGAATTCTTCTAAGAGAGGCCATATACTAAAGGAAGTTATGATACGGGAATTGTTAATGCGTCCTCGCGAACTTATCCACTGTACCGACCGAATAACAGCGCTGTATTTGTGGTTATACTATTATAATATGCTGAGTTGGATGGCCATTTTGTTGCTCCAACCCAATAAACCCCTATTGTTAATTAAGTTTCAGCGCGTGTTACATAAAGTCTTCGAGGTAATAAAGTACTTTTCTTTCTTCTTTCTTTCCTATTGTGTATTAGGCCACAAGTGTTTGTAAATGTGAATAGTGATTGGAAAACACCATTCAAGACTAGGGGCAACGCCCCGGCCTATGAAACCGAAAGGTAAATTCGTTAATTTACGTTCCGGATTCATAACTCCAAGAAATGTTTACCAAAAAGAAACTGTCTATGTACTTTGTATATTTCTACAAGATTTCAAGCAATTCGTTGATAATTACTGTAAAAAAAGAAAAAAATCCAATCTTTCTCAAATATATTTGAGAAAGATATATTCTAAAATATGATTCCGATTCTTATTTACTTTCGTAATATAATTTTGGTTCGACATTTATAAACCCTAATGCAGTAAGCTGGAATTTACTGGATCTAATAAGGGCACGCTTCGGAATTTATAACGTTGAATACAATTTTCTTTTGACCCGGTTCGATGCAACACTTGGCGTACAAATGAAATTTGCATTGGAAATATTTCTATACGTGGATCAGTGAGTGAGCAACCTTCTTTTACAAGTGTTACCTTATGGATTAGATTAACTTTAATTTTCAACAGCATTGGCAAGGCTATTTATTGCACTTCGTAGAATTTCTCCAACTAGATTAGAGTAAATGTTGATTATTTACGTAACTCTAATTGAGCGATATTTATTTGCCTACTACTCGACTACTGGACAAACCCCAACATACATTGGTATTTTTTTTATTATTTGTTTTTGTTAAATCACGGCAAGTTTACATTACACTTTAACTACAAATGTATTTTATTTATATTTCGATATTAAGTAAAAATAACTGATTCAAGTTCTATGTAAAGTTATCGAGTAATATAAAGTAAGCATCATCATCATTTCAGCCTATCATAAACCCACTGCTGAACATAGACCTCCCCCAAAGACAGCGACAAAGCATGGTCCTGAGCCACCTGCGTCCATCCCGCATCACTGTGCAGGTCACTCCATCTTGTGGGTGCCACACTGCGTTTGCCTTTACGTGGCTGCTACTCGAGAACCTTTTTTCCCCTAAGCTCTGAACTTCACGTAAAAGGCTACGGCCTGCATTGTAAAGTCTAAGTCTCGGTTCCGTAAGTCATCACTGGAAATACGCACTGATTGTACACTTTGCTCTGAGGGGTATACACGACGAGTAGATACGACGTAGTATCCCGAACGCAGCCCAGCTGACTTGGATTCGTCGTTTGACCTCTGGGTCGAAGTTGGTCTTACTTAATCGGACAGTTTGTCCCCGATATACATACTCGTCGATAACTTGGAGCATATGGTACTCAACAACAACCGGTATTGGTGTAACATGGACATTAGACATGATCTTCGTCTTGTTCATGTTCAAGACCAACCTGTTGAGTGACACTATTGAGGTCATTGAGCATAGTGCTAAGCTCTTCCAGCGATCCTGCCATAAGAACTATGTCGTAGGCAAATCGAAGAGTGATGCATTCGCCATTGATGTTGATACCGTATCCTTACCAGTTCAGCAGCTTGAAAACATCTTCCAATGCAGCGGTGAAGAGTTTCGGAGATATGACATCACCCTGTCTTACACCTTTCTACAGTTAGATTGGTTTCGTACTCTTGTTCTGTACTGGGTAGTGAAGCCTCATTATACAAACACCTCAGCACTTCGATATACCGGGAGTCTATCTGGCACCGCTGGAGAGACTGTAGCACAGCCCATCGACTGAATCGAAAACTTTCTCTTAGTCCACATACGGCGACATAATGGTAAAGCTCTTCGGTCTTCTGTACAATTTGGCGAATAAGTATTAATAACGTTAAAAGGAATGTTATAAATTTAATTTAATATTAAGCAACAGTGACAGGTTTTGATAAACGGTGTCGTAAATGTTGATATAGCAATAACCACAATAAGAAGATATGCCTTCGACGACATTAGGTATGTTACTTAGTATGTAAAGAAAATGTATTTCTTTAATCTATTTGAATTTTCCCGCGCGTGATGCCTTTGGTATGTCAGACTTTAAATTTAAAGGATGCCGATAAAGCAAGGGCCGCCATTTTGAAGACAATGTTTTCTGATTGTTGCATGTTCGGGATAAAAAATATGGGAGCGACTAAACAAAACTATTGTTGTGTTAAAAGTAATTATTTTCTTAATAATTTCGATCGTTTTCATTAATACAGAAAACAATCTAAATTATTAAGGAATAAACTTTAAATGTTGTTTCTTTGTTTACCTGTAAAGACTGTTGTAATATTATGTATGTATGTATATATTCACGCCTTTTTCCCAACGGGGTAGGCAGCGACAATATTCTGGCACTTGCTACGGTTCTGACATATGTCTTTCGTTTCTTCCACTTTCATCAATCTTCGCATGCATGCTCGTTGGTTTAGAGTACTCTTGACCTGGCTTTTTTCAGAACGTCTCCGATTTGAAATATGAAATGTTCGCCTAGGTCTTCCTTTACCGACTCTTCCATTTACACTCGCCTCATATATTTGTTTCGTCAACCTACTTTCATTCATCCTCTCCACATGTCCAAACCAACTCAGCATCCCTTTCTCAATTCGTGTCACTACATCGCCTTTCACGCCACAACGCTCTCTGATCACAATATTTGTTGTAATATTAAGTTGTATTAATAAGTGTATTTTGATGTAATAGAAGTAAAACCTAACGAAATAAAAACTTTGTTCACAGAGCAACATATCGTAGTTTATTTCATTTGCCGATTATTAGAAATTGGATGATTACCATCTTATAAGTATATAATATAATATGTTCGATTGCTTCACTAACAATATATTTCTTTATATACAAGGATATCATATTTATCATCATATGATGTCATCATCATCATATATAGTCCACTTCTGGTTCAGTCTTCTCAAGTGGGAAGATTTTTCAACGCTGCGCTTGGTACTTTGGTCTTTTATTTTGCCACGTATCTTAGTTTCTGCTTCCTAGTCGTATCATCGATCTGTGTATTTTCGATCTAGAATTTTTCGAGAAGAATCTTCCATCTGCCGGTCGGCATGAGAGTTTCAAATACTTTGTTTGCAGAAACCAACTTGGTCAGATCAAATATTATTCAGTTATGGTGAAATACCATAACTGACACTAGAAATATTAATATTTGACAATAGATTCCAAGTAGTACAAAAATCAGAGAGTACGTTGAAATTAAGACTTACAGTTTCTTGCATGATTCACGCAATTTTCATTAAAATTTCATAAGTATTCCGTTACAAAGTATGCATATAATGTTTTGTTATACAACAAACAATTTAAATAACCGTAAGAAATGTTAAACGAATTAATAATACCCGTATCTGTGTAGATAACATTTCAAATAAAAGTCAGGAGTATCTTCACCCACACGCTCTTTGAGAAGTGATACTGCAACATAAGGACTAGCCCTTATGTTGCAGTATTATAATTGTTTAATAGTTTCAAGACTTTACGGAGGGATGATAGAACATAAATGTGAAAGTAACGGAGTAATTAAAACATAGATAACTTGTGGCGGCAAAAGTTAAAACCTTTGTCCAGCAGCAGGACATTTATGAGCACTTAATTTTTTTTTTAAATAACTTTTAGCCATTAGTGATTCTTGATTTCGAATGAATCTGACAACTTCTTAGGTAGGTAATTAAATTTATAATTAACCATGAGCACTTCTGAATAGAAGGGCATTTGTTTTTTTCATTTCTGCGAGCGTAATAATTTACAACGCACAAAAACAAATGCCCCTAAAGTTGGCAACCGAAATTTAGCCACGCTAATGATCTGCGATAATGTAAATCATAATTTTACCGAAAGTTATGATTTACTCACGTAATTAAACACATCCGTTGCTTGTTAATTAAGTTTTGCTAGTTAAATATTTATGCGGTTGAATCATAATTCAAGTTTAATGTTTTTGCTGTAATTTTCTATAATATATTACCGTGTGGTAGTGGTCTCTGAGGTTTTTACCCACGGGGTTATCGTAAAAGGCGACTAAGAAGTCTATGTATATGACTAAAAGTCATATCATAGCTAACCGCAAAAGCCAACGCAGCGGAAAGGCAAAAAGTAGGTTGCAGTCACGGCGTAGCCAAATGGGATATCTATAATGTCTGCTTAGCCTTATGGATGATCGACGTTTCATAATTTAAATTCAAATACACTACTCCTTCTCTGTCTAGAAGTCGTCTGGATAAGGACCGCCTTCTTATCAATTTCTGTTACCAATCAACAGAGACACCGCTGGTGAGTTGCGTTTTAAAAGGTATACGAGCCGGTACATTTATGAAGCAAAAGCATCATCTTAGTCCTCAGGAGTAACAACGCATCTATAACCTCTTTCGATTAAAGTTGTTTACAGGTGTATATGGTACTTTGTCACACCCTAATCCAATAAAAAAATAATGATTACAAAAAGTGGAATTAATAATGATTTCTTTGATTTTCGCGAATACTGGACATAGAAATGCTATTAATTAACACATAGCTGACGTGAAACATCGACGCTCTAAGAAGTCTGCAGTCTGTGTTCATATTCTAGATCGCCCCAACCATTATAATTGCATCAGATTTAATAATCCACAAATTATCGCTAAAGATCACAGATTCCTTCTAAGTATTATTGGCGAGGCGAATGAGCGACGAACGGGCGCTAATACCGATTTGGGATCCCATTATAAATAAAACTAAATCCTAACCCAAGCATATCTGTGCCCGCCCTCGAGATACTGTGACCGGCTTCTGCGTAGATCGGTCCAAAAATGTATAGTATGAAGCTAGTCCGAGTTAATTTTGACACTAGGACCTAGAACCAGGACCGTGACCACTGGTGCTGTAAAACACCCACCTCCACGTCGGATAGTGAAAAGTAAAATTAAACGCAATACATTTAGTTTCATTTAAATATATATAACTTAAAATGTTTAACAATGAAGACCATCAGCAATTGTGAATCGCACAGGAGTAATTATTTAGTTATAGGATATTTTTATTTATTTAAGCTTCTTGCACAAAGTGGTACACATGGCGGATTTAATGCCGAGAAGCATTCTCTCCCAGTCAACCATTGGGCTAAGCAGAGATCAACATATAATAAAGGCGATTCAGCTAGCAGAATAAAACAAGCAAAAGAAATAAATATCAAAATATATACTTACACAGATAGTTAGATACATACATACAATATATACCGATATACCATATACTCATAGAATCATGAATTTTAAAACAAAATACAAACAAATATGTATATCAGGACAAACAACTAAAACGACACAATGACTAGCAGATATGGTCATAGTAAGTGTACGCGTTAATAAATGTTTCTATGTTACTCACGTCTTTACCTTCGCGCATCCGACGTAAAGCTTTGTACGATAACATTGGATGAAGGATCATTGACACGTGACCAGGACCTGATACGTAAACCAATAATTTGTTGTACAACACGCACTACGGAATGCGGTTGTAACTTAAAATTTGAATCTCATATTTAACTGTTTCCAACAACAGTTACCTCATAAACAGTCAGCGTACCGATGCTGTTGCTGCTACTGCTGATGCTGCAGAAAAGTAGATATGTATTTATAGAGTTTCCAATAACTATACAAACTTTGTAAATTACAGAAAGAGAAAAAGAGAGAGACAGAGTTAAAAGTATGTTACATTTAAATGTAACGGTGTTAATACCAGTCGCTGTTATTGAAGTCGCAGACGCTGGAGGTCATTACGATCATATGATGGTACGCTGTCACTTGTAATTAAGACTGAATTTGTTATCAGCGCATGACAATAATTAGTATTAAGCGATAAATAACATTCACACAACATACGGATGGCCCGATAGCCTATCTGTTAGTGACCCTGCCTTCGAAGCTTAGGGTCAGTTCAGCTTCCTATAAGGCCAAACATCTTCCATGACGAATATTAATGTTTCTACCTGAGACCGGATATGTTTATTTATTTAAGTAGTTGCATTCATATAACCATCTATCACGTGATCGTCGATGAAGGAAAACGATCGTGACGAAACCTGAATATCTAAGAAAAATAAATATTAAATATAGTAAAGTAAAGTAGCAGCCTGTATATATCCACTGATAGGCAAAAGACTTCCCTCAATACGTTTGTGACAGATTGCTGACAGGAAGGGTCCGCCATGCTGCTCCAATGTAGGTTGGCGGACTTCGCACTCCTCCTCGACATCACTTTTATTTATTATTTCTCACTCATCCTGCCCTTGAAATTGCTATTAACAATTTTTATGGTGCCCAGGCACCTAGGCTACCACTGTTATCTATTCAGTATTATGTAATAGATATTATTCCGAGGACATGTTGTGAGGTCCGCCAACACGCACTGGAACAACGTGCCGAACCCTTCCCGGCTCCAAAACCCTCTCAAATATTGAGAGGAGGCCTTAACTCAGTAGTGGAACGTGTACAGGTTGCGTCTTTATGTTCTATTTTTATTTATATCACAGCCCTGTGTCTAAAATGCAGGGAACACTACCTAGAGAATAATTGGTGAGTGTGCAGAAAATAAAATGTGCTCGGGAGACTTTATTAAGTGGACTTTATATGAATGTTTGACAAAAATAAAAAATTGTTACAAAAATCCGATGATGATTTCTTGTATTTACGCGAACACTACACATTGGAAATGAAACTTTTATTTACGGATTTGATCGCGTTTAGTTTTGTTTTGATATTCCCGACGTTTTGAGTGCTTTAGAGCAGCCGTGGTCATAGGGAAACTGAGGTGTTAGACGTCCAGATTGCACAGTCGGGCTCGGGCTACCTTCAGCTTTTAATTAATAATTTTGGTCCAATCTACGCAGAATGTGTTTACAGTATCTTGAAGTCGTGCAGTATGCTTGGTTTTGGATTTAATTTTATTCATTACTGGATCCCAAGCTAGTATTAGTACCCAGCCATCTTCTTTATTGAAATTAGGAGGTTTTTTTGATTTCAACAGCCTCGCAAATCGTCCTTGGCTGGTATTGATATTTTTTTGTGAGGATTTGTGGTCATATCAAATGTAATGGTTGGGACGGTCTACGATATGTCCTTACAGATTGTTTTTTGGTTTGCTTTTTGTAAGCTATTCTTGATGTGTTAATAATTTGAAATCCTAATGATACCATAAGCCTCACTGTGTATAGGAAAAAGACCCATACAAACAGATACATAAACGACCTATGAGCTCTCCACATAAGGCATAAAATTCAAGTGTCCTGATTTGGAAGCAGATCCCTTCGGCTGTCATGTCTTGAATATTAAGTGTTCGCAGATTTTTTCAGAGTATCTCTGGTAAGTGCTTATTGAAGTACTTCGTTTTTGTATTTGTCTGTTTGATCTAAACAATATCAGGAATTACCAGAGGCGATTCAAAAATATTTTTTGCACTATATTGTCTGTTTATAGAGGAAGATATAACATCACACTACGACCCATAGAATCAGGGCAGTAACCAGACAACCTTAATCATGTACTCATCGTGTAAAATAAAAAGCACGTACTTATAATTTAAATTCAACGCTGGTGAAAACACGGAGCACAACTAGTTGTATTATAAGACTACTGTAAAGTCTTATGCTAGTAAACATAATCTCTAACAAACTTATTGTTATCTTATATAACTTGGAATCGCTATCTGTTCTCGTGTATTAGAACAAAAGGAAGATACCTCCAGTTAGTTACGGTCGCAGTGTATCTACTATACAGCCACAGTTTTAGCGGTTCTTTCCATAAGGCCATTGTTATAAACAACACGCTTTGCAGATAGCACTGAAAGGTCATCACCGATGTGTGTTTGATTTATTATTTATTTTAGTTCAAAAATATTAACATAAATTCTACTAAAAATAACATGACTATAATAGTACCTAGGCGTCTTTCGAGTTTGCCACTTATGTAGTGCCAGTCAATAAGTTTAGTGAACTGCTTTTGCATGAAATTTTTTTTTTATGTGAATGATACCTATCCATATAAGCTTGTAAAGTTAAACATCATCTAAATACGAAATTTGATCCAAATCGTTAGAGGCGTTTGCGAGTAACTAATTACACACACATGTATATATGTTCATATCAATGACTTACATGTATGTTTGAATACAAAGATACCTTAAGCGAGTTTGGATCTTTAGCTTTGAAGATTGTTTTGGTATGAAATAATACGATATTGATATTTCACTAGGGACGGTTTCATGTGGGTTTGACATGGGTAATGTAAATACTGTCCATCGTGTTGTATTAAAATACATACAAATAAGGATAACGAGTCGCTGGGCCCACAGACCCATAAATCTGTTCTCGATTAAGAATACAAACGTAGATGCATTACCACCTCCGAGGACCAATATTTTTTTTACAAATTTAGGTTCAAATGCGTCATGCTTGTGAACAGGCTACCACCAAGAAAATGTGTAAAATGTTGCGGGATACTTATCATATGATTAGCAGAAGAACGAATATATATGTATAGCACATTCACATTTAATTTACGTATATACATAATTTATATATATATAATTTACATAGATTAGACCGTGAGAAGCGGGTGTGGTTCGCTAGTGTAAAAAAATCCTAATTCACTTAATAAGTAATTAGAAACAAGCTCATTTGTAAAGACTACAAATTTATACAATTAGCCATTTAAAAAAATATTTTGAACTCTTAATTTAAATTTAAAACTACGCTGCTTTAACGTGGGTTTTTAGAAAAAGGTTAGTGAAACTTCTGCTGATGCTTTTAAGTCGATGGATGCAGGTGGCTCAGTACCAACCATCTTCGGAGAAGGCCTGTGTTCAGCAGTAGACTCATAACCGGTTGTAATGTCGATGAAAGCTCTTTATATCATCACGATATCGCTTTTAGCTGAACTAAAGTAAATTTTATAAAACACCACCTTTTAAGCATTTTTTTACAATAGACAAACACAGGAAAAAGATTTGGTTTGAAATTTTGCATGTTTCAATTGCTCAGAGAATACAATCGGGCCAAGTGAAATGACCTTGATCGCCACATCACTGATTTTGGTCATGCATTGCTACATATATACAGTAACACTGGTTACAGTTAGGTATCGACTCGATCGGTGAAGGAAATTTAAAGAGAGTTTATCAAAAGGCAGAGCTGTGTAATGGACACTTTTCGGCTCCTAAACCTCAAAAATGAAGTGAGACAATGGAAATTCTTGTTAGTTTATTTATGTTTTAATTAGACTTTTAGTCTATTGTCGAAAATAGATGCCTTCTCTCAACAACCACCTTATCTTTTCGGAAAGCGCCATCAAAAGCCAGATTAGCCATTTCATGAGGTTTACAAAGTAAGGCTGTTGTGCCGGTACCTCCTGCCCCCCCCCCCGCACTATTGATGTTGTCCCCATCACTAATCTGTGGAATTTGGGTCCGGCAAATTCGGCATTTCCGTCGGTGGCCTAGTTTCTTAGCCGCATTATCGACACTCCGCTTCTCAAGCGTACGCTTGCTCTTCGTGGAGATCATAGACAAAGCCTTCTTTCGTAGTGGACTAAGATAGGGTCGGGAAGAAGAAAAAACTGATGATGGGATGTAAGAGGGAATATACCATCTTTTTCTCTAAAGGTCAATCTCACCCCCACGCAGTGTATCCAGGCAACTCAGGCGACCGTCTTATTGCGCAAAATCCATCGGGAATTCGGATGCATCACTAACGTGTACATTTAATTGAAACTATTATTAACGGATTTTATCGCATTTCATTAAATATTTTGAAGTCCCCACGTATTACGTATCGTAGTTACTGTCACGTACATTTCCTTAATAATCATGGCTAATAATTATAATCAACTTTCTTTTCGAGAAAAGATAATATGAACTAGTGCTATGCATTAGTTCCGTAATACAGTTTTAATACCATTTATTAGAACTGCGCAGTTTCGGGCATTCGCTTACGCACTGTCGCATGCATTTATGATAATATGAAGTTGACTAAGCGGAGATAAAGCTTACGACAACAACGCTGCAGGCATCTTCCATTTTCACTTTAGCGTTGAGAATTATCTGATGGAAATGTTCTATTTTAAAGCTGAAAATTTAGTGCTCTTGTTTCTGTTTCTTTTTTTGTTTATGTAATATGAACTCTTTCCAACAAAAAAAAACAGACATGATTGATTTTTTCTATAGCTGGAGAAATGATTTCCGCATATGGATAGCTAAGCTAATAAAGCGCAACAAAGCGAAATATTACTACGTATAACTTGAAATGGACATGGATGTAACATTAATAGAAGGAAGAGTTGAATAGCACACTGAATCATTTATTGTCTACAAGCTACCCACACACGCAATCATTGTAAATAGGACAAATGTAGAAGTAAGAGGTGCAAAAACCATACTGTAGTTGATGAAGAGGTTTCAGCTAGGGGCCTTTACTTACTCCGTGAGCACCGAGTTGCCAGACTAAGCCTATCCAAAATCGTGAAGCATGGACTCAGCAGGATTGAAGTTCGATGAGTCCAGGATATCGCGAGATGCAGAACATAGAATTGCGTCGGTTATTGCAAAAAACTAGGGGAAAGCTTCTATGTGTGTTTTGAAGAAGGATAGAGGAGGCTCCATTATGTTTTGGGCACGTATAAATTCAGAAGAGCCTACGGAGCTCCCGAAATTAATGAATATGGTACACTAAATGCAGAACAGGCACATTCATCATCATCATCATTTCAGCCTATCACAAGTCCATTGCTGAACATAGGCCTCCCCCAAAGATTGCCACGAAGCTCGGTTCTGAGCCACCTACATCCATCGACTTCACGCAACACTGCGCAGGTTGTCACTCCATCTTGTGGGGGGTCATCTTACACTGCGTTTAGGACACAGGCACATTAGCACACAAGTTTTTTAAATCTGCATTATTTGCATTAATTCGCACACAACGCTATACTCTGTCGTTATTGTAGACTAGACTAGATTGGGGGATACGGTGGAGAAACGCTTGGCAACACCTATTTATTTATTTTCCTTTACGACAATCGCGTTACGAAATAAAGTGATGTTTGCAATATCTATATTTTACAGCAAAACAGTTAAAGAAGTAAAACAAGACGATGTTATGTTTATCATTTGCGTCATAACATGCTGAAACATAAGAATGGATGTCATATTGTTTATAATCGCAGTTACGGATTCCATATCAATTTACTAACATGTCTCATTAATTATAATTACATAAACGTGTAGTTTATTTGGATTGAATTATCATCGTATCTGAAATGTGTTACAATTCCTTTGCATTGTGTTTGAAAGTTAGTGTTATGAATCGGTTGCTACGGAGACCATATACAATATACCCATTGTTGCGGAATTTCAGCGTTAAATTGACAGCGGAAGTAAGTACAATCAAAATGACTTCATTTATGCACTGTGCAGTTTGGTTGTGCGGATTGGATTCTTTATTTATTAGTATTTAATTATTTATTTATATGTTAGCACTCAAAGGTGAAAAGTAGGTAGATAAATTCCATTTAAAACATTAAATCCTTGCAAATGAAAATTCATAAACTCTGCCTTTCCATGTTTTAGCATTAACTGTTTGTATGTCACTTACATCATTGCAATTAAATGAAAAAGGATAAAAATAATATACAGCTAATCACTTACTTTATTTTTCTTCGAATTCTAATACTCTGTTAAAAGTAACAGTTATAGAATTATATTAACAACTTACGAAAAACATAATCTATGACATAATCTATAATATAAATAAAGAAGATAATATTAATCTGGTAAGATAAGATACAGATAAGATAATCTCTCACGACACACTCAATGCTGGGGTGGTCAGAGATGGTCAGAGAACTTATTTGGGACAACGGGACTGGCGAGCCTGTCGCTGTCTTAGAGAGTCCAAGCCAACGATACAAATCGTACATAAGTTTCGAAAAACTTATTGGTACGACCCCTCCGCATTTAGAACTCGGCAATAGCAGCTTGTATTTAATAAAAATAATTTAGTAAAATAAGTTCATACCAAAATCCAAGGAAAGATAATAATCAATTGAAAATAGCAATAGAGAGCAATGATTACGAGAACAATGTTGCAACAAAGTGTTTCAAATACAATTAAAGCCAGCGATTCTAATTATTATAGGGATACTTTGTAGTAAAACTACAAATTTGTAATTTTACTGCATTTAAATTGTAATTTTAGGCGCTCATTTCAGTAGCACGGGTTGACTATTATATCTGGACGTCTAACACCTCACTGCCCCCGTGACCACGGCTGCTGTAAAGCACTCGAAACAACTGGAATATAAAAACAAAATTAAACGCGATCAAATCCGTAAATAATAGTTTAATTTCCTATGTGTAGTGTTCGCGTAAATACAAGAAATCATCATCGGATTTTTGTAACAATTTTTTTTCAAACAAAAGATTATTTTTCATAACGTTTTTTTAATTTTCGTAATCAGTTCCGTCTAGTCTTTTTCTGAAATTAAAATTTTTAAAAATTGCTGGTCAGTATACAATAGAAAATCTGTACTGAATATGATATAACTTATAATACATTGACCGCGCATTTATCACTTAAATATTTACAAGCCAATGAACTTGATAAAAGATATTTTGCATTTACAAATTTAACACATTCTCAGATAATAAAAAGTAATGTTAACTAAAGTAAAGTAATGTTGAAACCTTTATATAGTAAAATAGTTAGTAGGAAACTTTACTACACTTTACTATATATAGGTAAAGGCTTCCTCTCAATATTTTAAAGGGGTTTTGGGGACGAAAAGGTTCATGACGCTACTCCAGTGTGCTTTGGCGGGCTTAACGTCGCCTTGAAATAATATTGGTTAACATTTCTCAATTATTCAGGTTTTTTCACGAGCACCGACCGCCGGGCACGTGGTAAAGTCGGAATTTAAATTGCCATTAAAAGTTTGGTGCCGTTACCGGGTTCGAAGAAGTGGATACTCGTCGTGGACTATGAAATTGACGCGAGTGCCCCAACTCTTTGTTTTTTCAATGAGATATCCTACATAGATATAATTTCTTCGCGGGCGCAACGAAATGGTTACGCCGGACATCGGATCGGCTATAACCCCACGGTGTTCTTCTTGTATCCATTTCTTGACACTTTTGCACACAACCACATCCCTGACGGCGAGTGCACATGCCCTTAAGCTAATTCCTTAACCCTTTACGCGTTATATCTTTGACACAACTGAAATTCAATAATTTTTATTGAGCTTATGACTTATGAGGCTTATGACACTAGAATAGATCACAAACAAAAATCGTAATACTGTCTCTCGCTGCTATTTGTGTAATGCTGATTATTGACAAATTGCTTGTGCATAAAAATTCGACTTTCTTCTTCAGACTTTCTAAGTCAGAAGTTTCTCAGTTATATAATTGATTTAGACAATATAACCCAGTGGTTAGGGGACCTGCCCCCGAAGAAGAAGGCTCGAGTTCGATTCCCTACGTAGAGGCGGCTCGTAGCAATTCGTTGGCTTGAATACTACAAAGGCCACAACCTCACCACCCGTCACGTTGTTTTACTTCAACACCGTGAACAGGATTATACAACCCTTCAAACTGCTAATAACAATATTATAGACACGGAGACAAATGATCCCAGGTGATTCGCGTACTATTTGTGTTGTGAAAATGCCTAAGGGGCAAATTGCCTAATCCGTGGCGTTTCTTTACCGCTGGAGGCCTTGTAATAATACGCGTAGTTCTCACCTGCCTAAAATAATATTACGCTAAGTTTGCTTTTTTTTTTTTAGTTATTATTCTTGAAAGGACGGAAAACGAGGCTTCTGTTGACTAGATAAACGATCCTTACAGATTACAGTTATGTCATTTGTATATACGTGTATATAAATATTTTTTTATATATTTCATTATCATCTGAAATATTATCTCCTAAAGAGGCGAGTTCTTGAATTTAGTATAACAATACAATGTTCTACAACTGACATTAACATTGTTTGAAAGTAATATATTAAAAACGTAATATTTATTTTCATTGTTTGTAGGAATTATTTAAAGGTAATTTGAACATTATCTGTTATATTGTTACAATAAATATTCTAGAACAGATATAATATAGACAATTATTATTATCCCTTGTACTAAGAACATAACACCCCAGGGTACCCTGAAGATGCCGTAAGGCGAAATCGGTCGGTTACTTATATAAATAAATAAAATGAGTTATGAAACTAGTACAAGAGATAATAATTGATAATATGATGAAGTTGCACCAAGTGACAACAATCGCTAGTGTACATTATAGATATAATACGAGTATGTTTTTATCTATGTTATATACTAGTTAAACGCAAACAAAATTGATTCTCATCCGTAATCTGTTTGCAAACGAGGTTAAGCCAATATAAAGTGATAAATGTAATGGCTAAGATATGAGCAGTTCGTTTAGTATAGATTTTATTAAAGGTTAAATTAGTAAAGTAACGGCATATATACATAACACTGCCGGACAAAGCCTCCTCTCAATATTTGAGATGGTTTTGTGGACAGGAAGGTTTCGCCACGCTGACATGTCTTCACATGTCAAGTCACATTTTTTAAATTATTTATCAGACATTTAGCACTTAAATTTGCTATTTAAAATGTTAGTGGTCCTGGAACCGGGGAGCGATGCTAGGTGAGTGAGTGAGTTAAGTTCTTACACCAAGAGCCCTGACCCCTTGGCTAGGCAAAGATATGCCATGCTGCCATGATGACAGGCAGTGGCGTCTAAGGTGCAAGTATTCTGATTCTACGATCGCCTAACTGTCTCCCAAACAATTACGCCAAATTGTCTTTTCTGCCGAACCTGACAAGTCCGCGGGGCCTACAGTGTATTACTAATCCGTCAAGGTTTTAGTCGGTCCGGCATGCTGATCCGGACATAACCGACACCTGTCCCCAAAGTGGAACGAAACAAAAAAAAGGTTGATTTATCTTTATGGAAGGGTCCTACTTGCAGCAGCTCCTTCTATACCTTATTCCGCCGCCACTCAGAAGTGCATCCTCTGTTGAGCTCCGGTTTGAAAGGTAATCTGAGCCAGTATAATTACGGGCTGAGAGGCATTCGCATCCTAGTGCTCAGGGGTGACAACCCACCTGTAATCTCCTTTCATTGAAGTCGTTTGCAGGTGCCCGAGAGCTTCAGTAGCCACGTATCATCAGGTGGACTGTTTGTACGTTCGCCGATCCAAAAAAAGCATCGGATTACTTTTACAAAGTTATTAAAGAAGAGGAATACAGGTTGAAATCAAAACAAATTATAATATGCAAATTATATTATTATGATATAATATCAGAATGAACATATTATAAGCAGTACCTTTGAGCAGTAGGTATTATATATATAAAATGTTGCTTTGGTCATTTATCATGGAGATCCTAACCGACTCTGACTTAGTGATATCAGCCCCGAATTTAAGGTACCTTTGACCGCCAGAGTTCTGTGTATTTTAATTTATTAGTTCAATTTCTGTTATTTAATTGTGAATTTGTTACTAAGATGAATACAAATTTTAAACACTTTTTCACGTTACGAAACGTTATTTTTGATAATTTTCTGAACCATTCATTTACTTTTGTTTCTACTCGTGTACTTTCTCGGTTCAGAAGGTCGCTTAAATATAAACGATGTAGCTCTTCCAGAGCGTCATGGATTTTAATCGAAACATTTACATATTTCTCATCAATCTTTTCAAAAATGTTTCGTCAGCTTCAAAAACGTTGTCATGTTCGCATCACTAAAAAATTATATTTATAACTTTTGTGACATGTACCCGGGAAGGTAACACTGGTCGATCGCGTATTATGTAGGCTTGGGAACTAGATTTTTGTGCTACTGTAATTTTAATTATATCCTAGTTTTCTCCTGACTTTTAAGCGTTGTAATAACTCATTGAGAATACGTGTAACCCAACAAACTTCACTTACCCCGAGTACAGTATGTAAATTTCGTCATTTAATTAAATATATAAATATGAGACAGCCCTTTTTGAATAACTTGTCATGCATACACAAGTATTAATTATGCTGTCACAATCAGTATGTATATTCCCTGAATATTATTTGTTTTTTTTTTATAAAAAGGCTTCAACCGATGGTAAGTTATTACCGTCGCCCACGTACATCTGCAACACCAGAGGTGCTGTAGGTGCGTTGCCGGCCTTTAAGGGTATTTGGGAGATGGGAGTGAGGATCAGGAAGGGGATGGGGAGGAGGAGAGGGCCTCCGGTTACCTCACTCACCGAACGAAACGCACAAGCACAAGGTGCCTCTCCAGGGTCGAGCCGCCCGTCGTTTAGGGTTTAGGACCCGGGAAGGGCCCGTCTCTCTGCTTTCGTTCGTGTTTGAAATTATATTTTTATTATTGCTCAGACATTCAGGTTTCCTCACGATATTTTCCTTTACCACCGAGCACGTGGTAAATACAGCACTTAAAATTGCTATTAACAATTTTAGTGGTGCCGGCACCGTGGATCGAACCTCTATGAAACTAAGGTGAGCAGCCTGACCACTAGGTTACCACGGCTCTTCTAGTTACATGGCCTCCATACAAATAACGAGAACAATGAAGTATTCTATTTCAGAATATTTATTACTAATCATTTGTTTTATGATGTGTTCAATGTGTAACGTATGTACTGATAATTAACATTCTCTTTTCTTTATTTTAGTCCACTGCTGGACGTAGACCTCTCCAAGAAAGCGCCAGAAACAACCAAGATTAATTTCTTGAAAGGATTGCTCATACTCGTTACGCTGGGCTAGCGGGTTGTTAAGCGCATAGCCTTTGGTCCGGTAAATACAGATGGATTGGATGGATATTCCTTCATAATTCTTAACAGTTCGTTAACAGACCTCTCTCAGTAATTGTCGGACGGAGCCCTACTATTAGGCCAACGCCGTCTATACGTCCGATCTATTGTGTGGTTATACGGAACCATCGGTGCGCGAATCTGACTTGCACACGGCCGGTTTTTATTATAATTCCCTTTTGCTTTTAAGGAATACACATTGCAGACGTAGTATAGTTTCTTATGTAGTAAGGATAGCAGACGCTGTCTATATAAACAAATGTATATTAAATGTAAATGTTCGTTTATTCAAAATTCTCCGATATCCATTGAAATCTTGCCACAACGTTGCATTCGAATACGCGCGTTTTTATACGGTAAAAACAACTGAATATAAAAATACATATCTCTTTGTTTCTTTGTCCTTTATGGACTCGCAAATCGATCGATTGAGCTCAAATTTATGGGTTATATTCGGCTTATCACGGGGAAAGGTTAAAAGGGAAAAAAAAATATATTCAGTACTTACAAAAATAGTCACTGAAAAGCGTGACAGAGTTCAGCTGGTCACAAATAAGACTGAAATAAATTAGTAGACACGACGGACAAATTTCACATTGTAGTATGTTGTATACATTTATATACCAATACCGGACAGTTAAGTGAGCAGATGATTGATACGTATTTTATCGCGTGCACTACAAATTATAATAGTACTCGTACAATGATACGTAAGAGTTGTATAAGCATTAACAACTGTCACAGTCCTGCATTATGCATCGATTTACTAACATCTCGCACATTGTTTGAATATAAGCATTATTTTTTTTTACATTTAAGTACGAAAAGTTTGCACAAATGGGTTACAATTTATTTCCTCTGTGTTTGAAAGCTAGTGGTGTAAGAAAAATATTAGGACATCGGAGAGTATATTGTTCGCGGGATTTCAGCGTAAAAGTGAATAAAGAAGTAAGATTTTTAGTTACATATATTTTAATTTGACTGTCTAAATAACCTGCGTCGTTTTAACATGCACACTCGCTCGTACTTCTTCTTCTTCATCGGCTTATTTAAGCCCACCGCCGAACAAAGGAAAAGAGAGAGATCGGAGGATTTGCCCATACTCACCGCCTTCAGCAGATTGGTTGGTGAGCTCAGTACCGGTACTTTCGCGCTAGTCATGCTACTCACAGTCACTGGTCTGTGGAATTTGTATGATTTCGGATGGGTATACTATCATCAATCGGTCGCTAGAGACTTGTTTATTTGTAAGTAGAAATTTCCGTACGTGGCAGAGACAAGCAGCGGCTTTATGCTGTTGCTCGAATGGGCCACCTCGCACCAGGGTAGCATAGATCGCAGAATACCGGTATGAAGTAAAGGCATTTTGCGCTTGTGCGTTTCGTTCGGTATTTGAGGCCGTTCCCTCCCACCTCACCCAACCCCAAATACCTTTAAAGGCCGGCAACGCACCTGCAGCTCCTCTGGTGTTGCAGATGTACGTAGGCGTAGGTAAGTGAAGAGGTCCCGTAAAAAAAACATGCAAGTGAGGTCGACATGGGGAAAAAAATATGGTATGTTCCCCCATATACCCCGTTTACATTTTACTATTAATAGATGTCGTGTTATATTCTGTTTACGGTACTACGAGTAGGTTTCTTGAAACCTTTTACCAATATATATATATATATATACTTATATCTATATATATGTATATATATATAGATTAAGTTTTCTTTTCATTGTTTTTCCTTATCATGGAAAGCGAACGTATTATGTATAACATAGAATTATCCGTTCTAACACCACAATAAAGATTTTCTTGTTATCCCATCTTATATAGTTAGTATTCTATGTAACCCGAATAAATCCCGGATTTTCTGGAGCGCTTAGCTTCGTACATGTAGACTTAATTTGTACCCAGGAAAGCTTTGCAAAGGAAGGCAGGATAATCAAGTTGTCTGAGGAAAATCTTGAGCATTAGTTTTATAAACGTCGTATTTCTTCCGCACTAAAGAGGTTAATGCAAAAATGTTAAAGAAATTTGGAAAAACTGATGTTAAGTTAGAAATAAATAACTTGGTGTAGTAACGGCATTGTCCAAGTTAAAAAATAAAAGAAAAGTTTAGGAAAATATTATAAAAATTTACCATTTACTTATTTCATATAGAGCATTTAACTTTCGGGGCATCAGAAATCATCATCAAAAAATCCGATCATAATCGGTCCAGTGGATTTGACAACGAAATAACGAAATACAACGAAATACCTCTCTTTTTATTAGCATAGCTAATATAATATACAGATATAAGCATTTTGATATTGATTTTTGACGTGTTGAAACAATATAAATTTTATTGTTATAATACGAGAAGGGTTAAAAAACGACAGCTATGTTTTTGGCCAAGTGCGAGTCGGATTCGCGCACCGAGGGTTTCGTATTGTTTCGTCGTGTAGGTTTAGTCACAGGGCTTCGTACGGAGCCATACAAATAAGTAATATACGCAAATATATGGTTATAATAATTTGATTTGATTTTTTTTAAATAATGGATAATTTAAGGAACTTTTCATTCAAAACAAAATATCGTTTTTGCATACCGACAAGCGAATTGGTGAATTATTAATGTGAGAGAATAATGAAATTGTTATTTTTGCATTCTGTATAAATTTCAATGGCATGTAAAGTGCTGATTGCTGCTGCATTTATTGGAAATAATAAAAATCTGATAAAAGAAAATATTTTATAGAATTTTAAAAGTGCTTCAATTGGCGCAGTCATAAAATAGTAAAAGTATTGTGTTATTATATAATGCATTAGAAATTATTTATTATATTATTTAGGTTTTTGGATTTGCCATCCAATGCCAAGTATCGTCACGCTTGGCACAATCAATTTGGTAAATTTTGAAAAAGTTTGGTAACTCCAAGCATGTACGCCTCTAACGCACATGTTAACTATTAATTTTAATTAATAATAATTATCAAAACAGACTGGAAGAATAGTGGTAGTGGCCGAATGAGTTAGGGCGCGGACTACGAAACATGACGTCTTAAGTTCGAGCCTTAGCTCTAGCTTGCAGAATACCGGCATGAAGTAGAAGCATCTTCTGCGTTTCGTTCGGTGAGTGAGGTGACCGGAGGCCCTCTCCCTTCAAAATGTCCTTAAAGGTAGGCAACGCACCTGCAGCTTCAATGTTGCAGATGTACGTGTGCGACGGTTATCACTTACCATCAGGCGAGCAAGCCGCTTGCTCGTTTGCCACTTGTCCCATAAAAAACAACTGACCAATTTAGTATTAGCAATTTCGGTTTTTTTTTTTCATATTAATCTAAATTGAATGTTTTGACAATGAAATTGTTTTCTTTATAATAATATTTTTTTATAACTAAACGCGGTATAAAAAGCGAACAAGTGATTTGAGTAGGGTAAATTGCGTGACCTTGAAAATCGGTAATAATGCACACAAGCGCATTCGTGTTATGACGCGCGCAATAGTTAATCCGCTATCAGTCGGACGTGATGAGATGTTCAATGATCTTCCTTTTGTTCTTACCGCCAAGGCGGCAAGGCACAAAAAGCTATTAAATTTATTTAAAAAAAATGTATTAAGTAACTTATTATTAGTATTACAATTATTAAGAAAACCAACAGCACGTTTACCCGACGAGACAAGTATTGACATAATCTACAAATTAGAAACAATTGTCTCCGGTTCAGAATGTTTCTCCTTTTCGTGTCCTAAATCCTGATATGACTCATTACAATACAGTTCCAATTGTAAGAAGGTTATGCCACGTGCAGTAGAATTCCTACTCTAATTAAAGTTTTTAGGATTTATTTTTAAATAAACAAGTAGTTTATTCTTTCTTTTAAAATCTTCCGAAGCGGAATCGATCATCTAGACAGAAAAAGGTATTTTCTAGTTCTTTAATTAAACGGAAACGGGAACGAGCTTAACAAAATAATGCCCCAGCTGTTAATTACAGAATTTCTCCATAATCGGAACGGTTGTAATTGGGCACCGGGTTAAATTAATGAAATAATAAATGGGCGATACCTGAGCTTTTTAATTACGTTTCAAATTTTAAACACACTTTTTGTCGGGTTTATGTCGCTTTCGTTGCAAACAGCTGTGTATTTGTATTGTCAGTTATGTAACATTTTATAATTAGAGATCATTTTTGTTGTCACCATTCTTAGTATGGTTTTTGTAAATGGTACTTGCGTGTCGTATAGTATGCTTAACGTATCTTTCATTGTTGTTAATTAGTAGTGGTTTTAGATATGATTGTCTCTGCCTACCTATATATACATATAGGTAGGCAGAGACCACCCCACTTGCTGCGGTCCTGACGTATGTCTTTTGCTTCTTCCACTTTCATCAATCTTCGCATGCATGCTCCTTGGTTTAGAGTACTCTTGACCTGGCCTTTCTTCAGAACGTCTCCGATTTGATAGTGAAATATTCGCCTAGGTCTTCCTCTTCCGACTCTACCATTATACTACCAATATGAAAATAAAATGTGTAAAATAAAATATGTACTATACTATATCATTATGTTTTTAACTAATTAATAATAACGCTATTGCTGTTAGAAATAGACACGTACGTAGAGAGTCAGTACTCTAGTGTATGTGAGCGTGTTTGCCCATGTGTTTGTGTTTAGGCGGCGTAAGAAAATTTACAAACCCGTCCCAAGAGACACGAGACGATACCGTATACCTTCTCCACCGTGCCGCATAATTATTCACAAAAAATCCTTGTAGTATATACTATATACTGTCTATGAGATATGTATAACATAGATAAGAGCTTTGATGGTTGGAAAATACTATACAAAGCGAAAAGCAAAAATTAAAAATGATGCGCATGTATGGGCGCGTGAGTGTGCTTGAATGAGTGAGTTTGAGTGTGTGCATGTAAGTGTTAATGTTTGTTTGAGATTATGTGAAGTAACTGTTGGGTTTCTGTGTGTGAAAGAGCCTGTAGATATTGCACGAGTTTGCCTTTACATGACCATCTGTTGACTATGACTGTTAAACTTGTGATGTAATCTGTTATATATATGATATAAAGTGATCTTCTCCTATTACTATGACACTGCACGATAAAATGAAATCTTCTGAACTGTAATCAAGCATTAGTGTGGATAGTGAAGGATTGCGCTATAATTTTTGTCAGAACGGAAGCCAGTATCTGACTCACTGATATGAGACTCGTAATGAGACGCACAACTAAGTAATTAAATAATTTGGTGTCCGAGCTAAATTTATTGCATTTGTGTAACACACAGACAGTCCATCGTCATTAAATACGTTATATCCAGAGTCACAATGCATACCCCCAAAATCTTTCTTCTCTTCATCAGTCTATGATAACCCACTGGTGAATATAGGGCTCTCGAAGAAAGTGCCAGCAAGTCGGCATAAATTTCTAAGAGGGGTTCGCACATATAAACCATGATGGGTAGACGGTTTAGTGAAACCGTAAAATCAATGATTTTAAATTGTGAAAAAAAAATATTCGACTTCGATCCGAGTCCAAGGCCAGGTTATTGAACAGGTTCGTATACACTAATGGTATTAAATAAAAATACAATTTGATACATAAAAAGGAAACATCAAACGCGTCACAAAAGTGATATTGAAAGGGAAAACATTTCGCTGTCCGTTTTATGGTCGTGTATTTGACAAAGGACACTTAATGTACCCTTTGCCCGCCAATTCTGTCATATACTCAAAGTTACTACGAACTGGCTCTTATTTATATTTTGAAATTGAACATTCTTTAGACGAATATATAACGAGGTAATAAAACATGCAGGTTCTAAACGTTCCATTCTCCTTCATACGGTTGGTAATGTCAGAAATCTAAGTGATTTCTCGAATTCATTGCCAGTTTTCTCTACCTGCATCGATCACTACTCGCACTTACGTATCCATATCGGAGTCATTTTACAAGAAAGCCACGACTAACTACGTTCTCCCAACGCTTTTGATATTCAGTATACAAGAGCAAAAAGTGATAGCTTAGTTTCATTTGCATTTACATTTGTCAGATTACGAAGCAGGAAATTCTCTGTGTTCTATGTCTAATGGGCTATGCAGAGCAGTTAATTGTTTATGTCTTAAATAATAATAGCACACTAGCCAGTAAATATACGATCAAAGATCATAGAAACAAATACATAAAGTATTTTCATCTTATTATCGTCTAATGCTTGATTTAGAAGCACGTGTATTCAATTGAAAGTCTCTGTATTATTTGGTTAAAGAAATAAAAATGTTACAACTTTTTATGATGTTTCCATAATATATAAGAGATTTGTCACAAAGATGTGGTTTCGTAGACATCAAAAGTAATACATTTTTGTTTAGTAATTTGGAATTGTTCGTAGAATCTATGGCTTTGATATCGACCTCATTTGGTTGGCGAGATGAGGGCGGTGGAAAAAAAAGTGTATTATATTTTCACTATCACCCAGGATTGACTAGTAGAGAATGCTATAAAGGTCGCTTATTGTAACCTTTAGATTAAGGTGTCAATAAACAATAAATAAATATTTAGATTATGGCTTGAAACTCAAAAATTTCCAGTACGATATATGCATATGAATATAAGTTAATTTAACACTGATTTAATAAAGCCTCAGTCGTTTAAATTCAGGATGAAAATGTAAGTAAAAACTAAACAAAAATCCTAAACAAACCATGTCGTAGAAAAACACGTTTTACATGTGCTGTCATAAAACAAAACACGATATAGTAGACAGACATCGCATCCATGAATATTGTTTCATTTATTAAGATCATGGCCATGTAATGAATGCTAACAGATAGCAAACGGTAGTGTGTTTCACATCTATTAGAGCTTATACGATGTTGCAGTGTTGTTTATTTTAATATGAACTTGAAATTGTATTAGTTGCAATTTATACAATGCATAATACAAGGTTGATCAATAAGTTTTCGGAATCGGATACTTTACATTAAGTTACAGGAATGCATTATACTCTGTTGAGATTTTAAATTCTTTAGAAGCCATTGCCACGAAAAAAAAATTTTTTTTGTACCACCCCTACAATTTAGAATTACTTTTCATGAACTTTTATTGATTTTTCAAAAACTAATTGTTCAACCTAGTATGAGTATAGGTAATACTTTTTAATGTGCTTAATGCGACATTCTTGTGAACAGGTGTTGCTTGTGGAGGCTGGTTCGCCCGTTTTCACTGCACTTGTGTTTAAATTTCGTGAAAGTATTCTTGAGGCATGCTTTCTGTTGCCTATGGGATCATGTTTGGATCCTCATTATGAAACGGTGCTAGATTTTAAATAACATAAAAGATAATAAGAATTAAATTTGACGAAACGAAATTATCTTTCTTACGATGGATGGATAAATCATTTTCATTCATTAATTAAAATAAAAATTACTCAATTCATTTGTTTTTTGAATTATTGAAATCATTGAAAATGCTGCTCTATTTCTTGCTGACCACGGCAGCAACTTCTGAATACGGGCGGTAGTTTAACCGTTGATTAGTATAATATTATACTCGCACAATATTATTTAAGCATCATATTGTTTTTCTATACCACGGTTTTGATTGATTTCAACATATTAGGTGTCGTTAGATTCGTCTTTATTGTGGAATTGGCATAAATATTTAAACATCGCGTCTGCGACAAAGAGAAGAGGAATAAACATTTTACATAGTCGGGATTTTTTTTGATAATCGGATAATAATTTACTGAATTTATAAGTACTTTAAATCAGCAGGATACCTGAAAGATGTAAGAGACGAAGGTAGCTTACGACAAGGCATTTTGTAGGTCTGGGGGTTCTCTACGTATTATGATATGTTATTGAAGATGTATGTCTGTGGATAGATGTCCGTGGGCCACTTACTATTAGTCGTAGTCTATCTGTGTGCTCATTTGTGGCCGTGACTTTAAATATTGTCGCGATAGTTCTTGTAATGTGAATCGGTCTTTCATTAAAATGACGACAAATCGAGCCAACGTTATCAAGGACAGGCAATTACGGAGTTTAAGCTTTATTGGAGCGAAATTGTCTGATCACAAAGTAACACGATCCTTCGATACGATCATAGGGACCTTCTTAATTAGAACGTTCAGCTACCGCTGACTTTCTCCGATATTTGATACAAGAAGTATTTTTAGAAAATATTATTACAAACAGAATTTTGATAGAACCTGTTAAATAACGCAAGTAAAGAAAATAGAAAACAAGATCACTTTTAAACGAAAAGTCGGTTGATTCCTGAAAATACTATCGGAAAATGTGAAAACGGTGTTAATTCATAATTTTTTCATGCCTTATAATAAATAATTTCTACAATCAGGGTTGAACTAATCAAATATTCAAACCAGTAAAGGTCAATCTTTGATAAGATTATTAAAAGTCTCCGCTGTGCCTCATGCACTAAAAATAAACCTTTTGTTTGGAATTATGTACCTAAAATATCAATGCTTTTACAGCTTATGATTATATTATTCAGCTACGGCCGCGTTGCTTTGTGGTTGACGTACTTGAAGGAAGAGCCATGGGTCCTGATTCAATATTTAATATCAGCCGAAGTTAACATATGTGCAATAACACAAACTCTTGGTTTTCGGGTATGATCGTATTGTGTTCGTCCCGTGTCTCTTGCCTTCAACGCAGTTGACAAGTGCCTGATAGTATTCGGAAGGTCTATTGGTCTATTGTAGTCTTGGTTGAAATTAATCAGGAGCACATCATCATGTTATTCTAATTTAGAGCTCTTTAGTTTAATTACTCGTATATTGATTATAAATCTGAATATTATAAAAAAAAGGCGTTGAATATTATTTGAACGAAAGATGAATGACGGATAGAAACCAAAACACATATCAAAAATTTCGTCTGCTGGGCTGTTTGTTAGTTAACACATCACTGGAGTTGAATTCGGGCTAGCAATATAACATTTTTAGTAGTTCAGCAGCACGAGGTGTCAGAAGAACTTTGCCCAACCAGACGCTTGTAATAAAAAAAAAAAAAAACGCAGCTCTACTCAAAATACGCAAAAACTAATATAACGTCAAAAACTTGTAATTATATTGCAAAAATAACTTGAATGTCGTTGACCACGCAACACGTCTCTCCGTTTCCATAAACTTTGTATTAAGAAGTTACAACTCCGGGAGGGCTTTAACCGTATAATTTCTTTGCTTCTCTCTGAGCCTGTAGCTTAATCTATATACAACTTGACTCAGATTGAATCATGTTATAATATTTCAATGAACCAAAGAAATCGTGAGATAAAGCATTTATCTAAAAAAAAAATTGTATTCGTCTACCAAAGTCCGTTAGTGATACTAAATTGTCGTCCATAAATGTCAAGCCGTATCGATCAGGACTTTAAAATCCTAGACTTGGTCATCCAAATTTCAATCATTGGTCCCAATGCTATCATATTGTATGGTCCAAATTGTTAGTCTATTCTCGTATTTAATCTAATCAAGGCTCGTTTATAAGTAGTTCATAGAAATAATAATATACAGTCCGAATCACATTTTTACATTGTTGTATCTATAGCTATGAACTAAATATTACGCAATTGTCTGCTGGACTATAGTAGGACCACGCTGTCAAAATATAAAACTATAATACTCATTTTTTTTCATGACAACAAATAGACATCTTCGATCTTTTTATTGAGAATGCTAACCCACTAGCATTCTCAATAAAAAGATCCATCTGCTACTTACTACGGGTTGAACGGTGTTTGCTCATTACCTTTAAGGAAAAAAAATACTTCGGAAATTCTTTAGGCCTTTTTGAAAGATGAAAGAAAAGCCTACGCCTGCGTGCATCAATTCACAGCATATACGAGGTACAGTCAAACGGCGGTTTTCGCTGCTGCTCGAATCAGCCGGTTCCATCGGGGTAGTACCAGGAGCTGGCGGAATACCAGCATGTAGTAGACGCATCTTGTGCTTCTGTGTTTCGTTCGGTAAGTGAGGTAACCGGAGGCTCATTCCCCTTTTCCTCATCCCTTTCCCCTACTATTTCTCATTCCCTAAAACCTTTCAAAACCGCCAACGCACCTGCAGCATCTCTGGTGTTGCAGATATGCGTTGGCGATGGTAATCACTCACCATCAGATAAGCCTACCCAGGTCATTTAACGCCTTTTTCATAAAAAAAAACAATAATTTAATTTTTTTTGGGTGCTGCTTTTGCTTCGCGCAATCGGGTAACAAATAAAAATACGGTAAGAAAAGAGGTAAATTCTTACGCAACTGTACAAACAAAGGATCTTCACCAACACCTTTAAAGACAGATAGGTTTTCTTCTATTTGTACGAAAAAACTTACTAAACGACTAATTACAGAGCTATGTAAGTTATGTAATGGACAACAACTCAATTCGATCACTGGCCTGTCGATACTATACACGTTCTACGTTTTCTTTGTTTGAATCGTTATGTTCATATTTATTTAATATTACTATCAGCTCCGATAAATGCTCTCATTTCATTCGAAATCGTTTATCAACGGGAATAAGTTCACTGCCGCATCAATTGTCTACACGTGTCCGTTGTTGTACTTATGAACATCGGTAAATATTATAAATATAATAAAAGAATAAGTGATTAAAATGCTTCGAATAGCATCTCGAATCTCGGGAAAAGTAAGTGGTAAAAGATATTATACGGTTGTTGGTGATGGCTTACCTATTGGGAACATCAATGGTCTACAGGAGGTTAGTCACTTTCTAGGAATTTTTTTTTAGTATTGATAAGTGCGAGAATGAACTTATGTGTTCTTAATTATCTTATCTCATATGGTTTAATATGTCTATACTATAAAATAAATTGTAAAAAAAAGCCTAGTCTGTACTTTGAAGATATTTAAAAAAACTTCTAACTCAAACATATATATTCTGCCTGTTTGTTTGTTCAGGCATCACGCCAAAACTACTGAACCAATTTTGATGCGGTTTTCAATTATTACTCGGCTTAAGAACTGCGATACTTTTTATTTCAAGAAGATTCTGGCAGGGATTTTTAGGCAAAAAATGTTGAACCTATTTGAAAAATGTTTACACTGTTCGAAAGCGATGACTCAACTTAAAATTTCCGATAATTTTAATCACGGAAAATACCCGGAGCGTCCAGAAAATACAGGAAATAACTAATGGCCAGAATGGGAACCATTCACAAAAACCACAGAACAATTAAAATGTTACATTCGCAGTACGGAAGCAAGTGAACAACTAACATGTCTATTTATTTAGAAATAACATTATAACTAAAACTATACTGTACTCACAGATAATACGCGGGTAAAATCCAGGGGCAAAAGCGAGTTAGAATTTAAGTGTCTTTTCATTGAGAATTTAATTACATTTGGCAACTAAAAACAACCGATGAAGCTGTAAAAGCCAAAACCGGGTAATACCGTCACCGAATACATATATTATTGTCAGCCACAAAATGTTACACACAAATGTGTGAGTCGGGAAGGGCCCGCCACACTGCTCCATTTCGGGTTGGCGGGTTTCACACATTCTCGAAATAACATTTTTTATTATTTCTCAGACATATAACTTTACACACGATGTTTGTCCTTCCCCTCCGAGCACATATAGCACTAAAAATTGCTATTAAGAATTATAGGGGTGTCGGCACCGGGGTTGATCCCCCACCCAGGGTCACTCGCGTTCGATGAAACTAAAGCGAGCGCCCTGACCAATAGGGCTGCAACGTAAACACTATGTAAATAAAACGGTATTTTTCCCTTGTACCATCCCTTAAAAGCAGCGCCTGTACCCAAGTATGACGGATGTGCTTGGTCGCTAAAGCGTTTACCTTTCTAATATTTGACAATGCATAGTGTTGCCTAACCTCAATAATTGATTGGACGTATGTACGAGTATATTATATGCACCGGACATTCATAATTTATCATACAGTTTCAAACTTCGACAATACTCAGGTCATGAACCGGGGCTCTCGCTTAAATTCATAGTACTCGAGACACACATATACATTTAACTGTTTTAAAATATTTTGTTTTTGATTTATATATTTTCATCTTGATAAGTTAATAATGATGTAGTTAGTATTCAATGGTATCTCTATGTAAATGTTACTGTATTTTTAACAGTAAAATAAACGGCAACATCTCAAACCAGGATTGTTCGTATCTTGGTAACTAAAGAGCGATGAGATAAATGTACATATTGTTATTATTATAATTATGCAAACATCCATGCCTCGCTTACAAACATTTGCATTCATCATACAAATGTATGCTTTTAGCGCGATTCGAACCCACGACCCCTTGCATCGAAGGGTCTTGATTCGACAATTTAATGTAGGTTGTAAAAAAATAGGAGCTCCAGTGGCAATTTACACGTCCACGTTGCCCTCTTTTTCCTCACTTAAAGGTATGTTATTAAATTTGAACCGTTAACGAATGTTTCCGTAGAAAAACCTAGTTCAGTTTGGCCCTGAATAACGAATGGTTTCATCAGAAATTTGTTTTTTTTTAAATAAAACAACAACATAACACAAACTCATATCACTAATTCCTTAAAGAGTAGGCAGTGACAGTAATAATCACCGTCAACGGATTGAGTTATTATTTGTTGATATCTTGACAAAAATTGTATACAGCATCACAAAGTGATAGATCTACGGGATTATTTTATCGCCTTTATTCTAATATTGCAATATTCGAAGTTGTTATGAATTGCATAAGTCGCTAACAAGTAACTTTCAATCCCGTCCATGGTCACAAGATCTTCAGCGTGTGGTGAAAAATGGCAACTGAATTGTAACACGTTAGTCTTTGCGGGATCTTATCCTATTCGATGTGGCAGACTCCTTCTCGGTGTAGGTGTCGTCTGACAACATCGTGAGGAAAAATGTCTAAATATAATTAAAAAAAAAAACATTTCAAGGACACGCCTCAAAAATGAGAGAAGGCAACTCTACAGTAGACATTTATATACTGCTGCTTTCCTTTTTTTCATACAGAGATAAATAAACCTCTACCCACCCAGGTCACTCGCGTACCCTCATATAAAAGCGAACGGTCTGATTAAATCATTTAAGACCATCAATATATCGCGTATATAATCAATATTACCATATATAGGTTAAATATTTAACCTTTAAATTTAAAAATACATCTGTAGACATTATATCCGTGATAAGATTTGCTATAGTCCGACAAATTCGCGAATGAAATTCCTGCGAAGGGCACATTGGGGGAGGTGAGTTAGCACGACCTGCATTTAGCACATAGCTATATGTGCTAAATGCAGGTCGTGCTAACTGCTAATGCGTTTCTCGTTCCCGCTACACCACCCATCCCTGCTAACGTATAGAGCAGGAATTCCCAAAGTGGTCGATATCCCCCCATGACCCCCAGGGATAAATTATCTTGCTAAGTATTTTGTATCAATAGGATAAAAACTAGTGATAGGATTTTTGAAGTGATTTGGCTATGGGGGTCTGAGGTATCAGTTAATTTTGGAAAAGGGGTTTCTTGCCTAAAATAGTTTGGGGATCCCTGGTCTAGGCTATCGCGTTCCGCCAAACGTCTGGTAGGTTCGCGGGAGGTTTCCTCACAAACTTGTCGGAGTATATTATGCCGATATGATAGGGCTGCTTATTCAGATAAACTAAGTAAACAGTGTTTCATAACAGAATATGATATGTACGTTAAAAATGTAAACACATTTAATGTGATAAAGACTCATAGGCTGCTTCCTGGTTTTAATGTGGCATGTGTTGGTATTCATTGTCCATAATTACTCTTCCGATTGCAATTTTCAGTACCTATTAAGTCATTAAAACGTTTTGGCCCTTTTGTTACTAAAATGACTCGTACGAATATAGGATTTAATGCGCATGTAATACTGTGCTACTACTGTACTATATTTTTAACTAAAATTTCTGAGCTTAGAACTAAAATGCGGAGCACATCTTGGAACGATTTACAGGAGAAAATCCTCGATTACTTAATTACTGATTTTACTTTATTTTAATTCTTTTTTTCTTATTTATTTATCACCTAATATTGTTGTTAAGTTGTTGCTTCTTATAACAAACTATAGTGTAATTTAACAATCACAGTGAAAAATATCATGTGAAATAGAGACAAATCGATCGGAGATACTTACATAATAAACGCATTCCAAATTTGAACTCAGAAAAAATTCATGGCAAAAATTGTTTCATTGTATATGGCCTGACTAGTTATATATATTATTTTTATGTAGTGTTTCTGTACATTTTAAATTTTATCTGCCAAATTTTCCGTTTCGAAGTTTGGAACGCAGACATTCTGTCTAATAGTACGTATTTTAAAAATGGTTTTTGAGTAACATTTTTCCAATCACAGCAATGACATATTTTATTTTGTCATAATTCACTTTAAAGGTTTTTCTGTCATGAACATCTTCCATTACCCAAATATATGTACAAACAATACGATTAATGATATAAATATATGTTATACAATATACGCTTCCAGAATAATATTTAAACCTTTGCGGTAAACTAAACTACATAAAGATCTTCTCATCTTCATGCGATTGATCATCGTCGTTCCCTTGTGGTTACCCACCACATTAGTTCTACAAAGGGCCTATTCATTTGAGTGTCATTAAGAATTACGTTCGCCAGTATGTGGTCAGCGTTAGCGAAACTAATTTACTTTAACAGTGATCGAAGAAACTAATTAAAATGTAAATAATATGAATATGGAATGTAAAGGGGAATTTACCAGCCTTATATCCAAAGGCCAACTACAGCATTCTTATCATTAATGAGCGATATAAACGAGCATCTATGGACGAAAGCGAAAAACCTATGCGAATTCGCCGAACCCAAATATCACAGATTAGTGATGGTGAGCAGTATCCCTAGTGCTAGTGCACTGCGTTCACCAACCCGCTTGCCCGGCATAGTGAGTGTGGACGAACCTTTAAGAAATTTAACAGTTGGTGGCGCTTTCTTATTTAGAAGTGGACTTCAGACTTGTTCAGACTAATGAGTTCTAGTTTTATTTTGTAGTAAAAAACTTATGGAAAATGTTAGTTTTGAAATGTTTAAATGTTCTTACCAAGATAATTAATGAATGTGGTAAAGAAAACTTACGTCGTTTCTTTTTTCTTTTGAAGATAATATCTGTTACATCGTAGTAAATATTATGATCATATAATAAATTAGTTGCATTGAACCTTGAACGTTACAAAAGCTTAAATTTTACTGTGCACATATCTTTAATAAAAGCTTACAGCTTTAGAGATAAACGAACAAGATTAACAATAATTTAATTCAATTTCGTTTTAAAATCAAACGCACTTTAACACACTAAATAAACGCGGAGATGAGAAATGTATTTTTCATTATAATAGAACAATTTTATAAAGTAACGTAATATTAAGGCAGCTGGAACGTAAAACTTTTCTGAGACAACATCAACTTAATTGAGGGCTTTGATGAGATGTAATTATGAATATGCGCATAAATTATAAGAGGTCGGGAAATAATTGCCCGCATTATACAAATATCCTTCAATTAAATTTTAACCGATCTATTTCCGTATCTGAATGTTCTATTAAATTTTAGCTATAAATCAATGTTTAGGGCTCGGTGTGCTGCGTGATATAAACAGCAAGAAACCGATCTTCAATTGACGAAAGTATTGTACGATTTTAAAAGTAGTATGCTTTGCTTCAGCTTTGTTTGCACTTAGAATTTGAAAACAATTTTTAGGCTTTACGTTTCTTCTGACACTCTTATATATCTTAGGAGTTATAAAAATCGATTAAGGAAAATGTTAGGAAAATTTCATGGGTTCCAAATTATGGCAGATTAGGTATATAATACACTACAACTTAATAATTTCGTTGAAGTTTAAAATACCTTATATTTCCATTCTTAACTGTAAAAAAAACTATCCAATATAAAAAAGCTTTTGATTTTACATGGCCGAATAAGAATTGTATAGTATCGTAGATTATTAAAATTAATTTTAATAAAAGAATGTAAGCAATAAATATCTACTAACTTTATTTACATAAAAGAAAGAAGAACAACCTCTACAATTCTATAAGTTACAAGTGGCTCTAGATACAAAGGTTTTAGCATCAACAGTCTTTCAAGATTAAGAAATCTACGTTGTGGTAGTATAGTCTAGTTATCATTATGTTGTAATTTATAAGAAACGGAATCATTCGTCATTTGTATGAGTCCTTTAATGTCTTCTATAACTGGAAACCCCTTTTTTGGCCGGGTCGTATTGATTTGAAATTCGATTTAATTTCTTCGTAATTGTGGAAAAATGGAAGTGTACGCATTTCACATCAGAATGATCTCTTAGACAAGCTACATAGTCACCAGGGACGTAAATGTGTGCCTCAATGTATTGATCTATGGTTGAATAACCACTATCGACTTCTGACTTCCATCATGTTATGGCCTTTTTGTAAGTACAGCTGCTCAATAATTATTTGTTGTGTGTGTGTAGGTCTGCTAACTGCTTAAATGTTATTTCCACTATACCATTTAACTTAAACTTCGTGAATTCTGATCTAAATGTTATGCGGAGTGCCTAAAGTTTTTTGACACTTTGGGAATTAAATGGATCCAAGTTATCACTGTCTTCGTTAGGTGCGTATATTTTTTGTTCTTGATGTACTTGGTGCACGCGATTGAACGGAATTCTTTTATTTTTTTTTATGAGAAAAGCGGCAAACGAACAATCGGTTCACCTGATGGTAAATGATTACCGTCGCTCACGTACATCTGCAACACCAGAGGTGCTGCAGATGCGTTGCCGGCCTCTAAGGGTATTTGGGAGATGGAAGAGAGAATGAGCCCCTCCTCATTCTCGCTTCCATGATGGGGAGGGGTAGTGGGCCTCCGGATACCTCACTCACCAAACGAAACGCAAGAAGCATAAGAGATGCCTCCACTTCACGCTGGTATTCTGCGAGGTAGTGGTACCAATCCGGTCGAGCCGATTATCATGACCACTTCTTTTCTTCACGGGGCTTTGATCTCTATGAAGATCTTATGCTTCTACGAATTGCAGAGGCTTTCACAAATGTTTTCTTCCCATGTCGTTAGGTTCCAAAAAGAAAAACGAATTTTTACACGTTCTTCCTCTGTACAAAGAAACGAAGTATTAGATTTTGTTTTCAATTTTTAATGTATGCGACGTTGTTTAACAAGGACTGATTTTTCAATGGTGTGTAAATTTATTGCCTGCCCTTTTTTAACCCTGAGAAGGCTTTTCCTAGAATCCTGGCGAATCTTATTCTTCACAACTATATTTCCTTTTTTCTCATTAATCTGTGCTAATGTGTGATTCTCAAATCGTCATCTGTAGGCAATTCAACAGGAATGATCTTATTGATCAAATTAATGCGTTATCTTCACTATCAGATAAGGGTCGATAACCTTTTTTTATTTGCGCTCGGTGTCTAATATGTCGTCAATGTCAAAGTCTTGTAATGTCTGTTTAGGCGATGCACTTGTGTTCCGATAGGCACCCTATGGGTAAATAAACAATTTTTTTCATTATTATTTGTTAAGGTAGAATGAACAACTCGAGTAGAATTTAGCAGACTTATGCTTTCATTTAAATTATATCTCCTATTCGTGGATTGGGTCAAGCCACATCATGACGTAGACAATGGACAGTGTAACATTTCATGAAATGCCCCACTATTTAATGATTTGGGCAAATCTACGATCGGGCCTCGACAAACATATATTACGTAGTGTTGTCACAGATGCACGTTGTGGTCAGGACACAAGATCCCGTTGCGTTAATTGCTATAATGTCACGTATAGTTCTCATGTGTATTTTGCGGTTTAATTGCATATAGTGCTGGTCCTTAACCGCTAATTAATTGCACTGTGTTTGAACTAATTATCAATTAACGAAACTTTCCGTAAAAGGAACTTTATAACGAAAAAGTTTTTTATTGTCAGTCATAGTTTCATTTCCAATTTAGTTTCTAAATAATTATACACTTCATTTATATATATACACAAAAGGCCATAATTACTAATTACTTACTTATTTATTACAATAATCTGGATAACAGTAGAACCAATATTTCTTTAAAAAAAATACTAATTCCATATCTAATACTGGGTTAATTGTACATCTAATAAATGGGTTGATGGTGATGTGATCAAAATCATTGTTTAATTTAATAATGTCGTAATGAGCCAGTTACCTAGTTAGTAGTAATGACCTAGTTTGGTCGACTAAACTTTCAGAAATATAATTATAATGCACGGCATTTTCGACACGCGAAAAATGCTTTACAATTAAAAGATACCAAATATCATCAACAATCAACATGCTGATTTTCTAATACTTGTTTATCTTATAAACTTGTTTATGTAAAAGTAAATATCCGTAGACGATAGCAAGAATAAAAGTGGCTGCTCTTTTACTGTCATTTGCTTTATATTTGTTACGTTAGGGTTAATGCTGGTGTGCATTAGAGAATTCAGAGCAGAAAGTCTGCAGAAATGTTCCATTACACGGGTCTGAGTTAATTGAAAATTATATTTGGTTAAATTAACCTTTTTTTAATGAAGACACACTGCGGCTTAACATTTCAGCTCTCCATTAACTAATTGCCTTAAGGTCTTAAACCATGTTATTTATATTGCAAATATTTTATCTCTTAAGTTTTGTCAGCTTGACATTTATATTAAGGAGGCTCGAATGATAAATAAAAGAAAACTAAATTGTTTGTAGAAAATTAATCTTCAGCTGTTTTTAATTACTTGGTAACGTTCGTGTTAGTTAGTTAAATTGTACAAATTAATTTTAATTTTTTATTGGATTAAGGTGACTATTATATATTAAATGTTACTCTATTCTACCCAGACGTTTCGTAGGCCGAAAAGGAGTCCCGCTACCAAGTACATCGATAATTCAACATCACCATTTTTTTTCTTTTGTTTCTTTTATGGCTCCTCTTAAAATAATTCTGCCGGTATTATGTCCGTAATGGGAGTGACGATTAATCAAAGAGTAGGTAAGAGAAATTTTGAGTTTAGATTGAGGGTCCTAAATCTAAAATAAAAGAGACAAATGCATATACGTTACCATTTCGAAATTACATACCAGGAGTTAAAATATTGAACTTGGTCTATAATAACTTCATTAAAAAGCCAAATGTTACACAGGAGGGCGCCCTCAATATTTCGTTAGTACAAATAATAATAGAACATAGTACATGTTTCACCATGCTGCTCTCATGCAGGTTGAGACATGTATTAACAGTAAGTTTTAACGTGGTAGAGCCAAGCGGCGGCTTTTGTTGCCGCAGGAATGGGCCGGCTCGTCCGGATAAGTACCACGGCCTCGCAGAATACCGGCGTGAAGTAGAGCCATCTTGTGCTTCTGCGTTTCGTGCGGTGAGTGAGGTAACCGGAGGCCCTCTCCCCGCTCCCCCCTCCCCAAATATGGTAGCGGTATATAATTTTGAGCTACCCCAGGAGGGTACCAGTACCTACGGTTCTGGAGAATCCCTCACTGAGATCCACTCCGTGGATGCTCAGTCTGCCCCGCGTATTCTGGGGGGGGGGCAATATTCCGCTCTCTTTCTTTCCTACTCGAGGCAAACGCAGCAAGGAAACTATGGCATCCCCTACCGCGCTCGCCGTGGATTTCTGCAATATCAGGGGACTCCACTCGAATCTTAGCGCCGTTCATTACCATCTTGAAACGGCGAAGCCAGCCTTGCTTTTTCTTACAGAGACTCAGATATCGTCTCCGGCTGATACCTCTTATCTCCATTACCCGGGGTACAAACTAGAACACTCGTTTGTGCCCCGTGTCGGAGTTTGCGTATACGTCAGAGATGATATCTGTTCTCGACGCCTCGGTAGTCTTGAAGGTTTGGACCTTTCTACCGTTTGGCTGCGCATCGACAGCGACGACCATCCGCGCGTCTATGCGTGCCTTTACAGGTCCCATAGCGGTAATACCGTAACTGACCGACTCATCGACCACATCCAAATGGCTACAGATTCCGTGCTACAACAGATCCCATCCGCAGAGATCGTGATTCTCGGCGATTTTAATGCCCACCACACCGATTGGCTCGGTTCTCGCATAACCGATCATGCGGGGAGATCTGTTCACGACTTTGCATTAGCATATGGCCTGACACAACTGGTAACCTCGCCGACGCGGATCCCAGACGTGGAAGGTCATACACCTTCCCTGTTGGACCTTTTGCTGACCTCACACCCGGACGGATATTTGGTCTCAGTCGATGCCCCTCTGGGCTCGTCGGACCACTGTCTGATCCGGAGTGTAGTGCCTATCGCGCGCCGATCCCGAACGTGATCTGCGGGCTTCCGCCGTGTGTGGCACTATAGGTCGGCAGATTGGGATGGAATGCGGTCTTTCTTTGCTTCCTACCCATGGGGGCAGGTTTGCTTCTCGCTAGATGATCCCAACGCCGTTGCAGATTCTGTCACCGATGTGGTACTTCAGGGAATGGAACTTTTTATTCCGTTCTCTGCAGTGCCTGTCGGAGGTAAATCCCAGCCTTGGTTTGGTCGCACCTGCAAAATAGCGTCACGCCGAAAGCGGAAGTGCTACTAGGCCTGGGCCGATGCATCGGCGTCTCGGGATGCAAAACCAGTGCTCTTAAAACGAGTACAACTCTGCCTCCAGGTCCTTCAAAAGAGTTATCGCTGCGGCAAAGTTTAAGCACATTGGCAGAATTGGCGCGAGACTAGTTCGCGTCCCATCGGGATCCCGCGCATTCTGGTCTCTCGCCAAGGCTGTCCAGGGAATTTCTGTCAGCCATCTCTCCCATCTCTACACAAGGAGGATGATTCGCTGGCCCATACTGCAAAAGAGAAAGCCGATCTCTTGGGCTCTCTTTTTGCATCCAACTCGACTCTTGATGACCGGGGAAACTCTCCACCTACCATCCCGTGGTGTAAGTGCTCCAAGCCGGAAATTCAGTTTCTGCAGAGCTCAGTGCGAAAGGCACTCCGCTCCCTGGACATTCATAAGTCGAGTGGGCCGGACGGAATCCCTCCAATTGTGCTGAGGATGTGTGCCCCTGAGTTGGCACCGGTTCTCACGCGTCTTTTCCGGCACTCCTACTCTTCAGGCGTCGTCCCGGAATCTTGGAAGACAGCATTTGTGCATCCAATACCGAAAAAAGGCGACCGCTCTGATCCGTCCAACTACAGGTCTATTGCCATCACCCCCTTGTTATCTAAAATAATGGAGTCACTCATCAACACCCAGCTCCTGAGGTACCTGGAGGATCACCAGCTCATCAGTGACCGACAATACGGTTTCCGTCGCGGACGATCAGCTGGTGATCTTCTAGTTTACCTGACTCACCGATGGGCAGAAGCAGTTGAGTCTAAGGGGGAGGCTTTGGCGGTTAGTCTGGACGTAGCGAAAGCATTTGATAGGGTTTGGCATAAAGCGCTTCTTTCAAAGCTTTCATCTTACGGGGTTCCTGAGAGATTGTGCAACTGGGTCACCAGCTTCCTCACGGATCGGAGCATCAAGGTTGTTGTCGACGGTGCATGCTCGGACCCCAAACCCGTGAATGCTGGTGTTCCACAAGGCTGTGTGCTATCTCCCACTCTGTTCCTTCTGCATATCAACGACATGCTACAAATCAGTAGCATTCATTGCTATGCAGACGACAGCACGGGTGATGCCCTATATACAGGCCGTGCGAATATTTCTCGGGAACACGTCGACGAGTGCCGGAACAAACTTGTGTCTGAAGTCGAGACCTTGTTATTCAAAGTCTCGGATTGGGGTCGACGTAATTTGGTCCTATTCAACCCCAAAAGACACAGGTTTGCGCGTTCACCGCTAAAAAGAATCCTTTGTCGTTTCTCCTCTTTTTGAGAACATTCCCTTATTGCCTCAGCCAGTATCAGAATCCTTGGCGTTGACATATCGAGCGACGTTCAGTTCCGTGGTCACTTGGAGGGAAAGGCCAAATTGGCCTCCAAAAAGCTTGGTGTGCTCTGTAGAGCGGGACAGTATTTCATGCCGGTCCACCGTTTGCAACTTTATAAGGCGCAAGTTCGGCCCCACATGGAATACTGTTCTCATCTCTGGGCAGGGGCACCCCAGTACCAACTCCTTCCATTTGACCGTATCCAACGTCGAGCGGGTCGAATTGTCGGCGACCAAGCTCTCTCTGATCGGCTTGATCGTTTGGCCTTGCGAAGAGATGTTGCTTCTCTTTGCATTTTTTACAAAATTTTCCACGGGGAATGTTCTGAGGAATTGTTCGGATTGATCCCAGCTGCTGAGTTTCACCATCGTACATCGCGACAGAATTCGAAGTTCCATCGATACCACCTAGATGGTTGGCATTCCACCACAGTGCGTTTTAATCGAAGTTTTCTGCCACGCACTTCGATTTTGTGGAATCAGCTGTCGCCAGCAGTATTTCCGAACAGTTACGATTTAGGGACCTTCAAGAAAAGAGCTTATTCCTTCCTTAAAGGCCGGCAGCGCATCTGTAGCTCCTCTGGTGTTGTGGATGTTCGTGGGCGTCGGTGATCACTTACCATCAGGTGAGCCGCACGCTCGTTTGCCCCCTTCTTCTATAAAAAAAAAAAAAAAGTTGGCTGTTCGATTCGCAGGTTCGATTCTTGCATAATATGGTATTCGTGTGACCTACAAACAAATTATTATTCCCTCTTTAAAACTACTTTTTTGGTTCTTAACAAAGAAAAGAAATTAGGAAGATTATTCTTCGTAAAAAGTAAACAATAAAACAAAGAAGTAGAGTCTCTTTGTCTAGAAGCCATCTGGGCAGGTACCTACCGCTTACCTACTACAATTACCACCTACACTGAACCACTGTTGTATTCCGGTTAGACTGGTATAAACAGCCAGTATGCGAGGTATATTACTTAAAACATAACGCCTGCAGCATCCATGACGCAGGTGCTATCACATGAAGCTGTAAAGGCCAAAACGGCTAACAGCAATAACTTCCTAAAATACATATATGCGAGGTATTAATAGATCGAACAACCGACATAGTCTCTGTTAAATCTACACAGACAAACACTGTACAAACAGATTGGAGTACCAATACGTATACAATCCCCCGCCGACGCATAAGAGCGTATCGAGTGAGCAGGACACCCGAGTACACACTATACACCCGCGTTTCAGGGCGGTTCTTACCGCCCAGCTCTATCGGAACATCTCGACTGTCCGAGACGAGGTTCGAGCCTCCCTTGGACGGTTCATAGATAGCTTAACGATTAGAGGTAAGCAGTAGATGTACACTTGTACACCTTCTTAAATATAACACCTGCGGCCTCAAGGAAGCAGGTGAATACCGATGAAGCTGTAAAAGCCAAAACGGCTATCAGCAGTAACTTCATCGATTACATATGCGAGGCATTTCGTTTTATTCCTCGGTGGTGACAATGCATCTGCTACTTGAAGTTTTTTTTCAGGTATTCATGGGCTGCTGTACTCATTTATCATCAGGTGGATTGTAAGCTAGTTTGCCAAATTGAAGTCATAAAAAAAAACTTTTACCTATCACTACATATGGACTTGAAAATATATTTTCCGCCATTTTAGGGTCTCAATGTAGACAAACGCACATTGGTGAGTGCGGAACGCAAGCAAAGGACATTTACCGACCGGTCGCAGTTGAAGTACGCGCGGAGGCTCGTGGTCAAGCTTGGCAGTGCTGTCATAACCAGGGAAGATGGAAACGGCCTGGCTTTGGGTCGATTAGCGTCGATTGTGGAACAGGTATATATTATTAATCTTTGTTTTTTATTAAATAATATAATATTATAAAATTCTGTACTATTCAAAATTGCATTTATGTTAGGTTTTATAGTAAAAAACTTATATGATCAAATGGCTATCGACAGATTTGAGCCAAGCGGCGGCTTTTTTTGCTCGAATGGGCCGGCTCGTCCGGGGTAGTACCACGACCTCTCAGAATACCGGCGTGAAGTAAAGGCATCTAGTGCTTCTGCGTTTCGTTCGATAAGTAAGGTAGTCGGATGCTCCCCTATCATCCCTCCCATCCCCTAAATATCCTTAAAGACCATATGCAACCATCTCGAAAAATACTAGACCAAAATAAGAAGACCAATGACGGGTAGCAGCGCCTAAGGTACGAGGTGTCTGGTACTGCGTCCTCAATCTACTTCCTCCTTATGGGAGATCGAAACGGGGTCCTTCACCACAAGTCGTCTGCTGAAGCTCAAAGATGCTCAATGAGCTATGAAAATGACTGTACTCGGTGCTTTTAAACGTGATGGAATCTGCAACAATGATATCCGCACCATAACTAGGATAACCGACGTAGTCGTAAGGATCAGCAAGCTGAAGTGGCAATGGTTCAGATACATGGAGTGCATAACTGGAAAGCTGGAAAGGAAGGTTCTCGAGCGGCAACCTCGAACAGTCAAGCGTAATGGAGGACAAATCCCAACAAGTTGGAGTAATTATCTGTATAGTGTTGCGGGAGGGAGCGTCCTTTGTAACAATCTTTGGGGCTAATATAAAGTTGTTCTGTTAAGGTAGCAGAATGTCATCACGAAGGTCGAGAGTGTATAATGGTGACCAGTGGAGCAGTGGCTTTTGGAAGACAGAAGCTAACACAAGAACTCCTTATGTCACTTTCGATGAGGGAGACTTTGTCACCCAGTGACCATACAAGAGAGGTAAGGGAAGATTTGTTTAAAATCCCAACCCAAATTTCCGGGTAAATAGATTATAATTGCAAACAATTTTATTTTTGCAATATAACACGCTAATTTTGGTATATTTTTACAAGAGTAATACATTTTATCCCGTCTGGCAGCGGTGAAACATAGAGTAAAGAAAAACCTCAAAAATCTCAAAGTTAGCGAAAAACCTTTGTTTAAAATCCTCATCTATTTGTGTCATGGCGTGCGTCTGTTAGTGATCGTGTAACTTTTGAACGACTTTCCGATTGAGGATATATTCCTACAATACATTCGTACTGTCAAGACGATGGTTCCTAGCTATCCAAAATTCAGTGTCAAAAAGGAGAATCACAAAACTTGAAACCGTTAGGTGGCGCTGTGGTCGAGTTATAAATTAATATAGAAATCAGACTCATCGCCCCACCTACTGGAAAGGACAGAACAACGCCTGCCGGGCAAGCTAGTGAAAACATAAAATTATAAAGTAGTTGTGCAGTATAATATTATGTGTAAATAATGAAAAAAAAAAATTCTTGTATTTTTATGTTTGCATAGGATGCTGGAAGTATTTTAGATCCGCGCGCTGCGGCCGCTGTCGGCCAGTCGGAACTTATGTCGATGTATGACGCAATGTTCTCACAGTACAACGTTAAAATAGCCCAGGTGAAGCAATCTATTTTGTTATAATCTGTAGTGTTTGGGTGCATTTCAGAACACGGATATACGTTCCCTTTTATTACTCTTTCCAGAGACTCGTGTTTTTTTAGTATTTTACGCGCTGTGTTCTCGCATAAAAGTACCATTCGAAAGGTAATAAACATCTGCTTAACTGTTATAAATGTGGTTATACGCCAAGCCATGGAGATAAATCTGCGATTACACTCCGACCTAATCGCAATATCATAATAAACCCTTATAATGGTTGATATTCCACGTACGTCGTAAAGGTAACGGTTATATCCGTACAAAGTAGCAATATTGTGGCGGGATACGGTCGGTTGCCCAAATTACGTACAATAGGGAAGAGATTAAATGCTGCCATCCGTACATTCGTATCAGACTGTAATTATGAAGGTCCTTTACATTGGGTAGATTTAATCTGCTCCAAGTTTACGTATCCAATTGGTTCACATAATAAAAATGAAATGTAAACCTTTTTTCAAATATTACTCTTAATTAAAAATTCGAAACTCAGAGGAAGTATTTTAATTAATCCCTTTGAAAGAAATAGTAAAATTTATATACATCTTTTGTTCTTCAGTCTCACGGGATCACATTAACACTACTGTTTAGATGTCTGTCATCAATTATTTTGTTCATTTATTTTTTTCAGGTGTTAGTAACAAAGCCTGATTTTTACAATGAAGAGACTAGAAAAAATTTGTTCTGCACCCTATCAGAGCTGATATCTTTAAATATAGTGCCTATAATAAACACAAACGATGCCGTTAGCCCGCCTATGTACATCCACGACGATTCTGTAGTACCAGGGACAGGAAAGAAGGTTAGCTATCACGAGACTACTTTTGCGGTGGTAAAAAATTAAGTGAACCACATTTCCACGGTCACAATAAAGGCCGAGACAATAAAAAAATTTGCTCACGCTATGAATAAATGTTAACTAAGCGAGGGGCCTATGACACATTTATGCTATGAAAAGTGATATACGGTGAAATTTATTTTCAAGAATTTCTGTGTTGTAACCGAAAAATGTTGTCATTGTCTACATGTTTCAAAAAAGCCATTTATAATGGAAGGAAAGGAAACTAGTGTGTGCCTCAGTGTTTGCGGGTATATTTACGGCACTATACTAACTCAAGTACCGTTGACAACTGCCGATATTAAGTTAATAATAAGAAAAATTTAATTATTTATAATATCTTTCGAGGAACTTTTCCTTCTTTACGACATCTTTCAGGGCATAGGAATCAAGGACAATGACAGTCTCTCCGCATTACTCGCAGCTGAAGTGCAATCCGATCTGCTGATAATGATGTCAGATGTCGATGGGATTTACAACAAACCGCCGTGGGAAGATGGCGCCCGTATGATGCACACATATACGTCCAAGGATAAAGATCAAGTGCAATTTGGGCAAAAATCAAAGGTGAAATAAATTGTTAGATATAATATTTGTAAATTCGGTCACAATACTAAATATAACTGACTTTTATTATAAAAAAAAAATGGATAAAATAGTTATGAGAAGAATATAAATTTCTGTATGGCTGTGGGAAGTAAAGAATAACGCCAAACCTAATGGTCTAATACGACTAATGGTCAAAAAGTCTTACATCTCTACTTAATGTCGTATGGTGACTGGTATAAGAGAATCTGCCATAGCGTCTCGTCCCGTGGGTGTCGTAAAAATCGATAGCATTATACCAAAAAAAAAAACTGCGGTTGCCCTGCGTGGAAACTATGGCAAAATCCCTCACAAGGGGCGGCCTATTTTCACCATTGGATGATGATGATAAAGAATAAGTTCATTGGAAGTTTACCAACAAAAACGGTAGCGTATTTAGTAGGTTTAGTATGTTTAATATGTATGTTTCTGGCTATAACGATAGTTTATTGATATAACTGAATGATATCGAATGATTGATAGGAGTACAAGCGGCCACAGTTGGCCGTGACCGCTGTTAAGACTGCTGGCCGTGGAAAATGTACGTTTTACTTGCATCGTACAATAATACTTAAACTTAGGTGTACATATTAATCGAAGTATAAGCGATTGATTAAAAACAAATGTTATTCAAAGGCCAGCCTTAACTTTGATAATGCGTTTTAATCTCTCTGGCCATGATTCTATGGATTTATGCACTGTCTCCATTGAGAGTTTAGCCACTGCCACGTCTTCCTTTATTGTCCAAGATTATTGATGTTTCAGTATATGATCCAAGACTGTCTCTTGAAAGGCTGGAATCGAAAGAGTCTTAACGGGAATCGATTTCGAGTGATAATATTTTTTGTTTCCATATAGGGTTTTGACGAATTCTGGCTTTGACGGTATTCACAGCCCGTCTGGTCCTAACAGCACGGAGTCGTTCTGATTTTTTATGTTCTTCGACAGATGAATTGTTGGTGTACTTGTCGACAGAGCGATACACAAACATAGCGTCTTAAAAATTATAGTCGGCTCCGTATGCACTATGTGCAAAGCAATCACTGCAATTTTGTTTTCTTTTACGGTCCACTCCAGAATTTAATATAACAATCACGGTGAAAAATAATATTTGGAATGCCAGCAAACTGATCGAAGTTTATTTTGCAATAAACGCATTACAAATTGAATTTAAATTCAGAAAAATATAACTTTTTGATTTGTTACATTGTTTATGGCCCGACAACTTATGTAAATATGTTCGTAGGTTGGAACTGGTGGAATGGATTCAAAGGTCAACGCAGCGACTTGGGCTATGGCCCGTGGTGTGAGTGTCGTGATTTGTAACGGAATGCAGGAAAAAGCTATTAAGACAATAATAAATGGACGAAAAGTAGGCACTTTCTTCACAGACTTTGCAACTAATTCGTCAAATTTTGTTGATGTCTTAGCTGAAAATGGTATGTTTACATGTAATGTATTTTGTGTATATTATTTGAATTCTACTACTTAATTGTAACGTCATAGTTAGAAATATAGTGCATTGAAATAATCTTGAATATTTTGTAGAATCGTCATATGTCAAGGGTCGGCTACTCGCCTTAAAGTTTATAGTATGGTAACGATATCAGTACTAATAAAATTGTTGATTGCAATTTAAGAGCTTAGTTTGAGAGTAATATCGTACGCAAATGGTACATGTCATTAAAATAAACAATACATTGAGGCCATTAGTTATTTCTGGATCCAAAATTATTTCTAATTACTAAAATGTTTTTTAACTTCAGCTCGTTCCGGCAGCAGAGTATTACAACAGTTAAGCCCTTCAGATAGGGCATCAGCTATTCACACTTTATCAGACCTGTTATTAATTAAACAGGATCAAATACTTGAAGCAAATGCTAAAGATTTGGATGAAGCTACTAAAAGTGGGGTAGCAAAACCTTTGCTTAATAGATTATCATTAAGTCAAGGAAAATTAAAAACCTTATCAATTGGATTAAAACAGATAGCTGACTCTAGTTACGAAAACGTAGGAAAAGTTCTGCGAAGAACCAAATTGGCAGAAAATTTAATACTTCGACAAGTGACCGTCCCGATTGGTGTCCTGCTAGTAATTTTCGAATCAAGACCTGATTCACTACCGCAAGTAGCTGCTTTAGCGATGGCATCAGCGAACGGTTTACTTCTGAAAGGCGGCAAAGAAGCAGCGTACTCAAACAAAGCACTAATCGAGCTTGTAAAAGAATCTCTCAAAACAGTTGGCGCCGAAGACGCTATTTCATTAGTTTCTACACGTGAGGAAATCAGTGATTTATTGTCCATGGAGAAACATATCGACTTAATAATTCCTCGAGGCTCATCTGATTTGGTTAGAAGTATTCAAAAACAGTCTCAGCATATTCCTGTACTGGGTCACGCAGAAGGAGTTTGTCATGTATATATTGATAAAGATGCGGATTCAGTAAAGGCTTTGAAAATAGTCCGTGATGCAAAGTGTGATTATCCAGCAGCTTGTAACGCGATGGAAACTTTACTTGTTCATGAAGATCATTTATCAAGCTCATTATTTACGGATTTGTGCAACATGTTAAAAACGGAAGGTGTAAAGATTCATGCGGGACCTAAACTTTCAACTCATTTAACCTTTGGTCCACCACCTGCCAGAACCATGCGACATGAATATGGTGCTTTGGAATGCTGTATTGAGTTGGTCAACGATTTGGACGATGCTGTAGACCATATACATAAATTTGGAAGTTCACATACCGATGTTATTGTCACAGAAAATGGTAAGGGTAGTAATATTATTATTAATTCAACTAAATTACTTTCTCCGGTTTATATATTTTAATATTCAGAAGCTTAGCCGGGAAAATTACGAAAGTTGGTAAATTTTTTTAAAACTTGAATATTTTTAATTTGGAATTCAAATCCATTTTTACGATAAATATGTGCACATCAAAATTTCTTCTTTTGGATTCTGTAGTCTGATGATAGAATTGCATATAAGATTAAATTATAGTTTTGTTGAAAATTCAAAATTTTGATGCAAATATGTTTGGAAATATTCATATCACCAAATATAGGAATCCGAGTCAGGAGACACGAAATCGATCATCGATCAAAATGTAGAGGATTGAACTCTTATCCTTTACCTATGTGAAGGGCTAGCCACCAATGACTTTTTATGTGCGATTAGTATAGTTGGCTTGAAACTGCGTTGGTGACTGGCTCACCACCTCTCATGTTGTTCCAAATAAATTCGTTGAAACATGGTATGCAATAGTAGGAGTTTAATTCTTTTAGAGTTATAGGCGGTTTCTGTTGGCCCTATTGTGTGTAATATTCTTATATTGAGATCGAAGGTTGTAAGTTTGTTCTGAGGAGAACAAGGAAATTGAATGAACAATCCTGGTGACGAAATCATAATTTTGGTGTTACTTTAAGCCAGAACGAAATATAGCTTCGTGAGTCACACAAAGCCATGTTATTAGATAGATATTATTTCTATTTTACTAAACTACGGATATGATTCTTTCAGAAATTATTTATTATTTTATTATTAACCTCAAAAATAAGATGTTATTTACAAAATGAACTCTGTATTACCGTCTTACTTAACGGAAGTACTGTTAGAGTTAAGTTGTTATTTAGTTTACGCATATAATAAAAATATTACTACATTAGGTAAACTTCTTTACAGATGCTACTGCAAAAAAATTCATAGGAATCGTAGACAGTGCTTGCGTATTTCATAATGTGTCCTCTCGCTTCGCCGATGGATTCCGATTCGGGCTCGGCGCTGAAGTTGGAATTTCAACTGCACGGATCCATGCTAGAGGTAAAAGATCTTCTTCATAAAATATATTTTGATATACTTAGTTTGAGAATTATTCCCCATATAAAAAAAAATTGTCTATGTCGAATTTACATCATAATAAGTATTCATCATACCATCATATTGTAGTGCTAAGCTTTGAAATATATTGTATAAAAGTCAAATGTTACAAGCTTTTTTCCAAATGACAAAAGAGGCACTGATTTTGAGAGGCAATCGAAATCAAAGAATTGCTAAACTACTCTTGACCACTAACCACTACAGTTATGGTAAATACATCGAATTGTGGTAGTGGTACGATGTGATATATTCCATAAATGCTTTAACTTCACGTGCAACATTAGAACAGCAAAAATGGGCCGACAATTTGTGATGACTCATGAATAAGTCTGTCTATTGACAATTGTAATAAGGCTGCGTTTCCATCAGAGCTATGCAGAGGTAGCTAATCGGTTCGCGTGGAAAAAATCCACTAATGGGATTACTTAATTTTTCTGGCCTCGCTCAACGCAGCTCTGGTAAAAAAGGGTATTGCAGAGGTCTTTGTACGTACAAAAAGGCCTGAGATGTGTGCGAGGGACGCGGACAAGGTAGGCGTGCGAAGGATGTGTGCGCGGGAGGTGGTGTTGGTATGCGAGCTACTATGCTACAGTCCATAGTATAGAATAGTAACACAGCTTCCTCGCATAGTATTAGAATTAAGAGTCCGCTACGCGTCTTCGCGTGTGAACAAGTCATGTCAATATTTTATAATGTTAGAATTATTCGATAATGTCTACTTAAAAAATTAGATGTCCTTCATGAAGTATTATTATGAAAATAAGTATTAATAATAGTTAATGAAAGTGAATGAAAAATATAAGAAATTGATATTAATTAATTAAAACGTTTACAACTTTAACAGGTCCCGTAGGAGTTGAGGGTCTATTAACAACGAAGTGGATACTCGAAGGGTCTGACCACACAGCGGCGGAGTTCAACGAAGGAAAGCGGAACTGGTTACATGAATCCCTGCCAGTTAATTAAATTAAAGTATCAAGCAACTTTGGGCGTCAGAACTTATCACTTTACTCAATTGATTTAACAAAGTTATATAATTGATACTCATAAATGTAAAACATTAATCCATGGTTTTTGGTTTTTAGATAAATTTATATTGTAAGTGTTTGTTTCTTCGTTACTATGAAGTGAGAGTTAAGAACGTAATTAGGAATTAGGAATAGAAGTACATATTATATAGAGAAACAATTCATTATTTAAAGAGTATTTTTAGGGCTAAACCTATGTAAGTTACACAAAAAATTTTTATTTCTAGATAATTTATGCGACTTCAGTAAATATTTTTTAATAAAATAAATTACATAAAAAATCAAATTCAAACCTTTAATTTTTTCTCACCTAACGTTTTTATCATAAAAAAAGGTGGTGCAAGATACTTAAATCACCATTGGGGTAACGCGCGATAAATATATTTATTTACATTTATTACATAAGATTATGACAGCTTCGTGATTTTTTTTAAAAAAGGAAAGCTCGATGTGGTTTGCGTTGAATGATCTGAAATGGGTGGACAAATAGTTGAAGCTGTGTTGTGGTGTTTCGCAATCCGTACCCTAAACTAATAAAGACTATTGGGACTTATTATTGTTAACTCGAAGGTTAGTTGAACGAGTACTTGTTTTGTATCAGATTGGATTATATTTTGGTACCCTTTTAGCGTCATCTACGACATAGGAAATTAAATTTCAACTCTCTAAAGTCATTATTTTTTTTAATCTATCACCTTTTCTAATGAGGTTCCTCTGACGAAGAAGAAACAGGCTAATAAACCTCTTTAGGTATCCACGTTTTGTAATTTTTTTTAATATTTAATAGAAATATGTTATTACAATAAAACTTTTAGAAACAGCTTGGGAGCGATCATCTCGTTATTTAGTAGTTTCGCCAGGAGTTAGTATCATCCATGTATTAATTTAATAATCTTTTTTTATAAATTCATTGTTTAACAAATTATTTCAACTTATTGATGGGGAGAACATTGAACATTGCCCGATGAACGACTTTCTGACTCCATGGAGTTCAGTAACTGGCATTAGAAACTTGTGCCTGTTCCTCATATTGTCATTATTTACTCGTACATCACTATACCTAATAAAAACATTAATATTTTTAAGTACTTACATAAATTACTATTTTATATACCGAGAAGCTAAAGTTAAAATATTTTTTTTTTAATTTGCGTCTTAGAGATGCTCTCGGATTTAAAATATAAATGGAACATTTGCCCTCTTAAGCAAGACGAATATTGTTTCTATTTCAGCTGCATGTCACCACAGTAACTAACCATTATGACAATATTCTATGGAACTAACTAAAATAAACTATTGTAGCTGTTTCAACATCGGTCAGACTGCTTTTTTTTGTTACAGTATATGCGGCAGAGCTAAGTCTGGTAACAAGTTTAGATACAGGGGAGGACCATTGAAGCTCTGCATTGAAAGTTTTTCCAACAAAAGTAGTGGTTACCACTAAGCCTAACCCTTCCCCATTTATAAGTATATTCGTACCTAAATGTTTAACATTAGGTGTTTAGAATTAAATACATTTAGTTTTATTAGCCTTAAACTAATGTAATATTTTAGACTTAACATTTTTTACAGGAGGTAGTTCATTTTAAAAAATGAATAAAGAATCATTAGCAAATAACACGAAGTCAAGTTTATTCCTTACTGAGTAAGGTAAATCATTTTCTTTAATAAAATGAGCCGCTTTCTAACGCTAATGTTAGCATTGACGCGGCAGAACACGAATTATCGATTACAAAGTTTTGAATCTCAATCTCTCAAACTCAAATACAAGATAATAAGTTCGAAGTGCCGTAGTTTTTTTCCCACAATGATATAGTTTCCCGATAAATGATTCGTGGTGCACACAATCGAAGGTCTTGGTGAGATCACAAAAGGCACCCAAGGCATCCTGTAAATTCTCCCGGGCCTCGAATATATGCCAATCAGTTCTACACTAGTATCGGTTGTATATTATCTAAAAGTGTTGGTAGTACAGAAATAAGTCTAAAGTTAGTGGGATCAAAAGTTCTATCAGATTTAAATAAAGTTACACCAGATTCTATACTACATTTAAAGATGATGGCCAAATGAGGTGCAAGTAAATCTATTATTGAGGCAGTTACTTCAACGGACATCTCCCACAGATCCGCTAAATCATCTCTTAAGATTTGGCTAAGTGCTAGTCAAACCCACGTGCGGAATGTTTCGTATTATATTATTCGACGCCGTGGCTTAATGGCTCGCTTACCTGGCTGTTGAGCGGTTAGCATTCTGGATTCAAGTCTATTACCTTTTTTTTGTGGGAAAGGCGGCAAACGAGCAAGCGGTTCACCTGATGGTAAGTGATTACCGTCGTTCACGTACATCTGCAACACTGGAGCTGCAGGCGCTTTACCTTTATGGATATTTGGGAGATGGGAGGGAGGATGAGGAAGGGGATCTGAAGAGGGAGAGGGTCTCCGGTTACCTCACTCACCGAACGAAACGCAGAAGCACAAGATGCTTCTACTTCATGCCGGTATTCTGCGAGCTGGTGGTACTACCCCGATCGATCCGGCCCATTTGAGCAGGGGCTAAGGCTGCTGCTTGGTTCTACCAGGTATTATACGATGGTTATTTATGTGTATGTGTATGGTTATTCCATAAGAAAAATATTTGTTTAATCTATTATGTATCAAAATTTTGGGAATTTAACAAAGTTACGTAAGTTGTTTTTTTGAGTACGAGTAACATTGGGATTTGATGGGATTTTTTGTAAGCATTCGTTTTCAGAATTTAGGAATACATTTAATGAGAAACTAAACCTGTGAAAGTAAGTAAAACGAGAACGTATAAGCATAAAAAAAAACAATTTCCGCTTAGATTGTGCATACTTTAATCTCCGTTTTGGGATCAGTAGGTTTAGCCAGTAAGGGGAAATTAGGAAATTTAACCGCCGTGCAAGAGCGTGATTTATCATGTAAGTTGTTGTAGTATAAATTAAACAAAATTTACCTTATTTCATCTTCTAGTCATGTTTGTTATCAAATTCTTAATATTTGGGGCATCTATCTAGAAATAAGTATAAAATTATGAAATTTTTTATTTATTTCTTGTTCTTTGTTTAGTTTATAATAACAATTATTTCAAATATTCCAATAGTAGAAAATATATTTTATCCCATACAGTATCCATTTACTTTTATCTATTGTATTATACTCGTAGGCATGAATTTATTTATTTAATACATATAAGAATTCTCTACAAAAGTGATTTCTGTAAACCTAATGTTTTTGGAAAAGTATACGTGCTAAAGGCTAAACAGTGATTTTTAGAATTATTGCTTCTTTTTATCTTTCTATGCCGACTTAATAAAATGAAAGAACATTTGGATATCCTTTGTTAATTGTAATTTTTTTTTAATTCTACCACCGTTTCATAATGAGGTTCCTCTGACAGAGAAGAAACCGGCGAAAGAAATTCCGCTAGTATCCTCTTTTTAACACCCTTTTATTAGTTTCACTTGTATGTTTGCTTGTTTGTTTGTATTAACCGATTTCTTTAGACTCATAATATACATAGTTAACAAGTACCGACAGTATACGAAAGTTAAGGCATTATACCTTAAACGCTGCTATCTATGACCAATCTCAAAATATTTATGACATTCTTGAGGCGGTAATTTCGAAGACCGTGACAATGACGGGATGACGTAGTGGCTGATTATCTTTTGCTGCCACAAGGGAAACAATCTTTTAGATTCTTAACTATCCCCCTGCATGGCAAGGTACTCCTCCTATTAACTTTTTAAAGGCACTTTTTGCAGTGTCAGTGAAGAAGTGGAACATTTGTAATGCGGACTGCGGACGCCGGCGCATCCCATCGATTAGGTCTTACAGGTCTAGTGAACTATAACTATAAGTGCAAACATGTCTCGCGTCAAATTGACAAAAACTAAAAATTTAATGTCGTAAACAAAATCCATCATGTACATGTCATAAATGTAGTATTTTTTTTGTAACAGAGTTTCCTTTACAATTTCCTAAGATCTTCCCAAGGCGGACTACGACAATGGAATCCGAGAAATGGACGGCGCTTAATGAATTTCCTTTCAACGTCGCGCCAATGAATACGTTTCAAACGAAAAAATTCCTTTATGTATGAAGTGCTTTCACGTCAGATTTTTTTTATTCATAGTTGACTTTAGTACTTAATGTGATTCTTTATGTGTAATACATTTTGACTTGCATATGGGTTTTGAAACATTTTTCCTTATTACATATTTTCTATTTAATTTTACCAAGTTCCATCAATCTGTATACTAATATGAATATTGTGGAAAGAGGTTTAATCTGTATTAAAATGTATTTAGATATCTTTAAATAGTATAAAACAAATATTAATCCGGTTTTTTTCTGTGTATTCGTTTATAACTTCTAAACTTCTATGTGGATTCCAATGCGGTGTCTACCATAATTAAGAATATTTCACTAGAAATGTGAATACGTATATAAATTTACATTTAGTTTATAAATTCAAGATCTGTTCGTGTGACACAGAACGCTACGCTAGTCTATGATATGATGTACCTTACAAGTTATGATAGGCCCGAGGGTAGCATCTTGCTTTAAAATACACTACAAGAGCAGTGACGTAACATTTCATAAGAAAAACTTCTCTGTGTGTGAGATCTCTTTTGAGGAGATGTAAAGTTTTTTCTTTATTGCATTTTAATTTACGGGGAATCCTGTCTAGAGTGGTAGAACATTCAAAAACCATTGGTGAATTGTACACTTTTACAAGTTTATCCATTCCATTTAACATTAATTTATTTTCATATTTATGGCCATTTTCATTTACGCGTCTCCTCGTATACAACATTCAGTAAGATTAATGGGCCGAGTTTAAGCTGAGTTAAGCATATTTCAATGCGCACTGGCTTGAAGGCAGCCTGCCGTGTTATAAAAACGTGAAACTTCTGTGATTTACTCGTATAATATTTTTTTATGAAATGTTCAGCCTCGTTGGGAGTATGGGTGTAGTAAAAGGCGACTAATGATCAAAAAGTCTAATATCTGTACGGTAATACCATGTGGTGGTGGTATAAGAGAATCTGCAATCCCGTCTCGTCCCGTGAGTGTCGTAAAAGTTGACAGAGAGAAATACTTATATTGGAAGATGGGCAGCAGCTTCTTTCTGCATTAGAGCATAAAAAACTGCTCTTGTCAAACCCGCTCGTCAGGCGTGGCAACTATGGCAAAACCCAACTATGATGAGAGGTAAAAAGCAATGGCTCCCTGTCCACGGCGGCCTTGCTATTCCTGGCATGGTGGCAGCCATGACAACGGCTTGGCAGGGGATGCGAAGAATCTCTGACTAGATTCTAGCTGCCAACTTAAACGACTGAACCTGGTGACCTTTAACGCATGCACAATAAGTGCCGACGAGAAGATTCCGGAACTGAAAGAAGAATTATGCAAGTTACACTGGAGTGTTATAGGATTGTCTGAAGTCCAAAGACAGAGGGAGGACTCGATATTTCTCAAATCCGGTACTTGTTTTATTACTGGGAAGCTGACGATCTGTCCCAAGGAGGTGTCGGGTTTAACGTCCACAGGTCTCTCATCAACAAAGTGAGCAAGACCGGAAGTGTGTCGAGTAGGGTCGCGTACTTTGAACTCAGAATAACCAAAAAGTATTCCCAGAAGATCATACAGGTGTACGCACCCACTTTGACACATCCTGATGATGAAGTGAAGGCACTGTATGTGGATATTTCAAGAGCCATATATTGCTCTAAAACTCATTACTTTCTAACCTTCGATTACCTTCGATTTGCCGACGACATAGTTCTTATGGCAGGATCGCTGAGGGAGCTTAGCACCAAAACTCAATGACCTCTATAGTGTCTCCCAACAGGTCGGTCTGAATAGATGAACATGAACGAGACCAAAACCATGTCTAACATCCAGGACAAATTGTCCGCTAAGTCCAACTTCGTCCCAGAAGTTAATCAACGAATCCAACTCGGCTGGGCTGCATTCGGGAAACTACGTCATATCTTCTTGACGGCTCGGTGGCGTAGTGGCTAAGGCGTTTAGCTGCGGCGCGATGGGTCGCGGGTTAGATTCCCGCACGGGACTGGTATTTCTATGGACTACAAATAATAGTTCCCGGTCTGGGTGTTTGTCCATGTGCAATTCATGTATGTAAACTGCCTCCGCGACACAGGAGAAATTCCTACAGCGGACTTTTTTATTAAAAAAAAAAAAATCTTCTCGCCGTGTATACCTCGAAACCTCGAGAGCAGAGGACGGGTCGCATGTGCGCCGCGCCGGCTGCTATCTGTGCATCCGTGCTCTAGATATTCACTAGTCTATACACTGCGCGCCAATGGTCCAATAAGAACGGCAACATGGTGCGCGTTTGGTTGTTTCTTCGATATGTTTCACAGACTAAAAAAAAATATTCTCCTTGGCTTAGAAATTCTGCTGCTGTCGTAACACGTGACGGGTGCTATGATTGTGTAAAGGTTACGCTACGCTGCTTCAGGACGGATTGGAGGATTTCACATTTCCTCGAAATAATATGCATTTACTATCTCACAGACTCGGAATATTTTTATTACACAATTACGTCACTGAGCTTTTTAAAAGATCGATTTGCAGCAATCGTACTCACATTTCATATATATCGATTGTATCACTGTGTTCCAGTTCAAAGGTTTAGACAGCTGGCGTGATTACTACTACGTTTAGATTTCCCCAAAGGGTTCGTCGTCAGATTGTATTTACTTCTATGTTATTCGATGGTTGGTTTGTTTCACCTATTCCATAAAAACTTAAAAAAGTTGCTAATTATAGACACACGAATAGTTATGAAACTGGGGGGGATAAAGCATTTTTTGCTTGAGAAACTGTTTAATTATCGCAATCAAATAAATGCACCATACAATGTGAAAAGCCACAGACAATTATGCTCGACATCTCTGCCTTTTTTATTTATTTTTTATAATATAAGAGTAACTGGGAATGCGCGGGGAAACATGCACGCGGTGCATCCTGGTAATTGTAGTTATCTAATGTGTTGTCTTGTTTCGTTGAGGCCCGGCTCGACCGGGTTTGTCTCGCCTCGCAGTATACCGCCGTCAAGTAGAGGCCCATTCCCCCCTACCTCAGCTCTTCCCTTTTCCCTAAATATCCTTAAATGCCAGCAATGTACTTGCAGGACACTGCCTGCACCAGTTGCACGGGTACACAAATTTTTTTATGGTCGTGCGCGTGCAACTTTGAAGCTCACCGCCCGGCATGCAGCCGATTTTGCGATTTTGGCGTTAATACAAGGAGACGTGTTGCTCTTCATATAATTTTATTGAAACTAAACAAATGATGTTGACAAAGATATCAATTTTATCATTTACGCAAGTAGAGTGCGATAAATTTGTTTTTGCAGTACTGGCAGTTGCACCACTTGTTTCTCTCTTACCTGCAGTGAAGTACAGACACAAAAAGAAATGTTTATATGTGATTTTTATAAATTACCTTTTTGGTCTTCATCTTGACACACGTGTCTCCCATAGTCACGTCGCTTGTCAGATGGATCGGAGGTTGTAGTATATATAGTATAGTATATTTTTTATACAGTATAAGTAAGATAATCAACACTTCAGCATTTATTTTAATCTGTATGATTTAGATGGTTCCATTTTGACCAAGTGCCAAATAATTCTGCTAATTGTATCATTTCGTTTAACGTGGTAGAGCTAAGCGGCGGCTTTAGCTGCTGCTCGAATGGGCCGGCCCGACCAGATTAATACCACGACCTCGCAGAATACCGGCGTGAAGTAGGGCCACCTTGTGCTTCTGCGTTTCGTTCGGTGAGTGAGGTAACCGGTGGCCTCCCCTCCCATTCCACTCCCCATCTCCCAAATACTCTTAAAGGCCGGCAACGCACCTGTAGCTCCCCTGGTGTTGCAGATGTTTGTGGGCGATGGTAATCACTCACTATCAGGTGAACCTATTGCTCGTTTGCCGCCTTTTCCATAAAAACTTAAAAAGTTGCTAATTATAGACACACGAATAGTTATGAAACTGGGGGGGATAAAGCATTTTTTGCTTGAGAAACTGTTTAATTATCGCAATCAAATAAATGCACCATACAATGTGAAAAGCCACAGACAATTATGCTCGACATCTCTGCCTTTTTTATTTATTTTTTATAATATAAGAGTAACTGGGAATGCGCGGGGAAACATGCACGCGGTGCATCCTGGTAATTGTAGTTATCTAATGTGTTGTCTTGTTTCGTTGAGGCCCGGCTCGACCGGGTTTGTCTCGCCTCGCAGTATACCGCCGTCAAGTAGAGGCCCATTCCCCCCTACCTCAGCTCTTCCCTTTTCCCTAAATATCCTTAAATGCCAGCAATGTACTTGCAGGACACTGCCTGCACCAGTTGCACGGGTACACAAATTTTTTTATGGTCGTGCGCGTGCAACTTTGAAGCTCACCGCCCGGCATGCAGCCGATTTTGCGATTTTGGCGTTAATACAAGGAGACGTGTTGCTCTTCATATAATTTTATTGAAACTAAACAAATGATGTTGACAAAGATATCAATTTTATCATTTACGCAAGTAGAGTGCGATAAATTTGTTTTTGCAGTACTGGCAGTTGCACCACTTGTTTCTCTCTTACCTGCAGTGAAGTACAGACACAAAAAGAAATGTTTATATGTGATTTTTATAAATTACCTTTTTGGTCTTCATCTTGACACACGTGTCTCCCATAGTCACGTCGCTTGTCAGATGGATCGGAGGTTGTAGTATATATAGTATAGATACCTCGCGCCTTGGATGTTGCTATTAATCATTAAGGTACGAGCATCGTACCTTAATGATTAATTTATTCTTTCTCCCTTCGCCGCCGGATACTAATTTGATCTTGACTGAGGCTAGGATCTCAACATAAAGATTTTTTTTTCTCAACCAGTTTACACGCGAATTCCTCCCAATAGTCTTTTCTTTTAAAGAGCTTTTCCCTGAAATTTCTATCTGAGAATCATTTAACAAACAGTAAAGTTTTCAAGTAGTGAGCTTAATTGTGAAGAGTATTTACTAGAAGTTTACACAGAACAGAGAGTGGTCTATATTAAAACAAAAGAAAACTCACACTCGGGACAGTTGACCTAGAAGTCTGAAAATAACAGGGATTCTCATTAAAACAGCATATATAATTACTGGTTACACGTGTCTCGTTATATTTGAAGATTTTCCTTTGTCAAAATTCTATTACATAATTAAAATTAATCTTAATGATCTACCATATATATACGTGTCAATATATAAATATATACATATCATATATATTTTAGAACACTATCTGATTATACAAAATCATTTAAAACTTGCAAAGTCCTTTCAGTTTGTTTGAGTCATAAATACCTAAGTCTGATTTAAAAAAAATGAAAGAATTGAATAGCATTGTATAGTAAATTATTTTTTTATCCAGTATAAGTAAGATAATCAACACTTCAGCATGCTGATTCCTCTTAATCTGTATGATTTAGATGCTTCCATTTTTGACCAAGTGCCAAATAATTCTGCTAATTGTATCATTTCGTATATAATAAAGGTCTATTCGTACCCAGCGTAGTTCGCCATTATTATAAAATCTCATTAAACAGCGTTTACTCGCAAAGCCGGTTTTGTTAGTTATCTAATTCTACTTCTGCGACAGCGATATACTTTTAATCTTATAGAATATTCTTTTAAACAAAATTCCTGTAACACATTCTCATCAAAATCATAATTTCTAACGGAATCCGATTTCACGCGAATGCCTCTCAAGTCTTGTTTTTATTTTAAACAATACTAGCAATACTATTTATTAAGTAACATAACTATCTTCACTGTTAACCCTCCAACTAAGCTTACAGCTTGTATCTGCGGTGGTTCACGACAATAGTCGGATGGCGGCGGGCTCGAACTTACGACGTCATGTTTCGTATTCTGCACCCTAACCTATTTGGCTATTTGCGCTTCTAATGCAAGACATGGGCCTCTCCCATACCTAAAATATGTTGTACAGTGTATCTGGCATACTGATCGCAAGACACTGTTGTCAAATTAGTTTAATGTCGCAGTTATTTCATAATTTATTTATTACCTGACAGCTTTTGTCGCTTGTTCATTATGGTAATTCACTTTATATTGCCATCTCATTTATTTGTACTTTTTATATCAATAATTAATTTTACTATTTATTATGCAACCGTCTGCAACATTCTTGTAAAATAGCGAAATGTGATTTTCGTAACCCTGAGTTGTTCACCATCGCATCAAGATTTCTGTTGGTTATTTCAGCTCTGGGATTAATAATAGCAAATACGGTACGAACAAGTCTACAATCTCGGCGAAATGGTTGTTTCTTTTAATCGAACTGCGAAACAGAGTATTTTGAAATAGTAGGATTTTGTACTTATTTTAGCATAAACGAAACGAACTAGAATGGTTTTTTAAGAAAGGGGTGTTGTTTTCAAACGTAGAATATCAAAGGTAGAAAATAGCTTTTTTTGATTATAATAGGGTGAAAAACCTGTTAACACTCCACTTGATGGTAAGTGGCTACTGAATCCAATGGACACCTGGAAACAACCTCAATCGAAGAAGCTGACATAAGCGTTACGAGTAAGTACCCCCCAAGGACTAAGATTTTTTTTTTTAGGAAGGCGGCAAGCGTGCAAGCGTTTGTCCTGATGTATATAAGTGATTACCGTCGCCTTTGCGTACATCTGCAACACCAGGGCGTTTCAGGAGCTTCGCCGGCCTTTAAGGATGTTTGGGAGAAAGGAGGGAGGATGAGGATAGGAACGGGGAGGGCGAGTTGGGCACCGATTACCTCACTAATCGTTCGAAGCGGAGTAATTATTCTGCGAGGTCGTGGTACTACCCCGGTCGAGCCGCCCCTAACGAGCAGCAGTAAAAGCCACTGCATGGCTCTACCACGAATGCCTCACAGCCAGTAATTATACTGGCTCTTAATGCCATTCAAATTAAAAGACGACAGTATTGCACTGTTGTTTGGCGGCTGAAATGGGTAAGGGTGTGGTACTTACCCAGACAACTCCTTGGCAGAGAAGTAGTTAAAAATTGCAGAGAAAATTATATGTTATTTCCAGTTCTCTGTATTATATCACGTACTTATTGATTTTATATTTTTTTTTTTTTGAATTCGTTTATGGATACTCAAAGCACAAAAATTTTAATTTATCATTGTTTTAGTTAAGTCTTGAACGTAGGCCTTTTATTGATTACGGGTGACTTAAATATAATTGTAATTTAAATAAAGAGCAGTAATTTTGTTCCAGTGGCTAGGAGTGTGCCGTTACGGTCGCGGAAAGTGTTAGTTAACTAATCTTCTCTTTAAATTCTAGACCTGCCACTTACAGTAAGTTGGAAGGCTTCGTTCAGAAAAAAATTAAATTTAAAAAGGAAAATAATAGTTAAATGCCTGTAAGTAATTAAAGAAATGATATATTCCTAATTATAAGCACATACATCTGTTAGCCATATGTTAGGCGCAGGCAGAGTTTCCACTTAGTGAACACAGCGCAGCCTAACGAGCTTCCGGAACTCCAGGAGCTCGTGGATCGTGTATAAGTTTTCTCTAAAAGATTACCATGAGGTTTTTAAGACGTTTCCCTCAGTAGTCTATTGTGTGTGACCTACAAAAAAAACAGGTAACATATTAAAAAAAAAATCTGAACTATTTTTAATAATATAATTGAAAGCGATTTGTCGCTATAGTTTAGGTATCACCATCGGAAAAATATCGAGAGGCTTAATATATTTTCATTGTATGAAAAACAATTCCATTTCATTTAACATTTTAACTTAAAATAATGTCCATTTTCATTGACCTGTCCGCTAGTATACAACATTCAGTAAGATTAATAGCCCAAGTTTAAGCCCATTGCAATGTGCTCTGGCCTGGCGGCAAATTAAAGTCCCACCATGTATTTTACAATTGGGAAAATATGAGTTTTTATTACTTGATTGTATTATTTGTGTCTGGTGTAAGGCTAAGTAAATGGCAACCTCTCCTGCACGTGTTTACTCCGTCGTTTTACTCCGCGCATATGAAACTTAAAACATATTCACTTTTAGACACAAATAAATCGTACACACACACACACACACAAACACATTTTAATTAAAACTTAAAAAAATCTCATTGAAACAGACCAGCACGATAATATTCCACATGATATATCTATTATCTGACATACAGTTTATTATTGCTACCAATATATACTTTACCGCGATTTAACTTTGTATGTATATAATATTCATCACTACTTATTTAATTACAGTTTTCTTATTTCCTGTGTTTTAATAACTTAACATTTATTGTATGCAGGTATAATCTAAATATTATTTAGTAACAAATGTATAGTCATGAATTCCATTTATTTTGATTTTCTTTTTATTCACACTAAAAAGTGACAGGAATTGTGGTTGAGTTAAGTGTAAAAAGTACCTCAGTACAGACACATAAGTCTGTTATTATTATTATCGCTAACTCATATAGCAGTTTTATAATCTGCGTAATATATACGCTGTGCAGCGCCCGCTGTGCCAATGTTAAGAGTTTTCGACTGAAAATCAGCACTGAGTAAGATTATTCTTACACGACAAATGCTGACCCGATCGCTTTCGGTACAGGCTGTATTGCTTTTTTTTTTCGTTATATTATCTTGTTTATTTTATATTTATGTACTTGTCCCGAATAAATGTTTTTTTCTATGCTATTCTATATAATCCACTGTATCCTCTCCCATAAGGAGGATTTGCCATAATCGCTACTCGGCAACCGGATCCACGATTGCAGTACTAGACACTCCGCACCTTAGACGCTGAAGCCGTCATCGGTCTGCTTAATTTATCTCTGATATTTTTGTTATCCCGCCATCTATCGCTAGCCATTGAGAAGTTGGCTCTTATGCCACCCACAGGAAGTAAGAGGGTGGTAGATTCTAACGACGATACCATACAGTCAACAATAATATAAAATAACAAAAGTGGGCAGATGTATTTGAGCAAAATATCAGATGACAAATTAAGTTTTTGGTTTTTAAAACAGAGCACTTTAGAAGTTTCTGGACAGACAAACTTCCTGCACAGACCGACATTTGAATGCGTTTCTATTTAAGTCAAGTGTTGTTGCGACGTGCAGGCATACTCGAATATTCAAATACTATATTTGTTTTTATTCATTTATATATACTAGCTGTGCCTCGCGTTTTCCCCGCGTAATATTTAAATATACATGTTCATGTTGATGGGTACTTGATCAAGGTTTATGCTTTCTGCTCCGCTTCTATTGGCAGTAGCGTGATATTATATAGCTTTTTCAATAAACGAACTATCTAAAACAAAAATGTTTTTAATAAGTTGCTTTGGTTAATGTGAATTAAATCGTAACTAACTACTTAGAGAGATTTTAGAAACGCAAAATTTATGTATAACTTACAACTAGATGTTGGTTATATAATGAATTAATAATAATAATAATAAATACGGGGCAATCACACATTTCATTCAGTCCCAAAATAGGATTTCCTATATCTATATAGAGGTAGTTTAGATGCAAGTTGTTCGGAGGAGGCCCATGTTCAACAGTGGACTTGATGGGTGGATGACAGGCTGGAATGACAATAATTGTGACCATATTAATGATAGTATTAGTAATAGCGTATCACCCATTTGGTTCATAGACCTATCAACGATTGATGGGGAGAACGGTATCATCCGGCGTTCCTCAGGGATCTATATTAGGTCTTTACTTTGTACATCCATGTCATAAATTCTTACTTACTTCTATACGTCGATGTGCTCAAAGTCTACAGTAACATAGAATGAGTAACGAAGATTGCAAGAAATTTCAACAAGATTGGCTTTCTAACTTCTGACAAGACTATAACTTAAAGTTGAGCATGAAAATCTATCTCTTTCACTAAAAATGTTAATCGTATTTAATTCACAAATTTCATATGCATAGTCCCCCAGAAAAAGTGACAGTTGTAAAAGATTTGGACTCCTAAATCTTTTTATCAGATTCAAAGCTTTATTTACATGCTAATGATAACTGTATTCTTAACAAAACATTTCAAATATGAAAAATATGGTTTTGTCACCCGTATATGTAGTTTTATTGTAATGTATAAATAACTCTTATCCCTAATGAAACTTCGAACAGTTATTATATTTAACAGTTTACTTAATCTCTACATAAAATTACAGTGCCTTTATCGAAAATAACAATTAAGTTTCGAACAATAGCTTTTCTATCCAGCAGCTCTTTTGGCGCTTGCTTAATTTAAAATACATTGCTACAAGGCAAATAAGCAACTAATTTACTTACTGTCTAAAACAACATTGAGTGTGAAATGTTCACTGAGACACATTGAGGTTTTTAAATTTATAATGTTTCGTGAATTAATTCAAATCTTGATAATAGAATTCTTTTATAAGCGAATTTAAAAGGAAATGCTTAATTTGTTATTTGTTTTACTATATTGGTGGTGGAATTTTTTTTTTTATGGAAAAGACGGCAAACGAGCAAGCGGTTCACCTGATAGTAAGTGCTTACCGTCGCCCACATACATCTGCAACACCATAGATGCTGCAGGTGCGTTGCCGGTCTTTAAGGATATTTGGGAGATGGGAGGGAAGAGGAGAGAGGAATAGGGAGAGGATGTGGGCCTCCGGTTACCTCACTCACCGAACGAAACGCAGAAGCACAAGATGCCTCTACTTTACGCCGGTATTCTGCGAGGCCGTGGTATCAATCCGGTCGAGCCGGCCCATTCGAGCAGCAGTTAAAGCCGCGCTTGACTGTACCACGCTTTGAAAAATAGTTGTGTAAGGAAAATATACCAAACTTCCTCTGTTAACGTGAACCTCAACAGCAAGCGATGCACGTCGGTGGACTCGGTGGACGAGGAAGATTATTAATTTTATGTTGCACGTAGTTATATATAACACATTAACTGGTGGTAGACTATGTCTAGTAGCCATCTGGATAGAAACCACACTGCCACTTAACAGCAGAGCAACAGTTGTATTCCGGTATGAAAGGTATAGAGAGCCAGTATAGTTATGAGCTGTGAGGCATTCAATTCTAATTCCCAGGGGTGACAATGCATATGTGACCTTCTTCCTCACGTTATTTGTTCTTTGTAGGCGTTCATTTGCAGTATCCACTTATCGTCAATTGGCCCGTTAGCTCATATTTCACTCTATTCCAATAAAAAAAAGAAACCCGACGGTCTTCCAGTTTTGCATCGGCATCGGCAAGATCAAGGGAACGCTCTCGCACATATTCTCGGCTCCACATACGGCAACTGGTAGGTGGCCCCTCCTTGTGAAAGAGCTCTTTATCGTTTTTCTACATAGCTCCCAACACAGGTGTTAGGAAAGAGCAACGGAAGCACAAGAGCACGTCCATTTTGGCCGCGGAGGTTAGGGAGAGCAGCGCATCATAACATACCAGCCTCCCTCAGGGGTTCCACAATGGTTGCACCAGCGTGGCGGTCCCGTCAGACTCGCGGAGAATGGTGAGAGTGACACTACGTAATATCAAAATAATTGTTTTCACACTCTCCAGTGCGATACAATGCGATAATGATTAACCTCCCTCCAAAGTTTAACAACTCGCAACAGTCAGTAAATAGTCCACTCCTGGACTCGGAATCTCCCACAAAGAGTATTCGCTATAATCACCGCGTTCGGTAAGCGGCTTAGCGATCGCCGTACCAGACACCTCAAACCATAGACAATGCCCATCAGCAGTCCGATATTTTTCGAGAGGGTTATCTAGCTATCTGTCTGTAGCCATTGCTGTTTTCAAATCCTTTCCCTCAGTCTCCTCTTATAAAACACACGGGATGAAACGGGAGGCAGATTTTTACCCAGCACATGGAATATAAAATATGGTATAATTTATACTTGCGATTGTTGTCATTTGGTGGAACTTCGTCATATTGACAATTATTATTCGCTCTTTTCATAGTTTCACAACACATTTTAATTAAAAGTATTATATAATTAACCGACCGGTTTCAACTTACAGCATCTTCAGAATATTCAATTGAAATGTGTTCTGAAGTTAGTACAAGAGATAATAGTAATTGTCAATAAAATATGATATTATAATATAAAAATAGTTCACTGCTGGATATTAGCCCTTCTCAATGGTAGGGTTTTTCATAATCGCCACTCTTGGCATGCGGATACATAAATGGAGTGCCTCGGACCGATGACACGGTCAACGTTTGATATGGAGACTTACGCGAAGAGATCGATTAACGGATTTCCAATCTTTACAGCATAAATTGAATTGAACAATATAATGTGATGTTATGTACGCATAAAACTACACAGTAGATGTACCATAGTTATGTTTGAAAGCACTATGCAATCTAAATTGAAAAGAACACATTTGTATGCGACATCGTAATCGTATCTCAACAGAGTATAAAGAATACAACGTACTCGTAAAAATATTTCGTAAATAACTATAATTTTCCTTTTGCTGTAATGTATTCAGCGGCGTCGTATAAAAGCAAATTCACAATTTCTTGGATTCTATTGTTGTAATGAAGTACCATGGTTCCGTTCACAGAAAATATGCAAACACTTACTAACAAGTGAGAGGCGAAAAGTGGTTTGAAATAGAAATTGGTAATTTCTCCCTATCCCTCAGCAGTAATACTTATACATTTCTTAACATTTTACGCGCTAAAAAACTTGACCTTGACACTATTTCAATTCATTAACACAATCTCTCGTTTACTTTATTTATATTATCTTTATTACCTCTATTTAGATTAGATCTGTCTTGTCTTAAGATAAACGCACTCTAGCTAACAAAGCGGGTCAGACAGAACATACGCTACGCATAAGCTTAATGTTAATAGTTTTTTTTGTTCTTCATTAGCTTGTGCCAGTCCACTTCGGGACATATGTTAACTCGTATTTACAAGATTCTCTCAACGCTGCGAATCGCCAAATGTGGAGAAGCATTGTGAAAACAATTACTCAAGCCACGGAGAACGTCGAATGTTTGCACCATCTGTGTGAACCACTATTCCTCTCACTAGAGTAACCCACTGAGAAGAAGAAGAAGAATTAAAAAAAAAATGTACCAACAAAACCTTGCTAGGAAGACTTGCATATACTCACTTCCGGGCTTTGGTGAGCGTAGTACGTTAGAGATGCTGTTCTCCAAACACATTTTTTTCCAACGGAATTTTGTGTTTGACATAACTTCTTTTGAAACTTGACGGCACCAGGGATTGAAGGCCTTAAATAGCATAAATAAATGTGAACTACCGGTGCCATTTTTTATGGGAAAGTGGGAAAACGAGTAAGTGGTTCACCGGCCAGTAAGCAATTGCCGCGTACATCTGCAACACCAGAGGCGCTGCAAATGTAGAGATGAAGAGGGGGGAGAGGGAGGGGAGGGCCTCCGGTTACTTCACTCACCGAATGAAACGCAGAAGCACAAGATGCTTCTACATCACGCCGGTATTCAGAGAGGCCGTGGTACTGCCCCGGTTGAGCCGGCCCATCCGAGCAGCATTAAACGCCGCCGCTTAGCTCTATCATGTACCATAACCAAGTTCCATCTTAAAGAACCCTTTTTTTAAATAATTTATCTTTATCGATTTTTTACAAACTTCTGCGATTTTTTAATTGCTGTTTCCAGAGGTAAATATTTAGCTTATAGAATAGTAAATAGCAAATTTCATGCAAAGCTATTACGCGCAACCGACCGCATCGCGATTATGCGACTCTGAAATTAGTCGTTAGCTTAATAATGTTATAATATGGAACATTAACTCTTGTAGCTTTTTGTGTTTGCTTTGCGAAGTATGATATGAAATTAATTAATTTGCTAAAATTGCATAATCTTTATTTAAACAGGAAATTAAGTGAAATCATGACTTGGGACTTATTGTATCTGGCCACCATATTTTCAATTGGTACTAATTTAAGAAAAAAAAACAATATATCCAAACCGGCTTAACATAACTGTCGAGGTAATGTTTACTCATAAGTTACCTCGAGGGATTTTTAAATTCACGCAATGATCGGAGAACACTGAAACAATTACAAAAGGACAGCGCAGGATATATAATCCCAATGTCTTCCTTTAACATTGACGGTTATTTGGAAGGACACTACTCGTTCCTGGTGGCACAGCAAAAAAAAATTAAGGAGCAATTAATAATTATATTATAGGGAACCTACGTAAATGGTCTGCCAATATCTCTGATCTTATCAAGAATTTAAGCTATGAACAGATAAATGCGTCATTTGCACATCGTACTCTAAAAAGAGAATATCAAGAAATAATTTAAAATGGACAGTAGATCAGTAGTGAAGTGGTGAATCCCCGGGGCGGGCCGCGCTTGCGACAGGACGCGTTATGTCTGTCTCATACGGTCTCTTTCGAAGTGAGACGTGCAACAAGTTTTTTTTAGATATTTGACAACGCCGCACGTAACTAAACTAACTGTGGCGTTGCCAAATTTAGTTTAATAATTTTCTTCTTATGCACGTAAGTGGAAAAATTTTCTTTTCCGCTTTAATTAAATCAATACGCCGTATTATTCGAGAGCCCCAAAGTTGAGCTCTTCGTTTGCGTTTTTTTAAAGTACAGGTCGTTTCGAAATGTTTCATTGGCAACTATATCGATAGCTGTATAAATATTTACGAATTGTGTATGAAAGTTACGATATGAGTTTCAATTTAGTGTCGTACAAAGGGCAACACGCTGTATTACACTTGAGCTCTTCGGGGCATTGGATGTACGATTCGCCGAACAATATGAAAAGGTTAATCAGAGAATCCGAATCACCTAGCGTTGCTTTGAAAAAATCAGACTACTGTCATTGAGACCGAATTTAATTAAAAAAATCTTAATTTAAATAATCTTAAAAACACAAACAATTAATTCATCATTATTTATTAAATTTATTAGGGTATTTAAAAGACATATATAAAACGAATCTAATATTTATAAGTAATTAATTTACTTGCTTAATTTATTTCTTTGGCACGACTCGCCATTCCGGGAGATGCAACGCGACGGGTGGCAAGCCTGGTTTCCTGAATTGCTTCCAGAGATCGAATTTCAAGACTTTCATCTTAACAGCTTCTTACGACACCCACGAGAAGAAAGAAGGAGACAGACTTTCAAACGCCGCTCCTTTACGACAAACTTCAGTTTCTAAATGATTTAAATTTTCTCCTAGTAAGCTTAATATTTCACGAAATATTCTCTCCAGTAAATATTAATTTAACAAAATAAAATCGTTTCCCGAAATATATTAAAATTTAAATTATTCAGTTGGCGCAATGCAGTTAGCACGTTTTCTTGGTAACTTTGTTTACTAAATTACTTTGACAGTGTTTTGGTAACTTCATTAACTGAAATTATTTCTAACAAAGTTTTATAAGTACTACAAAATTTTATTACGGTTACGAGAAGGACTGTATAATTAGTGTTTTATATATATATATATTCTTTGAATAATTTTCTTTGTCGAATCTGACGAAGTATTATAATTAAACGAACTTTTGAACAGTTTTGTAAACACGTAAAGTTTTGTTACCTTCATAAAATAATGTATGTCTGATTTTACACCATACAGCATTCACTTATTTTTACTAACATTTATTACGTAGTACATTATACAGGTTGTATGTACATCAAATTTAACTTCATACTATACGGATTACTTTTAAGTCATTCACCAAATATCAATTATATAGTTTGGTCCTAGGCAATTTTTTTTTGTTATTTTGACTCAGGATATTATTTTAATCCAGATATTAGCTAGGCCAACGACACCCAGTTCAAAAACCTTATCGTCTGTTTACCCGCAGTTTGAAGTCGCACCGACAATGAAATGCTGCAAGGTCGTCACTCTTGCCGTGGTCTATTACTATACCTATTAGTACTGTTAATTAGCGCTAGCTTTTTATATCGATTATTGGGCTATTTAATTTGTTTGTTAAAAATAAAATGATTTCGTAATACTCGAATATTAATATTAATTAATAATTAATACTAATAGAAGTTGTGAAAAGGTATTAAGTATACCTTTTCACAACTTCCAAATAATTATGAACCACTGGTACAACAAATATTTAAATAAATGTTAGTAAGGCTACGTCAAACTTGTATAATTAATATGTAGTAGTGTAGTATGTGTTATATGTTTTAGTATTAATGACGGCACGGTATGTCCTAGGGACATTTATAGGCATACGAATTCCCTAAGTTAATGCAAATCATTAACTATCCTTTGAAAATCTCCATTGTGAAAATATACAACAAAATGCCTCAAAATTTACGAAACATTAGTCTATCCAGACCCGCGGTGGTCAAGTGGTGTAGGCACTAGCTTTAATTAAATAAACAACAAGAATGTAAAAACAAACAAAACTTTATAAAGATGAACAAATTGAACATTGTTTCAATTTGTTATTGTTAAAGTATATAATATAACTGTAACTCATTTAGTGAACAGTTTCTATAACATTTTAGTGTGATAAGTTCTAATACAAGTTATAACAATAGAATTTCAATTGTTTTAAAGTTATGACACGTGAAGGGATAAATGGCTAAAGTTAATATTTTAGTACTGTCAGTTTTACCAGACATTACGTTTTTCAGAAACATTGTTAAAGAAATACATTTTAGTTACGGGCTTTATATTTGAAAACTTTGGTACTATTACTATGATGGAGATGTTTATTTGATTTTCAAAGAAACTTTCACGAAGTTTTGAAGTCTGTTTGTTCTTACGCACAAAGAAGATAGCGACGAAAGTGGCGACTGGGGGAAAGCGGCCGTGGCGCCCTCACCTGTCTTTCGATCTTTGTCTTCAAAGTCAAACAAACTACCATTCTAATTTCAAAAACCGTCGGCTATTAAAACATCTGGGATTCTGTTGTCGGGCTGTCTGTGTAGGTATAATCCTCTTAGCCATTTCTACCCCTAATCTGTAGTCTTTGCAATAAAACAACATATTTATTTAAACGAAATATTTACCCTTATTACCTACACATTTCTGCGATCTCGACGGAAGATGACTCTCCAAAGTCGGCTTTTTGCACCACTTCTTGCGGACAACATTTTTACCTTGCAGGAATGGCGAAGTTTGATTGATCAGTCGGGGTTCGTAATTCATCATAGACATTTGCTATTACTGATACACCGGATCTCAAAAACCTATATTCACTATTACACAATGAAGTGACCATCAAACAGTTACCATTACTTTTCAATGGGGGGTGCTTCGATACATGGCATTGTTTCGGTATTTGAACCAAGATCAACCATTGCGACTATCGCAGAGAATCCATTTTTCATTACATTTCACAATTCCTACTTATCAAAGCAAGGCAAGTTGGAATATGCACGTCAGTTAATTTAAGAGGCACCCATTTCTCGAGTTTTTTACTTTTACTTATTTGGTGAAAATTAGTCAATGTTTAGGGTAAACTATGATGTTTATTCCTTGTTGGTTTGATAAGAATCGGGTTCCGCCGTTACTTTTAATTCATCTTTACTTACCTTAGTGTCTGGTTTTCTTCGTGGTACATACTTCAAAAGGAAGTTTTCACTTCGACCACTCGTTTAAACCAAATACGCATAGTGTGTTCCTTAGTCGTATCTTCTTTAAATCCAGCATTGATATTGCGAGCTGTCTACACTGCGTAAGAGCGACGTCTCAGCTCGTATTCGAAAATAAGTAAAATTTTTGAGGTATCTATGTTGAACGCAAAAACGGAATGTAAATACGATCGAAAGTCAAACAATGAACTGTTTAAAAATGTTTGAATTTATAATATTGTAGTTAATGTGTAAAAACTTTTTTTAACCATGGAGGTTAAAAAAAGCAACTTGATACTTTAACCACTCTTAATATATACCTGTACATTTTTAAGAAAGCCTTATTTTATAAATATATGTGGGGTAATCACCGGAATTACGGGACTAATTTTAAAAACATTCACTGTTTTGAAAGCTACGTTAATCCAGATGTTCAAAGACTATGTATATATTATTGAATCACAATTACAAAATCCATATTCGGGTCCGTAAGAAAATTCTTTATTTGTTCGAGTGATTGTCTAAGAATTAGTCACTCCACAATTTTTTTGTGATGTCTGTTGACTATGCTACGAGACCTAAACTATTATTGTAACATTCAAACATTCTCACATCAGGCGGAAAATTATTTACAGTAATTTATTAAAAAGTAGTAAATGATTCTTACGGTTATACAGATATTATATCTACAGATAAACATAAAACACATGTTCTGCTACATTAAACATTTTGGAATTATTAATATACAGCAAAATCATTTAACAACTTTAATAACTGAGATTTTTACTGAGGTTCACCTGATGGTTAGTGATTATCGTTGCCCACATACATCTGCAACACCAGAGGAGCTGCAGGTCCGTTGCCTAGGGTATTTGGGAGATGTGAGGGACGATGAGGAGGTAGTGAGGAAGGGGAGTGGGCCTCCGGTTACCTCGCTCACCGAACGAAACGCAGAAGCACAAGATTCCTCTACTTTACGCCGGTATTCTGTGGGGTCGTGGCACCAATCCGGTGGAGCCGGCCCATACGAGCAGCAACAAAAGCCGCCGCTTGGCTTCACCACGAGTAAAAATATTCATCTCTGCTAATATTCCAGATTTAAATTACGTAGGCCGCTGAAGGATAGCAGGGTCTAAGGTGCCAGATGTTGCTTGAACCAAACCAAACCGTAAAACTCCTTTATCAGAAATGCACACCGCTGATCTTCACGATTACAATGTGCGATGTAAATATTAACAAAAAAAAACATTAACTAAGGCATAATTTTATTACATATTAAAAAAAGCTATTTATGGTTTGAATTATTGGTGGTACCGTCTTAACCAGATCCTACCTAACATTTTAATGTCATGTCGGTTTCAGTATTCAGTATTCAACGCACAAGATTTCATCGAACAATATTTTCAATTTGGCAAGTGGAAATTGTAGTCACGAAAATTTCATCTTTTACATTTGTTTTTCATTGTGCAATGGTCTATAACTTTCTACTTAAAATAATGTTTATTCAGGTCTATATTTTTCAATCCAATGGAAAGTTACATTAGTATTTTTGATGTTTTAATATTTATAATATAATACGTGTACTACTATTATGGCCATGAGTTAGGTTATGTATTATTTAAAGGAAAAATGTAATAATAAAACGGATACGTGCTTTTAATCTTTCGTATGTGGTAGAGGTAAGCGGCGGCTTTTGTTGCTGCTCGAATGAATCGGCTCGACCGGGTTTCTACCAAGGCCTCGCAGAATACCGCCGTGAAGTAGAGACATCATGTGCTTCTGCGTTTCGTTCGGCGAGAGAGATGATCGGATATCCTCCCCCTTTTCTTCACGCTTCCAGCTTTTTTTTTAGCCTATTTTTATTCCTTATTATGTTATTTAAAAGCAGATAAGCTCAGTGAGGCCCAAACAGCGCGGATTGTTAAAGAAACAAATATATATGCTTTCGTAGATTGGACGCCACGTCCACGAGTAAAAGTAACTTTAAGGGAGCCAGAAAAGTCTGATACAGAATGTATAAAGGCCCTTGCTTAGACATACTTGTGGTCAGCCATTTTAGGGAATGTCAGTTTAGATGGAGTCGAAAACAATGGATACAATTATTTACAGAGTATGAAGTAAGTTACGCGCGGATGGTATCCAGTTTTTTTAATGAAGAACTGACATAAACAAATCAGGACCAGCATGGCAATTCTACTTACTTATAGTATATATAGGAGATAGTCGACCAATAACTCAAAATACGATCTCTACGCGGTAGGACAAAAGGGTTTGATTGTTTTTGAGCGAAACTGAAATATGAGTTCGACTAACGTCCACCCACTCTATAAGCCCATCCTGCACATACGGTTTCAGGCGTTTAAAATAACGACTACATACCTTGCCGGATGTTTCTGATGTGGAATATTTGTGAGATAATAAATTTCAAAACCAATAAGATATTTAATTCTTCAGTTTCGTTTTCGGTTCCTAAATTATTTAAAAAAAAAAACATAATAATCGCTGTCATTTCATAGAATAAAATAAAATTTGAAAATATAATCAAATTTGATCCCTGCGCTGCCTTATTCTGTATGAAATCACAGAAGAAGGCAGCGGAGGGATCACGTACTGAGTATTTATTGTTTGTAAATGATATGTGCAACGTTTTTGAAAAAGGTTCTGTATATCAATTAGCCGATGACATCTGTCAGCTGCTGGCTGACAAAAACATACATGAAATGGAACGCGTAAACTTCGATCTTCTCTGAAAATGGACGACCGGGCGATGTAGGTCTACGTGTAACTAAAGATATGCATATAAACTCTCACCACCCAAAAAAGTTAGTATAAGACCAACCATCGTGTCTCTCAATTACAACTGTATGCATCGTAGTGTTAATAATACTTATTATTATCTGTACTTACCTACTTTACTATATTGAAAAAACGTAACCGTTCCACTATAGAAATTTCTCTCTTTGCGGAGGTAGTTTACATACATAAATTTCACATTATCAAACACCCAGACCAGAAATTCTAATTTACAGTCCTTGCAAATACCAGTCCCAGGCGTTTATCGAACCCGCGACCCACAGCGCCGCAGCTAAACCGCTTAGCCACTACGCCACCGAGTCGTCAAATTGTACAACATTACTATTTAAGCCGTATTATAGACAACAACCAGATGAGGATCCCGTGTTATGTAGTGTATACTATACATGTAATAAAGTTCTTAACCTACAACCTGTAAAAAGTTATCAAAATGTCAAATTCCATTTAATATATTTAGAATGTTTTATATAATATATGGCTTGCTGATTTAATAATTAATTATAGTTTAAGTAGTTATGGTAGCACCTACTAAAATACATGTTTATATTCACGCCTTGTTCCCAACGGGGTAGGCATCGCAGCGGGGCATCCTGACATACGTCTTTCGCTTCTCCCACTTTCATCAATCTTCGCATGCATACTCGTTGGCTTAGAGCACTCTTGCCCTGGCCTTTTTTTATAACGTCTCCAATTTGGTCGTGAAATGTTCGCCTAGGTCTTCCTCTCCCGACTCCCGATCATTTAGATAAATACATAAAATACGTAGATAACATTTATAAACTACAAGTGCGTTTGATTGAGACCATTGTACCTAATAAGAAAAAAGTATTATAATAATAGAGTAGAATTCTTAGTAATTGTAAAGTAATACACATCTCCAATAAATCCAAAATGGCGTTACTTTGCGATGTGGTACTAGCTATTTACAAATACTAGCTATTTGTGTGTGTATTGATTTATCTACACAACATCATAAACTAACCTACTTGTCTAAAAATGTTTTACCAAAATTTACTAATGTATAAAGCAAAAGAATTTGAGATTACTTATTACCGCTGATGCTAAATGATCTGCCAGACGAAACTTACAACTCAGCTCAAAATCCTCCTAAATGTAAAAACATTCTCAAATCATTCTTTTTACAAAATAAATGTACTGAACACTCAACATAGTGTTAAGTGTTTAGTTTATTGTGTTGTGTTGAGAGAAAGACATGCATTTAGTATGTATGTTGTATATTACACTGAGAATTGTTGATGACAGTAAAAAATATACAATTGTGAAATAAAGGAGTTACAAGATAAGATATAAGATAGATAATAAATAATCATGCTTTGAATTATTATTATAGGCCATCATGTACTCGTACAACTCCTGGCGAGTCCTTTGATCGGTAACATCATGATCTCTCTTTTACGGAATAGTCAAGGGGTAGTAATGATTGAATATCTCTATCAGAATAAATAAAAAAAAAAATGCGCAACAAAATCCATGAGCAAAGGTGAGGAGAATTAGTAAAAATTGTTTTGTTTCAACAAAATAACACACCGGCTCACAAGTCCGCCCGTGCGATGGCTGCAATTCGAGATTCTTGAGTATCCTATATTTACCAGACCTTGCACCTAGTGATTTCTATTTGTTTCCGAGATTAAAGGAGTATCTGTGTGGCAGTAGTCGCAGTTTTATCAGAATTTTAGGGGCTCAGAATAAAGAGTTCGTTGAGAAGGGAATTTTAGGCAGAGATATTCCATTACGTCACCTGAAGGTCGAAAAATAAAATGACATTTAACAAAAGTTACCTGTAACATTTTCATTTTTACATTTTAATGAACGCCCTGAATTTTATATAATAGTATAAAATTCAGGTCGTTCGAAATCGAAAATTTATACAATAGTATCGAAGCAGGTAAAATGTTCGCGCATAAAAAGCTAAAACATATTTTTGCAGAATCATCCCGCATTGATAACATTTAATGCGAAAGCTCATCCGTTCGAACATAATCACGTGTGGTTTCCGTTAATTACAATAGTGTGAACGGGATTGCTGAAACAGAGAATCGCATTATCGTTTAGATTCGCCATTAATGGAAAACGCGTTACGTTATTATAGAAAATAATTTAACCCGCAAATGCTCATTACCTACAAATCGAATTAAGTAGTACCAATCAAAAATATTGAAATGTAAAAAGAAGAACGCCATGCCTCGAATCGCAAACTCTCATCGTAAAAAGTTGTGAGATCTCATGTAGAGCCAAGTCAGTAATTTTCTTGTCGTTCAATCGTCAATTCAATAAATCAAGTACATTTACTAATTGACCAGCAATATTTTGTGACTCTACCACATCTTCTTTTATATATAAAATAAAATCGTAACTTGTCAATCGCACAGCAAAAATATAATTAAACGAACGTATGTACGTATGTAGTATGTAATTAGTGGTTTATAAAGGGACTGAGAAGACCTACGCAGCGATGTGTATTTGGGAGAATTGGAATATTTTTTACATTTTAATGTTTTTCACGTGAACTTCTTGTTGTAGGTAATCATCCTTTTTTATTTTCTGTTATTGTTTCTTATGTCGGTTATGGATTTACTTAGAGCTCCCTTCCTCTATCTGTTGATTTTTTCTTGGACACGTCTGGCCTTTATATGCACCTTTATTGATTATATTCAGCAATTGCGGGCTCCTGAGCTTTGTTACTACCGGAGGCAACATTGATTAGACGCAATCCGTCCAGAATTGTCAACCTTGACAATACCACGTACGCTTGAGCGCACCTTAAACACATATATAAACACATACAGATATATATATATATATATATATATATATATATATATTATATTTAAACTTAGGTCTTGGCGTTGTGTATGATAAGAGCATACGCTACACACATCAGACATTGTTTGCAATGAATATATGCCCTAGTAAAAATTTTTTTTTTTTAGTATTGATTGAAAAATGAATATCCAATACAGACATAAGTTAGGTAAATGTCAATTTTCTGCCTGATTTGAGCAGTCACTCTTTTGTATTTTGCGGGTTCAATGTAAAGGAAAACAAGGCGCCGGTATAATGGTTTATTTACTGATAATATTGGCATTGACAGTTTCTCAGCTGATAAAGAACAAATTATTTAATAGGATCTTTAGTATTACCTTTGTTTTTTTGTTTCATCACAGCAACTTTTTTACTTTAGAAGGATACTATGCGTTATACGTAGGTAAACAAGACGTTAAGAAAACTTGGTTTAGACTCTTCTGTGTTCTAATGTTTTTCTGAATCTGTCATCCCTTAAAACTTTAATTTACGGGTATTTGATTACGCCGTGATTATTTCAAATTCTAAAAAACTGACGCTTGACGCATCATAAAAAGTAATCAAACTAAAAGGACCAAAATGTTAATGTCATTTATTTTCTAATGAATCTCTGTTGCGCTTAGATCTTAACACGATGCCAAACACTAATTACGCGACGAGATTTGGTTCTAGTAGTACTAATGGTCATAATTAAATTCTTTGTAAAAAAATAATTAAAAAGAAATTCAGTCAACCATTTTTCAAACAAATTAAATAATCTGATAATGCAAGGACGCATACCTCGTAGTCATGACTAATGGTTTGAAGATCGCGTTTTTTACACCTATGATGACGTCATCATCGTCTATGATGACGTTCTTGGAGCGCCGCAAGCGGGTTGTAGTATCGCGCGCTGGTGTGTATTTACCCAGCGTCGCCACTTAAGGGTGAGTTTTAATTCCCTCGAAGTAATTTGAGGAGAATTTTCTAAGTAGGGCTGCTAAATTAGATTTGGAGGTCGCGGTGTAAGTTTATAGAGTATAGAGGATATTGAATTGGTTTCGACCACTTAATAATCAGTTTCAAGCAAACTGTGGCGACATCTATTGTTGACAAAATAGACATTAATTTTATTTATGTATAAGTCGTGAACAAGTGATTCCACAATTTCGTAGTAGCTTATAAATATCTCTTATTCTTAATTAGATTTATTTCAAATTATAAACTGAATGTATTCGACTGATTTTTCTTGTTAAACAACGAAAACAAGTCGTTGAATTTATCCAGAAATAGCTGAGCCCTGTGGCAATTTTGTATGTAATGAGTTTATTTTTAATTTTGTTCTAAGCTTTTCCAGTGAGGTGTCGAATACAACCCAAAAGTTTGAGCTTAATCGATAGAGTAGTTACAAAGTTTCCATGACAAAGTAAAGAGATCCAACAACTTCGGTTAGAACTCTCCAAGAGTTCTTTCGCTCTTAAATACGTGACTCGTTTATAAATTAAGCATATAAGTTACCAATAGTACTTTGAATAAGTGTAACGCATCATAAAAACGAGACAAAAAGAGAACAAGTTTATTAAGGAGTGAGTTATTAACATGTTATTACGTATTTTGGGTTTGCCAAAATACGGTTACACGTTATGTTCAACTAACAGAAGGTTAACGCAACTATAAGACTACGCCTTTTCGTATTTCATGTACAGTTTGACTTAGAGGTTAGCGTACCTGTCATCGGTCTTAAGTTCGAATCCCAGCCAAAGCTAACATTTGTTGTACTCGTATTGTGTAAACGTATTGTGTTGTATCTCCTGCATCTGACCCTTTTTTCAGATTTGATTGCATGTCTGTTACATCGGATACAAATTAGTGCTTCTGTGTATTTGTGTGTACACTTGCGGCACTATACTATCTCCTGCACAGTTGACAACTAGAAAGAACGAAAAAACATTTAGTCACGCCACATGTATAGCATAATGCTTATTACAGAGAAATAACACATATTGTATGATAAAAATACAAAGCATAAAAAAAATTATGCTATAAACACTATAGCCAAAAACTAAGCAGAGAATATAAAATTGATTACTATAAAAAATCTGTATCTTGTCTATGCCACAATTTATCTGTACTGCAACGTTATCGTGAAAAAAGTGAGTGCCTCACTTAGTTTATAACAGCTGTCATAAGAGCCTTTGCGTTGGCGTAGTTTTTCAATGATACCAGTTATGGACAGAGTATTACGGTACAGTTGCAATATTTTTACGTTAAAAATAGGAAATTTGGCTGTGTTTTAATTGAATTTAAGTAAATAATTACATATTTTGTGTTTGTAAGAACGACGAATTACTTGAATATCTAAAGAACGAGAATTACATAAATTGGCAGATAGATAGAATAGTAATCGTTAGTTATCAGGCGGTTCAATTGTTGGATTCCTATCTTAGTAATAGGATCCAAATGGTATTGGTAAATGGCGTAAATTCTATAGGTTCTGAAGTAAAAATAGGAGTGCCTCAGGGATCTATTCTTGGTTAATTTTTATTCCTAATTTGTATAAACGATTTGCCATCCTTGGTTCAAATATAGTTATGTTTGGAGGCGATACTTTACTACTCAAAGTTAATCGCATAACTGCGTATCTTAGTAAAGTTAATAATGGACCAATTAAGATTTTAAACTGGTTTCAAAACAAAACTAAATTCATTTAACATTTGAAATGAAATTATTATTTACACTTTAATTTATACTTTTTAAACTATCATTACAAATGTGTAATGTTCGCGTAAATACAAGAAATCAATAATTTGTTCAGCCAAATGTAAAGCAGATACCTAATAAGGTTATTTTGCAAAACCATGTATCGGAGTTAATTGATAGGACACTATTTTCAGATTTCAGTATTTTAAGGACTTTGATTTGATTGTAATCTTCAGTGGGGTCCTTATATAGAAACTTTAGCCAATAAACTCGGTTCAGCTGCTTTTGCAGTTAGAAAATACGATAACTGACTGATGTAGTCGCTGCTCGAACAGTTTACTTTAGTTACTTTCACAGCATAATGGCTTACGGTATTTTATTATTAGGACATACGGTTAATGCAAATATAATTTTTATCTTTCAAAAAATAGCGTAAACATGAATCCCTATTCCCAAAGAATAGTTACAGACATTATTTTCAATTGAGAAGGAAAAATAAACTAGAAAATCCACTCAAGTGAAAAATTCAAAGTACACAAACCTATAATAATATTCCCGAAAATATAGAGAGTAGATCTCACAGAATTCAAATTAAAAAATACTTAAAAAAGCTCCAAAGCTTACTGTAGTTTAGACGATTATTTAATTATTAGCAGGCGTATTCATCCAGTTGGACACTGAAAACATCAGACACCAGAACTAAAAAAAATCTTGGAAAATTTTACTTTTAAACACACTTTTATGATTAAAATACACACACATATCGTTATCTACTAAATAACACTACTCTTTTTTGCTAGGAATGCACATCCGAGGGTGGGTGGGGTTGGACTTGTCGCAACTTTTCGTTGCGCGGTTAAAACGTTTACATATCAAAACTAAGAGCTGTGACATATGAATCCGGATTATGGATAATCGGTATTCAAGTGTAATTGGAAAGCCTCAAAAGTCACGTGGCGGCGGCGAGGATCTATCAAATTTCAAACGGCTCGAACCTTTCTCTTTGCAAAAGTAGAATATTCTAAGTGCTTATTACAGAAAATAGTTAAGGCTATCACCGTATAGCTAATAAAGGGATAGCATGAGACAAAAATAAAATTCGTATATAGGTTTAGAAGCTAACCATTCGGCTGTCGTGACCTTATGATATTTAACAAAAATTCTGAAGGAAACAATTAAATAATTCAATACGTACGAGTAACACTATTAGTCTGTTAAGTATAATTAAGATAATTACAATAGCGTGGGAATTGCTGAACTAGAAAATCATAATCCTTTTAGAACCGCCATTAAAAGAAAACGCGTCACGTCCAGAAAGTTAGTATTTTATTACGAATCGATTATCATCTTAGTCATTATATCGTACAATCTCACTAATATCTATATCTGTATATATATCCATATATATTTCTGTATATACATATTTAGATCTGTACATATTTATCTATCGCCTACGATTACGGGTACGATTCTGATGATTTGTGATATAAAGATAATTGTTGTTGTCTGGGTGTTTTTCCCATGTGTAATTTATTTTCGCTCTTTCGTATGCTTATACGAGAACCTTTCGTACAATCTTAAAACGGTTGTTAGTTTTGCTACTTTTGCTAGGTCTTTATGCCAGAAGAGACACAAATAAGATCTTAGATTCAGCTTCTATAAAATTAATTATTTCAGTTTTTCCTTTTTCATACAAATTTAAATGTTATTATTGAAGCTCGTTTCTAAAAGCCCAAACAATAAAAATAGTCCAAAACGAAGTACGCATACGTTAATAAGCATACTTTAACGTATCTAATAAAGTATAAAATCGACTGAGGCTTCTCTTAAATTATTTATTTTCGGCTTTTACATATTAATTGTTTTTTACTATTTAATTGTATTTCTTGTAACTTTTGTACTGTGTAAATGAATAAATCATATCATATCATATATGCATACCCTCTTATGTAAGGTAAACTAAAATATTAACCCGCGTAAATGAATTCATAGCTGACTCTAAGATATCAAATCTGGTACATCAAATTTGATAGACCAAAAACTCTCGCCAAATAATACAGAATCTTGCCAAGAATGATTTTCCTTTGCTGCTGAAATTAAAAATATCCTAATTCTAAAGATCCATCTTGGCTGGCTGCCGTATTCGGTCTGGAATCGTGTGATAATTAAAATTGAATATAAAACCGATCACGCTCCTAAGCTTCGTTTAACCAAAATTAATAATTAGAAGCTGACTGTAGCCTTGAATTACTATGATATCGGGACGTCAAATACCTCGTGGCCATGGGTGCTGCAACATGACTTTAATTTATAAATATTTTATTGTTTTTTTCTAATTTGTAGGAAATATGCATGTAACTTAACAACTAGGAAACTTTGACATTCACAGTCTGTCACTGTTTTTGGTTTTTTTTTGATTTCTGTGATAAATTCATAAATTCATCATAAATATTTGTTACGTGGTAGAGCCCAGCAGTGGCTTTTGTAGTTGCTCGAATGGGTCGGCTAGACCGTACCACAGCCTCGCAGAACACCGGCATGAAGTAGAGGCATCTTGTGCTTCTGCGTTTCGTTCGGTGAGTGAGGTAACAGGAGGCCCACTTCTCCTCCCCATTCTCATTGTTACCCTTTCTCCTGAATCTCAAATATCTTTAACCGGCAACGCTCCTCTGGTGTTGCAGATGTGCGAGGGTGATATTAATCATTTACCATCAGGTGAGTTGCTTACTGGTTTGCCCCCTATATCATGAAAAAATATGTTGTTATAAATCATATCAGGACAAGTGAGATAAGAACTATCTGTACTTATCTGTACCTCAGTCGGTTCTTTACGACACCCCTACATGGGTACTCAATTATTGCTAGAAATAACAAATATCTTTTTATGTAGGTTATTTTAAGATAATATATTGTAACAAAGTACAAATTTGTATTCATATAAACAGGAATGGAAAAGAATAACTAAAATAATAACGAGAAGCGTCGGCAGAGGGTCAGATTTGCTGAAAAGCGGGTGAATACATAATATGCCTAGAGGGTTAAAGGTTATTTTGTTCTTTTTTAAAATTGAAACTCTGTAATTTGAATACATAATATAGTAACAAGCCCATTGTAATTTGTCCCAAATTAAGTATATATACAAAGAAAAAAATTGGCAAGTACTGTATTCGTTATTTTAATACGAAATGTTTATTTGTACTGTAATAAGCACAAATGAATGAGTACTACACGTATGTTCACTTGTTGGGAAGTGGTGAATGCGGCCAATAGTAATTTGCATATATTAATAGAATACTGTTCAAGCGTAGTAGAGCCAAGCGGCGGCTTTTGCTGCTGCTCGAATGGGCCGGTTCGACCGGGTTGGTACCACGGCCTCGCAGAATACCGACGTGAAGTAGAGGCATCTTCTGCGTTTCGTTCGGTGAGTGAGGTAACCAGGGGCCCAGTCCCCCTCTCTATTCCCCTCCTCTTCCCTCCCATCTCCCAAATATCCTTAAAGACCGGCAACGCACCTGCAGCATCTATGGTGTTGCAGATGTATGTGGGCGACGGTAAGCACTTACCATCAGGTGAACCGCGTGCTCGTTAGCCGTCTTTTCTATGAAAAAAAAATACTACGATTTTTTTTAAATTAATACTATTCCTGTTAATAATTTCAACTCTGAAGTGATTCACGTCAATATTCGAATGTCGCGTACGAACCAGTGACACCGTGTTTCGCAGTCCGCACCCAAAGCTGTGAGATTTTTAAAAAACAGTCATTCATTCAATGCATTCTTCCCCTTCTCAATACAAAATACCAATGTAAAAGTGTTTTTAAACAATAAAATAAGGACTTGAAAATATAATTAAACATAGAATAACAAAAAGAAATGATCTTACTAATTATTTACAGTTACTGTGACGGCAAGCAAGTACTACAGTATGAAATTCATGGGGCACTCGAAGCATACCCCGGGGGCCTCGTGCTCAGAATCGCCGATGCGAAACCAAACAGCTGCAACTCGAGATCGCGAGAATAGCCGCGAAATAATCGGGCACTCAGGGTTCGGTAAATATGCTCGACCTATTTAGGCAGTTTCATGAGAATACGTTATGCGTTATTAGACCGCTCTATGATGCTTCTACGTGCCTTTTGGATGCAGTTGAACCAAAACTCTAATAGAAGCAATGACAATATGCTGTAAACAGTGTCAGCTTCGGCTCGGGACTCCACCGCACATAAACCGGCGTTCGAGGGCCTAACACCCTGAGGCCTTTTTGTCGCGAGTCGTTCACGCCCTATATCGAGGTTACCACGCAAATCCTCGATCAGAACCTGCCCCAAGTATCTGAACTGATCCACCGTTTCAATAGATACAACGTCTAGAAATAACAACGGATTCCTCTTCGGGCCTCTGATTTAGCGGAACACTTTCATCTGCGTCTCTTCGTCACTTTGATCGCTCTAGAGATCTAGAGCATGATCGCTCGCATATTGTTTCTAAGTAAAAGTTGCCAATGACCTTCTAAGTCCCTTGAATGAAGCTGAGCTAAACTCTCACAGGAAAACGTAGTGTTGGATGACAAGATGGAGCGACGTCACAGTATTGCGGAAGTCGATGGCTGCAGGTGGTATTGGACCGTGTTTTAGGGCAATCTTTGGGATAGAACTAGTGACTAGATACAGATAGACTCAGCACCATATACATGATGAAATATTGATAGTTAGGATGATGTTAACAAATGAAAGAAGGTAAAAGATTTATATAACTACCAAATATCGCTTAGAAGTATTTTAGACAAGGTTGTATTAGGTTACTCGTTCTCGTTGCCCAGTGGGCTATGGAAAGAGTAATTGTTTCTTTGCGAGATAGAATCTAAGGGTAATAGATATAGCTCTAAGGAGCACTGAGTTGGCTATGGGTCGGTCACTAACCTCGTACAACCGATAATATTTATTTAGGAAAGAGTGTTCTCAGGATATCACAGTATACTACCCCTACTAGATAGAGCGGCGACTTGGACAAACTGGTAGGAAGGCTGGGTTTCGAACACAGGAGCCATGCTCCAGCGAACAGATACGTATCTCAATAATGTAATAATAATTGATTTATGATTGAAATACCTAGAAATATACAGGATGGATGCGACGTTGCAACATTGAATTAACCTCATAATAATATTTCGGCAATTTCTACGTCATATAACACATAAAAATTTTATAATTACAGTAGTTAGGTTTAATTTTATATCATTTTGTCAATCATTTAGCTCGTGCAACTTGAGGGTCTACATACGCAATGCGTAAGGAGGCGGCATCCATGCTATCAAAATTCGGGAGCAGCTCCAATGGCATCTTGAGTGTATTGTCCGATAAAATCGGTAGCCCATTTGTGAAGCACTAGCCTGGGCTCCATGTGATAAAATAGCTTACAGCCGGGCATTAGGCCTAGCCTTTTTTATACTTCTTTTTTCACACTGAGTTTAATTTTTTGGTGTCTATGTTTTACCTGACTTATTAACAAAGTTTGTAATAAATTATGACTAATATTATATGGACCTTGTCTGAAATGAAAATGAAAGAAGACAAAATCTGAAATAAAGAAAAAGGCACAAAGCCTTTCCAAAGAATTATGCCATTAAATTGAAAAAAAAAAAGCGTTTCGTGGGTCAACAATCATTGAGACAAAGAACTCCCATTGTATACGTTCGGGAATACTAGACATTTATTAAGTTAGCTTCATATTTATTTTTCTAGTTTTTTTTTATTATCTCAAAAGCGTTACTTTAAATAACTTGCTGCTAGCCATAAACTGTTTGCGTGAAATTTGACGAAACGAAGATGAACGAGAATTATTTAAATGGTATATAAATATTTCCTCAAACCCTAAATATTTTCAAGGTAATAAGTAGCACAAAAACTCTTTAAAAATTCCTTCCGTGTGAATCCATTAAGTTCAGTAACGACATTTACGAAATTTGCTCGAACAAACAGACACAACATTTTGGTAAGGGTTTTGGGGTATCGTGCATATAAATATAACAAGAAGTAACAAAAAAGCAGTTATTTCGAAATCACCGACGAGTATTTTGTTGTGTAAAGACGTCGATCTAGTTATTAACGTATCCAAGTTATTATTATATTATTAACACAATAATTAAAAAAATAATGAAATATTTTATTTCTAAATATCGATAACAATATAATTGGATAGGATAAAGGAATAAAAATAACGTATTTTGAGAAATCGATTTTTAATAACAGACATTAATTTAGTTACGTGATATGTTAATCAGATATTTATGTACATTTTTGTTACTTTTTTACTTGTTAGTAAGAAATAATTTCTTTCACTCTTTTTAAATATTACGTCAAAATAGCAAAATCATAAAGCAATAGCCTGTATTACTTTTAATCTTATTAACTGGTACTGTTTTAGTGAACCTCTTAACTTCAACGAACTATCTTTAATGATATTATAAATCTGAATAATTCATGGTATCATGATATATGGTTTTATTTCTTTCAATAATCAGCCTTGTTAACCAAATACCGTCATAAACGTTTATTGTTTTACGAAAATATTTAATAGAAGTCATTCGTACTTTAATAAAATTATTTATACGCCAGTTCAAGGTGTCGCCACACCGTCTACTGGATTAACATATGCAATATAATATATGCAAAACCGTTATTTCCTAACGGTGAAACTCTTGAGTTATATTGAACTTGGATAAATTATTCAAGCACCTACATGTTATATTGTAATATAAATCTTAGAACTCAACTAAAAACTATATTTTCAGTAAACTTACAAATTTTACATTTGTAAGTTTTGATATAAAAAATAATCATTAAACGTGGTTTAGGTAATGAATAAATAATAATTTATTGTAAGTAATGTTTATTAAACCGTTTGATCTTATGCTTTTTATAGCGCTCTATATAATTTCCTCAATTAAATATGGATAGTCATGCCTGTATGTCAATTAATGGTAAGACTATAAAATACATTAAGCCTGACAGTTATCTAGGTGAAGAAACATTAATTATGGTTATCTAATTAGGGACCAAACATATTATTACATAAATTAATGTAATAATATGTTTGGTCCCTAATTACTTTCTCATTATGATGTATGAGGTATCACAAAGGAATAATACTAGATATATTTACTAATGCAAATATACACATCAAATACCGGTACCTGCATATCATGTGCTCTGTTAATTACAACCTAATAATAAAAATGTACTTAGGTGTATCCGCGAGAACCGCACGCGGTGGGGGCACTCACCACTCAGCCATTGCGGAAGGCCTGATGGTGTGGGTAAAATAAGAAAGATAGCTCAGGTCCCCGGTAGAGCCTGGCTCAATATAATTACAAAGGACCAACGGCTAATTGTATGTTCAAAAATCACCAGCGAATTATCGAATGGAAGGCGATGCTATTCTCACTCCAAAAGTTGCGATGCGATTGTCTGCTGCTCCCCGGCGATATGGTCAGGGGTTTGTGAATAACTCACATGCGCGCACAGGTTCCAGTAAGTATTGGATTCATTGGTATATTTTTCACACGAGTGAGATGCAAAAAGAGCAATAGTGGCGGGCGTGCCGCCGCGCATGGCCGTTCGTTCTATAACTAAACACGATTGTGTAATGTTATATTGCCGAGAGGTGGCACCATCTGTACGTTCTCCGATTCGCTAGGTAAAAAAGGATATACGCGACACACAAAACCTTTTGGCGTGTTCATACTTAAAAACCAAACTCTGTAATAACAACCAAAACCATTCCATATAGGAAACTTGGCGTTACATGAAGCTCTGTGATTTCCACACCAGTATTGTGAAAACCAAACTACGGTTTACGACACTTCCTCAAACCAAAATAGCTTAATATATTATAATACGATGAAATAAGAATAAGAAGTAAAAGTAATTTACCTAAATATTTTAAACCGCTAAACGTGTTCCACACAACTGTCGGTTCGACATTTGTAAGTAAACCATAATTCAAGTAAGTGCTTTAATTAGAGTAAGCAATACCTATTACGTATGATGCATGGCCATGCATATAAAACGATGAATACACGCTGATTATTAATTATCGTTTCGCTATTATTGTTGCATACTGCGACAGGTTGCTCTGCTATCGCTTAGCCGCCAGAACTCTCGGCGCACACATCAAATTGTAAAACCTAGCAACATTTTAAAAAATTATGAAAATTTCCTTTAAAATGTATGATTATTTAATGCAATGTTTTTTCCAATTGAGAAAAACATAAACAAACAGCTAGCTTTTGTGATAAAGTGAGGGATCGCGCTGTGCATATTTTAGATTTTTTCGAGGTTAGCTTCTAATATGGTCAATTAATAGCTTTTCAAGCAATTCGTTTGCACACAACGTACGCAAAGCGGGACGTAATGCTCTATTATCACCAGAAACATTTGACAAAATTATAATTTAATTTATTTAGACTATGTTTAATCAAAAATTAATTGAACATATTTTATCTTTGACGTCAGGTGTTCTGTGTCGAAAAATCATCACGTCTCGCAATATATTTATTTATTTATTTATTTATTCTTTATTGCCTTAAGCTTAAGGTTACAATGGGCGGACTTAATGCCAAGTGGCATTCTCTACCAGTCAACCCTTGTTATGGTGAAAGGTAGTTGGCAGGTATAAAACAAAGAATAAAAAAAAATAAAAAAATAAATAAAAAACTCCAATAAAAATAACTTGATTAGTACACATAAATAAACTATATAATTAAATAAATATTTATAACATAAAATACACAAATACGTATACAAGTATAAAAAAGATACATAAATAAATATATAATAAAAATCTAAAATAGATAAGCTGAATATTGTCAATGATCTATTATTCTATTAGGTAATTACAAAGTAGACTCTTAAACAGTTTCTTGCTAGGAGCTGCTTTTATCTTATATAATTGTTTCAAAGACGGTAATTTTTTCTTGTCCTTCCTCTGTTCGAGTCTTGCCACGTTATCTTTTTTACCCACACTAATGCTCAAATTCATTGTAACCAATTTTAGTGTACGTGAATTATTTAATTATTTATTTAAACACAAAGTAATAGGGCTATTATATGGATGTTTAACGTATCGAAGCTAACATAAGGTTATTACTATATCGAAACCCAAATGTTTCTATCTTATCAAAATCTATCCCTAGTATGCGATAGACTGCAGGGATAGATAGTATTAGATACTGTAGTAAGGCAAAATAATGGATAAATAGGTTAATGAGAAATGTTGTTAATCTAATTCATTAAAGTTTGTTTGTTTTACAATTAAATAATAGACGTGTTAAATATTTGGATGATACTAATATTGTACATTTACAAATACCCAGATAAGGAACAATAGTATTTTAGCCGCAGAAGTATTTCAGTTCGTGCGGGTATCCAACTTGCAATTCCAGGCATTGAATCCTAATACGCCATTTGAGTCCTTTTGCAAATTATTAACAAAGAGTGTAAACTGCATCATTTTGTTAGTAACACGGTATAAATTGTTGATAACTAACCAATCATAATAAACTAAACCAATGACATAAATTAAAGTGTTCAGAAAATAAAAAGCAATGTACAAGGTAAAATTATCTGTGATTTTATTCTGCCCTTGCGAGATAGTTTTTCTTCCAAAATAACCTTTATGTCAAGAAGATAACATAAACCCTTATTTGTATGGTTGGCGGCCAAAGCCGATACCGGAATTGAAAAATATATTTTACTCACCTTTATAAAATGTTAAAAGATTGACTACAGTGCTGAGATGAAAAAATCGCAATATGTATTATAGTCATATGTCAAAAGTTAAGTACTGTGTTAAATATGTTATTAAAGGGATTCATTATTAAACTAAATTATAATTAATACTGAATATGTTTACAATGGCGTTGTTCCAGCATAGATAAGGAGACCACAAGTAACAGCTGGATCTAGCAACATACCACTCAATCTTAATTTAATAAGGATAAAATAAAGATTTTTTTTAAACATGGTGCATTTAGCCATAGTGCATTGGCATAAAAACTGCTATTTTCTATCTTCCAACGACGCAATCCAAAATCTGAATATTTTTTTATAACTTAGAACTTCTCAACTTATATAACATTACAGACTTCTGCATGCGAACTCAATCGTGTGGAACATTTTTCCGCGATTAAGGCTATCTGCCTTTCAAACCAAACCAAATTTCATCGAATTTCATTCAACAGATGAAAATGCAACAAACAGACAGTTACTTTCGCGTTTCTAATATTAGCATGGATATATTAAACATATAATATACGAAGTAAATATATATTGTACGAATATAGTATTGAATAATATGGATTATTGGTAATTGTCGAATAAGTACTCCATCCATACATGAATAACCAATAACAGGAGATGGCGCAGTGATGAATCAAGTTAACAGATATTTGCTTGAGCTTCAATATTTAATTACAAATAAACGTATTAGTGATTGAATATTGAAATATGATTATAATATTAATATAAAGGTTTGCCATAGTGTTGTTAATTCCAAATATAATAATAATTTCCTATCAAACTAAATACAACGACATCAACCATTTCTTGTGAAATGGAAAGATAATTATAACTTACCTATACAGTCTATAAATAGTCTACTGCCGGACTAAGGCACCTCCCATAAGGAGATCGCAGTAACAGATATTCTTATATACGTATAAGAATCTACTACGGTAGAGCCAAGCTTCTACTTTTGCAGCTGCTAGAAAAGGCCGGATCGACCGGGTACCGAGTACCACCGCCTGGCAGAATACCGGCGTAAAGTAGAGGCATGTTGTGCTTCTACGTTTCGTTCGGTGAGTGAGTTAATCGGAGGCGCACTCCCTCCTCTAACATCTTCCCTCTCCGCCATTCCTCCCATACAGAAATTATCCTAAAGGGCTACATTGGCGACGGTAATCACTTACCATTAGGTGAACCGCTTGCTCGTTTGCCGCCTTTCCCATAAAAAAAAAATATCTTTGATGAAATAAACATTTCCGCATTTTATTGTTTAATAGTATGATACAAGGAACCGAAAGAGAGATAAATGTACTTTCTTAACACTTAAGCTTCCTCGAGGATCACTTTCAGATGTTCTTAAGATAAATCAAAGCGGCTGAAGGTCGAAGTCTTCATGTTAAATCACTCCGAATCTTTTCTTCCCTTATATGTAACTTGTAACAATAGCGTGATTTTCGTTAATGTTACGGATAAAAGAAAGTCTTTCATGTAAGACATAAATATGAGTATAAAGTTCACGTTACACTATTAAATACCAAATAAATAACAAGCTATTACAAATCTCGCATTTGTTGTCTCTTGGTGGAACTACATTTTTATTTATTTTTTTAAAGTAACAGCCTGTAAGTGCCCACTGTTGGGCAAAGGCCTCCTTCTCAAATACTAGTATCAGAGAGGGTTTAGGAGCCGGGAAGGGCCCGCCACGCTGTTCCAGTGCGGGTTGGCGAGCTTCACATATCCTCGAAATAATATTTTTATTATTTCTCTGACATGCAGGTTTCCTCACGATGTTTTCCTTCACCGTTGAGCACGTGGTAAATACAGCACTTAAAATTGTTATTAACAATTTTAGTGGTGCCGGCCCCGGGGATCGAACCCAGGTCACTCGCGCTCTATGACACTAAAGTGAGCGCCCTGACCACTAGGCTACCACGGCTCCTACTACCACATTTTTATTGGTTTAATTATTTAGAACATAACTTAGGATTTGGTACAAGTGTGGTTTGAAATTAACACCTGTTATCCTGTGGGTGTCCTACACACCCAAACAATTGTTACCAATTATATATATATGTACTACTGGCTGTCACTCATAGTCGGAAGAAATTACGGATTACCAATTGGAAATTCTCAGTGTAGCTAAAAATTCTATCCCACTTTTTTTTATAGAAGAAGGGGGCAAACGAGCGTGCGGCTCACCTGATGGTAAGTGTTCACCGACGCCCACGAACATCCACAACACCAGAGGAGCTACAGATGCGCTGCCGGCCTTTAAGGAAGGAATAGGCTCTTTTCTTGAAGGTCCCTAAGTCGTAACTGTTCGGAGATACTGCTGGTGACAGCTGATTCCACAAAGTCGAAGTGCGTGGTAGAAAAATTCGATTAAAACGCACTGTGGCAGGTGTTTTTTTTTTTTTGGAAAGGCGGCAAACGGCTAATAGGTTCACCTGATGGAAAGTGATTACCGTTGCCCATGTACACCTGCAACACCAGAGGAGATACAGGTGAGTTACCGGCCTTTAAGGGTATTAGGGAGATGGGAGGGAGGATAAGGTGTGGAATGGGGAGGGTGAGTGGGCCTCCGGTTACCTCACGCACCGAACGAAACGCAAGAAGCATAAGATGCCTCTACTTCACGCCGGTATTCTGCGAGGTCGTGGTATTAATCCGGTCGAGCCGGCCCATTCGTGCAGCAGCTAAAGCCGCCGCTTGGCTCTACGCACTTTAAAAAGGTGTACGTGGGCGCCGTTAATCACTTGTCTATACTATCACTTATATATATCGGTTGGGCCGCTTGTCTCGTTTGTTTGTTTCTTTGTACTGTGCGACTGGGTGTGTTGGCGATATTAGCTTTTTGAGACCATGTTTGTAAAGTTTCAATTCTAATCTCATTTACATTCAAATCATCGCCATGACTCTGTTATGCTTATCTTTGTCAATGAAGTTAATCATTAAATGGTCCATAGTATTTTACTTTACTAAGTATTTTGTACCAGAATGTGATGTTAAGCAGCAATATTACGAGTCGGATCTCTTTGACGGCCCGATGGCCGGATTGCAGGTTCGAATACCGCAAAAAGCAAACATTTATATGATGAATATAAATGTTTGTTACAAACATAGAATTATTTATTTATGTAGGTATAATTATATCTATATTATCACTAGACACAGGGAATCCTTCTATACTAGATGACGTGTGCTGGGTTCAAAGTCAAAGTCAAAACTTTTTTTATTCAATTTAGGCTTCTTTAAACCTCTTATGTCCGTCAAAATCTACACCGGATCGCATAACAAGACCTTCTCAGAGAAGTACCTGCAAAAGACTGCGGTCTTTTTTTAACGCCGTATCGTCATTTATAATTTACTGTAAACTCAAGAGAATGTCAATCATAATAATTTTTTTTTTTTAAATATTCACCTCAAATTAGCCTGGGGACCTGCGGGTGTACAGTAAGATCTATTTCCAGACATCTTTGTACACGATGTATTGATCTATTTTATAGAATTATAGCCATTTTTAATAAAGTTTCTTTTACAAGCTTCTTAAAATTATGTCTGTTTGTTGTACTAAGTTCTTAGGGATTTTATAGCTGAAATGTATGCATCTACACAAAAAAAACTTTGTTGTTATAGACAATTTAAATTTAGGAATCTCTCGCGCATCGCCTTGATTTGATTGATCTATACTATTTATTTCTCTGCGCGATAGAGTCTGCAATGATGATATCCGCAGCAGAACTAGGGTACGGTTACCCTACACATAGTCGCAAGGATCAGCAAGCTGAAGTGGCAATGGGCCGGCCACATAGGTCGCAGAACCGACAACCGTAGGGGAAAAATGGTTCTCGAGTGGCAGCCACGTACAGGCAAACGCAGTGTAGGACGACCCGCCACAAGATGGAGTGACGACTTGCGCAATGTTGCGGGAAGTCGATGGATGCAGGTGGCTCAGGACCCAGCTTCGTGGTAATCTTTGGGGAGGCCTATGTTCAGCAGTGGACTTGTAGGTAGGCTGAAATGATGATGATGATGATATTATTTATTTATTATAGGTTATATACTAGGTGCCGGAGCTTGAGCTCACGAGGAACCTCATTCGAAAATGACATTTGTCAAGTGAAATTACTTATGAAATAAATGAAAATAAAAAAAAAAAACCAAAAAAAATAGAACACACCTCGTCATAGAAATTAAAACGTAAACTCTTTGTCATTCAGCCTATAGTTATGCTAGTCCCCGCCCGTTAAGCCGATCTAGAATTTCGATCAATTACTTTGAGCCGGGTTCCAGGCTCATCGTAACTCGTTGGCTTCGTTGGTTTCAGTGCCCATTCTTTTTTTTTTTATTTTATTATCTATAGGTAACATGGTAGGAAAATTCGACATTAAATCGGAAAACATGTCTTTAATTATAAAAATGAAAACCATTGCCGTAGTTTTTGATTAAATACATTTCCTAGTGTTGTCCACGCTGGTAACGTTGTAAACGCTTTCGAATACTGACTGGCGGACTTCACACCAGTCAAAGAATAATGTTTAATACATTAATAACAATTTTATATTATATAAAACATGTGTTGCTGTTTCTGTATAAAAAACCAAAAAAAAAAACCGCAAAGTATTCTATGTAGTCTACTCGGAAAATCTTTAGATGCTATTTAAAGGAGCGCCTAAATAAACTTCATGGTAATTTGACACAAACGTTTCACTTTCGCCGAAAAGGTTAACGTGTAAAGACAACGACTTATTACTTGTATTTATATACGTTTTGATATCACTAAACGTGTCATAACAATAGACTTTCTCTTGTTACGACACGAGTTAAGAACAACGTCAAGTATAAATGTGTACACGAAATGGAGTACAAATATATTGCGTTTGATCATCCTTCTACTTTCCCCACTTGTGAGATTTTCAAAAGTTTTGAAACAGTTTTTAATATGTGACCGAAAATTTTAATGATAAATATAAATTTCATGGATAACCTTTATACCTGTAACATACAAATTTACATCCTCTTCACTTCAGAGGATTATTTTCGCTGAAATTAAATTTTAATTTTTCCTACTTTAAAATAAAATTTAAAATTACTAATTTTATTCAAATTACTAATTTAATTACTTCCTCTATTTATCTCCAAAGGAGAAAAATATCGCAAAATGCGTTGTTATAGGTTATAAAGAAACTTACAGTAAATATTTCAGACGTTTGTCTCCAGCGGTTTTGGCTCGGCGATGATGAATCTGTTAATTAGATCATGTAATTATATAACACGGTTTTAATGGAGTGGTCACTTAGAATGAAATAAACTCGGTCCAAGATTCTAGATTAAAACGTTTTTTACACAAAAATTATAACATTCTAAATTCAAAACATTTTGACATTCTACATTTGCTTCTCATGTGGTTAGATCTATGTTGTCACACTTCTCTATTACTGTGAATAGTTTAAAATTTGGCATATCGGTCGATATGGATAGAGTTTTTTTTTTCATTTCGGGCAGTGTACTCAATATCTGAAGTTCACGGAGGATCATATACATCTCTGTTTAGCCTAATGGTTGACTGGGAGACAATGCCTCTAGGCATTAAGTCCGCCATATGTACCAATTTGTGCATAAAGATAAATAAATAAATAAATAAATCATTCATGCTAATTGTTATAACTTCCACTTAACTGTTAAAAAAATATGCTAACAGTTTTTATGCCCGGAATGACGATGATTGGTAATTCATTGTGTAACTAGTGGTAGACAAATTTAATGCATGAATATTATTTGCAGTAAATCAATTGTGGTATTGTTAGTCTGTGTTTTCTGAGGGACTGATTTTGTCACGTAATTACCTCTTCAGGTAACCGCAGCCTAATGTAGCGTAGCTTAGTGATGTGGGTAGCAGAAATTTAATTTGGTCTTTTCATTGTGAGTGTTCTAAGTAAAATGTATGACACTTTAAGCTGTAATTTAAATTTCATGTAAAGCTTAAGTATTTCTGTGAGTTAACATCTATACAACTTTGGCATCAAAATAGCAAAAGATTGAGTCAAGATCAAGCGTGGTAGAGCCAAGCGGCGGCTTTTGCTGCTGGTCGAATGGGCCGGCTCTACCGGATGGGTGCCACGGACTCGTAGAATACCGGCGTGAAGTAGAGGCACCTTGTGCTTCTGCGTTTCGTTCCGTAGTAAGGTAACCCAAACCCCCTTCCCATCCCCCTCCTCATCCTCCCTAATACCCTTAAAGGCCGGCAACCCACCTGCAGCATCTCTGGTGTAGCGGATGTACGTGGGCGACGGTAATCACTTACCATCAGGTGAACCGTTTGCTCGTTTGCCACCTTTCCCATGAAAAAAAAGAGTAAAATAATCCGGCGTAGTAAAATATTGGGCCGATTTTTTTTAATTTTCAATTTATTTTGTTTTATGACATTGCACTATAATCACCCCAAGTTTAACACTAAAATATATTTCCGTTTTTACGATAGAGCAAAAACGAAAAAAATGTTTAAGAAAACACGTCATGTGTATGGACCTATAATATTTAGTTTTACTATTTGTTAGGACGGACACAATAATACTGTCAACCGGGAACTTTTCTTTTTATGCCAGTACACATCGATATATGCGTCCTGGCTTTTGCTGACGCTTTCTTGCAGAAGCCTATGTTCAGCTTAAGTAGGCAGATGAATCATGCATGAATGTTGCTTTTCGTTTTATTGGCTTATGAACCAGCACCCATAATTGAGCAGTTAGGAACCCTGGTATCTGAGCAACGCTAAATTACTTCTAATTCCTTTGCGTTGTGATTGTTATTTTTTTTTTAAACTATACATTCGAAGCTAATCCCTTACTTTGACGCCACTCAACCAAATAGCTCGAATGGCCTAAAAAAACATTATTTCACATTATATCTCAAGGCCATTCCTCTAGGGTACTTATATCTACATGTTTGTTTTCATTATTACCCATACTTTTATGTTTTTGTGCAGAATAATTTTAAAAAAGGTGGGAATATCCAAAAAAGTCGTCTCATGACGCTCATTTAACTCTTAAGAAAAAAAATCGTCTTGAGGTTCAAATATTTCGAGTCATTTCCATTTCAGATGAAAACAATAAGAAAGAATAATAAAACAACTACAAGTTGATAAGAAACAGGAAACCAGTAGATAAAATTTTGGACATGATAAAAAAAATCCGGACCTCCACGTGAATTTTTTTTTAAACTGTTTTAAAGTAGCATATTTGATGATTTTCCAAAATAATTTCAATGAGTTCATTAAAGTGTTTTCTTGATATGAGCCTATTCAAATTAGCATTTGACTTTGACGTATCGGCTATATGAGGAACTATGTATATGTCAATGAGAAACTTAATTAATCTAATTAATGTATTAAAATAATACTATTACCAATACATAAAGCGATAAAGAAATGTAAGCGAAAGAGATTGTTATAAAAAAAACATAGTAGGTATGACATATAATTCATAAATATTTTAAAAATATTTTATAATAAAATCGTATGTTTTAAATTTTTTTTAACTATCTTAACCATTTAATTAAAACCTTGGATGGATATAATTTTTTTACTTAACGTAAAAAATACCTAAACAGGGTTTATAACTAGACTAGTTGGCTTTATCTTTTGTGCAAAATATAATAACGAAGGTTCTCGGATTTAAGCCTTCCTCCACGCGTATATTCCTGTTCAGCGTAACAGAGCTTAATACTCGGAAACCGGGCTTTGCGTAACTTATACAGACTTTCTAAAGCCGTAAAGTGATAAAAGCGTTCTACAATAATGTTTTCTAATGCACGGACTATAATAATTTCTTATATTTACGCGAACATTTAACATTTGAAATGAAACTATTATTTACGGATTTTATCGCGTTTAATTTTGGACACACGTACCTTTTTTATATACTCACTTTACTTTTTGATAACACATGCTGACGTGAAACACCGACGCTCTTGGAAGTCTGCAGTCTGTGATCATATCATTGATCACCCCATCCTTGCAAAAGAACACCTATTTCTGCCAAGGATGACGTTGGTACCAAAACCGGCTCGGAATCCAGTGGTCTCATTCCTCTCGTTACCACGGCTCCTGTAAAACACTCGAAACTTCGGGAATGTAAAAACAAAATTAAACGCGATAACATCCCTAAATAATAATTTCACTTCAAATGCACGTACTATGTTTTGTATAAAGAGATTTATTAGGTTGTTTTAGGGGTATTCGAGTCCGAAGCTAATATGCAACCGGACGGGATGAATGAAGGTAGAAAACTTAAATTTCGTATAAATCACATAGATAAGAATAATTCGAAAACGTGGCGAGATGTATGGGGAGCATACTAAGCCGCCTGTCCAGCGCTGCGAGTACGGGTAACACTAAGAAATGTATACTTGCCTTGCAATGCCTTGTTGGCGCTTTATTGTAGTGGCCTGTATTGAGCAGTTAATAAAATTAATTATTTTAAAGTACCTTCTATTTGAATTATCGCCTTTCGTTATAGGCAATTAAATATATATGCCTATTTGAAATCAGGCCCAGGCAACTCAATTGAAACAAACTTAACAAATTCAAAGTAGAAGTAATCAATTCACAAAAACAAGAAGACGTAATCAAACAATTTCAACTGAACTTCAGAACTCAATTGGCCTTAATTAATCTAATCTCTGGCACAATGAAACTGAAGAAACTTCACAAAATGAATTGTTACATAAGCTCTCAATAGTCCTCCAAGCCGTGTTACGATCGTTTGAAATATCCAACCTATCGCAGGATTTTCCTGCCTATTCCATCTTAGATTTATCGATAGATCCCATATGGAAATTGAATCGATCACTGCGCGATGCGACAATGGGCGTGTGGCTGCGGCGCTGTGGATCGTAGGAAGGATTTACGATGTTGCTATCTTTTATGACAAACAACGAGACAGATTAGTAGATTCACTTATACAACCGCCACATGTAGGATGACTCTGATCACATATGAGTCAGGAGTAAATAGAGAGACGGCCCTGTCGTTGCCACGTAACGGAATTGGCGGCACCATTTCATCTCTGAGGAATCGCACTTAGTTACTATTATTATCTGAAATATATTAGATCTAAATTGTCTATACTAGTGGCTGGTTCTGTGATTACTAAACTAGCCAAGCTTTTGGTATTACGGAGAATCTTTCTTACGGGAAGAAAGTTATATTGATATAAATTGTTCTTAATTTGATTTTAGAAACAAACCAACCAATAAAACAAACCACCTTGCTCAACAGGTGTCACTGGCAACGCTTCCTGAACATATCTCCGTTGCTTTTTACTTTCCAAGTCCCGGGCATCCCGAGGATGTTATGTCCCTGGTTTAAAAACGTGCGCATTACATTGCCGCTGGTTTATTTAATTAATGTACTGCTGTGTAAAAATAAAATGAGTAAAATAATTGAAACTGAACGAATGAATGATGTTTTATATTATAGTCAATGTAATACTCATTACTCTGCACTATCGTACCTTAATATATAACCGAGCCGGCCTCCTTTCACGTTCACCACTGAACGTTAGTGAAATTTGTGTGCTTAAGCCCAGAAAATAAAAGGAGCGAAGGGTATATTACATGTAACTTAACAAAATTTAAAATACTCTTATAATTTGTAATATATTGATAATAAATAAACAAGGTACTCTGTTTCCGAATAAGAATATCATACCGAACTTAAAAATGACTTGTATCTAAACACTAAGACGGTGATAGGCTCGCCACCGGTGAAATTGTTCCATATAAGTTCTGGTAAAAGTCGGTTGAAACGACTAGAGGCGACATTTATCTCACCGCATGAGAAACTCAAAAATGGTAGACTTCGGAAAAATACAAACTGACATTACATCTCACTATCGAAATTTGCTACAACTCAAACAATATATACAATATCTATTTAGCATTCTTTTAGCACAATGGTTTCAAGGTAATTTATAGGAAATTTTAAGTCCATCTAATGGTCGCTTTCATAAGCAGCGTAGGGGCTTCTTCTCGGCTTCAAAACCCTCTCTTAGATATACTGAGAGGAAGCCTTGCCTAGAAGCTTGTGAGCAAGGATTAGCTACTATAAGCGTCCTTGTTGACATAGATGAAGTCATGCGTTTTCAAATATTCGTATCCGAATATATTTGTAATACATCAAATATTTTACGTTAATTCCGAACGAACGACTTTCCTCAGAAAGCCAGTAAAGCATCCTGTGAGATGCTTTATCCTTCTGCTGGTTTTCCTGATGTGAATTTACGAAATATTATTTTTAATAAAATTTAGTGCTTTTGATTATATATCAAATGAAGCAGTAATCTTTTCACAGTTTACTAAGAACTTTAGCTTTTATTACTACTTTCCGATATTGTTAACATAGTTTTGAAATATATAGTTTTGTTGTATAGAGTTCTAAATAAAGTTAGTATGTTTGGAAACATATATTATTAACGTACGGCCAACACAGCTGACTGGTTAGGGGATATGCCTCTGTACCAGGAGACCCGGTTTCTCCGCCTCATGTAGAGTGTGCACTAGTAATATTTTCGAAACTTGTGCCGAATATATTTAACAATTTATATCGTCGTTATGAATACTAATATGTCGACAGGCACATCACCTGCCACGTTGATATAAATACGAGTAAACGACTAAAAGTGAATGTCTAGACCTCTATCCATTATTTTTTTTTTTTTAATAGAAGGGGCAAACGAGCGTGCGGCTCACCTGATGGTAAGTGATCACCGACGCCCACGAACATCCACAACACCAGAGGGGCTACAGATGCGCTGCCGGCCTTTAAGGAAGGAATAAGCTCTTTTCTTGAAGTATCCATTATCGAGTATACGGTCGTGGGAGCGTGATAATTTACGTGCAAGTCAGCGAGGTGATCTTGGCAGATTTCGAACAATTTTAAACAGTTGAGGGTGGGGTAACCACCACAAATACACTTGTATGGGACACAGACATCATAACAAAAACTGTAGGCTACATCTATACGTAAACATTGATTGTCTAGCTATGTGCCTAATTGTGGTGAAGGTAGTGAATGAAACTAAGCCGCCGACACCAGCCTAGTTACTGCTATTATGCGTGCCAAGTGAGTCCCCGAAATTAAAATACTACTATAAATATATTATATTCAATTTAATATATTAAAAAAGCCTCAAGAGCAAAGTATACAACCAGTGCGTGTTGCCAGTGATGACATACGGATCCGAGACTTGGTCCTTCACTGCAGGCCGTATGAGGAATCTCAAAGTTGTTCAGCGCGCTATGGAAAGGGCTATGCTCGGTGTTATCCGCAACGATGATATCCGCAGTAGAACTAAGGTAACCGACATAGCCGTAATGATCAGCAAGCTGAAGTGGCAATAGGCCGGCCACATAGCTCGCAGAACTGACAACCGCTGGGGAAAAAAGGTTCTCGAGTGGCGACGACGACGTGGGACGACCTGCGCAGTGTTGCGGGAAGTCGATGGATGCAGGTGGCTCAGGACCCAGCTTCGTGGTAATCTTTGGGGGAGGCCTATGTTCAGCAGTGGACTTGTGATAGGCTGAAATGATGATTCAATATGGAACAATGTATGTAAGACATACGGGTGAAAAATTAAGGCGAAAATTTGTACACGTACCTAATTAGATACTTTATTGTAAAGGTTTACAAACGATTTTATACGTAATGAGATTCTTATACTAATTAATATTTTCACCTGGCTGTAATTAAATTTTCGAAAGGCTTTTAAGAGTTTCTCGGAAGAGAATCTTTTTAGTAGAGTTCAGTTAATTTGTTTATTCTCATTCCGAGCATACCATGATTACAATACGATACAATTTGTTTCCACTTTAGCCAACATTATCTGTTTTCTACAAATCACCTTGTTCACCAGATTTTAAAACGTGGTAGAGCCAAGCGACGGCTTTAGCTGCTGCTCGAATGGGCCGGCTCGACCGGGTTAATACCACGATCTCGCAGAATATCGACGTTCAGTAGAGGCATCTTGTGTTTCTGCGTTTTGTTCGGTGAGTGCGGTAACCGGAGGCCCACTCCTCCTCCCCATCCCTCTCCTTATCCTTCATCTCATCTCCAAAATACCCTTAAAAGCCGGGAACGCACCTGCAGCACCTCTGGTGTTGCAGATGTACGTGGTACGACGGTAATCCTACAGGTGAACCGATTGCTCGTCTGCCGCATTTCCTATAAAAAAAGGTGTCACTGCTAACGCTTTCTGACCATCTCTCCGTTGCTTTGTACTTAGCAGGCATCCCAAGGAAATGGGACCTGGTTTAAAAATGTGCTCATCACATTACCGCTGGTTTTTTTATTTAATGTACTGCTTCGCTCTTTGGTGGAGTTGCAATATTGAAAGATGTAGAGAAGGTAGAAAACGTTTGTTCTGAGCTACTTTTTAGATTTGTTCAACTACTGAAGACAGATAGTAATATTGTACGAAATGTGTAAAATAAAAATAAAAAAAAAGTTCTACTTTATTTAATCTTACATATATCAATCTGTGGTCAGTACTTAGCATTCTGTTGGATGCGTCTGGAGATTGCCTATCAGCAGGCAGGGGTAATCCTTGGGGAAGGGAGTTTACCCCAATCTAGTCGATGGATCAAGATTTGACAACTAGTGAGTTGTGCATTGTACCAATATTGGTTTTAAAAATGAATCAGCTGGCATCGACAATTTGAATTTTAATACGTAACAAAAATAATACGTTATGTAACGGATCGGAATTTGTAAAATTTAATCAATACAATGAAATATGAAATGTAAAGTAAGAATGGTGAACATTTTGCGATGTTAAGACATTGAATCTTTTGGTAGAGCCCTGATTCTGATCTAATAGAAGAAGGAATAATTAATCTCGCTAAACCATTGACTAAGAAAGCATAATTAATATCGGGCCAGTGATTTATGACAGAGGGTCTCCTTTGATGTCTACAATTGCTTTATTTATTAATAAATTGATACATTGTTATTGTTTCCGTGGCGTTTCAAATAATTTAACGCTGTAGTGAATTTTTCCTTGTTAACGATATTTGTTTCATTAAACTTACTACATTTGTTAATAATGATTTATTTAGGAAATACGTAACACTGAGAAATATTGAATCATAATTTGAAAATGAATTTTTTTTCTTAGATGACTTTTCGTTTCAGCTCTGACTTCCTTTTTCCATAAATGGTTATCTTGCAATCATATGAGAGATATCCATAATCTAAATAAATGTTTTAGTGACACTAATAGAAAGAAGGAAAGTCGTTTATTCTTAGTATAACTAGATCATAAAAGTAAAGTAACCGACTTCTGTCTGTTACCTACGAATATCTACGGTGACCAAAATAAATTTAATATAGTTATTGAATCGCTCTGGCTCATTAAGAATTGTTCAATCACATGATTGTATCTTATTATTGTTGCAGATGCGAGTAACATAGATCTGTATAATTAAAAACAGATATAACATGAGTCTGCACAAGAATGAGCTTAGTCTTGAACGGAAGAAAAGGTTTAAGACGATATAGTGTTCTTTAATTTTGCAAACTTTACGGGTGATTTCAGATACCTGTTTTTCCCAGTTTATTGTGTTGTCTGTATAAAGACGAGACGAGACGAGATCTTTAACTGAGTTTAAAAAGGGGACTAAAATAATGTTAAAAAAATGGGAGTAGGTAGGTCCGTAGGTTTGCTACGGACAGCATTCTCGAGCCCATAGTAGGTACGAGTATTCCTTGGCATTTCGATGGCTTTACCCAAAATTCTGAAACGCAATGACAAGAAGTAAACAGTTTTCAGGTTTTTATTAAAATCAGACCAACATTTACATTTTAATTTAATACGTTCCTGAACAAGGGTATAGGCTCTTTATGGTTATGGATAGAGGATAGCCTCTATCCATAACTATCCATAAAGTCTAGCTTTTTTTTTGTTGACCTTTATTTGATTCATAATATGAAATGAGGTGATAGATTGTATAACGATCCTCTTCAAGAGCCTATGAGTTTCGATTCGATAGAGAGGACACGTAATGATTCTTTTTTAATATTAGACGATTAATCGTCTAGTTTCGTTCTAGTTAGTGGTTATTGCGGACTATGTATACCTGCAAAGACTACAGCTGTATTGTGAACCTTTAATACATCTAAAACATATGTAATTTAAATTGGTTTAAGTTAAAAACATTACCTTATTTTTCAATAAAAAAAAATATTTCATATACGTTATATTGAAGAACTTGTGCCAACCCTAGTTCAACATGTGGCTATGTATCAGAACAAGTTTTACAGGTAAGATAACATTGCCAACCTCGAACTAAAAAGTAAGGTTCTTGCTGCTTTGTTATGGTATTGATTTCTATTGTCATTGATCAAGTACATTATATTGGCCCATTGTTCTCGAGAAAATGAGAATGGGTAATGTTGAGAGAAAGGGCAGATAAACTTGCCCATCACTTTAAATATTTTTTTTTACAACAATGATATGTTTCACGGTATCGTCCAAAAGATAAAAAAAAATGCAGCAATGATAAATTCTGTAAAAATGTTAGTTTTACTAAAATATTTATCAAATTGAATTAGTAATTAATAAAAATTAAAAATATCAGTCGAAATTCAACTACGTATTACTAAATACGCAAAACAAATTAAATGTTCTAAAAAATAACCGAAAGTGCTTCTACAGAAGCTCGATATGTGTGTGAGTGATGTGATGTAACGTCATCACGGGAATCGACGTTCTGAATTTCCGGAGCCGGATACATATTATGAAGACTGACGACCCGTCCGACGAGTACTTTGGTTGATACCGGCTCATTATCCTCTTTCAATAAAATAACTTACTTCTTTGATAAATATTTCTCTACTATGAAAACGTAAGCGTAAGTGTACATACATCCAATTTATGAACAAACTTTTCGTTCAATATTATAGCTACCAGTATTTAACATTGAAATTTTTAATACTGATATTTAAATTTCGAGAGAGCACGTCGTTGTATGTTCAGTCAAAAATATTGATGTGAGGTTTTTCCATTTGCCAACCTACTTTGTCAACTTTTTCAACCTTAGGTAGCATATAGTGCATCATGATGCCTAACGGACAATTCGCATGGACTTGTGATAGGGAGCATTATTCCATTTAAAACATTACAAAAACATACTGCACGTTCTCTTTACAAATGAAGGCCCCAAGTTTCTCTAAAAAAATTAAGGAAGTCAAATTTTTTTGGGGTCGCATCGCATTTTATTTCTGATATACGTAGTACAAGTACGTACGTCAAGAAAATACAGATATTTGAAACTAGAGATGGAAGAGATGGAAATAGGCTTGTCATTACTAGCTAACTGTATATGCTTTTATAATAAGATAACTCATGCAATTTTGGAACAGCAATTTCCCCTGGAACCTATGCTTCAGTGCGAACGCGATTCAGGCTCCGGAAATTTTGGATAGTCCACCCCTTGAATTACACTCCCGTTATGCTCTATTTAACTGTATCGTAATCTAAACTAGGATCTTCACCCGGACTGGCAAAAGCTCGAGAATAATCTCACGTCGCAAAGAATTTAAAGACTTGAGATTTACCTGATAATATACATTCGACGGAGATCACCCTTACAGCCGTCGATCACATTACCTCTCACACTGCCTTCAGAGAATCTTCTGATGTATATTTAATAAAAGAAAAACAAACACGAAATTACGAACAACTTTGTAAATAAAACAACCGCTTGAAATGGTGGTTATTTTATAAAAGCTAAGTCGGTTGTAGAATGATACAGTAAAAACATCTATTTTATGAGTTTCAGGTGCAACTGTTAAGCAAATAGAACTAGCTTCAAAAAACTAACACATACCACGCAATCCGCATTTCATTCACATTTACGAATAAACATCAAACGCTTAGTGCGTATGATGTTTATTCGTTTTTTGATCTTTATCCGAGAGTGAAAAAAATTACGGTTGGATTAACGTTGAGATCATTTAAACCAGGGATTCCCAAAGTGATCGACCACTTTAAGTTAAGTTTACTCACCAACCGCCAAGTTTTTAAATTGGTAAGTATTTTGTATCAATAGGTAAAAAACTAGAGAAAGGATTTTTAAAGTAATTTGGCTATGGGGGTCTGAAGTATCAGTTCAGTCTGGAAAAGGGGTCTCTTGCCCAAAATAGTTTGGGAATCCCTGCTTTAAACCATCATCAGGCAATGGTCTCATTATCTGTAAACCAACTGCAGAATGAACTTATTTCAATGATCATCTTCTCCTTTCAATATTTTGGAGGGTTTTGGAACCAGAAACGAATAAAATTCACTTACAATAAGAAAAATTTACTCCTTAACTTACTTTTATTAGTAAGTTCGAATCTCGCGTACTGTGATGTTAAAGCAAGTGCCCAGACCACTCGGATACCACGGTTTATACAGATTATCCTATCAAAGCTACCATATTACTGTAGTGAGATCTGATTTACATAATCCCTGGTACAGGTTCAAGTAGGTCAGACAATTGCAATTAAAATAAATAACCTCTGTACGCCTTAGATACCTACACCAGCTCGGAAAGGAACTGATTATATTTTATACTTAAATAGATTTTCATTAAAAAATTAAATTAACCTACAAATAACAAAAAAACATATTAAACTAGTCCAGCTTTTGTTGGTTAACAGGCAAGCTTTAAATTTCAAACACAATTTATACACATTAATTTGACATACTTGATATTTCAAAATTTGAATCTTATTAACGATTTAGATAAAATTTTGAAAAAGTTAAAATAAAAATGAAAGTAAGTACCTATAAAGTCGCAATCCTGTAGTAATAAGATAACCGAAAGGTTATAAAACAATGCTAAATTGGAAATAAACGAAACGAATGGATCCAGCCTGCTTACGTATTTTAAACTGGAACCTGAAAACAAGTGCATCTTTTACAGTATTAATACATACGTACTCTACATAATCCTACATCTGCACCTACAACTCGTGTATCTCACCCAAAGGTATATATACTTTCTAGTCACAAGAAAGTGAAGGAGTTAGATACTTTCAATCTAGTCTTTCGGAACAATCTATTTATACCAAACTTTCTTACAAAAATAACACATTCATAAAATGGTTCTTAAATCAAATTGGCATTCCCATCTTTACAAAAGGTATATGATTGATTAATAAGTCAAATCAAAAGAAGAGTTGTTTGATGTAGAAATATATCAGGATAAATTGATGAGACAAATTCGGTGATGCGCAACGTAATAAGCGAAATTGCTAGATCTCAATATCATACTTGTGTATATAATTAAGAAAAATAACTTAACATTGTTTTGCTTATAAAATCAAGTTTCGGGTCAAGAAAACACCGACAGAAAAAAGTTATGTATATTTACATATAAGAAGTACCAAACTACAGTTTATTAGTTAAAAGATGTATTTTATTACAAACTTTGTTACAATTAATTTTTTATGTTTTTAAATATGGTGAAATGTGAATAAACATTTTCCGTATTTAATGTAGTTTAAGTACTTGCTACTGATTATTATTTGGACGATAAGACAATTCGTTGCAAACATTCTCTATCAGTTAAAACAGATATAGCATGGCTATGATTTATCCTCACTATTTCGAGCTACACAGAAACTGACTTTATTGATTTATTGACTTACAATGGACATTATATACGTAAAAAGACAGTCTACGGAAGTAATCGCAACAGTATAAGGTCGAAAGGCGATACGTAATGGTTAGTATCTTGAAATTCTCTATTTCAGTTAAGTATGTACTATGTATTGAGTAATTTTTCTTTTGTACCAAAGATAACAATTTTTCTATGATATTTAAAAAAAAGTTAAGGTATAATTAGATATTTGTATCTAAGCACACGAATATGTCCTTTTTATATAACATATTTATAGAAACGTAGAAAAGATGTGGACACAAAAACATATAAACCTTCCTCAATGTGGCGAAGTGTTCAAAATGGTGAAATGTGGTGAAAACTGCATTGAATTCCACTTAGAAGTTATAATTGAATACACAGGCGAACGGAAATTGCTACTTTGTTAAGTTCAGTTGCTACTTGTTCAATACCGTTGTGTTAAGTATGCATCGTATGCTAAATTTGAGCGATAATGACAGATTTCTATACGTGGTATAGTCAAGCGCCGGTTTTTGCTGATGCTGAGATTATGCCGGTTCGACCGGGGTGCTGCCAACCACGCGCTCGACTACCACGACCTCGCACAAAACCAACGTGAATTAGAGACGTCTTGTGCTTCTGCGTTTCGTTCACTGAGTGAGGTAACTGGAGGCCCACTCTCCACTCCACGTTTATACAAAAAACTATTTAGAATAATATATAATGCAAAGGACCTGTTGCTGTGACAAATCAAAAATAATATGAAAATGATGCAGCCTTAAAGTAAGTGTATTTTTTCTTCAAGTGTACTCAGACGACTGGCGGACAAGCGAGGCTCTGGCAGAGACATGATCCTCAGCGTTGCTTAGTTGTTGCACCACCCGATCCAACAACGTACAAGTAACATCGTTGTTGGATCATGCCAAAGAATAGGTAATAGATACATAAAGAACAACAATTCACCCCCTTCTACCATCTTCAATTACGACATCGCACCCGAATTTCAACGGACACATCCTTTGGTCTTAGAATGAGGAATGTCCAAATTAAAGTCAGCGTCGATAATGAGAGCAATTCAAGGTCAGGACGCATAAAACTAGGTGTCCACTTCCTGAGTTGTCAACCAAGATCAGAACTAGGTAAGATGTCGGAGACGAGGAAGTGGGTGCTGGAATACTGCTGAACCCTGCCCTCTGTCCATCAGCAGGGAGGCTTCGGCCACTGGCTATTGGTATACCAACAGAAATTTTATACTTTATAATTTTTACAAATTGATAAGTGGTTTCATTTGTGACACTTATTCAAAAGTAATTTATCTTTCTCCCCTCTCCCACTACAGCAGTTTAAGCGCTCGATAATAGGAATATGGTCTCCTGGACTTAACTAATGTTACATTTTAAGAATTGTAAATTCTCTAGCACTCTTTGGTTTAAATATGATATAAATGGAGCATTAACAATAGAATTACGACGCAGTTAACATCCATTGTAAAATATATCCTTTTATACCATTTGTTCCTTTATTCTGCAAACAAAGGGCCCATTATTTATTTGTAACGTTAACTAACGTTTGTTTTTATATAATAACCTTAAGATTTTAATAAAGTATCATGGGTCTAGTTATTCAACTAAAAACATCATAAGAATAATTAATTAACTATGATTAATTTAGATATATAGGATCAGTACCACCTAACGTTAAGTAGCTACTGATGCTCATGGGCACCTGCAAACAACTTCAATCGAAGGTCACAGATACTTTGTCACCCCTGAGGATGAAGATATAATGCCTCTCACCCTGCAATTATTATTAAAGCGGAAACTCAACAGTGGTTACACCGCTGATTGGCGGAAGAAATAGCTAAGTGGGTGGTATTTACCCAGAGAAAACGTCTGTCACCTGGTAGCCACCTGTATTAGTATAACCATCCACCGCCAACATCCACACCGTCCAGAGTGGTGAAAAACAACTACACTCGGAGTAGTCGCTCGTCCAAGCCCTACCTGATAAGTCAGGCCAGTCATATAGGTTCCCCGTGGTTCACCGTGGAAGACGCCACGGCAACTTGGTCCTCCCACCACAAATAGGCAGGAACTCGTTCGGGGTGTATGTATGGCTATGCATTATGTGCAAAACGACTCCACTAAAAGGAGATTCGCTCTTTGTCTGAGTGGCCTCTTCAACTTTGGCGAAAGAGGCTCGCTTTAGTGCTAAACGTTGAGCAGAAGTTCATATTTCTAAGTTTGATATTACGAAAGACAAAAGAAAATATGATACAAAAGACTAGAGCACTATCATGTTTAATTATTTGCAAACTTTAAACAAGGATATCGATATGAAGGTGGACTGTGAGAAGAGGGATTATTCTTAACGTCTCATAAAGTCACATAAAAGAAATCGTCGATTTTAGTACGGTCACCATCGACCCTTTTTATCGGCTGTAGCCTTTCTAAATTGCAACAAATTAATGTCCTGAAGTGCTACTAAGCAATCCCCTTGGACCTTCGCATCAGGTTGGATTTAGATGACACGATTCACGACTCATATTATCAAAAAAAAAAAAACTGCTGTTTTTCTTTATTTAACACGTTCTATGCCGAGAAAAAATCGCAGTTTCTTGTACGGGCCGTGTAGGTCAGTGATGGTTGACATATAGACTTTCAGTTCAAGCCGCGACCCGCGTGGCTCACTAGTTTCTCCATATCAAGTTGGTTTTTGAAAAATTTAAGAACTTTGAAAGAAAAACAACAATTACCATACAATGCTGCCTGACGTTAATTATTTCCATAAATAGTGGCTCAAATTGACTTTTGTTATTACTAAGTAACATTTGAGTAAAAGATAAAAATATATATAAGCAAAAAAAAAATTTAGTAATTTTATACAGATTTAAAATTTTAATAGGCCTAAAGGGAAACTTCACTGACAGTCAGCACTGACCGCGTTGGCAGAGAACGTGTTAAAACTGAAATCCATATATGTAAATTAAAGTGCTTCTATGTATTTTAATTACGCCACAATAACGGTCTTTATGTCTAAAGTTAGAGAAAATTTATAATGATGTTTAGATGTCTAATATTTTAACTTAAAATGATTTGTTTAATATCAAGATCAAACGAATCATTTTCAATGAAATTTAATGAAGTTAAATTAGCCTTTGAGGGCGAAAAAAGGGTAAAGTGAAGTAGCAACCAGTAAGTGCCCACAGCTTGGCAAAGGCCTCCTACTCAAATATCTACTCCAGTGCAAGTTGGCGGGCTTCATATATCCTCAAAATAATATTTATATTATTTCCCAGACATGCAGGTTCATCACGATGCTTTCCTTTGCCACCGAGTACGTGGTAAAATACAGCGCTTAAAATAGCTATTAACAATTTTAGTGGTGGCAACCCAGATCGATAACGCGGTGCAGGGTCGGTCGCGTCCTGGCGCATGCATCGATGTGGTGCGGGGATTGCGGAATGCAGTTGTATCGTTTCCTGGAAAAATTCCCTTTGGATACGTTATTTATATATACATTTTTTCGGTATGGAAACCTTCTTACGGGAAACCACGGAGTTAGTTTCTATAATAATACGAACATATATTTTTTTTGAGAATGGCGCAAACGCCCACTCGGCACACCTGATAGTAATTGTTGAACGACGCTCATCGTACATCTGCAACACCAGAAGAGCTGCAAGTGCGTTGTGATTTAGAGGGATAGGTGGCTGCGAGGCCGTGGTACTACCCCGGTCGAGCCTGTACATTCCTGCAGCAGCAAAAGCTTGACTTTACTACGTATAGTGGTAATCGTATGTACGATAATGATGATACTATAAGAGCTGTTGGTGGCATTTATAAATGTATTATTAATTATAATCAAATGATATATATAAGACAGTCATGTACTTTAGTTTAGGTATGTCAGCATAACTTGAGGCAACGAATAAACCATTTTTCTTTCTATCTTTCTTTCTATCTATATACTATCACTTAGGTTTCAATATAGACAAACTTGCGGTACTTAAATAAATGTTTGCAGAGACGGTCAGCTCTGCGACTGATTAAACAAGTGATAAAAGACGGGCCGGCTTTCCAATTAATTATGGGGCCAATTCGGAGAGTCAATTATCATTCTAGGCTTATTATTGACGGCTCGCTGGCGAAGTGGCTAAGCGCTGTGGGAAACGAGTTCGATTAGCGCACGGGAATAGTATCTGTATGGACCACAAATAATAGTTCTTGATCTGTGTCGTTATCCATGTGCAATTTATGTATTTAAACTGCCTCCGTGACGACACAGGAGATATTCTCACAGTGGAAGGAAACGTTTTAAAAATAATATTGTTTGTTATTGTTGTTGTTGTTGTTGTTGTTTCTTAACGTTTGACGACTCGGTGGCGTAGTGGCTAAGCGTTTAGCTGCGGCGCTGTGGGTCTCGGGTTCGATTCCCGCACGGGACTAGTATTTGTATGGACTACAAATAATAGTTCCCGGTCTGGGTGTTTGTCCATGTGCAATTCATGTATGTAAACTGGCTCCGTGACACAGGAGAAATTCCTACAGCGGAAGGTAACGTTAATTGAGAAAAAAAAGATTATAACGTTTAACGATCTGCGTACGTGACTACATCAGCCGCTGCTGAACATATGGCTTCTAAAAAAGCATAAAGCGAAAGCCGTCATACCATTCTTTGAACCACGCTGAGCAAGCGGATTGGTGAGTGTGGTGTTGATCCTCACACATCGCACTTGTGTTGCTGCTCTCAGTGACTATTCTGTGGGGTTTGGGTTCTGCAAATTCAGATGGTCAAACCGGTCGCTAGATTCGTTCATTTGCTAGCTGGGTGCACCAGCAGGTACGGTTTGCGTTTGGAAAAGAAATGGTATTATTTTTCCTTTGTCTTCCTTCTTTCTTCCTTTGATCCTCTTTACTGATGCAAATTTCCCACAATTGATATCCACCAATTTGAATAAAGAAATAATTCTTTCTTTAAGAATAATATATTCCAATTGCTAAGCGCTTGACATCTTTCTAGAACTTACGAAAAGCTTGTAATATCTAAAGGCGATATTACGGATTAATCAAGTTTGATTCAAATTTATTAATAAAGTACTTCCAAAGTGTTTCTCAAAGTAAATACATGAATTGATTTGTGTAGGTGCTTATGGCGATAAATTTTTCGGATATAGGAAAAAGTTTGTAACTTTTAATAATAAATTAATACTTAAGAGAATTCTTTATGAAATTCTAAATGTTAGGGTGAAGAATTTAATTATAATATATATTATTTTTGGTCTTTAAACAAAAGGATTTATGGAGGAAAACATTATGAAGTTTAATTGTCATTTTAAGTATGTGCATCGAGTTTGTAGTTATTTAGTTAATGACTAATTAACTCTATGACATAATTTACATTAATCGAATATCAAATAGAAAAACAGAGATTTAATATCTGGAATATATAATAATAATTATGTAAAAACAAAGTATATAGTAAATCTTATAATAGTAATATTAAGTGATACTTAGCTATGGGTTCAGGGTTTGATTGATGAGGGATTACGAGTATTTCTCACTCGTGCAGATTATCTCATTATGTTTTTCTTCACCATCGTGCACGTGGTAAATTCAGCTATAAAATTACAATTAAAAATTTTAGTGGTGCCCATTCCGAGTATCAAAACCAGGTCACCCGCGAACAATGAAACTTAAAGCGACGCTCTGGCCACTGACCTACCTTGGCTAAAAATATATGTACTATATCCACATTTAATTTTAAACTAACACACTACGCTGTTTAGATATGCTGTAAATACAATATATCATAAACTTTACTTGTCTTGGAAAAGCAACACACTGTTGGTTATTTTCCCTCGTCTTTTCTCCTCCCATTTCAATCATAATGCTTTCAGTAGATTTTCCTTGCTTGTTCAGGAACTTTATAATAACGAGAAGAACGCAATTTGCTCCATGGTTGCAGTTATCTTCCGGATTAGGGTCAGGGTCATATCTTATATATCTTGCCAAAAGATTATAAAATCTGTCTATAGCCGCTATTCTGACAGGACCACGCAGTACATAAAGCACGTCCAGTTGCACGTTTACCTTCCATCGAAAAAACAGCACCGATTAAACAAAATCGAAAACGAAACTATATATGATTTTATTTCAGTGGTATATGAGCTGTATCTATTACAGATACTACCGGATGATACCGGATCAATGGTAGAATAAGGCTGCGCTGAAAATCAGTGTTGTTGCATCATATTGTAGCGCAGAAAAAAAGTTATATTCTGAAATCATATTGTTTTTTAGTTTTAATTATTCTTTTAAATGTTGTATTAATAACTTTGTAATTGTGAAGTAATGAATAAAGTAAGTCTATCTACGCATACAGTGTAATTAAGCGGCATTTTAACCTTTTAGTCTTTTATAGATATTTTTTTGACTTTTTATATGAATAAAACAACAAACGAGTGCCCTGTCGAGGGACCGGATGTCACGTCTAAATACACGGTAACTTTAACGTTTCGCAAGTTTTTACTCCATCGAAAATCCTTGATTTCGCTGAAAGCAAAGTTTCCGACTTTTAAAACGTTACATACGCAAGATTTTTTAATTATTTATTTATACTTTATTTGCAAAACTTGTGAAAGCTATGCAAAGGGCGGACTTAATGCCTTTTGGCATTCTCTGCCAGTCAGCCCGAGGCATGGAGAAATATTGTTAAGGTACATTAACATAAAAACTTATAGCTTATGCAATAAGCTATAAAAATATGTATAATAAAACAAGAGTCATAAATATCTTAACAATAAAATCTAGAGAGATATAACACATACACGTACTATCGTACACAATATAATTATAACTGCAATGAACAATGGTATTAATTTCATCTCTTAATGAGCGGTGGTACTTGAAGTACCTGTCTTTTGAACAGTAACTTATTAGAAACTTTCGACTGTTTTTGGCGGCTTTTGCTGTTGCTCGAATGGGCCGGTTCGACCGCGTTAGTACCGCGGCCTCGCACAACCCCCCCACCCCCTTTATCCTCTCTCCCAAATCCTAAATACCTTTAAAGGCGACGCACCAGCAGCATTTTTGTTCTGCACTGATGTTCGTGGGCGAAGGTAATTACTTACCATCAAGCATTACTTATAATCAATGAACTGCTTGCAGGTCTGCCGCCTTTCCCATTAAAAAAAATTGATAATCAAAATGCAATTGTGTTGTCACCCCTTAGAGCTAAAACGGAAAGTAAATGAGGTTCCGGTTTATTCGCTCATCTTATGTAACATAGCACCATTAAGCGGCTGCTTTGAGCTGGTGTTTCGCGTGTGATTGTGTGTTCCTTTCCTGGCCGAGCAGATCCATTCGTTACATTGCCACATACAATCTTTGTATTATGTCGAGGAAAAAGTTTTTTCGAAGTTTATAAAAAGTAAAATCTCTTTGGTATTTACTGTTTTTAACACAAACAGAAAAATAAAAAATTAAAACGGTTTCCCGTCTATTTTCTATTGTTTGTCTGTCCGCCGAAACGAGTAAATCTAACGAAGAAATTCGAATTACTTCGAAGTTTTATTACAAAAAAAGGGAAAAATACGTCAAAGGACTCGAAAAAAAAAAATTGCGACGTTTATGGACTTAAGGCAGTGTCAGTAAGAGTAGCACAAAATAAGTTCAAGCGTTTTCAGTCTGGGAATTTTGATGACAAAGATGAAGCTTGCTGTCGATCTGTTACGGATAAAGTCGATGCCATTTAGGAAAAAGTGGAGCAAGAACGGCGTATTAGTGGTAATGACATAGCTGATGAGCTAGGGTTTGGCCATAAAACAGTTTTGTACCTTTGAAAAAGTCTGAATACAGAAAAGAGCTCGATATTTGGGTGACACACGAGCTCACCGAAAGAAACCTTATGAATCTTGTAGTCATTTGCGTTTCTCTGTTATATACGACCTATTATATCGTATTGCTGTTTAAACGCAAGCACTTACTTGCACAAGTGCTCTAAAGCCCGTAGGCTAGACGAAGCATGTAGAGGGTCCATAATGGCGGTCGGATATGAGGCCAGTTTAAAGTCAGTTCTATAAGACAGCTAATGAGTGCAAGCCAATTAAATTCCTGGTTCTCACTGGCTTAGCCACAGAACGGTCTTCAAATTAATGTTTATCATTCACGAGTCTAGTAAAAACCAGTTACTGGCTTCACGATTACTATCTTCGTTATTTCTTTAAGTCATGACTTAACTGAATAAAGTAGATACTGGCCCAGTATCTGACCGCTGTAATGCCTCTGATTGGTGAATGCTGAATTCACCACGTGCAGGTGAGGAGAAGGAGAATAGCACCAAGTCTTTTATTATTTCACTATAATATTACCTGGTTACGCAAAATAAATATTTTTTTTGCAATAAATATTCATCTGTACTTACCAACTAGCCTTGGTGGCCTACTGATCAGGGTGTTCGCTTTAATTTCATAGAGCGCGAGTGTACCTGGGTTCGATCCCTGGTGTCAGCATCACTAAAATTGTTAATAGCAATTTTAAGTGCCGAATTTACCACGTGCTGTGCGGAGAAAGAAAATACTGCACTAAAGCAGCGTGACGACCCTTTCCGGCTCCAAAACCCTCCTAGATGTTTGAGAAGAAGGCATAAGCCCAGCAGTGGGTAATACCTTACTTACTAATTTGTCAGTGATTTGATTTCAAAATAATGGAATAATATTTATTCTTCGGCAATAAACTGTTTGATATCGAATAACTTAGCAAAAGGATAACTCTCCGTCTAAGATTACAACTTTACGAAGCTGTATAAATGTAAGAAATCTCATAAATCATAAAATTTATAATACTTGATATCAGAGTATTAAAAGTACAAAAAAAAATATTACCGAACTCATAATTATATACTACGTTATTGTTATAAGTAGTTACATATTTAGTAACAGTACATAATTTTGGTTTTAATTTTATTTAAAGTAGTAAAGTAGCAGTAGTAAAGTAGCCCGTTAGAGCCCACCGCTGGTAAAAGGCCTCCTTATCAAATACGAGTATCAGAGAAGGCTTAGAAGCCGAGAAGGGCCCACCACGCTGCTCCAGTGCAGATTGGTGAGATTCACCGTTTAAATATCGGTATAGGTTTTTTTCCTATATAATGTGTGACTTAAGGTGTTATTATGATTCCAAATTACCTATACATTTGGAAAGCCAAAGAGTTATTTGCCCCTAACTCCATAGTACATTGTATTTTGAAATATAGTGAATTAAGGTGGTCAAATATACAGTAACTTTATCCGATGGAAACGTCAACTACTGAATATTTACCTTCCTTAGAAAGCGCTTAGCAAGTGGCATGTATTTACGAGTAGAGATTGGTGTTAATAGCAATTTTAAGTGCCGAATTACCACGTGCTGTGCGGAGAAAGAAAATACTGCACTAAAGCAGCGTGACGACCCTTTTCCGGCTCCAAAACCCTCCTAGATGTTTGAGAAGAAGGCATAAGCCCAGCAGTGGGTAATACCTTACTTACTAATTTGTCAGTGATTTGATTTCAAAATAGATACTGGAATAATATTTATTCTTCGGCAATAAACTGTTTGATATCGAATAACTTAGCAAAAGGATAACTCTCCGTCTAAGATTACAACTTTACGAAGCTGTATAAATGCAAGAAATCTCATCAATCATAAAATTTATAATACTTGATATCAGAATATTAAAAGTACAAAAAAAAATATTACCGAACTCATAATTATATACTACGTTATTGTTATAAGTAGTTATATATTTAGTAACAGTACATAATTTTGGTTTTAATTTTATTTAAAGTAGTAAAGTAGCAGTAGTAAAGTAGCCCGTTAGAGCCCACCGCTGGTAAAAGGCCTCCTTATCAAATACGAGTATCAGAGAAGGCTTAGAAGCCGAGAAGGGCCCACCACGCTGCTCCAGTGCAGATTGGCGGGCTTCATACCCTCAAAATAATATATATGTTATTTCTCAGACATGCAGGTTTTCTCACGATGTTTTCCTTCACCGCTGAGCACGTTGTAAATATAGCACTTAAAATTGCCATTAACATTAACATTTTAGAGGAATTTGATAAAAATATTAAGATCTGTGATTGAGATAAATGTCCTACTTTTTATTAATTATTAGATCAATATGCCCATTGTTGTCAGCTTAGCATTTATAGGCAGTTGAAATTTTGCCAAAACTGAACATAACTTGAAATGTTCAAACAATTAAAATCACCAAAGTTTGTTTGTTAAGCAGTTAAGGATTGGCTTATTTGGTAGAACCGCATTCTATAAATAAACAAAACAATGCAGTGCACCAATTCACTGGCAATGTTTCCAAAGAGATAATGTTTTGAACTTGTTTTTATAAAAAACGCCGTGTTGCCTCCAAATGTCTGGCGCTTGTTAAAAATTTCAAATTAAGACCGTAAGAAAACTTGCATCACTGAGAAATAATATAAAAAAAAAGAAAAATTGTGCTTAAGTCCTTCGAAACTTCGTGACAAACATATCCAAAAAATATCGGGTCCAAATCGGACCAGTTGATTTGAATAATAGCTTAAACAATGAATAATAATGTTGACTTTTATAATATTCAACTCAATACCCTAAATCAAATTTTAAAAATTGTCTATACGATAAAGTTTCACCAAATGACAACAATCGCAAGTATAAATTATTTATAATAACATACCATAATAAAATAATACCCTAAAAAAACTGTACACAGAGATACTAAGACAAATTAACGACTGTTTCAACAGACATTAACCGAGCCGTTTGTTGGCTCGAAAGCGTCGGCAAAACATTCTCCTTTTTTTAATTAGACGACATCAAAGATAAAACGTTTTATTACCATTAGGGCCTATGACCGAGCAACAACCTCTTATGTTCGTGAAGCTATATTGGTGGAGTTGCTGTAATTAAGTACTTGGGCGTTTATTTTGTGATAAAAACAGTAACAATTTTAGTACATTAAGAAGATTATTTAGGAAGGTTGTATTAGGAATTCATTAGGTCCTTATCTACAATAATGACCTAATGAATTCGAATCATAATTTTATAACTAACATGCTTATATTTTATTAGTCTTTTTCTTATTGTTTCCAATGATTAAGATATTGTCTTTTTAGTTTTAACCTTTTTATTTTTAAAGGATATAGCCACGACTGCCTCGTGAGTTCGTTAACGTTATTACTCTGATCTTTTTACTGGGTTCGCATTCCAGTCGAAGTGAATATTTCCTCGCACGCACGTACTCATTTTCGGGTCACGGATAAACATAACCATAATGATTTCTTGTATTTACGCGAACTCTACACATTTTGTAATTAATAGTTTAAAAAAATTTATGTAACCATGTTAAAAAATTCTTCGAATAGCGAATAAGACCCGTGGTTGCGAAACACTGCATCTGAACCTTCCTCTAATGTTTTTACATAAATAAGCGTTATATCGGATACGGATAAAGTCTGTATCACGGTGTTTGCGCGTACATTTGCGATTTTCAGAACAAGATGATTATATTATATTTAGTTAATTCACAATAATATTGTTCTAATTTCTTTTCAAAATTTTCACTCGGCCATTGTGACAGAGTCGCGGAATCCAAAGCCTGTTCTCGTGCAGTACTTGCTTGACATACGGAAGCTGGGCAGCCGTGCTCTCTGAAACAAAGACCTTCCCACGGTAGCTAGCCGAGATGAATGGTGGTGAGATTCACCGTTTAAATATAGTGAATTAAGGTGGTCAAATATACAGTAACTTTATCCGATGGAAACGTCAACTACTGAATATTTACCTTCCTTAGAAAGCGCTTAGCAAGTGGCATGTATTTACGAGTAGAGATTGATGTTAATAACTTCTCCTTATTTTTCACCAGTCTGACAATAGTCTACCGCACATATTGTCATCTTTACCACTATCGTCATCGGCATCACTCTCATCGTTACAGTCAGCCACTGGTCTACAGAACGTAATGTTCTGTGGCTACGTCTATGAAGTTATCATTCGACACCCTTTCATCCCTAACGGTAGACAGTTCTGCGGGTTACGTGATCGGCTCATAGTGTAACAAATGTTAATTGCTGTAAAGTTTGTTACTGTTTGTAACGTATTGAAATAGTTATAAATGTAATTATTAGAAAATATATTACACAATCGGCTAATAATTTAAATGCCAAACTAAAAATAAATTCTCTAATTTCATTATTAAATATTTTCATGAAAATGGTGTTCTGTCAAAAATAATCCAGTCTAGCTTAGTATGCCTAAGCAATGACGTTCTGACAGCAGATCACAATATGATTGATCGTCCAAAATTAAAGCGTACGCTATGCATAATAAATGTCTCTAATGAGGTACTTTGATGAGTGACAAAGAGAATTAAGTTCATACCCGAATTCACTTAATTCACTCTAGAATTTGAATAATTACTGAACAAATGTTGACAACAATTTAAGAGACTCGAAATTAACTTCAATAAGAACAAGCTATTAATTAAGCGGACGACCGCGTGACCTAGTGGTTAGCGTACCTGATTGCTCAGCTATCTGGTTCTGGATCTGGATCTGGTTGCGTTGATGACTGATGACGAAGTCAAGAAACTGGTGTGTCGTGGGTGACAACACGTGGTGTGAGCAATCAATTATTACCGAATGCGTAATATTCCTCGTGGCTCAGGCCACCGATAGACGCCGGTCCATACATATGGATAGTTAAGGGCACATGCGTCATAAAACACAGGACGTTATGTTGGTGTGTCCATTTCCCTGGTCATGAAAGGTTCCACTTTCAAAAGAAGTGAAAACCAGTGGGATAGTGTAAAAGAACAACTTACATGCTCGTATATTGATCCAATAAAAAAAAATCTGTTGAACCCTTCTCTCTGTCTCTACCGGGGGCCTGAGCTACTTTTTGTTTTTTGCCCACATCGTCTGGTATTTCGCAAACATTAATTTCCCCCACGGCGTGTTTTCCTTCGCGGAGACTACAAACGGAATCCCTATTATTACAAAACAACACAAGTTTTTAAAGTATGATTAGTTAACATATTTAAACCTATATAGAAACTTAAACGGTAATTTTAATTCATTAACTTTTAATATGTGTCAGAGCTTTAAATTTACAAAGTAAAGTAATCAGGCTTGAAATATGTTAAAACTCTTTTAAAGTCGTGGAAATATGTTCGTACTATGTTCTACATTTATCATTGAGCCAGCGCCTTAAGTAATAAATTTAGCTCATGTCTTCATAATGCTCTTAAGTGTTATATTAAACTTAGTAGATTTTCTATTATTTTAGCATAGATATTATTTCAATGTTACATTTTATATTTGCTTTTATTATCTATAAATATCTCTATCCAGAGAATATCAACTTAAAGGATTTAGAATGGCAATTCCGAAATTGCAGTAAAACATTATAGTGATATGTTATTATGCGTTTTCTCGGATAAAACCATATCACATTTACCTGTATATAAAACCATAGTGGTTTGGGGATCTAGCTCGAATTAGGAGACTCGAGTTCGGTGCCCTACGTACGCAGGCAGCTTGGACCCTAAGACAGTGACGTGCTCTTCGTCTGTTATGTTGCACCAAATAAGCTCTGATGAAGGATTGAAAGAACTAAATTAATAACCATTTAAAAGCGATAAACCCTAAAAACCTGAAACTTGTAGATGGAAACCTGCCAGGGTTGAAGCATTCGCTAAGATAGGATATTATATTTACAAATACTGTTTTTGTGTTATAAAAAAGTTATGACATTCCCCAAATATGGCATTTTTTACTTTTTGACAAATTTATTCTATATTTTGTTTAGGTATTATTAATGTTTGTTAATGTATTTTTATTTGTAAATGCTATAAAATTATAAACATGTGTAATTAATCTAATAAATGTAATTTTTTTACAATATACATAATTTTCGTATGCATCTCCCGGCTAACATTTGTGAACTAAAGAGCATTAAGAATGTCTACAGCATGTACCATGCCAGCGAATAAACATATTGTCATTAATAATACATAGATACATAGTACATAAATTCGTACATACTCGTATATATACATTCATATATAAATACTTCTGACGGAGCGGTTATCGAATAAAAAATCGATATCATATGATATCCTGGGACTTCAAAAATGTCCACGAACCAATCTTTTAAAATAACACTTACTGGACGCATGTCTTATGTCAACGATCAATGAATTCCAAAGTAGTGTAGCCTGAACAGTGAAGAAGTTACCATGGAACCCGGTGATGTGTTGAAGAATACTTATCTTATTATTAGAAAAAGATCGAAGAACCTATCATTTGATAAATATGATGTAAGGAGAAGATGGATTATTTAAAATGGATAACAGAACAAGAAAAAATCTGGAATTGCGCCTTCGTCGAGTAGTCAGTCAATTAAGCGGAGCCGAAAATAAATGAGATACAATTATTAATATTTATTAGATGTGCCATTATCGAACGTAACCATTCATGGCTGTGCTCGACGACAAGCTGGACGTCAAAGCAGTCTTGATTTTCACAAGTAGAGTCGATGCTGTGGCCTTGGTGATCGTAGAAAGACAGGCTGTCTATACTTAGCGAATACCGTTTTCCACATAAGAATTGTCAAACTTCATTAGTTCCACCAAAAGGCGTAAATTCCCGTGGCGATAGTGCTGCATGAGTAAAGTTAGTGAATCTGAAAATGTAACTGGTCGATGCCGCATCTTTGAGTTGGAGGTTGTGTAGCTTAGAGAATCGCAAGGCAGCTTCGTAAGACGACCTTCTCTTTGCGTAAGACACATCATAAATCATGGACGATATAGGTATTCGGAGAAACAAAAGCTTAGATCGAAGAGAAATATAATATTTTAGACGATAAAGAAACCTTAAGGTGGCAACGACTTTGCGGCTGATATCCGTGACTTGAACTCACCAGTTTAAAGTATTGTCTATGCGCAGACCGAGATTTATGAACGAATTCGATAATTAATAAAAAAATACGCTCCAAAATATATTAAATTCGATTTTGAAATAGGAAAGGACTTACCTTCGGGTTGAATAAAAAAATATATGCAAATTACATACTCCATGCGTACGACAAAAAAATTGCCTTTCATCTTACGCTTTATATATTTTTATTATTTATTATACTACACTTTATATATTTATTATACACTTTATATATAAATTGTTTAATAACCAATATGTCTAAGGTTTCAAGGCTTAATCCAGTTGTTTGCTTTTATTAGTCAATAATATTGATGCAAGTAAACAACCAATCATTTCTAAGCATAATTCCCGCAAAAGGCTTTAATTGATATCTAGCCCTTGATTAATAGCTGAGGGTTATCGTCGACGCCTGAGAACCATAGCGTTATTTAGAAATAAATTAGTTATTGTCTTGGCAAGTTTTAATAACGTCATGTTGAAGCGCAGCTAGTGATTAGCTAGCTCGGGTTTGCAAATCCTGCATAAATTGTTTTTCATTACGCTTTTTTTATTGTTTAATTTTATCGTAGAATATGGTTTAATTGCCTGGGATTATTCGTTACTTTTTATATTATGTTGTATTATTTGGTAAGTATAAATTCTGATAAAAAAATTAAAAAAGAGATGCATAAGGAGTTTCTTTCGCCTGTTTCTTCTCCATCAGAAGAACCCCATTACGAAACGGTGGTCGATTGTAAAAATATCAATTTACAAACGAAATTTGAATTTCTTATGTCAAATAAAGAATTTTAATTTCATTTAATTTTATTAAAATATTTAATTATTCATTAAACAAATTGTGGTTTAAAATTAGTAGGATGATCAATAAGTTTTTAGAATGGAATACTTTGTTGAGATATTAAATTGATAAGAAGCCATTGCCACAATTTTTTTTCAAAATACATTTGGCAGGAATTCAATTCGTGTGCAAAATGGAGAAAATCTATATTCGTACGGTTATTAAACATTTCTGCTTGAAGCATTTTCCTACACAATGGTTACTGAAGAATTGCTGTCTAATTTGAGAGACAATCTGGTGCGCGGAGTTTCAACGCGTCCGAGCCGTCTGACGCCGCTCTCGTCTCGCTCCGGGTAGTCAACAATCCGTTGCTGAAGAAAACATGAAAAAAAATATAAGACATGGTTGAGATCTGTCTATTCGGGTGGTATTCTGAAACTTTTGATCGGTGTTAATTTTAACTCATAACTCAAATTAAAAAAGGCGACCGCGCTAAAGAATGGAAGAGTTGACATTTCAAAGCAAAATTTGACAATTATTGATGAAGACTCAGAATCTTTTCGTATAGGATTCGTGACCTTCTAATCAAGAATCTATCAAAATTCTAAGTTAAGCATTGTTGTTAAATATAATAAGTTTTCCGTTATCAGTCAGTCGTCAGAACGGCATCTGTTGAAAATAACAGAACCAAGCGTTTTCTTTCAGGATCTTTGCACAATTTCGCATATATTTTTTTAATTATTTAACCTAGTTTAAAGGGAAGAGTACTGCTCACTTTCACAAAAGTAACAGAACCAAGCGTTTACTTTTCAGGATCTTTGCACAATTTCGCATATATTTTTTTAATTATTTAACCTAGTTTAAAGGGAAGAGTACTGCTCACTTTCACAAAAGTGGGAGCCCAACTTCACCAACACAATACACCTTCATCATATCAATTACTAATACCGCCACAACACTCGACACAAAAAATATGACCAACGACGAAAATACATTTTTAATTAAATTTAAAACCATTTAAATAGGTAACAAATAAAAAACAAGGATTATAAAAATACACTAAGTTTCACTTTTTCTCTCTCGAGTCTAAAGATTTGCTTAAAAAGGACAAATACAATCTGTGTTCTCTTTATTTGCATTATTAGGTACGAAATATTAAATAATTTAAAAGAAAGTTTTCGAGTAACTATCCTCTTCAACCCTTATTTATCTTCTTTTGAGTTGGCATATTTTCTTCTTATTTAAATTGGACAAGTCTCGTGAAAGGCTATTCAATAAAAAAAAAATCATCAAAATCGGTACACAATCGGCGAAGATATCGCGTAACATACATACAAAAAACTACAGACGAAATACAGGCGACCTTCACCTTTTTCAATGCCGATTGAAAACAAAAATAAGCCGATTTCAGGATGGATAGAATCCATTGCCCCATGTCATCTTACGGGTATTGTATAATGGAAACGCCCGGAAAATTTTGTAAAGTTCGAGAAGTATGAAATAACCATAACTAATACTATAGACCTGCAGTACCGAATTCTGTACGAAATTCAAGATTATAAGGTAAGTGCGATTGTTAATTTGAAACTTATTCCGTTTTTCTATGTTAAATCATAAATCAAAAGGGAATCATCACGTTAGTTACAAGAGGCGATTTAGAGAACAGTCTTGAAAATCACACAACTAAGGACAGATGGCGGAATACCAGACTATAAATTCGCACACCAATGACTGGCAAAAGCGACTAAGGTGCGAGGTGTTTGATATTGTGATCGCCAGTCAGCTTTTCTGTCGTGGTGTTTATTGCAAAAGCTTCTTGGAAGAGGTCTAAGTTCTACTGTGGACTATTTTCAGACTGCAAAAGAAAGAAAAGTAATAAATTAAAATTAAAAAGTAAATCCTATATTGGTGAAGTCTTTCATTATAGTCTTTATATTTAGTTAAGAATTTTGTGTGACGATTTGGTGCATTTGATGCAATTCTAAAAAAGCTGGAATTTAAAATAAATAATATTTTTCATGACATTTTTCCATAGATGATTTAATAGGTTAATATATCTAGTACCTAAATCACATAAAACTGTATAGGACATGTATATGATTTTGTTCAGCTCATACAATTATGAGACATTAGAATTTCATCTAATTTCGAAATGTTTCAAAACAATCTAATATACATTATCCATATATATTACATATATGTATTTGTCCTCATTATTTCCCTTTAGTTACTTAAGCTACCCTTTGTGTTTGAATTAAGCACAAGTCTATGAAATTTAGTACAAATATGTGACAACTCACAAAACTTAAAGACTTGACAGGAATTAGTTGCAAGTTTTGTGATATTTAGGACATTGTTCTAAATTTTACCTAACTGAAGCATATCTCTATGAGATCACTTTGTACTGCTTCGCATATTCTTAATATTTTAGAAGAATTTGTTGGCTTTGTTCTCTATCATGTATACTGATGTACACAGATGTCAATAATTTTACATCTATTGCAATAAATAATAGCAGCACTATGCATTAACATATAATAGCATAATATACAATGTCTAAAAAGTTATTACATTTCTTATCTTTTTACGCTGGAGTCAAGAATAATATTGTAGAAGGAAATCAATTACATTAAAAATAAAAAATAAAGTCAATGAGTTAAGATCTTCTGTATCTGATGTGTAATGTGGCCCCAGACCATGTTTTTTTCATTGAATTGGGGTGAAAAACAAGCTATCTGTTCACTTAATGGTAAGTGGCTACTGCGACCTATGGACACCTGCAAAGATCATTAATCAAAGGCTACAGCTGTGTTCTCAACCTTGAGGACTAAGATGCAATGCCTCCAAACTAATTATACCAGCTCTCTATAACCTTCTAACCGGAACACAAAAGTTGTTGCATTGTTAACTAGTGGCAGTAAGAGCTAAGAGAGTGGTACTTACTCAGACAGCTTCTAGGCAATAAAGAAGTTTTATCACCTAAGAGTACGTCATTGGTTAATGATGATTGTAATTTTATTGTTTTTTTTTTGATACCGTACAACCTTTACATTTTGTCACCGCTGAGGACTACAATAGAACGTGCCACAGCTTGTAATTACACGGGCTCTTTTTATCTTCGAAACACAACAGTTGTTGCACAGCTGATTGACGATAAAAATGGATAAGAGATTGGTACCTACCCAGACGACTCCTGGGCAGTGAAAGAGCCTAACACCAAGTTTATCAAAGTCAGTTTCTTTAAGGTGGACTTTGTACAGCAATGGACTTGTGATAATAAAGATAACGAAGAATCTGTTTACAAATTCCAAGAAAGTTTTTCCTTTTTAGAACATAATGTCTATAGTATTCTGTTTTAGAGAATATATAAAACTAATACTAAACAACCCTTCACGTAGCATGACATGAATTTCAAGCTGAGAAATAAGAAAAATTAATCTGGATTTAAATTAAACGCCCTGAGCCCTGTGCTACCACGGTGTTGGTGTAAGGTACAATTGATAATAAATACAAAATATACACACATAAATTTACATGTAGAGATCTAATAGTATCTTAACATAGGTATCTTATATCTTAGAGATCTATTTGATGAAAAGTTTAACTAGAGAAACTGAATACATAAGTTATCTGTATCTGTTTTATACCGGCGGCATATTTAGTATGTATAAATCGCCTGCTATATCAATATATTAACACTTTGAAAGGCTTATAGTAAAAAGTGACTTATGACTGAATTAGTAATAATTTTTCGCTTTGTATTTAATAAATTTCTCCGTTATTATACTCTGTATCTATATCATTTTTTACAAAATCTACCATGGGGAATGTTCTGAGGAACTGTTCGGATTGATCCCAGCTGCTAAGTTTCACCATCGTACATCGCGACAGAATTCGAAGTTCCATCTATACCACCTAGATGGTTGGCATTCCACCACAGTGCGTTTTAATCAAAGCTTTCTGCCACGCACTTCGACTTTGTGGAATCAGCTGTGCGTATAGTGCCTGTGCGTATAGTGCCGTTGCGTATAGTGGCGACATAAGAGAATCTGTTACCCCTTTTCATCTCCCGTGGAGACCATCAGTCATCTTCAATTTACTAAGACTAAATTATTCAGACTGGTGGCGTGCAGCAGTGTGAAACCAATCATTGTACGTCAGTGAACTATTCAGAGTTTTGTTAAAATTGCTATTCACTTTAGTTAACAGAATTTCCTGGAAGAAGTCGATTACTTTTACATTTTCTCTGTACAATCTAATAGTAGACTGGTATAGAATGCCTCTTGGCATTAAGTCCACCTTTTTGTTTTGTAATGTGCAAATAAAGTTTAAATAAATAAATAAATTACTCTTGCAAGTATGAAAGGCCTTCCCCGATGCTGCAGATGTGTGTGTTCCTGTGACCCAGTCGATATACGGTTAGGCATTATATTCACTGGCGTCAATTTAGTAATTGAAATTATATTCAACACAAATATATTGTTCGAGTCGCTTCGTCCGAATAAAAGCATTATGAAGTTCCCCAGGAGCGACACGAATGCCGAGGGCATTTTACTATTTTGTCTGTCTAAAGCTAGGTATTCGCTCAAGTACACAAGTAGTACACCAGCTTTATTTTCATATAGCGATTTTAAATTCAGCAATTTACCACGTACTCGGCGGTGAAGGAAAACATCGTGCAGAAACCTGCATGTCTGAGAAATATCATTTCGAGGACATGTGAAGACTGCCAACCCGCATAGGAGCAGCTCGATGAACCCATCCCGGTTCGAAAACTCTCTCAGATATATGAGAAGAAGGCCTTTGTCCAGCAGTGGGCATTTACAGGCTGCTACTTTATTTACTTTTTTACCATTTGGAATACTTAGCTTTAATTAACGAAGACAGCTTACGTACACATTCATAGTTACGATCTGTTCCGTTTGTAATAACCATTTAACAATTGATTTTTGTGCGCTGGGAGGGCTCTGTTTTTGTCTTCATTGTCTCTTCGCGTGTGATAAGAATATAGTTTTAAATATTCCAATATGTCAAGATTTAATTTATTACTAATAAAATGATATTTTATAATCAGCTTTTTCATCATGGTATTCTTATAAAGAAAAAAATGTATACACGAATTACTACTTTCAGAGCACAATGTGAATTTTATCATACATTTAGTTTGTTTAATGGATGTATACTAGTAACCTCGCTCAGAACCCACACAAGGAAAGGAAGGAAGATGTAGTACTTTCGTCTCCTGAAACATTGCTTTAGTGTAAATTTCTTAAAGGATTTTATTTTGGTCTATTCAACTATTGTCTTTGAATATTTTTTTAGTGCAATGTTTAGCGTAGCTCACTTCCAACGATCTTGCTTGTTGAGTTGTGTGTCCTGGGTTCGAAATACAATATAAAATTAACGCTTGGCAGACAGCTCGGATGAAATAAAGCACAAAGTACAGCGAGCGAAATAGTTCTTCATAAAGCACTTCTATGTGATTACAATTCTTCTTTTTTAGTATGTAACAAAGTCACAATCTGCGTTGGTTTGTGTATTCACTTAGAAATTCCAAACGTCTAATGGGATTTCAACGGTGATTTAAAAATCATTTAGAACATTTCATGGGGAAGCTTAATGTATATCTCATTTTTGACAGATCAGACATTTTGTATATATATTAGACAACTGTCCGTACAAAACCGGCGCGGTTCGATAGACATATGTAAAATACTTTATCCGACGACCCCGTGGCTCTATGGTTAATGTGCTATTACTAGGTTCTGGCCTCGAATCCGAACCGAAGCCAATATTTGTGCAGCATACAATTTTTTATAGTGTATGTGTAAAACAGACGTGTTGCATTTCATCGGCATTTTGGCATACATCGGATGTGGGAAGGTGAAGGTGCTTAAAAAATTATTGTCTTTGTGTAATGTACACTGGCCGCACTACAAAAAAATTGCAGCCGTGGTCGAAAACGACCAGGACGACATGGCTCAGGAATGTGTAAAGAGTATATAAACTGTGTAGGATTAAAAACTTTAATAATTTGTCTACAGAAATTTTGTCGAAAGGTCTATGTAGTGAATCTCAAGGGACTGAGTATTTTATTGCGTTATTGGAAGTTTTCGTTTAATAGCGATTAAAACAAAAACAGCAAAATGTGTATACAAATAAAAACAAAAGTAAATTCCCTAGTAATTTTACAGATTAATTTTCAGACTTATTTTAGAATAAGTCTCTTTCTAATGTTACAAACTTCGGTGAAGTCTTTTTCTATGTAAATAAGTTATATCGTAATCGTATAGCAATATAATAATAATCGATTAATTAATATAAATGTATGCTGCTGGGCAAAGGTTTCTTTTGATTTTAAGAGGCTTAAATAATTTTATTCATTTATTAGATATAATATTTCCATGATTTAATATTATTAAATCAACAAAACACTGTGGAAGGGTAACGGAGTCCTCGTGGCTACAAAAACCTCTCGAAGACCTCGGGAAAGACGACTTTTGCTTTTTAAATGGAAGTCGAAATTCGCCTTAAAGAATGCGTATTATGAGATTACTCGGATATTAGATAACTTTAAGAGATTTTCTTATTTCAAAAGTAGAGGTGAATGTGGCAATAACAATGAAAAACGTAGAGGTCAGTTTTTGATACTTACAGTTTCATGAATACGGAAAGGCGATTTCGAAGTTTCAATTGTTACTGTTAATATTTTACAGTTGTGATAGCTTTTGGGGTCAGGGCACTCGTTTTTATTTCATAATACTCTACTACATAATGGGTCTCTAGGACCTGGGTTCAAGTTCTACCACAAAAACTAACTCGTCTATAGTTTCCCATATCCATTGTAACGCTTATGCAATTAGATCGAAGTAAAGGAAATCCTCAAAAAAATAATTTGTGGTTTTGCACTTTTGACTTCGGTTGGGATTCGAACCTAGGACCATCAACTAATACATAGCTTCAGACATAACCAAGGCTACTGTGCTTATGTACTACACTATATTATAAAAATATTACATACTCTTTATTATTTATATAGAAACTCGAATCGAAAGAATGTAAAACAAGTGAGCCCGATACCCGAGTGGTTATGGCATCTGTCTACTAATCAGAAGACCCGACTTCGATCTCATGTGTTGATCCCGTACCGTGATATTTTTTTTCAAAACTTAAGGTACGATTTGCATCGATGATCTAAAAACTAAAACGGCGACAGGCAATCCACCTGTCACGTTGTTCCAAATAATCTCTGATGAAAGGTGACTGAAATAACTGAAATTAATGTCTCTGACTACCCCATATATCGAGTATACGGCTGTGTGAGCATATACATATGAAAAAATATTTGATACTGCGATCACCAATATATTTGCCAAATGTGCTGATGATAGTCTGTCCATAATAGAGCTCTACAATATGTCGGTTCACGGGGTTATAAATGTCAATTAGTGATTGATTTTTCTTATTTACTTTTTAACATCGATACCATTTCCCCTTTACAAATTACCTAATATAAATCCGGGGTTAACGAAATTGTATTCTTTTGTTTGTAATCCATTAAAGCATTTTATAGCTCTTTGCAATGAAAGTAAAAAAAGGTATGCGATTTCGTTGAACACTGAATCACTTTATTTATAACGTTGTAACGACTATCTGTCCAGAGTAACCAATACCTAATCTGTGATTGTGATCAACTGTTTCCCAATACTGTTGACATTATATTCGTGATTCATCATTCTGCTTGTAACGTAAATTATTCTATGACAGAAAATAAATGATAGAAATTTGTTTATATAAATTATTTTAATGTATGGGAAGCAACGTCATATCGTCGACGTAATCCTTCACGGCAACCATAGAAGAAGGAACAAAGCTGCTCAGTAAAAGAGCCTGCAACGTTGATATTGTCAGCACAACTAGTGTAACCAATATAGCCGTAAAGATTAGCAAGCTCAAGTGGTAATGTGCCGGTCATGTAATTCGCAGAACTGACAACCATTGGGGATGAACGGTTCTCCGGTTGGCGGAAGTTTATGGATTATACAGGCAGCTTAAGACCGTGCTGGCAATCTATAGGTCAAACCTAGGTTCGACAAAGGACCTGTGTCAGACCATGAAAGGTAAAATTAATAAAACACGACGTGGGCGAAGCCTCGGGCAGCTTCTACTATATTTATACTGCTATGATTTATATCTACTGCAAAATATTTTATACGTAAGTAATATAACAAGAGAGTTTATTTTGTTACAACACCTCATCTTATCTTAACAGCCTGTAAATAGTCCACTGCCGGACTTAGGCCTCTCCTATAAGGAGGATTTCCCCTAAATCGCCACGATCGGCAAGCGGATTGGCGATCGTAGTACCAGACACCTGGCACCGTAGACACTGCTGCCAGTCATCGGTCTGGTATTTTTCGACATGATTATTCCGGTATCAGTCGGTATCCAATGCGATTTTCAAGACTTTTCTCTCAGTCTTACAAGATCCACGGGAAGAAATGCGGTGGCAGATTCTTACGCCCATACACCATGGCAGCTCACGTCAATGATAACGTTGTTGCAATACCTCAATAATTATTTACTGATAATTTCAACATTTTAAATCCTTAGTTATCACATATTTTCATAAAATCCGCAAACACTACAAAAATGTTGCGAGTCTGTACTAGTTTAGCTGCTGTTTGTCATTGTTCAATTTTAGTTGTTTTTCCTGACATGCATATTTCTTTGTATTTTGTATTAAAATTCATTATTCTATGTGTATATGGTATATTTGTATATATTGTATATATGTATGTATATATGTATGTATCTACCTATCTGTGTAAGTATATATTTTGATATTTATATCTTTTTACTTGTTTTATTTTGCTAGCTGTATCGCCTCTATTAGGTGTTTATCTCTGCTTAGCCTAATGGTTGACTGGGAGAGAATGCCTCTAGGCATTAAGTCCGCCATGTGTACTACTTTGTGCATGAAGCTTAAATAAATAAATAAATAGATATTTTTGATTCTTAATCGAGCCGAGAAATAAATGCTGTTGCCTATGGGCCGCAGCTACAGTTTTACATTATGGTTGATTATGAGCTCGTTGGCTACCCCTCTATTTCTTTAAAAACATACACGTGTTTACGAATCCTATTTAAACATTTTACAGAAACTTATTTAATAAGGATTAAAACAAATCCTGTTCATAATTTGATTTTATTCGCGCATTAAATATGAATGTGAAAATAAAATAAAAATCCAATTTGCTTTGTTTCCTTATTGGAAGCGGAATAAGAAAGTTTCCCGTTTTCATTTTTGGCCGTAATTAAGTAAATTGCTATTCAAAAAGAAAGCAGAAAAATTACTTCAGTGGTTTCCTCTATTTCTTACTGCCTGTTCACAACTTTTATTTAAAAGTTGAAAGTACATTATCTGCCCCTCATTTAATAGACTGTTTTTACATAATGTAATCACTGGTTATTGTTATAAATCATTACATTTTTATAGTAAAATTTTAAAGCATTTTAATATTTCAACCAGTGTACAGCCACTCTTATTTATGCACCAAAGAGCTTCGTTAACATCGACTGGTAATTTATCAAAACTTTACTTATTTTGACTCGTCATTCGATGATGTAAGACGCTATCGATCATTCGTGAGAATATATTAATTGAAGAATCGTGGTAAACCCTTTCTTCAATGCTTTTCTGCCCTTTCTCCTATGGATACCTGGAACCAACTTCAAACAATAGAGGCTACAGATGTGTTATCATCTCTCAAAACTAAGTGGATTGCCTGTAACTATAATGGTACTCCAAATATTTTTATTTTTATTAATAATCTTGCTGAAATGATCGTGTTTATTTTGAATTTTAATTTAGGCATAGAAAAGAGGTAAAAAAAAGTTTAAGTGCGATAATATCTCCTATTCATTTAGATTCAAAGACTGTTTTCAAGGTTCGCTTATTTCATTTGGAACCCCATTTTAAGATTTCATTACCATCCAAGGCACTTACTAGTTACTCTATTTACATAAATTTATGTCTAATCAGCTTTCTTGCAAGACTGTTGAGAACTAAACATTTTATTGGGCTCAGTATATTTTATTACGAAACACCAATTTATTTTATTAAAAAACTCAACCCTGCCAGTCACAGAGGTGGGCAGAGGCACCTGGTTTCAATTTCGCAGAAAATAGTGTCGCCAAATGAACTAACATTACCTGCTTATCGCTTGTCCGGAAAGCAGAAAGGGTGACGAGTCTCGACGTAATTTGGTCCTATTCAACCCCAAAAAGACACAGGTTTGCGCGTTTATCGCCAAAAAGAATCCCTTTGTCGTTTCTCCTCTTTTTGAGAACATTCCCCTTATTGCATCAGCCAGTATCAGAATCCTTGGCGTTGACATATCGAGCTACCTTCAGTTCCGTGGTCACTTGGAGAGAAAGGCCTAATTGGCCTCCAAAAAGCTTGGTGTGCTCTGCGGACCGGGACAGTATTTCGTGCCGGTCCACCGTTTGCAACTTTATAAGTCGCAAGTTCGGCCCCACATGGAATACTGTTCTCATCTCTCGGTAGGGGCACCCCAGTACCAACTCCTTCCTTTTGACCGCATCCAACATCGAGCTGCTTGAATTATCGGCGACGAAGCTCTATCTGATCGGCTTGATCCTTTGGCCTTGCGAAGAGATGTTGCTTCTCTTTGCATTTTTTACAAAATCTGCCATGGGGAATGTTCTGAGGAGCTGTTCGGATTGATCCCAGCTGCTAAGTTTCACCATCGTACATCGCGACAGAATTCGAAGTTCCGTCTATACCACCTAGATGGTTGGCATTCCACCACAGTGCGTTTTAATCAAAGCTTTCTGCCACGCACTTCGACTTTGTGGAATCAGCTGTGCGTATAGTGCCTGTGCGTATAGTGCCTGTGCGTATAGTGCCGTTGCGTATAGTGCCTGTGCGTATAGTGCCTGTGCGTATAGTGCCTGTGCGTATGGTGCCGTTAATTATGGTGCCTGTGCGTATAGTGCCGTTGCGTATAGTGCCGTTGCGTATAGTGCCGTTGAGTATAGTGCCTGTGCGTATAGTGCCGTTGAGTATAGTGCCTGTGCGTATAGTGCCGTTGCGTATAGTGCCTGTGCGTATAGTGCCTGTGCGTATAGTGCCGGTGAGTATAGTGCCTGTGCGTAGTGCCGTTGAGTATAGTGCCGTTGAGTATAGTGCCCAGCGTATAGTGCCGTTGAGTATAGTGCCTGTGCGTATAGTGCCTGTGCGTATAGTGCCTGTGCGTATAGTGCCGGTGAGTATAGTGCCTGTGCGTATAGTGCCTGTCTGTATAGTGCCTGTCTGTATAGTGCCTGTCTGTATAATGCCTGCGCGTATAGTGCCTGTGCGTATAGTGCCGTTGAGTATAGTGCCTGTGCGTATAGTGCCGTTGAGTATAGTGCCGTTGAGTATAGTGCCTGTGCGTATAGTGCCGTTGAGTATAGTGCCTGTGCGTATAGTGCCTGTCTGTATAGTGCCTGTCTGTATAGTGCCTGTGCGTATGGTGCCGTTGCGTATAGTGCCGTTAATTATGGTGCCTGTGCGTATAGTGCCGTTGAGTATAGTGCCGTTGAGTATAGTGCCGTTGCGTATAGTGCCTTTGCGTATAGTGCCGTTGCGTATGGTGCCGTTAATTATAGTGCCTGTGCGTATGGTGCCTGTCTGTATAGTGCCTGTCTGTATGGTGCCTGCGCGTATAGTGCCGTTAATTATAGTGCCTGTGCGTATAGTGCCGTTGAGTATAGTGCCTGTGCGTATAGTGCCTGTCTGTATAGTGCCGTTGAGTATAGTGCCGTTGAGTATAGTGCCGTTGAGTATAGTGCCTGTGCGTATAGTGCCTGCGCGTATAGTGCCTGTGCGTATAGTGCCGTTGAGTGTAGTGCCTGTGCGTATAGTGCCGTTGCGTATAGTGCCGGTGAGTATAGTGCCTGTGAGTATAGTGCCTGTGAGTATAGTGCCTGTGCGTATAGTGCCGTTGCGTATAATGCCGGTGAGTATAGTGCCTGTGCGTATAGTGCCTGTGCGTATAGTGCCGTTGAGTTTTGTGCCTGTGCGTACAGTGCCGTTGAGTATAGTGCCTGTAAGGACCGGGTTTTGTAGTAATCTTTAGGGGAGGCCTTTGATCCGCAGTGGACTTATGACAGGCTGAAATGATAATGAATGACGATATAAATTGCAAAAAGAATACAAGGGATCTTAAGAGAATCGTCGAAAACAGACAATTTCTTTTCAAGTTATATCCGTATAAACATACATTGAAATTAATTAGTCACATGCTTTATGTCCAACAAATTTATTACTATTATTATTATATACTCGTAAATACGAAAAAAAATATGCTTGATGGCTAATTTCACTGTAAAACATAAAGTAAACAAAACGAAAAAATGGAAAAGGTTTTTTTTAAATTAATTTTCAAAGTTTATGTTCATAACCTAAACAAAGTTATGAAACTCGACTTTTGGCTACTAACACATTATAAAATAAAGTTACGAATTAGAAAGCCCGCAATTTTTATTTCGGTTTAATTAGGCCGACTGATGTTGCAAAGAAAGAACCAAAAAATAAATGAGCGGGAATTGTTTTAATTACTATCTGTAGAAGTATTTTTCCTTTTAGTGGCTTTATCATACCTTACTAAAAGTATTGTAATTTTTGAAAAATCACTCCTCTGTCTGCATTTTTATAACTAATTCAAAGTCTATGTTACAGTTTCCTGTGACGTGGTAGTAAACATGAAAGCCGAGATCTATCCCAGTGGAACCCAATACAATGCAAAGTTTTGCAGCACTTGATGTTGTAATATGTGAAATAGTATAGGAGGTGACAAGAAAAGGGTCGCACATCACTTGTCGGCTTGATAACACAGTGGCTAAGCATTTAATTGCAGCTTCGTTTCCCGCATAGAATGTGTATTTATATAAACTAAATGTAACTGTTGCGGGTCTGGGGTATTTATATTTACGATATGTGAAACTTATATGTATAAACTGTCTCCGCGATATAGGAGAACATCCTACACTGGGGAATAGGATTTTTTAAACAAATTTAAATTTAATTTAAATAAAATCTACCTTTCTTACAGTCCCAAGTAACATGATCTGTGGTTATTACTCTTTGTCATAAATACGTGTATAAATATTGACGACTGATCATAATCGACGAGCAACTCGGTTGTCTTACCGAAAGCGTCAATACTAACTAAGCTTTAATTTTAAGTAAAAACCGTTACCGTGAAGTAAGATAGTGTTTCAGTCTTTAACACGATAAAAGTATTGGCCTCATATAGATTGCTTGCACGTGTTAGAGATACGATAGGTCCCCAGAATATATGGCTTGTATATTAGATGAGATCGCTTGTGTGAAGACATCTTTATTGCGGGTTCGGGTCGAAATTGATGTGAACTTAGTTGGCGTAACGCATGGTAATGCCCCTTTTATCATAGTCGTCGATACGAAATTATATATAGTTTAAATTTGGGTTTTTTTTAGTTTGCGATCTAGTTCTAAATTGCGATAATCATTATAAATAAACATTTGTTAATTTTTATAATAAATGCGTTAGTAACCGGAACGATTAGCGTATCTTCTCTTCTCTTTCAAACAAACGTAACACCAGTCAAAACGAACTATATGAAGCATTTGTTGAAGCATGAAATTCAATCCCCCTAGAAAAATGTATGAAATTGATTGAATCGTTGCTTTGCTGTTATGGAAAATAAAGGATACGCCACTAAATATTAGTTTATAACTATTGGTAGGCTGGGGATAGTAGCTATTTCGTAAATAACAATACTAGGTACTAATACTTAATTAAATTTTTTTTTTTAAATTAGGCGTCCCAGCGGCCAGTAACAGAAAATAAACTACTACATGTGTAAGACTCATTTTGTAATTAAGAGTAAGATATGTTTTATATTTTATGCCTTTAATGAGTTTTTTATTTGAGTGGCTATATTATAGCATGATTATTAATTATTTAATGTGTATATTTTTTACGAACATTTGTATGTTGAAGTTATACTTTCTTTATTCATAAGAAGTGTTTCTAATTATATGACCACCACTGTATGTATGATTATTTTCATTCGTTAGTATATACAAGACACATGGAATCCTGTTTATGTACTAAATGACACGTGAGAAGTGATTTTTTTAAATTTTTATGTAAAATATAATAAAAAAAGCAAATCACTGCTGCCCAGTTAAAGTCACTGAGACCAGCAAATATCTTAAATAAGATTGATGTAAAAAAAACTTGTATTTACGTTAAAAATAAATAAACAGCGTACTAAATATTTTAAAAATATAAATAGATTTTGCGCTGCTAACGAAACGCCTTAATATAATACAATACTGAAATTAAAACCAAATTGCTTTAGGAGGCGTTTTAATAATAAATGATCCTTTTATAAGGTCGTTGTCAAGCTATCAAAAAGCTTTTAACCAAAGAAATCCATTCGTCAAAATGATTCTTAAAGAAAATAAAATATCGAAATAGACAATTTATGTTACATAATAACTTGTAACTATAATAGTGAAATTCATTTAAAACTTGTGTAATTAATTCACATAAGACATTTATTAATGCATATAAGCATGCATAAAGATCGTGCGACATAGTGGTTAGCGTACTGCTGAGTCATGGGTAGGAATCCCAGCCGAAGTTAATGTTTGCAAGGCATTGGCTATCGGGTTCGGCTGTATCGTATTGCGTCCCGTGTCTCTGATGTCTGAACCTACTTCTGAACTTATCGCGTAAGCGTTGCAACTATTTGAACTTTCTTTGTAAAACATGTAAGTTCTTCAGGTTATTAATTTTATTTATCAGGTAAGAACAAAATACTGTTTGCTTTAACAATGACAAATACTTGATTAAAAAGTGCATGAATCAGTACAGAAGTGACAGAAGTGAAACGTCTACTCCCTTGAAAATAACTGCTTAGTATAGCACATCCCCACACTTATGTTAGATATTTTAAATAGGGCTTAATAAATATATATTATTATGTTTATATAGATATTATAGTCATTATTTTTAATTGATATATATATATATTTTAATTGATTGGGGAAAACATTCATGAACTTTTCTTATTGGTTCTGTTAATAACTTTCATTTAGATTGGACCTAGTCTATATGAGCTCTCCAGGTTAATTTATTGTCCAAGATTAGAAGATATTTTTATTGATTAGACTTGTGTTATAGGTTCGTCTGGTATAGAATGAGGTGTACGATTGGATAATTTTTATTTTTGCAGTTTAAATTATGTGCGATGTTTTGGAAACATTAAGGATAAGCAAGATGTTTTACAGAAATAATTTTATTTATCAAGATCCTATTGAAATTCATTACTAACAGATGTTGCAGAGTTTCCATAACTATAAATACTGGTGTCATCCGGATAGAGTGAGATTGGTCTGATGAGACTAATTGAACTAATGTTATTTACATATAATAGCAATGATTCCAGTATACATCCCGGTGGCACACCAGATCCTTTTTTTCGGTTTGATTTTCATAATGGATAATCTAATCGACTTGGTACCTATACTTCAAGTACGATTCGCAAACTTTGAATGCCTTTTTATCTATCCCTATACTTTTTAGTATGAATAGTAGCAATTTGTGACAAACTGTATCGATGACTTGAATATACCTAAAGCAGAAATTTAACTATTATTTACGGATTTTATCGCGTTTGATTTTGTTTTTATATTCTCGATGTTTCGATTGCTTTACAGCAGCCGTGGTCACGGGGGAACTGATGTGTTAGACGTCCAGTTGTCATACGTTAACTCGGGCTACTTTTAGCTTTTCTTAATTAATTTTGGTCCGATCTACGCATAATGTGCTCACATTATCTAGAGGTCGTGCAGTGGTATGCTTGGTTTTAAATAAAATAAAATTTGTTTATTGCTGTATCCCAAGCCACTGGTTGTACCTAGCCATCTTCTTAATTGAAATTAGAATGTTTTTTGATTTCGATAGCCTCGCAAATCATCTTTGGCAGGAATCAGTGTTCTTATGCGAGGATTTGTGGTCTAACAAATCTGATGTAATGGTTGGGGTGATCAAGGATATGATCACAGACTGCAGAATTCCTAGAGCGTCGGTATTTCACATTTCACAAAAAATGAACTAACAGTCCAACGGAATGTGACTACTACAGCCCATGGACACCTGCAAACAACTTTAATTTAAGAAGGTTACAGATGCGTTGTCAGCTTTGGAGCACTAAGATGGGATGCCTCACAGCCGATAATTACACAGGCTGCCTATACCTTTCAAACCAGGACAGCAGTTGTTGCACTGCTGTTTGACGACAGAAAGTGGTACTTATCTAGAACACTCCTGCGTAAAGAAGTACTCCTTCACCTACTGATGACTTGCTGAAAAGAAGGCATTTTCCAAGCATGTATTAATGCACGATTCTAGTTTGTCACTTATTCTGGAGCTAGTCTTAGTGTCCAATTTATATATTTTTAAAAATTTCATACTGTGACTATAATAAATAATACGTAACAGTTATTGAAAAGTTTAGGTTTTTTCTTTTATTTAAATGTGTCGTTTTTTATTATGTGAATGTTACCTACTTGTTGCTTAAATTACTTGTTGATTTCTTTGCTTCTTTGAATTAACATTTTCTTTTGTTATGTTATTTTAGTTTACGACACTGGGGAATTTGCGCAATAAATCTTTCTTTCTTCTTTCTTTCTTATTTGTTACGATATATCTAAGTCTATACGTAATTTACGATATTGAAAAAAATGGATGTTAAACTAAGGACCTAATAGCTACGGGGCGTAGTTGAAAATTGAGATAAATGTTCAGAATGTTAGATTTAAAAGCTGAATCTTATAAAATATATACGATAAAATGTCATTGCGACTATACCGTATAGTAGTAGCGTAAAAAACTGTAACCTTATTTGTTTACTATAACCTTTTGCCTACCTACTCATAGATAAATACAGGCTGGACGCGACACATATGTCACAACTCGCCACTGTAGTACTAGTAACACGTGACCGCTGCGATCAACGATCTATAATAAGTACTTGAGTACTTGATGGGGCATTTAGTACCAACCGTATGTCACTTCGAGTAGCTGTTTCGGAACCGCAATCTGGGCCTTTACCACGTCCGGGGCGTGTATAGTAGAGGTTGACGGTAGCTTCTAATTTATTCTGTGCTAGTGGCCATATCTAGTCCTTTCTGGACACTTCTTATCACTGGGCGACACCTCCTCTTCGACTATGCTCACGGGAGTGGTTTACATATGCACCTCTAGATCGTGCACGTCCCTGAAAATGTCTAAAGTTACACGAGAAGAAGTAGACTGATGCTGGGTATTCTTTCTCACCAGTATCGCCAGCCCAGGGTACGCTGGTTTCTGCTTTTAATACCACACCGGCGTACTGTTCATTGAGTAGAGATTGCAGTAGCACCTTCCCGGATTTAGGACCATTCGCGTTCCAATAAAGTATTCTAAGGGGCTTTAAACCTTTTCTTTTAAGCCAAAGACAGGCCGGCCATCTTGGTTCCTCTTGGTTCACCGTGGGGCATCAAGCCACGGTTACTAAGCCCACAACGACAAAAGTGCTACGATAAAGCGGGAACCCATTCGGGGGGATAGGGGCTTTAAACCTACCTCTCTGCCGTTGGTGGATGACTAGGTTATGGCGCAGAGGGGCGGCAGGTGTCATTACCTTCTCTTGCTCTGGCACGCTCGCGGTTGTTGGGATTGGTTTTAGTTTTAACTAAGGCATCTTTTATTTTTCCTCCTATTTCCCTCACCAGGATGGATCATTTTATATTGTATATATGTGGTAGTCATTAGTCAGCGCCATACGATTGACTTGCCCCGGGGTAGCGTCAACTATAGCTCTTTGTAGAGTAAGAGATCGTATCTACAAAACGTGCCAGCTCGCCGGTTCGTTATTTCTCTTTCTACACGAAATATGTTGAGTACTGAGCCATAGTTAGACTACGCCGGGGGGTCCTAACGTGGACTCGAGCAGTATTTTATAAAGTGGGTTTCGCTGTCCCGCGCGCACGCTTGCGACCGGTGGCTGCAATGTGATGAGTGTCGGACCTTTTGGAACCAGTGTCATTGTAACGGGTCCTTAGACCGGCCCCCGGTCCCCCGGTACGAAGAGAAGTTCATCTACCTGATTGATCGTATTCAGGATCTCTTCCGTTCTATTGAAGTGGGCAAAGAATGTATCCTCCGGTGATGACGACGATGCCTACCGCTCAACCTGCAAAAGTACACATTCGTGAATCGCCTAAGAACTAAAAGTGAATTTAAAAGAACTGTGGGTATGATCATTTGAGGATATTTGGGGAAAAGAGGCGGAGGACAAACCGCAGAAGCACAAGATACCTCAACTTAACGTCATTATTCTGTAATTCGGTTATACTGCCTCGGTCGAGCCGGCCTATTCAAGCACATATCTCCACATAGAGAAGTGGAAGTTACTGCAATAATATTATTGAAATAATATGTTAAATCATTAGTAATAATTATTATAATTTGAAACGAAATATTGTTTATAATTTTAAACGAAGAAGTTTAGGCACATTTTGACAACTTCATCAAAGTAGATTGTTTCAAAGTAACGACACGAGAAGGGTTGATGACATAGGGTACGACCTGACCAAATAAAGAGCACTACTTATGTTCTACGCGGGTTAGAATAGTAGACTGAAATTTAGAACATATTCTGTGTATGAGCGTACACATAGAGAACTGGTTTAATATTATTATTGAATTATTATATGTATATATAATCTTTTACCTATATCTGTGCAAAAATTCAGATCGATCCATTGCTTCATTGGGATGTGAACGAAGGAAAAAAAAATATACTTTCGCATTTATAATATTAGGATTGAGATAGGATAAGGATTTCAAAGAACGACGGACACCAGTGCGTAATGGCGCCGTCTACGTATTTCTGACGTAGAAGTTTTTTAATATTTATTTTCCCGTGGGTTATTGATGTATTCAGGAAATAAAAAGTATTGCCCGTCTCCGTTGTCATTGCTATCTCTGTGCAAAAAATTAGATCGATCGTTGTTTCGTCGCGGCGTGAAAAAAAAAGAACAAACAAGGCAACAAAGCAAAAAATAAAATTAACGAACACACATTCGCAATGTTGAAATTATTATTTACTAGTCTACCGATATCCTTTAAAGAAACTTTAATCAATCCGTACCCTAATAGGCATAGACCATTCGCATTATTACTATAATAGTAATAATGTTAGTAACATATTTCAAAATGTTATTAACGTCGATGAAAATGAAAGGGTATTCTTGAATTAGATAAATTTCAATATCAATCCCATAAGTCTTAGAGTGCGATAAAACTGTCTTACTGGGTACAAGAACAAAGTGATTGCCTATATTCGTATCTCATAAGTCACAGAGAACCTAAATCTCCGACACATATCAATTCCTGCAAGAGTCATCAGTCTTACGACGACAGAGGGCAGAGAAGAACGCTGCTTTGAATTAAGCTCTTTTGAAGCGTCAAAAACTGAATTTCTAAAAAACTTTAAAAACGTAAAAGAAAAAAAAAACAACCATAACTCAATAAATATTTACGCAATCAAGAAAGTTAATCAATATTAATTCTTGTTTTATAGATTTATGAGACTGGCCGCGTTCAGCTCGCACTTAGTTACATCATTAGGCACGTAGTAAGTTATAGTTAGTTTACTTAAATGATGTAATGTTGTGGATGGATGGTTAATTAGAAACTTACGTTTACATTACGTTAAACTCACTTACGTTTACGTTACGTTCAACTCACTTACGTTTATTGTTTTTGATTTCAATTTTCGCGTCGTAAGATTAGAATAAATATCGTTTAACAGTTAAGTTTACTTCAGATTTTAGTTTGCGTGTTTTTTTTATAATAACTACATACATCTAAGTTAACGTGTACTTTATCAGTTTATTTAATAAAAAGAGCGTTGAAGAGCAAAGGCTAGTGTTGGTTACTTTGCGGTAGTTTATTGTTCATATGATAATTTTGATAACTTTTCTTTCAGTTTTGGTTATTTACTCATTCCAGATTTCTGGTTAAGTTATTGTAAGCTTGTGTTAGTTATGACCCGTGTTAGCCTAGTGGTCAGGGCGCTTATTTCAGTTACAGAGAGCGCGAGTGACCTGTTCGATCCCCAGTCGGCCACCACTAAAGTTGCTCTAATCTAATAATCTAATTGCTTAAATCTACCACGTGCTCGGCGGCCTGAGAGATAATAAAAAACATAATTTCGACAACATGTTAAGTCTGCCAACCCGCACTGGAGCAGCGTGGCGGACCATCCTCGCCTCCAAAACCCACTCACATATCCGAGAAGGAGGGCTTTGCCTAGCAGTAAGCTACTATTGTGTTAGTAGTATAGGCGAAGTAAGTCGCGGGTACAGTAAGTTCAAATAGTTAGTATAAAATAAATGTGAATCCGTTTTAAATGATGGCAAAAACCACAAAAATATCTACAAAGCGAATACACAGAAGATAGGCCAATCGCGACTTAGTTAAATACGGACTATTTAATAGAGATTGTAAACTATAAAGTTTGAACTATATATATATACGGACATTCAACAAATCCTATTTATTTATTATACATTAATTGACATTGACATACAATTGGCTGCTTAGTTGCAATTTAAGTAAAGTAAACACGCATTCAAACTCAAACGTGTCCAATTAATCAGGCTTACATCTTATCTAGAATTGACGGGACGTGATTTATTCGTTAAGGTTAGCATTTAGGTCCAATGTGGTTGCGTAGCTTACTTCAAATATATCATTTGTCATTAGACGTCTGGTTGTTTTAGTACGATAAAAAAAGTAGGAATGTCGTTAGATTTCAAATAAAAAAAAATTAAGTCAAGTTTAATAATTTTTAAAGTATTTTTTCTTATTTTCCAATTCCATTAACTTATGGTTTTACTGTTACTTATGATGGCCTTTCACTTACAGTTTTTTTTTACTAATTAAAATCTAAATATTGTAGTAAACACGAAGTAAAAGAATTTTAGAAAGACCACTGCTTCTTCAACCACAACATTAAATTAGTTCACTCTTAAAATATGCCTCTCCTTGAAATATTTCATGGACGGTTCGCTCATATAGCGGGTTGATGTACGCAGTACCGGTATCTTTGACTGGTGACGCTGCTCATCTTATCTTGTATATGAGATTTGTGTGGATTTTCCGCCATCATTACCAAGACACAATCTTTCATTATAATTTAGTAATTTAATTTTGAACAAAAAATACTGCTTTCGGATTGTTTTTTCTTGTAGTCATAAACTCCATGAATAAGTATGCATCAAAATAAATAAACATTTATTTTACTCATAAGAGGCAAAATAATAAGGCAATGAAGGCAATAAGCCTCTAGCTATCTACCATTTGGTCTTAATTGTGTACATCGGCATTGAAGAAAAGGAAGTGAAATGAATTATCTCTGAAGTTATACTTTATTACTCTCCACAGAGTACTTTTTCTTAAAGTTGATAGTTAATTAAGTTTTACTTTGTATTGCACTTTATAAAATATAAGATGAATATAATAGAATAGAAAACACACAATTACAACACAAGGATATATTCAAATTACAAATCAATATAATGAATATCGTCTGTGCCGAAAAGACAAACATAAACTACACACATAGTACATGATCTGCTGATACATATAATTATAAAGATAACTAAACAAAAATATATCACAAGGAATTTGTTTCTGTTGTGATGCATCGAGGGAAAGGACCTCCTCGGCATAAGCCGCGCGATATCGCACCGCTGATTTTCAGTCGCCACCCGGTGTCTGTACGTAAGGGACGCGGAAACGGCGAAAACGGTTAGGATCACCATTTGCTGGAATAATCTTACTCCGTGCTAATTTTCATAACTTAAATAAAGCAAACAAGCGTGAGGCGTAGTAGCCCACGTGGAGTAGGGGGCCGTGTCGTCATTCAGTCAGTATTCCGGTGTCCCTTGGTCAGAGGGCGTGGGAAACCCGGACGCGGGTGTGCTTTAACGCGTTAGCAGTCCTGTAACTACACGAGACCTTTGTAACTCTGTGTGTGCTGGTGTCACTGACTAGACAAATTACTTATTGTGTCATTGCTGGACTTATAAAGAGGACTCATAAATTGTAAAATAATATAAATACTGGAGACGCTTATGCTTGGACTGAACCCAACTTTTCCGGATTTGTCCCAAGGCTTGCGTACCTAATAGAAGACAAAGAACATGAAAATGATGTATTTGTGTCACTTTATTCGTTGTAAGTAGAACTTTTGGCGCGAAGTACAAAATTGATAGTTGTTTTGTTCGTATTTCGAGTTTTAATTTTTCATATTAATACGGTATTAAATTAATCAATCAAATGTTTCTAAGGCAATTTTCTTTTTTGAACTATCAGTCCAACAAATATTCAATAAGCATTTACTTTTATTTTATCAATCGAAATTACCTATGTTCACCAATCGGAATGACAGTTTCGACCTAAGTCGGATCAGTTGCATTGTCTGTCGACACGAAAACAATGCAGTCGGAGAGATGACACTTTGACTAACGTGTTAGATACTAAGCTATCATTTTGTATATTGTTAATTCAATATAAGTAAAAAAATCACGAAATGGAGGGCTTGGTGCTGTTGCAACATACCCATCCCAATCCTTTTTAAATGTAAAATAATTATAATAAATAACATGCTTCCACAAACCTGGCATTTAAAGATATTGTAATTTACACATTTTATATAGAGAAAAAAAAAGCGCCTAAAAATGTGTTGGGTATAAATACTTCCCAAATGAGCTTAAATTAGTAGCTTAGTATTTCATAACATATCTCTACAAGGTTACGACCTTATTATGAAACCTATTTGTGAAAAGTTATATGCATTTATTTTTTAAAAAAAGAGGAGAGAGGTAATTTTGAAACCACGCCAAAAATCACGAATAAATTAAATTAAATTAATATTCAAAATTTTAGCTTTGTATCTTATTAATCGTGGTAGAGCCATGCGGCGGCTTTTGCTGCTGCTCGAATGATTGCAAATGAGGCATATTGTGCCTCTGCGTTTCGTTCGGTGAGTCACCCTCAGTGGACGACATCTTCAACCTCAGATTTTTTAATTTTCCTTGAAATATTTTATGATTTTTTTTTTTAAAATGTCCTTAAAAAAATATCTCTTTATTCAAAGTGCCCGCCATTTCTTAGACTAGTAAGTCAAGCCACAAAAATGTATTCATGAAAATAAAATTGAAACAAGAATTACTGTAAGATATATAACTGACAACACAAGTCTGTTAATGCTACATATTATTATGATAAATGTTATGTTCATAGCCGTTACATGTGGGATCTATAATACAGCTTCTTTGTAGTATACAACACATCATTTCTCTCTTTCAATAAGTCCTTATGGAGCACGATAGGGCAAAGAAAATCATTTTCCTTTGTAAGTACGATCGCTCATATATATTTATTTTGATTTTATTTATGTCAATGTAATAGCAGCCTAAAACTGCGACATTTTTAAGCAAATAAAGTACTAGTGATTCTGTATGGCTTCCGCGGTAAGTTTTGCGGTACAGAAGAACTTTCCTGTGTGATTATGGTTGTTTTAGAAGATAGTGTTTAATAGCAAATATTTAAATTTAAAATTATGTCAAAGCTCAACAGACAAACTATTTTATTTTTGATTAAGTCATGTCAAGTTATCACACATTTTCTATATTCATAAATATATTTTGGCTTATGCCATGCCTACGATTCGATTTTTATTTTATTTTGGTTCAATCTTTGCGTCAGGCGTATTTAAGGTATAAACTAAAAAGGAGTGAAATGGGGAATGTTATACCAACTCTTTTTCCAAATGTTTATCTCACTTGTACGTGATGCATCACTAGAAAGTTGTAAATTACAAACGAAGTTCTAGCGAACGAATGATAATGAAAAATCCAACCGAATGTACTGAATCCAAATCTCACATGCTGTTGATGGAGAGCAGCATCAGTCTTGCATGGGTGCCGGCTCTGCGCTCACCACCCGCTTGCCTGTACATACAGGTCACGCTACTAGACATGAAAAAAATAACTAAGGTATAGACAAAAATACGAGTAGGTAGAGCTAAAGAAAGTTTTAATACTGTTATAGACAAATAAATAGCTGATCGTTCCACTTAAACGATCCCTTTGTCTTTATTCAAGTCACGTGTTATGCTGAATAACATTTCTAGTATTCTCCGGGGCTGAACTGGCAAAGAAAAAAAAGTGTAATCATTACAACTTGTAAATGCACAAAGAATTTAATAAAAAATAATGATGGCCGAATAATTTACAATCCTATGTCACGTCGTAGGTGTCCTAATAGACTTCTAAGTGAAACACCTAAAAATACTTCCGGCATATGGCGGAATAACCAAGTCAAATATGCCTGACCTAAATTGTAGATACCTCTAGATACCGGTGACACGAGCTGTCTCAATGGTGCGAAGTGTTTGATGCTGCGATCGTCAATCCTTCCGGGAGAGGCCTAACTGAATGAAGAAAATATTTAGGCTGGAAAGTCTTTAAACTTATTAATATTTCCAAGTACTCTGGTGAACCTATATTTCTCCCTCATCCATGATCTTGGTAGAAGGCCAATACGTTCAACTGTTAATAGAAGCAGTTTATTTGATTACAGTTTGAATGACCATAAAACCACTCACAAAGCCCACAAAGATCGCAAAGGTGGTGCCGATACTAGACCCTTCGCACCTTGAGTGAGTAGCTTGACTAGGGCCCGGGCTAAGGTCCTCATTTCTGGTATATTCTTGGCAACTTACCCTTAGGCCCTAATACCCTACTTAGGCCCTACTTGTTTGGTCGCCGGCAACGGACACGTGTGGACAATTCGTTCTCTAACTGGTGCACGATTAAGACCGGTGTACCGCAAGGTGGCGTGTTGTCCCCTCTCCTTTTTTCAATTTTCATAAGTTCTATTACGCTCCGTTTAACTTCTCCCTACCACCTGTATGCTGATGATCTCTAAGTATATGCTCAGGTTAAATTGGGGGACTTACCTAAAACTATAGACCTATTAAATAAAGATCTAGACTCAATTGTGGAATGGAGTAAGTTATACGGTCTTAAAGTGAACCCATCAAAAACCAAAGCAATTATAATAGGCAGTCAAAAATTGGTTACCCGTATTAATATACCTACTTTACCTAGTAATATATTTGACGGGACATCTGTGCCGTACAGTGACACCGTTAAAAATCTAGGAGTTACACTTAACAAATTTTTATCTTGGGCCCCACAAGTGAGCGAGGTGAGCAGGAGGGTGTTTGCATCGGTTGGGTCTCTCCGTAGATTAAGCAATTTCCTACCCATACCAACTAAAATTACGCTTGCACAGTCTCTCCTGTTACCCATTCTCGATTATGGTGATACGTGTTATCTTAATCTAAGCGAAGAGTTACTTAATAAGCTTGAGCGCATTCAGAATCTTTGTATACGGTTCGTGTTTGGACTCCGAAAATATGACCATGTATCAGAATTTCGCGAAAAACTCAAGTGGCTTCCGATCCGCCTTCGCAGAAATACTCACATTCTTTCTCTTTTATACTGTGTACTTTATACTCTACTATTTAATCCCACTACCCCTCCTTACCTTAAAGAGCGGTTTGAGTTTCATGGGGATACTCACTGTCGATCTCTTCGCTCTGACAATAACCTTACTTTAAAAATTCCATCCCATAACACTTCCTTCTATTCTAAATCCTTTTCCATTGAAGCTGTTAGGCTTTGGAACTCCCTACCACTTCATATAAAGCGTGCGCAATCCCTAGATACTTTTAAAAGGCTGGTCAAAGCGCACTTCCTTCCTCCCTAAATAATTATTCCTTCATCTCTCGTTATCTGTTTATCCTTTAATACTTACTTTTCCTTGCGTCGTATGGCTCTTATATTATATTATTTATTTTTTACTCTTTATGTTCCTGTATATGTATGGGTATATATTGTGTATTTATTTAGATATATCAGTATATGTTAGTGTATATATATGTGTTTGTGTATATATCAATATATATTTATTACATTATATTTTCACTTCTGTGTAACTTGCGTGCACCCTTGACCCTTGCTCACTGGTCATTATTTCCTCTGCAAAATGGTTGCCTGGTAGAGATCGCTTCTAAGCGATTAGGCATATTTCAATAGATTTTAAGTTATCAGCACTGAGAGCCATAGCTAGCCTAGTGGTCAGGGTGCTCGCTTAATTTTCATAGAGCACGATTATCCAGGATACGATCCCCGGCGCAATTTTATGTGCTGAATTTACCACGTATTCGGCAGTGAAGGAAACATCGTGAGAAAACCGGCATGTCGAATAAATATTATTTCGAGGACTTGTGAAGTGATAGAAGCAGCGGGGCGGACCTTTCCCGGCTTCACAACCCTATCAGATATTTGAGAAGAGCGTTTGCCCAGCTGTGGGTATTTACAGGATGCTACTGTTTATCAGCATCCGTATTTGTGTGATTGGTATTTGGCTATGCAATTTTAGCGGCGACATGCAGTAATGCACTTTAGCCGGGTCAGGTGGATTACATTATTTAAAAATGCTACCGTTTTATGGTTATTGAAATTTTATAAAATGTTAGAAAACATCTGTTTTTTAACTTTCGCTTATTATAAATACTTTATTACTTTACCTGCATACCCACGAAACTTTCCCTTGTTTCGAAATTGTAACTTCGAAAGCCTTAAAGTGTATCATCAAAGTAAAATGTGACACCACTGTCAAATATTTTTTTCTTTTTATTTGTTCTCGTGTAAAATAACTTTTTTTTCTCCCAAACGAAATATGCTCAAAAACGTCGAGAACACTGTCTCTTGTAGCAGAGCACTAATAACTTCTTTGTTATTTCTGGTTCAATTTTCTTATCATATCTCGGATATACAAGAAAGGTAATAAATAAAATTACACAGGCATGGTATGAGTTACTAAGAAACAATCCTGTTTATGGTAGACCCAATGAAGTGTTTCTTCCAAAGCGTGCGTGTCCCAAGTATACAGCTGTAGTTGTTTATAATTTTGGAGTAGCACAAGTCACAGGAAATTGTATTGGTAAATATTAAAAAGCAAGTACATGTAATAGACAAATTTTCATGACTGTAAATGAATTGTGTCAACAAGATTTTTTTTTGATTATTTTATTTATTTCGGGGCCTTTGTCTCCAAGGATAAGGTAGCGACAGCGTTATCTAAACTTACTGTCTACTTGGATTCAAATTATTACTTAACTTATCTTAAATAAGCGAAAGAATCATTGGTGCAAAATCATATTTTCCACTATAACTTTTCCTGCATCTGATGTTGGTTCTGCTAGTATACTTCAAAAGGCCCCTTGGTCATATTTGTTTATAATAAATCTTTGCAACAATTCTTCTCTAGTCTACACAATTTGTATTTGAAATGATTTTCTGTTAGTTAATTTAAAGAAATTTACGATTACGACTGTTCATCCAGGTGAGGTTTTTTGTTTTGCATGTTGTATGGGGTACATCCTGTTCTTTATTTAATACGAAATGCTACACCAACGTGATCAGTTTTAAGTCTATTCAAAGCTGTATTTGCAAAAATATAGGTATAGTCTTAATCGTACTTTTTAGCAACAAGATGAATGCTTCCCGTTTCTGTTATCTCTGATATTCTGGCGCGAAAATACATAGTAGAGATATGGTTTACTATATTTAATTATATTAACACGTTTCAAAACTTGAGCTTTGAATATTATCAATGACCGATATTTCCGAGTACCTAATTACCAATTCAAAATCATAAGTCTCTGAATTTCTAATATTGTTTTGTAGATCTTATTCGATTTATTTTATTTATATAACTACGTCATCACAAAGAGTATATCATAGGTGCAATATGAAATAATATAATAATATAATTGAACAAAAATAAATTCGCAAAATATTACATTTGTTCTTTACTTGTACTTTGTACATCTCGTTAAGTAACTAATGAAGGATGAATCCTAGTAATTTACCCGTGACCTTTCTAAGTAAGATAGATCGAAGTAATTTATGTCTGTTTATACCGAGACGTCTCACTAATTCACGTATAACACTGCTGAGTGTGTTCACCATTTTGATTGACTGTAACTTATCTTAACAAATAGTCCACAGTAGGATTTGGAGGATTCCTCCCATAAGGAGGATTTGCCTTAATCGCCACGCGGCAAGCGGATCGGCGATCGATATACCAGACATTTCGCCCGTCATCGGTCTGCTTAGTTTTGGTCAAGAATTTTCGCGACGGTTATCCCGCCATCTGTCGGTAGTCATTGTGATCTTCAAGATTTTTCTCTTAGCCGCCTTACGTCACCCACGATAAGAAAGGGGGTGGCAGTTTCTTATACCGATACCACACGCCATATCCTTGTAACAGCTTACGAATATGACATGTCGTTATTTTTATTAGATAATAATTGTCATTAGCAATATAGTCGTATATTTCTTGGAACGAAAAGCCGATATAAATTTTGACATTGACCGCTTTCAGTGTAACATTGATTCAGTTCTTCCGTTCTTTGGTGATTTTAACGCTCTATGGTTGGTGTTATTATGTGTTCATTCCATCAGATGGTAAGCTAGCAATTCTTGTAGCAGCGAGTAGTTAAATTTTATTTTTAAAAATGATGTGTAGATTTGACTTTTGACGAACAAAATTATCTTTCTTGCGTCCAATAATAAAGAATTTTCATTCATTTCATATACCATATTTTTTTTTGGGTTATTTCTATACATTAACATCAGGTTGGGTTGTATATATATTTATATATATATATATATATATAAATATACCCGTATATATAATACCATAAAATAAATAATATTTCATAAAATATATTTATAATAAAATTAAATAGATAAATAAAACCCAACCAAATGGAAGCCGAGGGTTTGGGAGAATGCGAGCGGTATCGAGAAGCACCGCTTTCTGGATTTGAGCTCGGAGCGGTCTGCCACGGAGTCCCCGCCACCTCAGATGTTCCGAGAATCTAACTGGGATCAACCAATTCGCAGAGACGACGATCGGAATAATTTCGGTCGGCATACCACGTGTCGGTCACCTCGTGAGCCAGGTCCAGATATTTTGTCTTTTTGTCAAACCGAAAGCCGAAACCGGCTTTCACGAGTTGATGTCGACGACACGTCTCGCATGGTGATGTCGACCAAACATATCCTCGTCAGATTTATTCATTAATATTATTTTTATTAGTGATATAATTAACGATATATTTACAATATGGTAGTATACTGACCACTGTCTTGTCGTACTATATGAGGTTACGACATTAATTTTAACCTCACCGGATATTAATTATATTATTTAAGTACCATAGTTTAAGTAAAAAGTAGCCTGGCTTTTTAAGTTATTGTTACTTGTACTCGAGGTATATTTGCGATAATAGTTAACTAGGTCAACGAGATCCAGTCAAATAACATATCGACCGTCCGCGCCGGCGGCCACTGCATGCGCCTCAAGTCACCGCCTCGTCGACAAAAGAAATATTGCGTAGACGATGCTCGTGTAGATCCCAGTAAAGAATTATTCATGACGAATGGCGCTTGCGCATTTGGATTAAAAATATATTTAATTTTATATTTACAAGCAATTATGAGCACACGAGGGAATATACCGTCTCCGTCTCCAAATGCCAACATCACCTGCACGTGATGCAACTTGCTGGCAAACTAACGAGGCTCTGGCGACGGAATTACTGCGAAATATCTACAACATTTACAGAACCCAAAGTTCCACAGACGGAGTGAACCATCTTGAGTGCCACCAACCGGAACTGTGCTCATCAACCTGCTAGTCCAGCGTGGTGAATATGGGTGAACATTCCGAAAAATGTATGCCAGCTTTTGCTGATACTTTCCTGGAGATCTTATGATCAGCAGCACAATAAATAAACTGTTGTAGTAGAAGTAGTTGTAGAAGTACGAGTGGTTAATGAACACTGGTACTAACCAAATTTCCATTAAATGCCAATAATATCGCATCCAGCCTGTATAAGACAGATTAATGTAATCGCCGACACAACAATAGTTTTCATCTTGATGAGTTCTTTTTTGTTTTTTTACCCACAGTAGGATTTCTTCTGTTTTGTGTGTGCATTTACGTAAATTGCACCGTTGCAGCCAATCGCTTAGAAATTGCACCAATCGAGCCGATAACAATAGTAAAGTAGCAGCCAGTTAAATGCCCACTGCGAAGGTTCGCCGCGCTGCTTTAGTGCGGGTTGGCGGAGTTAAGACGTCCTCGTAATAACTTTTTATTTTTATTATTTCTCGGAAATTAAAATTTCCGTTTTCATTCACTCTCTGCTGAACATAGGCCTCCCCCAAAGATTGCCACGAAGCTCGGTCCTGAGCCACCTGCATCCATCGACTTCCCGCAACACTGCACAGATCGTCACTTCATCTTGTGGGGGTCGTCCTACACTGCGTTTGCCTGTACGTGGCTGCCACTCGAGAACCTTTTTTCCCTAACGGTTGTCAGTTCTGCGAGAAGTAATCCTATAGAGTAGAAAAAATTATTATAAGTCTGCAAATAATTTTATTTTATTTGTAGAATTCATCAGCATCATACGTATTCTCTTAAATGTTTGATTCGTAAATTAAGGAGCGTCGTTCATCAAAAGCCTGTTCAAATGGGTTAGACCTAAAATACCCAGACCAATATCAAATATAACTTAAAATAGCGAAAATACATTACTATTTAAATTTTGTGTTATGTGCAGAGACGGATTTTTTTTATTGGAAGGACTACATATTTACCTTCCAATAAAAAAATCCTTCTCAAATCACGTCTACCTGCAGTAGCAGCCCATCGACACCTGCAAATAAGTTCAATCAAAGAATGTTAGAGATGCGTAGACAACCCTAAGGGCTGAGATGGAATGCCTCTCAGCCTGTAATTATACTGGCTATCTGTACCTTTTAAACCGGAACACGATAGTTGTTATACTACTCTTTGGCGGCAGAAATGAGTATGGGGATGGTACCGAGCCAAACGACTACTCAAGAAGGCTACTAGATGAGTGATAGTTCTTTTTTAGTGAGCCCAAAATTTATTGACATAATATTGTTTTTTATGCTATTGACCAAAATGGCCATGGCGCAGAGGTAATTGACCAAATAGTACTCGATAATCTATAGTTAACCCAAAGTTCAATTCTCCGTAAAGTAAACTATTTTTTTAAAAAAAAGACGTCCATCAATGTTCCAATTATTTTCAGAATAGTTAAATTTGCAGGCATTTTTCTCTTAATCTTTTAATTGTATTTTATGAAAGCTAACGTCTTTTTGAATGAAATAAATTTTTAGTATTTAGTCTAGCTTACCCATGGTCAAACACAGCGCCATCGAGTTAAGGTAAGTAAGTAAGTAGACGTGGTTGAGCCAAGCGGTGGCTTCTGCTGCTGCTCGAATGGGCCGGCTCGATCGGTGTAGTACCTTGACCTCGCAGAATACCAACATGAAGTAGAGTAGAGTAAAGCATTTTGTGCCTCTGCGTTTTGTTCGGTGACTGAGGTAAACGGAGGCTCACTCTCTCCTCCCCAACTTCCCTTCCGATTATCCCTCCCATCACCCAAATATCCTTAAAGGCTGGCAACGCACATACAGCTCCTCTGATGTTGCAGATGTACATGGGTGACGAAAATCACGTACCAGGTGAGATGTTTGCCCCCTTGATCATAATAAAACTAAGTGATACATTCAGACACACATACTTTCATTATGAAAAAAAAAATTTACTTAAAATGTTGGAAATATATTATACATATAATACATACAGATTTAGTTTCCCTTAAGTTTTATTAGTAGTATAGATTATTTTCTATATTTTACATGCTTGTGGTATGTAGTGCTATTTATGACTGGTATTCAATAAGAGTTTAAACATGAACCATGATGAGTTACGCAAATATTGGGACAAAAACTGCGCATTGCTAAGTTATTTAAGTCACTAAAACAATAACTTACCAACATAAACATCACCAAGCCGCACATAGTTTAATTAAGAGGGGCAAGGTGTGCGATTTTTCTACAAATTCAAGTCGTTGTTGTCGTTGATTTTTTACAGTCTAGCGTGATTAAATTACTGGAATTTAATGCAGTTGCTGCAAAACTGTAAAGAAGATATATAAAATGAAGAGCAAAAAAGGCCATTATTTCAAAGCTCGTTCCTCTTATGCTATATGTTAAAAATATGTCTAACATATTTTGTGTTTCTGATGCCCAAGATTTATCACAGAATTATTCTAGAATTCCAATAATTAAGAATAGGTTATGATTTTTTTTTATTTTTTACGCCTACGAAGAAAGGAAAATTTTATTAGTTTCCAAAGAGAATTTGTTTTAAAGTATCCTCACCTTTTCGCGTTGTTTTTATAATGTAAATATGGAGGTGTATTATTTTTACAAAACCGTTTTTTAGCAACGTAATTGATGTTTGTGTGCTTGTTTCCAGTTTTAATGAGCCTTTCTTATATAAATAAAAGTAAAAAATACTGCAAATTTCAAATTTAACTTATGTTAATAATCAAAGCAATCTCGATCTCAAGATATTAGTATAAGTAATAATTATTAAGAGTTACCATGAAAGTAATTGTGATATTAGGTAAGTACAACAAAGTGTGTGAGAGAGAGAGAGAGAGAGTATTGCTGATTGGTAATAATGTTCCTCTCATAGTATGCTAAAAGCCTACCTATTTTTTAAACAATTTTGCCCCTAAATAAATAATTTTTATTTTTTTACATATCTGCTGCAAATACGTTGGAAACGTGAACTTACATCTAAGTTATCACATATCTTTTCTCGACATAAATATCACAAATGCCTTTCCTAGATATAAAAATACGAATATAAATCTCGCAATTGCTATATACGCTTTCGTTATGAATGGTTACTTAATTTTATTGCAATTCATGCTTACTACAATTCATGATTTTTTTTATCTTTTAAAAATTTAACTTAGATATATAACTTTAGTATATCAAACACTAATTTAACATTTAAAGGCGACAAACAAATTTGAAATATTCCTGTTAGTTTCATATAGACAAAAAAAGCAAAAAATAGGTTGTTTATTGCACGATATAAGCACGATAGAACATTAACGACCGTTGATTTTTATGTTCAAAAGAGTGTAATCTAAATAGTGTAGTATAATGTAATAGAGTAGTGTAGTATATACCAGAGAGTATTTGTGCATGACAAATCGATTCGACAGTATTACAACATCGACGAGAAAATTGGTATTGACACATGGAAATACGAACATATCTAAGCAGCCCAATCAAGACTGATTGACTTGTTTTCGTATGTATTTGTTACCGTTGGATTGTTTTAATGGTAACGGAATAGTGCTGCTCCTGCTTAAATTGAGTCAATATTAAAATACAAGCAAAATCAATGTATTTTTGTAATTGTTTTATTGAGATAGATGAATCAATATTTTAGTTTACAACTTTTCAGTAAAAGTAAAGTAAAGTAGCAGCCTATAAGTGCCCACTGCTGGGCAAAGGCCTCTTTCTCAAATACGAGTATCAGAGAGGGTTTAGGAGCCTGGAAGAGCCCGCCACGCTGCTCCAGTGCGTGTTGGCGGGCTTCACATATCCTCGAAATAATATTTTTATTATTTCTCAGACATGTAGGTTTCCTCGCGATGTTTTCCTTCACCGTTAAGCACGTGGTAAATACATGTCAACTTTTCAGTATATAAATTAAATCGTTCGATTAATCTAAATTTATTCGTCGTTGTATTTAGCGGTAATCAAGTTTTCGAGGGAATGGTGATGAAGGTAATTCGTGCGGTTAATAATACGACATTATGCTAATTTACGAGGTCTCGCCTTGTCCTGGTGCCCCCACCTGGCCGTGATGGGGCTGCTGGGGGAGATGAGTGTCGGTATTACGACGATCCGTTCTCGGGAAAACAAGTGTTTAAAATCGCCGACCATCCGGATCCCCATGGCCTGCGGGTGGCGGACTCGGTGGGTCTGTTAGCCACGTGAGTTTGGAGGCCGAGTAGATAGGCACGTGTTCTCTCTCAAAGAGGGCCCGTCTAGGGTCTGGTGCTGGTGGGGTCACCGTCATACCGCGAAGGCGGAACACCGTAGGGTTTAGGTCTCTGCAAGCCCGACATAACCTGATCTTGGCCCCTATTGGAAAAAAAAATGAATCAATATTTTACTTTTCAACTACTTAGTAAAAAAAATATTCTTTCGATCGATCTAAATTTATTCTATGTTGTGCTTAATTTGCTTAGCGGTAATTTAATTTTCGTGATAATGGTGAAAAACGAAATTCATGCGAAAATATTGTCTGAAATTTTTATCTACTTTTGGAGATATATACTGCATATTACAGCACGGAAGCCGGTATGGTATGTGGCTGTTAACAGTTCAATATATTTAACCGCACTTTGAAATTCAGTGGCAGTAATCTACTGGCTTAAACGCTTCTTTCACAAATATAAACAATCAACGGTAAATACAATAAAACAGAACAGTGACAATTCAAAGTCATAAATACTCTGTTGGTAATAATTCCGAAAACAATTCTTCACAATTTTTTAACTTGAATTGTACACATCGACAGGGAAAGGGAAAGTGGATAAAAATTCAATAATTCGCTAAGATAGTAAATACGCTCTGTTGGGTTCAAAGTATCGATAAGATTTAAAGCATGTATTGTTGTGGTCGATGTAGTGGGTTAAAACTAATATTTACAGATTACGCGTAAAACGTGCTCTACAGCAGTCGTAATCACGGAGGTCCGAGGTGTTAGACGTCCTGATGTCATGTATAAAAGGATGTTGGCGGATCGTACTTCAAAATTTGTTTCTAGTAGTAACACCGCAACGAAAGTGCGAGTGTACCTACACAGCGCTCACTATCCCGCTGGCCTTGCGTGGTGTGGGTGACCTTCCAAGAAAAACATAACTTTCACTAGCGCTTTCTTGAAGAAGATATGGACTAAAATAGACTAATAGTAGTTACATTGAAGTCTATATTAGGTTCAATTATAGAAAGTGTTATTACAATAATAGATAATTTTATACATTATACCCTTTGTATAATAATAATTTTTTAAACAAGCAAGATCAAAGCTTTCATCCAAACACTTTTATTAAATATACAATTTTAAGACTTGGATTTCTAAAAGTTTGTTTAACTAAGGACCCGAATATACAATTACGTTTTGTAGAAATATATTCAGAGGGCCCTTTTAATTAAGGCATTTATTTGCCTTTCATTCACTGTCTAAACTGGTTAGTGAAAAATATTTTTCACTCCCTTTGTACAATCAATTGAAGCAACTGTTTACAAAAATTTGATTAGTTTGCACTTTATCTACCTTTAATTTTATTAGTTTTTAAAGTAAGAAATACAAAAAAGTATAAAAAATATGATCATGTAAATTGATTAAAGCAAAGCAAAGGACTCCTCTCAATATTTTAAAGTGTTGAGTTTAGCAGGGAAAGGCCTGCCTGGCTACTTGGCGGACTTAACATGTTTTCGAAATATTTTTTTACAATTTTTCACACATGCAGGTTTCCTCACGACGTTCTCTACTGATACACGTGGTTCTATAAAATTGAAACGAGAGATGCTACCGAGGCGAATGATCCGCTCGACAACGGTTCCGTCTCGCTCCTCCCTACGGCATACGGCCCCGTCACTTTGAGCGATCGGTTTTGAAAGATTTAACGAGCGAAGCTATGATGTCGATAAATCGCACAACTCGCGATGCCAGCGCGCAATCTTATTCTGCTTCGTTTATACGAACGAGTTCTATATTAATGTCTTTCTACACCGTTCGTCGATGTTCACGTAAATAATCAGAGACGATCAGCCGTGTGTATAGATTCAGGAAGTAAGTTTCCTTTAATCAGCGGATGACGTTTGGGCTTAACACTAAAATAAGTAAACATTCCTCCGGTTTACGAGATCAATGAAACCAAACCTGTTTTACGTAAGGTTTTACCAAATAATATAACATATCCTTCCTTCAAGTTAACCCTTTAATCTTACCGAGACTCATTACGACTCAAATCGATGGTATGAATCAATTATCCTATAAAGAATTTTCATAAAAAATATAACATTAGCAGATCCTGATTGCCATGCGCCACAACTAGACGAGGTGTTACTTACTGACATACTTCCCTAAATTCTATTACACTCATACTATTTCATCACGGGGTCAGGGGTGTTATAGTTCGGTTGAAACCGAATTTAACCCCCGACGCTTCTGGAAACTGTACTCGATTCCAGAACAAAAGTCTCTAATTCCTGACGAACTTTTGTGTGAAACAATTTTACGGGTATTGTGACTTGTGCGACCTACAGCCAAAGCCATCGCTTGGCTCTACCACGTACGAACTGAGTGAGCGATATGTGGACGCTCTGCCTTTCAAATCCGGACGCATCGCCCATCGACGAGTCATGCATGCCTGGAGGAGGACCATGATCACATGAAGCCTTATGATAATTTTTAACCTGCGTCTGGTTCCTATTACATACCGCACCACTAAGTGCTGAAATAATCTTGTGAAAGAAATACTTGAGTAGTTTACGAAGCAGGCTGTAAGACTGCCACCGGGAACTCTTTGAACGATGTTTTATTTACTGGACCCAAGCTTCACCTGGACGTAGTCTAAGTTTTATTAAAGTTTCCCGCCCTATTGCCTTCACCGCTGACATCAAACAGATCCGTAACATTTTAGTTTGTGACACAGATAAGAATTTTCAGCACATAGTGTGGCGTACATCTCCCGTGGAACCTATACGCGATTATGGTCTTCGTACTTTAACATTTGAAGATAGCTCCTCGCCTTACGCTTCACACTAAGCGACAGCTGACTGATTAAGGGAAGCCAGAAGCCAACTAGACGAGGCTACTGGCTTCCCTCGCACTTCTGAAGACCTCAAGTAGTACGTGACGTATAGCCAGACGTCAAGACAGAGGATGAAGCACTTCGTGCAATAGCAGCTACTTGCTATGTCAGGGGGCAGGTTTAACACTTCGCAAGTAGCAGAGCAACTTGACCGCGATGCTGACTGCGGTTCAGCTCACAAGTAGTCATGGCAAGGAGCATGACAACGTGCCTTTTGCTGAGATGTAAAATGACATGAAAACTAAAGTTCTCGGCCTTTACTGAAATCCGAACCGAGATTCATTCACTTTCAATGTTAACATTTCCTTTTACTATGCGTTCTTCACCAAATGAGAGGAAAATTTTTGTGTCCAATTGCATAACGAATAAATACATAAATATAAAAACCATCTTTAAATAAATATATTCTTTATTTGTTTTTTAGTTACAGACTTCCAAACCTCTCGACCTTAAATTTATTTTGGACAAATCACTGAAAATTGTCATAACAAAAAAAATTATAGCACTTTCAATAATAGCTACAGTGAACCGTGACAGAGTTCAGCTGGCTATAAATAATATTCCGTATTGGTGATGTACCGTCTGCAGAATATACGGCGAACGTGGCTCAACGCGTCATGTTTCCCGCTAATTACCTGCAGGTAGGTGTGGTGCACCACGACATTTGATTTCACGCTTTTTAGTCTATTTCCAAAGCGTCACCACACAACCAAAAAGAAAACTGTACTGTTGCGATTGTCTTCAGTCCATGTATTTCTATTCTCGCAAGCGAAGATGTAGAAATCATTTCATATTTTGTTTTCCAGTTGGTTATCCCACCATCTATCGGTAGCCTTTTCGATTTTTAAACCTATTCCCTGAGTCGTTTCTTACGACACCCACGGGAGCAAAGGGGGCGGTAGATTCTTACGCCGACATCACGCGACACTAAAGAAACCGATATTTTTTAATTGTAATCGTAGAAGTGATTTAAGTTTTCGTTTCGTTTAAGTTCTCAGACGCTTTCGCATTATGAGGCGTGTAAAAATAATGACCTAAGTTGGTTCTGTGGTTGAGCAATTGGCTTCAACGCGTGGGTCTCTAATTGTATGGTCTGCAGATAATTGTTTGGGCGTTTTGTTTTTGTAAACGTTTATTCTATACAAGGGAAATATTTGAGAGCTGGCAACATAATTTTTTTATGGTGATAATATTTTATAACTATAGTTAAGCTCGGTAGAGCCGTGGCAGCACAGTGGTCAGGGTGCACGCGTTAGTTTCATAGAGCGCGAGTGACCTGACTTCGATCCCCAGTGCCGTCATCACTAAAATTGTTAATATAAATTTTAAGTGCTGTATTTACCACGTGCTCGGCTACGAAGGAAAACATCGTGACAAAACTTGCATATCTAAGAAATAATAAACGATACTATTAACTTCGACTAACGAAGGAAAACGACGTGAGGAAACCTGCATGTCTGAGAAATAATAAAAAATATTATTTCGAGGATATATGAAGTCCGCAAACCCGCACTGGAGCAGCATGGTGGGATCTTTCGAGCTCCAAAACCCTCTTAGATAATTGAGAGGGAGGCCTTTGCCCAGCAGTGGGCACCTAAAAGCTTACACACATTAATAGTGTCATGAAAAATATACAAAATAAAAATAAAAATAAAAGTTATGCCGTCCGCAAAATGTTTGCTACGTTAGCTAACATTCTTGACCGAACGAATATCACAGGGGAGAGACGTACCCTTGATTTATGATGCTTACGTGTTAACCTTTGCTCCAGCTCGACACAATTATACAAATCCTTTGTGACAATTTGTCAACTTCGCGTCTGGATTTCAAACCATTATTCATTGAATAAAAGTCTCTGCTATAATAGTTTTTTTCTCTCTCTAACGTTCTATTTTTATTAAAAAATTATCCCTTTACAAAGTACATAGGGCAGATCTAACCTCGTGTGGCGTATTTGTTACAATTCTTGTTCAAAAGAAATTTCTTCCGACTTATAATTATATTACTTACTAGCTAAGGACAAAATGCCTCGGTGTGTTACTTTATAGCGCATCCGTGAAATTGTTCTACTACTTTCGAGAACATACTAGTACATTATCATTAATTCTTGTACATTCAATGAGGGGTATCTGGTAGCGCAGGGGTTGAATTAGAGAGATTAATACAAGCAAAATTGGAGAAGTCACAAACATCGTAAGAGATTATGAAACATTATGTAGAACACTTTGGTCAAAATGTATGACGATGCCTTCGATCGACTTCCGCAATTACTTTTTTAAATCTTAATCGTCTTATAAATCACATATGAGAAGAAAGGGGTGGCAGAGTTTCGGGGCTAGGACCTGTAACCAATAAAGTAAAGTAGCAGACTGTAAGTTCTCACTGGTGGACTAAAGCCTCACCAAAACACTTCCTCGCCAAAAAACTGCTGGTAAATACAGCACTTTTATTATCACTATTAACAATTTTAGAGGTGCCAGCACCAGGCTTCTCACCCTGGTCAGTCACGCTCTATGAAACTAAAGCGAGCTCCTTGATTACTGGGGTACCATGGCTCTTGGTATGATACTAATAAATATTTACGTTTATACATATGTTTTTGAGAAGTGAAACTAACTTTAAAATATCTCTGGGAAAACCCTAGAAAGAAAAATATTTTAATGGTAATGTTCCAAATGTTTATTGCCTTTTTAATATTTCCTTTATTTAACTTTTTTTTAACATACAAATAGTGAAATCCACATAAGGAATGGAAAAAAAGGAAGGATTACTACTTTTTCTTAAATCCTGTTTTAAAACTGAAGTATTGCAATTTTTCGTCGTAGCTTTCGCACAGTGAAAACTGCATCAAAATCGGTTCGGTAGCTTTAGCATGATACCAGTTGTAATCTTTTTCAGTTTCGCTTTCTCTTTCTCTACATTTTTAATTTTTTTTATTTGATCATTATGTGCCACAGTTCATTCGTTGATAGACAACAATAACTTAAAAGTATTTTCAATTCGAAGATAAGCTTTCTATCTAATTCCAATAGGATTTTGGTGATTATGTCGGACATTTAAAAAAAAGTAATGCAATTTTTTTTAGAGATCACTGCACTAAAAACAAATGAAGCATTGTCTGTGCGTTGTCGATTCGCATACAAATCCATTTGAATGGATACTATGATATCCATTCAAATGGATTGAATGCTTTCCCAAAACATTGAAATTTCTTTATCTGATTCTACGTTAATTTCCCTATACCATGACATGCGAACTTTATTGAAGAAGCAAAGTACGCTCCCCAATGCGAACAAAGCTTTTCATCCTTAATGTAACGGTTTAAAATATTATCAAAGAGCGAAGAAGTTTCAGCACCTTTTTCCACGTCTTTTTTTTTGTGACGGTGAATTTTTAAAATTGAGAAAATCAAAAGACAACCACTGATATACTTAAAATATAAATTTAAATTTAAAACGAGAATGTATTCGGAGAGCTATAGTATATGACAACGTTGTCGTTTGAAATATATGAAATTAAATTTAAACAAAAGTAATGCAGTTAATATTTAATTATTCAACATAAGGAACATCAATTTCATTTTTCTAACGTCATTATTTCAAAATCTACCAATGATTTGTAATGAACTTCTTACAACGGAGAAATGTTAGTAAAGGGATCTTCGTAGATGTCAACAATATTTCAATATTTCGATTTTTGGGGTTTTTATCTCATTCTCATCTTTATGGGTCATCCTGGAGAACTCATGAAGATAAGCAAAAATCAAAAAGTTCTATTGATATTTAATTACAAAACATGATAAATTAAGCAAATTTGCTTATCCGAAAAATATAAAAAGACCACACCCACCCCACCTGCACCACAATATTATTTCTTATTTTCATTTTTGATTATTAAACATTTCATAACTGTAGACGGGGTTATGTGTTTTACTTTTAAAAGAATAATAATTTATGACCGCCCCGCTCTGAGGGTGAACATAAATTGTCACCTTATTCATGAATTCATTAACATTGTAGTTAAAAAAATAATAATAAGCTTTTCTAACTGTATAGCCATTTTCCATCTTAGCTGTGTAACGTTAGAAATTGGTTTAAATTTGTTGATGACGATTAATAATATAGTTTTTTTTGTATAAAATCTGTGACATTGTATCGTCCTTTTTTTTAATCAACCACAGTTTCATCATGAGGTTCCTCTAACGGAAAAAAAACAATAGAAAGGAGCTCCTTAGGTATCCCTCTTTTTAAAATGAATATCTTAGTTTGCAAGACCTTCTTCGAGTGACAAATGTAGCATTTAAATTTTCTAAGAATGGCTATCTTTGTTCATCGTGCACTTCAGTTTGTTATGCTCGCCTGGGAATCTTTTATTGCGACGGCGTTGCGTCCACTTCCGTCTAATATAATTGCGGGGCCTTTATCCGTAGAATGCCTCTATTTTGTGAACAGAAACCTGCGATGGTTGAAACTTGAATACAATATTAAAAATTAACGCGCTGATCTCGCGATTGTACCCGAATGTACATTAAACTTAATTTGTTTTGAAGAATTAGTCCTAGAGTACAAACAATTAGTGTAAAAATATTATTAAATTTATATTGTTTTTTTATTAAGTCACTCGGACCGATACACACATCTGTTTAAAAGTAATTTAAAATGCGTAAACATAAATCCACGCCTATTTTGGAATCAAATATTGAGAAGCCTTTGCTTATCATTGGAACATTTAAAACAGTAAAAATTAAAGTAATTTTGCTTAGCGCTTCGTAAATACTTACTGCAGGACAAAGACCTTCGCTTTTTTTAGAAAGATTGCAACCGAGAAGAAACCGTCACGCTGCTCTAGTGCGGATTGGCGGACATCACACGTTTTCGAAATTCAAAATAATTATTTCTCAGAGTCGCAGGTTTCCTCAGTGTTCACTTCACCGTCAAAGCACGTCATAAATATAAGATATATATAGTAAGAAAGTAATATAGTAACTAATTATTTAAAGAAGAAAAAGAACTTTTAATATCGGTGCAACAGTTCCGGAGTATTCCAAGTTCATTTTTCAATAAATAAGCTAAAGCATTACTTTATTACCTTTATATTAAAGTTGGAGCATGTTAAAAATAATTACGGTGTGGTTGGATAAGATATATTATCTTTTTTATTCTTCGCGAAACGTAATCGTAAAATTATACTGAAGGCGGTCATAACTCTGCAGCGCAAACACTTTTGTAAGAAAATTTTACGACTAATATCACCCATATTTTTAACAAAACTTTGTGTAGATACTGTTATGCATCATACAATAGCCGTTATTTTATTTAATTTAATGCTATAACTTAAAGTTTACTGATAATAAAAGGACAATTATAAATTAACCTTTAAACAATTATCACCAAAATGGATGCCCGCAGGCATACGGAGACGAGGCACAAAGGTGGCGCGATGAATTTCATAAGCTTGACATAAAATGGTCTGTTCTTGCTGGCAATCAATGTTGCCAATTTGTTTACGATTACAGAATTTTACAGAATAAGCTATAAAAAACTTTCCAATTAAAAAAAAAATATGTTGGTTACTTATTTATGTGTTTATAAAGTGAGAGATTTGTTTATTATAAGTTACGGTATTGCAAATAAAAGGTTGATCCTTCCAACTGAAATATATTATTAGTGGTTAAAGTATGAAGCTGTATCGTATTTACCCTCATTATTTATATATTTCTGCCATCTTGAGGGAAGATATTTTATGCCTTTGTGATAGAATTCTAGGGATCTGGACTCTATTATACTACTAACTTTATCAAGGTCTTTGTACCGATTTTTTTCCTTGCAGGAAATTGTCCAAGTTGCGGAAATCGGGCTTATGCCTATGTCTGGCGAGTACGGAGGATGACGTATGGTTTCTAACCTCAGGTCTAGTAACGATTTGGCGAGCAGTATGAGGTTCTGCGTTATCGTGGAGCAATAATGGCGATCTTTATTTTAAGAATTGTGTTGGTTTCTCTGACAGTTTTGTGTTCATTGTTCGAAGTACTTTACAATAGACATCTGATGTTATTGATACAAAAAGCTATAGTGAATTATACCATGTGACCAATACACTAGTAGAATCCACTTTTCGTTCTCACCTCATTGTTCTGTCCAAAATCCTTTTATTTCTGTATATAGTAGTTTATTTTACCAATTTGGTGCAGATGAGTCGCTATTGTGCATAAATTAACCTCAAACCACAACGCTAACTGTTTGTTTCTTTGATAAGGATCGGCTTTTTTTTTACTGGGAAAGGCGGAAAACGAGCAATAGGTTCACCTGATGGTAAGTGATTACCGTCGCCCACGTACATCTGCAACACCAGAGGCGCTGCAGGTGCGTTGCCGGCTTTTAAGGGTATTCACGCCGGTATTCTGCGAGGTCGTGGTATTAATCCGGTCGAGCCGGCTCATTTGAGCAGCAGCTAAAGCCGCCGCGTGGCTCTACCATCTTCATTTTTAATTCATCGTTATTTACCTCAGTGTCTGGTCTTCCTCGTGGTTTATTCTTCAAGTCGAAGTTTCCACTGTGAAAGCGATTAAACCAAAACGCACAATGCGTTCGTTAGTCGTAACCTCTCTTAACGCAGCATAGATATTGCCAGTATGTAATAAATGGTTTTGATTAAGAATGTAATAGTTTTTATTTAAGAAAGTTTTAATCACGAATCTTAAACTATGTAGGTTTAAATTTAATTCAAATTGGCCACTCCATTAAAACTTCATGCTTAAACTAAAAAAACAATAGGTCTTTGAGCACTATATGTTTCTTCAACGGTATATTGAGAGAAATAAGCCAAAATAATAAGCATGAATATAAGAATCATAGAAATGTGTACAACTTAAGCTAGCTTTTGAAATAACGGAGCATACTTTTAAAAATACGTTAAGCGGATAAGTGGAGAACCTTTGAATGCTTAAGAAACATTTAGATTATATGGCATTATTGTAGTTTCTTTAAAATACAAGGCTTATAAAATTTCAATTGTAAATAAACAAGTAATCCCTTACAATTTTAATGGTATATCTAATATAGCAGCTTTTTATTAGAGCTTATCGTTTGACGTGTCAACAGCAGAATTTCAATTGTTTCCACACGTCAACACTTATTTGTAATAACGTGAAAGGTGACACCCTGTCGCCGTTTCTGTGTTCAGGCCAATAATAAAAAAATCATATATGAGTTTCGAAAAATTCATTGGTACGACTAACGAGACTTTCACATAGGTGACCGATCTGTGGTACCGCTTTCTTTTCATTGTACGCAAGTAACCGGATCTGGGTTCCCGGTGCTGGCACCACTATTTTTTTTAATTGTATTAGGTTGACAAACAACTATATAAACCTTTTTTTTATTTATGGAAAAGACGGCAAACGAGCAAGCGGTTCACCTGATGGTAAGTGCTTACCGTCGCCCACATACATCTGCAACACCATAGATGCTGCAGGTGCGCTGCCGGTCTTTAAGGTTATTTGGGAGATGGGAGGGAAGAGGAGAGGTATAGGGAGGGGATGTGGGCCTCCGGTTACCTCACTCACCGAACGAAACGCAGAAGCACAAGATGCCTCTACTTCACGCCGGTATTCTGCGAGGCTGTGGTAACAATCCGGTCGAGCCGGCCCATTCGAGCAGCAGCTAAAGCCGCCGCTTGGCCATACCACAGTTAAAGTTTACAGTTCACCTGATTGAAAATGTTACAGATGAGTTTACACCTTCGTGGACCAAGATGGAATGTCTCACAGTCTGAAATAATACTACTAACTCTGTGTATCTTTTTAAACGAAAACTCAACAGTGTTTGCGGTGCTGATTGTTGGCGGAAATAGGTGAGATGTTGCTACCTAATCAGACTGATACAAAACAAGTACCAACTAGCAAAATTATATGCAAAAATTGTGTAGGTATTCATTTCAATATCTATATCACCCGTTTTTTAAAACAAATTAATAAAAAAGTTACATCCAAGCAAACATTAAGCTCGAACAATAAAAATTACTTTGTTTTTTTCGTACCTTTCATAAAGCTTATACGATAAGATCAAAGGCTATGACGCAGTATAAGAGACACGGCAACAGGCTTCACGCGTTCAGTTAATATTAATACATAATATCACACAAAACGACGCTCTATCTAGCTTTTTTGTTTGCGCTTCTTTGTTACGCCACGGTATTTTCCTTACTTGTTATTTACGACACTTACGGCACGAAATGGGCTCGTAAATTCTCGTACAAGACTGCCAAATGGTTTATGTCCAATAATTATATAATAATACTGTATTTATGGGTATTTATGTAAAATTTTCGTCTGTTTTATGGGAAAGGAGGCAAACGGCCAATCGCTTCACCTGATGGTAAGTGATTACCGTCGCCCGAGTACATCTGCAACACCAGAGGAGCTGCAGATGCGTTGCTGGCCTTTGAGGATATTTGGGAATGGGAGGTGGTAGTGGACCTTACCGAACGAAACGCAGAAACATAAGATGCCTCAACTTCACGCCGGTATTCTGCGATGCCGTGGTGCCACTCCGATCGAGCCAGCTCAAACAACAGTAACAGCAAAAGCCGCCGGTTGGATCTGCCACGTACAAACAATGTACACTTATTTGGGTTTAATACAATTGTATATAAACACATGAGATACTATGAAATAAATATGACATATTATTATTACAACATGCCTGCCGCTTAGTTTAAAGGGTTATCTGTATGCTGAGCTTTTTCTTGGGTTTAGGCTAATATTTTTTCAAAACACAAATTGTTCGTTTTCGGGCGGGTTTTGTTGTGTTGCGTCTCGTCTCTCTGCATCTGACCCTTCCTCCGATCTTTTCTCAGGAAAGGATCGTTTTATTGAACACGGAATGGTAAAAACGAGGGCTTGGATCTGTTTACGCACGCGGAATATGTCCTGTATAGAATAAAACTGCCGATAGTATATAGAACTTCTACATTTATTCCAATAAAAAAAAAATCGAAATCCACCTAAAGGGTATCATCATAAGGTATGTAGGTACGCTCTTGCTGAGAAACTAAGAATTTTGTGTTCTCTCTCACAGTGTAAAAACGAAAATTATTTATCGGACTACCACACAGTCATCCAGTTTCCCATTATGATACCCGGTATCTTCATCAATGGATGGTAAAATGATTTAAAGAATCCGAAAATATTAACATTCTTCATACAAATGTAATCATTACTAACTGGACTACATTACATGTTTGCTTTACTAATCAGCCTATTTAAGTCCACTGCTGTGCAAAGGTATACTGTTTCTTCAAGAAAGCGCCATCAAAAGTCAGCTCATATTTCTTAGAAGATTTGCCAACATTCACCACGCTGAGCGGGTTGGTCAATCCCATTCCCATCGCTAGGAAATTCGGATGGATATTTCGCCTTCATTCGGTTACCAGAGCCGCGTTTGTTGGCGAGCAGGGTGCAACGCATGCAGGTGAGTTTGACATCAATAGAAAGATATGGAATATTTCCTCTTACACCATATGTTAAAGCTCAATTAATTACATCCAAAGTCCAACCTGCAACTGGTCTATTACTTCAAAGGCCTCGCTTCACAATGGCCTTTAAGACACATATCAAGCGAATACTAATTTATAAGTCAGCAAGACACGTCAGCTTGCGTGACTTAACCATAATACGAATATGTCCTTGGAAACCTAATTATGGCCGTTATCGCTGCTATGAAGTTGTTATTAAAAGCCGTTTTTAGAAATAAGCAAACTACACGTTAACTATAACGCATCAATATTGTCTGTATGTGTACTAACATAATTCTTAATTTGTTTATATACTGGTGGCATGTACAAATTTAATATTGAAATAATTGAAAAAATGAGTAATAAATAATCAGAATCCTTATACGTATCAAGCCTAAATAATAGAGATTTCAAGCTTGGTAGAGCCAAGCGGCGGCTTTAGCTGCTGCTCGAATGGGCCGCCTCGACCAGATTGGTACCACGGCCCTCGCAGAAACCGACGTGAAGTAGAGGCATCTTGTGCTTCTGCGTTTCGTTTGGTGAGTTAGGTAACCGGAGGCCCACACCCCCTCCCTATTTCCCTCCTCTTCCCTCCCATCTGCCAAATAACCTTAAAGACCGGCAACGCACCTGCAGCATCTATGGTGTTGCAGATGTATGTGAGCGACGGTAATCACTTACCATCAGGTGAACCGATTGCTCGTTGGCCGCCATTCCCATAAAAAAAAAGATTTAAAGTGCTGCAGATTTGATTTATTATTCGTCCAATAGCTTAAGCACAAAAAGAGCTTTAAATGGCGTACATAAATATTATTCAGCGATGCTCTTCGCTCATAAGGTAATTTAGTTATTTTCAGAACGAGACACAAAATGCGCTGAAAATTAAATTATTAAGTTATTTATACACTTTT